>OX439140.1:148764739-150151967 GCA_949318255.1 Pollenia labialis | reverse complement strand
AATATTTATTCCTTATTATTCAAAAGTTAAATTTCAAAAGATTTTTGTATTCCCAGAAATTGAAATTACTTTTTTGATTCCTTATTATTTTTAAAAATATTACTTATTTTTCTTAAAGTACATTTAGTATGCTTTAATTTGCAATTTAATTGAATAATTTATAGCGCACCGTTCCAAAGTTACAGCAAAAAATGTGAAAAAAGAGGTTTTTTTACAGAACACAAAATGGCCCATAAAGGGTTAAAAAATGTGTTTTTTCACTCTGTTTTTTTTTAAATGTTGGTTTTTTATGTATTTATAAATATCCATTAATAAAAAATATTTTTTTTTTAAATTACGACTTCTATGAATTAATCGCCACTTTTCATGCATTTGGCCCCACTGTGCGTCGTTCGAATGTTGTGGTATTATTTGGTTTTGATTTTAATAGGGGGACATAATTCTCTACGCAAAGTAAATGTTATATGTATGCATTTTTGTACGTTCACCTTTATTTTCCGTTGTTTTAACCATTTTTCCAATTGATATATATGGTCCTGTAGGTATCTAGATGCTTGGTAGCGATTTTCGTGGATGCTTAGAAATGCTGTGTCATCAGCAAAAGTTGATGTGTGGGTGTAGTTGTTGGTTGGCAGGTCTGAAGTATATATTAAATACAATATTGGCCCTAAATTACTTCCCTGTGGGACTCCAGCATTGATCGGTTGGGTTGAACTTAAAAAATCTCCTTCTTTTATAACAAACTTTCGACTGAATAAGTAACTTTCTAACAGTTTATGTGTGTTTACGGGTAAATTAAGCTTCAATTTATGTATTAAGCCTTCATGCCAAACTTTGTCGAAAGCTTGAGAAACATCAATGAAGAGTGCAGAACAATATTTTTTTCTTCAAAAGTTTTTCTAATGGTGTTTACTAGTCTGTGTGTTTGTTCGATTGTGCTATGTTTCTTTCTAAATCCAAATTGATGATTTGGTATGCTTTCATTTTCATCCAATATCGGAATGAATTTAGAAACCAACAGTTTCTCAAACAGCTTTGATATGTTAGATAATAAGCTAATCGGCCTATATGACTCAGCTCTTGTGAGATCCTTCCCTGGCTTAGGTATCATAGTAACTAGTGAGACCTTCCATTCTGAAGGGTAGTATTCTGTTCGTAAAATTGCATTAAAAATTAAAAGGATTAATTTTATTGCTATGCGGGGGAGCTCGATGATCATTTTGTTACTTATTTTATCGTAACCAGGTGCTTTCTTGGGATTTAGATCGGCAATAGCCTTTTCAATTTCTCTTATCTTAAATCTTGGGGGTATAGCTGTTCCGCTAATGACAGGTGGCAACTCGACTATTGTGTCGTTTGGTAAATTAGAGGTGAATACATTTTTTAGGTACTCAACAAACAGGTTTCCTTTTTCAACATCATTTCTTGCCCAGCATCCATTTGAGTTTCGCAACGGAGGTCTAGAAATAATCGGTCTTTTTAGATTTTTAGTTGCGCGCCATAATAAGTAGTCAGATTGTGGAGTCGCGTCAAGTTCATTAAGATATTTTTCCAGAGATGCTGTTTTCTGGGACTGCAGTAACTTTCTTAGTTTTTTTGTGCATTCTTTCAATAGATTTTTAAGCTGGGGCGATCTGTGGAGTTGCCATTCTCTTCGAACTCTTCTTTTTTCAACCAAGAGTCGCTCGACATCTGCAAAATATATTTGGTTATATCTGATTTGTTTAGGGGGTACGGAGGAATGTTCAACAGCTTGTTTGAACTTCTGTTAATATTGGCAATAGAGAGGTCTATATCTTCTGGTGTACGTAGCAATATATTTTTTGTACAGTGGGTACTTATATATCTTTTGTATTTTTGCCAATTTATTCGCGGGGCAGCTGTTGATAAATAAGCAGTTTTATTAGGGTTCATTATAGTAACTATAGTTGGCGTGTGATCAGAAGATAGTTCAAGGGAAGCTTCTACACAAATCGTTTCTATCGGGATGTTTTTAACCACTCCAAAATCGATGACATCTGGGATTTCCTGCTGATCAGCACGCCAGTAGGTGGGTTGTCCGCTCGCTATCACATTAAGACCCATTTTGAAAATTGTATTATATAAAACTCGACCTTTTGGTGTTATAAGACGTGACCCCCAGTAGGTGTGTTTAGCGTTGTAATCACCAGCGGCCAGAAAACAGGGGCCTAGTGATTTATAATATTTATAATATTGGCTTTCTGTTATTGTATGTCTAGGTGGACAGTATAATGATGAAATTACTATGTTTCGATTAAATTCTTCAACACAAATGTTTGTTGCTTGAAGGTAGTCTTAACGAAAGTCACACATAAGGAAATGCTTGATTCGAGCTCTTATTAAAATGGCCGAACCCCCACAAGCTCTACCCCGAGGGTCCTTTGTATCATGTAGTATATTGCCATTGATTTGAAACATATTTCTTGAGGTCAAATGAGTTTCAAAAACCATCATAACATCAATTTGTTTATTTTTAAGAAAGTATTCTAATTCATTTTTATGTTGGCGGATGCCGTTTGCGTTCCAAAAACAAATTTTTAGACAGTTCATGGCTTTTTGAGTACAGCTTGCAATAAAATCGATTGCATTCTTAACATTTCCTGCATCATATTGCCCATAGTGTGCGTAAAATTGTTGACGGTTTGCACTAGAGTTTCGATAGTTGATTCTAGACGATTTAAGTTAAAAACAGGAGTTTGGTCATTAGGCTGTGTGTTCAAAATTGGATTTGAGGCATTATTTGGAGAAACATTTTGCACTGGCATAAAATTTGCTTTTAATACATTGGCGTATGAGGAACTGTTATTACTAGGAAGTGAAATAAAATGAATTTAAAAGTTATTAAAGGAAACATTTTCGTGGAAAATTTTAATTAAAATATATAACAAATGCGACAGGCTTATGAATCACAATTTTTTTTATACGTCAATTTCATTTATATGTAAATTTCTTTACAAAAATATTGACCAATGACAACGCAGCGCAGTCCGTTATTGCATTGTGCGACGTAAACACAGAATTTACTTCTTATAGGTATATTTATAAATTTTTGACAACAAATTTTACAACAAACACACAATTATATTCTATTATGCTAAAGATGCACATAAGAACATTTTTGTAAATGGCTGAGTGCGCTCTTTGTTAACGGTAACTATCGGCTGCTAATTGAGTTTTTTCTTTTACTAGTTTTCATCCATAAAATAAATAACAAAACATGCACCAAATCATTTAAACGCCTTAAATCGTCTAACCTTGGACAAATCATAAAATCTGGCAGCCACGATTTCATTTAATGTTGAATTTTAAATACACGAACCAGTGTTGCCACTTTGTGGGTAATTACCCGAATTTGGTATCATTTTTACTGCCGTGGGTAGAGCGTGGGTAATTTCTCTAAGGTGTAATTCAGGTGTAATTTAAAAGTCTTACTTGACATACATATCCAAATAAAATCAAGATTCGATATCAGTGATGACATTTATTTCTTTTTAAATATAGTTGATAAAAAATGTAGTCTTCTGAACCAAAGTCTCGGTTGCATTTTTAGAAAAGTCTTCAATCGTTTAATATATGTATATTATCAAAAGTTCGATTATGAATGTAGATGGACTCTGTGATTTAGCACCTGAGGTCTATTGAAAAAAGTTATTCCAACTAAAAACTAGCCTGGGGGAAGAAATGTTTCCAATATTCCAACATTTACAGCCCAATTATGAATAAAAATTCCCCGGTAGTATTTTCCCTTTCCTCATTTTTTCTATTTAAATTCAATTGTAAAAACGGGAAAAGGGAATAAGCTCCAGGTGAATTTTTATTCATAAATGGGCTGCTTATTAATTTTATTTTTATCTGGCAATTTTCAAATGCTTTAGTTTGAAGAATATTAAACGCCGTTAACAGTTGTAAAACTGAATTACGAAAGGGACAGTTGTATAAAACCCTGCAGGCATTTTGTTTACTAAATAAGGTATAAATCGATTTTAAAAAATAAGTTGCGTCATTTAATTCATAAGGTCGCCTATAAGTTGCGAAAATCGATGGCTGATTTTCAAAGTAAATTTTGATGAACAACGCCACTGTTCAAGCATGAAACTATTCATGATGATGTAACTGAGCAAAAAGTGAGAGCAGTATGACAGTTCGTTTGACAGCTAACCTTTCGTAAGCTCTATCGGGCTTAAAACAACCCCATTTTTATTTTAGGAGTTTTATTCTATGTTTTATCAATAGTATTTAAATCTTTCATTTTATTTTTGTTAATTTATTCAAAATCACAATAAGAATCTTAACAGTTTGACATATATAGAGTTTGTTGTGTTTTTGCTTCTTTGTAAAATGTCTTTTTATTAAATAAAACTTCAATTTTATATCAGGTGTAATTTCATTTAAATCGGGTAATTTTGTTTCATCTCAAGTGTAATTTTGAATTTTTCTGGTGGTAACACTGACACGAACATATACTAAATGAATATGCCGTGAATGTTGTTGTTACGAGCTGGGCCCTATTCCACAAAACAACTTATCAACTTTTCACTTTGCACTTATCAAATTTCATTTTTTGGCAAAGTGATAAGTGTTTCTGTTCCACAACATTCTTTGCAAATCTCACTTTGTACTTAGCTAAAACTTTCCTCTCTTTGCAAATACTTTGCACTCCTTCCAAAGTCTTTGCATTCTCTTTCAAAGTATTTGCGTTGTCTTGCAAAGTGAGTCTGCAAAGTGCATTGTTGCCAACTTTTTATGAAGACTTCCCGTCAAATCGCACTTCAAAAACCGCTAGAAACCGCTAAATTTTTTATTTAGCTAAAAATGTCAAAAGATTTTGTTATTCGTGCTTAATTCCCAGTTTTTATTATTGATAAAAACACTTGAAATTTATTGTTGATGGGATAAGCTATTCCTATGCGCATTTCACTGGTTGCTTAGGCCAGATCATCAGGAAACTTCATCCTAAAGATTTTAGAAAAACTAAAGATATTAAACCAAGTAAAAATGTTAAACGTATAAGACTTATAGCAACAGTTCTACTTGTAATAATATCAAAGCTTAAACAAGACAACATCAACATTAAACAGTGCGTTCATCTCGTCTTACATTCCCCGCTACAATTAGTTGAAATTCTCTCAACATTAATTGTAGTTGTAAGTAAAATGTTTTAAAAACACCGCTTAAATCTTAATATTTTGTGAAATGTTTATACAAATCTAGATAAAGGGTGCTTTTTTAAAGGTTTTTAATTTCACTGACTCTTTTAGTCCCGCGAACGTACAAAATGTGGATATTCATACATATAAAATTCATGGATTTTTTTTGCTTGAAATCTATCCAGACATTAGAGTTAAGTGCACTTAATCTAGTTTTGGTATAAGAAAAGTAGGACGAAACTGCAATTTTATACTATTTTATATTTGATATATACTTACATTTACTTTCTGAGGGACATTTATTCAAAAAGGTTGAATAAACATATGTATATATGGATAACAAGTCCACTACTGCTTTATAACGTTTATAATTTTTAAAAGTTTTTGCTGGCCATTATTTTAAACATTCATGCTTGAAAACTGTTTACAATCCTAACAAACGAATAGATAATTTTTGTTTCGATCCGAAGACTTCGCTTAGATTAATACAAATTATTTTTCACTTTTTTAGGAAAACTAGAAATAAGGTGTGTATCCGTGAACTTAAATAAAAAATATAGGAGAATTTTGGCATACCTAAAAAAAAAAGCTTGCTTATACTAAACAACATACTTATATAAACCCAGGCAAAGGCGTAAAATGGCGCTTTCTTGTTTTTTTTTCAAAGCATCACAAACAGTATTTCTTGAATTCCCGAATTACAGTACGTTGATTGGAATTAGGTTTGACAACCGTATGGAAGTTTTATCCGAGGGATAATAAAAAATACTAATTTTTGGTTGCTTAAGTGCTTTAATATAAACATTGATTTGCTGAAGACAACACCCTTTTTACTTTAGCTTTGGCTATAGATTATATTTTGATCGATAAAAGTTGATAACACTGGTCTGCCGTAAAAATTGTTTTAAATAAATTCAAGTCCGTTCTCAGTTTTTTTCTATCACGTCTATTTTTTTTTTTTTTTTGCAAGACAAATATTTCGCTCGAAATAAGGCGGTTCTGTTAATACATTTCAATTTAACTTCCTAATAAGAAAATTTATAAAATCTGCTTAAAACGTTGTAAAATTTTTTATTACGGAAACAAATTAAATTTCCACAAAAAACCAATTTTTTCTTATCACCTAATTACTTTAATTGAAAACAAATCTCTTATTTTGAGATAAAAATTGTAATTTTCAAATGCCTAGAACAAAAATTGTATTTTCTAATGATATTAAAAACCGCTAGATATCCCGCTAACCGCCAGAACGGAAATTTTACCCCGGTGGACCCGTAAAAACCGCTAGAATCGCGGTAAACCCGTCAAATTGGCAACAGTGGCAAAGTGTTCCACAAAGGATTTAATCGTCTTTGCAATTCTGTCTTATCACTTTTCACTTTGCATTGCTAAATATAAAGTGTTAAAATGAGCCGCAAAGTAAATATGGGGGAAAAACAGTATTAAATGTTATTTAAGAAAAAAAAGATATTTTATTTGCTAGTTTTATGCATAATAAAGTAAGTATTTTTTCTAAAATTCTTGTTAATATTCAACATTTTTATTTTTTCGAATTTATTCTATGAGCTAAATTTCAGTTATGTATTTTATATAGCTTTTTTGTAGTAGTCCTATTCCTTTAATTTTTAGGAATGACTTTATACACTACCAGACTATTATATTGTATCTTCTTGTTACATTTTACCTTAGCTGTCCTTTGGATAGCAATGAAGTATATTGTATGTACAGAAAAATTTACA
This sequence comes from Pollenia labialis, assembly GCA_949318255.1. NCBI lineage: Eukaryota > Metazoa > Arthropoda > Insecta > Diptera > Polleniidae > Pollenia > Pollenia labialis. The sequence goes on along the minus strand of OX439140.1, from coordinate 150,145,060 downwards.
CTTATTAGACACCAGCAGAATGTAATGCATAGAATAAATTCGAAAAACTAAAAATGTTGAATATAATAAAGTAACCTATGAAAGGAAATTGTTGTTAATATTTAAAACATAATTAAGTTAACTTGGATTTGATTTAATCGAAAGCACTCTTTATAATTAAAGTTTTGTAGTCCCGAAAAATTAATTCGGTCTCTATAATTTCTTGATATAGCAACCTCTTCACTATCGTCGAACAAAAACTCACGTCTTAACATTTTGAAAGCTTCACTAGTTTTAATAATATGAATTTGCAAAGAGATCGTTTACCTTGCAAATTTTTGGCAAACTTATCAAAATTTGCTTTGCAAAAATAGAATTTACAGTAAGTTAAATACAAAAAAGTTACAGAATATTAAAATAGAAAAAACACGAAACTTAGCTTTGCGTGGTTGTGAATTGTTCATACATTTTTCTGGGCTCTTTCTACTTTATGTAGTTAACACACATGGTTGCCGTTTGAAAAATTTTTATCCTATCAAAATTGTCTGCAAAACCTACCAAATTCCTTTGAAAAACAATTATATCGTCATAATATGCAAAAGGGCCTATCATAATTTTTAAAAAATGTTCAGAAGTCGATGCTTAATAAAAAGCAAACTATTGAGATTACAAAAACAGTTTTCTCAGGATAGTGCCAATCATGCGTATTGTGTTAACGATATTAACCAGAAAACCCCGTTGTAATAATCACAATAGCTGCTTTTTTATAAAGTTTTTATCTCTCCTGAATTTTTTTTTTAAATTTACTAATTCGAAACCTTCGGAAATAATAATTGAAAATGGAAAGTCGTTTGTATGAGTGTTTTTTTGTGTATATTCTAAACGAAGATACACTTTTATAATACTTTTTATTAAAAAAACCTTTGGAAATTAGAATTTTTCGAAAATTAAAACTACCCCAGCAACAAAGTGGTTCTAATTTACGAGCGTCTACTGTAATTATGATTTGAGTTTTGCTGAGAAAAAAACTGGCATTGAGTTTTAAAATTTTACGTATTAACGCATTTCTTCAATTATTCTTGACATTTTTATTAAATTTTGTTTATAAGTTTTTTATAATTTTATTTAATTTTTATTTGAATTTTTTTGTTTAATTTTTATTTTATTTTTTATTTAATTTTTATTTTCTTTTTAATTTTTATTATTTTTTTAAATTATTTGATTTTGGTTTTATTTTCTTTTTCTTAAATTTTTGTTTTTAATTTTTTTAAATGTTTTCCAAACAATTTGGAATCATAACAACATAACATAAACAATGTTTTAGGCGCTGAAAAACGCTTTGGAACTGTTTTCTCGCATTCCATCAGCTTAGCGCTCTGACAAGTCTGGCGCGCTTATTTGTTCTAATTTGTATAGTACCAGTTTTCTCGCATTGGTTCTCGCAATCAGGGATGTTAGATGTGACGATTTTACGTCATTTTGACGATTTTTTTCGATGAACTTACCAAAATGACGATTGACGATTTTTGATGTAGAGTCACTAATGTGTTGACGATTTAATCCCGTCAATAAATTTACTGTAAACTTTAATCTGGCATCAATTTTATAACACTTTAATCTGGCAAGCAGTTTTGGTAGATGTGACGATTTTTCGTAATTTTAACGATTTTTTTGAGAAAATACTATAATATGACGATTGACGAATTTTTGACTAAAAGTAATAGTGTTATGACGATTTTCTGGCATCGATAAAACCACAAGAAATATTTAAAATTATATTGAAAACAGTCCAAAACTTAAAAATCAATTTTCGAAATACAAAAATTTTGGAAATTAAACAAAAAAATTCCTGCCCCATCACAAACCAGGTGGATTTCATTAGAAGCATTAGTAATTCAAATTCTACAATTATAGAAATGCCATCGGTACAGCAAAAAATATACACTAGAGCCCCGATTTGCGTCAGTCCTATCTGGTCCGCTTTTAAAAAATTGGTTAAATCCGCTTTTCGTTTTATGATTTCGATTTGCGTCGCCACATACGAATGCATTTTTCGATGAAGTCATAATCACATGTGAAGAATTTTTCTATTTGTGTGTAAAAAAGCACATCCCATTTAATTCTGTTGGTTAGTTATTCTTAGTAAAATTCCGTGTTAGGAAGTAAGAAGTTACTTTTTAATAAGAAGTTGTGTAGAAAAATGAGTGCAATGAGAAAAAAATGTATTAGTTTGGAACTAATATTGGACGTAATAAATTGTTTCAAATCGGTTGATATAGACGGAATCCTTGGTTTTTAGCACCTTTAACAATAAAAGCAATTTGTAATAGAGATAGCGCTAAAAGTTAATCATTTAAAAATAGCTCGAGTTAAAAGCAAATGAGATTTTATTTATTATTTAATATTTTTCTGAATATGGATAAATCAAATAAAAAATATTTTTGCTATGCATTTATGCAAATATATTTTTTCTCACTTGCTGAAATAAATAGAATAAAACTTAACCATATCACTTTCTTCTTCATAAATAGAATTTCTTGCTAAAAATTTTTGTTTTCGAACCAATCCATGCAATAAATTGTCTTTAATTTGTAAAATTGATATATTTGACGTTTTGTTGACGATTTTGTTCAATTTTCGTGACGATTTTGACGAATTTTGTTAACACTTTTGACGATTTTTGAGGAAAAAAGTCTAACAACCCTGCTCGCAATAAGCGTCAGTCGGCTCGGCTTGGCAACAACCGGCCACTCTGTACGCAACCTAACACAATGTATATAAAACTTCCCATATGTATTGGAAAGCAGCGAAGATGAAGAACCAATTTAAACAAAAAACCGCAAAATTTGGGTAAAGGATTGCAATGCCAGCAGGAAGGACAATTTGATCATATTTTGAATTTAGTGACTTCATATATTAAAAAAAAGAAAACAAACATGCGAAAGATCATTTCAGCAGGTGAGAGACTCGTTTTAACCCTGCGATACCTAGCTACTGGCGAAAGCTTTCGCTCACTGCAGTACATATTTGGCATTCCTGCATCAACAATATCGTACATTATTCCCGAAGTTTTAGATGCCGTTTACAAAGTGCTTGTGAATACGTATATCCAGGTTAATTTATTTTCTTCAATTGTACTATCATAAAATATGTATGTTAATTCAAATTTATTTTAAGACGCCAAAATAAGCAGATTCTTGGGCAGACATTGCTGATAAATTTAATGAATTGTGGCACGTTTGTCCATTACAATGAATGGCAATTTAAAGCGATATCCCTTAAAGTTAATTTTACGTGAGCTTCAAGAGAAAGCAATTGAAAAAAGTTTAAAGAAATCCCAAAAGCAAGCGTTAAGCTGTTATGATACTTGCTATTTTTTGTATTTTTTCTATATTGGAGAACAGTGCAAATATATTTGCATAGGAAAACTGACTAAGTGTAAAGAGTATGATTATATCATAAAAAATCTTGAAATGTCAAAGAAATATACATGTGTTATCGATAAATAATCTAAGACTGTCAAAAAAAATATAAAATTTTTTAACTTAAAATTGACATTTCCAGATTAATTGTTAGCACTGTTGCCAATTTTTTTAGTTTTTAATCGAAAGAAACGGTTTTTAACTTTTTTTTTGCGATTTTTAACTTTAATGACGGTTTTTTTGTGGGGAAAAAACGTGGGCAGTATTGTTTGTTTTGTTTACATTTTATCAAATTGTATTTCTTGTTCTCTCTCGCATTTGTTGTTTAATTCAGTCAATCCTAAAAAAATCCAATACAAAAAATAGCAAGTATCATAACACCTTTAATAACAAGTTGCTTTAAATAATCATGTACTTTTTTCTTATTTTTTGTTTAAATATTTACTTTTTTCATTAATTTTATTTAGCAATATGCCAAAAAAATGAACTTTTTCGTTTTCAAGCTATGAATGCCGAATGATTTTTAATACTTCGGGGGTAGAGTCAAGTACCCTAATTGCTTATAAGAGTGCCTCTCACTTGTCCTAAAACGGATATTTAGGGTGGCCCTTAAAACTTGGATTTTTTGACTTTTTAGGAATTTAACGCATTATTTATGTTAATAGCTACAAAATCAATGTTGTTATGTGTTGAATAGTTAGTTTGGGTAGTAATCATCCATGTTTTGAAGGAGCGATATGTTTATTAGGTGATAAACACGAATTTTTTCAATTTGTGTTGTTTTATATAACAGTGAAGTGCGGGGAAACCGAAATAAAATAGCATTTTGGAGACTCGTGTAAAGCCTAGTACTCTGTTCAAATTTGTGAAAAATGTTGAGCAACATTGATTATTCCACACGAAAATTTTGGCATTTATCAATGTAACCAATCTTGCGAGTTTGTACAATTTGACGTTTTTATTCCTTCAAAGTATGCTACATTGTTTCGTGTATGTAAACAAACGCCACATGTATTTTACTAAAATTATTTTTTTTAATAAAAAAAAGTAAATATGGATACAAAACTGTTACCGATTGTGTTATTTTAATTTTTTATTTCTTTTTTAATATTAAGTTCATATTTTTTGCTTTTGCTTAAAATTCCACGTGAAATAAAGGCAGCTTACATTATTTCGCAGTTGTAAAAAAAATGTTGCCAGAAACATTTCGGAACTTTTTCAAAAAATAAACAGAGTACAACTCCATCAACATTATTTCGTAGATATTCCGCACAAGTTTTTTTCATATGCATTTTGACAGCATTTCACGTGAAATGTTGAACAGAGTACCAGGCTTAAGATACTACAACATACAACTTGAAAAACCTTGACATGCATTTGACTATTTGTAAAGCCTGGTACTCTGTTCAAATTTGTTAAAAATGTTGAGCAACATTAATTATTTCACACGAAAATTTGGACATGTATCAATGTTACCTTTCATGCGAGTTTGTACAATTTGACGTTTTTATTCCTGCAAAGTATGCGACATTGTTTTGCGTATGTAAACAAACCGCACATTTATTTAACTGAAAATTATTTTTTTATTAAAAAATTTAATAAAAAAGAATATAAATATTGATAAAAAAGTGTTACCGGTTGTGTTATTTTAATTTTTTATTTCTTATTTTATAATCAGTTAATACTTTTTTGCTTTTGCTTAAAATTCCACGTGAAATAAGTGCAGCTTACATTATTTCGCAGTTGTAAAAAAATGTTGCCAGAAACATTTCCTAACTTTTTTACAAAATGAACAGAGTACAACTCTATCAACATCATTTCATAGATATTCCGCACAAGTTTTTTTCATATGCGTTTTGACAGCATTTCACGTGAAATGTTGAACACAGTACCAGGCTTAAGCCGTTAAAATGTTATATATTTATTTAAAATATTTTATCTATTTTATTTATTAACTTTTTGATCTCATATCTTGAGTACCTCAATTTTTATTTTGTTTTTATTATTGTTTTATGAATTAAATTGTTATGTTTATGTTATCTTTTTATCTTGTATCTAGAGCATAATAATAAGGAATAAAAGCATATTAATAGGTAATAAAAGCGTGAGGTAATAATAATTCAAGTTCCTATTTCAATCTTCAATTTATTTATAGTATTGAACCATTTCTTTTACTTTCTTTGTAAACAAGTTCCCTTACGTATTTTTATAAAAGTTTTTTTTCATTAATTAAAAACAAAATTTACTTTCCCGGGAAATTTAAAAAAATTTCCCGCTTCCCCGAGAATCGAAAAAGTCCGGGAAAAAAACTAATAAGAACAGTAATTGAGTCAAAAAAATTTTTAAGCAGGCATTTAAAAAGGCCTGAATTAAGAAGTTCTTTTGAGTTTTCCCGCTGGGCATATGAACTTCTGTTCTTTCCCAAACATGTCGAAGGGTATATGAGATTCGGCATAGCCGAATATAGCACTCCTACTTATTTTTTTTCCCAAATTTTTTCAAAAAACATTAAATTATTGAATAATTTCATATATTATTAACTTTATAGAATCTTAAACTGAAGATATATGAAGAAGTAACAAACTTAAATATGTATTCTATTTCCAACTATGATGTAATAAAACGATTTAATAAATTCCAAGAAAATAACTGTCATATTTCATCTCACTATTTCCTTTTGTTTAAACATATTAGACAAAAACATTTAAACAATTGTTTTGATTATTTTTTATGAATGTTTAAAAATAAACAATTAAATTCAGTTTACTTTTTTTTCAATAAAACATTTGCTGATATTTTTTCAATTTCCTTTAACATGTGTTAATAGTTTAAAGAAAATACATTTTAGAGATGAACAGTGGGATGAAAATAAAGTATTTGGGGAAATACTCGAACATTTTTATAAACCAAATAAAAAATATGATGCCATTCACACAAGCCAAACTAATTTTATAAATTGAATAGCGTATATGCCAGCTACAACTAAAATCACAGCAAAATTTTACACATTCATACAATCTAACTAATAAAACATTTCAGATTTTTTTTAACAAACATTATTATTTCGAACCACTGTTGTTAGGAACATGTGTTAATTTTAATAGATTATTACACGTCCAATAAGTTAAAATTCCAATAAAAATGTAAATTGAAGCCAATTTAGATAAATATTGAATATTTTGTTATTTACATTGAAAATGTTAAACAAAGATTTGCAAAGAATTTGAATGCACCGAAAGTAAAAAGAGGGCGGTAAATAGGAAAGAAAATTGCATCAATACACTAACGGAGTTGTTTATAAGTCTTGCAAAAGTTCAAATGCAAAATATCGTAGCTCTTTTGTAACATCCAACAACAAAATGCACAGATTTTCCGTTAGATTTCATTAAATTGCAACGATATTTTGCATTTGCTTTTATGCAAGCCTATCATTGAACTCCGCTACCCTTTTAAATAGAGCTAGCAAAAAGAAACAAATTGGAGACCATCTTAAAGCAACGCATCAGGCATACCGTTTTCTAGTGCCCAAGGCCCATTGAACAGGTCTGCGCAAGAAGCCTGATGATCATTGTTTTTCTTATTTTGAGCTGTCAAAAGTTGTTTACACTTTGCTTACATGTGCATATATGTATGTATATGTTTGTTTACGTTTATTGTTTTTTTTTTGCTTTGTATATGGGTAATTCCAAAGTGTTGAACGTGACAGTCGTACGAATTGAAAATGCAATAACATTTTAAGCAACAAATATTTTTCCGTTCTTTTAACCCTTAAATTATAGCACTAAGAGGGCATTGTCGTCTATGCTTAAGTTTATGGAAGGCGCGATTATAGGTCAAAGATAATGGCAAAAGAAGTAGCGATTCGAACGTGACAAAAAATAGAAGTAGTTTTTGTGGCCATGTATACAAATGCGTAATTCAGCGAAACCTGGAACAATTTTTTAGTCAAACTACTTTCAGAATTTTACGCAGCAATGTAAAATTAAAATTCTTTGGTTTAATTCCAAAATGTTCTGAATTTAATATTTAATAATTTAACTGAATAATGATTAAAACAAAATAAAAATTTACCGTTAATCCGCATAACATATTTCTCTTTGAACTTTTCCTTAGATTACAGACCATGTAAGAAAATTTTTTTGAAATAATTTTTATCAAATATCACCTCTTTTAAGGAAGATAATATTAAAGAAAACATACAATAAAACATTCTCACTAATAAGAAATTACGTTTGCACAACTTTGCAGTCAGATTGTTCATCTAAGTGAACAAATTTATGGGTAAATTAATAAACTTAGTAAAATCTAAATATTTCTCTATAACAATATCGTAAAATAATCAGCTTTTAATAACTTTTAAATTTTCGGTCACGGTGGACCTTTTGACGGAAATGCCCATATGTGAAGTACGTTCTTGACAGCTTAAAACAAATTTTACACAAACAAAATACATGTCAATTTTAAAAGTTACTGACTTATTTACCTGTCTTCTTTGTATGTATTGGGTGTTTTTTTTTAGCAGCGTAAGAATTTATAATGAAATATTGTTGAAATGAAATGTAGATAATTCATGGCATTTATTTTTAAATATGACTTCCGGCATATGTTCGCCGCGACTACGAGTTTCATTGTCCTTTCGAGCAGTTCAATTTTTGGCTACTTTTTCCATTAAATTTGGCCGTATGGCCAGGGTTGTTAGATGTGACAATTTTCGTCATTTTGACGATTTTTTTGAGAAAATACAGTAAAATTACGATTGACGATTTTTTAACTAAAAGGAATAGTATTCTGACGATGTTCTGTCCAAAACGCAAAAATCAATTTTTCGAAATACAAAAATTATTGGAAACTAAACAAAAAAAAAATTCTTCCCCTATTACAAACCAGGTGGCTTTCATTAGAAGCATTTGTTATTCAAATTCTACAATTACATTCGATACTGCAAAAAATATACACTAGAGCCCCGATTTGCCTCGGTGCTATCTGGCTTTGCGTTTTTATTTCGATTTGCGTCGCTACATAAGATTGCATTTTTTCGCTGAAGTCTGTGATTATATGTGAAGAATTTTTCTATTTGCGTGTAAAAAGACAAATTCCCATTTAATTCTGTTAAGTTATTCTAAGTACATATAATTGTTTGTTAGGAAGTAAGAAGTCAATTCTTAATAAGAAGTTATCACGCAGAGAAAAACATGGTTGGAGTATGGTAAAAAAAACATATTATGGTCCCTGCAATGGCAACAAACAAACTTTTGTTGTTTTAAACAAAACTTTTATCACGATTGATAATATTTTGTGTCTATTTAACAATAAAGTGTTAACCTAGCATGAAACTTCATATATGGTTGAATTCAACAATACATTGTTTTAATAAAATAAAGCTACAACAATACACTTAAACATATTATGGTAACCTTTACATTATTATTATCACGGCAACCATATTATGGTTAAATTCATCCACCTAAAGGCTATAACCATATTATGGTTGTTTCCGACCATGTTATGGTTAATTTTTAATAACAATAATATGTTTGAAATTATAATGTTTTAAAACATTGTATGTTTAACTTTAAATTTTAAATATTATGTTTAAAAAGCAACAACATTCTGGTCGTTTGCATTTTACTTGGTTTGCTTAAAATTCTCATTCATTTTATTTTAATTATTGATTAAAACACATTAATTTCCGCAGAATAAAATAGTAGAAAAGAAAAAATGGTAATGAAGGTCGTCACAGGTTGTAATATGAATGAAAAGGGGATTTTTTTGTAAAAGTGGAACATAACACCTATCAGGAATAAAAAATTAAATAAAATTATAATTTGACACTAGAAACAAATAAAAAAAATTGATGAAATAAGTAACCATAATATGATTAACATTTACCATATAATTGTTAATTCTGGCCATAATATGGTTACTTTTGTCAAAATCCAGGGAAATTTTGACCATATTATGGTAAACTTTAAACATAATATTGTTAGTTTTGATCATGACTATGGTTGATATTAACCAAAATATGCTTAATTATGACCATATTATGGTTGATTTCGGGAACATTTTTGTTGATTTTGACCATACCATGGTCATAGTTAAACATAACATGGTAAACTGCAAACATAAAAATTGTTAAAATCCAACCATAGTATGTTGCTCTTATAATATGGTTACCTCCAACCATATTTTTTTTCTACGTGATGTAGAAAAATAAGTGCAAAGAGAAGAAAATTTATTAGTTTGGAACTAAAATTGGATGTAATGAAACGTTTCATTTCGGGTAAAACGACTGTTGATATAGACAGAAACCTTGGTTTAGCACCTTCAACAGTAAAAACAATTTGCAATAGTAATAGCGCTAAAAATTAATCATTTAAAGTATATGAATGTAGCTCGAGTTAATAGCAAATGAGACTTAATTTTTATTTTGTGAATATGGATAAATGAAATAGATACATTTTTGTTATGTTTTTATGAAAATATATTTTTTCTAATGTATTTCTTTTCAAATGATAAATACATTTCAGCCCACTTTCTGAAATAAATAGAAAAAAACTTAACCGTATCACTTTCTTCATCAGAAATAGAATTTCTTGCTAAAAATTTATATTTTTGAACCAATCAATGCAATAAATTGCCACTAATTTTTAAAGTTTAAATATTTGACGATTTGTTGACGATTTTGTTAAATGTTCGTGACGATGCACAGTGGGGCCAAATGCATGAAAAGTGGCGATTAATTCATAGAAGTCGTAATTTAAAAAAAAATATTTTTTATTAATGGATATTTATAAATACATAAAAAACCAACATTTAAAAAAAAACAGAGTGAAAAAACACATTTTTTAACCCTTTATGGGCCATTTTGTGTTCTGTAAAAAATCCTCTTTTTTCACATTTTTTGCTGTAACTTTGGAACGGTGCGCTATAAATTATTCAATTAAATTGCAAATTAAAGCATACTAAATGTACTTTAAGAAAAATAAGTAATATTTTTAAAAATAATAAGGAATAAATATTTTATATGTATTTCTATTAGAAAATTTTTAAATTAAAATCATACCTTTTTTCTCGAAATTTTAAAATTTTGCTCAAAAATGAAACATTTGAAAATCTAATTGTTTTTTTATTGATAAATAACCATAAACACACTATTTAAAAAAAATTTAATTAAATTCGGTTATTCTATTTTTTTTTTTTTTTTTTAAAACAACAATTTTTTATTATAATCATTATTACCTTCAATGTTAGTATTTACTTCACATTAAATTTCATAATCATAAATTAATTCGTTACAATAATCTTAATCTCCATCTTCATCTTCATCTCCATCTTCATCATTGCTATTTTGATTGCTGGGAAGTACAAGCAACTCCAATGCAGATTTTGGCATTAGCTCTTTTTTCTTTTTAGAACTATTGTTCATGCTTGTTATAAACGGATCTGAACTTAAGAGAAATCTATTAAAGATATCTTCCATTGTTTTTTCTTGACTGCATTTACGGGCAAAATTCTCCCTATAACTTTTAAAATCTTTATTTCTGGCTTCCTGAGACTCTTCGGTTAGCTGACCAATTGGCAATGGCGATAATGATATAATTTCAGGCCCATGAATAAAATATTTGTGAAGAGTAGGAGGCATATAGTACCATGGATATTTTTTTCACAAATAGCCTGGCAGTGTTATTAGCGAAGTTTGTAAATTTTTCAATGTTGACCTCAATACCACTAGAAACTACAATTAATATTGTGTGCATATTTTTGATCAACTCTAAATCAATATTAGTAATTTCAGCAGATACTTCTGCATTCTTAAAAAAACGTCTTGCAGTATTCCCGTCATTAGAGTTACCAAAACCAGGTTTTGGTTGATCAATGATCAATCCCGTTCTCTTTTTAAATTCGCGTTGAATACGACTTTTAGTTTCAGCAATAATTTTTTTTTCTTCTTCACTTCTTGCCTGCCATTTTTGAATTGGAAGTTTATATGCCAAGTGAATAAGACATTCAAAAAATCTTATCCAGCCATGTAGGACAGACAAACCGAACTCCATGAAGTCTACGTTGGAATCTCTAGAAATCATTTGTTCAATATTGTTGAACTCCTTGCTGGTAGCGCCACATATGTAGCACTTTTGTGTGGACTTTGTGTCTGTAATCGCGTTACACATTTTACCGTCAATCATAACGAGAATTAGTTTGTGGTTCACTTTTATCTTTCTTTCTCCAACTGATATCACTGTATCGATAAGAGCATTTTTTTCTGTCTCCACTCTTTCTCTTTCTGTTTTAATACTGTTGACCGTTTCTTTCATAAATTCAATTTTTAATGGCCTGCAAAACCTAGTTGAAGACGGTCGAGGATTATGCCAAATGATTTTGTTTTTACAAACTAATTTTAATGGTACAATTGACGTAATAAATACAGAAGAATCAGATGCATTACTGTCATGAAAGGCTTGTTTGTAAGAACTATGCCCTGAACTTCCGTCAAAGCCCCACTTAGTGTATAAAGTAATTTTTTCGATTTCTTCGTTGTCTAACGAATTTAAATCTGCATTTTTAACCGACAAAAGGCGTTCAGTGGTATGATCCAATATTCCTTGTAGGCTAACTTGCGCTGATGTTTCAGAAATTTTCATTTGTTCTCCCTTTGGGTAACATTTTTTCTTAGCTCTTTGGACCAATTTATATGATGGAAATTTCTCAGGTGCAACCTTTCTAATAACATTATATTGGTGGCGACTTAGCTTCGCTTCTACCAAAACGGACAGAGCTTCATCCGGAGTTAACTGCTGTGGTGGTACCTGTTCTATACTTTTTCGGTATTTTTTGGCTTTTGTTGGAGATGATATTATTTCCTTAACAATTTTCGACTCGTCTATTTTTCCAGCAGCTCTCAAGCTCATTTGTGTGGCGTAAGCCAAAACAGGCAAAGAAATTTGATCTCTTATGTCTTTACATTTCTTAACTTTTGTTTTTTCTTTGCACTCTTCAAATGAGAGATCATTGCGACCTCTTTTTTGTTGTGGTTCTGGTGGTGGACTGAATGAGATTGAGGCATCCAGCTAATTCTTATTATTTTTACAAAAATTTCATTCTTTCTATGACATTTTTGCCACCGAATCTCATAGCTAGAGCAAAAATTATGAAACCTTGTCATAAAATCTACCATATCCGAAGGGTCGACACGTTTTATTACTTCCCATCTCAAAAGTTTAAATTTATCCTGAAGTGATTTAGGTTCTGCACTCCTCATAAAATTATGCAACTCATGACGAGGAATGAAAATTGTTTTGGGACATGTTCCTAAAATTAATAAGATTTCTATTCGTTTAAAATTTGCAAAAAGTAATTCCTTTAACCCTGTACCGAATTATTTACACTTTCACAACACTTTAAATATGTAACATCACATCACAAAACATTGACAGCTAAAACAATAAATAAACGTGTCAGTACCGAATCAATAATACCCTACGGATGGATAGAAATTCTTAAAAATGTATTATCATTATATTAGTAGATTGATATCACCAGCTTAAAACAAAATTAAAACTTTACTCGTATGATGCATATATATGACCAACAGTTATTATGTAGGACTCAAATAAATGACAATAATACATAGGGATGGGAGCGTGACCTCCTTCAATTTTTCAAAATAGTGCACTTGTGCCATATACAATTTTCTAATAATTTAAAATTAACAAATGTTTAAGTAAAATTCATTGAAATATCATAAACACATGTAAAATAATTTAATTAGTTTTATTCATAGTAAATAAACCAAACATACGCAATCACGTGAGCAGGAGTGAATTAAAGTTACTCACGCCCCCATCTCTAATTAACAACACATTTTTTAGCTACAATAACAACTACTATAACGAAAATAATGACAAAACAAAGTAAAAACAACTTGATGTTTTGTTTTTTTTTTTCATATTTTTGGATGTTTAGCATCTTGAGTTATTTCACAAAAACAAGCATAACTCAAAAATCGCAAAAAAATATTTTGGGGTTTATTAGTTGAGATCTGATATTATAACACTATATAGACGATTTTACGCAAGCTCACGAACAAAGTTGTTGAAACTCCATATATAAATCAAAAATAGCCCATTTTTGGGCTAATTTTATTTTATTAACATTTAATATTTTTAAAACATTTATTTAAACAAAAAAACATGTACTATATAGTAAACTACCTGAAGTTGACGGTTCCATTATAAAAATTTAACTTTTAGAAGTATTAATAGAAAAAATTATCAATTGAAATATCAAAATTTTCACTTTTTTTCAATATGCACAAAAAAAATAACAATTATTCAACTTTAAGTGCTCACTTCAACTAAAGCAAACAACTTAAAAGTATAATTTTTGCAATTAGTGATGCAGAATTTTATCCACTTTCACCCGGTACCAAACACGATCATGAATTTTAAAGTTCATATTTTGAATTAATCGCCACTTTTCATTCATTTGGCCCCAATGTGCGACGTTTGACGTGGAAATGTTATATAGAGGCAAAGTTAACTCAAATGAAACTAAAAGCAGTTCAAATAAATTGGCTCATTGGAAGAAATTCGACCCTAAGTCTAGATTGTAAACTTCTTATTTACAACTCTATCTTAAAGCCAATATGGTGCTATGGTATCCAGTTATGGGGCACTGCCTCGGCTTCCAACATAGATAAAATACAAAGGCGTCAAAACAAAATTCTTCGAATCGTTACGTCCGCTCCCTGGTATGTAAAAAACTCGAACATTCACAAAGACCTCGATGTGCCATCAGTAAAATCTATGATCACAAAATATTCAATTAAATACTTAAAAAGGCACGAATCGCACCCAAATCCATTAGCTCGAAATATTTTAAGTGATGGTGGCCACACTCGCTTAAGGAGAAGAGACACTGCAGCACTTATCCGATCAGAAGAGCGCTTCACACCAATGTGAACCGTTTTTAGGGGTACTGTCGTCTGGCATTGGCAGGACGCAAACCTAAGAATTACTAGATTAAGATTTGATTAATTATTGTTAGTTCATATATTTTATGAAGATTCAATAAATAAATACGAAAGAAAAAAAAATGTATTTAATAATGAATTTAGCCCTACATGTTTACTTAAATATGCGATTATTGTTTTTTTCCTAAACCACCTGGCAACGCTGCTTTAAGTATTACTATCAGGGTTGTGAACTTTTTCTAATCAAAAAGCGCCGTGCCCCCAATCAAAAAGCGCTAAATAAAATACTTAACGAAATGTTTAAGAACTCAGTTTATTAATTACACTGTGCCCATGTTCTTTAACTCTCGCGTCGAGAAACTTTTCGATTGAAATGTGTGAAATGAAACAAAAATGCCATATATTGAAACAAACAGCTGTTTTTCTCACTAAACTGTTTCTGTAACTTTTTTTGGCGAGTACTAGCTGTCACGTAAGGAAATTACTCGCCAATTTACAGAAAAAGTGTGTCTGTAACATTTTTGTGAGAAAAGTTCCCGCTTTGAACTGTCAAACAAACTCACGAATAAAAATGGGGCGAGAAAAAATTTTAACATTAAAAAACAATTAAAAATTAAAATGCAAAGAATAATAATAATAACATTTTGTTCTTGGCACATTTTTCCATTGTTTAATTATTTTGCTTTTAACATTTTTACAAAATAAACGAATTTGTTCAAAGCACGTTTGCAAACAACAAACATTAAAGCCGCACTTTACATTATTTGGTATAGCCGACGGTTGTATTTTCGCCGCCGTCGTTAAAAAATTTTAAACTTTAGTAAATTTTTGTCGCCGTCAACGATATGTGTTACTGACGTTGTCAACGTCTGCAATGTCATAGCGGCTTCGGGTGCATTGTTATGACAGTTATAACGTAACGACGTTATCTCTTTTGATAGGTTTCGACATGAGTTACAGACACAGTTTTGTCTCATTTTTCGAGAAACGATGGAATATTTTGTTTCACATCTTTTTGATGCGAGAAGTTTACAATAAAGTTACAGAACATAGGTACTGGTTGTCAAAAAGAGCGTTTATGGTACATACATTTTATCATAACTTAAGAACGATTTGTGCGATTTTGATCTTTTACAAATGATTATTTTCAAAATTATTTCTCGATTAGTAGCCACCATTTTTTCATGCAAATTAGTATTTACACATTTTTATCATTTTGCAGAAATCCAGGTATATTATGAATAAATATGACATCAAATCATGAAGAAGTTAACTAAACGTTATTAAATAAACTATCTGGATTCAACACGCTAAAGTCAATTAAAATCACATAATCAAGTTCTCTATACCGACTTTCTTTGCCATTTGCCGCACTGTGTTAATAAAACAATAGCTTTTCTGATATTTCAGGAAAAGTAAAATAATATAATTTCAAATATATATACATGGAAAGAATTGTTTACTAAATCACCAAAAAATATGTCTTAAACCAAGAAAATGTTGCACCATTCTCGTCCAAGGCAAAAATTTCTAACTGTAAACATATGTGTGGCTTAGCTTAAGCAAAAAGTAGTGACTCAAAGCAAACTAAAATTAACTTAACCACAGCTAAAAAAAATTATTTTACTTGATATAAAAATAAGAACTTTTGATTGACTTGCTTAACATGTTGATCTAATATGAATTAATTGAAACAAAATTCTAGCATTTGTTTCTTAATGCAAAAAATTCGATTCTCTTTAAAAATCAAGAAAATTAGACAATAGTTATTAAATAAGTACTGCTTGATTTCAGAACTATGTATCTTTCTTCTTTTTAATAAAAATAAGCCCATTTTGTATATCTTGTTTTAAAAAATTTTTGATCATATGTATATCAAAAACATAAATTTTTTGATCATGAGAAAATATTTTTTTATTTACGAAAGTTGCACAAATTGCGAACAAATCAAATTTAAATCAGGAAATTATTTTTGGATTTTCTTGTTTGAAGGGTGTGTGAGAAACGGTAGCAAAGTACTCATGGAAGTACATTTTTGACACTATTGAGGTGAATAAAATTTCACTAGCCCTGGGGGCTAGTATACATTTTGACATTAGCGTTGAAATTTTTAACAATTTTAGTTCACCATAGAACTTTGCTACCGTTTCACACACACCCTAAGAAACGAAATGGATTTCTTTAGAAAATATACTTCTTTCCGTGTATAGTATGCATTTCAGAGTACTATATATTAAAAATATTTGAAAAACGGAAACATATTTTGGTTTAATTGTTCTTGATTTAAAAACATATATGCAAATAAAAGTACAAAAAAATTGGGTATCTATAAAAGCGCTAATTTAGCGCTCTTTTAAAAAAAAGCGCTAAGGGAAAAATATGCGCCATTTCGACAGTTAAAAAGCGCCAAAGTGCACTCAGCCAATTATAACTCTAGGTGAGCGAAGGGCAGATAGAGAATATTGAATAAAAGAGAGTAAATTAGTTGATTTATCAGAAGTACGAATGCTATTGCCAAATGTTGAAATAATATATTTAAGAAACAATACAAAACAGAACTCATACAAATTTCATTGCGTTTGCAAAAGGCTCGTGTGTTGAAAACACAATTTCTTACGAGCCTGTCGAGCACATACAAAAACAATAGACTGTATTAACTACACCGCAACTCGTTTTAAGGCGAGTATCATCAATCATAAAAACGGGTGCTCGTTGCAGTTCTCTGGTATGTACTCCCCGCTACTCTCTTTTCCCCTCCCTTCTATAAACTCAAGACTTTGCAAAGAAAACTTTGCCTGTCTAAAAGGGGACTTACATTCCCCACTACAATTGATTGGAATTCTTCCAACATTAATTGTAGTTGTAAGTAGGTTAAGAAAAAACAAAATAAAAACAAAAACAACTCGCGGGCTGCCAGTCAGTTTTTTTTAGGCCGTGCACTTGCTAGTTTATTGTCAAAATAATTTTCGTGGGAATACAAAATTTAATTTAAATTCGTGATTAATTCCCAATTTTTATTATTTGATAAAAACACAGAAATTTATTGTTGATGGGATAAGCTATTTCATTTATGGTTGCTATTTTATTTTATGGTTGCTCAGGCCAGATCATCAGGAAACTTCTTCCATAAAGATTTTAGAAAAACTACAGGGTTTTTATCAAAGAATAAAAATTGGGAATTAAGCACCAAAACCAAAATCTTTTAAATTAAATTTTGTATTTCTACGAAAATTATTTTTATTTATTTATTAAATTTCAGCAACCTAGCCTTTTATCCATAATCGGCTTACAAATTTCTACTTAATAATAGTGTAAATAAATTATTTAGCATAAGTGATCAATTATTAAAAACGAAAAAATTAAATAGAGAAAAATAAAAAATATAAGTGAATGAATGTACATACCTTCATACTTATGTATGTATGTATGTATACATAATCTTGCAAAACATTTTAATTTTGTAAAGAACAAAAAAAAAAAAAAATAACAAAAATATTAAAAGCACATAATACGGTGAAAAACAAAAACAATATTTTGTATGAACAAAAACAATGAGACAACAATAAAACTCAACGAGAGAAATTGCTATGTAACAGTTCATGCAAATGAAAATAATGCTGAAATAAATAAAACAAAACAAAACAATAGGTGTGTTCCACAAGTTCTGGGGCAAGTTCGGACTAATGAGAGTAAAATGAAAATTACTCTCTAAATTTGCCGAAACTACCCAAAATTGCTGGAACGCAAAAAACCATTTTTGAACATCTTCAAATACTAATGCTGCTTACTTTTCAAATTAAGATCTATTTAAGTGACTTAAGACGCTTAAAAGTCATAACATTATAAAACTAAAACATTTGCATCATTGTAATTTTTTATATTTTGTTTTTTTTTATATTAAAGATTTAGGGAAATATGTATGCAATAACGTTTTAACCACTTTCATTTTTCACAAAAACCTTATATATTGCTTTTTAATATGTTTTTTAATTAAAACTAAACTTTTCCTTTTGCTTGTAAATTTCCTGAATTATTTATCAGTTTCATGTGTAAACAAAAACAGCTGATTGTTTTTTCCTGTCCGAACTTACCCAAAGAAAAAGTTCGTGCAAATTTGTACAGGAAATGAAAAAAATTACTCTCTTAATTACTCTCTTTATTGCACAAAAATTGTTATGTGGAACGCTTTTGGGTAACTTTGTGCAAGTTCGGACTGTTTCGTTATGCATGTGGAACAGAGCTAATATTAACTACCTAACGGCTAAGCCAATTATTCGTACACGTTCCCTCTCACCCTCGGTATTTACACAAACGGTGGATAGTGACTCATTAAAAAAACTAAAACTAGGCCTGGTGACAAGTGTTGCCAGGCCAGCAAGTATTGCCGCGACGTCAAAAACAAGTTTAGTGGGAAATGACACCATGAATTTAAACACAAATGATATGGAAACCCCCCTGTAAAAAGTTGTCAAAAGCCTCAAGTCCAAGTTGGTATGGACAGGTACATAACAGTGCTTAAACGGGGACGCAGCCCTACCTCTGCAGCAGTTGCTCCGCCTTCAAAAGTACCAACTTTTGATAATATAAACTCTCAAAATCGTTTTGCAATTCTGGAGGATGAATCTTCTGAAGCACCAAACGTGATTAAATCGTCTAAGCCACCCCCGATATATCTTAGGGAGCAAAACTCAAGTGAGTTAATAAAGAGCGTGATCTCGGTAATAGGTGAAAATTGGTTTTACGTAGCGGCAATCAAGCGTGGTAATATAAACGAGACAAAAATACAGGTTAATCATGAGAATGATTTTCGTAAACTAACAAACAAATTCGAAGCCCTTAAAAAAAAGCTTTTACACATACCAACTGAAGAGCAGCAAAGGTCTTCAGGTAGTGATCAAGGGAATAGACTCTTGTGTGGACCCAGAGGAAATTAAAACCTTTTTGGAAGAAAAGGGCTTTAAAATAAAAAACGTTACGAATATTAAAAATAGGGGAAGAAATCCCCAACCATTATTTCGAGTGGAGCTAGAACCTGGCGACGTTAAGCTTAAAAAAAATGAAACGCATCTATTTATGATTTAAAATATATTCTATATAGAAAAATAACTATAGAGGAGCCGCACAAAAGAAATGGTCCCGTTCAATGTCTCAACTGCCAAGAATTTGGCCATACTAAGGCATACTGCTATTTACCACCGGTTTGCGTAGTATGTGGTGAATTACATGGTACAGTCCAGTGCGATAAGTCTAAAAATGACCCCAATGTAAAAAAATGTAGTAACTGTGGCGGCAATCACACTGCAAATTATAGAGGTTGCCCTGTATACACCATCGTCAAGCAGTCGGCTGGATCGAAAACTAATCCCCCTCAAATGCAGGTACCAAATCAAATAAACACTAATGACATTCAGGCTCCGCAGCCTAGTAATAACAGAACCTCTTATGCTACTGTCCTAAAATCAAACCATGTGCCAATGCAAGGTGCTGATGAAAATTCTAATTTAAGTCGTCTAGAAAAAACTATGGAAACATTACTGCAAACAGTAAATAATTTTACAAACACAATGGGTAATATGATGCAGGAGATTCTTAGAATGCAATCGATGTTATTGCAAGCTGTACTTAACAAACCATGAACTGTTTAAAAATTTGTTTTTGGAATGCAAACGGCATCCGCCAACATAAAAATGAATTATGTAGAATACTTTCTTAAAAATAAACAAATTGATGTCATGATGGTTTCTGAAACTCATTTGACCTCAAGAAATTCGTTTAAAATCAATGGTTATACACTATATGATACCAAGGACCCTCGAGATAGAGCTTGTGGAGGTTCTGCCATTTTGATAAAACCCCGAATCAAACACTACCTAATGTGTGATCATCGTGAAGATTATCTTCAAGCAACAAACATTTGTGTTGAAGAGCTGAATCGAAACATATTAATCTCATCCTTATACTCACCACCTAGATTTGCAATATCAGAAAGCCAATATTATAAATATTATAAGTCATTGGGGCCCTGTTTCCTGGCTGCTGGCGATTATAACGCTAAACATACCTTCTGCGGGTCACGACTAATAACACCAAAGGGTCGTGTTTTGTTTAATACAATCTCTAAAATGAATTTAAATGTTGTCGCGAGCGGACAACCAACATATTGGCCTGCTGATCCGCAAAAAATTCCAGATGTCATCGATTTCGGCGTGGTTAAAAACATACCCACAGAAACGATTCACGTTGAAGCTTCGTTAGAATTATCCTCAGGTCACACACCTACAATAGTTACTATAACAAACACCAATAGAATTGTATCTCCCTCTGGTTACATAGCGACGTCAGCTACACAAATAAATTGGTTAAAATATAAAAAATATCTCAGTACCCATTGCACAGAAAATATACCGCTTAGCACACCGGAAAATGTGGATCTCTCTATTGTCAATTTTGACAGTTATCTTAAACTAGCTGTTCAACATTCGAGCAAAACCCTCAAAAAAAACAATTATAATAAAACATATTTTACAGATGTCGAGCGCCTCTTGAATGAAAAAAGGAGAGTGCGAAGAGAATGGCAATTGCACAGATCCCCTCAACTTAAAAATGAATTAAAAGAGTGTACAAAAAGGCTAAGAAAATTTCTGCAGACTCAGAAAACGGCTTCCGTGGAAAAATATCTTAAGGGCCTGGATGCAACTCCACAATCAGACTACTCATTATGGCGTGCAGCTAGAAAACTCGAAAGACCAGATATCTCGAAACCACCGTTAAGAAACCAGAATGGAAGTTGGGCAAGAAATGATAATGAAAAAGGAAACCTGTTTGTAAATCATTTGAAAAACGTATTTACCCCAAATATACCTGACGATATAGCGGACGAGTTGCCGCCTGTTTATGTTAGAGCAGCTATCCCCCTAAGATTTGAGATAAAGGAAATAGAAAAGGCTATTTGTGAATTAAACACCAAGAAGGCACCTGGTATTGATAAGATCAGTAACAAAATGCTTTTGGAGCTACCTCGCATAGCAAAGAAAATTATTCTTTATATTTTTAATGCAATTTTACGCCTTGAATACTACCCTCAAGATTGGAAGGTCTCTTTAATAACGATGATACCAAAGCCAGGAAAAGATCACACAAAAGTTGAGTCATATAGGCCTATTAGCTTATTACCTAATATATCAAAGCTGTTTGAGAAGCTCTTAGCGTCAAAATTAACCCCAATTTTAAATGACAATGGGTGTATACCTAATCATCAATTCGGTTTCAGAAGGGAGCATAGCACAATTGAACAAACCCATCGGATAGTAAACGCCATAAGAAAAGCATTTGAAGAAAGAAAATATTGCTCTGCTCTCTTCATAGATGTTTCTCAAGCTTTTGACAAAGTCTGGCATGTAGGCTTGTTACATAAATTGAAGCTAAACCTACCGGTTAATACACACAAGCTGTTAGAAAGCTACCTGGTCGGTCGAAAATTCATTATTAAAGAAGGTGATTTTTTAAGTTCTCCTCAGCCAATTGAAGCTGGAGTCCCTCAGGGAAGCATACTGGGCCCACTTATTTACTTAATATATACCTCGGACATGCCAACAAACAATTACACCCTAACCTCAACTTTTGCTGATGATACAGCTTTTCTAAGCGTACACGAGAACAGTCGTGAAGCATCTCGATACCTGCAGGAACATATATCTCAGCTCGAACTATGGTTAAAGCAATGAAGGATAAAGGTCAATGAGCAAAAATGCGTACATATAACATTCACCTTGCGTCGGGAAACATGCCCCCCTATTAAAATCAATAATCAACTAGTGCCTCAACAATTGCATGTCAAATATCTCGGAATTCATCTAGATCGGCGTTTAACATGGAAATGCCATATAGAAGCAAAATTAACCCAAATGAAACTAAAAGCAATTCAAATTAACTGGCTTATTGGAAGAAATTCTGTTCTTAGTCTCGATTGCAAACTACTACTTTACAACGCTATTTTAAAGCCAATATGGTGCTACGGAATTCAACTATGGGGCACTGCCTCGGCCTCTAATATCGAAAAAATTCAAAGGCGCCAAAATAAGCTTCTTCGAATAATTACAGCTGCACCATGGTATGTAAAAAACTCAAATATCCACAAGGATCTCAATGTGCCACTGGTAAGGACTATTAGTACGAAGTATGCGGTAAAATACTTAAAAAGGCTAGAGTTGCACCCAAATCCACTAGCTCGAAATATTTTAAATGATATCGGCCACTCTCGCTTAAGGAGAAGAGACACTGCAGCACTTACCCATTAGGATGAGCGATAAACACCTATATATGTGAACAGAACCCGTGATGAAGAAAATTTTTGTCTGGCACTGGCAGGACATAAAATAAAGTATTAGGTTAAGATTTGATTAATTATTGTTAGTTCATATTTAATATATGAAGATTCAATAAATAAATAATGAAAAAAAAAAAAAAAAAAATGACAATGTAAAATTTTCTTATACTAAATAGGATCTGGGAATTATTTCCTTCCGAAGGTTACTTTATATTATATTCAACATTTTTTATTATTCGAATTTATTCTATGAGCTAAATTTTAGTTATGTATTTTATAAAGCTTTTTTGTAATAGTCATTTTCCTTCAATTTTTCAGAAACGTCTGGTAGTGTATAAATTCGTTTCTGAAAAATTGAAGGAAAATGACTATTACAAAAAAGCTTTATAAAATACATAACTGAAATTTAGCTCATAGAATAAATTCGAATAATAAAAAATGTTGAATTTTCTTATACTTTTATACGTAAAAAGTTTTCCTCCAAATCATTAATAATTGCAAAATATCGGCCAATATTTTTTATTTGGCAAAAAACAGCTGGTGCTGTTGTTAAATGAGTTAAAAACAGCTTCATCTAGTTTTATATATAAAGTCAACTTTAACGTCAAAAGTATACTTTAACTTGATTATGAAAGACCTAAAGTCGGCTCTTAAGTAAAGTCGACTTTAGTTTTCTTAAAGTATACTTTATTTTTGACTATGATTATGGGCCATTGAGTGTGTCTTAATGTTATTTCCTAAGCTGTTAAAAAATTTTAATATATTTATTTAAAATATATATATACTTATAAAACATATTTATTTAAAATATTTTATCTATTTTATAAATTTACTTTTTGATCTCATAACTTGAGTACCACAATTTTTGTTTGTTTTTATTATTGTTTTATGAATTAAATTGTTAAGGTGTTATGATACTTGCTATTTTTTGTATTGGATTTTTTTAGGATTGACTGAATAAAACAACAAATGCGAGAAAGAACAAGAAATACAATTTGATAAAATGTAAACAAAACAAACAATGCTGCCACATTTTTTCCCCACAAAAAACCGTCATTAAAGTTAAAAATCGCAAAAAAAAAGTTAAAACCCGTTTCTTTCGATCAAAAACTAAAAAAATTGGCAACAGTGCTAACAATTAATCTGGAAATGTCAATTTTAAGTTAAAAAATTTTATATTTTTTTTGACAGTCTTAGATTATTTATCGATATTTGTTTGACATTTCAAGATTTTTTATGATATAATCATACTCTTTACACTTAGTCAGTTTTCATATGCAAATATATTTGCACTGTTCTCCAATATAGAAAAAATACAAAAAATAGCAAGTATCATAACAGCTTTATGTTTATGTTATCTTTTTATCTTCTATCTAGAGCATAATAATTCAAGTTCCTTTTTCAACCTTTAATTAATTTTTGTAGTATTTAGGCATTTCTTTTACTTACTTTGTAAACAAGTTCCCTAACGCTTTTTTTAAAAAACAGTTTTTTTCATTAATTTAAAACAAATTTACTTTGTATTATTAATATGGAGCGGGATCCCGGGAAATTTAAAAAAGTTTCCCGTTTTCCCGGGAATCAAAAAGCTCCGGGAAAAAAACTCTACATTTAACCCACTACTGCGTTAGCGCCTCCTTTTCCTTCGTGGAAAAATTGTATGCCAAAGTTAATTTTTCTAGATTTTAACTTGTTTAAATTCTACCTAAAACGGCCGAATTTCGTAAAAGTACCAGACACCTATTTGCTTTTTTTTATTTAACGTACAAAAATAAATATTAAATTAAAAAATTACCAGGTTATTTAAAAAAAAGTACCATTTAGGAAACGAAAAAGTACCAAAACTGTCTCTTACAGATTCTCATTAACTTAGGAACTTGCATGTTTAATTCTTTGTTTCTAGATCCAATAAATACGGAAGTTGAAAAGGTACTAGTTAGAGAACAAAATAATACCAAAAACTCTCTAACAGATTTTTATTTACTAAGGATTCTTATCTACTCACGAATTTTATATTTCTAGATCCAATTATATCGGAAATTCAAAAAGTACCAGTTAAAGAACAAAGAGCCCTCTTAAAGATTCTCATTCACTTAGCACCTTGCAACACCAACGGCGATTCATAAAGTACCAGTCGATGAATAAAAGTCACCAAAAAGTTCCCTCTTATAGACTCTCATCTTGAATTTTATGTTTCTAGGTCCAATATTAACGGATATTCAAAAAGCACCAGTTAAAGAACAAAAAAGTTCCGACATAGATTCTTATCCACTCAGCACATTGTATGTTGAATCTTATGTTTAAAGGTACAACATTAACGATAAATAAAAAAAATACCAGTTGTAAAACAAAAAAGCTAAATAAATACAAAAAATTTCCCGTATTTCCCCTTTTTGGTACTATTTTTTCCCCATTATAGCATAAAAATTTCATTTTTATAGTGGGAGCCCATAATTTAGTACGAATATGCCAATGAATGGAGAAAAATGTTTTGTAAAAAAAGTACCAAAAATAGTTACGAATTTCACCCCTTAAATGTTCGAATTTCGAAAAAGTATTAAATTCGTATTCATATTTTTTTGATAATTTTCGAATGTTGTATAAACTTTGTTCCTGTGTGTATTGGTTTAAAAGATAGATTGGGGTCAAAAAGGTACTAAAATTCAGTGCACTCCCTAATAGGGCCGAATTTCAAAAAAGGACCAGACAACTTACATATCAATTTTTCGAAATACAAAAATTTTTGGAAATTAAACAAAAAAATTCCTCCCCCATTACAAACCAGGTGGATTTCATTAGAAGCATTAGTAATTCAAATTCTACAATTATAGAAATGCCATCGGTACTGCAAAAAATATACACTAGAGCCCTAGGAAGTAAGAAGTTACTTTGTAATAAGAAGTTGTGTAGAAAAATGAGTGCAATGAGAAAAAAATGTATTAGTTTGGAACTATATCGTTTGATATAGACAGAATACTTGATTTTAATCACCTTTAACAATAAAAACAATTTGCGATAGAGATAGCGCTAAAAGTTAATCATTTAAAAATAGCTCGAGTTAAAAGCAAATGAGATTTTATTTATAATTTAATATTTTTCTGAATACGGATAAATCAAATAAAAAATATTTTAGTTATGCATTTATGCAAATATATTTTTTCTTATGTTTTATTTTTAAATGATAAATATATTCAGCTCACTTGCTGAAATAAATAGAATAAAACTTAACCATATCACTTCTTCATAAATAGAATTTCTTGCTAAAAATTTATATTTTCGAACCAATCCATGCAATAAATTGTCTTTAATTTATAAAATTTATATACATATTTGACGTTTTGTTGACGATTTTGTTCAATTTTCGTGACGATTTTGACGAATTTTGTTAAAAATGTTGACGATTTTTGAGGAAAAAAGTCTAACAACCCTGCAGTAACGTTAAAATTTTATATGT
This sequence comes from Pollenia labialis, assembly GCA_949318255.1. Taxonomy (NCBI): domain Eukaryota; kingdom Metazoa; phylum Arthropoda; class Insecta; order Diptera; family Polleniidae; genus Pollenia; species Pollenia labialis. The sequence continues at coordinate 150,118,907 of OX439140.1, read as the reverse complement.
ATAGATAAAAAAAATGTAAAATAATTTTTATAATCAACATTTCTAAGATTGAATAGAGATAATTTTTTTTTACCAAACAGGTTTTACGTTTCTTTAGACCAAACTCATTAATTTCATACGAAATTTGTTTACGAGTGCAACTATTGGTAGTCAAAAATAATTAATAATTGTTTATAAAAAAATTTTAGTTTATCAATAAAACTATTCCAGCAGACTTAAAATAAACATAAAAACATTTTATAAAAATCCTAAATACAATACTTACCCCCCTATTCATAAAAAATATTATTGATTTATAAGAAGTTTATTAAAAAGATGTCTATAGGAAATTCGTTTAATAAACCTGTTATTAATCTGAAATATTTTTTATGAATAAGGCCTTTATACTTAAATACTTTTAGATTTCATTTTTCGCACTTTGAGCAATTTTAGTAAATTCTTCTAATGTTTGTTGTTTTTACTTTACTTAAAGAAGGGCTAAAGGTTTTTTTCTATTAAAAATTAATTTTTTTTTGTTTAATTTTATATATTTTTTACACTCTTGTTTTTTCGTGAAATATAAAAAATAATCGTGAAATATTCGCTTGAATTTGGCGAATACAAACACGAATTTCGTAAAAAAAGGCGAATATTCGGCATTCGAATACGAATATTCGTAACTGCACTAATTTTAACTAATGTCGTTCTCCATATATATAAAGAATTTAATTTTGTGGTACGACCATCTCCAATTGCGCCCACCTTTTGACAGATGTTTTGCATTGATAACCAAGACATGTGTACCCTATTGCCGTTCTCCAGATATTCGTTAACCAATATTGTGTATCGACAACTCAGCTACTAGTAGGGATGGGCAAGTTGAAAAAATATATCGATATATATCGAATCGATATTTTTTTAGAGTATCGATATTTATTGTTTCAAAAATATCGATATATCGAACGTATTTTGCTGAAACTATTACCAAATTAAAAAATTCAGTATACCTTTGTACAAACATATGTAAGAACAAATTAATTATATGAAATTACATTGTTACTTTTTATTGTTTCATTTTATTTAAAAAAATTAATAAAAACAAAAAAATTTAATCAAAACCAAAAATTCAATTATAATAAAAACAAAAGGGAAGAATACAAAAAACCATAAGAAAAAAAATATACATATTACGAAAAATTTAAATGGAAGTAAATAAGTCATGGAAGTACAAACTTTTCTTAAAATTTTAATTGCACCCCAAAAGTATCAACTGGTTTTAGTCAAACGAGTAATCATCAGATATGGACATCAGGAGCACTCTCTGTTTTATGTGCACTCCAGACAATCTGCTTCTTGTATCCGGCACTGCTTCTTAAAAAAGCCAATTATTTTAGAGCTTCATATTTGTTTAAAAAAACATATGATGCATGCAATGATTCCAATTCTTAAAAAACAGATTGTTTGAAAAACGGCTAAAATTTTAAGTTCTTAATGAAGACTGACTTTAAAAAATATCGAATTCGATAGTCGTATTTTAATATCGATATATCGGTATATAAAATATCGGCGATATATATCGATTATATTTTTTTAAAATATCGATATTTTGATATATCGATATTTTTTGCCCATTCCTAGCTACTAGTACCAAATTTGGGTAATTTTTCTCCTGCCGTTTTTAAAATATAAAGGAAATATATTTTATGTCACGCCCACTTCTTCAATTGCGCCCACAGTTTGCCAGCTATCGTATATTGGAAAATTTTACTGCTACAATTCCCCAGGCATACAGGGGCCTATTTTTGGCAATCGTGATTGAGTACTTTGTCGATTCGGAAGCAATCTTATTTCTTATTCTTTCAGTCGATACTGAAAGAATCGATATTTTTATTTCAGCATTGTTAAACTCAAATAAATGCTGGAAAATCGCTTAGTAGTCTATAAGAAACAAACAAACATACAAACACACGCTTTTTAATTTTTTTTTTAAATAAATATAAATAAAACTGTTCACACAGAAAAAAATACCAATGTAAAATTAACATGGAAAAATGTTGATTGAGAATCATGTTAAATTTCTGCAAAAGTATGCCCTTTATTTAAATTTATCATTATTTCATATTAATTTTAAATTAAAAATATTGAAATAATCCTAAATCACGCTAATTTAATATTATTCACTGTTAAAATAAATAAAAAAAAATATTAAAATTTAAATAAATATGGATTCGATATTGAATCCATTAAAAAACCTGTTTTATATTAAAATCAAAAGTTTATCTTGTAAAATTAACATGCATACATAGTTAAAATATGTTATACAATGAAGACAATTCCCGTATTCTTTTAATTACAAGTATTTAGCTAAATAGTACACCAAGTTTTCAAAGTATAATGATGACAAAAACCATATCGGGCGATTCTGCTGATGCTTCTGTTGACAAAGGAGAATACAAAATAAGTGAAAAATGTGTTACAGTTGTAAGTGTATTGAATTATTCTTAAATAAATGTATATGTTGTCTGTAAAGCTTCTTCACACTGTTATAACACACTCAAACTCAAACCAATTTTATTCTACATGAAATTCACGTTGTTTCAACTTGAAATAACTTTCATTCAACGTGATTCGGATTTTGATTTCAATATAAATGACATTTTGCTCTAACTTTTCTGCAATGTTAAATTAACATGAATAATAGTTATTTTAATAGAAAAAAATGTTGTTCGCAAGCAATTATAAAATCAGGTTGAATTAACATGGAACACGTATGAAGCAAAATCACCACCGAAAAATTTTAAATCAACCTTGTTTTCGACGTTTTTAACTTGATTTTTTTCTGTGTGTTAGTTTTATTGTAAGTCATTTCCCTTAACTAAATAAAAAAATCTCAAGTTATAGCACATGTAATGAATGTAGTTTCTTAAATGCAGCCATAAAATATATATGTATGTACCACCAACAGTCACAAGCCAAATGCAACAACAATAAAAAAGAAAGATAAAAACCTAGAAAAGGCTGTACCGAAAAGGAAAAGGAGAGTTGAGAGAATAAGAAGTTGTTTGTATAAGACACGGTTGATAAAGTTGGTACAATTGTACTTTTTTTGGTACAATTCAAAGCTAAAAAGTACTTATTTGACGTGTGTGAACCGGCACTAATATTCATTGGATAGTAAATACAAGTTGCCATTTCATATCAAATAACAATAGGTTTGAAAAATTTTCAGTGTTTGGTGCAAATGGTCTTGCGAAAAAGAATATGCGAAATATTGTAGCTTTTTGTAAAATCTAACGGAAACTCTGTTTATTTTTGTTGTTGGATTTAACAAAACAGCTATGATATTTTGAATTTTCTTTCCACATTCGCCGCAGAGTCTGGAATGGAAAATATTCTTTTCACACTCGACAAGTTACTTGTGCAAGTCTCTTGCCCAACTCTTGGTTTGTTGTCGCCAGCAGTAAGGTCGGGGTAAGGAAAAACAAATTTTGTATAGACTTTGTTGTATAAGTTAGGGTATTTATTTAATCGGGCTTTTGCTTTAATCGGTTAACCGCTCGATTAATTAACCGAGGTTTTGGGTTAATCGGTTAATAATCTGTTAATTTTGTTATTGATCGGTTAACTGATTAAAAAGTGTTGTTATACATTAATCAATTTCAATAAATTAAAATGCAACAATTATTTATTATTTGGATTTTATTAGCAAAAAACAAACAATAACATAACCAACGAAACAATTCTTGGACCTAAACAAGCAAAAAAAAACATAGTTTTTTTAACTTATTAAAGATGTTGGAGACATTTAAAGCAACCTATAATACAAAATATGTTATATCTCAGTCTTCCAGGATTTCTCGAAACATATAAAATATTCCATTTTGCCATTACAGACTGGTTTTAAGTTACTGATTTGCACCAAACACTGAACTCCGCTATTGTGAATACATTTGTTGCACCTGTTTATTGGACGATTGCATATGCTTCATTCTAAATTAAGTATCAGCGGCAGCACATAAGCTTCTATTTCTTGTTGATATTGGCAAGTTTTTTTTTAAAGATATTGGAAACCACTTCTGCAAAAGTTCTAGTAGAAGAGACGACTTCATCGCATTTCAAGATTATTTTGGAACGGAAACTTATTATATTTTAAAATAGTCGTCCACAAGATGGTTTTCACGTCATTATTATTTTATTTTAAATGAGCGCTTAGTTAAATTTTATTATATCAGGACTTTCTACTCCAGTTAATAAAATATCTTTCCTCTCTCCGCAGTACATATTAGTAATTGTAAACACAATAAATTTGGAAACGCCATCCCAAGATGCTCGTACGCACATTTTTTAGAGAGCTTAAAATTTCTGTTTCATCAAATGGGGCGCATTTTTTTCCAAAAGGAGATTTTAGACAAATTCGAATCAAAGCTAAGAAAAGAAGAAAATCATCTGCCACTTTAGGCAGAATTACGACTTTGTTGAATCAAAATGTTATGAAATTCTCTCCGTGCTTAAAAGAAAAGTTTGTTGTAGGTATATTTCATGTGTAAACGAATGGTAAAAGTAAAACCAAAAATAATAACAAAAAACAGATGGTTTCAATATTTCCATTTTTACAACACATGAAAATGTTACCACCTTCAATATATGCTGTTAAAATACACCGTGATGAAAATGCATATGTTTCTAAAATGGTTTAGAAAAAACATTTACCGACCGCTTGTCAGATTTTGCATTCGAATTCTCTCTTTTTCAATACATTTTGCTTTTACATGATTCAATTTTTCTCATTCTACATAATTTTTTGCAACGTCGTTAAACATTGTAAACTAGGCTTTAACGATATTTATATATCCAGAAATAATATTGAAAGTATGATACCATATACACAACATTTTGCGAGGCTTAAAGATATAAAGTTAACTTCGACGACGAAATTTTAAACTGGCTAGCAGAATTTACTCCAGAAAATATAATTTCCATAAAAACCTGTATAGTACAGCTTTTATTAAAATATTTCTAATGAAAGTGCAAATTATGATACTTTTAATTGATGCTTTATAAAACTTAAAAATCAAAAATATATCTGTTTTTTGTCCAAAATGACCACAAGGAAAAATGAATAAGATTAATTAATGTTTCCAGCGCTTAAGACCCTTTCACACTCGGCAAGTTACTTGCGCAACTCTTGATTTGTTGAAGTCAGCGGTTAGGTCGGGATAGGAATGGGAAAAAAATATCGATATATCAAAATATCGATATTTAAAAAAAATATAGTCGATATATATCGCCAATATTTTAAATACCGATATATCGATGCATCGATATTGAAATACGACTATCGAATTCGATATTTTTTAAAGTCAGTCTTCATTAAGAACTTAAAATTTTAGCCGTTTTTCAAACAATATGTTTTTTAAGAATTGGAATCATTGCATGCATCATATGTTTTTTTTAAACAAATATGAAGCTCTAAAATAATTGGCTTTTTTAAGAAGCATTTCCGGATACAAGAAGCAGATTGTCTGGAGTGCACATAAAACAAAGAGTTCTCCTGATGTCCATATCTGATGATTACTGGTTTGACTAAAACCAGTTGATACTTTTGGGGTGCAATTAAAATTTTAAGAAAAGTTTGTACTTCCATGACTTATTTACTTCCATTTAAATTTTTCGTAATTTTTTCTTATGGGTTTTTTGTATTCTTCCCTTTTGTTTTTGTTATAATTGAATTTTTTGTTTTGATTAAATTTTTTTGTTTTTATTAATTTTTTTTAATAAAATGAAACAATAAAAAGTAACAATGTAATTTCATATAATTAGTTTGTTCTTACATATGTTTGTACAAAGGTATACTGAATTTTTTAATTTGGTAATAGTTTCAGCAAAATACGTTCGATATATCGATATTTTTGAAATAAATATCGATACTCTAAAAAAATATCGATTCGATATATTTTTTCAACTTGCCCATCCCTAGGTCGGGATAAGGAAAAATAAATTGTGTACAGACTTTGTCTTATTCTACTAATACCAGGGTATTCATTCGGTTAACCGTTAATCGGTTAACCGATTAACTTACCGGTATTTTTAAAATTGGCTATTTTCGAGTTACGATTAAACAGGTTAATTTCAGTTGATTAATCGATTAACCGAGGCTACAAAATTTTGAAAATAAGTAGTATTTTAACATAGTATTTTATGTTTTTAAATATTTGTTTCATCTCATATATTTCCTTTTAGCAATAAATTCTTTAAATACAGTACAAAATCAGTAACTAAGGAATTCGGAAATAAATTTTTTGCAGAATGTTCTGTGCTGAGCTTTGCAAGGACCAGTCAAATGATGACCTAGCAACAGCAGAAACTCTCGCTAGGAACACAAACAATCTCTTAACAGAATTTTCCGAAACTATTAGAATTGTTTACAATTTTTAAAAATTAAAACCAGACTGTATTCTGTATTATAGGTTGCTTTAAATTTCTCCAACATCTTTAATAAGTTAAAAAAATATTTTGAAAGTTAAAAAAAACTATTTTTTTTTGCATTTTTATTTATTGAAATTGCTTAATTTATAACAACACTTTTTAATCGGTTATCCGATCAATAACAAAATTAACAGATTATTAACCGATTAACCCAAAACCTCAGTTAATTAATCGAGCGGTTAACCGATTAAAGCAAAAGCCCGATTAAATGAATACCATAACTAATACCGTTTCTATAATCATACGAGTTTAGGAAGATTGACTGATTAGGCCAAAGCCTCCGATCCTAGAGTTGGGGCTGCCAACACCGCTAGGCCGGTTTAATACAGGTGAGTTTCAGTGACTAAATGTTATCAGTTGGCACCTATTTTTTTGACGCCCTATGTTCTTCGTGAACAATTTATTTAAGTATTTTTATATCGCTGTATCTATACTGTATTTAAAAAAATAAAGGACATATAGTTATATATATATATAAATAATACCCCTTTCAGACTCGGCAAGTTAGTGGCGCAAGTTACTTGCCGAGAACAACAAAGTCTGTACAAAACTTGTTTTTCCTTACCCCGACCTTACTGCTGGCGACAACAAACCAAGAGTTGGGCAAGAGACTTGCACAAGTAACTTGTCGAGTGTGAAAAGAATATTTTCCATTACAGACTCTGCGGCGAATGTGGAAAGAAAATTTTCATGAAAAAATATTATAAAAAAAACAAAGGAGCCAAATAGACTTTACCTATGTATGTTCCAAAAGTTTCAAGTCTAATCGAAACAAAAGACTTTTTTCTTTTATAAGAAATGATTTAGTACTATTGGGGTCGAAAAAGTATGATTTTAATAGTTTGTTAGCACGATATTGGTTTTCTCATTTATCATCCCTGGTGTAAGAAATGAAATTGAGAGGGTGGAAAGTTCGAGCTGCATTTTCTAAAAATAACAACAAACCAAATGATAGTGAAAACAACAAACATCTGTCTACAACTCAATGTTAAAAAATTAAAACTCAGAAAACTATCGAAAGATGCCACAAATGTTGATGATGGTGATGAAGACAATGCAAATGAAAAAATGCATAAATCGTTTCTTGAACCAGAGAGCGAGATTTTCTATTTAAAACAAAAAAATGTGTTATTAAAAAATAAACATTTAAGGGGGTTCAATTTATGACATTTGCAACATACTATTTTAAAACGTGTTGATTACTGCAACGGCATAGATACAAATTTGTTTTCTAGTTTTAGTTATATGTTCAAAACGAAAAATTATTTTGTTAAATAAAAAAAAATAAATTAAATGGAAAAAGTATCAAAGACTATTATTATACCAAATGGTAAATATTGCTAAACGATTGAATATCAAACCTTGAAAAGTGTTATTAAATTCAATTTTTTTTTATTGAAGATGTTACTTAGTGTTATCAATAGCAATTGCGAGGGTTCTTTTCAAAGCCTTCGTTAATGATAAGAAAACATAACCTGAATTTGTTGACTTCACTTATACATCATCTCTTTCCAGTTGTGTGCTTCAATTTCCAATCGAGAAAACAGCTGATTGCAATTTTATTGAGAACATTTTCATTTTGGTTTTACAAATTGCTTTTTTGGTGATATCTTGAATAAAGGCCCAACTATAATATGCTTCTGTCAAAAATTAACAAAAAGGCTTCTCATATTCATTTAAAAATACAAAAACAAAATCAAAAAAAATTTGATTCCTTACGGAATGTGCAATCAGTTTTGTGACAAGTTCTAACAACTGCAGTCGAAACAAAAACAACTTTTTGCTTTTTGAGTTGGAATGACAGCGACTGTTTTCATTTAATGAATTAAAAGTAAAAGCCACATTTTTTTTTGGTTTTTGGCAGTTTTTCTACTTTGACTGCAGTTTATTAAACGCTGCAAGTAACTGCAGTGTTAATTGTACTAAATTGGTGTACCATTGTAGTTTAAGAGTTAACATACATATGTATATAGTACCACCAGAAGGTCATTTTAAAAACAACGAAACAATTGTACCACAAAACGTCGCATTTATATTTACAAAATTTATAATACATTTCTAATAGCCTTTTCATACTTGTATACATGTGAATTAGGTCTCTAATGAACCAAAAACTATGCTCTTATAATTAGGGAATAAGTAAAAGAACTATTATTGGGAACATATTTCACAATGATATTAGGCCCACTAATGAAACAGAGAAACTAAGCGAAAGTAAGCGAAACCGTTGGAGCAGATCCTAGCGCCTGACCGAAGGCTGGCTATGCCTTGGTTAGAGCAAGTATTTTCTCTTCTAAGATAAAACAACACCGGCTTCGCCAACTAAAGCTTCACCGCATAGCCAGCCTTCGGCCGGCCTCAAAAATGTTATTCTCTATGGTATAACAACACCGAAATCGCTAATAAAACATATAAAACAATAAACACATACATAGCCGGCTTTTGGCCGGAACTTTATTTCCTATTATCAAATTTCGCGGCGCCAAATTTTATATTCAAACTTAAAAAACTTAGAGGGTTCACACGGTATCTTTTCAGACATGTCTAACAAACATGTTTGTTTTGTTTTTAGGGGATCGGGGTAGAGAAGAAAGAGGGGTTGCCAAACAGACACGAAACGAGTTTTCATGTTTGTTAATCGTATTTTTGTTTTTGTATATAAAGAAGATTAGATAATTTTACATAAAAACAGACATGTTTGGAAAAACATCGTGAAAAGACAAAAGCTTTTTGGTACAATGTTCAAAAGAGAATGTCAAAAACAGACATGTCTGGAAGACGCCGTGTAAATGCCCCCTAACATAAATATATATGTTATACATGTATGTATTTCAGGGTTTTAATTTATTCCTAAAAATTGGGAAGTTATTTCATTATGAACCAGTGTTCGAAAATAAACAGTACATTATTTAGCGTTCGGCTCATACACCCAAGAACGATATCCATTTTTTTTAGTGATTGTTTAGCTGAAAAAAGAACAATTGTTGTGTTTATTTTTTTACATTGATAAAGAAATGAACAAACACAAAATTTTAACAACGAGTTTGTTTTATTATACCAGCCAAAAGGGACGAACATTAATGTGCCGAACCGAACGCAATGAAGTTTGTGGTTTTTAAAAATAAACGAACGGAATTAAATGTTTTCATCTTTTGTTGAGTTGGATAAAAAAAAAGTATTAATTTTGTATTCGAAAGATGACAAACAGGAAAACGTTATTTTTTAATGATTTGCTACACAAACACTATTAGCGTTTGTGGTTTCCACAAATCTACCGAACCGCACACTAAGTAACGATATTAAGTGTTTATTTTCGAAAGCTGTTAGCAGTGTTGGGTAAAATACATGGGTTGCGGTATTTAAAATACAAAATACTTGCTGGTCATGTATTTTATATACAAAATCCTTTAAAGTTATGTATACAAAATACTTACACATCTGTATGCATTTAAAATACAAAAAACTTCCATTTATTGTGCGTATTTCAATCACAAAATACTTCCACGTCATGTACATGTATGTATTTAAAATACGAAATACACCATTTTTATTCAAACATAAAAATACGTTAGATAAAACAACAAAATCATCGTCTTCCTTACTGGTGCCTCTACTTCTGATAGTTACGTTTTTAAGCGATTCTAGTTTTTGGTAGATCAAAATTCAAGCAACCATCATTAAACTGACGAATTATATTTTATTAAATACAAAATATTCCAATTTTTAGCGTATTTAAAATACAAATTCAAACTACTTCTATTTATTGGTTGTATTTAAAATACAAAATACTTGCTGGACATGTATTTCAAATACAAAATACTTGCACGTCATGTATTTAAAATTCAAATACAAATACAAAATACGTATTTGTATTTCAAATACTGCCCAGCCCTGGCTATTATGAACTAACTTCCTAATTGTTTTCTGTTTTTAGTGTTTAGAAAATGAAACTAGTCCCTTAATATAACGTTGTTTTTTGTGTAAAAACATTTGGGACTTAGCTCATGTTGGTTTTAAGGACTTCGTAGCGCTGCATCTACAATCAATCAAAAGTGTCACCATTTCTGAAAAAAAACTTTTTATTTAAAATTTTTTTTTTTCTGAAAAAGTGCCAAAGGTTAAGAAGAAAACATCAAAATGTATTTGGGATTAATTTTCTTTAAAAATATAAAAAAAAATTAAATAATTAAAAATATAAAAAACATTTAACAAACAAAAACTAACAAAAAGGCAAAACTGGACAAATGTCAACGCTGCTTTCAAGACAAACTTTATTTTGTTATTTATGTCACAATAAAATTAGAATTTATTGCCACTTTTCTAGTGATGACCAGGGCTTGGATTTTCATGCACATAAAAATCAAAAATACACGCTTATAACATGCTCTATTAAATGGAAAATATGCATTTAAAATATGAAAAATATGCACTAAAAAAATGTAATTATGCATTAAAAAAATATTAAAAAAAGAATCAAGTTATTTGTTTAAATTATATTTATTAATAATTCAGGTAAATACTGTAATAAGTGTGTCGCCGAGTGGAATAATTAGAAGGGAGTTGCTAAGACAAATAAAATGTGTATAAGTATTTGCTTAGCACTTCTGCCGCTTTTTGGCGAGCATTAAGAAGCACGAATTTTTGAGAAGTAAAAATCAAAAATCAATTACTGAGTTGAATTAATTCTGATTAATTTGAATAATTATAATGGCTTATATACTAAAAAATTCTATTAGTCAAATTGATATTTGGCGACAATGCCATCAATCCAAATTCTCACGATAAAAATACAATTTATTGAATTGAATTTTCTTTAAACATCAACAAATATTTCTGTTGCGACAATTTCTGCTGACTCAACATAAATTTCTTTTATTTAAATTAAATTTAACAAATTTGCTTTTAGGGTCTTATGTTACACTGTACTATAGTGATGTGCATAAGTGTACATACACTACACTACGTAAAATACATGTTAAGTTTATTAGAATATTTACACAAAATTTAAGGATAAAATAAAGCAAAAACAAAATGTACGCTCAACTTCAATGGAAGTCAAAGCAGCATATTTAAAAGATGCCAGTTCCATTGGAGAATATTTATTTTCAATTTGATTTTCGTTATTAATATCAAATAAGCTTACAATTTTATTTATGTCCTGAAATTCAATATTTTTTTGCAATACAGATTCTAACTTATGTTTAATTTTGTCAGATATGTCTCCACTTACATTGTTAATTTTATTAACGGTATCATCAATTAGTTTAATTTGAGTATTTAGTGAATTGAATCCCTGCAACTTGGTGATGGTTTGGGCTTTAATAGTTTTTATTTTGAGAATGTCTTTAAATTTTTTAATTCAGTTAGCATCGCTGTCATCGAATTCGTCAATTACAATCTTTATTTCATCGAAATATTTTGCATAGTATTCAGCAGCCTCTAGCCAGGTTCCTCATCTAGTGATTATTGGTTGCGGTGGAAAAGGTATTTCTGGAAACGTTTCCTTAAATATTTCAATACGAGATCGAGCCTTAAAAATACTTTTTTGCCGTTCGAGATTAACAAATCTATATCTTCAAATTGGCACATTATTTCTTCAGCTGTGCGAAGAAAAAACACCCTCAACGATTTTGTGGCTTTTACCATATAAGGGGCGGCATCCGTTAAAAACAACAAAATTTTATTTTTGTCGAGCTGGTCTCCTAACAAAGTTATAGAATCGTTGAAATTTTTTTTTTTTGCAAATCGTTTGATATGAAAAAATAACTGGTCGAATTTGATTTTGGATTACTGACAGCAAATATGCATTTGCATGAAAATCCAAGCCCTGGTGATGACACTAGCATGGGCTCTTCACCTTAAAATTTTTTGTCATAATAAACGTCAAACTTCATATCGACCTCTAACCGCGAAAATAGTGTAAGCGCCAAAAATCAAATTTTACAGGAGAGAGCTTTTTTTATTTTATTTCATATAAATTTTGTATGAAATTTGTCGCTTCCCAATAAACCATAGAACGATATGATAGCGAAAACGATATTATATTTTACGGCGTTTATAATTTTCTGTACTATTATTTAAAACGATATCGTTACGACATCACTTTTTGAAATATTTTTTTAAAATTAAAAACAAATATTTGAAAAAAACATCAAAAATTGTTTAAACATAGAACATTATTTAAAGAAAGATGCATCCATTAAGATAACGAAGCGCGTTAATTCAAAAAAATTATATAATATTTTTATGGAAAGCGATTAATAAGTGTTCAGTGAAAACCGAAATAAGAGAGGTAAGATGTTATTAGAAAATTATAAAGAATAAAAATGTATAGTTCAACTTTTTCATTGCAGATAAATTAGACTTTGTTTAAGATAAAATTTCGAACATGGATGAAGATATCCACATGAAATTATTGATATTTTCGCCGAAGAGCAAACAATTCTTTTTGAATGCGAGCGGGAGAATTAGCAAGCAAGAAAAATATAAATCAAAATTAATTTAAATTAAATTAAATTATTAATACGATTTTCGTATGACGTGCTAAATTCCCAGTTTTTCATATTTGATAAATACACTGAAATTTATTGTTGAGGGAAAGCTAGCTTCTATGCGCATTTCACTGGTTGCTTAGGCCAGCTCATCAGGAAACCTTTTCCAAAGATTTAAGAAAAGCCAAAAATATTATACAAATAAAACCCTAAAGCGAATTAGAAAGTCTTACTTGCAGGGTTGCCAATTTAGCGCCTTCGGCGCTAGATTTAGCGCTTTTTAACTGTCGAAAAGGCGCATATTTTTCCCTTAGCGCTTTTTTTAAAAAGAGCGCTAAATTAGCGCTTTTATAGATTCCCGACATTTTTTTACTTTAATTTGAATACATTAAAATCATGACACATTAATCCAAAATTTGTTTCCGTTTTTCAAATACTTTTGATATAAAGTACTCTGAAATGCATACTATTGCACGGAAAGAAGTATATTTTCTAAACAAATCCATTTCTTTTCTTAAAATAAGATAATCCAAAAAAATATTTCCTGATTTTAAATTGCTTTGTCTGTATTAAGTGAAACTTTCTTAAATAAAAAATATTTTCTCATGATCAAAAAATTCATGTTTTTGGTAAATGTATGACCAAAAATTTCTTAAAACACGAATACAAAAGTAGCTTATTTTTATTAAAAACTTGGTTTGATTTAATTAATTTTTATTTGGAAAGACATGTTAGGCAAATCTATCAAAAGTTTCTTATTTTTATATCATTACAGATTTAAGTAACTAAAGAATAAAAATAAATTTTTTTAGCTGCAGCTACGTAAATTTTATGTCGCTTTGAGTCACTACTTTTTTCTTAAACCAAGCCACACATATGTTTACAGTATGTTTGCTTTGAAGAGAATAGTGCAACATTTTCTTGGTTTAAGACATATTTTCTGGTGATTTAGTAAACAATTCTTTCCGTGCATATTTGAAATTATATTACTTTAGATTTCCTGAAATATCAGTAAAGCCTTTTTATAACTTTTAATGTTTTATTAACACAGTTGGGCAATAGACAAAAAAAGTCAGTGTAGAAAATAATCATTTTTAAAAGATCAAAAACACACAAATATATCTCAAATTATGATACAATGTATGAACCATAACCGCCTTATTTCGGTCGAAAATGAGTCTAGTTCATAAAAAAACTAGACATTATAGAAAAAACTGAAAACGGATTTGAATTTAACGCTGTAAAATCTTTGTATTTCATATATTTTTATTTAAAACGATCTCTTTTTGACACCCAGTGTAATTAATAAAATATGGTTCTTAAACATTTCATTAAGTATTTTATTTAAATTTTATTTAGCGCTTTTTGATTGGGGTCACGGCGCTTTTAGATTATAAATAGTTCACAACCCTGCTTACTTGTAACAATATCAAAGCCAAAACAAAACACCAACAATAAACAGTGAGTTTGTCTTTTCTTACATTCCCCTACAATTGGTTGGGTTCTTTCCGACTCGAATTATAGTTGTAAGTGGGTAAAAAGAAACAACAAAATTAAAAAACAAACTGCTTCATTCTACTGTCTTCGTAAGAAAACAACAAAAGAAAAACCAATTTGCCAATTCAGTTTTTTGCACGGGCACATGCAAGTATGTATATTATCAAAGTTATTTTCGGGAATACAAAATTTATTAGGTATTAATACGATTTTCGTATGACGTGCTAAATTCCCAGTTTTTCATATTTGATAAATACACTGAAATTTATTGTTGAGGGAATGCTAGCTTCTATGCGCATTTCACTGGTTTTTATGTTTTTATTATTTTAAAACATTTGCACATTGTTTTTACTATTATTAATATTATAATATCAATTACCCAAATGTATAAATTACCTGTTCTTAATATTGTAAAAATACGTAACATTTTTATTGTTATTAATTCGCTGTTATTCAGGTATGTTCTAGGTTTAGACTCGAATTAAAAACGAAAACTTTTTTGAATCCGAATAAGTCATAAATTGGTGTTCTCAAATCCGCATGTTTTTGTGTATTCGAAGTTTTTGTTCGAAAAAACTTTTGTTGAACTAAAGATCGCTAATTTGCTAACCGAAGCATGATAGCAATGTCTAATATTTTCTAAAAATCGTAAAAGCTGTAAAGAATCACAAAAAAAATCGCTAACATGGCTAAAATTCTCGAAAAATTGCAAACTTTTACATAAACACTAAAATTTATTTGAAATCTCTAAATGAGTTAAAAAAAAACAAAATGTCGGAAAATAACAAAAAAATTGCAAAAATAGCGAAAATTCGCGAAAATTTTTAATATTTCAAACCAGCCATAAAATTGATTTAAAGTCCTTAAAACTATAAGGAATGGCATAAAATCGGTAAAATTTGCTAAATTCAAGGAAATTCGTAAAAATTTATAAATCGTTAAAGCTGTAATGAATCAGAAAACTTACACGACCAAATCGCTTATATCGCGAACATGGCTCAAATTCGCGAAAAATTGCAAAATTTTAAACAACCCCAAAAACTAAGAGATCGCTAAATCGATTAAAGAAACAAATTGTCTGAAAATAACATAAAAATCGTTAAAAAAAAATTTGGTATAATTACATAAAAATCAATGAAAAAGTCGACTTTAAATTTAGGGTTAGTAAGGGCCTTTTGCGTTTTAGATAACGATATATTTTTGATTAAATTGGATTAAGAAGATTTTAAGCCAAAAGCAATATTAATTTTTTTGCTAAAAATGTTATCACATATTACAATAAAAACTCGATTCAGTTTACTTTCACCAACCCATATCTACTCTAATTGAAAACGAATAAAAACATGTGGATGTGAAATTGCAGAACACCAATAATGCTAAAGTAATCCACTTTCGAGTGGATTCGGATTCTAGAACACACCCGATTAATTTTTGTTACTCCAGCTTTAATTTATTTATTATGTATAAACTGTTTTTATTTTAAAGATACAAATTTGCACTTTTTTATTTAGCTAGATATCATTATTAGTATGTATAATAAAACGATAGTTTTTCAAAAAATTGAAAAATACGATTTTACTATCGTTATTATTGGAAATGCTGATATCGAAAACGATATCAGAATTTAATGGAAAAACAATATTGTAAGGAAAGGTACAATTTAGTCCGTAAAAACTATCGTTTTCGATTCGAAAACGATTATCACTTGTGATACTTTCTATCACCTATATGATATCGTTTCAATATCGTTACAATATCGCTTGGTACTGGGTTACAATAAAATTGTTCTTGCTATAAAATCGTAACGGTACCTTATGTGACCAGGACATTTTAGGAGATGATGCCAATAAAGTAATTTATTAAAAAAAAACGAAAACTGAAATTCATGTCGCTTACGTTATTTTCGCGGTTAGGGCTCGATATAAAAACAACGCTGGCAAAAATGTAAGAGTTTTTTTATATAGACTTTTTAAGTATAACAAAAAATTGTCAGGTGAAAAGACCCCATGTAAAACAATCTAAAGATAAGAAATGGAGTACAATGAGATGAGAAGATCTTGTTAAGATCTTGATTTTAAGCCTTACGAATTTTTTGTGGTATGATGCTTAACATCTTCGCAAGTTAATGGTAGATGTTGACAGGTATGAAATGGCTATAAGAAAAGCCAGACAAATTTTCCGAATGGCTTCACAGGAATAGATTAAGATTTTAAATGTAAACTAACTGTAGTAATAAATGAAAAAAAATGTTTAAAATCTTTCACTTTTTCAGGTTTATTTCCCAGATGCTTATCAAAGACCAGCTCCACTCTCCTACAAAGTCTTAACCACGACTGCTTAAGAGAAATTTTTCATCATTTAGATTTAGCAGAACAATTTTCTCTTCTTAAATCATCACAGCGATTTTTCAATGTTATTCTCTACGACATTTGGTATTGCTACTATGATCGAACCTTCGACATAACCAAAGATAAGTCAATAGAAAAGCAAACTGAAAACTTTCAAACGGATTTTTTAACTACAATTTTAGAAAACTTTACCAGAATCAGAGGAATCTCATTGGAAATATTACGAAAATGTTTGAGCAAATCTTTAACAAAAGAATTTACAAAAATTGTATCTTTAAGCATAAACAACTGTGGAAATCAATCTGAAAATCCCATAGATCTAAATGGATTTTATAAATTCCCGTATTTACAAGATTTAACACTCAAAAATATTTGCATAGAATACAAGGACAAACTCCAATTTTTAAATTTGAAGTGTTTGCATCTGATAGATATTGCAGTAGAAAATGATTTAGAGGGAGACTTTCTGAAAAATGTATTTTCGTGTGATTTGGAGAAATTCACACTACAAACTTTATCTAGAGATCCCATTTCTTTTAAATATTTTTCAAACATTTTTGAATGTCTACATCTTAATGAAGTATCCTTAAGTACCCATTATTTGTATGATCATAGAATTATGGATTGTATTCTAAATCTGCCCTCTCTTCAAGTTTTAACTTTAGCATCCGAAGATAACTTCTATTTCTCTTCCAAAGATCATACAATATTTTATGAAATTCTGAAAATATTTTCAGACAACCCCTTGAGATCTCTTAGAGGCCTTCAGATTAATGGCATGCCCGAGAACATTTTCTATCTGTGTCCTTATCTCCAAGATATTACTAGTTTAAATTGGATTGTAACGAAAATTTTCCATCGCAATGTGGATGGCTCGGTGGAATGGAAATCGGATATAGCCCAAGTTATAAAAGCATTCTATGATTTTGTGGTTACTAATAAAGATCTAAGGGATTTGTTTGTAAGGGATAATATATTTCATAAAAAACGTATAATTAAGGAAGAAAATTTTGTAGAAAGATTGCATGACTCGAGAAGGATTAAAGGATTTAAAGAACTGAATGTTGTAAACAGTTATACGGAATTTTGTGATTTAACGGAAGGTTCTATAAGATTTATAAGTAAAAGTCAAAAATAAATATTTTAAGATTTTTTTCAATAAAAAAGTTAATGAGAGTAAATAAAAATGTTCAGCAAACAAAAAGATGTGCATTTTTTAAAGAAAGAAAGAAAGAAAGAAAGAAAGACACTTTAGTCACCAACGACAAGTAGGTTGTATACTGAGTTTGCAACTCCGTGTGAATTTTTTTTACTATTCATCTAAGATCCCATTAAGTATATATATTCTGAGTCCTTGAGTAGTTCAAAGTCGATTTAGCCATGTCCATCTGTCTGTCCGTAAGTCCGCTCACTTTCGTACGACTCAAAAAAAAAAAAAAAATGTTGATGTCAAATGGTTTCTAGTTCTCCTAAGCAGTTTGGGATTGAAATCTAGCAAAATCAGTTCAGTAGGATAAGAGTTATTCATTAAAATGTGGAAAACCCTAAAAAAATATTATAATTTTGTTACAAAAACTAGCATAAATAGTGGCAGAATGTTAATTTTGATATACTATTTTGCACGAATTCGTTCCCTATGACTAGAAATCATACCCCAAAATTTCGTGGAGATCGTCCAGTAATTTACTAAGCCCCCATATAAAGCCCACTTTGGAATAATGGTATTATAAAAATATTTGGTCAGTCATAGTTATATATATCACTTTGTGCAGTCTCCTGAAGATCGGTCAGAATTTGTCATAGGTCCCAAATAAAGACCACTCCGGTTTGCCTTCAAGAGATTTTAGAATGGTCCATCACAATATTTTGCCATGACATAGAATCAATCGTAAAAGTTATTGTCGGCGATTTGGAATTAAAATCTATTTTCGGGGGTAGTATTTGTATGGGAGCTATGTTAAAATATGGACCGATTTCAATTAGATTTGGTCAGATAATTTAGACTGCTAAAATAATAAAACATAAAAAGATGGTGTGTGAGCACAAAAATTCTATTCCGAAAAGAAGCTTGTTGAGTTATGAACCGATTTTCTTTATTTTTAATAAACCTCATATATTGTTTTTTAGTGTTCAGTGCGGTAGAAATATGGATAGCACAAAAACCTTAAAAAATCGATTCTCTGTTTGTGATCTTCGTACACAATAAGAATACTGTACTAATTCAACTCAACATAAAAATGAGAACATTTTATTGCCTTCGGTTTTTTATAAAAATAAACAACAAACTTCGCTGTGTTCCCTTCATGACATTATTGTTCGTTCGTTGCACTTGTGCCTTTTTGGCTGGTTAACATAACAAAAAAAATTTGTTTTTAACAAAAAAAGAAAAAAAAATATTCTTCTTTATTAATAACTGAGCTTAAGGTCACTTTTATTTCAAATAGTTCGTTTATATTTTATATCGATATTTCGATTTCCTTTGGAAACCTTCTTCAGGATATTATATATATAAAATTATATTAAAAAAAAAATTACAATTGTTCTTAATTAAAATTAAATTTAAAAATTTTTTCAACATTCAACAATAACATTTCATAAAATCAAAAATCAAAAAATTAAAAAGTGGAAACAAAAAACAATTTTAAAATATTTACCACTAAAAAAAATTTAAAATCAATTTAATTTATAACGAAAAACAGAACACTTCATTATGTTTGTTAATTTCGCGAAAATAGTTATTATCGATATTAAGGGTTGTGTACTAACTTCATTCATAAACTCATTGAAATGTTTATTCACTGAAGTTCGTGATAAAACCAGTGTTCGAAAATAAACAGTACATAATTTAGCGTTCGGCTCACACACCCAGGAGCGATATCTATTTTTTAGTGTTTGTGCAGACGAACACAATCCTTAATACCGTTCGGAACTATTTGCAAGAAAGAGCCGATCATTATATAACTTTCTCTTCTATGTTAAAAAAAAACAGAATAATTGTAGTCATACTGAAGACAAACATTATAATTTAATGTTCTATAGTGTTTTTTATTTACATTGATAAAGAAATGAACAAACAAAAATTTTAGCAACGACCGCAGCACGAACAGCTTGTGTGTGTATTTCCAAAATGATCCCGCCCATGCAGTAACTGTGATTGGTGTTCGCTATCGTAAGATGACAACGAAATCTTTATGGTCCGAATTGGAAGATATGTATGTGGACGTTATGTGGTTTCAACAGGACGGTGCCACTTGCCACACAGCTAACGAAACAATGGCTCTTTTGCGCAACACATTCAATGGCCGTGTTATTACACGTGGTGGTGATGTTAATTGGCCGCCAAGATCATTTGATTTGACGTCGTTGGTGTTCTTTATTTGGGGTTATTTGAAAGAAAAGGTGTACGTCGATAAGCCAGCAACAATGCAAGAGCTAAAGGATGAGATAATTCGGCACATTAACGGCATTGAACCTCAATTATGCCTCAGCGTTATTGAAAATTCGGACCATCGGGTTGAGGTGTGCCGCAGAGGTCGCGCCGGCCATTGGCCGATATTTTGTTCCATACATAATTGAACCATACCAATATTATCATAATAAAAACAAATGGCAATAATTTCCTAAATAATTTGTGTTTTATTCAAACATGTTAAAACCACCATTATTTGGTTTGTGTAAAATTATTTTCCTGGCTTTTTGTTTTTTTTCCTTGGTGTATTTTGTTTTTATTAAAAATGTGTGGCTTTTTTACCAGCCAAAAGGGACGAACATTGATGAGACAAACCGAACATAATAAAGGTTGTGATTTAAAAAAAAACCGAACGGAAATAAATGTTCTCATCTTTTGTTGAATTGGATGAAAACAGTATTATTTTTGTGTTCGAAAAATGACAAACAGAAAAACTTTATTTTGTAATGATTTTCTATACAAACATACACAAAAACGCCAATAGTTTGTGTTTTCAACAAATCTGCCAAACCGAACACTAAAGCTGGGATCACACGATCGCCGCAAATGCACCAATATGACACAATTTTTATTGTGCTTTATTGACGCACAATAATGAAATTGCCCCAACCAAATTTTCTGAAATCACACGATTGCCCTGTTTTATACAAATTTAATTGCCGCTAGTTAGTACAAAGCGAAATGGTTACAACAATTGCCACAGCACAGTCACACGATTGTTCTTACTTGTACCTATTAACTGCGAAAACAGCTGTTGTGGTAGCTTTTTTATTTGTTTAAAAGTTCATGTTGGTTTGTTATTGAAAAAAATTTAATTTGTATCATATACTTAAACAAATTATGTATTATTGAATAGTTTTATTAATTTTTTTAAGATATTCCAAATATTAACAGTCTGTTCAACAATTTCGTATGTTTAGGTTCGAATAGAAAAATCTTTAATAAAAATATTCGCACTGAACAGATAAATATGCTTGTGAACATACATACTTAAAATAATTAATTAAACAAATTATTTGCAAAATAAATAAATACATACATACATACATATTTATTTTCATTACCTACTAAAAGAAACACAAAAAAGTAAATCTATTAAAAAAAGACAAATATTGCCGCGTATTGTGTTGTTTGATTGCCGCACAAGAACACAATAAATATTTTTGCATTTTTGTCATTTTTATTGACGCGCGGTTGCATAGCAAACAGTCACACGATTGCCGCACCAGGGTTGCATTTGATTGGTAAAACTAATCACAATATTGTCCTCGATTGGTGCATGAGCCATTTGGTTGTGCGGTCACACGATTGGGGTATTAAAAAGTGTGAAAATTGGTGCATTGCGGCAATCGTGTGATCCCAGCTTAAGGAACAATATTTAACAAAATTGAGATCACTAAACAAACTGTTGTTTTTTTTCATTCTACTAGTAAGCACATTTCGTCAAACACAAGAATACTTGGGACTACAAACCATATATTGAAAAATGTAATATCTGCAAAATATTAAACACTAAAAACGGACTTAGTCAGAACCCTATTTTTTTATTTGTCTGATTTTTTTATATAATACTTTAAGCTGTTCTTTAAGATCCTGAAACTTTGAAGGCGGAGTTTTTTTTTCTTTATTAAGATATGATTTTTTTTTCTTTTGCAACCTTTAAAAAATAATCTTAAAATATTATTTTAATATTGTACTTTTGAGCAATAAGTACACTGTGCTAGTTGCAAATGCCGGGCACCTTGCGTTTTAACCTAATTGGGGCACGCAGAATCCAGTGGTGCTATGATGAATTTCGTTCAATCGTTCATTTCAGGTCACTTGGTCTTTTGGGTCAGTTGATCTTTTGTGTCAGTCGGCCTTTTGTGGTTTTCGTTCATTCATTCACAATTGATTGAATACGGCAATGTGTTAAAAGAAACAAGTATAGCATACTTTTGTGATGTTACACTCAAAATATTATGTAGGTAAATTTAAAGAATATTAAGTTTGAATAACTGAAAAATTAATTATTAAACGGATAATTTCATTTAAAACAGAGAAATTGTACGGCTATTTTTTAATGTTAATTTTAAAACGAAGACATTCTATAAAAATGACTTACAGCATGTTCAACGATTTCGAACGTCAACGTTCGCATAGAAAATTATACGAAAAACAAAAACAATATTCGAAAATTTGTTTTTGTTTTAAATGTAGTTTTCTATGCGAACGTTGACGTTCGAAATCGTTGAACAGGCTGTTAATTTGTCTGTTATTTTTAATTTTAAATATACAAACTACAAAGAATCCATTCCTTTTTAGTTAATTTTAACTCAATTTAAATTACATACTAAGCCAGCTAAAACAGTATTTTTACCTGTCATTATTTCCTACACCTAAATTATATAAAATATAAAATTTTTGATATTCTTTAATTAGGCTTGAGTTCATCAAATTTAATTTTCATTAAATTATTTTCACTGAGGGAAGGAATTTTACAACTTGGAATTTTTATTAAAATTTATTGATAATTTTTCTTGGCTGAGCTGGGATTTGAACCCGGGTTGATCTTTACATGTTTCAAGAAACACCACTTTCTATCGTCAGAAGATCTTTGTGTTCTACCCACTGCACCACTGCGGTGCCCGTTAGCCAACAGTCAAACATCAATTTTTAACCAGTAGTACTGGTGGTTCGAAATTTGCTGTTATTATCACTTACATTTCAAATTACATGTTGCCTCCTTCCCTCAGTGAAAATAATTTAATGAAAATTAAATTTGATGAACTCAAGCCTAATTAAAGATTATCAAAAATTAAAAATTAACAGTTCAACTAAAAATCAAAATTGTTCTTAAAATATAAAATGTTTTTACGGAATGTATAGTTAATTTTTAATGGTAATTTATATAAAATAATTGAATATTCCTTTGTTTTTTACGGAATATGTAGTTAATTTTTTGATAGTTAATTTATATAAAATAACTGAAAATTCATTTGTTTTTACGGAACATGGGGTTGAATTTTTGAAAGTAAAAATTAAATGAACTTTTTGTTAAAAATAATTAAAATAAAGTATGAAGACCATTTTTAACTGATTTTTTTTTTATTTTATATAATCATTTCAGTTAATTTTACATACAGAATATTGTGAGTGCACCAAATCAGCGAAATATTTTTGTTTTTTATTTATGTGCACATGCATGTAGGTATGTAAATAATAAAATAATTTAAGATAACTTTGCAGTTAAGTATTTCCGTTTTATTTTATGCATAAAAAATAACTGAACATATTTGTTTTTGGAACAACATGTTGAAACAGTTGAAGAATTTGTTTAATTATAAAATAACAAAATTTTCATTTATATTTAACTTTACAGAAAATCATTTAGTAAATTACACTCAGTTACTGTAAAACTTTTTGAGTGTACCCAAATTCGCAGTTGTGTTTTTCGTTTACCAAACAACTGATTGAAAAGAAACAAAACTATTATAGTGTTTATGTTATACGAATATACTATACTTGTTTCTTTTAACACATTACCAGTGGCAATTTGCCACATTGTTTTAAAATTTTCATAGTATAATCTGGGCTGCCATATGTAGTGATTTCTCGCTAAACGCGGCTATTTTAATACTTGTTTGGTATTCTTATATTCAACAACATTTTTTGCGAGGTCTTATTCAAACTAAGACGTTGTCATTTGTCCGAAGTTTTTCCATATATACCTATCTACAGCAAATGTTGAGCGCAATTTTTCAAAATATAAACAACAATAATGTAAGAAACTAACTAAAAATTTAAAATGGATGTGGTATTAAAAGAACAAAAGACTTAAATAAATAAAAATAACAGCAATCTTAAAAAAGCAATGAACAAATAGCAGATGTATTTATTATTATTCATATGTGTTATTTTTTCAAAAGATATAATAACATCCCAGCGGTAAATTTTAAAAGGACTGAAAGTGGAAGGCCTGTTTGAATGCCTCTGCACTCCTTTCTAAAAGATTCGCTTCGTATGATATCATGCCTTCAGAAATATGCCTTATAGAAGGTATAAATTGCTTTTAGAAAGATCTTCCAAAATATCCATTACACATTCGCTAATCCCTTCTCTAAGAAGGGAGAAAGGAAGTTGTTCAATTTTGATTTCGTTTTTTGTTTTTAGTGACATTCTGTACTCCCTTACATGGGATCTTCACCTGACAATTTTTTGTCTTACCAATCGTCAAAGTCTATATAAAAAAAATTTAAAAATTTTTGTCAGCGTTTTTTTTATATGAAGTTTGACGTTTATTATGACAAAAAATTGTCAGGTAAAGACCCCATGTTAGGGAAGGGTCTTTCCTCTGTTGTTCAATCTGTAACTTTTTTATATTTTGGTCTTTAACATTTTAAAAACAATTTTATACATTTCTTTTTGCACGTAGTCCATAAACGCGTCGTTTGTCTTATGTAAACGTATACGTTGCGAATCAGCTGTTTCGTTTTCCCTACTAAGTTCTTGTATAATAAGTAATAATAACTTCTACGTAAACATAATGTTGCGTTGCGGAAGAAACTGATAAAATTAAAATTTTTCCCCGTATTAACGTAAGAGCTGTTAAAGAATTTTATCTGACAATAAAAAAGAATAATATAACAAATTTTTTAAATCATGGAGGTAAACTTATTGCAAAGTTTATAAAACATACAGTATTATTAATATTTTAATCAGGATTAAGTTCATCAAATTTAATTTTCATTAAATTATTTTTATGAAGAAAGGAATTTTACAACATGAAAATTAATTAAAATTGTTATTGATAATCATTCATTCTTGACTGACCTGAGATTCAAACCCAGGCGGCTGGTTACCATGACATGTTTCGATCGCAACCACTCGATCTCCTCAGATGGATTTGCCGTCTTACACTCGCAGCCATCGACGACTGCTGACGTCAATAGTCAAACATCAATCCTTAAACCAAGTTTTATTTTAACCTTTGGTAGATCGAAATTTGCTTTTTTGAATGATTATCCATTTTTTTTAATTGATTTTACATGTTTTTCCTAACTTCTGTTTTTTCGTACTTATGTCAAGAATTCTTCTTGAAGCCTGGATTCGAATCTCAGGTCAGCCAAGAATGAATGATTATCAATAACAATTTTAATTAATTTTCATGTTGTAAAATCCCTTTCTCCATAAAAATAATTTAATGAAAATTAAATTTGATGAACCTAAGCCTGATTAAAATATTAAAAATTTGGATTAAAAACCATAAATACTTCAACAAAATAACCACAACTCTAATTAATACAGTATTATATAAAATAAAGAGCTGAAGCTTGGAATTCTATTAAAAAAGTTTTAAAGAAATAAAAATCAGCTGAAAAAACGGCTTTTATATCGCGCGTTGTGTAACTTGCTATTTTTCATGCACTAACGTTTTTAAACGCCTTAATGGAAAAGTCCCGCCAGGTTGTAAAAGATTTGATTAATTTTTTTTATTTCATATACTTTATATATGAAGATTGTGATTACTCGTATTTTTAAGCAAAAATCGTTTTTTGTTAAGAAAATCGTTTGATCGAAAACAAAAGTTTATTTTGTGATCACACGAAATAAGCGTATAACAAAATAATCGCCAAAAATTGTATTTTTATATAGAAAATACAAAAATAATTTAAATGGCTTATAACTCCTTAAAAAAGAGTTTGATCGAAAAAAAGCCTGTCTTGTGATTAAACATATTTTTAGGTAAAGTTGTTATTTGGTAATTTTTTACATTTGCTTGTAACTTCCAAACGGAACAATTAGTTTTTTTTCACCACTCAAATTTTTAATCAACAATCAATTTTTTATAGAAACATTTAAAACGCTCGTTATTCCTTCAATAAGTTCTTAAATTAAAAAATTCGATTATTTTTTGATCAATAGTTTTATTTTTTTTAAATCAATTGTTTCTGAAATGTTAAACGCTTGCAATTATTTTCCCTATGTAAAGCTTATTTTTTAGAATAACATCACGCATAAAAATAAATATAAAATCTTTTTCTAAAAATGTTGGAGAACAGTTTAAAAATCTACTTGACAAATAATAAATGTTTTATATAAAGGAATCTTAGAATTTTTTATTATAAATTTTAAAAATAATTTTTCTGTGAATTTTTAAAAAATTCATTTAAAACTTAAATTTAATCCAACTAGGACATTTTCAATGGAAAATGGAGAAGAAAAATATGAATTAAAAGATGTGGTAGCATTTCCAATCGGTAGTTCTTTCCTTTTAATTCCTATTTTGCATTCTTACCATTGAAATTGTATGTATGTATGTATACCAAATGTCTATGAATGTAAAACTAAAATTTTCTGAAGTCCTTTAAAAAAACCTTTTTTTATAGGTATTCAATATGTACTTCTTTTGAATGTATTCATAGAGTACTTAAATAGAAGCCCTTTTTTCAGTACACCATTGTAATGCCTTTAAACAGTCCTTTATTAAAAGGCGTTCTTAAAGACATGCATCAGAAGGGCTAACAAAAGAGCTTCTTGTGAAAGCCTTTTATAATTACTGAAAGAAGAAGGGAGTGTGGAAGGGCTTGCTCCCAATGACAACCTGTATAAAAAATATATGAGTATGGAATGCGAAGTGGAGAGCTTGTGTCTGCTAAATAAGGCCTTCTATTAGGCCTATTAAGTCATTCTTTTTACCGCTGGGATGTATTTTATTTTTTGTTTTTATTTTATAAAAATTAGAAGTAAAAAACCTTCTTAAAAACAAAATTACTTAAAAACTTTTTATGTCTGTTTTTAGAACTTATAAGCTTGAAAGCTTGTCGAGAGATTTATGTTTAAAATTCAATAGTCACATCAACGCTTTATTAAATAAAGCTGTCGAATATTGAATTTGGTTATTTATTTAAAGGTTAGTCGCAGTAACATATATACATATATTTTATTTAATTAAAGTAAAATGATTGGTGAATACAAAAAAAGTTTTCAATAGTCTAATTAAAGCAGCAAAACGTTTTTTTGGTGGTTAGGCAAGGAAATTCTTACTGATTTTTTGTAACAATGTGGTGTGAAGGTACAAAACTGCTATTTACATTCATATAATTTATAAATCTTAGGCCCGTTTTCACAACTAACCGATACCTAAAAGTAGACTTTAAACGGCCTTATAAAAAGTATTCCATTATTAAAACTTTACTTTAATTTAAAGTGATCGCTCAAGTAAATTAAGGTTAATCCTATCTGGTACGTAAAAGTGAAGTTGTAATAATGGAAGTTAATATTGCACTCTACTTTGAAGGCAAGTTTTAGTGAAGTTATTTATTAAAAAGAACTCTTTCAACACAGACTTTACCGGACGTATCCTTATAGCAATAAACTTTTTTCAAAAACTGATTACACTTATATGAAATACCATCATTGAAATAGTCTTTCCAAATAAAGGGTAAAATTGTCTACGAGTCTCAAAACAAATTCATGGCTTATAAGAAGTGAGATCGAAAAAATCTTAACATACATAAATGTAAATAAAAAAAAACTTCTAAACTAACAGTTTTGATTTTTTTTTTAAAAAGTTTGAAATTATTATTAAAATTACAAAAAAAAATTATTTTTAAAGTTCTTATCACTAGTGATGAATTTTTGAACCTTTTCCGGAAACCCTTCCATTAAGGTTCTTAAAGTGGTTTAAAAGTTTGAAGGAATAACGTGTGTTAAGGTTTTTTTGATCTCACTCTTTACTATGTTCACATTCGGGTTCTTAAAAGCGTTAAAGGCACTCGAACATGATTAAGCTCTAATCACATCAAAATCGAGATGATTACCCATACATGGAAGTGATTTGTTAATCACTTCAAACTGAGTAAAATGTAGAATCAGCCAACATGAACGTGTATAACGACCACGATTTCTGCTTAATGTTTTTCCTTAAATAATTCATAAATTTTCACAATTTCATTATTAATATGTTTAAAACAATCTTCAGATAACTTGATAAAAGTATTTTTATCCATTTTTAATACTTTAAGGAAATATAAATTTTGCTTAAACGCGTCTAAAAACCCAAGTGTGAACATAGCATTATTAAATAACCAACAAAATCGACATTTATTTTATAAGTGCCAAAAAATCGCCATGTCGCCAAATTGAATATTAGGTCGCAAATAAATTTGACAACCCTGACCATATTATGAAAATGTGTAAAGCAATGAGTAAATGAAATAAGTATATTTTACTGACATCACAAATAGACCACAATAGTATTGTTGCTTCTTTTCAACCAGTTGTTCGGTAAAAAAGTGACCGACTGGCTAAAAAGACCCAAGTGAACCATTGAACGAAATTGACCGATGAAACTGAACGGCCGTTCATCGTTCATCTGACTGATCCGTTCAATTGAACGAGTTCGTTTATGAACGACACAACTCTAGTTCCTTCCCAACGAATTTCATTTAAAACGAAAGGGGTCGGGACCCACTCTTGGTCGATTTGACATGGAATTACCCGTATGTAAGTGCCGATTCACACACGTCAAGTTTGACTTGACGGCACTAATTTTTAAAGCATTTTAAATTTTTTTACTGATCACTTTTTTATGTACTACCAAGCAAGACATATTGCTGAAATATGATTTTGAAGTTATTGAATGTTATTGAAAATATTTTAAACTTTTTGAAATTTTAAAGTTCACATTGAAAACAATTATTTTTTATTGAAAACAATTAATTTACATTGAAAACAAAATCAAATTTTTTTTTTTTTTTTTTGTTATTCTGATTTTAATGTACTTCACAAGGCGAATTCATAAAGGTGTCATTTTCGAATCATCTGTTTAATGTTTATTTCCTTGTTTGTATACTGAATATCAAGCGTTGTTTACATTTTATGAAAAAAATTTGTTAAAATTTAAAACTCAATAAAAAAAAAAATTCATGAAAAAACCCTATTTAAATGTTATAGAACAAAAAAGTGAATATAAAATTTAAACACAAGGATTTTAAAAGGCGAAAGGAATAAGTGGAGCCACAATAAATTTACAATACAGGAAAAAAAATTTAACTTCTAAAGCAATTGTGTATATTTTATAAACTAATAATTTTGACAATCACTCTAACTTTTTACAATAACAAAATACATAGTATGTATTTAAAAAAAGAGATACTAGCATAGCTATATCTAATGATGCGGTCACCTTAATGAATTCGCCTTGGTACTTCCCATGGTGAAATTACTACAAAAACAGGCAAATTTGTCTGTGTAATAAACTTCGTTGCCATTGTTTGTTTTTCCCGACAAAATTTTGTCGGATAAATTTCGCTTGGTCGGATGGTAAACCTTAGTGCAATGTTACACGTTTAATAAATACATACATAACAATAAAAGAAAAAATTAAGATTAAAGCTATTTTAAGATATTAATGAAATTATCTTTGATGCTAATAGGATCATAGAAATCAATATATGTACATACGTAAAAACATTGTCAAATACAATGTAGTGAAATAAATGAGTAATGTTTCTGTGACCTACTTAAAATATAATTCACCAATGTTCTGAAATACGATCATACAATGTAGTCACTTCAAGAAACATTTAAAGTCCAAATGAGTAATGTTTCTGTGACCTACTTAAAATATAATTGTCTGAAATATGATCATACAATTTAGTCACTGTAAGAAACATTCAAACAAAGAATAACACACTTTAAGTTCAAAGACTTAAAGTTACTAACATTACACTTAATTGCTAACTGAGTATTTTCACTTACCCTAATTCTATTGTAATAAGAATAATAGGAATAATTCTATTGTGATAAGAATATTATTGTAATTGGTTTTTTATGTTACTATATATATTAAGTAAAAGAAATCAATAAAGGAGTTCAGTTTTAAGTTGTAACTGAGGGCTATGCCACGTCTTGTTAATTAAATATACTACATGGCGACCGTGACAGTTTTTTTTTAAGTTTTTGTGAACAGTGGTGATTCGGTAAAAATGTGTTTTTTTTAATTTCGGCTTTTATAAACACAGACAAAAGATATTTGTAAAATAAAAAGTGAGAAAAACTTAATAGTTCTATAAGTTTCAAAAAAAAAAAAAAAAAAAATTTTTTTTAGTGACCTGGTGGAAAAAAATATTGTCCACCATACCACTACTCGTAGCAGGTTATGAAGTGGGAAAGTCCACAGAGGAAAATGAAAATAAAGAACTGGTGCAGATACTACGCCGAAATATACAACAACCTGTTACAAATGAATCAATAAAAAACAATAGCATGAGTTACGTGGAAATTTTCTCAATAGTGGTTGTGGTAATAATAGGTGTTATCTATGTGATAAAAATAATGTGCAAAGCCTTAAAAAACAATAGTAACAACGCCCCACAACAGCAGATATAAAAACATAAGAATTCATATCCTTAAAGAACAATGGTAACAACAACAGATATAAGAAGATATTAGAAGACAACAAAGGAAAGCCAGAAAAATGGGAAGCAAAAAATCAGCCAAATCCGATAAAATTTGTCAAGTGTGTTGTGGCTACATCACACCTTATCATGAAATCCTGATGTTAGTGAACTGCAAACATATTTTTCACCTTGTGTGCATCGATACTTTTTATGACATGTATAGGGAATGTCCTGAATGCTGGATGCTGGATAAATTTGATAAGTATCAATAAAATATTAATATAATAAAAAAAAAAAAAAACGTATTATTTTAAGGTATGCAATGGGAAACCATTATTAGTAGTATAGAACCCTTAGAAATCAAGTTTAAACAATCTTATAAATGCCTTAACCAAAATAGACCGATACAATCGGAAACCTTAAACAAGCATATTACTATTTTAATAGAGTCATTTAACAATATTAGAGAAATCTTAAACAGACAATATGATAGATATTCCACACAACATAAGGAACAGGCTGATAAGATATTTTTCAAATTAAGGGATAAATTATTAAAAATTTTTCATAAGCATAATATTCATATTAAAGTTCCTCTTACCCTAAGTTGCGAGGTTGATAAGAAAATCATTGAATCGGACGATAGCGAGCAAGAAGATTTTGAGGAAGACAAAGAAATACAACCAACCACAATGACGCGTTCAGAGGACGAAGTAATAGATAAGACAACGAAGATTGTCCCCACTTTTGACGGAAATGTAGACGAACTCCAGAGTTTTTTGGATGCGTTAACAATTGTTGAAAAAATAAAGGATACGCATGAGGAAATAGCGATAGGAGTAATTAAGACTAAACTTAAAGGACAAGCTAGGAACCTAATTACAAATGAGGATTCGATAGTGGCTATAAGGAGTAAACTAGAATCTAATATTCAGGGTGAATCGTCTGAGGTTTTATGTTCAAAATTAATGAATATAAAACAACAGTCGAAGTCAGCCACTTCATACGCTGAGGAAATTCAGCAAATCACAAAAAAATTATTTGGAGCCTACATACGAGAGGGCTACCCATATAATATCTCTGAGAAATTAATAAAACAAAATGTCACTAAAGCGATTTCTAAAAATGCAGCAAATGAGGAAGTTAAATTGATAATGAAAACAGGAAACTTTGCTTCATTGAATGAAGTTGTTTCGAAATTTATAGAAGCTAGCACTGAAGCGATTACCGCAAATTCATCAGTGTTTTACTTTAAGCGCCCTGGGTCTTCAAGGCAAAATCATGAAAACCGATTTAATAACTACCGGGGGAATGGTAATTCCTGGCGTCGAAATAATCATTTTAATGGTTCTAATAATAATAATAATTTTAACAATAATAATAGTTGGCGACGCGGGAATAACCATAATAGAAATCAGGCACACCATTCACGAAACGGGGAACGTGTGAGAATGACTCAAGGAGTCTCGGGAAACGAGATTCCCCCTCAAGATATGGGGGGCCAAAGTTAGAAGGACAGATAATGAGTAATAAATCGATATTTCACTTAAATCTCAATTTAAGTAGCTTTATTAAACTTTCAATTTCAACTAATTCTGATTCAAATACATTTCTAGTGGACACCGGAGCGGATGTCTCACTAATCAAACTGAATGCAATAAAATCTTTAAGATTCAACTCCCAAAATATAATTCGAATAACAGGCATAGGAGAAGGAAATATAAAATCCATAGGTACAATACATATTGACCTTAGAGTCAAAAACTTTTTGATTCCACACAAATTTCATGTTGTTTCAGATACATTTCCAATACCATTTCATGGTATATTGGGTTTAGATTTTTTAAAAAGATACAATGCCACTATACAATACGGACAGGAAACAAATTCAAATTTAATTTCTTTGAGACCACATAATTTAAATTATTCCATAAATATACCACTACTTGAAAGTATAAATGATGACTCAATTACGTTACCAGCTCGATCAGAGGTATTCAGACCTATAAAATTCAATAGCGAAGCTACTGATTTAGTAATCCCAAATCAAACTATACAAGACGGAGTGTATGTCGCTGGATGCATTGTATCTAAAAACTTTCCATATGTGAGATTTGTTAACACAAGCCCAGAAAATAAGTTTTTAAATAATGTATCAATAAAACGTGAAAATTTATCTGATTATGAAATTATTGGTACCCAGAGCACTGACAAAATTAGAGAACAAACCATTTTAGAAAAGTTAAGGAAAAATTGTCCCGAAATGGTTAAGTCCGAATTATCACTATTATTTTCGAAATATATTGATATTTTTGCGTTAGAAAGTGACAAAATAACTACAAATAAATTTTACACACAAAAATTAAGATTGTCTGACGAAAATGGTGTATACATTAAAAATTATCGCACGCCACATTCACAAAAGTCCGAAATAATTAGACAAGTTGAAAAACTTCAACAAGATGGAATTGTGGAACCGTCAGCGTCTAATTATAATAGTCCGATTATGCTTGTACCGAAAAAATCATTGCCAAATAATCCTGAAAAACGTTGGCGTTTAGTGGTGGATTATCGGCAATTAAATAAAAAATTAATAGCGGACAAGTTTCCTTTACCCAGGATTGAAGATATTCTAGACCAACTGGGTAGAGCAAAATTTTTTTGCTGTCTGGATTTAACATCTGGGTTTCATCAAATAGGGTTGGATGAAAAATCGCGAGATATCACGTCATTCTCAACCGATAATGGTTCATTTCGCTTCACGCGTCTACCATATGGCTTAAAAGTAGCCCCAAATTCATTTCAGAGAATGATGAATTTAGCATTTACGGGTTTAGCTCAATCTAAAACTTTTATATACATGGATGACGTTATCGTCACAGGCTGTTCCGTCAAGCACATGCTTAAAAACTTAGAAACGGTGTTCCAAAGATGCAGGGAATGTAATTTAAAACTGCATCCAGATAAATGCATTTTTTTCCGATCTGAAGTTACATATTTAGGACATAGGTGTACTGATAGAGGAATTCTGCCGGATAGTAGCAAATATGATGCAATAAAAAACTATCCCAGACCATCGAATTCTGATGAAGTACGTCGATTTGTAGCTTTCTGTAATTATTACAGACGCTTCATAAAAAATTTTTGCATTTTATTCAGTACATTTGTCTAAACTAACCAGGAAAAAGGAACAGTTTATATGGTCTAATGATTGTGAACATGCATGCCAACACCTGAAGGCAGCACTGTTATCACCGCAAATTCTGCAATACCCAGATTTGGAAAAAACTTTTTATATAACTACTGATGCCAGTAAAACTGCTTGTGGCGCAATATTATCACAAGAAAGAGATGGTATACAACTTCCAGTTGCATATGCATCACGAGCATTCACAAAGGGTGAATCAAATAAAGCAACTATAGAACAGGAGTTAATAGCTGTTCAATGGGCAATTAACCATTTTCGACCATATGTATATGGAAATAAATTTATAATACGTAGTGATCATAAACCATTAACATATCTATATTCTTTAAAAAATCCATCCAGTAGATTAACCAGAATTCGACTGGAATTGGAGGAATATGATTTTATTATAGAACACATTAAAGGAAAAGACAATTCAGGAGCGGACGCGCTATCTCGAATTGACTTCAGTGATATAAAATCAATCCCTTTAATTAACAATGTTAAACTGGTAATCACGCGTGCACAAAAGAAAAAGGAAAAACAACAAAAAGTTCAAAGTGAGGATAGTCAAGTAATTCAAGAAAAGCCTAGAGTTTTCGAAACTATTGGCTTCGACAGCGTAAAAAAGTGGCCCAAACTTAAAATGGATACCATTAGAGGTATTCCTACACTATGTTTTAAACGAGGTAAACAGGTGATAGCACAGAAAATAAATATACAGAGTACGTTTGCTAATGGAAACATCGATCTAGATCAATTTTTTCCAATTCTTGAAAAAGAAGCAAATTGTAGAAATTTTAACAAAATACAAATAAATTTGAACGATAAGTTATTTAGCCACGTACACATTGAACATTTTAAAGAAAAAGCAAATAAACTTATAAGAGGATTGCAAATAGCGTTAACACCTAGAATACGCATAATTACAGATATAAAAGAAAAGGAAAATTTATTAAGAAAATTTCATGACAGTCTTCTCTTTGGAGGACATCCTGGAACGACTAAACTACTTAAAAAGATTCGGCAATTTTATTATTGGAAAAACATAACTAAGGATGTTTGCCGATACGTAAAGAAATGTGTTCAATGTCAAACTAATAAAACTACTAAAAATATAAAACCAAATATGATTTTAACCGAAACACCCCATAAACCTTTCCATACAGTAGTAATAGATACTGTAGGTCCACTTCCAATGTCAGAAGCAGGAAATCAATATATAGTAACTTTAGTATGTGACCTAACAAAGTATCTGATAGCAACACCAGTAACTGATAAGAGCGCAAAAACAGTAGCAAAGGCAGTAGTAGAACATTTCATACTAATTTATGGGCCTATGAGTAAAATAATTAGTGACATGGGCACCGAATATAGCAACCAAGTTCTTTTAGAACTACTAGAACTTTTGAACATTAGCAAGGCGGCATCGGCTCCTTACCACCACCAAACTTTAGGGACAGTAGAAAGGTCCCACCGCACCTTTAATGAATACTTGCGATCATATCTTAACGCTTCAAACAACGATTGGGATAAATGGGTAAAATACTTCGCATATACCTTTAACACAACACCATCTACGGTGCATGGATACTGCCCATTCGAATTTAAATATACTACAACAAAGCTCATTTGCACAATCGGAATGAATTTGTTTTTCCACGAACTTAATCGAGATTAATTCAATAGTTGTTTTGTTGCATAGTTGTAAATGTTCATATTCTCTTGTATAAGTAGAAGAACTAACTTCATCTTACTCGTCTCTTTAATTTCGAGTGTTTGTTGCTTTCATGTCATAGTTATATTCATCTTAATGAATACAAACGAAGCAAATACAAAATTATAATAAAGTTAGTTTCATGCATATGTTTATTGTGTACTAATATACAAAACTAAAAAACAGAGATCGCTTCTGGGTGTATGGAACGTACGCTAAAAAAGTTTGGTTTATTTCCAAACACTGCATAAAACCAGGGACCAAAAATAATGGTTATTTTTTTTAAGATTACGAAAAAATTTCTTTTATTTGCATTTGGTTATTTTTAACCATTTTCGTTGCATATATTTTATTATTGGTTATCATAACCAATTAAAGAAAAAAATATTTGTTTTTTTGTTATAAACAGGGAAACCATAAATACGCAATTGCATGTTTTTTCTTGTGCGACCAAAGAAGGCAGAAACAATATATTTATCCGATTTAGAGCTTTTTATGAATTTCGGCATCGATTTGTTAGTGCATATTTTTTGCATATTTTACCATTTGCAGCATTTTTTTGCATAATTTAGTTAACAAAGCCTTTTTACATAATTTTTTAAGTTTTTAGCGCATATTTTACCATTTTGAGGCTTATTTTGATACATGTTGAATTTTTTGATGCCTACGAGAACTTTGGCAGCAAATTAAAAAAAAAATTTTTGGGGAATTATGGCTTTTGTGTTTTAAATATTTATCAGTTTACCCAATAAGTCGCTTCAATTTCGCCATTTGCATTTGATTTTTACTCGAAAATTATAAGAAACAGCAGGTTGTCGATAAAGACAAATGTTATTTGTTATTTGTAACTTTAACATTTTGTATATGAATAAGCAAAAGTTAAGGAAAAATCAATAATATACGTTTTTTGCGATGTGTGTTATACATAGAAATCTGGACAAATCTTTTAGTATACTGATCGACTCAGAATCACTTTTGTTAAGTGATCTAACCATGTCCATCCGTCCGTATTTGCTGGTTCTTTGTTCATGTTAACCTTGTGTACAAAATGCAGTCTGGTAGGTAATTTGATCAAATTTGGCAAATACATTTTAATTGTACTAAGAATGAAGTAAGAAAGAACTTTTTCCCAAATTAGACTCTTTGTATCCGGAAACCATCTAAATATGTTGTTGTTTAAATTAAATTCGCCTCAAAAATATTTTACTGCAAATTAAATTCTTTTTGAATCAGTTTACATTTTCCCAAAGTTTCCATCTATAAAGCTTTTATAGCTTTAACTTGCTTTAAAAAGTTAACATTACTAAGCAATTTAGCGACCGTCCTTTAAATCCCTTTAAGAGAAAAAATCTCATATGTTAATATCTAGATAATATTCGGCACAAATAACTCTGATATGAATTTTAACCTCTTTGCATAACTTTGTTTATGTGAGCCGATTACTGCCCATGGTTGCCATTGGAGTTTAGGCTTTCCCGATTATAGTTTTAGGATTGTTTTTATTACATGAAACTGTTATTTAATTGTTGAATATTGTCGAATAACAAAATCTTTTGAAATTTAAATTTTGTATTCCCAAAAATTGAAATTACTTTTTGATAATAAACAGGCGGGTGCACGGCCTAAAAAACACTTAATTGACAACATCTTTTGTAAGTTGTTGTTGTTTTGTTTTTCTTAACCTACTTACAACTACAATTAATGTTGAGAGAATTTCAACTAATTGTAGCGGGGAATGTAAGACGAGATGAACGCACTGTTTATTGTTGATGTTGTTTTGTTTAAGCTTTGATATTATTACAAGTAGAACTGTTGCTATAAGTCTTATACGTTTAACATTTTTACTTGGTTTAATATCTTTAGTTTTTCTAAAATCTTTATGGATGAAGTTTCCTGATGATCTGGCCTAAGCAACCAGTGAAATGCGCATAGGAATAGCTTATCCCATCAACAATAAATTTCAAGTGTTTTTATCAATAATAAAAACTGGGAATTTAGCACGAATAACAAAATCTTTTGAAATTTAAATTTTGTATTCCCAAAAATTGAAATTACTTTTTGATAATAAACAGGCGGGTGCACGGCCTAAAAAACACTTAATTGACAACATCTTTTGTAAGTTGTTGTTGTTTTGTTTTTCTTAACCTACTTACAACTACAATTAATGTTGAGAGAATTTCAACTAATTGTAGCGGGGAATGTAAGACGAGATGAACGCACTGTTTATTGTTGATGTTGTTTTGTTTAAGCTTTGATATTATTACAAGTAGAACTGTTGCTATAAGTCTTATACGTTTAACATTTTTACTTGGTTTAATATCTTTAGTTTTTCTAAAATCTTTATGGATGAAGTTTCCTGATGATCTGGCCTAAGCAACCAGTGAAATGCGCATAGGAATAGCTTATCCCATCAACAATAAATTTCAAGTGTTTTTATCAATAATAAAAACTGGGAATTTAGCACGAATAACAAAATCTTTTGAAATTTAAATTTTGTATTCCCAAAAATTGAAATTACTTGTTGAATATTTTATTTTCAAATAAGCAATTTTTGAAATTTTCGGGACATATTTTTAACAATTTTTAGGACATATTTTCAAGTTTTTACAGCATATTTTATGCGCATAAAACGCGTTTTTAGAGCATATTTCTGTTTTCCCTGGTTAAAAATAACTAAAAAATAGTTTTGGTTACAAATAACTACATACATATATGTAGGTATTATAACAAATAATTTATTTTTTTGGTTGCAAATATCCATTATAAATAAGTATGTAAGAAAATACAGTCGGTTACTATTTGGGGCCCATGGGCAATCATTTATCCGGGAAAACAAAATTATATTATGAGGTTGAGATTAATTTTAAAGTTCATTATGCCCAATACTTTAATAAATAATTATTTAGGTGTTTTCAGCTAAATGAAAATTTTTTTCTTAAAATGATTTTAGAAAGGGTCAATGACAATATACATTTGATCATTGGTCATATTTATTTATATGTATGATTAGTTCCGCGCATTTATTATTTCGAAGTCTAAGGGCTAATAAATCAGTGCACGTTAAACTCTCTTTTTGGTTTAAAATGTGTTTAAACCAGCAAATCTATAATTCAGTTAACATTTAAACTATCTCTAAACGCATAAAATTGGGCGTTTAAATTACCAATACAAACCATATAAATTTGCCATTATTTATCGTAGTGCTGCCACATTATTATTTTTGCACTACATACAATATTTTGGGCACTGATTAACAGCTGTTAAGTTTGAACTACATATAAATTTAAGTTTAGTTCAACTAAACCAACGTTTAAATATTCATTAATTTATAAACCATAAGAAGAAGGAGTAAACGTGGCAACAGTGATGCCAGAAGTGCATTTTTCAGATTTTAAATCCCAAAATTGACAAAATCCTAATTTTTCTAGCTCGGGTCTTTACTTTGTCACTTATGTTTGTACTATTACCACTTCTGTAACTACTGAGTTACAAATGTTGCGGTTTCAGCATTAACCATACGCAATTGTTTATAACCTAGAAATTTAAAAGTGTTTTTTTCTGTAAAAAAACCAAGAAAAAACTCATTAGTGACTGGAGGAGTACCAAGAAAAAACTCAAGATGTTTTCTGGAAGCTCTTCGCCTTCCAATACGAAGGTCAAGGACGACCGAGGACTTGTCAATAATACTCCAAACAAATCTTGTAACAACCAGGCAATATGACTAAAGATAGTAAGCCAAAAAACATTTTTAAAAAAAGTATTGTCATTTTCGGCACTTACGGCGATTTTTGTACTTGTAGTACAGAAAAGTAAATATAAAAAAAGATTGCGTTAGAAAAAATATATAACGGTTCTCACATCACGCGAACCAATTTTGCGCAAAACAAAGTATAAAAGAAAAAGCACAAATAATAAAAAAAAATAGTTCAACTATGTTATCGAACCGTTTCGAAATTGATTCATTAGTAGGAATTTTATTTACAAAATATTACTTTAACCCTTTCACCCCGGAGTTTTTTCTTGAAGTCTGGTGCTTTTTTTTAAATTTTGACAAACAATTCAGCTATCAAGCAAAAGTATAAGACGTCTGTGATATACGAGAAGTCTAGGATCCTTACCGTTATCCTGGGACATATAGTCCCAATAAGTTTTTGCAGTGGGACAATATGTCCCAATAAAAATAAGCTTTATAAAAATTTAACAATTTAGATTTTTAATTTTTATATAATTTTATAAAAAATTAAAAAAAAATCAGGAATTCAGTATATAAACGAACAAAAAAAAAACATAACGGCACTTTACAAATTAAAAAATCGTATTAATAATAAAATATGATTCATTTATTGATGTAATGATATTTTATGATATTTTTTTTATGATATTTATTTTCAGGGAATAGTCGATAAAGTTATGATGCAAAGTATAAGGGGCATAGAACATTATTGCAGCCTGAGCATACGAATTTTGTTCTTGTTTTCTTCTTGAAAGACGTGCATCTTACGCAACGACGTCGGGAACTGGTTTCAATTGGCAAATGAACGGCGATATTCAAAAGCTCCTTTTTCGGGCGCTTGGAAGGCCTACCACCTGCTCGACGGGTTTTTAGTCATTTGTGTTTTGTTCCCTACGCAATAAGTGCTTCAGCCAATGGAACTTTTAACTGAATTATGATATCTTACGGTGATGGTGCTTTATATATACGATATATATTGAACCTTTTACCCTATTAAGCTTCGAAAGCCTCTTATTGGTACATTCGGCAATGCGAGTGTACAAGCTCCTCGGGAAAAATTTCCTAAAGATGTCATACTCAGTAGCCGTTGTACTAAGATCTAATTACACTTCTGGATATCTGTCTCAAGCATTGTGAATTCGGTAACATATGTGTTGTTATGTAGAGACCACTTATACGTTAGAAGTTTAGCAATTGCATCAGGAGTAATTTCGTCATCTGCGGCAACATCAGTAGTACGGAGAGTAGCAGTAGCATCAGGAGCAATCTCTTTGGGAAGAGCAACACCAGTAGTATCGAGTGGAACAGCAGCATTACGTGCAATATCCATACCTTCAGCAACAACAGTATGAAGTGCAATAGCATCATCAGCATCACTGGAATCATCGCTTGAGTCAGCTATATTGTCTTCATCTTCATCATCTGATGGACTATAATTGGATCCGGAGTCAATGAAGTCAGTGCCACCATTTTCACTTACATCGTCCTCAAACAACATCTCTAGCACCTGGTTATTTCCGTTTTCTCCTTGACGTCTAGGAAAGCAGCAATGAAAATTTATGTTCGAAGTGCTATATTGGGATTATATATCCCACTTACAAATCTTATTGGGATAATATGTCCCAATAAAAAAAAAGATTTCTAACCCTTTTTTACTTGCACATTGTCGCTTTATTATATTAAAAACAATGTTTCATTACTTACATTTTGTTAGTAAATAGATTTGCAAAAAAACAACACAAAATCTGCAGCAGTATTTAAGAAATGATGCGAAGATCAGCGAAAAATACGTGCTCTCCCGCTTGACCACGGCAATCGAAAATAATATTGCTATTGAACAATTGGCAAACGTTTCTCTGATAAAACGTTCGAGAACGACTACTGCTAGTGAAACGAAAAAGAACTCATAGAGTTCACCCGTCGCTCAGTTTGTGGCAGCAAATCTTTCGATCTCGAAGGTTTGCTTTAATATTAATAGAGATCCTTTGGCAATATCTATAACGAACAACTTTAACGACATCACTAAATATTCACTAAAAACAGTTTTAATTATTCGATAAAAATATCGCTAAACATTCGTTTTTAATAGTTTTGCAAAAGTTCGTTAGCGAAGCTTTTATATTTTTCTCTCTTAATTTTGTGTGTT
Source organism: Pollenia labialis (assembly GCA_949318255.1). Lineage (NCBI taxonomy): Eukaryota > Metazoa > Arthropoda > Insecta > Diptera > Polleniidae > Pollenia > Pollenia labialis. The sequence goes on along the minus strand of OX439140.1, from coordinate 150,077,469 downwards.
TTGTTTTTTTCTCTATAAAAAAGAGTACGTTTTATTTTTTTTATGTATAATACATATCGCACTCGTTCAACAATACTGTATTAACTCAAAATTTTTATTTTTTCACTTTTTGGAAAAAATGGATACGTAATATTCATATCTACCCACTGTAAAAATATTGTGCAATTTTGTCCACTTTTTTGTAATGAAACGGCTGCTTTAAAAATTCTTTTTCATATGCCTGTAATGTTAAATTGAAAATTGTTTTGCTTCTACTGAAAATTTTTAAATTTTGAGTTAATACAGTATTGTTGAACGGGTGCGATATATAAAATTTATTTATAAAAACAAAACAAAAATTTGTACTTAAAGTTAAATAAAAAAAATAATTCTTAAAAATGCTTATAAATTAATACTTAACATGAAAATAATTTTAAAAAAAATAAAATGCATATATTTTTAAAAAATAAGGTGATAAAAAGTAATTAAGAAAACGCAGTTTTATTCAATTTCCATTCTTTTATTCTTGGTACTTAGCTGATTTATTTAGTCTGTCATGGGCATATTAAAAAACCTCTGTGATATTTTATCGAAATCACCATCTTCTAATGAAAATTTGTTTTTAAAAGAATCTAATGAAATATATGTATATAAAAATCAATTATTCTACAATTATTATAAACAAAAGTTTTCAAATTTTTTCTTACGTCGAATAGCTGAAGTTAATCGCGATCCCCTTATACATTTTTTGCTGATAGTTTCCCTCCAAGAGAAATGCTCCGCCAGTACTTCAGTACTTTTCCACAACTTTAGCCTAATTAAAATATCAAAATTTGGATTCAAAACCATAGACAGTTCAACAAAATAACCACAATACTAATTATTGATAAAAACATATTTTCTTTTATATACCTCATACTTCGAGGACCAGAATTACTTTTATAGTGCATTTACACTTGTAGTTTTCAAACTAGTTTATGATCGTAAGCCACTTTCATAAACTATACCGTTTACATCAGCATTTAAGACAGATAAGTTGTTTATCATTGACAAGTCTAAACATTTTTAGCTCCAATATTTAAAAAAAAAAACTTATATGCATTATTAAAAAAAACTATTTAAAAAAACTAACAATTCTTATAAATTTGCAATTTTCTTTGTTTATTTTATTTTTCTTATTGTTTTTTTTACAGAAAAAAGTAATTTTTTTTCACTTTAATTTTTTATTATTGATGAAATGTCAAATATTACTAGCGTTGCCAGAACAAAATTTGAAAAAACAGAGCTGCATTAACAAAAACTGGTTGTTTGTAACTAGTTTATCTCAAAAGCTAGTTACAAACGTGTTTATAATTTGTATGGATAAACAAGTTCCTCAAACTAGTTTATAATCATAACCAACTTATAACCTGTTTATGGCGTAGGTGTAAATGCACTATTAAAGTTAGAAAAGCTGCATTACAAAAAAAAAAATAATTGAAAATCTCCACCGATTTCAATTTCCAGAACATGGCCATATATTTTGAAGTTAATTGTGATAACTTTTCCTTAATTAACTACGTAAAAAATGCACTTAATGTGTTTTTGAAGATTTTAAAATCTAGACGCAGATTTTTTTAAGAAAAATTATGGTTTTTTGCTGATTTTACCTCTAAAAAATCTTGTAACACTGCGCGGCAACTGTTGCGCGTTACTGCATAAAACCAGGGACCAAAAATAATGGTTATTTTTTTTAAGATTACGAAAAAATTTCTTTTATTTGCATTTGGTTATTTTTAACCATTTTCGTTGCATATATTTTATTATTGGTTATCATAACCAATTAAAGAAAAAAATATAAAAAAACTCAATAGAAGTTAAAAAACAACTCACCAACATAAAAGTTGATAGATCGGAAACAATTGTATCATTTGATGTCATCTCATTATTTACTAACATTCCAGTTAGAACGGCAATAAGAACAATAATGGGAAAATGGAACGTAATAAAAAATCACACAAAAATGTCAAGCTCTCAATTTCTTAAAATTCTCCAATTTTGTCTCAATGATAATAATTATTTTATATACAAAGATAAAATATATAACCAAATTTTTGGCATGCCCATGGGCAACCCACTATCCCCCACAATCGCAGACATAATACTTGACAACCTGCTTGACAGTGCGATAGAAGAATTGAAAAATAAGAACATTTTTATCAAATACATAGTTAAATATGTAGATGATATCTTAGCGATCATCAAATCAGACGACCAAGAAGAAATTTTGTCCACATTTAACAAGTATCATTCTAAGATACAATTTACAATTGAAAGGGAGAAAAATCAGGAAATAGCGTACCTGGACACCAAACTAATTCGAAGGAAAAATTCCATAATTTTTGACTGGTTCGCTAAGGAGACCTCATCAGGAAGGATAATGAATTTCCACGCAACCCAACCGAAAAATCAAATAATTAACACTGCTAAAAATTTCATCTCAAGGATTTTACACATAAGCGATGAACTTTTTCACACTAAAAACAAACATATAATTTTTAATATCCTTAAAAGCAATAGTTTCCCAAACAAACTTATATCAACACTAATAGAAGACACAATTACGCAAATAAAAAACAAAAATGATAACAACCCCACTAATATAGAAAAAGAACAAAAATGTTTTTACAGTGTAAAATACATCCCTGGACTCACTGATAATAAAAACATACGAACGTCAATAGAAACAAATAATATAAGCTTTGCTTACAAACCAAATAAAACACTCAGCACTATATTCTCTGCAATAAAAGCTCCAATAAACAAACAACAACAAAACAACATTGTGTACGAATTACAATGTAAAGGGAATAACGAACAAAGTTGCGAACTCATATACATTGGAACAACAAAACGATCCCTTGAAACTAGAATGGGAGAACATATGATGGATATACAAAGGAAAAAAGAAACGACAGCATTATCAACACACATTTTAAATACACAACATAAAATTGATTTTGAGGGGGTGCGAATACTAGATAAAGTAAGGGGGGATAAGAAGAGATTTACAATTGAAAGTCTAAGAATACAAGAAAACATAAAGAAAACAATGAATGTCAAAGAAGACACTAACAATATTAGCGCAAATTATAGGGTTGCAATTACTAAATAGTTACAGTGATACTTGTTTTGATATGTGTTTAACTTTAAATTTATGTTTTATGTTTATATGTTTAATGTTACATGTAAAAGGAGAAATTTAATTTAATGTGAAAAGCTCATATTGTAAGTTTAACTTTTTTAATGTAATTTGTTGTATTTATGTTAATTTATATATTTTTTAAAAATTTTAAATAGACGCTCCCTTGAAAAAGTCGACAAAAAATCGACGAAACGTCGGGAAAACTGTAATAAAAAATTGCTTTTTATTTACATTAATTAACCTTAGGCCCTATTAGCTTAAATAAAAAACAAATCAATTAAACAACAAATTGGCCAAATATCAAAAATAAAAAATATTTGTTTTTTTGTTATAAACAGGGAAACCATAAATACGCAATTGCATGTTTTTTCTTGTGCGACCAAAGAAGGCAGAAACAATATATTTATCCGATTTAGAGCTTTTTATGAATTTCGGCATCGATTTGTTAGTGCATATTTTTTGCATATTTTACCATTTGCAGCATTTTTTTGCATAATTTAGTTAACAAAGCCTTTTTACATAATTTTTTAAGTTTTTAGCGCATATTTTACCATTTTGAGGCTTATTTTGATACATGTTGAATTTTTTGATGCCTACGAGAACTTTGGCAGCAAATTAAAAAAAAAATTTTTGGGGAATTATGGCTTTTGTGTTTTAAATATTTATCAGTTTACCCAATAAGTCGCTTCAATTTCGTCATTTGCATTTGATTTTTACTCGAAAATTATAAGAAACAGCAGGTTGTCGATAAAGACAAATGTTATTTGTTATTTGTAACTTTAACATTTTGTATATGAATAAGCAAAAGTTAAGGAAAAATCAATAATATACGTTTTTTGCGATGTGTGTTATACATAGAAATCTGGACAAATCTTTTAGTATACTGATCGACTCAGAATCACTTTTGTTAAGTGATCTAACCATGTCCATCCGTCCGTATTTGCTGGTTCTTTGTTCATGTTAACCTTGTGTACAAAATGCAGTCTGGTAGGTAATTTGATCAAATTTGGCAAATACATTTTAATTGTACTAAGAATGAAGTAAGAAAGAACTTTTTCCCAAATTAGACTCTTTGTATCCGGAAACCATCTAAATATGTTGTTGTTTAAATTAAATTCGCCTCAAAAATATTTTACTGCAAATTAAATTCTTTTTGAATCAGTTTACATTTTCCCAAAGTTTCCATCTATAAAGCTTTTATAGCTTTAACTTGCTTTAAAAAGTTAACATTACTAAGCAATTTAGCGACCGTCCTTTAAATCCCTTTAAGAGAAAAAATCTCATATGTTAATATCTAGATAATATTCGGCACAAATAACTCTGATATGAATTTTAACCTCTTTGCATAACTTTGTTTATGTGAGCCGATTACTGCCCATGGTTGCCATTGGAGTTTAGGCTTTCCCGATTATAGTTTTAGGATTGTTTTTATTACATGAAACTGTTATTTAATTTTTGAATATTTTATTTTCAAATAAGCAATTTTTGAAATTTTCGGGACATATTTTTAACAATTTTTAGGACATATTTTCAAGTTTTTACTGCATATTTTATGCGCATAAAACGCGTTTTTAGAGCATATTTCTGTTTTCCCTGGTTAAAAATAACTAAAAAATAGTTTTGGTTACAAATAACTACATACATATATGTAGGTATTATAACAAATAATTTATTTTTTTGGTTGCAAATATCCATTATAAATAAGTATGTAAGAAAATACAGTCGGTTACTATTTGGGGCCCATGGGCAATCATTTATCCGGGAAAACAAAATTATATTATGAGGTTGAGATTAATTTTAAAGTTCATTATGCCCAATACTTTAATAAATAATTATTTAGGTGTTTTCAGCTAAATGAAAATTTTTTTCTTAAAATGATTTTAGAAAGGGTCAATGACAATATACATTTGATCATTGGTCATATTTATTTATATGTATGATTAGTTCCGCGCATTTATTATTTCGAAGTCTAAGGGCTAATAAATCAGTGCACGTTAAACTCTCTTTTTGGTTTAAAATGTGTTTAAACCAGCAAATCTATAATTCAGTTAACATTTAAACTATCTCTAAACGCATAAAATTGGGCGTTTAAATTACCAATACAAACCATATAAATTTGCCATTATTTATCGTAGTGCTGCCACATTATTATTGTTGCACTACATACAATATTTTGGGCACTGATTAACAGCTGTTAAGTTTGAACTACATATAAATTTAAGTTTAGTTCAACTAAACCAACGTTTAAATATTCATTAATTTATAAACCATAAGAAGAAGGAGTAAACGTGGCAACAGTGATGCCAGAAGTGCATTTTTCAGATTTTAAATCCCAAAATTGACAAAGTCCTAATTTTTCTAGCTCGGGTCTTTACTTTGTCACTTATGTTTGTACTATTACCACTTCTGTAACTACTGAGTTACAAATGTTGCGGTTTCAGCATTAACCATACGCAATTGTTTATAACCTAGAAATTTAAAAGTGTTTTTTTCTGTAAAAAAACCAAGAAAAAACTCATTAGTGACTGGAGGAGTACCAAGAAAAAACTCAAGATGTTTTCTGGAAGCTCTTCGCCTTCCAATACGAAGGTCAAGGACGACCGAGGACTTGTCAATAATACTCCAAACAAATCTTGTAACAACCAGGCAATATGACTAAAGATAGTAAGCCAAAAAACATTTTTAAAAAAAGTATTGTCATTTTCGGCACTTACGGCGATTTTTGTACTTGTAGTACAGAAAAGTAAATATAAAAAAAGATTGCGTTAGAAAAAATATATAACGGTTCTCACATCACGCGAACCAATTTTGCGCAAAACAAAGTATAAAAGAAAAAGCACAAATAATAAAAAAAAATAGTTCAACTATGTTATCGAACCGTTTCGAAATTGATTCATTAGTAGGAATTTTATTTACAAAATATTACTTTAACCCTTTCACCCCGGAGTTTTTTCTTGAAGTCTGGTGCTTTTTTTTAAATTTTGACAAACAATTCAGCTATCAAGCAAAAGTATAAGACGTCTGTGATATACGAGAAGTCTAGGATCCTTACCGTTATCCTGGGACATATAGTCCCAATAAGTTTTTGCAGTGGGACAATATGTCCCAATAAAAATAAGCTTTATAAAAATTTAACAATTTAGATTTTTAATTTTTATATAATTTTATAAAAAATTAAAAAAAAATCAGGAATTCAGTATATAAACGAACAAAAAAAAAACATAACGGCACTTTACAAATTAAAAAATCGTATTAATAATAAAATATGATTCATTTATTGATGTAATGATATTTTATGATATTTTTTTTATGATATTTATTTTCAGGGAATAGTCGATAAAGTTATGATGCAAAGTATAAGGGGCATAGAACATTATTGCAGCCTGAGCATACGAATTTTGTTCTTGTTTTCTTCTTGAAAGACGTGCATCTTACGCAACGACGTCGGGAACTGGTTTCAATTGGCAAATGAACGGCGATATTCAAAAGCTCCTTTTTCGGGCGCTTGGAAGGCCTACCACCTGCTCGACGGGTTTTTAGTCATTTGTGTTTTGTTCCCTACGCAATAAGTGCTTCAGCCAATGGAACTTTTAACTGAATTATGATATCTTACGGTGATGGTGCTTTATATATACGATATATATTGAACCTTTTACCCTATTAAGCTTCGAAAGCCTCTTATTGGTACATTCGGCAATGCGAGTGTACAAGCTCCTCGGGAAAAATTTCCTAAAGATGTCATACTCAGTAGCCGTTGTACTAAGATCTAATTACACTTCTGGATATCTGTCTCAAGCATTGTGAATTCGGTAACATATGTGTTGTTATGTAGAGACCACTTATACGTTAGAAGTTTAGCAATTGCATCAGGAGTAATTTCGTCATCTGCGGCAACATCAGTAGTACGGAGAGTAGCAGTAGCATCAGGAGCAATCTCTTTGGGAAGAGCAACACCAGTAGTATCGAGTGGAACAGCAGCATTACGTGCAATATCCATACCTTCAGCAACAACAGTATGAAGTGCAATAGCATCATCAGCATCACTGGAATCATCGCTTGAGTCAGCTATATTGTCTTCATCTTCATCATCTGATGGACTATAATTGGATCCGGAGTCAATGAAGTCAGTGCCACCATTTTCACTTACATCGTCCTCAAACAACATCTCTAGCACCTGGTTATTTCCGTTTTCTCCTTGACGTCTAGGAAAGCAGCAATGAAAATTTATGTTCGAAGTGCTATATTGGGATTATATATCCCACTTACAAATCTTATTGGGATAATATGTCCCAATAAAAAAAAAGATTTCTAACCCTTTTTTACTTGCACATTGTCGCTTTATTATATTAAAAACAATGTTTCATTACTTACATTTTGTTAGTAAATAGATTTGCAAAAAAACAACACAAAATCTGCAGCAGTATTTAAGAAATGATGCGAAGATCAGCGAAAAATACGTGCTCTCCCGCTTGACCACGGCAATCGAAAATAATATTGCTATTGAACAATTGGCAAACGTTTCTCTGATAAAACGTTCGAGAACGACTACTGCTAGTGAAACGAAAAAGAACTCATAGAGTTCACCCGTCGCTCAGTTTGTGGCAGCAAATCTTTCGATCTCGAAGGTTTGCTTTAATATTAATAGAGATCCTTTGGCAATATCTATAACGAACAACTTTAACGACATCACTAAATATTCACTAAAAACAGTTTTAATTATTCGATAAAAATATCGCTAAACATTCGTTTTTAATAGTTTTGCAAAAGTTCGTTAGCGAAGCTTTTATATTTTTCTCTCTTAATTTTGTGTGTTTTGTTTTTTTCTCTATAAAAAAGAGTACGTTTTATTTTTTTTTATGTATAATACATATCGCACTCGTTCAACAATACTGTATTAACTCAAAATTTTTATTTTTTCACTTTTTGGAAAAAATGGATACGTAATATTCATATCTACCCACTGTAAAAATATTGTGCAATTTTGTCCACTTTTTTGTAATGAAACGGCTGCTTTAAAAATTCTTTTTCATATGCCTGTAATGTTAAATTGAAAATTGTTTTGCTTCTACTGAAAATTTTTAAATTTTGAGTTAATACAGTATTGTTGAACGGGTGCGATATATAAAATTTATTTATAAAAACAAAACAAAAATTTGTACTTAAAGTTAAATAAAAAAAATAATTCTTAAAAATGCTTATAAATTAATACTTAACATGAAAATAATTTTAAAAAAAATAAAATGCATATATTTTTAAAAAATAAGGTGATAAAAAGTAATTAAGAAAACGCAGTTTTATTCAATTTCCATTCTTTTATTCTTGGTACTTAGCTGATTTATTTAGTCTGTCATGGGCATATTAAAAAACCTCTGTGATATTTTATCGAAATCACCATCTTCTAATGAAAATTTGTTTTTAAAAGAATCTAATGAAATATATGTATATAAAAATCAATTATTCTACAATTATTATAAACAAAAGTTTTCAAATTTTTTCTTACGTCGAATAGCTGAAGTTAATCGCGATCCCCTTATACATTTTTTGCTGATAGTTTCCCTCCAAGAGAAATGCTCCGCCAGTACTTCAGTACTTTTCCACAACTTTAGCCTAATTAAAATATCAAAATTTGGATTCAAAACCATAGACAGTTCAACAAAATAACCACAATACTAATTATTGATAAAAACATATTTTCTTTTATATACCTCATACTTCGAGGACCAGAATTACTTTTATAGTGCATTTACACTTGTAGTTTTCAAACTAGTTTATGATCGTAAGCCACTTTCATAAACTATACCGTTTACATCAGCATTTAAGACAGATAAGTTGTTTATCATTGACAAGTCTAAACATTTTTAGCTCCAATATTTAAAAAAAAAAACTTATATGCATTATTAAAAAAAACTATTTAAAAAAACTAACAATTCTTATAAATTTGCAATTTTCTTTGTTTATTTTATTTTTCTTATTGTTTTTTTTACAGAAAAAAGTAATTTTTTTTCACTTTAATTTTTTATTATTGATGAAATGTCAAATATTACTAGCGTTGCCAGAACAAAATTTGAAAAAACAGAGCTGCATTAACAAAAACTGGTTGTTTGTAACTAGTTTATCTCAAAAGCTAGTTACAAACGTGTTTATAATTTGTATGGATAAACAAGTTCCTCAAACTAGTTTATAATCATAACCAACTTATAACCTGTTTATGGCGTAGGTGTAAATGCACTATTAAAGTTAGAAAAGCTGCATTACAAAAAAAAAAAATAATTGAAAATCTCCACCGATTTCAATTTCCAGAACATGGCCATATATTTTGAAGTTAATTGTGATAACTTTTCCTTAATTAACTACGTAAAAAATGCACTTAATGTGTTTTTGAAGATTTTAAAATCTAGACGCAGATTTTTTTAAGAAAAATTATGGTTTTTTGCTGATTTTACCTCTAAAAAATCTGGTAACACTGCGCGGCAACTGTTGCGCGTTAGTGCCGGTTCACACACGTCAAGTTTGTCTCGTCAAGTCTTGAGTTTTTAGGAGAGAGGGGAAAAGAAATGGCATTCTCTTTTCCCTTCTTTCCTAAAAGATCAAGACTTAAAGAGTCAAACTTGACGTGTGTGAACCGGCACTTAGTTGAGAGGCAATTCAATTCCGCTAGAATCACCGTCTGTACTTAAAAACTAATTTTTTTGCTTTTGCCGGATAAATGAATGCCCATGGGCCCCAAAAAAATAGTAACCAAATTTACTTTCTTGATTATTTATTCTATCTATTGGGGTATTCACAAGGTGTGCTATTATGTTATATTGTCATAATGTTCTAACATTTTACAAAGGTTTAAAAATATTGATGTTGCTTTGTAAACAAAAAGTGTCTTAAATTAATAGAACTTTGCTTGGTATGTTTATTGCGCTGTCGTAATTAATCAGAAGAGACCTGCGCTGAGTGGCTGAGCCGAACCGCATTAGTTTTTGTAGCCGTCGCCGTTGATGGCATAGTTTTATCCCGCTAATATCCGAATTTAACCTGCGGCTAGCAATTTTTGAAACAAAACACTTGCGGCGTCAAATCGGCTTAGAACTCTGCTGTTTGGTAAACAAATATAATAAAATTTATTTGCGATTTGCGACTAAAAAATGGAAAATAGTTAGGAAAGATCTAATTTAATTTTTTCATTCATGGATTAGAATTAAAAATTATTATGATGTTAGGTAAGTATTTATTTTTTATATTTGTTTTAAATCAGCTGATTTAAATTCAAAATAGCACACTAAATTAAGAGGGGTTGTTCACACCAGTCGTATATGTTCATGTTATTTTTTTAAGACTTATGACTTTATGACACCTTGTGAATCCCCCATATGTATATTAAAGAGTTGCGTGTGTGCCTGACTGACTAACTCATTCATCATCGCCCAGCCCTAACCGCTGTCCCTAGAAACTTGAAATTTTGACTAGCTATTGGTCACTCCCCAAATCTATTTACTGAAACGGGATTTTTCGAAATTCGAATATAAAAAAAGGAAAAAACGGGAATATTAAAAAAGAGTTTGTAGTGAGACGACATGTCTTCGTTTTTTTTAACCACATTTTTTCGTTTTTAAAAGGAGTTAAAACTAATCCTCTTGTGTATACAATGGAGACATCGTAATGTTAAATAGGCCATGTTTTTTCAATACGTTTTGGGACACATACACATTTATGTATTCAATATATTTTAATTTAACGCTTTTTCAGTAAAAGCGTTCGTAGGCGAGTTGTCTAAGTTCTTGCCTGTAACTCATGAGGTTGCCGGTTTAAGTCTCAAAAAGAATTTTTTTTTATTTTTATTTAATTTTTTTATGTTTTAAAAAACGATTTTAAGATTATAAAATTTTAAAACGAATTTCAAACATCTACTTTGCGAAAAGAGCAAACGGACTTGGGTACATATAAGTATACATTTTTTGATTTTGTCATATTCTTCGGCATGACGAAATGAAAAGTTGGCGTGGCCCAATTCATATTTATTTATATATAAAAACATTATTTATAAAACCTTTAGTTCTTATCTCACCATGGTGAAGGGTATTTTTATAAATTTATAAAGAGTGGTCGAACCAAAACGCACGATGTTAATTGTAAATACAAAGTTTTCAGAGAATTGTTTAATGTTTTTTATTAAGATAGTAGGATCTATGACAAAATATCGGCCATATGCTCGCCACGGCATTGGTGGCTTACTCCTATCCGATGGCTCATATTTAAAATGATTCTGAGACACAATTGAGGTTCAATGTCGTTAATGTGCCAAATTATCTCATCTCTTGAAGTTGTTCTTGGCATTTTAACGCACACATTATCTTTTAAATATCCCCAAAATAACATGAGCATGTAAAATAACATGATCGTGGCGGCCAATCAACAACGTCACGACGTAAGATAACACAGCCATTGAATTTCTCGCGCAAAAGAGGCATTGTTTCGTTGGTTGTGTGTCAAGTGGCACCATCCCCTTAGAATCACATATCGTCTGGCTGTAAGAACTCCGTTATCATCTAGCTATAGTGATAACCATTCACGCTAATTGCTTGGCCGACCTAATTTTTGAAGAAGAACCGCTGACGCCGTTAGCCGCAGAACTAACTGGGCGAGCATGCACATATGTTTTCCCATTTCCTACAGACCCGGTTTGCTGAAATTTGCGCACAATTCTCCCAATTGTGGTAACATTTGGTCGATTATGCTGACCAAAAATTGCTTGAAGGCTTTAACAATCTTAACGCGCTGCGCAATTGTGTACCCCTGAATGGTAGAAGTTGTCATACACAGAAACAAAGAAAGGTCAAATTAAGGTGAGCAAAAAACTTGACGTTAAGGTGTTACTCACAATTAACATCGTGGATTATAGCTTAACCACCCTTTATAATATATTTATCAATTTAAAAATAAAATACATATTAACATTTAAAATAAAAATAAATACATAGTGACATTATGTGTGTTCGTTTACTTTTTCAGTCAAATCCAGTAGGTGAGTTTTATGAAAATTTTACAAATTTATGTGTACGCGAACGCATTTCAGTAAAATCGTTGATTCTGTAGAATTGTCGATTTTTGGAATAAAAGGTGAATGAAGGTTGTTATCCTAAATGTTCTATAAAATTTTGTTTCCTAACCTGGCCTTTACACATGCAAGTACAAGTTCGAAAAACTCAATACACTCACACTTTTTTACTAACACCATCACATTTTTCGTACTTGCAGACAACTTGCAGCTCAACTTGCAAGAATTTTTCTGAAGTCAGTGATATTTTGACAGCAAGTTAATGTCAAAAATATAAACAGTGCTACCAAATTTACTTGATTGCGGAAATAATAGTTATAGATTTAACTTTTTTAAAGTATATTTAAACATATTTCTTGATTTTTTTTGCATATTTACATAAAGAAGACAATTACTTTCATTTTTAAACATCAATCTAATTTAAAAAAGTAATAATAATTAATAATGCCAAATGTTTATTTAGAAATTAAGCTCTGTTTCGCACTTGGTAACTCTGATTTATAAGGAACTTTCACTTGACTGTGTAAACATTTATGCAACTTGTATGCCATTCGACTATTTCGTCGCCATTATCGATGTTAATACGTATAGCCTACTTGCAAGTAATTACTTGCATGTGTAAAGGCAGGGTAAGATAAAAAAGGCTTTTCGAAAAAAAAGTTGGTACTAGGTGGAAACTAAAAGTGATCTCAATTTTTACAAAAATTCTAATGGGTCGTAGTTCCTATTGTATTGTATAGTACTAAAATACTAATAAGAACGTTTATAAATGCTGCTTTCTATTCTTTTATAAACAGATACAAGTAGGTATCGATACTTTTCGAGCGATACCACATCGAGTAAAAATATCGATACCTCAGAGGTATCGTTTCATCCCTACATCTATCTTTTAAACCAATAAACAAAGAAACAAAGTTAATACCACATTCGAAACTTTAAAAAAATAAAAAAAAGATACGCATACTGATTTGGTACTTTTTCGAAATTCGAACATTTAAGGGGTGAAATCGTATTTTTTTTTGTTCTTTGTTTTATAAAACATTTCCCTCCATTCATTGAAATATTCGTATTAAATCATGGTCTGCCACTACAATACTGAAATTTTTGTCACTTTAATGGGGGAAAAATAAAGTACCTAAAAACCCCAAAAAATTTTTTGGTTGATGTAACCCAATTTATAACCAAAAAAAAAAAAATTATTGGTTTAATTGGTTACGATAACCCAAATAAAATAAATTAAATGATAATTGTCATTTAAAACATTTACCCATACATAATTCATCAATGTTAATGGTTGTAATGATTTGTTGTCGTTTCTCTTATAACTGTTTAGACCCCTGCTTTAAACTATTCACTAAACACAAAAATGACAACTGTCAATATTTTTTATATTAACAAAAAAGTTTTTATTTTTTATAAAATTTTGTCTCAAATTTTAATTTCTATAAATTCTATATTATTTTTTTAACAAATATTTTACTTTAAAATATCAACCAATAAAATTTTTGCAATAGAACCTTAAAAATTTAATGCTTTTTTAAATTAAAATAAAAAAACCACAAAAATGTCGGGTACAAATCCAAATTATTCTCAGCAGTTAAATAGAAGTTGTCCCCCCGGAACGAGACCTCACACAGGTGCTAGCAGGCCTTTTACTAGAGCAGACTTTAACGGCAGTTTGGATGCTGGTTGTAAGACAAATATTGAAAATACTACTCACGATTTTAGTAAAACAATGGTGAGCATATTTAATTATTTTAGAAATACATAAATAGTTTCACTTTATTTATTTTTGTAGTATGATGAAAAGTATTTCAGTGAGGGTAGACCACTTAATCCCTTAACAGATATATCTGGAAATCGTTTGGGTAGGCCTACAAATCAGGCTCAATATAAAAGACCTTTCAAAAGAGAAAATCATTTTAACCTAGAACAAGAAATGGCTAGAAACAAAGAAATTGCTTTGTGTCGAGTAAGAGCTGAAAAATCTGCAGCTTGTGCAGCTTCTAATTCTACTTCCCCAAACCACGAAAGGAGTGGTCAAAAGATGGGTATTTACAGAGGAAAAGGTATAGGCTCAAAAACTGAAATTCAACGCTGGAAAAATCAGGAGGTATATTTTGAAAAACATTTGAAATTTTAACAAAAAAAAAAAAAAAAAAAAAATAGCATTACATTTTTAAACAGGGAAATAATGGTCGAAATGCTTGCGTAAATCCAGAAAGTGTTAATATTAATGCAGGACGTCCAGTGGATGTGAATAGAGTTGGGTTTTTGAGGTATTTTGCATTCTTGAGCTGATTTATCTATTCCTTAGGTTTACGACTACAATACGCCAGCTTATTGCCCTGCTGGCGGTCAAGGGAGGACTTATGAAACCGAAAGGGATTTGACATTTCGCCGTCTAAATTTGCCAACACCTAAAGAACAACGTGCTAGATCTTGCCCAACTCCAGCTCAACATGATGCCTCTTATTCCTTTCAACAACGTTTACCAAGAATATGCCCACGACCATCCCAATCTGTATGTGTTAGTCCTACAAGATCAGTTACCCCCTCGGAAGCAAATGAAAGCCGTTATGCAACAGCCATGCAGCAAGCTCTGCAAAAATCCCAAGAAATGAGAGCAACGTATCCAGCTGCACCTGTATGCCCCCCTACGAATACTCCGGTATACCCGAATGCGGAAAACACTGTTGATTCTCGTGGCACTATTACGAGAATTGTAACAACTAAAACCGCTACAAAAGTAAGTACTTTATTTGTATCTACATATCTGACCAAACTCAAAATTACAAAAGTTTAAGTTAGATTTTACCTAAAACAAAGCCAAGGCGAAAGAAATCTTTTAAAAAACACTTATATCGCCTGATCCGTGTGGGATCTTTTTTGTTTTTACCTTTTTACAGCCTTCTTCCCCTCAGCAAAGGCCGATTTTCCCAACTTCACAAAAATCAACTGATAAGTCACTCAGTATGTATGGTGACTTAACACAAAGACAGGAATTTCCGGTATGTATAAAATAAAAAGTTTTGCGTATTTTTTTCCACTGATTTATGTATAAAATGTTTTCAGAATAATTCTAATTCGACGGAATATAGCTCTTTACATATTGATCGTGATTATGATTATATGATACAAACACCACCCAGAGGTTTTGCGCGATCCCCTCTCAAAACTCCAAGAAAACCAGAAAATGTTACGGTACACTTATCTTTTTTCGCTTTAATCTTACATTTGTGTTGTTTTTTTTTCTTATAAAACAGGAGCAACTTGCTACCACCAAGGAAACTCATGCTTTGGAAAAGGACAATATGTCAGTACCAAGAACAACTTCTTCCAAGCACAAACAACCCCGATCTCCTCAATTCTGTCGAGGTCCCGCCGTAGGGTCTGATTATGTAGGCACAATTTAGTCGAACAACTTTGATTTTGTTGAATTTAAAACTTGTAATATATTTTCCTTAGTGTAATGTGTCTATGTTAGACGATCCAAGTCAATACAAAAGAAGTGCCCAAGAAATCCCCAAAAAATCCTTCATTGATCTTACTGAAGATACTCAATATATTTGCGAAGATATGGATATAAGTGGACAGGATGTAAGATTTCTTCTTTAGTTTTTTCCTTACCACACTTTTTCTATAAAATTCATTTAGCTACTTCCACGTTCGGCCTACTGCACTAAACATGATGACAACAGACGCATGTACTCCTATATGATACCCTCCGAAGATCTAACCTGTTTTGAACGCACTTATTATGAGGAGTGCGAAAGCCAACGCCCAGATTTAAATTTGGCGATGATGCAAACACCACCAAATAAAACTTTGGTAAGTTCGTTTGCAATTGGTTTCGTTCATGAAATTTTTTTAAACGAATAAATTTAGGGAGCCGATTTCGATTTCACCGAGTATCTAGAATTGCCTTATACAAAAACTGGCCCTACCCAAACCTGTCCACCCTGTGAGCAACCAAAGGCCAGCTTATTTAGATGCTTGGCCAAGAAGTTAAGTTCCACTTATGAATTTATGTCTTCTTTATTAGCACCCCAAAAACCTGCAGGACACGCAGATCAAGTGTGCGATGCAACGGTAGGTTTTTTTTACCACACCCATTCTCATTTTAGTTTCAATAAGATCGATTCACGGGACTTCGAAATGTCAAGACGATCACAATCATCTTCACAACACGATTATGCGTTTCAAAAGTTTGCTCGAAATTGCAAGACGCCATAGTTAATTACAGTTTACACATTATACCTAAGGCAAAAACATGCTCATACTCATCATCAGAGAAGCCATAAATATGCAATTGCATATTTTTCCTTGTGCGACCAATGAAGGCACAAACAACATATTTATCCATTTTATAGCCTTTTATGAATTTTGGCATCGATTTGTTAGTGCATATTTTACAGTTTGCGGCATTTTTGTACATAATTTAGTTAAACGAGCATTTTTGCATCATATATAAAGTTTTTAGCACATATTTTGCCTTTTTAAGGCATATTTTGATACATGCTCAATTTTTTAGATGCTTTTAGGAGCTTTCCCCAAAAAAGCTGGTTGTTATTAAGGATAAATGTTATGCGATGTGTATAATACATAGAAATGTAGACCAATCTTTTTGTATACCGATCGACTCAAAATCACTTTTTAAATTGATATAACGATGTCCATCCGTCCGTGTGGCTGGTTGTCTGCCCATGTTAACCTTGTGCGCAAAGTACAAGTTCCAATTTTGTAGATAGTGAGAATTTCTTTTTAATTTTTAATATTCCCCATAAAAACTTCTTTCCAAATAAGGCTCTTTGTGTCAGTAAGCCATCTTATTTTGATGGTATTTAAATTAAATTCGCTCCAAAAATATTTTACTGCAAATTAAATTATTTTCGAATCGTTTCATATTTGCCTAAAGCTTCCATCCTTAAATTACTTTCACTTCCTTTGAATGTTAGCATTTGTTAACAATTTAGCGAGCTTACTCGTCATAGAAAAGACTCGTTTACTCGTCATAGTTAAGACGAGGTTACTGGCCACAGTTAAGACGAGTTTAATCATCGTAGTTAAGACGAGTTTACTTGTCATATTCAAGGCTAGTTTACTTATTATAGTAAGGACGAACAAACTCTTATATTTAATATAAGTCTGCTTATAATGTCGAATATAGCAGCTAAAAATAAACATTGACTTTATCTCTTCAGGCTTCCGACACGAGTCGATCAGTGAACGCAACCAGACCGCATGATGAAACTTTGGGTTTAAGGGATTTATTCGCAACACAATGCAATAACGCAACCGTAAGTTTTCTAGTGGTTAATTTCTAACAAAAACTTTTATTTTACTTATTTCGTAGACCCTTGGGCTTGCTACTCTCTTTGGTAACAACACTAGTTTATTGGTAAAAAAACGCTAAAAAAAACTTTTTCGGTTATGTTCTGAAAATTGAAATCGAGTGAAATTAAAATCGATTAAATTTTGAAAATAACAGTGTTTTGAAAGTTAATAAAAATATTTCTTTTTATATCATTTACACTTTATGTTCCAATTAAATTTGCCAGAACTACTCTAAACATCAGGCAAAACTGCGGTAATTTTTAAAGTAATTAAACTAAAAACTTCGCTCGATTTAAATTCCACTAAATTTCGGCTTGTGGAACATCGCCGCTTAATTAATTTCGAAATAAAATCTCTCCCTTTTAGAATGCATCAACCTCCATTAGAGAATGTGCCAATGCTAAACGGTGTGGTCGAGTGCAGTTCGATAGCACAGACAAATGTGAAGGTATTATTACAATAATATTTTCAAAAAAATATGTTCCATTTATATAATTTCAAAAATGTTATTTAGTACAAGATGCCCATCAATCTGCCATACGTAAAGCAGAGATCGAGAATTTGGTGAATGACACCTTTTGTCCAGGCATAATACAAGAAACCATAGATGGTCGAGAAAATTTTAATAATCATTCCTTTAGTATATCCCTCAATAAAGAAACAAAAGAAAATAGTCCCTGCAAAGGATCACCCACAAAAGATCCCATGACTTTGTTAGAAGCTTTTTCCCTACGCATTGAAAAGGAAAGAGAACAAATTAATAAAGATTTGGAGGAAAATCTTACAGAAGTGCAGTAAGTTGCCTAAAATTCATAAAGAAAATTTTTAGGTATTAAATTTTTATTTTTTTTAACAGAATTGAAGATTCTATACACAAATATTTTGCCACTCAAACCCCTAGTGACTTAAATCGTTCGATTAAAAGTTTATTATTATCCGAACGTTTACAAGATCATGAACAAAATGAAAAATCCCAAGGCACTTCTTTAGCGGCGGAAGTTCAAAAACTGGCCACTACATTTCCCGACAATGCTCAGGTGAAATTAGTCGCCTATACCGGTCATACAAAACCCGCAGCAAATCAGGAAACTGAAAAATAATTAAGTTTTTGAAAATGGCATATTTGACTATTTTCTTTAATTTGATTTTTTTTAATGATAACATTCAAAATACATTTCCTTTAAAAGCAATTCTCTAAGTGTGAGTTTAATTAAAGGTTTACTGTTACATCTTAATATAATTGGGACCAACGACGAATTTTTCGCAACGAATATTGGTCGTCAGAAAAAAATATAAGCAACTAGTGCGTCGAAAACGAGACTGTAAAGAAAGTTCATACAAATATTCGCTTTTTTATACTTCATACTTTAGAGGGAGAGAGGAATTAAAAGGGGTTCACAATCGAGTGTACCTACTCCTCGATTTGTTTTGTTCGCTCACTCGTTCTCTCCTTTGACGAAAAATGTATTAAAGTTCGGTTGCACAGAAAAAGTTGTAACGACAAAAATCGAACAATGTAAATATCAGACAGACTTCAAAGAGGAAACGACAAAAATCGTGTAATATAAATGGGGACTTATCTATACAAGAACCGATGTTAAAAACAGGAAAAACTACAGGCATTTTGTAAATAATTATAACATAATAATAATAATAAAATTAAATTATTTTACCCTTCACCACAGGTGGAAAAGGGTATATATAAGTTTGTCATTCCGTTTGTAATTTCTACAATATTGATCTTAGACCCTATAAAGTATATATATTCTGGGTCCTTATGAGGAGAGAAGTTGATTTAACGATATCCGTCCGTCTGTCCGTCTTACGTTTCATATGTGTTTTCCGGAGACTCCAGAAATGATAGCGGCTTGGTTGTTTTACATTTATGTTACATATAGTCCACCATTTCTTGCTATTGAAATTTAGCAAGATCGGTCCACAAATGACTGAGATATGACCAAAAAACCACGACTGCCTCTAATTTTTTCCAAAAATCCCTTGTTGTTGTTGTATTTTTATTACTTTTTTCTGTATATCTGGAGAACGGCAAAAGCCAAAGTTTCCAAATTAGGTACAAACATTAGGGTTATAAATGCACACCATCCCACAAAATGTGGGCGGGATTGAAGAAGTGGGCGTGGTACCTTCCATACAAAAAATATAAAAAATTGTATAAAAACCTGAATTTTTTGACTTTAATATGACCTATGGCTACGCCTTATATATCAAAAGATCGGAAATCTTTAGTAGAAAATATTTTCTGAAAATTTTGGAAAAATCGGTTCAGATACAAAAAAGTTATGACCAAAATTAAATTTTTTTTTTAAAAATACCCATTTTCGGTAACGATGGATCTTCCCGAGTCCAAGTTTCATAACACAAGTAAATGGAAAATTTCTTCTTAAACATAAGTGATTTCAAATCACAAGAAAGGTGTTCTGGGCATATTATTTTGTGATTTCAAAACGTTCAGCCACGTAAACAACTTTTTGAAATCACTTTGTTATTCTTGCGACTATTGTAAGTTGGCCGTTACAATAAATTTCTTAAATAAAATATTCCATGTGTTGTTTATTAATTTTTTATGCAATAAGCTGTTTTATTTACAACAAATCGTTTAAAATTAAGAAAATTCGATGAAACTACAAAATGATATTTGATTTTGTGACTTCTGTTGTGATTTTAGGTTTGTTTTTTTAGTTGAATTAAACTTCGCTTTTTTGCTAACAGCGGCATGAATGCAAAGTCTTATATTTATTAAAAATCGTAAAAGCTGTAAAGTATCACAGGGAAAAATCGCTTCTATCTCTAATATGGCTAAAATTCGCAAAAAAAAATTGCAAAATTGGAAACTAACCCAAAAATCTATTTGAAATCTCTAAATGGATTAAAAACACAAAATGTCGAAAAATAAAACAAAAAAAATTTGCACAATAGCGAAAATTCGCGAAAAAATTTTATATTTCAAACAAGCCATAAAATTGATTAAAACTCCCTAAAACTGTAAGGAATGGCAAAAATTCGGTAAAAATTACTAAATTAGCGAAAATTCGCAAAAAGTTGCTAACAGCGGCATGATAGCAGAGTCTACTTTTAAATATTAATCGTTAAAGCTGAAAAGAATCCGAAAACTTACAGGAACAAATCGCTTCTATCGCGAACATTGCTAAAATTCGCAAAAAAATAAATTTGAAACAACACTAAATCTAATTTATATCGCTAAATCGGTTAAAAAAACAAATTGTCAAAAAATAACATAAAAAGCGCTAAATAAAAATTAGCTATAATTTTGAAAAACAAACCCTTTGTGTTTACATGTGCTTTCGACAATTGAAAATCACACCGAAAAACACAAAAACGGTGTGATTTACAAAAAGCACATGTGATTTGAAATCACGTGATTTTCAGAACATACCTGATAAATCTGTCAAATCGGTTAAAAAATGACTGAGTTATAATCAAAATACTGAAATCCCAAAAATTACTCTTTTTATACCCTTCACCTCAGGTGAAAAGGGTATATATAAGTTTGTCATTCCGTTTGTAATTTCTACAATATTGATCTTAGACCCTATAAAGTATATATATTCTGGGTCCTTATGAGGAGAGAAGTTGATTTAACGGTATCCGTCCGTACGTCTGCCCGTCTTACGTTTGATATGTGTTTTCCGGAGACTCCAGACATGATAGCGGCTAGGTTCTTTTACATTTATGTTGCATATAGTCCACCATTTCTTGCTATTTGGCATGAAGGTTTAATACATAAATTGAAGCTTAATTTACCCGTAAACACACATAAACTGTTAGAAAGTTACTTAGTCAGTCAAAAGTTAGTTATAAAAGGAGATTTTTTAAGTTCAACCCAACCGATCAAGTCCCACAGGGAAGTAATTTAGGGCCAATATTGTATTTAATATATACTTCAGACCTGCCAACCAACAACTACACCCACACATCAACTTTTGCTGATGACACAGCATTTCGAAGCATCCACGAAAATCGCTACGAATCATCTAGATACCTACAGGACCATATATATCAATTGGAAAAATGGTTAAAACAACGGAAAATAAAGGTGAACGTACAAAAATGCATACATATAACATTTACTTTGCGTAGAGAATCATGTCCCCCTATTAAAATCAATAACCAAATAATAACTCAACATTCGAATGTAAAATATCTCGGTATACATTTAGATCGACGTTTGACGTGGAAATGTTATATAGAGGCAAAGTTAACTCAAATGAAACTAAAAGCAGTTCAAATAAATTGGCTCATTGGAAGAAATTCGACCCTAAGTCTAGATTGTAAACTTCTTATTTACAACGCTATCTTAAAGCCAATATGGTGCTATGGTATCCAGTTATGGGGCACTGCCTCGGCTTCCAACATAGATAAAATACAAAGGCGTCAAAACAAAATTCTTCGAATCGTTACGTCCGCTCCCTGGTATGTAAAAAACTCGAACATTCACAAAGACCTCGATGTGCCATCAGTAAAATCTATGATCACAAAATATTCAATTAAATACTTAAAAAGGCACGAATCGCACCCAAATCCATTAGCTCGAAATATTTTAAATGATGGTGGCCACACTCGCTTAAGGAGAAGAGACACTGCAGCACTTATCCGATCAGAAGAGCGCTTAACACCAATGTGAACCGTTTTTAGGGGTACTGTCGTCTGGCATTGGCAGGACGCAAACCTAAGAATTACTAGATTAAGATTTGATTAATTATTGTTAGTTCATATATTTTATGAAGATTCAATAAATAAATACGAAAGAAAAAAAAAAAATTTATTTCATAATGAATTTAGCCCTACATGTTTACTTAAATATGCGATTATCGTTTTTTTCCTCAACCATCTGGCAACGCTACTTTAAGTATTACTACCAGGGCTGTGAACTATTTCTAATCAAAAAGCGCCGTGCCCCCAATCAAAAAGCGCTAAATAAAATACTTAACGAAATGTTTAAGAACTCAGTTTTATTAATTACACTGGTTGTCAAAAAGAGCGTTTATGGTACATACATTTTATCATAACTTAAGAACGATTTGTGCGATTTTGATCTTTTACAAATGATTATTTTCAAAATTATTTCTCGATTAGTAGCCACCATTTTTTCATGCAAATTAGTATTTACACATTTTTATCATTTTGCAGAAATCCAGGTATATTATGAATAAATATGACATCAAATCATGAAGATGTTAACTAAACGTGATTGAATAAATTATCTGGATTCAACACGCTAAAGTCAATTAAAATCACATAATCAAGTTCTCTATACCGACTTTCTTTGCTGCTAAAGATGCTGTGGTTAATGTTGTAAAGTTTATTTGTAGTATGCTCAATGAACGTTTTAGTGGAGTTGCTGGAATATTTTTTGATTTTACCAAAGCTTTTGATTTAGTAGATCATGAAATAATGTTGCAAAAATTGATGAAATACGGTATTCAAGGACGTGAACTTTTATTGTTTAAAAACTATTTCTTAAATAGGAAACAATATGTGAATATAAATAAAACTGACAGTTTTATTGCTTCTGTTGATTATGGTGTGCCTCAGGGTAGTGGATTGGGTCCTTTATTGTTTTTACTATATTTGAATGACTTAAAAAATCTGAATTTAGATGGGCAATTATTTATGTTTGCGGATGATGTGTGCTTGTTCTACCCATACAAGTATAATTTATCACTTAAAACAAAAATTGAAAGAGATGCATCGTTAATAATTGAATTTGCGCGATTAAATCGTTTAGGTCTTAACCCTAATAAGACCAAATTGTTACGTTTTCGACCACATGCTTTAAGTATAAATAGTAACTTTAACGTGTTTATTGATGGGAAAGCTGTTTACGAAACCCATTTTGTAAAGTATTTGGGAATTACATTGCAAAGTAACTTGTCATGGGATTTACATATGCGTGATTTGAAAAAGAAAATAGCTCCGGCAATTGGAATTCTGTATAAATTAAAGAATAAACTTGATGTTGATATTTCAATCTCTGATTCAATCTCATTTGAATTACCTTGCAAATATATATGCTCACAAGAAAAATAGTAATTCCCTGAAATCTCTTCAATTCATGCAAAATAAGGCGTTAAAAATTATTTTCAGATTACCACCACTGTTTTCAACTGTTACATTGTACAAAGATATAAGCAAAACAATTTTACCAATATATGGAATGCATGAGTATCAAGTTTTAATGTTTGTTTTTAAATGCATTAAACATATTAGTCACCAAAGCTTAACATTTTCTCAACAACAATTTAATTTAAACACGCGCAATAGAACAAATTTAATGATTCCTAGATGTAGATTAGAATCAACGAAGCAACGCATTGATTACGTAGGTGCTGTAAAATTCAATAATTTACCTGTCGATTTAAAATCGATTAATCGAGTTTCGTTATTTAAATCATCTTGCAAACAACATTTATACAACAACTGTGAAGCGCTTTTGTAGTAAATTTTCTTTATTTTTATAATTATTAAAATTCATTATCGTCTGCTTAAGTAAAATATTTTAATCCAAATTTTTAATATTTTAATCAGGCTTAAGTTCATCAAATTTAATTTTCATTAAATTATTTTTATGAAGAAAGAAATTTTACAACATGAAAATTAATTAAAATTGTTATTGATAATCATTCATTCCTGACTGACCTGAGACTCGAACCCAGGCGGCTGGTTACCATGACATGTTTCGATCGCAACCACTCGATCTCCTCAGATGGATTTGCCGTCTTACACTCGCAGCCATCGACGACTGCTGACGTCAATAGTCAAACATCAATCCTTAAACCAAATTGTATTTTAACCGTTTGGTAGATCGAAATTTGCTTTTTTGAATGATTATCATTTTTAATTGATTTTACATGTTTTTCCTAACTTCTGTTTTTTCCGTACTTATGTCAAGAATTCTTCTTGAAGTCCAAAGTACATTTTTTGTTTTTTCATTTTGTCTTTCTTTTTCTGTTGACCTTTTTCAGCACAACTTGAAGGACAAATGTACACATAGAGCTCGTGCCTTATCTTTAATAATAATTAGAATTGTGGTTATTTTGTTGAACTATTTATGGTTTTTAATCCAAATTTTTAATATTTTAATCAGGCTTAAGTTCATCAAATTTAATTTTCATTAAATTATTTTTATGAAGAAAGAAATTTTACAACATGAAAATTAATTAAAATTGTTATTGATAATCATTCATTCCTGACTGACCTGAGATTCGAACCCAGGCGGCTGGTTACCATGACATGTTTCGATCGCAACCACTCGATCTCCTTAGATGGATTTGCCGTCTTACACTCGCAGCCATCGGCGACTGCTGACGTCAATAGTCAAACATCAATCCTTAAACCAAATTGTATTTTAACCGTTTGGTAGGTCGAAATTTGCTTTTTTTGAATGATTATCATTTTTAATTGATTTTACATGTTTTTCCTAACTTCTGTTTTTTCCGAACTTATGTCAAGAATTCTTCTTGAAGTCCAAAGTACATTTTTTGTTTTTTCATTTTGTCTTTCTTTTTCTGTTGACCTTTGTCAGCACAACTTGAAGGACAAATGTACACATAGAGCTCGTGCCTTAGCTTTAATAATAATTAGAATTGTGGTTATTTTGTTGAACTATTTATGGTTTTTAATCCAAATTTTTAACATTTAAATCAGGCTTAAGTTCATCAAATTTAATTTTCATTAAATTATTTTTATGAAGAAAGAAATTTTACAACATGAAAATTAATTAAAATTGTTATTGATAATGATTCATTCCTGACTGACCTGAGATTCGAACCCAGGCGGCTGGTTACCATGACATGTTTCGATCGCAACCACTCGATCTCCTCATTTTGATTAAAATTTGGATTAAAAACCATAAATAGTTCAACAAAATAACCACAATTCTAATTATTGTAAAATATTTTATTTGTACTTTTAACAATTAATTATTATGCCAACTTGCCTCAATAATGCCTTTAATGCGCTGAGGCCAAAATTAAAATGTATCAAAATCTTTTGTACAAATAAAGTTTTTCTATATATATATATATATATATATATATATATATATATATATACATATATATATATATATATATGAATATGAAAAAAAAAAAAAAAAAAAAGCCGAAATTTATTCGAAGTGAAGCAAAAATTAAAAAAATTTACTTTATATAAGTACTTAAGTTATGTTCACATTATTGGGGGATTTACAAGGTATCATAAAGTCATATGTCTTAAAATAATAACATGAAAAATAGGACTGTTGTGAACAACCGCTCATAATTCAGTGTCCTATTTTGAATTTAAATCAGCTGATTTAAAACAAATATAAAAAATAAATATTTACCTAACATCAAAATATTTTTTAATTCTTATACATGAATTAATAAATAAAATAAGACCTTACCTGACTATTTTCCATTTTTTCAGACGCAAATCACAAATAAATTTTATTTTGTTTGATATTCAAAAAGGCAGAGTCCTAAGCCGATCTTATTTAATGCCGCAAGTGATTTGTTGCAAAAATTGCTAGCCGCAAGTTAAATTCGGATGTTAGCCGGATACATTTTACCATCAACGGCGACGACTTACAAAAACTACTGCGGCTCGGCTCAGCCGTTCAGCGCAGGCCTCTTCGGATGAATTACGACCGCACAATACACAAAGGACTTTTAGTTTACAAAGCAACAAAAATATTTTTAAACCATTATAAAATGTTAGAACATTATGAAAATATAACACGATAGCACACCTAGTGAATACCCCATATGTGTATTTGTCATATTTCATTATTTTACCCTCCACCACAATTAGTTGTGAAGAGGTCATAGCTGTGAGTTTGTCATTCCGTGTGAAACTTTTTTACTTTTACTTCATCTCATACCCCATAATGTATACATATATATTCTGGCTCCTTGTGTAATTCTAAGTCGATTTAGCCATGTCAGCCTGTCTTTCCGTCTGTTGAAAACACGCTCACTTTCGAAAAATTCAAAAGAAGAAAACAAACTTGGTGTCAAATTGCTTTTAGTTATCGCAAGCAGTTTGGGAATGAAATCCAGCAAAATCGGTTCAGTAGGATCAGAGCTATGAATCAAAATGTTGAACCACCACCTTAAACAATTTATAATTTTGTTACAAAAACGAACATAAATGGTGGAACAATGCACGGAATGATAAAAAGTTTTGCAAAAATTCGTTCCACTCGACTGGAAATTACACTGTAAAATTTCGTGAAGATTGGTCCATAATTTACTAAAGGCTCCATATAAACCCAACTCCCGGAAAACAGTTTAATTAATAATGCTACCAGAATAAAATTTAATACTTCACAGTTTTATAGGACTAGAAATCACACAAATAAATTTCGTGATGATCGGTCCATAATTTACTTTAGGAGCATATAAAGCCCACTCTGGTTAATTAATTAACGACTAACGGTTAATAAATCACTGATGGTTTAAACGCTAGTTTAGTTGAACTAAACTTGAATTATTATGACGTTTAAGACCAACAACTATAAATCAGTGTCCCATGTTGTTAAAAAAATAACATGAGGCAGCACTGCGAAAAATCTTATCAAATTCATATGGTCTGTATTGGTTATTTAAACCACAGAGCATTCAGAGATGAAAAAATTACGTTGATAAATGCCCAAATCATTTGTGTGGGCAGCTTTCGAAGAAAGTGAAAGTAAACTTTTTGTGGTAGTGAAGTGGTAATGTGTTAAAACATGCCGTCGCAATCAACACAAATTGCGTAATCAAAACAAAAATGCAAAAAGGGCAGCTTTCGAAGAAAAAGACAGAAAAACACAATATTTCCTGTCTCGTGACGCCTCTGTGTGCTCTGTGGCTTAAACGCTCAATTGTATTCGTTTAACTGCCCGTCTATACCAGAGATAATTATTGCGACATATATTGCAGTAAATGTCAATGGATCTGAAGACAATGTAAAAATTAATTATGTTAATACACGCCTAAACTGCAACACTTTTTCAAAAAACTGAATTACGAAAGTCTTCAATATTAAAATAAATGGTTTTTTTTTAACTTTATGTTCGCATGGCATCTTGAATTAAGTTGTTTTCTTTTTGAATTACAAATACGCATTACGCTGTTCAAACCGCATCTTCTTAATTCAAGAACTCTTCTTTTTACATTTATGAAAATTTTTGCTTTGAAAATTAATACAAAACCAAGCAACAATTTATAATGTTATTTGTTGTTTTAAATTTCACAAAAAAAAAAACTTTTTTCCAATTTTATGCAAGGCAAATTCATATTACATGAATTCGCCTTGAGTTTATGTTTTTAGGGCGATTTGGATTTATAACTCTTATCCTCCTAAACGGATTTGGCTGATTATCAATCTCTTGTTAGTAAAACTAGAAACGATTCGATGCCGAAATTGGTCTTTTCCTTTGACTTCCCAATAATAAATTGTATCATTTTGCGAAGCACTAATCGTACATTTAAAAACATAAGCGCACAATTATGCGCTACGCAATAAGACATACAGGGCTGCAGTAAAGTAAGTGAACAAACTCTTAGCAAATTTATAAAAAAAACATTTGAAGGGCCACGGCATTTCCATCCCTAGAAGCAGGTTTTTAAGGGAAATACTTAAAAATAACTAACAAAACATTCACGGCCATTTTCACCAAGTTCGGTCAAAGCATATTGGTAACCGGAACTTTAATTGAAAGTTACTTTTAACCGAACTTGGTGAAAATGGCCGTCAGTGTGTAATGTTGACAGCTACACTCACCAGTTTTTATATGCGTTGAATAAAGCGCTTTTTGTGTCAAAAAATGTATTGCTTCAAAGTGGGAACTCAAAATATAAAATTCAAGCCTTCCGTAAGCGAAATGGTGAAATTTCTCCCTTACAAACCTGCTTCGTTGGAAGTTCAAATTTTATTGGGTTGTAGTGAGCGTGTTTTCAACAGACGGACAGACAGTTGGGCACGGTTAAATCTACTTAGAATTAAGCATGCACCCAAAATATACATATATGTATACTTTATAGAGTCTCAGATAAATATTAAAGTTTCACACGGAGTGACAAACTAAGTAAACCCTAACTCACCTATAATGCTGAAGGTTATAAAAATAAGAAAAATGGTTGAAAGCTTAAAAAATAAACAACAATTTTTTATTGTGATTAAAATAAAAATAACCAATATTGTTGTTCCAAAAAAAAAATACTCAAGTGTGTTGGTAATGAAACATTAATTAGAATAAATAAACAAAATAAATAAGCAAATTTATTGTAAATGAAATTAAATAAATAGTTTTTAAAAAAAAAAAATTAAAAAATTTCATATATCTGACTTTATTTTAAACTAATAAAAGCACCCTAAAAATCCCCTTTTCTCTCCTTCTCTAACAAGTTGGTTTTTGTTTGTGATAAATTTTTTAGCGTCCCAAGTCGAAAATAAAATTCGACAATAGAGACAGTTGTGTAAATAAAACTAAATTACTTGAAATTTACAAAAAGTTTCGTTTTAAAAATTATTTGTTTGGATATAAAACAAAAATCAACAAAATTGCTTAAAAAATTAAAATGTACAAAGTACAGTAGTAGACCGATCCGAATTATTAAAACCGCCATAGTGCTGACTATAATTCCATTTCAGTTATAAAGAAAACATTTTCAAAAAGCTGCCTTTAACCCATTCCTGCCTAATAGGTATTTCAATACGCAAAGAAAAAATAAACACAGCAAAGATATTCTAGAAGAGGCCAGATGAGAGATAATTGCTGCAACATATATTTTTATTGAAAAGTAAACATTGATTAACCTGAAAAAAATAAAAAGAGTAGAATTGATTGGTTTTTGCATTAGTTAGTTCTCATTCATATTATGAAACATTTGCTGCAAAAACTTTATTCCAATTATCTTTTGAAACTGCATTCGTGCCCATATAATACCATTTTTGTTTTACGCCATTGAGTCATTTTCTATGCCTCCTCTCTTTTTTCAATAACAGACATACAACTGCAAACTGCTTGTATATGAAACAAATTACACTTTTCCATTCGTCTTTCCCATTTCTTTAACAAACTCAAGGCGAATTAAATACAGGTGATGTCGAAACGCCTTCTGTTTTTTACAGGTCGAGCCTATTTGTTTTGATTTGTTAGTGTTTTGCTAAGAATGGTTGACATTTCGAGCCGTAAACACTAACAATGCAATGCAAAACCCCCTATGTTGTTTCTGTTGTTTTTGGATTGTTGTAGTTGCGACACCACCTGTAGTTGAATTCGGCTTGAACAAACTCAAATGTTTCATAATATGGATTGGGACTTATCATTAAGATGAATTAAGTTGTTTTCTATTTCCAATAATGCTTGAAAAAAGTGTTGGCAAATAAAGCACAAAGCGAAAATTAAAAAATGCTCACCCGCTTAAAATAGTTTTAGGCGTCCCTTAGCATTGTAAAAAATTTAAAAGCGATTTGTAAATTATGCAATTTTGTTTTATTTAGTTGACATGGCGAAAAATGTTTTCCACATTGGCTAAAGAACGTGAAAGAGACATAATTTGTTAGAAATGCACCAGGATAATTCTCAATTTTAAATTTGAATTTTTGGCCAAACAGTTTGTAAATGTACGTGACTTTCTTACAAAAGATTGGCAATCTGATGTACCTGCATAATCCTCAATTGCTTTTTTTTTTATTTAAATTTTTTTTCATTAAAAATCATATGAATTTAGCTTGCCATAACTTTTTTGTAAGAATCAATCTACTCTTTGGTAATCATGGGCAGTAATCGGCTTACATAAACAAAGTTATGTAAAGAGGTTAATTATCTAGATATTAACTCCATATGAGATTTTTTTCTCTTAAAGGGATTTAAAGGTCGGTCGCTAAATTGTTTAGTAATGTTAACTTTTTAAGCCCTCGCCTGGGTAACTATCTTGTCGAGATGAGAGGGCTTAAGTGCACTCTACGGTTCTGATCTCATGGGATGATGTATGTGATGAATACGTCCTCGCGGGAGGTCGAGAACACTGAAGGGGTGTGCAACTAAAGGTTTCTCATCTTGTCAGGATAATGAGGCGGTAGTGGAATGCACACTACCGGTCCATTATCAGTACATATAGCACGGCGTGTAAGCCCGCGGGTTCGCCCCTGGCAAGGTGCGGGCTTTACCAGTGGCTGGGGCGCGAAATATGCACTTTTAAGGACAACGTGGTTGGTAGCAGTGCCGAGGTCCTAGGTGGCTAGTTAGTGCGTAAAGAAACTAGTCGTTAACAGCTCCCCTCAGCGTCAGAGCAAAGCGCTGTTGTACGTAAGTTGCCTAGTCCACGCACGCCGTCACTGCGTTGTTCGGTCCGAACAAAAATGAATACCTCCTTTTTAAAACAAAAAACAAAAACTAACACAAAAACAACAAATGATAAGGACACGACGGACGGGATTGACCAGGGTCAGTCGGACGTCACGGTCTGTGAGGTAGGGAGTACCCTCTCCACAGTTCATGAGAACATAATTGAACGGGAGAGACAGGTACTGACCGACCTTTACGTGTAAAGTCTTCTGGGACTATCGAGTGACTCCTGTGGTGAAACCGGGGCTACTCAAGGGTTAGAGGGGCTGACTCTTCTCTCTGACACGGAGCTCGATATTGATATAACAGCTCACAGTCAGACTACAGAGCCTGCCACTCTCATCTGTGAGGCCAAGGGACATCAGAGGGGACACTCGGGAGAAGATTGCCCACAGCTTGTTTGGCAGGACGCCGTGGAGGATGGGCCAAGCGCCCCTCCACGAGACATTAAGAACTCCAGCCGAACGAAGGAGGAGAAGGCACAGAACGGTACAGGGAGTTCTCTGGCATATCTGGATAAGATGTCGAAGGGAGATCCTTCAACGTTCTCCGCGAGGGATAGGCACCTTCTGAGAAGGCACCGTCAGAGCTTCGCCAAATTCGAAAGAATTTACGGCCCTGTCAGTACCGTGCTTGGTTGGCCCTATCGTTGGAGAAAGCAGGTGGCTGAAGTCGCCGACCCGAACACTACTCAAAAGAGTACAGGGCCGTTGGCATCGTCAACCTGCCGTGGAAAGATGGAGAAAGGAGGGGTTGCCCCGATGACCAAAGCGCTCATGTCTTCGGAAAGAGCTGTGGAGGGTAAGGGGGCGATACCCAAGAAGGTAGGCTAAGGCAGCTGACACGAGGAAGAAGGCTGTTTATCCTCCGTCCGATTCCACAAGTGGCTCTCGTAAGAAGGCCAGTAGAGGAAAAGGTGCGGGCAGGAACAAGCCTTCTAAACTAGTCGTGCCGAAATCACCGAGCTCAGTGAAGAGGGTTGGTACATCTCCAGCTGAAGCTCCTAATAGCTCTAATAAGGAGACCATTAAGAGGATCAGATCTGAGGATGATCAGCCTGCTTCATCGAACAAAAGACTGAAGATGTCGAAGAGCCTGGAAGGTCATCTGCAGGTGGCTGTCATCGATCGGAATGCTCCGGATGGGACTATCAGTGCCGAACTATGGCAGTTAGTGGAGGCTAGGCTTATCGACGAGCTGGCAGCATTCAAGGGCAAAGAAGAGGACGTATCCTTCAATGGTGCGGACTGGGTTAAGTCACTCCCTTAGGTTGTCAATTGTGGTAACAAGAATTCTTTGGAATTCTTAAGGACTACAATTGACAAATGCAGCGACCTTAACGCGGGGGCAAGGTTTGAAGTCATACAAGCCTCCGATTTGCCAATTAGGTCCATAGTGACAGTATGGATTCCACCACCCGTTCGCCCGGTGGAAACTATACTGGCAGTATTGGGCAACCAAAACAATAGGCTTCTTACCGACCAATGGAGGCTAGTGACCTCACTGGTGTGTAAGGGGAACACCGGCAGGAACCATCGATAAGTCCATACACCGCACCATTATTACTAGTTCCAAAAAAGGGACAAACAGATGTAAAGAATTGGCGATTGGTCGTAGATTTCAGAAAACTGAATGATAAAATAGTAAATGATAAATTCCCTTTGACACGTTTAGAAGCTGTTTTGGACAAACTAGGCAGAGCCAAATATTTCTCTACACTAGACATGACAAGTTCCTTTCACCAGATCGAGCTGGATCAACAATCACGCCCATATACTGCATTTTCAACACCAGATGGACATTACAAATACACAAGATTACCGTTTGGTTTAAAAATATCTTCAAACAGTTTTCAACGAATGTTAACCATAGCATTATCAGGTTAAGAACGGATGCAGCCTTAAACATCATAATAAAAATTTGATAAGAGTTTTTGATAGATTGCAAGAATACAATTTAAAATTAAATGCGAATAAATGTTGTTTTCTTTTGGGACACTTAATAACTCCAAATGGAATAAAACCTGATCCTGAAAAATTCGAAGCAATAACTAAATATCCAACCCCAACAACTGCTGATGAAGCAAGAAGATTCGTGGCATTTTGCAACTATTACAGGCGTTTTATCAAAGATTTTGCTGATATTGCGAGTCCTCTTAAGAAAGGTAAACAATTTGCGTGGACAGAAAAATGTCAGGAAGCATTCGAAACATTGAAACAGAAATTAATTAGCCCAGCCTTATTACAGTATCCAAATTTTGAAGAAACATTCATATTGACAACTGATGCATCCAATTTTGCATTTGGAGCTGTATTATCACAGGGAGTTATTGGCGAAGATAGACCAATATCATTTGCAAGTAGTGATGGACAAAAAACATCGATGTTTTTAAAACACTCGATGTATTGCGCCGAAACATCGATATAATCCGATGTTTTTTTGCACGTAAACAATCGGAAAACATCGATGTTTTCTTTCGATACATCGAAATGACAAATTGTATACAGAACGTGTAGATTGGTATATAGATGTGTATACATATCTATATGTGTTGGCATGACTCTAGTTTGTATATGTAAACTTGGTAAATATTATGCGAACACCTGTCAACACTATTATATGCGGCGAATAAGTTTGGGTTTGGCATCTTTACTCCCAACAAACAGCTTGATAACCACGCGTAATTAAAATAAAAGCTAACAAATTATGCACAAGTTCAACAAAGGAAAATATTTTGCTGTTTGTTTATTGTTTACAGTATTGAAAAAAAGTATTGGGAGATGTAAAATAAACTAAAGATTTTTCGAAAATATAATAATAATAATAATAATAATAATAATAATAATAATAAAAAATAATTAAAAAAAAATCGATGTATAACAACATCGATGTATTACATGAAATATCGATGCAACATCGATGTATGTTTGCGATGCATCGCATCGAAAAAACATCGATGTTTTTTATACCATGTTCACACGGACAGCAATATTCGTGTTTCGCTCTCTTATTCCTGTTTCGCGCCCCAAACATGATTGAAACGACTTGTTTTCCCATACAAAATTTTGAGAGCGAAACAGGTCGTTTCATTTTGAAACAGGCTGCGAAACAGGAAAAATGTACTATCATCTTCAACTTTGATAACAGTTATCGTTAGTTTGTCTGAACTAGCTCTCAAAAAATATCAAAACAAAGAAAAAAACAAAATAAAAATTTATTTTTAATAAAATAAAGTGATAATTATAATACCTTAATATTAATAAAAGTATTAAATAATATATTCTTAAGTTTTATTTGCTTTTTATTTATTTAAAAAAAATCACACTAACAAC
Organism: Pollenia labialis; assembly: GCA_949318255.1. Lineage (NCBI taxonomy): Eukaryota > Metazoa > Arthropoda > Insecta > Diptera > Polleniidae > Pollenia > Pollenia labialis. The sequence continues at coordinate 150,043,234 of OX439140.1, read as the reverse complement.
ACAAAAAAAAAAATGTCAAAATGAAACAGGAATAAATCGTATGAACAGCATGTTTGGCAATCAAGTTTCAGAGAGCGAAACCAGTGGTTTCTATCGTCGTATGAACATAGCATTACAGTGTCCATCCCTATTTGCAAGTCGTTCACTAAATAAACACGAACGAAACAGACCGGTCATAGAGAAAGAATTATTAGGAATACACTGGGGAATACAATTTTTTCGACCATATCTGTATGGGAGAAAATTTATTGTTGTTACTGACCACCGTCCATTAATCTCACTATTTACACACAAAAATCCAAGCTCAAAGTTGACGAGAATAAGAATAGAATTATCCGACTATGATTTCCAAATAATATTTAAAAAAGGAATTAACAACACAAACGCCGACGCACTATCAAGAGTACAAATACTCTGATATATTAAAGAATATGATACCTCCAATGATTGACGAATCAATAAAGAAAACGCTAGTAATAACAAGAGGAATGATGAAAAATAAAATGACAAGAAAGAATAAAAATGAAGCATCTCCAGCTGAGACTGATCACCTCATGATGTGGGAATGTACATCAATAAATGATATTAAGCATGCAAGAAAACTGAAGTTTATATTTGATAAGGCCAATAATGAAAATAATATACTAACCATTGAAGACGATAATGATCTCAATGAGACGCGCGTAAGATGTAGTGAAAATCCATGTTATCTAGATAAAGTGTTGAAGAAGCTATCATCTAAATTAAGAACATTAAATTATGAAAAATTCGCACTAAATATGAGTGACGAAATATTTAAAAGAATAACCCTTGGGAATATGAAAAATATCTCTATATATATAAAAATTACGTGTATGTTCGTGATCGCTAAACTCAAAAACTACTGTACTGATTTTGACGAAACTTTATGTACATGCTCTATGGGGCATGAGGAGTGTTTCTGTGTAGTTTGAAGTTCGTCCGACAGATGGCGCAATATTTAGTTTTTTTTGTGTTTTTGCACCGTAACTCAAGAACTACTGCACCGATTTTGACCAAACTTTATGTACATGCTCTATGGGGCGTGAGGAGTGTTTCTGTGTAGTTTGAATTCGTCCAACAGATGGCGTAATATTTAGTTTTTTTGTGTTTTGCCCGATAGAGATTAGCGCGATAAGCCTATGCTGTATTTCGCTGAAGGCGTTGGGTCCTTAATCGGCGTGTAGTGGCGTTAATTAGCCCGATACCAACTCAAACCTAACATCTTTTACTGAAAAAAATAATTTTTCCGGCAGATGGCGCAATATTTAATTCTTTTGTGTTTTGCCCCATAGAGATTAGCGCGATAAGCCTATGCTGTGTTTCGCTGAAGGCGTTGGGTCCTTAATCACCAGTTACACCACTTATAACTTAAGAACGGCAGAACAGATTTGGCTGAAAATTGGTAGGGAGGTAGCTTAGAGCCAGGAGACGGACATAGGATACTTTTGCCCCGCCCACTTTTACGCCCACTTTTTTCGATTTACCTAAAATCAGGAAACGGCTCCATCGAGTTGACTAATTTTTCTTTCAAATCTTCGTATTAATCAACTTTAAGTTTTCATCGAAAGAAAAATTTACCACGCCTACTTTTACGCCCACTTTTTCTATTAAGCGCATAACTGGAGAACGACTTGACCGATTTGGACGATTTTTTCTTCAAAATGATCGCCATGGTTTAACTTAGGTTTTTACGGAAAGAAAATTTTGCCCCGCCCGCTTTTTCCGATTTACCTAAAATCAGAAAACGGCTCTTTCACCAAATAAAAAAAAAACAAAAAACATTGTCTATGCGCTGGCCTTAAGATGAAGTAATAAATAAATATAATTTCAGATTTGGCTGAAAATTGGTAGGGAGGTAGCTTAGAGCCAGGAGACGGACATAGGATACTTTTGCCCCGCCGACTTTTACGCCCACTTTTTTCGATTTACCTAAAATCAGAAAACGGCTCCATCGAGTTGACTAATTTTTCTTTCAAATCTTCGTATTAATCAACTTTAAGTTTTCATCGAAAGAAAAATTTACCACGCCTACTTTTACGCCCACTTTTTCTATTAAGCGCATAACTGGAGAACGACTTGACCGATTTGGACGATTTTTTCTTCAAAATGATCGCCATGGTTTAACTTAGGTTTTTACGGAAAGAAAATTTTGCCCCGCCCGCTTTTTCCGATTTACCTAAAATCAGAAAACGGCTCTTTCACCAAATAAAAAAAAAACAAAAAACATTGTCTATGCGCTGGCCTTAAGATGAAGTAATAAATAAATATAATTTCAGATTTGGCTGAAAATTGGTAGAGAGGTAGCTTAGAGCCAGGAGACGGACATAGGATACTTTTGCCCCGCCCACTGTTACGCCCACTTTTTTCGATTTACCTAAAATCAGAAAACGGCTCCATCGAGTTGACTAATTTTTCTTTCAAATCTTCGTATTAATCAACTTTAAGTTTTCATCGAAAGAAAAATTTACCACGCCTACTTTTACGCCCACTTTTTCTATTAAGCGCATAACTGGAGAACGACTTGACCGATTTGGACGATTTTTTCTTCAAAATGATCGCCATGGTTTAACTTAGGTTTTTACGGAAAGAAAATTTTGCCCCGCCCGCTTTTTCCGATTTACCTAAAATCAGAAAACGGCTCTTTCACCAAATAAAAAAAAAAACAAAAAACATTGTCTATGCGCTGGCCTTAAGATGAAGTAATAAATAAATTTCAAAAGATTTTGTTATTCGTGCTAAATTCCCAGTTTATTGTTGATGTTGTTTTGTTTAAGCTTTGATATTATTACAAGTAGAACTGTTGCTATAAGTCTTATACGTTTAACATTTTTACTTGGTTTAATATCTTTAGTTTTTCTAAAATCTTTATGGATGAAGTTTCCTGATGATCTGGCCTAAGCAACCAGTGAAATGCGCATAGGAATAGCTTATCCCATCAACAATAAATATCAAGTGTTTTTATCAATAATAAAAACTGGGAATTTAGCACGAATAACAAAATCTTTTGAAATTTAAATTTTGTATTCCCAAAAATTTAAATTACTTTTTGGTAATAAATAAATATAATTTCCAATTTGCCTTAAATACATGCGTTTCTTTTTTGATTGAGCCCATATCTACACCATATGTAAGTTATTTTGTAAAAAAAACTTAATGATAGGTATTCCATGGATTTTTATTTTAATGGCCGTAAATTTCGTTAAATGTTTAATTTAAATCGTGTGGTAATACAACACTACTGTTTGCTTAGGGTCAGCAACGTGGACCGGGTCAGCTAGTAATAAATAAAAATACAAATGATGACGTCAAAATATTAATATACAAGAATCCTCAAAATATAACAAACAATGAAGAAAAAACTGAACTTATTAGAAGGTATCACAACACACCATGCGGAGGGCATTTTGGAGTAAGAAAAACCTCGCTCCGACTCAAACAAAAATATATATAGAAAAACATGTCCAAACTAATTAAGGAATTTATAAAATCATGCGATTTGTGTCAAAGAAATAAGCAGATTAAGCATACAAAAGAACCTTTATGTGTAACAGACACACCAAGTCAAAGTTTCGAAACACTCGTAGTTGACACCGTAGGTCCACTCATACCATCAGAACATTGCAGGTATATACTCACGATACAATCAGTGTTACCGTTATGCGACTAAAGTCGCATTTTTGCCCCTTTTTGACTGCCGTGCCACTTTTTTGACAATAATTTAATTTACCTTAAATTTCTAGTATATGGGCATTTCCATGAGAATGTCAACCACGACTCAAAAAATTAAAACGCTTGAAACTTTTTTTTAAATATATTAAAGAGAAATAAAACACCCAAATTTTACTATGCAGACGTACTTATATCTTATTACAATTTTTAAAAAGCAAAAAATTAAAGTTTAAACTGACTTTCTCTTTGATTCATTTTTAGTAACTGCAATTAACAATTTTCAATTTTCTGCCGATTAAATACAGAAGCTGGCAACCCTGGAATTATGCTTTAAAATTAGTGTTACAACAACAATGAACAAGATCCATGAGGAAAGACCAAGTATACAGTTCGATTAGTGGTATATTTTTTGGTTTGTTTTGGATGCTATTCTAACGTCACGTACTTGGTGCAAAAACAACATTTGTCTTTGTCATTTCTATTTGGCCAGTCTTAGGTGTTTCAAAATAACAGTTCAAAGCAAGATATTTGCTGCAAAAAAATATTGATCGGAATTTTTTTTTAAATTGGTATAATCAAAATTTTATAAGCTTTTAAAGCTCGTCACGTACGATATTGTAAGTACTAAAATGCAACTAAATGCATCATCTTATTATGTTAGTATTAAGTTTAAATGTGGTCAAACCTTATTTTATTACAATCAAAAGCGTCTTATAAAATTTTTTTGGAATCGGTCCATATTTGACCATAGCTCCCATACAAGTGCTACTCCCGAAAATAGCTTTAATGTCATAACTTCCTTAGAAATGTTGGCATTTACATAAAAATTGGCGACAATGACTTTTGCGATAGGTACTATATCATGATAAAATGTTGTGCGAGTTGGTCCAAAAATTAACCATAGGTCCCATATAACCCCCCTTTCTTAAATCGGCTAGGGGCACACAAATCTCATAAAGATGGAGATACATAAATAATATAATAAAATTATTCTTATATAATTCTTAACCTCATAGCATAATTCTATTCTGGCGATCTTGATTTGCCATGGGTCCCAAATAGGGTACACTCTCAAAAAAAAATTGTTTTTAAATATTATAGAGTAGGGTGTCATATGGCCGGGCTTGACCGACTATACTTTCTAACTTGTTTTTTTTAAGTTTTTATATATTTACATACATATATTTACAAAAAATGTTTTTCATGCCTTGTAAATACAATAAAAGAAAAATCTGTCACGAACGATATAACAGTTTGTTCATTATTATATCATCCAAAAAAAAAAAAAATTCCAATTACGGATTATAAAGGCAAAATATCTGGTTTAATGTTAAAAATTAAAAAAAGAAGAAAAACCTCTCACAATTCGCAGATTTTCGTATTTTCATTCATTCACCCCAAAATCACTTCCGTTTTATGTCACGTACGATATGCTATTACTTTGCTCCATATTTTGGACAACAAGGATCCGAATTTAATAATTTTTTTTCATATATAGAACCCTCTAAATGAAACATAATGATAAAAAAAATGTCCAGTTAATACTATTTTGGCAAATTTTCTATCTCTCTGAAGGTGTAAAAATGTCACGTACGATGACATGGAAATGCCCATATGTATTAAATATTCTGAACAAATAAAACCTTAATTTTCAAAACGAATCATCCCAAATTAACTATTTAGTTTCATCCACGAAAGATATTGTATTAGAAATTTTTAAAAATTTTTTAAAAAAAGAGTATGTTATGCAAACAAATATAGAACAAATTGATTTTGTTGATGTTCTGCATATAAAAGAAACTCTTAATATATATATCGGCCACGAAGCCGAGCTAGAAATATGTACTAACAACATCTTAAGTAGTGATATTGTAGAAATTAAAAACAACATTTTACTTTTTTACCAAGAGCTGTGCAAAGAAATTTTATCAAGAATTAATATTAGCGATAAGAGGCTGAGTTCATTAAAGGTTTTAGATCCAGTATTTATTAAGTCAGCTGAAGACATAAATTACTTTGAAATTGTTACCGTTTTTATTGATATAATTACTAACCCAGATGATTTTGTAAAAGAGTTCAAACTTTTAGAAACCAGATCAAACGATAAAAGCTATGAAGCAATTTTTAAAATATCTAAGCCTGAAACATTTTGGTACGAAATTGGCAATTTAAAAAACTGTTGGGTGACAATTTATATCCAAACTTGTATAAATTTGCTTCGTATGTTTTTACTTTACCACATAGTAGTGCATCCGCTGAGCGAATTTTTTCTAAGCATATTTAAAAAATAAAGTGACAAATAGACTGAAAGTAGATACCTGTCAGTCTATGTTATCCGCTTTAAATTTGTATCAAAATGACTTGGAAGTTTGGATTCCAAGTGATGAATTGATTAATAAATATAGATTTACGTTTTCAAAAAAATAGATATTTAATAGTTGAAGAAACAACATAACACTGCAACTTATAAAAAAATGGATCTGTACCTGATATTAACTATCTTCCTATCGATACTTTTATATGCTTTTTCCTCGAGGTTTTTTCGTAACTTAATTTTTTTGGTAAAAAAGTAAAATAATCCAAGTGCCAAATATTTATGTACATATACTTACATATATACTTATCTCTATCTATTTAAATGTAAAGTTTTTTTGTATCAAATCATATTATGAACTATTTTTAGTTTTTGTAAGTATTGTTATTACACTATTTTAAGCTCGTTTTATTTACAAGTAATTAGTAACTGTTTTTGTATAAATAATTGAAATAAACATTTTATGCAACAGTTCATTATCGTTTACTTGTAAACAAGACATGTATTTTCACGATATATATATATATGTATATATGTGTGTTTTTCCCAAACAATTTGTATTATATACCTATGTATAATGTATTTTTTTATAAATATGAAGTTTATTTTTTGTTATGTTTAGTTTTCGATGAAAATAATTTAATAAATACATACGTTTTTTTAAATTTTCCTGTTTTTAAAGTTGCCCCTTTTTTTCTCAGAATTCCCCTTTTTGTGACACTTTTTTTTTGAAAATCCCCTTTTTGTGCCCCTTTTTGAAAATTTTGAACGGTAACACTGGATACAATATGAACTCACTAAATATCTGATAGCATGTCCAATGGAGTCGAAAGAGGCGAAAAGTGTAGCAAAGGCACTAATCGAAAATGTAATCTTAAAATACGGAATGTTTAAAATACTGAAAACCGACAAAGGTACCGAATTCACGAACCAACTCATGAAAGAAATATGTGAATTTTTAAATATTGAACAAAAATTCTCTACACCATACCATCATGAGACGCTGGGAACTGTAGAAAGAAATCACAGAGTTTTGAACGAATACTTTCTTTCTTTCGTGACTGACGACAATTGGTATTCATGGGTTCCACATTATGCATTTGCATATAATACTACACCTCACGTAGACACGAAGTATTCACCTTTTGAGTTAATTTATGGAAAATTAGCTAGTTTACCAGGTGATTCTATAACAAACGACAATGCACAGATCTATGACTTGGAAAACTACGCAAATGAACTTAAACTTAGACTAAAACATTCATTAGCGAATGCTAGAAAAATCATACAAACAGTAAAACTAAAAAGAGCAGATGAATCAAAAAATAATATAAATAGTTTAAAAATTAACATAGGAGATTTAGTTTTAGTTAAAGTAGGAAACAGAAAGAAAAATGAGGCACCATATCATGGTCCATATAAGGTCATCGATATTGATGATGTAAATGTTAAAATAAACATTAAGGATAAAATAAAGTTATTTCATAAGAATCTACTGAAAAAATACAATAAATAAAATAAGTAAACGAAATATAATTGTACAATTGAATTCAAATACTTAACTTGTATTTAAAAATTAAAAAAAAAAAAAAAAAAAAAAAAAAAATTTTTTAGTTCATAGTTTTTTTTCTCTTTCTAAAAAATTATCCAAACAAAAACAAAGAATTGTATAATTTTTTTTAACGCTGAGGGTGTAGTGTACATATGAACATAGCGCACTAATATAAACAGCGATATGATTCATGTGTCCACTATAATTATGCATGTTATTGTTTAAACATTAAGATAGGTCAGTATTTTAATATTTTGGTAATTGACACCTCGCGCTCGTATGTTTATAAATTTTATTAAACAGTTCGATAAACTAAGTGCAATTAACTGACAAAAAACTGCAATGCAAGAACACTGGTTGAATTAAAACACGCGCAATGATAGTGGCTCAAGAAATGATGATTAATCATAAACATGCATAAAATAATTTTAAGTTATTGAGTGGTTCTAATAAATCACTTAACTCTAGACGATAAGCAAGAATTGTTTAATTAGCATAAATAGTGTAAGAAATTAAAAATAAAGAACAGAATTTGATAAACCTTCAAAAACAAGTCTTTTCATTAATACTACACTACACATTAGTGAACCGTGACGAGCAACTTGTATTTGATTGGAGGGTGGCAACGGACTGTACATTTTCAGACCATAGTCGTATTACCTTCACATTGAATTTTAACTCCCCTGGGGTTGCTCCATTTGGGAACCCTAGGGGGACAAAATGGGACTTCTTTAAGGAAAGAGTCCGAATTGGATTGGCGCAAAGGGCCTTGGGCGACTTGCTGCCGACTGATCTGGAGGGTGTTGTGAACAAGTTCACTCATCTTTTAAGGGAAAGCTATGAGCCGTCCTGCCCGGTTACATTTCCAGGTAGGCGTAAACTGCCCAACTGGTGGACCAGGGAACTTCAAGTTCAAAGGTCTACGGTTAGGAGACTGTTTAATAGGCATGACATCGGATTATACTTCCGCCTGCGTCGAGGAAATGGTCACAAGGGAGAAGCTGGCGTGGGCGGTCAATACTTTCGACCCATATAAATCACCGGGTCCGGATGGCATTTTTTTCGGCCATGCTCTGCAACATTCCGGACGATGCATCATTTCTTCTGGTGAATGTATTCAAGAAGTGCCTCAGTAGGAGCTATCTGCCTAGGGGTGGAGAGGGGTCAGGGTGATTTTTATACCCAAGGCTGCTAAAGCAGGCCACTCGAAACCGGGGGATTTTAGACCTATTAGTTTGTCATCATTTTTGTTGAAGACTCTTGAGAGGCTAATAGATTTCTATCTCAGGAGCAATATTGAGACCCGCTTTACAAGCAACGCTCAACATGCTTACCTGAAGGGTAAATCTGTTGAGAGCGCGTTACATGAGGTGGTGAGGCATAAGGAATATACTCTCGCCGCGTTTCTGGATATAGAAGGAGCCTTTAATAACATTAGGATTGAGGCGATTAGAGATTCGTTGTTGGAAATGGGAGTTGAGGACTTTCTGGATAGTCTGCATGCTTGGCAGTAGGATTATAAACTCGAGCCTGGGGGATCATGTGATAAGGAGGAGGGTTACCAGGGGGACACCACAAGGGGGGGTTCTATCACTTCTACTGTGGTTGCTTGCGGTCAACGGGATTCTTAGGTCATTTGATTCCATGGGCAGGAAGGTTGTTGCCTATGCGGACGACATAGTTCTGCTGGTCAGGGAAAAATTTCTGTCCACGATCGGGGAATTATGCAGGTTATGCTAGGCGAACTCTCGGCATGGGACAAGGATAGGGGACTGGGTGTTAACCCTGTGAAGACTGAGCTGGTGCATTTACCAGAAGGTTTGAATAGAGGGATTTACGAGGCCAGTGCTAGATGGCGTCGAGTTACCTCCATCGGACGGAGCAAAGTATTTGGGTAACTTTCTGCACTGCAAACTGTCTTGGAAGAGAAATACTCAGGAAAGGATGAGAAGGGGACTCAATGCATACTACACATGCGGGAACTCCATTGGTAAGAACTGAGGCCGGATATGGTAAACTGGATTTACACATCGGTTGTTAGGCCTATACTTACCTATGGTTGCACTGTTTGGTGGGGTGCGTTGGGAGTATATAGCTATAGGAAGATGCTCAGCAAGGTTCAAAGAAGTTCATCTCTTGGCATCACAGGCGCAAGGAGAAGCACTCCGCAGGCAGCGCTGGACATCCTAATATATCTGTTTGAGCAATTCGTAAGGAGTGTGGCAACTTACTTAGACTTTACGAGTCTTCCTTAGTTAGACCTAGGCGGGATGATCACACGAGGATTTTGTACGAGATGGGTCTGCTTGATCAGGGTATTACTCTCGAGAGAATTTCGGATCATAAGACTATGACCCTGGACTTCGGCGCAACACCACCAGTGGAGTTCCCGGATAGGGAAATTTGGAGTGGATCCAATGGACTGTTTGGGTGGGCAGTATTTACGGATGGATCCAAGATGGAAACCGGCACTGGTGCCGGTGTATATATCGCGGACACCGAGGTGAAAAGGTCATTCAGACTCCCCGATGAGTGCAGTGTCTTCCAGGCTGAGATCCTAGCAATCTGGAGGTCGACGGAGGTGATACTGGAACACATCGTGGGTGGATCTGTGGTGACAATTTACGTCGATAGTCAGGCAGCGCTGAGGACATTGACAAATTATACGGTGCGATCGTAACTGGTCGCTCAGTGTAGGAATGCTCTTAGTGGACTCATGGAGGCATTCAATGTAAGGCTGTGTTGGGTACCTGGACACTGCATGGTTGAGGGAAATGAGGTGGCGGACGAACTCGCGATAGGGGGTTCGAATCTGGACTTAGTGGGAAGGGGCAGGGGGGTAAAGCCTCCCCTATGTTACTACTATGGTGTGATATGGGAGAAATTCCGTGATGACGTAAACCGATCCTGGAGGGACAGAGTATATTGCAGGGTTTCTAGGGCTCTATGGCCCAGCTTGGACGCGGGGGCAACCAGGGTTCTACTGGGATTGGATAGGAGTAGTCTTAGAACGCTTATAGGGTTCTTGACGGGTCATTGGGATAATGGAACAACGCCATACCGGACTTCTGCAGATTGTGCGATGATTCAGAGGAGCTGGAGACGATCGAGCATGTACTGTGCCATTGTCGCAGGATGCAGGGTCTCAGGCAGAAGTGGCTAGGATATAGGTTTCACGACGAACTGGAGTGCATCGCTGGATGTAGTCCGGCTGATCTACTGGGGTTTGTCAGGGAAATAGTGAGGTTGTTTCTGTTGAGGGGACAGTAGAGAGGGAATTTGTTCTTCGTAGAACTTACTAACTTTCTTATTTTCTGGACTCTATCCACCTCATACTTCTTTTCTTAACCTTTCTCTTTTTCTATCTTCTTTATTTATTTTTCTATATGTTGAAGGGATTCACAATGGACCGTACTGGTCTCCGAGTGGAAGTGTGCCCTGGGGCACATAACCCTTCTAAACCTAACCTAACCTTACCTAACAACAGTTTCAGGTAACAAAAACAATCCTCAAATTATAATCGGGAAAGCCCAAGCTCAAATGTATTTACAGACGAATTTTCGAGATGTTCCCTCTTTGGGAACCATGGGCAGTTATCGGGTCATATTTATCAAACTCAACCAAAGATGAAAACATTTAATTCCGTTCTGTTTTTTTTAAATCCACAAACTTCATTGTGTTCGGTTCGGCTCATTAATGTTCGTCCCTTTTGGCTGTCAAAAAAAACCAAATATATTTTACAAAAACAATATACATACATACTTACATGAAAAACAATACAAAATGCCAGCAAATAAAACACACAAGCTGTTCGTGGTGCGGTCGTTGCTAAGTTGTCTACAGTATCACTACAATTGTTCTGTTTTTTAACTACATACATATGTATATATGTATGTATAATGTTCGGATTGAAAATAGTGACGAACGGTATTAAGGGCTGTGTTCGCCTACACATTCACTAACAAATAGATATCGTTCTGTTTATTTTCGAACGCTGGAAGAAATACCTATATTACACAAAGTATACATATGTATTTAAATAGAATGAAAAAAACACCTTACATTTCTTAATCTAATAGCAATGCTAGTGTTTTGTAAATCATTTGGAAGTTGATTGCAGAGATGCATGCCTTATATAAAGTATTGACAGTCAGAAGCATAATTACGATGTCGAAATTGTATTAAATGTTTTCCTTCTTCTAGAGCTAGAACACTGTAAACGAGCATTAAGATATTTTGGGCAAAACTGGGAGACACGGTCTTTTTTTTTGTCATTTATGGTTATTTTTTTTATTTGTTTATGGTTATTTTTCCATGACTTAAAAATTACACACAGTGTTATATCTGAAGAACTGGAATTATAAAACTATTGGTTTTTATCGCACCAGGGTGAAGGTTATAAAAGATCCGCCATAGCCGAATAAAACACGCCTACTTGTTTATTTTAATACAATCAAATTCCTTTAATGGCTTTCCATATAAAACTTTTTTTAAGTCTACTAAAGACAGCAGTAAAACTCAAATTTGTTTTTGTTTTCAATATAATTTTCTTAACGATAATTTTTACCAAGGTATATTTACACAAGGTAAACTCGTTGGCCCATATGCTTGTCAGCTGTTTACCTAAGTTGGAACATTAATGTTAAATTTTGTATATATGAGCCAAAATTTTTATATGTGTGCGTTAAATTTATATGAAGACAATTTTGACAATTCAGTTCCACTCGGTTATTTTTAAAGAGCAGCATGTCTACACTCCCAAATGAGTCTACCTTGTGTAAATATACCTTGATTTTTACTTTAATTACAAAAACAGGCAGGTAAAAAGATTTTTATTTATAAAAAAATATTTAATATTATCAAATGTTAAACATTGAAAGGAACAAAAAAATCCATAGGAAGAAGCTCATCTAGCAATTAATTCTTTTGGAAGTAAATCATTTAGAATAGTTATTTCTATAGGAATTAAAAATTAGCTACATTTAACTCCATTTTGCAAATAGAATAAAGGAATTCATTCTTTCGAATCTTTGGATGACTGAATGGATGGACGGCTTAAATGTAAAAAAATAATGAAAAGATTATGAATGTATTAACAATATATGTAAATGTAAAACTGGTAGGTATGGAAATTAAAAATGATTTTACAATATAAATACATCAGTGTGGTGTAGTCATTCCCTGCAAATAATAGGGCCAATCCAAACACGCGTATAAGGAGTAGCCCACAAGAGACTAGGACTAGTCTAAAAGTCACCCAAACGTACTCTTTACACGCGTGTTTGGACTAGTCCCATTGTTTGCGGGGTAAACACACACACACAGACGTAATCCATTGATTATTGCATTTACATGTGCGTAATCGAATTTATAAAAATTTATATAACTATAATTAGAATTGTGGTTATTTTGTTGAACTATTTATGGTTTCTAATCCAAATTTTTTAATATTTTAATCAGGCTTAAGTTCATCAAATTTAATTTTCATTAAATTATTTTTATGAAGAAAGGAATTTTACAACATGAAAATTTATTAAAATTGTTATTGATAATCATTCATTTCGATCGCAACCACTCGATCTCCACAGATGGATTTGCCGTCTTACACTCGCAGCCATCGACGACTGCTGACATCAATAGTCAAACATCAATCCTAAAACCAAATTGTATTTTAACCTTTGGCAGATCGAAATTACCCACCATAGCAGCCCTAAAATTTAGGTTTTTATACAATTTTTAATTTTTTTTGTACGGGAGGTACCACGCCCACTTCTCCAGTCCCGCCCAGCCCACATTTTGTAGGATGGTGTGTATTGGCAACCGAAATGTGTGTACCTAATTTGGAAACTTTGGCTCTTGCCGTTCTCAAGATATACAGAAATAAAAAAAATACAACAACAAGGGATTTTTGGAAAAATTTTGCTCATATCTCCGTCATTTTTGGACCGATCTGGCTGAATTTCAATAGCAAACATAAGCGGAGTATATGTGCCATAAATATATATCAACCTAGTTCACATCATTTCTGGGGTTTTCGGAAAACCCATTTCAACATACACACGGACAGACGGACGGACCGGATTTGAACTTCGCTTTTCATAAGGACTCAGAATATATACACTTTATAGGGTGTAGGATCAATATTGTGGAACATGCAAACGGAATGAAAAAGTTATATATACCCTCTTACCTTCGGTGAAGGGTATAAAAAAGTTCTTCTAGAACTCGTTTGTTGACCTAAAAAGAGAAAACGCTGGCATTTTTCCTACTGGGTAATTATTATTTCTTTATAAAATTATTAATTTTTTTTTTATTTTCATTTGTCTTAATGTATTTGCAGACATATCATTATTGTTTTAATTATTCAATGGTTGTTAATATGTGCGTTCGTTTACTTTTCCAGTAAAATCCCAGTAAAATCCAGTAAGGGAGTAATATGATATTTTACAAATTTATGTGTACGCGAACGCATTTCAGTAAAATCCAGTACAAATTTTGGTGTAAACGAACGCAGCTAATGTATAATTAATTATACGCAACCCCAAAATATTGAAAATTTGCAACTGAAAATACAATTATCGAAATACTTAATTGTCGAATTTCGAGATAGTTAAAATAAATTGTTTTTGGATAAACTTGTTTGTTTAAATTTAAATAAAATAAGCAAATTGTTTTGAATAAAAATCAAAAAATAAAAGCCGAAATTTATTCGAAGTGAAGCAAAAATTAAAAAAATTTACTTTATATAAGTACTTAAGTTATGTTCACATTATTGGGGGATTTACAAGCTATCATAAAGTCATATGTCTTAAAATAATAACATGAAAAATAGGACTGTTGTGAACAACCGCTCATAATTCAGTGTGCTATTTTGAATTTAAATCAGCTGATTTAAAACAAATATAAAAAATAAATATTTACCTAACATCAAAATATTTTTTAATTCTAATCGATGAATAAATAAATAAAATAAGACCTTACCTGACTATTTTCCATTTTTCAGACGCAAATCACAAATAAATTTTATTTTGTTTGATATTCAAAAAAGCAGAGTCCTAAGCCGATCTAATTTAATGCCGCAAGTGATTTGTTGCTAAAATTGCTAGCCGCAGGTTAAATTCGGATGTTAGCCGGATACATTTTACCATCAACGGCGACGACTTACAAAAACTACTGCGGCTCGGCTCAGCCGTTCAGCGCAGGCATCTTCGGATGAATTACGACCGCACAATACACAAAGGACTTTTTGTTTACAAAGCAACAAAAATATTTTTAAACCATTATAAAATGTTAGAACATTATGAAAATATAACACGATAGCACACCTAGTGAATATCCCATATGTGTATTTGTCATATTTCATTATTTTACCCTCCACCACAATTAGTTGTGAAGAGGTCATAGCTGTGAGTTTGTCATTCCGTGTGAAACTTTTTTACTATTCATCTCATACCCCATAATGTATACATATATATTCTGGCTCCTTGTGTAATTCTAAGTCGATTTAGCCATGTCAGCCTGTCTTTCCGTCTGTTGAAAACACGCTCACTTTCGAAAAATTCAAAAGAAGTGAACAAACTTGGTGTCAAATTGCTTTTAGTTATCGCAAGCAGTTTGGGAATGAAATCCAGCAAAATCGGTTCAGTAGGATCAGAGCTATGAATCAAAATGTTGAACCACCACCTTAAACAATTTATAATTTTGTTACAAAAACGAACATAAATGGTGGAATAATGCACGGAATGATAAAAAGTTTTGCAAAAATTCGTTCCACTCGACTGGAAATTACACTGTAAAATTTCGTGAAGATTGGTCCATAATTTACTAAAGGCTCCATATAAACACAACTCCCACTTAAAACTATAATTAATAATGCTACCAGAATAAAATTAAATAAATACTTCACAGTTTTATAGGACTAGAAATCACACTAATAAATTTCGCGATGGTCCATTATTTACTTTAGGAGCATATAAAGCCCACTCTGGTTAATTTATGGTTTATGGACTAATGGTTAATAAATCACTGATGGTTTAAACGCTAGTTTAGTTGAACTAAACTTGAATTATTATGACGTTTAAGACCAACAACTATAAATCAGTGTCCCATGTTGTTAAAAAAATAACATGAGGCAGCACTGCAAAAATTTTATCAAATTCATATGGTCTGTATTGGTTATTTAAACCACAGAGCATTCAGAGATGAAAAAATTACGTTGATAAATGCCCAAATCATTTGTGTGGGCAGCTTTCGAAGAAAGTGAAAGTAAACTTTTTGTGGTAGTGAAGTGGCAATGTATTTAAACATGCCGTCGCAATCAACACAAATTGCGTAATCAAAACAAAAATGCAAAAAGGGCAGCTTTCGAAGAAAAAGACAGAAAAACACAATATTTCCTGTCTCGTGACGCCTCTGTGTGCTCTGTGGCTTAAACGCTCAATTGTATTCGTTTAACTGCCCGTCTATACCAGAGATAATTATTGCGACATATATTGCAGTAAATGTCAATGGATCTGAAGACAATGTAAAAATTAATTATGTTAATACACGCCTAAACTGCAACACTTTTTCAAAAAACTGAATTACGAAAGTCTTCAATATTAAAATAAATGGTTTTTTTTTAACTTTATGTTCGCATGGCATCTTGAATTAAGTTGTTTTCTTTTTGAATTACAAATACGCATTACGCTGTTCAAACCGCATCTTCTTAATTCAAGAACTCTTCTTTTTGACATTTATGAAAATTTTTGCTTTGAAAATTAATACAAAACCAAGCAACAATTTAAAATGTCTCGTTTTTAATAATTCCTATTTTGTTTCTTTATTTGTTGTTTTAAATTTCACAAAAAAAAAAACTTTTTTCCAATTTTATGCAAGGCAAATTCATATTACATGAATTCGCCTTGAGTTTATGTTTTTAGGGCGATTTGGATTTATAACTCTTATCCTCCTAAACGGATTTGGCTGATTATCAATCTCTTGTTAGTAAAACTAGAAACGATTCGATGCCGAAATTGGTATTTTTCTTTGACTTCCCAATAATAAGACATACAGGGCTGCAGTAAAGTGAGTGAAGAAACTCTTAGCAAATTTATAAAAAAAAAATAACATTTCAAGGGCCACGGCATTTCCTTCCCAGTTTTTATATGCGTTGAATAAAGCGCTTTTTGTGTAAAAAAATGTATTGCTTCAAAGTGGGAACTCAAAATATAAAATTCAAGCCTTCGGTAAGCGAAATGGTGAGATTTCTCCCTTACAAACCTGCTTCGTTGGAAGTTCAATTTGTATTGGGTTGTAGTGAGCGTGTTTTCAACAGACGGACAGACAGTTGGACACGGTTAAATCTACTTAGAATTAAACATGCACCCAAAATATACATATATGTATACTTTATAGAGTCTCAGATAAATATTAAAGTTTCACACGGAGTGACAAACTAAGTAAACCCTAACTCACCAATAATGCTGAAGGTTATAAAAATAAGAAAAATGGTTGAAAGCTTAAAAAATAAACAAAAATTTTTTATTGTGATTAATTAAAAATAACCAATATTGTTGTTCCGAAAAAATTACTCAAGTGAGTTGGTAATGAAACATTAATTAGAATAAATAAACAAAATAAATAAGCTAATTAATTGTAAATGAAATTAAATAAATAGTTTTTAAAAAAAAAATATATTAAAAATTTCATATATCTGACTTTATTTTAAACTAATAAAAGCACCCTAAAAATCCCCTTTTCTCTCCTTCTCTAACACGTTGGTTTTTGTTTGTGATAAATTTTTTAGCGTCCCAAGTCGAAAATAAAATTCGACAATAGAGACAGTTGTGTAAATAAAACTAAATTACTTGAAATTTACAAAAAGTTTCGTTTTAAAAATTATTTGTTTGGATATAAAACAAAAATCAACAAAATTACTTAACAAATTAAAATGTACAAAGTACAGTAGTAGACCTATGCGAATTATTAAAACCGCCATAGTGCTGACTATAATTCCATTTCAGTTATAAAGAAAACATTTTCAAAAAGCTGCCTTTAACCCATTCCTGCCCAATAGGTATTTCAATACGCAAAGAAAAAATAAACACAGCAAAGATATTCTAGAAAAGGCCAGATGAGAGATAATTGCTGCAACATACCTGAACCTGAAAAAAATTAAAAGAGTAGAATTGATTGGTTTTTGCATTAGTTAGTTCTCATCCATATTATGAAACATTTGCTGCAAAAACTATATTCCAATTATCTTTTGAAACTGCATTCGTGCCCATAGAATACCATTTTTGTTTTACGCCATTGAGTCATTTTCTATGCCTCCTCTCTTTTTTCAATAACAGACATACAATTGCAAACTGCTTGTATTTACATGAAACAAATTACACTTTTCCATTCGTCTTTCCCATTTCTTCAACAAACTCAAGGCGAATTAAATACAGGTGATGTCGAAACGCCTTCTGTTTTTTTTATAGGTCGAGCCTATTTGTTTTGATTTGATAGTGTTTTGCTAAGAATGGTTGACATTTCGAGCCGTTTTTGTTGTTCACCTGTAGTTGAATTCGGCTTGAACAAACTCAAATGTTTCATAGTATGGATTGGGACTTATCATAAAGATGAATTAAGTTGTTTGCTATTTCCAATAATGCTTGAAAAAAGTGTTGGCAAATAAAGCACAAAGCGAAAATCAAAAAATGCTCACCCGCTTAAAATAGTTTTAGGCGTTACTTAGCATTGTAAAAAATTTAAAAGCGATTTGTAAATTATGCAATTTTGTTTTATTTAGTTGACATGTCTAAAAATGTTTTCCACATTGGCTAAAGAATGTGAAAGCGACATAATTTGTTAGAAATTCAATTATAAATTTGAATTTTTGGCCAAACAGTTTGTAAATGTACTTCACTTTCTTACAAAAGATTGGCAATCTGATGTACCTGCATAATCCTCAATTGCGTTTATTTAAATTTTTTTTCATTAAAAATAATATGAATTTAGCTTGCCACAACTTTTTTGTAAGAATCAATCTACTCTTTGATAATCATGGGCAGTAATCGGCTCACATAAACAAAGTTATGTAAAGAGGTTAATTATCTAGATATTAACTCCATATGAGATTTGTTTCTCTTAAAGGGATTTAAAGGTCGGTCGGTCGCCGAGGTCCTAGGTGGCTAGCTGGTGCGTAAAGAAACTAGTCGTTAACAGCTCCCCTCAGCGTCAGGGCAAAGCGCTGTTGTACGTAAGTTGCCTAGTCCACGCACGCCGTCACTGCGTTGTTCGGTCCGAACAAAAATGAATACCTCCTTTTTAAAACAAAAAACAAAAACTAACACAAAAACAACAAATGATAAGGACACGACGGACGGGATTAACCAGGGTCAGTCGGACGTCACGGTCTGTGAGGTAGGGAGTACCCTCTCCACAGTTCATGAGAACATAATTGAACGGGAGAGACAGGTACTGACCGACCTTTACGTGTAAAGTCTTCTGGGACTATCGAGTGACTCCTGTGGTGAAACCGGGGCTACTCAAGGGTTAGAGGGACTGACTCTGCTCTCTGACACGGAGCTCGATATTGATATATCAGCTCACAGTCAGACTACAGAGCCTGCCACTCTCATCTGTGAGGCCAAGGGACATCAGAGGGGACACTCGGGAGAAGATTGTCCACAACTTGTTCGGCAGGACGCCAAGCGCCCCTCCACGAGACATTAAGAACTCCAGCCGAACGAAGGAGGAGAAGGCGCAGAACGGTACAGGGAGTTCTCTGGCATATCTGGATAAGATGTCGAAGAGAGATCCTTCAACGTTCTCCGCGAGGGATAGGCACCTTCTGAGAAGGCACCGTCAGAGCTTCGCCAAATTCGAAAGAATTTACGGCCCTGTCAGTACCGTGCTTGGTTGGCCCTATCCTTGGAGAAAGCAGGTGGATGAAGTCGACGACCCGGACACTACTCAAAAGAGTACAGGGCCGTTGGCATCTTCAACCTGCCGTGGAGAGATGGAAAAAGGAGGGGTTGCCCCGATGACCAAAGCGCTCATGTCTTCGGAAAGAGCTGTGGAGGATAAGGGGGCAATACCCAAGAAGGTAGGCTAAGGCAGCTGACACGAGGAAGAAGGCTGTTAATCCTCCGTCCGATTCCACAAGTGGCTCTCGTAAGGAGGCCAGTAGAGGAAAAGGTGCGGGCAGGAACAAGCCTTCTAAACTAGTCGTGCCGAAATCACCGAGCTCAGTGAAGAGGGTTGGTACATCTCCAGCTGAAGCTCCTAATAGCTCTAATAAGGAGACCATTAAGAGGATCAGATCTGGGGATGATCAGCCTGCTTCATCGAACAAAAGACTGAAGATGTCGACGAGCCTGGAAGGTCATCTGCAAATGGCTGTCATTGATCGGAATGCTCCGGATGGGAGGATCAGTGCCGAACTATGGCAGTTAGTGGAGGCTAGGCTTATCGACGAGCTGGCAGCATTCAAGGGCAAAGAAGAGGACGTATCCTTCAATGGTGCGGACTGGCTAAAGTCACTCCCTTAGGTTGTCAATTGTGGTAACAAGAATTCTTTGGAATTCTTAAGGACTACAATTGGCAAATGCAGCGACATTAACGCGGGGGCAAGGTTTGAAGTCATACAAGCCTCCGATTTGCCAATTAGGTCCATAGTGACAGTATGGATTCCACCACCCGTTCGCCCGGTGGAAACTATACTGGCAGTATTGGGCAAGCAAAACAATAGGCTTCTTACCGACCAATGGAGGCTAGTGACCTCACTGGTGTGTAAGGGGAACACCGGCAGGGACATCCGCTTCGCGGTGGATCGGAAGTACATGGAATTCTTGGAGGAGGGGGGGGGGGGGGTAGTAAAGTTTGGTTTAGGTAACGTCAGGTTCCGGTATCCGAAACATGACAGGACCAAAGAGGTTGTTAGTGGTGCAAATAAACCTGCACCATTGTGAAGCAGCCTCAGCCGAACTAACAACCTTCCTCACCAGCACCCGGACGGACGTAACCCTAATCCAAGAACTATGGATTAATAAAAATAAGGTTTACGGTTTAGGGGTTGCGGGATACAGTCTGTTTGTCCCGTCCACGGAGGACAAGGTAAGAACGTGTATATTTGCGAAGAATGAATTGAATTTTCTCATCTCTCATTCTTTCAGGTGCGGTGACTTGACCGTAGTAAAGGGAGAAGCCAAAGGTAAGCGCACTCTTACACTGGCTTCGGTGTATATGACGTACGACGCGTTGGAGCCACCTGGCATGGAGGTGCGGGAACTGTCGGCATATGCAAGGAGGAAGGGTGCTGCGATGCCAATGCTCATCATTGTCAATTGGGGAGTGCAGACATAAACAAAAGGGGAGAGTTAATGTTTGATTTTTTAACTACTAACAATCTTATTATCTGTAATTTGGGTAACACGCCGACGTTCAAAAATAAAGATAGGCAGGCAGTGATAGATCTGACATAAGTGAACCGTGACGAGCAACTTGTTGTTGATTGGAGGGTGGCAACGGACTGTACATTTTCAGACCATAGTCGTATTACCTTCACATTGAATTTTAACCCCCCTGGGGGTTTTCCATTTAGGAACCCTAGGGGGACAAAATGGGACTCCTTTAAGGAAAGAGTCCGAATTGGATTGGCGCAAAGGGCCTTGGGCGACTTGCTGCCGACTGATCTGGAGGGTGTTGTGAACAAGTTCACACATCTTTTAAGGGAAAGCTATGAGCAGTCCTGCCCGGTTACATTTCCAGGTAGTCGTAAACAGCCCAACTGGTGGACCAGGGAACTTCACGTTCAAAGGTCTACGGTAAGGAGACTGTTTAATAGGGCCAAGCTTACCAGAGCACCAGAGGATTGGAACAATCACAGGGTGCAGTCCAACAGGTATAAGGCGGATCTGAAAAGGGCAAAGCGACTATCATGGCGGCAAATTTGTGCATCCATTGATAATGCCAACGAGTTGTCAAGATTCCGACGGATTTTATCTTAGGACACTAAGGCCCTTGGGTACATCCAAAGGCATGACGGCTTATGGACTGAGTCTAGCTCTGAGACCATAACCTTACTTACGGAGACGCACTTTCCCGGGTGCAGGGAAACCGGAGGTATGGACGACGGGCAATGGGACGTGATGTCCATGACATCGGATTATATTTCCGCCTGCGTCGAGGAAATGGTCACAAGGGAGAAGAAGCTGGCGTGGGCGGTGAATACTTTCGACCTCTATAAATCACCGGGTCCGGATGGCATTTTTCCGGCCATGCTCTGCAACATTCCGGACGATGCATCATTTCTTCTGGTGAATGTATTCAAGAAGTGCCTCAGTAGGAGGTATCTGCCTAGGGGTGGAGAGGGGTCAGGGTGATTTTTATACCCAAGGCTGCTAAAGCCGGCCACTCGAAACCGGCGGATTTTAGACCTATTAGTTTGTCATCATTTTTGTTGAAGACTCTTGAGAGGCTAATAGATTTCTATCTCAGGAGCAATATTGAGACCCGCCTTACTAGCAACGCTCAACATGCTTACCTGAAGGGTAAATCTGTTGAGAGCGCGTTACATGAGGTGGTGAGGCATAAGGAATATACTCACGCCGCGTTTCTGGATATAGAAGGAGCCTTTAATAACATTAGGATTAAGGCGATTAGAGATTCGTTGTTGGAGTTGAGGACTTTCTGGTGGAGTGGGGGGATCATGTGATGAGGAGGAGGGTTACCAGGGGGACACCACAAAGGGGGGTTTTATCACTTCTACTGTGGTTGCTTGCGGTCAACGGGATTCTTAGGTCATTTGATTCCATGGGCAGGAAGGTTGTTGCCTATGCGGACGACATAGTTCTGCTAGTCAGGGAAAAATGTCTGTCCACGATCGGGGAAATTATGCAGGTTATGCTAGGCGAACTATCGGCATGGGACAAGGATAGGGGACTGGGTGTTAACCCTGTGAAGACTGAGCTGGTGCATTTACCAGAAGGTTTGAATAGAGGGACTTAGGAGGCCAGTGCTAGATGGCGTCGAGTTACCTCCATCGGACGGAGCAAAGTATTTGGGTAACTTTATGCACTGCAAACTGTCTTGGAAGAGAAATACTCAGGAAAGGATGAGAAGGGGACTCAATGCATACTACACATGCGGGAACTCCATTGGTAAGAACTGGGGTCTGAGGCCGGATATGTTGATATTCAACAAGGCAGAGTCCTAAGCCGATCTAATTTAACGCCGCAAGTGATTTGTTGCAAAAATTGCTAGCCGCAGGTTCAATTCGGATGTTAGCCGGATACATTTTACCATCAACGGCGACGACTTACAAAAACTACTGCGGCTCGGCTCAGCCGTTCAGCGCAGGCCTCTTCGGATGAATAACGACCGCACAATACACAAAGGACTTTTTGTTTACAAAGCAACAAAAATATTTTTAAACCATTATAAAATGTAAGAACATTATGAAAATATAACACGATAGCACACCTAGGGAATATCCAATATGTGTATTTGTCATATTTCATTATTTTACCCTCCACCACAATTAGTTGTGAAGAGGTCATAGCTATGAGTTTGTCATTCCGTGTGAAACTTTTTTACTATTCATCTCATACCCCATAATGTATATATATTCTGACTCCTTGTGTAATTCTAAGTCGATTTAGCCATGTCAGCCTGTCTTTCCGTCTGTTGAAAACACGCTCACTTTCGAAAAATTCAAAAGAAGTGAACAAACTTGGTGTCAAATTGCTTTTAGTTATCGCAAGCAGTTTGGGAATGAAATCCAGCAAAATCGGCTCAGTAGGATCAGAGCTATGAATCAAAATGTTGAACCACCACCTTAAACAACTTATAATTTTGTTACAAAAACGAACATAAATAGTGGAACAATGCACTCGACTGGAAATTACACTGTACAATTTCGTGAAGATTGGTCCATAATTTACTTAAGGCTCCATATAAACCCAACTCCCACCTAAAACTATAATTAATAATGCTACCAGAATAAAATTAAATAAATACTTCACAGTTTTATAGGACAAGAAATCACACTAATAAATTTCGCGATGGTCCATTATTTACTTTAGGAGCATATAAAGCCCACTCTGGTTAATTTATTAACGACTAATGGTTAATAAATCACTGATGGTTTAAACGCTAGTTTAGTTGAACTAAACTTGAATTATTATGACGTTTAAGACCAACAACTATAAATCAGTGTCCCATGTTGTTAAAAAAATAACATGAGGCAGCACTGCAAAAATTTTATCAAATTCATATGTCTGTATTGGTTATTTAAACCACAGAGCATTCAGAGATGAAAAAATTACGTTGATAAATGCCCAAATCATTTGTGTGGGCAGCTTTCGAAGAAAGTGAAAGTAAACTTTTTGTGGTAGTGAAGTGGTAATGTGTTAAAACAGGCCGTCGCAATCAACACAAATTGCGTAATCAAAACAAAAATGCAAAAAGGGCAGCTTTCGAAGAAAAAGACAGAAAAACACAATATTTCCTGTCTCGTGACGCCTCTGTGTGCTCTGTGGCTTAAACGCTCAATTGTATGCGTTTAACTGCCCGTCTATACCAGAGATAATTATTGCGACATATATTGCAGTAAATGTCAATGGATCTGAAGACAATGTAAAAATTAATTATGTTAATAATACACGCCTAAACTGCAACGCTGTTGCAAAAAACTGAATTACGAAAGTCTTCAAAATGAAAATAAATGGTTTTTTTTTAACTTTATGTTCGCACGGCATCTTGAATTAAGTTGTTTTCTTTTTGAATTACAAATACGAATTACGCTATTCAAACCGCATCTTCTTAATTCAAGAACTCTTCTTTTTACATTTATGAAAATTTTTGCTTTGAAAATTAATACAAAACCAAGCAACAATTTAAAATGTCTCGTTTTTAATAATTCCTATTTTGTTTCTTTATTTGTTGTTTTAAATCTCACAAAAAAAAAAACTTTTTACAATTTTATGCAAGACAAATTCATATTACATGAATTCGCCTTGAGTTTATGTTTTTAGGGCGATTTGGATTTATAACTCTTATCCTCCTAAACGGATTTGGGTGATTATCAATCTCTTGTTAGTAAAACTCGAAACGATTCGATGCCGAAATTGGTCTTTTTCTTTGACTTCCCAATAATAAGA
The DNA here is from genome assembly GCA_949318255.1 of Pollenia labialis. NCBI lineage: Eukaryota > Metazoa > Arthropoda > Insecta > Diptera > Polleniidae > Pollenia > Pollenia labialis. The sequence continues at coordinate 150,018,546 of OX439140.1, read as the reverse complement.
CATACAGGGCTGCAGTAAAGTGAGTGAAGAAACTCTTAGCAAATTTATAAAAAAAAAAATAACATTTCAAGGGCCACGGCATTTCCTTCCCAGTTTTTATATGCGTTGAATAAAGCGCTTTTTGTGTCAAAAAATGTATTGCTTCAAAGTGGGAACTCAAAATATAAAATTCAAGCCTTCCGTAAGCGAAATGGTGAGATTTCTCCCTTACAAACCTGCTTCGTTGGAAGTTCAAATTTTATTGGGTTGTAGTGAGCGTGTTTTCAACAGACGGACAGACAGTTGGACACGGTTAAATCTACTTAGAATTAAACATGCACCCACAATATACATATATACTTTAAAAAGGCTTAGATAAATATTAAAGTTTCACACGGAGTGACAAACTAAGCAAACCCTAACTCACCTATAATGCTGAAGGTTATAAAAATAAGAAAAATGGTTGAAAGCTTAAAAAATAAACAAAAATTTTTTATTGTGATTAAAATAAAAATAACCAATATTGTTGTTCCAAAAAAAAATACTCAAGTGTGTTGGTTTATTTTAAACTAATAAAAGCACCCTAAAAATCCCCTTTTCTTTCCTTCTCTACCAAGTTGGTTTTTGTTTGTTATAAATTTTTTAGCGTCCCAAGTCGAAAATAAAATTCGACAATAGAGACAGTTGTGTAAATAAAACTAAATTACTTGAAATTTACAAAAAGTTTCGTTTTAAAAATTATTTGTTTGGATATAAAACAAAAATCAACAAAATTACTTAAAAAATTAAAATGTTCATACAAAGTACAGTAGTAAACCTATCCGAATTATTAAAACCGCCATAGTGCTGACTATAATTCCATTTCAGTTATAAAGAAAACATTTTCAAAAAGCTGCCTTTAACCCATTCCTGCCCAATAGGTATTTCAATACGCAAAGAAAAAATAAACACAGCAAAGATATTCTAGAAAAGGCCAGATGAGAGATAATTGCTGCAACATACCTGAACCTGAAAAAAATTAAAAGAGTAGAATTGATTGGTTTTTGCATTAGTTAGTTCTCATCCATATTATGAAACATTTGCTGCAAAAACTATATTCCAATTATCTTTTGAAACTGCATTCGTGCCCATAGAATACCATTTTTGTTTTACGCCATTGAGTCATTTTCTATGCCTCCTCTCTTTTTTCAATAACAGACATACAATTGCAAACTGCTTGTATTTACATGAAACAAATTACACTTTTCCATTCGTCTTTCCCATTTCTTCAACAAACTCAAGGCGAATTAAATACAGGTGATGTCGAAACGCCTTCTGTTTTTTTTATAGGTCGAGCCTATTTGTTTTGATTTGATAGTGTTTTGCTAAGAATGGTTGACATTTCGAGCCGTTTTTGTTGTTCACCTGTAGTTGAATTCGGCTTGAACAAACTCAAATGTTTCATAATATGGATTGGGACTTATCATTAAGATGAATTAAGTTGTTTTCTATTTCCAATAATGCTTGAAAAAAGTGTTGGCAAATAAAGCACAAAGCGAAAATCAAAAAATGCTCACCCGCTTAAAATAGTTTTAGGCGTCCCTTAGCATTGTAAAAAATTTAAAAGCGATTTGTAAATTATGCAATTTTGTTTTATTTAGTTGACATGGGTAAAAATGTTTTCCACATTGGCTAAAGAACGTGAAAGCGACATAATTTGTTAGAAATGCACCAGGATAATTCTCAATTTTAAATTTGAATTTTTGGCCAAACAGTTTGTAAATGTACTTGACTTTCTTACAAAAGATTGGCAATCTGATGTACCTGCATCATCCTCAATTGGGCTTTTTTTGATTTAAATTTTTTTCATTAAAAATTAATATGAACTTAGCTTGCCACAACTTTTTCAACATCGGATTATTCTTCCGCCTGCGTCGAGGAAATGGTCACAAGGGAGAAGCTGGCGTGGGCGGTCAATACTTTCGACCCATATAAATCACCGGGTCCGGATGGCATTTTTTTCGGCCATGCTCTGCAACATTCCGGACGATGCATCATTTATTCTGGTGAATGTATTCAAGAAGTGCCTCAGTAGGAGCTATCTGCCTAGGGGTGGAGAGGGGTCAGGGTGATTTTTATACCCAAGGCTGCTAAAGCAGGCCACTCGAAACCGGGGGATTTTAGACCTATTAGTTTGTCATCATTTTTGTTGAAGACTCTTGAGAGGCTAATAGATTTCTATCTCAGGAGCAATATTGAGACCCGTTTTACTAGCAACGCTCAACATGCTTACCTGAAGGGTAAATCTGTTGAGAGCGCGTTACATGAGGTGGTGAGGCATAAGGAATATACTCTCGCCGCGTTTCTGGATATAGAAGGAGCCTTTAATAACATTAGGATTGAGGCGATTAGAGATTCGTTGTTGGAGTAGGGAGTTGAGGACTTTCTGGATAGTCTGCATGCTTGGCAGTAGGATTATAAACTCGAGCCTGGGGGATCATGTGATAAGGAGGAGGGTTACCAGGGGGACACCACAAGGGGGGGTTCTATCACTTCTACTGTGGTTGCTTGCGGTCAACGGGATTCTTAGGTCATTTGATTCCATGGGCAGGAAGGTTGTTGCCTATGCGGACGACATAGTTCTGCTGGTCAGGGAAAAATTTCTGTCCACGATCGGGGAAATTATGCAGGTTATGCTAGGCGAACTCTCGGCATGGGACAAGGATAGGGGACTGGGTGTTAACCCTGTGAAGACTGAGCTGGTGCATTTACCAAAAGGTTTGAATAGAGGGATTTACGAGGCCAGTGCTAGATGGCGTCGAGTTACCTCCATCGGACGGAGCAAAGTATTTGGGTAACTTTCTGCACTGCAAACTGTCTTGGAAGAGAAATACTCAGGAAAGGATGAGAAGGGGACTCAATGCATACTACACATGCGGGAACTCTATTGGTAAGAACTGAGGCCGGATATGGTAAACTGGATTTACACATCGGTTGTTAGGCCTATACTTACCTATGGTTGCACTGTTTGGTGGGGTGCGTTGGGAGTGGATAGCTATAGGAAGATGCTCAGCAAGGTTCAAAGAAGTTCATCTCTTGGCATCACAGGCGCAAGGAGAAGCACTCCGCAGGCAGCGCTGGACATCCTAATATATCTGTTTGAGCAATTCGTAAGGAGTGTGGCAACTTACCTAGACTTTACGAGTCTTCCTTAGTTAGACCTAGGCGGGATGATCACACGAGGATTTTGTGCTTGATCAGGGTATTACTCACGAGAGAATTTCGGATCATAAGACTATGACCCCGGACTTCGGCGCAACACCACCAGTGGAGTTCCCGGATAGGGAAATTTGGAGTGGATCCAATGGACTGTTTGGGTGGGCAGTATTTACGGATGGATCCAAGATGGAAACCGGCACTGGTGCCGGTGTATATATCGCGGACACCGAGGTGAAAAGGTCATTCAGACTCCCCGATGAGTGCAGTGTCTTCCAGGCTGAGATCCTAGCAATCTGGAGGTCGACGGAGGTGATACTGGAACACATCGTGGGTGGATCTGTGGTGACCATTTACGTCGATAGTCAGGCAGCGCTTAGGACATTGACAAATTATACGGTGCGATCGTAACTGGTCGCTCAGTGTAGGAATGCTCTTAGTGGACTCATGGAGGCATTCAATGTAAGGCTGTGTTGGGTACCTGGAGACTGCATAGTTGAGGGAAATGAGGTGGCGGACGAATTCGCGATAGGGGGTTCGAATCTGGACTTAGTGGGAAGGGGCAGGGGGGTAAAGCCTCCCCTATGTTACTACTAAGGTGTGATACGGGAGATATTCCGTGATGACGTAAACCGGTCCTGGAGGGACAGAGTATATTGCAGGGTTTCTAGGGCACTATGGCCCAGCTTGGACGTGGGGGCAGCCATGGTTCTACTGGGATTGGATAGGAGTAGTCTTAGAACGCTTATAGGGTTCTTGACGGGTCATTGGGATAATGGAACAACGCCATACCGGACTTCTGCAGATTGTGCGATGATTCAGAGGAGCTGGAGAAGATCGAGCATGTACTGTGCCATTGTCCCAGGATGCAGGGTCTCTGGCAGAAGTGGCTAGGAGATAGGTTTCACGACGAACTGGAGTGCATCGCTGGATGTAGTCCGGCTGATCTACTGGGGTTTGTCAGGGAAATAGTGCGGTTGTTTCTGTTGAGGGGACAGTAGAGAGGGAATTTGTTCTTCGTAGTACTTACTAACTTTCTTATTTTCTGGACTCTATCCTCCTCATACTTCTTTTCTTAACCATTCTCTTTTTCTATCTTCTTTATTTATTTTTCTATATGTTGAAGGGATTCACAATGGACCGTACTGGTCTCCGAGTGGAAGTGTGCCCTGGGGCACATAACCCTTCTAAACCTAACCTAACCTTACCTAACAACAGTTTCAGGTAACAAAAACAATCCTCAAATTATAATCGGGAAAGCCGAATTTTCGAGATGTTCCCTCTTTGGGAACCATGGGCAGTTATCGGGTCATATTTATCAAACTCAACCAAAGATGAAAACATTTAATTCCGTTCTGTTTTTTTTAAATCCACAAACTTCATTGTGTTCGGTTCGGCTCATTAATGTTCGTCCCTTTTGGCTGTCAAAAAAAACCAAATATATTTTACAAAAACAATATACATACATACTTACATGAAAAACAATACAAAATGCCAGCAAATAAAACACACAAGCTGTTCGTGGTGCGGTCGTTGCTAAGTTGTCTACAGTATCACTACAATTGTTCTGTTTTTTAACTACATACATATGTATATATGTATGTATAATGTTCGGCTTGAAAATAGTGACGAACGGTATTAAGGGCTGTGTTCGCCTACACATTCACTAACAAATAGATATCGTTCTTGGGTGTATTAGCCGAACGCTAAATAATGTACTGTTTATTTTCGAACGCTGGTAGAAATACCTATATTACACAAAGTATACATATGTATTTAAATAGAATGAAAAAAACCTTACATTTCTTAATCTAATAGAAGTTGATTGCAGAGATGCATGCCTTATATAAAGTATTGACAGTCAGAAGCATAATTACGATGTCGAAATTGTATTAAATGTTTTCCTTCTTCCAGAGCTAGAACACTGTAAACGAGCATTAAGATATTTTGGGCAAAACTGGGAGACACGGTCTTTTTTTTGTCTTTTATGGTTATTTTTTTTATTTGTATATGGTTATTTTTCCATGACTTAAAAATTACACACAGTGTTATATCTGAAGAACTGGAATTATAAAACTATTGGTTTTTATCGCACCAGGGTGAAGGTTATAAAAGATCCGGCATAGCCGAATAAGACACGCCTACTTGTTTATTTTAATACAATCAAATTCCTTTAATGGCTTTCCATATAAAACTTTTTTTAAGTCTACTAAAGACAGCAGTAAAACTCAAATTTGTTTTTGTTTTCAATATAATTTTCTTAACGATAATTTTTACTTTAATTACAAAAACAGGCAGGTAAAAAGATTTTTATTTTTATTTATAAAAAAATATTTAATATTATCAAATTTTAAACATTGAAAGGAACTAAAAAATCCATAGGAAGAAGCTCATCTAGCAATTAATTCTTTTGGAAGTAAATCATTTAGAATAGTTATTTCTATAGGAATTAAAAATTAGCTACATTTAACTCCATTTTGCAAATAGAATTAAGGAATTCATTCTTTCGAATCTTTGGATGACTGAATGGATGAACGGCTTAAATGTAAAAAAATAATGAAAAGATTATTAATGCATTAACAATATATGTAAATGTAAAACTGGTAGGTATGGAAATTAAAAATGATTTTACAATATAAATACATCAGTGTGGTGTAGTCATTCCCTGCAAATAATAGGGCCAATCCAAACACGCGTATAAGGAGTAGCCCACAAGAGACTAGGACTAGTCTAAAAGTCACCCAAACGTACTCTTTACACGCGTGTTTGGACTAGTCCCATTATTTGCGGGGTAAACACACACACACAGACGTAATCTATTGATATAATTAGAATTGTGGTTATTTTGTTGAACTATTTATGGTTTCTAATCCAAATTTTTTAATATTTTAATCAGGCTTAAGTTCATCAAATTTAATTTTCATTAAATTATTTTTATGAAGAAAGGAATTTTACAACATGAAAATTTATTAAAATTGTTATTGATAATCATTCATTCTTGACTGACCTGAGATTCTAACCCAGGCGGCTGGTTACCATGACATGTTTCGATCGCAACCACTCGATCTCCACAGATGGATTTGCCGTCTTACACTCGCAGCCATCGACGACTGCTGACATCAATAGTCAAACATCAATCCTAAAACCAAATTGTATTTTAACCTTTGGCAGATCGAAATTACCCACCATAGCAGCCCTAAAATTTAGGTTTTTATACAATTTTTAATTTTTTTTGTACGGGAGGTACCACGCCCACTTCTCCAATCCCGCCCAGCCCACATTTTGTAGGATGGTGTGTATTGGCAACCGAAATGTGTGTACCTAATTTGGAAACTTTGGCTCTTGCCGTTCTCAAGATATACAGAAATAAAAAAAATACAACAACAAGGGATTTTTGGAAAAATTTTGCTCATATCTCCGTCATTTTTGGACCGATCTGGCTGAATTTCAATAGCAAACATAAACGGAGTATATGTGCCATAAATATACATCAACCTAGTTCACATCATTTCTGGGGTTTTCGGAAAACCCATTTCAACATACACACGGACAGACGGACAACCGGATTTAAACTTCGCTTTTCATAAGGACTCAGAATATATACACTTTATAGGGTGTAGGATCAATATTGTGGAACATACAAACGGAATGACAAAGTTATATATACCCTCTTACCTTCGGTGAAGGGTATAAAAAAGTTCTTCTAGAACTCGTTTGTTGACCTAAAAAGAGAAAACGCTGGCATTTTTCCTACTGGGTAATTATTATTTCTTTATAAAATTATTATTTTTTTTTATTTTCATTTGTCTTAATGTATTTGCAGACATATCATTATTGTTTTAATTATTCAATGGTTGTTAATGTATGTATTAATTATACGCAACCCCAAAATATTGAAAATTTGCAACTGAAAATACAATTATCGAAATACTTAATTGTCGAATTTCGAGATAGTTAAAATAAATTGTTTTTGGATAAACTTGTTTGTTTAAATTTAAATAAAATAAGCAAATTGTTTTGAATAAAAATCAAAAAATAAAAGCCGAAATTTATTCGAAGTGAAGCAAAAATTAAAAAATTTATATAAGTACTTAAGTTATGTTCACATTATTGGGGGATTTACAAGCTATCATAAAGTCATATGTCTTAAAATAATAACATGAAAAATAGGACTGTTGTGAACAACCGCTCATAATTCAGTGTGCTATTTTGAATTTAAATCAGCTGATTTAAAACAAATATAAAAAATAAATATTTACCTAACATCAAAATATTTTTTAATTCTAATCGATGAATTAATAAATAAAATAAGACCTTACCTGACTATTTTCCATTTTTCAGACGCAAATCACAAATAAATTTTATTTTGTTTGATATTCAAAAAGGCAGAGTCCTAAGCCGATCTAATTTTATGCCGCAAGTGATTTGTTGCAAAAATTGCTAGCCGCAGGTTAAATTCGGATGTTAGCCGGCTGCATTTTACCATCAACGGCGACGACTTACAAAAACTACTGCGGCTCGGCTCAGCCGTTCAGCGCAGACCTCTTCGGATGAATAACGACCGCACAATACACAAAGGACTTTTTGTTTACAAAGCAACAAAAATATTTTTAAACCATTATAAAATTTTAGAACATTATGAAAATATAACACGATAGCACACCTAGTGAATACCACAATTAGTTGTGAAGAGGTCATATCTGTGAGTTTGTCATTCCGTGTGAAACTTTTTTACTATTCATCTCATACCCCACAATGTATATATATTCTGGCTCCTTGTGTAATTCTAAGTCGATTTAGCCATGTCAGCCTGTCTTTCCGTCTGTTGAAAACACGCTCACTTTCGAAAAATTCAAAAGAAGTGAACAAACTTGGTGTCAAATTGCTTTTAGTTATCGCAAGCAGTTTGGGAATGAAATCCAGCAAAATCGGTTCAGTAGGATCAGAGCTATGAATCAAAATGTTGAACCACCACCTTAAACAATTTATAATTTTGTTACAAAAACGAACATAAATGATGGAACAATGCACGGAATGATAAAAAGTTTTGCAAAAATTCGTTCCACTCGACTGGAAATTACACTGTAAAATTTCGTGAAGATTGGTCCATAATTTACTAAAGTCTCCATATAAACCCCACACCCACCTAAAACTATAATTAATAATGCTACCAGAATAAAATTAAATAAATACTTCACAGTTTTATAGGACTAGAAATCACACTAATAAATTTCGCGATGATCGGTCCATTATTTACTTTAGGAGCATATAAAGCCCACTCTGGTTAATTAATTAACGACTAATGGTTAATAAATCACTGATGGTTTAAACGCTGGTTTAGTTGCACTAAACTTGAATTATTATGACGTTTAAGACCAACAACTATAAATCAGTGTCCCATGTTGTTAAAAAAATAACATGAGGCAGCACTGCCGAAAATCTTATCAAATTCATATGGTCTGTATTGGTTATTTAAACCACAGAGCATTCAGAGATGAAAAAATTACGTTGATAAATGCCCAAATCATTTGTGTGGGCAGCTTTCGAAGAAAGTGAAAGTAAACTTTTTGTGGTAGTGAAGTGGCAATGTGTTAAAACATGCCGTCGCAATCAACACAAATTGCGTAATCAAAACAAAAATGCAAAAAGGGCAGCTTTCGAAGAAAAAGACAGAAAAACACAATATTTCCTGTCTCGTGACGCCTCTGTGTGCTCTGTGGCTTAAACGCTCAATTGTATTCGTTTAACTGCCCGTCTATACCAGAGATAATTATTGCGACATATATTGCAGTAAATGTCAATGGATCTGAAGACAATGTAAAAATTAATTATGTTAATACACGCCTAAACTGCAACGCTGTTTCAAAAAACTGAATTACGAAAATAAATGGTTTTTTTTAACTTTATGTTCGCACGGCATCTTGAATTAAGTTGTTTTCTTTTTGAATTATAGATACGAATTACGCTGTTCAAACCGCATCTTCTTAATTCAAGAACTCTTCTTTTTGACATTTATGAAAATTTTTGCTTTGAAAATTAATACAAAACCAAGCAACAATTTAAAATGTCTCGTTTTTAATAATTCCTATTTTGTTTCTTTATTTGTTGTTTTAAATTTCACAAAAAAAAAAACTTTTTTCCAATTTTATGCAAGGCAAATTCATATTACATGAATTCGCCTTGAGTTTATGTTTTTAGGGCGATTTGGATTTATAACTATTATCCTCCTAAACGGATTTGGCTGATTATCAATCTCTTGTTAGTAAAACTAGAAACGATTCGATGCCGAAATTGGTATTTTTCTTTGACTTCCCAATAATAAGACATACAGGGCTGCAGTAAAGTGAGTAAAGAAACTCTTAGCAAATTTATAAAAAAAAATAACATTTCAAGGGTCACGGCATTTCCTTCCCAGTTTTTATATGCGTTGAATAAAGCGCTTTTTGTGTAAAAAAATGTATTGCTTCAAAGTGGGAACTCAAAATATAAAATTCAAGCCTTCCGTAAGCGAAATGGTGAGATTTCTCCCTTACAAACCTGCTTCGTTGGAAGTTCAATTTGTATTGGGTTGTAGTGAGCGTGTTTTCAACAGACGGATAGACAGTTGGACACGGTTAAATCTACTTAGAATTAAACATGCACCCGAAATATACATATATGTATACTTTATAGAGTCTCAGATAAATATTAAAGTTTCACACGGAGTGACAAACTAAGTAAACCCTAACTCACCTATAATGCTGGTTATAAAAATAAGAAAAATGGTTGAAAGCTTAAAAAATAAACAAAAATTTTTTATTGTGATTAAAATAAAAATAACCAATATTGTTGTTCCAAAAAAATTACTCAAGTGTGTTGGTAATGAAACATTAATTAGAATAAATAAACAAAATAAATAAGCTAATTAATTGTAAATGAAATTAAATAAATAGTTTTTAAAAAAAATATATTAAAAATTTCATATATCTGACTTTATTTTAAACTAATAAAAGCACCCTAAAAATCCCCTTTTCTCTCCTTCTCTAACAAGTTGGTTTTTGTTTGTTATAAATTTTTTAGCGTCCCAAGTCGAAAATAAAATTCGACAATAGAGACAGTTGTGTAAATAAAACTAAATTACTTGAAATTTACAAAAAGTTTCGTTTTAAAAATTATTTGTTTGGATATAAAACAAAAATCAACAAAATTACTTAAAAAATTAAAATGTTCATACAAAGTGCAGTAGTAAACCTATCCGAATAATTAAAACCGCCATAGTGCTGACTATAATTCCATTTCAGTTATAAAGAAAACATTTTCAAAAAGCTGCCTTTAACCCATTCCTGCCTAATAGGTATTTCAATACGCAAAGAAAAAATAAACACAGCAAAGATATTCTAGAAAAGGCCAGATGAGAGATAATTGCTGCAACATACCTGAACCTGAAAAAAATTAAAAGAGTAGAATTGATTGGTTTTTGCATTAGTTAGTTCTCATCCATATTATGAAACATTTGCTGCAAAAACTTTATTCCAATTATCTTTTGAAACTGCATTCGTGCCCATAGAATACCATTTTTGTTTTACGCCATTGAGTCATTTTCTATGCCTCCTCTCTTTTTTCAATAACAGACATACAACTGCAAACTGCTTGTACATGAAACAAATCACACTTTTCCATTAGTCTTTCCCATTTCTTCAACAAACTCAAGGCGAATTAAATACAGGTGATGTCGAAACGCCTTCTGTTTTTTTTATAGGTCGAGCCTATTTGTTTTGATTTGATAGTGTTTTGCTAAGAATGGTTGACATTTCGAGCCGTTTCTGTTGTTCACCTGTAGTTGAATTCGGCTTGAACAAACTCAAATGTTTCATAATATGGATTGGGACTTATCATAAAGATGAATTAAGTTGTTTTCTATTTCCAATAATGCTTGAAAAAAGTGTTGGCAAATAAAACACAAAGCGAAAATCAAAAAATGCTCACCCGCTTAAAATAGTTTTAGGCGTTACTTAGCATTGTAAAAAATTTAAAAGCGATTTGTAAATGATGCAATTTTGTTTTATTTAGTTGACATGTCTAAAAATGTTTTCCACATTGGCTAAAGAATGTGAAAGCGACATAATTTGTTAGAAATTCAATTTTAAATTTGAATTTTTGGCCAAACAGTTTGTAAATGTACTTGACTTTCTTACAAAAGATTGGCAATCTGATGTACCTGCATAATCCTCAATTGCGTTTTTTTTATTTAAATTTTTTTTCATTAAAAATAATATGAATTTAGCTTGCCACAACTTTTTTGTAAGAATCAATCTACTCTTTGATAATCATGGGCAGTAATCGGCTCACATAAACAAAGTTATGTAAAGAGGTTAATTATCTAGATATTAACTCCATATGAGATTTTTTTCTCTTAAAGGGATTTAAAGGTCGGTCGGTCGCCGAGGTCCTAGGTGGCTAGCTAGTGCGTAAAGAAACTAGTCGTTAACATCTCCCCTCAGCGTCAGGGCAAAGCGCTGTTGTACGTAAGTTGCCTAGTCCACGCACGCCGTCACTGCGTGGTTCGGTCCGAACAAAAATGAAAACCTCCTTCAAAAAACAAAAACTAACACAAAAACAACAAATGATAAGGACACGACGGACAGGATTGACCAGGGTCAGTCGGACGTCACGGTCTGTGAGGTAGGGAGTACCCTCTCGACTGTTCATGAGAACATAATTGAACAGGAGAGACAGAACAGACGCAGAACGGTACAGGGAGTTCTCTGGCATATCTGGATAAGATGTCGAAGAGAGATCCTTCAACGTTCTCCGCGAGGGATAGGCACCTTCTGAGAAGGCACCGTCAGAGCTTCGCCAAATTCGAAAGAATTTACGGCCATGTCAGTACCGTGCTTGGTTGGCCCTATCCTTGGAGAAAGCAGGTGGATGAAGTCGACGACCCGGACACTACTCAAAAGAGTACAGGGCCGTTGGCATCTTCAACCTGCCGTGGAGAGATGGAAAAAGGAGGGGTTGCCCCGATGACCAAAGTGCTCAAGTCTTCGGAAAGAGCTGTGGAGGATAAGGGGGCGATACCCAAGAAGGTAGGCTAAGGCAGCTGACACGAGGAAGAAGACTGTTAATCCTCCGTCCGATTCCACAAGTGGCTTTCGTAAGGAGGCCAGTAGAGGAAAAGGTGCGGGCAGGAACAAGCCTTCTAAACTAGTCGTGCCGAAATCACCGAGCTCAGTGAAGAGGGTTGGTACATCTCCAGGTGAAGCTCCTAATAGCGCTAATAAGGAGACCATTAAGAGGATCAGATCTGGGGATGATCAGCCTGCTTCATCGAACAAAAGACTGAAGATTTCGATGAGCCTGGAAGGTCATCTGCAAATGGCTGTCATCGATCGGAATGCTCCGGATGGGAGGATCAGTGCCGAACTATGGCAGTTAGTGGAGGCTAGGCTTATCGACGAGCTGGCAGCATTCAAGGGCAAAGAAGAGGACGTATCCTTCAATGGTGCGGACTGGGTTAAGTCACTCCCTTAGGTTGTCAATTGTGGTAACAAGAATTCTTTGGAATTCTTAAGGACTACAATTGACAAATGCAGCGACATTAACGCGGGGGCAAGGTTTGAAGTCATACAAGCCTCCGATTTGCCAATTAGGTCCATAGTGACAGTATGGATTCCACCACCCGTTCGCCCGGTGGAAACTATACTGGCAGTATTGGGCAAGCAAAACAATAGGCTTCTTACCGACCAATGGAGGCTAGTGACCTCAGTGGTGTGTAAGGGGAACACCGGCAGGGACATCCGCTTCGCGGTGGATCGGAAGTACATGGAATTCTTGGAGGAGGGGGGGGGGGTAGTTAAGTTTGGTTTAGGTAACGTCAGGTTCCGGTATCCGAAACATGACAGGACCAAAGAGGTTGTTAGTGGTGCAAATAAACCTGCACCATTGTGAAGCAGCCTCAGCCGAACTAACAACCTTCCTCACCAGCACCCGGACGGACGTAACTCTAATCCAAGAACTATGGATTAATAAAAATAAGGTTTACGGTTTAGGGGTTGCGGGATACACTCTGTTTGTCCCGTCCACGGAGGACAAGGTAAGAACGTGTATATTAGCGAGGAATGAATTGAATTTTCTCATCTCTCATTCTTTCAGGTGCGGTGACTTGACCGTAGTAAAGGGAGAAGCCAAAGGTAAGCGCACTCTTACACTGGCTTCGGTGTATATGCCGTACGAGGCGTTGGAGCCACCTGGCATGGAGGTGCGGGAACTGTCGGCATATGCAAGGAGGAAGGGTGCTGCGATGCCAATGCTCATCATTGTCAATTGGGGAGTGCAGACATAAACAAAAGGGGAGAGTTAATGTTTGATTTTATAACTACTAACAATCTTATTATCTGAAATATGGGTAACACGCCGACGTTCAGAAATAAAGATAGGCAGGCAGTGATAGATCTGACATTTGTGAACCGTGACGAGCAACTTGTTGTTGATTGGAAGGTGGCAACGGACTGTACATTTTCAGACCATAGTCGTATTACCTTCACATTGAATTTTAACCGCCCTGGGGTTTTTCCATTTAGGAACCCTAGGGGGACAAAATGGGACTCCTTTAAGGAAAGAGTCCGAATTGGATTGGCGCAAAGGGCCTTGGGCGACTTGCTGCCGACTGATCTGGAGGGTGTTGTGAACAAGTTCACACATCTTTTAAGGGAAAGCTATGAGCAGTCCTGCCCGGTTACATTTCCAGGTAGGCGTAAACAGCCCAACTGGTGGACCAGGGAACTTCACGTTCAAAGGTCTACGGTAAGGAGACTGTTTAATAGGGCCAAGCTTACCAGAGCACCAGAGGATTGGAACAATCACAGGGTGCAGTCCAACAGGTATAAGGCGGATCTGAAAAGGGCAAAGCGACTATCATGGCGGCAAATTTGTGCATCCATTGATAATGCCAACGAGTTGTCAAGATTCCGACGGATTTTATCTAAGGACCCTAAGGCCCTTGGGTACATCCAAAGGAATGATGGCTTATGGACTGAGTCTAGCTCTGAGACCATAACCTTACTTACGGAGACGCACTTTCCCGGGTGCAGGGAAACCGGAGGTATGGACGACGGGCAATGGGACGTGATGTCCATGACATCGGATTATATTTCCGCCTGCGTCGAGGAAATGGTCACAATGGAGAAGAAGCTGGCGTGGGCGGTCAATACTTTCGACCTTTATAAATCACCGGGTCCGGATAGCATTTTTCCGGCCATGCTCTGCAACATTCCGGACGATGCATCATTTCTTCTGGTGAATGTATTCAAGAAGTGCCTCAGTAGGAGGTATCTGCCTAGGGGTGGAGAGGGGTCAGGGTGATTTTTATACCCAAGGCTGCTAAAGCCGGCCACTCGAAACCGGGGGATTTTAGACCTATTAGTTTGTCATCATTTTTGTTGAAGACTCTTGAGAGGCTAATAGATTTCTATCTCAGGAGCAATATTGAGACCCGCCTTACTAGCAACGCTCAACATGCTTACCTGAAGGGTAAATCTGTTGAGAGCGCGTTACATGAGGTGGTGAGGCATAAGGAATATACTCATACATTAGGATTGAGGCGATAAGAGATTCGTTGTTGGAGTTGGGAGTTGAGGACTTTCTGGTGGAGTGGATAGTCTGCATGCTTGGCAGTAGGATTATACACTCGAGCCTGGGGGATCATGTGATGAGGAGGAGGGTTACCAGGGGGACACCACAAGGGGGGGTTCTATCATTTCTACTGTGGTTGCTTGCGGTCAACGGGATTCTTAAGTCATTTGATTCCATGGGCAGGAAGGTTGTTGCCTATGCGGACGACATAGTTCTGCTAGTCAGGGAAAAATGTCTGTCCACGATCGGGGAAATTATGCAGGTTATGCTAGGCGAACTAGCGGCATGGGACAAGGATAGGGGACTGGGTGTTAACCCTGTGAAGACTGAGCTGGTGAATTTACCAGAAGGTTTGAATAGAGGGATTTAGGAGGCCAGTGCTAGATGGCGTCGAGTTACCTCCATCGGACGGAGCAAAGTATTTGGGTAACTTTATGCACTGCAAACTGTCTTGGAAGAGAAATACTCAGGAAAGGATGAGAAGGGGACTCAATGCATACTACACATGCGGGAACTCCATTGGTAAGAACTGGGGTCTGAGGCCGGATATGTTGATATTCAAAAAGGCAGAGTCCTAAGCCGATCTAATTTAATGCCGCAAGTGATTTGTTGCAAAAATTGCTAGCCGCAGGTTAAATTCGGATGTTAGCCGGATACATTTTACCATCAACGGCGACGACTTACAAAAACTACTGCGGCTCGGCTCAGCCGTTCAGCGCAGGCCTCTTCGGATGAATTACGACCGCACAATACACAAAGGACTTTTTGTTTACAAAGCAACAAAAATATTTTTAAACCATTATAAAATGTAAGAACATTATGAAAATATAACACGATAGCACACCTAGGGAATATCCAATATGTGTATTTGTCATATTTCATTATTTTACCCTCCACCACAATTAGTTGTGAAGAGGTCATAGCTATGAGTTTGTCATTCCGTGTGAAACTTTTTTACTATTCATCTCATACCCCATAATGTATATATATTCTGACTCCTTGTGTAATTCTAAGTCGATTTAGCCATGTCAGCCTGTCTTTCCGTCTGTTGAAAACACGCTCACTTTCGAAAAATTCAAAAGAAGTGAACAAACTTGGTGTCAAATTGCTTTTAGTTATCGCAAGCAGTTTGGGAATGAAATCCAGCAAAATCGGTTCAGTAGGATCAGAGCTATGAATCAAAATGTTGAACCACCACCTTAAACAATTTATAATTTTGTTACAAAAACGAACATAAATGGTGGAATAATGCACGGAATGATAAAAAGTTTTGCAAAAATTCGTTCCACTCGACTGGAAATTACACTGTAAAATTTCGTGAAGATTGGTCCATAATTTACTAAAGGCTCCATATAAACACAACTCCCACTTAAAACTATAATTAATAATGCTACCAGAATAAAATTAAATAAATACTTCACAGTTTTATAGGACTAGAAATCACACTAATAAATTTCGCGATGGTCCATTATTTACTTTAGGAGCATATAAAGCCCAATCTGGTTAATTTATTAACGACTAATGGTTAATAAATCATTGATGGTTTAAACGCTAGTTTAGTGAACTTGAATTATTATGACGTTTAAGACCAACAACTATAAATCAGTGTCCCATGTTGTTAAAAAAATAACATGAGGCAGCACTGCAAAAATTTTATCAAATTCATATGGTCTGTATTGGTTATTTAAACCACAGAGCATTCAGAGATGAAAAAATTACGTTGATAAATGCCCAAATCATTTGTGTGGGCAGCTTTCGAAGAAAGTGAAAGTAAACTTTTTGTGGTAGTGAAGTGGTAATGTGTTAAAACAGGCCGTCGCAATCAACACAAATTGCGTAATCAAAACAAAAATGCAAAAAGAGCAGCTTTCGAAGAAAAAGACAGAAAAACACAATATTTCCTGTCTCGTGACGCCTCTGCGTGCTCTGTGGCTTAAACGCTCAATTGTATGCGTTTTACTGCCCGTCTATACCAGAGATAATTATTGCGACATATATTGCAGTAAATGTCAATGGATCTGAAGACAATGTAAAAATTCATTATGTTAATACACGCCTAAACTGCAACGCTGTTGCAAAAAACTGAATTACGAAAGTCTTCAAAATGAAAATAAATGGTTTTTTTTTAACTTTATGTTCGCACGGCATCTTGAATTAAGTTGTTTTCTTTTTGAATTACAGATACGAATTACGCTGTTCAAACCGCATCTTCTTAATTCAAGAACTCTTCTTTTTGACATTTATGAAAATTTTTGATTTGAAAATTAATACAAAACCAAGCAACAATTTAAAATGTCTCGTTTTTAATAATTCCTATTTTGTTTCTTTATTTGTTGTTTTAAATTCCACAAAAAAACCTTTTTACAATTTTATGCAAGGCAAATTCATATTACATGAATTCGCCTTGAGTTTATGTTTTTAGGGCGATTTGGATTTGTAACTCTTATCCTCCTAAACGGATTTGGCTGATTATCAATCTCTTGTTAGTAGAACTAGAAACGATTCGATGCCGAAATTGGTATTTTTCTTTGACTTCCCAATAATAAGACATACAGGGCTGCAGTAAAGTGAGTAAAGAAACTCTTAGCAAATTTATAAAAAAAAAAAATAACATTTCAAGGGTCACGGCATTTCCTTCCCAGTTTTTATATGCGTTGAATAAAGCGCTTTTTGTGTAAAAAAATGTATTGCTTCAAAGTGGGAACTCAAAATATAAAATTCAAGCCTTCCGTAAGCGAAATGGTGAGATTTCTCCCTTACAAACCTGCTTCGTTGGAAGTTCAATTTGTATTGGGTTGTAGTGAGCGTGTTTTCAACAGACGGATAGACAGTTGGACACGGTTAAATCTACTTAGAATTAAACATGCACCCAAAATATACATATATGTATACTTTATAGAGTCTCAGATAAATATTAAAGTTTCACACGGAGTGACAAACTAAGTAAACCCTAACTCACCTATAATGCTGAAGGTTATAAAAATAAGAAAAATGGTTGAAAGCTTAAAAAATAAACAAAAATTTTTTATTGTGATTAAAATAAAAATAACCAATATTGTTGTTCCAAAAAAATTACTCAAGTGTGTTGGTAATGAAACATTAATTAGAATAAATAAACAAAATAAATAAGCTAATTAATTGTAAATGAAATTAAATAAATAGTTTTTAAAAAAATATATTAAAAATTTCATATATCTGACTTTATTTTAAACTAATAAAAGCACCCTAAAAATCCCCTTTTCTTTCCTTCTCTAACAAGTTGGTTTTTGTTTGTGATAAATTTTTTAGCGTCCCAAGTCGAAAATAAAATTCGACAATAGAAACAGTTGTGTAAATAAAACTAAATTACTTGATATTTACAAAAAGTTTCGTTTTAAAAATTATTTGTTTGGATATAAAACAAAAATCAACAAAATTACTTAAAAAATTAAAATGTTCATACAAAGTACAGTAGTAAACCTATCCGAATTATTAAAACCGCCATAGTGCTGACTATAATTCCATTTCAGTTATAAAGAAAACATTTTCAAAAAGCTGCCTTTAACCCATTCCTGCCTAATAGGTATTTCAATACGCAAAGAAAAAATAAACACAGCAAAGATATTCTAGAAAAGGCCAGATGAGAGATAATTGCTGCAACATACCTGAACCTGAAAAAAATTAAAAGAGTAGAATTGATTGGTTTTTGCATTAGTTAGTTCTCATCCATATTATGAAACATTTGCTGCAAAAACTTTATTCCAATTATCTTTTGAAACTGCATTCGTGCCCATAGAATACCATTTTTGTTTTACGCCATTGAGTCATTTTTTATGCCTCCTCTCTTTTTTCAATAACAGACATACAACTGCAAACTGCTTGTACATGAAACAAATCACACTTTTCCATTTGTGCTCTTTTTAACACATTTCCATAGCCTTTCGCAAAACTTCAGGTGTTATATTGTAACTTCAGGTGTTATGTTGTTGATTTCGTCGCGTATGTTGTTTTTTAATTGCTGGATGGTTCAAAGCTTATTAATGTAGACTTTTCCTTTCAAATAACCCCAAAGAAAACAGTCTCAATGATGAACGCGGAGGCCAATTAACATCACTGAGTCACAATCACGCTGAATCAAAACAATGGATCGTGGATTTGAAAAATAAAGTTCAACAATTTGGGCACGTTGTTCAATTCAGTACTGCTCCAATTTAAATTCCCCAAGTCTTCTTTACAAAAAAACAGAAAAAAAAAAATTTTTAATAAAAAAGTTATAAGAAATTCAAACCCCTTCGATAATTTTGGGCCACCCAGTTTATACAAAAATTTTATCATCAAATGTTGTTCGTTTGTGATAACACCATAATTTTGCCCTAACTCAATATATTGCCTAATGGCAGATCTCATCATCACAAACAACTTTTGTTATTGTAAGTTCATAACAAGGCGAATTCTTATGTTCGGTGGCGGCGATAATATAACTTTTATTGGCCTTACCCTAGGTCTACACTAAAGATAATTATCTCAGCATGTTGGCAATAACGTCGGCAGAATAATGCATTAAACACATTCACCACAGCAGGCTGCACGAAAACACGACTACAAATGCTGCTGGTTGCAATTATAGTCGTGTAGTCAGCTTCCGAACTATTATGAAGACGACAGCTACAATTGAAAAATTAGAAACAGCGGTTTTTTTTATTATGTATTTGTATTTCAGTGGTGCCACTATCATTTTTTTTTTACTTTTATGAAATGGTAAAACATGCATAATTTAAGACTAGTACACAAAATTAATTTAAGCCTTTAAATATATAAATACTTATTTATATACATTTTATAGCACAAAAATCAATGAATTTATTAAAAGTCATTTAAACTATTTTAATTTTGTTTTTTAGAACTAATAAACACTATAATTTTAACGACAGATTAAATAAAAAAAATATTAACTGCTTTTAAAATTGTATTCGTTTCTCTGCCCGTCTATACCAGAGATAATTATTGCGACATATATTTCAGTAAATGTCAATGGATCTGAAGACAATGTAAAAATTAATTATGTAAATAACACACGCCTAAACTGCAACACTTTTTCAAAAAACTGAATTACGAAAGTCTTCTAAATTAATATAAATGGTTTTTTTTAACGTTATGTTCGCACGGCATCTTGAATTAAGTTGTTTTCTTTTTGAATTACAAATACGAATTACGCTGTTCAAACCGCATCTTCTTAATTCAAGAACTCTTCTTTTTACATTTATGAAAATTTTTGCTTTGAAAATTAATACAAAACCAAGCAACAATTTAAAATGTCTCGTTTTTAATAATTCCTATTTTGTTTCTTTATTTGTTGTTTTAAATTCCACAAAAAAAACCTTTTTACAATTTTATGCAAGGCAAATTCATATTACATGAATTCGCCTTGAGTTTATGTTTTTAGGGCGATTTGGATTTATAACTCTTATCCTCCTAAACGGATTTGGCTGATTATCAATCTCTTGTTAGTAAAACTAGAAACGATTCGATGCCGAAATTGGTCTTTTCCTTTGACTTCCCAATAATAAATTGTATCATTTTGCGAAGCACTAATCGTACATTTAAAAACATAAGCGCACAATTATGCGCTACGCAATAAGACATACAGGGCTGCAGTAAAGTAAGTGAACAAACTCTTAGCAAATTTATAAAAAAAAACATTTGAAGGGCCACGGCATTTCCTTCCCTAGAAGCAGGTTTGTAAGGGAAATACTTAAGGCGACCGTACACGACATGTATTTGTCATCTGACATGTCAAATTTCCCACTGCAAAATACATACATGTCGTGTGTTACCTTTTTAACTTTGCTTCTGTAAAAGTCAGACGCAAAGTCATCTGACAAAATTTCAATTAGAGCGTGCTCTATTTTCTTCTGACAAACCATCTGACATCAGAAATCTATGCCGGGAAGAAACCGGCAGCGGCGTCCACTATTGACGGAATCATTAGCCGGCTGAAGTTAATTTTTTACAATACCGAGATATGTTTGATCATCTTACCATTGAATAGAATTTATGTGAATATATATATAAAACCCGTATTATAATAAAATCCTAAATTGGTATCTTTGAATTAAAAGAAAAAAATGTTAAGATGGCAAAACTATTTTACGGCGCAAACAAAAAATTTCATGGCGGCAGCAAGCTGTTTTAAAACCGATCCCTACTTTGGTTTCTGCAATAACAATGCGAAAAAAACAGAGACAATGTCAGAAGCAAATTACATGTACGTTTGTGACCGAATATTATAAAGCTTATGTAAAACAGCGATTTTGACAGACATGCACAATTACATGTGACTTGAAAATTTGACATGTCAGATGACAAAAACATGTCGTCTATATGCTCCTTTAAAAATAACTAACAAAACATTCACGGCCATTTTCACCAAGTTCGGTTATAATTAACTATCGGTTATAGCTGTCAAAGCATATTGGTAACCGGAACTTTAATTGAAAGTTACTTTTAACCGAACTTGGTGAAAATGGCCGTCAGTGTGTAATGTTGACAGCTACACTCACCAGTTTTTATATGCGTTGAATAAAGCGCTTTTTGTGTCTAAAAATGTATTGCTTCAAAGTGGGAACTCAAAATATAAAATGCAAGCCTTCCGTAAGCGAAATGGTAAGATTTCTCCCTTAGAAACCTGCTTCGTTGGAAGCTCAATTTGTATTGGGTTGTAGTGAGCGTGTTTTCAACAGACGGAGAGACAGTTGGACACGGTTAAATCTACTTAGAATTAAACATGCACCCAAATATACATATATGTATACTTTATAGAGTCTCAGATAAATATTAAAGTTTCACACGGAGTGACAAACTAAGTAAACCCTAACTCACCTATAATGCTGAAGGTTATAAAAATAAGAAAAATGGTTGAAAGCTTAAAAAATAAACAAAAATTTTTTATTGTGATTAAAATAAAAATAACCAATATTGTTGTTCCAAAAAAATTACTCAAGTGTGTTGGTAATGAAACATTAATTAGAATAAATAAACAAAATAAATAAGCTAATTAATTGTAAATGAAATTAAATAAATAGTTTTTAAAAAAATATATTAAAAATTTCATATACAGTCAGCCTCAAAAGAAAGTGTACACCGAACAGTTCAACATTTATAAGTCCGTAGATGTTAAAAGGGGGAGAGTACAAAAAATCTGTTTTTATGTTTTTGAAGTGTATTCAGTACTTGTTTATTTTAATAAAAAAAAATTTGTCATTTATTTCTTCTTCATGTTCAAATTAACATTAATCTCAGAAAATGCCTTATTTTACGCGTCAAGAAAAAGTGTACAATCTCATATTATTTCCATGTTCCTGCGTCATAAAGGTAATTTGACCCCTAGTTTTTGGTTTTTTTCTTCTTACAATCATATAACGGATGTTTAATTATCTTTTCTATCTGTACTGATTAATTCAAGGTCGTGTTAACTTTAGTTTGTAAATAATAGTTAACATGGGTAAGCAGACTACAGTAGAAACTCGTAATTTAGTGGTAAAATTGGCATCTGAAGGCAAATCTTTGAGAGAAATTGACAGTACTATTGGCAGATGTCGTAATAATGTGAAAAAAATTATAAGGTAAGTACAAAAATGTGAAAAATTTTAAAGAACTTCCACCCTCTAGCAGACCTAAAACTTTTTCCGACGTGGAGAAGAGGACAAAAGTGCGAAGAGTAAAGGCTAATCCATGGCGCAATACAGTAAAAATAGCAGAGGAACGAGCAATAACATTAGGAGCAAGTGTTAGCGACAGTACTGTTCGCCAAGCACTACATGATCATGGGATATATCGTAGTGTTCACAGAAAAAAGCCACTTGT
The DNA here is from genome assembly GCA_949318255.1 of Pollenia labialis. Classification (NCBI taxonomy): domain Eukaryota; kingdom Metazoa; phylum Arthropoda; class Insecta; order Diptera; family Polleniidae; genus Pollenia; species Pollenia labialis. Next base: position 149,995,920 of record OX439140.1, on the reverse strand, counting down.
ATATGTACAATTCAAAAAAAATCGTCTGGAATATGCGAAAACGCATAAAAACAAAGATAAATAAATATTTGTTGGCCCATAAAGAAAAAATATTTTTGTTGTGTTGCTTTTTCGCATATTCCAGACGATTTTTTTGAATTTTACATATACAAGTGGCTTTTTTCTGTGAACACTACGATATATCCCATGATCATGTAGTGCTTGGCGAACAGTACTGTCGCTAACACTTGCTCCTAATGTTATTGCTCGTTCCTCTGCTATTTTTACTGTATTGCGCCATGGATTAGCCTTTACTCTTCGCACTTTTGTCCTCTTCTCCACGTCGGAAAAAGTTTTAGGTCTGCTAGAGGGTGGAAGTTCTTTAAAATTTTTCACATTTTTGTACTTACCTTATAATTTTTTTCACATTATTACGACATCTGCCAATAGTACTGTCAATTTCTCTCAAAGATTTGCCTTCAGATGCCAATTTTACCACTAAATTACGAGTTTCTACTGTAGTCTGCTTACCCATGTTAACTATTATTTACAAACTAAAGTTAACACGACCTTGAATTGATCAGTACAGATAGAAAAGATAATTAAACATCCGTTATATGATTGTAAGAAGAAAAAAACCAAAAACTAGGGGTCAAATTACCTTTATGACGCAGGAACATGGAAATAATATGAGATTGTACACTTTTTCTTGACGCGTAAAATAAGGCATTTTCTGAGATTAATGTTAATTTGAACATGAAGAAGAAATAAATGACAAATTTGTTTTTATTAAAATAAACAAGTACTGAATACACTTCAAAAACATAAAAACAGATTTTTTGTACTCTCCCCCTTTTAACATCTACGGACTTATAAATGTTGAACTGTTCGGTGTACACTTTCTTTTGAGGCTGACTGTATCTGACTTTATTTTAAACTAATAAAAGCACCCTAAAAATCCCCTTTTCTTTCCTTCTCTAACAAGTTGGTTTTTGTTTGTGATAAATTTTTTAGCGTCCCAAGTCGAAAATAAAATTCGACAATAGAAACAGTTGTGTAAATAAAACTAAATTACTTGATATTTACAAAAAGTTTCGTTTTAAAAATTATTTGTTTGGATACAAAACAAAAATCAACAAAATTACTTAAAAAATTAAAATGTACAAAGTACAGTAGTAGACCTATCCGAATTATTAAAACCGCCATAGTGCTGACTATAATTCCATTTCAGTTATAAATAAAACATTTTCAAAAAGCTGCCTTTAACCCATTCCTGCCCAATAGGTATTTCAATACGCAAAGAAAAAATAAACACAGCAAAGATATTCTAGAAAAGGCCAGATGAGAGATAATTGCTGCAACATACCTGAACCTGAAAAAAATTAAAAGAGTAGAATTGATTGGTTTTTGCATTAGTTAGTTCTCATCCATATTATGAAACATTTGCTGCAAAAACTTTATTCCAATTATCTTTTGAAACTGCATTCGTGTCCATAGAATACCATTTTTGTTTTACGCCATTGAGTCATTTTCTATGCCTCCTCTCTTTTAACAGACATACAATTGCAAACTGCTTGTATTTACATGAAACAAATTACACTTTTCCATTCGTCTTTCCCATTTCTTCAACAAACTCAAGGCGAATTAAATACAGGTGATGTCGAAACGCCTTCTGTTTTTTTTATAGGTCGAGCCTATTTGTTTTGATTTGATAGTGTTTTGCTAAGAATGGTTGACATTTCGAGCCGTTTCTGTTGTTCACCTGTAGTTGAATTCGGCTTGAACAAACTCAAATGTTTCATAATATGGATTGGGACTTATCATAAAGATGAATTAAGTTGTTTTCTATTTCCAATAATGCTTGAAAAAAGTGTTGGCAAATAAAACACAAAGCGAAAATCAAAAAATGCTCACCCGCTTAAAATAGTTTTAGGCGTTACTTAGCATTGTAAAAAATTTAAAAGCGATTTGTAAATTATGCAATTTTGTTTTATTTAGTTGACATGGCGAAAAATGTTTTCCACATTGGCTAAAGAACGTGAAAGCGACATAATTTGTTAGAAATGCACCAGGATAATTCTCAATTTTAAATTTGAATTTTTGGCCAAACAGTTTGTAAATGTACGTGACTTTCTTACAAAAGATTGGCAATATGATGTACCTGCATCATCTTCAATTGGGCTTTTTTTGATTTAAATTTTTTTCATTAAACATTAATATGAACTTAGCTTGCCACAACTTTTTTGTAAGAATCAATCTACTCTTTGGTAAACATGGGCAGTAATCGGCTCACATAAACAAAGTTATGTAAAGAGGTTAATTATCTAGATATTAACATCCATATGAGATTTTTTTCTCTTAAAGGGATTTAAAGGTCGGTCGCTAAATTGTTTAGTAATGTTAACTTTTTAAGCCCTCGCCTGGGTAACTATCTTGTCGAGATGAGAGGGCTTAAGTGCACTCTACGGTTCTGATCTCATGGGATGATGTATGTGATGAATACGTCCTCGCGGGTGGTCGAGAACACTGAAGGGGTGTGCAACTAAAGGTTTCTCATCTTGTCAGGATAATGAGGCGGTAGTGGAATGCACACTACCGGTCCATTATCAGTACATATAGCACGGCGTGTAAGCCCGCGGGTTCGCCCCTGGCAAGGTGCGGGCTTTACCAGTGGCTGGGGCGCGAAATATGCACTTTTAAGGACAACGTGGTTGATAGCAGTGCCAAGGTCCTAGGTGGCTAGTTAGTGCGTAAAGAAACTAGTCGTTAACATCTCCCCTCAGCGTCAGGGCAAAGCGCTGTTGTACGTAAGTTGCCTAGTCCACGCACGCCGTCACTGCGTGGTTCGGTCCGAACAAAAATGAATACCTCCTTTTTAAAACAAAAAACAAAAACTAACACAAAAACAACAAATGATAAGGACACGACGGACGGGATTAACCAGGGTCAGTCGGACGTCACGGTCTGTGAGGTAGGGAGTACCCTCTCCACAGTTCATGAGAACATAATTGAACGGGAGAGACAGGTACTGACCGACCTTTACGTGTAAAGTCTTCTGGGACTATCGAGTGACTCCTGTGGTGAAACCGGGGCTACTCAAGGGTTAGGGGGACTGACTCTGCTCTCTGACACGGAGTTCGATATTGATATATCAGCTCACAGTCAGACTACAGAGCCTGCTACTCTCATCTGTGAGGCCAGGGGACATCAGAGGGGACACTCGGGAGAAGATTGTCCACAACTTGTTCGGCAGGACGCCGTGGAGGATGGGCCAAGCGCCCCTCCACGAGACATTAAGAACTCCATCCGAACGAAGGAGGAGAAGCCGCAGAACGGTACAGGGAGTTCTCTGGCATATCTGGATAAGATGTCGAAGAGAGATCCTTCAACGTTCTCCGCGAGGGATAGGCACCTTCTGAGAAGGCACCGTCAGATTTTCGGCCCTGTCAGTACCGTGCTTGGTTGGCCCTATCCTTGGAGAAAGCAGGTGGATGAAGTCGCCGACCCGGACACTAATCAAAACAGTACAGGGCCGTTGGCATCGTCAACCTGCCGTGGAGAGATGGAGAAAGAAGGAAGCCCCGATGACCAAAGCGCTCATGTCTTCGTCCTGTATTTAACAGGACAGTCCTGTTTTTTAACATGCTGTCCCTTGAGATTTTTTTGTAAATACAGGACAGTACAATGTCCCTTATTTCCTAATTTGATATGCAAATGTCCTCTTTTTAGCATATACATTGCACGAACATTAATATAAAATTATCATAAAAATCCAACTGTATACTTTCCCTACATTTCCAAAAGTGAAAAATTTGTTTACTGGGATATGGGAAATTTCCTATAATCTGGCAACATTGTGAATTGTCAGCTTGAAATTGAATTGTCAATGTCAACTTGTTAAAAAAACAATGTGAAAGATTTGTGGTTAGTAATTTATTTATTTATTTAAATTCACATTTAAAATAGCATTCATTTTATTAGAGATATGGCTCCAACATAAAGAAAATGTAATTTCAATGATGACTTAAAAAGCGAGTTTCCATTTATTAAAACAACAAGTAGCTCCAATGAGGTGAGATGTGAAAAATGCTTGGCACATTTTTCTATAGCAAATAGTGGACGTACTGATATTAAACAACATTTGCAAACACAAAAGCATAAAAGAGCAGATTTAGCCAAATCATCAAGTAAAGTTTTAACGAATTTTTTAAGAAGTAAATGATAAGAAAAGGACCTAACTATTGTAGAAGGTACTTGGACATTTCACAGTGTTCAGCACAATTTTTCATTTAGGTCTAACGATTGCACATCAAAACTGATCAAATCGTGTTTCAATGGAAAATATTCTTGTGCTAGAACAAAATGTGAATCCATTGTTTACAATATTTTTACACCAATGTCATTAAATACAATCAAAGCAGATTTGTCAAACGTTCAATGTATCACAATATATTTAGATTGTTCGAATCACAAAAATGTTAAAATTTGTCCAATATTAATTCGATACTTTCTGCCGAATAAAGGAATTCAGATTAAGATTTTGGATGTTAAAGACCTTGTTGGAGAAACTTCAGATATTATTTCAAAATATGTGCAAGAGACTCTTGAAAAAAATGAAATAATTAGTAAAATGATAGCGTTTTGTGAAGACAGCACAAATTGTAATTTTGGTGGTGCAGCCAGAAAAGGTCAGAATAATATCTTTCACAAAATGCAAAACTTCATTGGCCAAAAACTGATAGGTGTAAATTGCGCTGCACATATTTTGAACAACTGCATACAAACTGCAGCAGAATGCTTACCTATTGATATTGAAGTTATTATTGTCAAAATTTATTCTTTTTTTTTATATTTATACAGTTAGAATTGAAAATTTCAAAGAAATATGTGAAGATATTGAAATAGAATATAAAAAGTTACTAGGACATAGCAAAACTCGATGGTTAACTTTAATGCCTGCTTTGGAAAGAATCATAAAACTATTTGAAGCTTTAAAATTATATTTTATGTCTCAACCAAAATGTCCGACAATATTACGAAATTTTTTTATGAGTCCTTGTGCTGAATTATGGTTATCCTTTGCATATAGCCAAGCTTCAACATTTCATAAAGCTATTCTTAATATAGAATCACAAAATATTTCAATGCCTGAGGCTTCAACTATTTTAAAAGATTTAAAATTTAAATTGGTCGAACGGAAAAAGGATCTGTTTTTACCCCTTACCGTCAAAAATATTATTCTCGAATTACAGAAAAGTAATGATTTTGATGAAACAATAACTAAAGAACATACATATAACAAATTTTTACCAAACATGCATTGATTACCTAAATCAGTGGGATAAAGCTATTAGAGATGTAGAAATTTAAGACTGGATATTGTTACGAAATATGTTATCTTGGGACAAGATTGAAAAAACTTTATCCTATCTAAATGAATTTAGAAATGATTTAAAATAAATAATGAAGATTTATTTGATGAAGTGAGCTGCGTGAAAAATTTTGCAAATAATGAAAAAATAGAAGACTGGAGGGTAAAAAATATATCAGTAGATGAGAGATGGATTGAAATTTTTAATCACTTTAAGAAACATGTGGTTGCATATAAAAATATATTGATACTTGTTGAATTTTGTCTATGTCTACCAGCTTCAAATGCTGCTACCGAGAGAGTGTTTTCAATAATGAATAATATTTGGACCACCGAAAAATCGCAATTAAAAGTAAATACTTTAAGATCATTATTAATTACAAAATGCAATTTTAAAATGAATTGCTCAGAATTTAAAGGATTTTTAATTAACAATCCAGATGTTTTAAAAAAAATCCATTCTGTGGAAAAATATCAAACTTCATAACTAAATTTAACATTTATGTTGTTTTTTTCTATTTTTTTTGTTAGCCTTAGCCAAGAAGACTGTTCATAAAACCACATTTATTTTTTTAAATTAGAATATTATAAAAACTTTTTATTTAACTTTTTATTCTAGTCAAGAAGACTTGTTTTTGTTGTTACTTAATTTTATAATAATAATAATAAATATATTATATGATTATTTTTTCTGTTTTTCTTTTCATTTTTAACATAATTTTGTATTTGTCCTGTATTTTCCTTTCCCAAAAATGGTCACCGTAGCGATACCCAAGAAGGTAGGCTAAGGCAGCTGACACGAGGAAGAAGGCTGTTAATCCTCCGTCCGATTCCACAAGTGGCTCTCGTAAGGAGACCAGTAGAGGAAAAGGTGCGGGCAGGAACAAGCCTTCTAAACTAGTCGTGCAACCAAAACAATAGGCTGCTTACCAACCAATGAAGGCTAGTGACCTCACTGGTGTGTAAGGGGAACACCGGCAGGGTCTTCCGCTTCGCGGTGGATCGGAAGTCCATGGAATTCTTGGAGGAGGGGGGGGGGGGTAGTTAAGTTTGGTTTAGGTAACGTCAGGTTCCGGTATCCGAAACATGACAGGACCAAAGAGGTTGTTAGTGTTTCAAATAAACCTGCACTATTGTGAAGCAGCCTCAGCCGAACTAACAACCTTCCTCACCAGCACCCGGACGGACGTAACCCTAATCCAAGAACTTTGGATTAATAAAAAAAAGGTTTACGGTTTAGGGGTTGCGGGATACACTCTGTTTGTCCCGTCCACGGAGGACAAGGTAAGAACGAGTATATTAGCGAGGAATGAATTGAATTTTCTCATCTCTCATTCTTTCAGGTGCGGTGACTTGACCGTAGTAAACGGAGAAGCCAAAGGTAAGCGCACTCTTACACTGGCTTCGGTGTATATGCCGTACGAGGCGTTGGACCCACCTGGCATGGAGGTGCGGGAACTGACGGCATATGCAAGGAGGAAGGGTGCAATCCTTGTATTGGGCTACGATGCCAATGCTCATCATTGCCAATGGGGGAGTGCAGACATAAACAAAAGGGAAGAGTTAATGTTTGATTTTATAACTACTAACAATCTTATTATCTGTAATATGGGTAACACGCCGACGTTCAGAAATAAAGATAGGCAGGCAGTGATAGATCTGACATTTGTGAACCGTGACGAGCAACTTGTTGTTGATTGGAGGGTGGCAACGGATTGTACATTTTCAGACCATAGTCGTTTTACCTTCATATTGAATTTTAACCCACCTGGGGTTGCTCCATTTAGGAACCCTAGGGGGACAAAATGGGACTCCTTTAAGGAAAGAGTCCGAATTGGATTGGCGCAAAGGGCCTTGGGCGACTTGCTGCCGACTGATCTGGAGGGTGTTGTGAACAAGTTCACTCATCTTTTAAGGGAAAGGTATGAGCAGTCCTGCCCGGTTGCATTTCCAGGTAGGCGTAAACATCCCAACTGGTGGACCAGGGAACTTCACGTTCAAAGGTCTACGGTTAGGAGACTGTTAAATAGGGCCAATCTTACCAGAGCACCAGAGGATTGGAACAATCACAGGGTGCAGTTCAACAGGTATAAGGCGGATCTGAAAAGGGCAAAGCGACTATCATGGCGGCAATTTTATGCATCCATTGATAATGCCAACGAGTTGTCAAGATTCCGACGGTTTTTATCTAAGGACCCTAAGGCCCTTTGGTACATCCAAAGGAATGACGGCTTATGGACTGAGTCTAGCTCTGAGACCCTTACCTTACTTATGGAGACGCACTTTCCCGGGTGCAGGGAAACCGGAGGTATGGACGACGGGCAATGGGACGTGATGTCCATGACATCGGATTATACTTCCGCCTGCGTCGAGGAAATGATCACAAGGGAGAAGCTGGCGTGGGCGGTCAATACTTTCGACCTTTATAAATCACCGGGTCCGGATGGCATTTTTCCGGCCATGCTCTGCAACATTCCGGACGATGTTTCATTTCTTCTGGTGAATGTATTCAAGAAGTGCCTCAGTAGGAGGTATCTGCCTAGGGGTGGATTTGTATACCCAATTTAAGACCTATTAGTTTGTCATCATTTTTGTTGAAGACTCTTGAGAGGCTAATAGATTTCTATCTCAGGAGCAATATTGAGACCCGCCTTATTAGCAACGCTCAACATGCTTACCTGAAGGGTAAATCTGTTGAGAGCGCGTTACATGAGGTGGTGAGGCATAAGGAATATACTCTCGCCGCGTTTCTGGATATTGAAGGAGCCTTTAATAACATTAGGATTGAGGCGATTAGAGATTCGTTGTTGGAGTTGGGAGTTGAGGACTTTCTGGTGGAGTGGATAGTCTGCATGCTCGAGCCTGGGGGATCATGTGATGAGGAGGAGGGTTACCAGGGGGACACCACAAGGGGGGGTTCTATCACTTCTACTGTGATTGCTTGCGGTCAACGGGATTCTTAGGTCATTTGATTCCATGGGCAGGAAGGTTGTTGCCTATGCGGACGACATAGTTCTGCTGGTCAGGGAAAAATTTCTGTCCACGATCGGGGAAATTATGCAGGATATGCTAGGCGAACTCTCGGCATGGGACAAGGATAGGGGACTGGGTGTTAACCCTGTGAAGACTGAGCTGGTGCATTTACCAGAAGGTTTGAATAGAGGGATTTAGGAGGCCAGTGCTAGATGGCGTCGAGGTACCTCCATCGGACGGAGCAAAGTATTTGGGTAACTTTCTGCACTGCAAACTGTCTTGGAAGAGAAATACTCAGGAAAGGATGAGAAGGGGACTCAATGCATACTACACATGCGGGAACTCCATTGGTAAGAACTGGGGTCTGAGGCCGGATATGGTAAACTGGATTTACACATCGGTTGTTAGGCCTATACTTACCTATTGTTGCACTGTTTGGTGGGGTGCGTTGGGTGTGGATAGCTATAGGAAGATGCTCAGCAAGGTTCAAAGAAGTGCATCTCTTGGCATCACAAGCGCAAGGAGAAGCACTCCGCAGGCAGCGCTGGACATCCTACTATATCTGTCCCCCATTGAGCAATTCGTTAGGAGTGTGGCAACTTACTTAGACATTACGAGTCTTCCTTAGTTAGACCTAGGCGGGATGATCACACGAGGATTTTGTACGAGATGGGTCTGCTTGATCAGGGTATTACTTTCGAGAGAATTTCGGATCATAAGACTATGTCCCTGGACTTAGGCGCAACACCACCAGTGGAGTTCCCGGATAGGGAAATTTGGAGTGGATCCAATGGACTGTTTGGGTGGGCAGTATTTACGGATGGATCAAAGATGGAAACCGGCAATGATGCCGGTGTATATATCGCGGACACCGAGGTGAAAAGGTCATTCAGACTCCCCGATGAGTGCAGTGTCTTTCTGGCTGAGATCCTAGCGATCTGGAGGTCGACGGAGGTGATACTGGAACACATCGTGGGTGGATCTGTGGTGACAATTTACGTCGATAGTCAGGCAGCGCTTAGGGCATTGACAAATTATACGGTGCGATCGTAACTGGTCGCTCAGTGTAAGAATGCTCTTAGTGGACTCATGGAGGCATTCAATGTAAGGCTGTGTTGGGTACCTGGACACTGCATGGTTGAGGGAAATGAGGTGGCTGACGAACTCGCGATAGGCGGTTCGAATCTGGACTTAGTGGTAAGGGGCAGGGGGTAAAGCCTCCCCTATGTTACTACTAAGGTGTGATACGGGAGATATTCCGTGATGATGTAAACCGGTCCTGGAGGGACAGAGTATATTGCAGGGTTTCTAGGGCACTATGGCCCAGCTTGGACGCGGGGGCAGCCAGGGTTCTACTGGGATTGGATAGGAGTAGTCTTAGAACGCTTATAGGGTTCTTGACGGGTCATTGGGATAATGGAACAACGCCATACCGGACTTCTGCAGATTGTGCGATGATTCGGAGGAGCTGGAGACGATCGAGCATGTACTGTGCCATTGTCCCAGGATGCAGGGTCTCAGGCAGAAGTGGCTAGGATGTAGGTTTCACGACGAACTGGAGTGCATTGCTGGATGTAGTCCGGCTGATCTACTGGGGTTTGTTAGGGAAATAGTGCTGTTGTTTCTGTTGAGGGGACAGTAGAGAGGGAATTTGTTCTTCGTAGTACTTACTAATTTTCTTATTTTCTGGACCCTATCCACCTCATACTTCTTTTCTTAACCTCTCTCTTTTTCTATCTTCTTTATTTATTTTTCTAAATGTTGAAGGACCGTACTGGTCTCCGAGTGGAAGTGTGCCCTGGGGAACATAACCCTTCTAAACCTAACCTAACCTAACCTAACAACAGTTTTAGGTAACAAAAACAATCCTAAAATTATAATCGGGAAAGCCTAAGCTCAAATGTATTTACAGACGAACTTTCGAGATGTTTCCCTCTTTGGGAACCGTGGGCAGTTATCGGGTCATATTTATCAAACTCAACCAAAGATGAAAACATTTAATTCCGTTCTGTTTTTTTTTAAATCCACAAACTTCATTGTGTTCCGTTCGGCTCATTAATGTTCGTCCCTTTTGGCTGTCAAAAAAAACCAAATATATTTTACAAAAACAATATACATACATACTTACATGAAACAAGTAAAGCTGTGTTCACATTATGTGTATTTGTCATGTGGATTGTCACTTTTTCACATGTTAAATATGTACATATCGTCTGAACCCCTTCAAACACTATCATCTGTTATTTCTCTGTGTACAGTACACATGACAATTTTGATTTAGAACGTGTTCTATTTTCAAGTGACAAAGCATCTGACATCAGCTGTTTTTTATTAACAAAATTGTTTGTGGCGACAAAAATTAATTGAAATTGTAATACATATGTATTAAAATAGTAAATAAATAATAAAACTGATAAAAAATACACAAATTAATTATTAAAAATGTTTTTTTTTATTTTTGATAGGTTATGTCAAATGTACGTTACATACCATTATGTGAACATGTAAATTACAAACCTTATGTAAAACTCAAATTTTGACATACACATGAAAACACATGTGGGTAGAAAAGTGACATTCCATATGACAAATACACATAATGTGAACATAGCTTAAGAGTGCTATATTCGGCTGTGCCGAATCTTATATACCCTTCACCATTGTGCAAGCAGAATACATAGCAATTAGACAAAAACTAAATAAAACTGGAAAATGTTGTTTTTTAAATAAGAGACAACCGGTTTTGAACTTCGCTTTTCATATATACTTTATAGGGTGTAGGATCAATATTGTAGAAATTACAGTTATATATACCTTTTTTACCTTCCGTGAAGGGTATAACAAGAGTAATTTTCAGGTTTCAGGGGTTTAAGCACCGCATTCGATACTATCGTATCGAATAAACTACTGAATTTTTTTGCATACGATAGACACTGGCGTATCGAATGAAAACTCGATAAATGTAATGTCGAGTACTCGATGTCGAATGCTTTTATTTCAAATTCAATACATTTCATTCGATATCGAGTTTCAAGATACCAAAATAAATAATTTCGATGAATTTTGCTCGATATCGTATGCGGTGATTAGACCCCAGTATTTCGGTTATAACTCATACAAATTTCCGACATTTTGGTATATAAGTCATATACATAGGACATATGGCAGCCCTAAAATTTAGGTTTTTATAAAAATGTTGATGTTTTTTAGCCCATTTGTGGAGCATTTTGCTCATAAATTACCCATTGTCCAACCGATTTGATTTTTTTATATACCGACGTGTTAAGGAAGAATTTTACCATTTACTTAAGTTATATTTATATATAAACATTTTTATATACTTGTAAATATATATTTTAACAAAGTTAATTATAAAAAGAGTAATTTTTGGGGGTTCAGTATTTCGGTTATAACTCAGCCATTTTTTAACCGATTTGGCAGATTTATATACCGACGTGTTGAAGAAGAAATTTACCATTTACTTTAGTTATAAAACTTGGACTCGGGGAGATCTATGGTTCCCGAAAGTGGGTATTTAAAAAAAAAAATTTAATTTTGGTCATAACTTTTTTGTATCTGAACCGATTTTCCCGAGTTTTTTATAAAACTCTAACTCTGAAACTTTTTCACCGACCTTGTTGAAAATTTGTGTCTAAACTACCATCCAATAGGACTAACCTTGGTGCAAATTTCATCCAAGTCGGAAGACATCGATTTCAAAATTTTGTCACTTGACATTAAATCCGATTTTTATATATTTAAAACGTATATAAAAAGTTTGGTATTTTGTTGTTATATTCTTAATTATTTTCTAAAATATTAATTTTAGCAAAAAACTTTCTTCGAAGCTAATGTTGTTGACTAGAAGAGCTAAAATATTGCCATATATCATATTCTTGTAAAATGTTGTTTTTAAGAGATAGTAATATGCAAACAAATTACATTTGAATAAATGGCATGATGGCAAACTTTGAGGGGCGGACGCCCCCCCTAAAACACAACTTCTCGCTACGAAATTTTTTTGTATTTTTTTTTACATAAAACTGAACCGATTTGGGGGGCGAGAATCTAAGAAATAAAAAAAAAGTAAATAACGGCCACCCTAATGTATATATATATGTATGTATAATGTTCGGCTTGAAAATAGTGACGAACGGTATTAAGGGCTGTGCTCGCCTACACATTCACTAACAAATAGATATCGTTCTTGGGTGTATTAGCCGAACGCTAAATAATGTACTGTTTATTTTCGAACGCTGGTAGAAATACCTATATTACACAAAGTATACATATGTATTTAAATAGAATGAAAAAAACCTTACATTTCTTAATCTAATAGCAATGCTAGTGTTTTGTAAATCATTTGGAAGTTGATTGCAGAGATGCATGCTTAATATAAAGTATTGACAGTCAGAAGCATAATTACGATGTCGAAATTGTATTAAATGTTTTCCTTTTTCCAGAGCTAGAACACTGTAAACGAGCATTAAGATATTTTGGGCAAAACTGGGAGACACGGTCTTTTGTCTTTTATGGTTATTTTTTTATTTGTATATGGTTATTTTTCCATGACTTAAAAATTACACACAGTGTTATATCTGAAGAACGGGAATTATAAAACTATTGGTTTTTATCGCACCAGGGTGAAGGTTATAAAAGATCCGGCATAGCCGAATAAAACACGCCTGCTTGTTTATTTTAATACAATCAAATTCCTTTAATGGCTTTCCATATAAAACTTTTTTTAAGTCTACTAAAGACAGCAGTAAAACCCAAATTTGTTTTTGTTTTCAATATAATTTTCTTAACGATAATTTTTACTTTAATTACAAAAACAGGCAGGTAAAAAGATTTTTATTTTTATTTATAAAAAAATATTTAATATTATCAAATTTTAAACATTGAAAGGAACTAAAAAATCCATAGGAAGAAGCTCATCTAGCAATTAATTCTTTTGGAAGTAAATCATTTAGAATAGTTATTTCTATAGGAATTAAAAATTAGCTACATTTAACTCCATTTTGCAAATAGAATTAAGGAATTCATTCTTTCGAATCTTTGGATGACTGAATGGATGGACGGCTTAAATGTATAAAAAATAATGAAAAGATTATGAATGTATTTACAATAAAAATGTAAAACTGGTAGGTATGGAAATTAAAAGTGATTTTACAATATAAATACATCAGTGTGGTGTAGTCATTCCCTGCAAATAAGAGGGCCAGTCCAAACACGCGTATAAGGAGTAGCCCACAAGAGACTAGGACTAGTCTAAAAGTAACCCAAACGTATGGAAAAAACATCGTCTATAGTATACCATGGAGTAGTTTTAAAACTACTGCTTTGTAGCCAAAGCTGGGTTATATGGTCCTTCCCTAGGACATCGTAATGTTAAATGTACCATGTTTTTCCATACGTTTTGGTTACTTTTGGAGTAGTCCTAGTCCCTTGTGGGCTACTCTTTGAACGCGTGTTTGGACTAGTCCCATTATTTGCGGGGTAAACACACACACACAGACGTAATCTATTGATTATTGCATTTACATGTGCGTAATCGAATTTATAAAAATTTATATAATTAGAATTGTGGTTATTTTGTTGAACTATTTATGGTTTCTAATCCAAATTTTTTAATATTTTAATCAGGCTTAAGTTCATCAAATTTAATTTTCATTAAATTATTTTTATGAAGAAAGGAATTTTACAACAAGAAAATCAATTATTATTTTTTTTTTTTTTTTTTTTTAATTTCCTAAGCTATTCCCACGAAGCTCTTCGCTTGTCTGCAGGACAGAAACCAGAGTCTCTGGCGGGAATCGAACCCGCAACCCCGGCGCTGATAGACTAGCTCGCTACCAGCTAGCCTACCGGGGCACCCAAAATTGTTATTGATAATCATTCATTCTTGACTGACCTGAGATTCGAACCAAAGGTTAAAATACAATTTGTTTTAAGGATTGATGTTTGACTATTGACGTCAGCAGTCATCGATGGCTGCGAGTGTAAGACGGCAAGTCCCTTTGAAGAGATCGAGGGGTAGCGATCGAAACATAACAGGGTATCCAGCCGCCTGGGTTTGAATCTCAGGTCAGTCAAGAATGAATGATTATCAATAACAATTTTAATTAATTTTCATGTTGTAAAATTCCCTTCTTCATAAAAATAATTTAATGAAAATTAAATTTGATGAACTTAAGCCTGATTAAAATATTAAAAAATGTATAGAAAAGATATTTTAATATGAAGAGTCTTCTAAATAAGCGTTAAAGAATGGAGAAACGTGTATTGGTTTGTGTGTTTGTTCCCTCCAGACTCCTAAGCTGCAGTCATTTCCCCATGGCCCGGTGCTTCGTATAAGCTATAAATATTTGAACATTTTCCAGTTGGTGTGGCACCTCCAATATAGCAAAAGTTTTCAAATTTGGAACAAAATATTTTGCCTATCAATACAAAACATCTGTCAGTGAACGTAAAACCTCCCATACACGAGACCTGTTTTAAAAATATTTTAGAAATTTAAATTTAATGGTTGTTGCAAAAGCTCATTCAAAAAAACTATTTAAAATAGACAATGTGAAGTGAAACAAGTAAGAGTGCTATATTCGGCTGTGCCGAATCTTATATACCCTTCACCATTGTGCGAGCAGAATAGATAGCAATTAAACAAAAACTAAATAAAACTGGTAATTTTTTTTTTTTAAATAAGAGACAACCGGTTGTGAACTTCGCTTTTCATAAGGCCCCAGAATATATATACTTTATAGGGTGTAGGATCAATATTGTAGAAATTACAGTTATATATACCTTTTTTACCTACCGTGAAGGGTATAAAAAGAGTAATTTTCGGGAATTCAGGGGTCTAATCACCGCATTCGATACTATCGTATCAAATAAACTACAGTAGTTTTGACTTAGCTGCACAATCTCCTTTGCACGATTTTTTGTGCAGGTAAATCAAAAATGCAGTTATCTTAAATGCATTTACCTGCCTTAATGTGCAGGTACACAATTGTGGTTACCTGCACAAAAGTGCAGCTAAAGTAAAGTGTTTGATTTAAAAGTAGAATAAAAAAATTATTTTTTTAATACATAAATTTATATTTTATTAAAATTTTATTTCAACCCAGGAGCTTACTAGGAATCTCACAAAGAGTCTTTTTGATCGTCGACGAGATCATTTTTTAATTGTAGACGATTCCTAGCAAGGGAGAAACTGTTACACGTGCTGATTCGTAAGAGAGATTCTTCCATAAAGCAGCGAAAAACGCTTATATTATTCGTAAAGGGAATCGTTTATGATGTATGTTGAGTTTATCTAACGAGTCTTTCAAAAGCATGCTAAGAGTCGTATGAGACTCATGTAGGTTTTATTTTGCAACCCGTGAAATACTCAGCCGTATGACTAAGCTACCTAAATAAGGGCATCAGGCGTATTTTTCATGCCAAAACTTCTAATTTTCATACAATTTCTATAAAACAAACCTTAAGGTCGCGAAATCAATACCATCCTGTGGGAAAATCCTTTTTTGCAGATCCTTAAACCGGTTTGTTTTATTAAAATTGTATTGTCAATAGCATTTTCATACTTCAAAAACTGTCTTATTTAGGTAGCTTAGTAATTGTTATACGACTCTTAAGCCTATAGTACACGGAATGTAAAAAGCCACATACGCATGCGGTTCTGACGTTATTTTGACGTCACTACAATACCCACAATAGCAAGTTCGTGTTGTGTGATGACGACAAAATTACGTCAGAACCACATGCGCATGTGACTTTTTACATTCCGTGTACTATAGGCTTTACAGAGAGTCCCAAAAGGTTCATTTCAAGATTTACAGACGAGCGTGTCAAAAAATAAATAAATTAAGAAAAGATTTAGATGTTTTTGTTGTCAGATAATCACCGGAAGATTCTTTAAGGAGTTGTATATTAAACATAATCGTCTAACAAACAGCCTATGCTAGCTGGGAAATAGCAGATCATTTTATACATGAATGTATGTTTATTTAATATAAAAGAAACATTAACAAAAACAATGAGAATTCACAAAGAACATAAAACATAAAAAACAAAATAATTGCGATTTATATTTTTATAAACAGCTTAAATTGGATATTTATGTGAAAAAGTGGCCAACATATAGTTTTATGTGTGCAGCTAACTTTGATGTTTTGTATGAAAATATTTTAAAGCTGCCCAAAAATATGAAAAATGTGCAGGTATACAAAATGCACGTAAACGAGTATTTTGAAGAATAATTCCAGAAAATATTTATTTTGGGCAGTTAAGTCAAAGTGCAGCTAACTTTGATATTTTGTATGAAAATAATTTTAAAATGCCAAAAATTTTGTGCATTTATCTTAAATGTGCAGGTATAGAAAGTGCACTTAAAAAAGGAATTTGTATGGAATTAGAAAGAATAATTCCAAAAATTATCAATTTTGTGCAGTTAAGTCAAAAGTGCACGTAAACAAAAGGGAGTTAAGTCTAAACTACTGTATTGCATTTTTTTGCATACGATAGACACTGGCGTATCGAATGAAAACTCGATAAATGTAATGTCGAGTTACTCGATGTCGAATGCTATTATTTCAAATTCAATACATTTCATTCGATATCGAGTTTCAAGATACCAAAATAAATAATTTCGATGAATTTTGCTCGATATCGTATGCGGTGATTAGACCCCAGTATTTCGGTTATAACTCATACAAATTTCCGACATTTTGGTATATAAGTCATATACATAGGACATATGGCAGCCCTAAAATTTAGGTTTTTATAAAAATTTTGATGTTTTTTAGCCCATTTTTTGAGTATTTTGCTCATAAATTACCCATTATCTAACCGATTTGATAGTTTTATATACCGACGTGTTAAGGAAGAATTTTACCATTTACTTAAGTTATATTTATATATAAACATTTTTATATACTTGTAAATATATATTTTAACAAAGTTAATTATAAAAAGAGTAATTTTTGGGGATTCAGTATTTCGGTTATAACTCAGCCATTTTTTAACCGATTTGGCAGATTTATACACTCGGGGAGATCCATGGTTCCCGAAAGTGGGTATTTAAAAAAAAAATTTAATTTTGGTCATAACTTTTTTGTATCTGAACCGATTTTCCCGAGTTTTTTATAAAATATGTTCTACTAAAAATTTCCGATAATTTGATATATAAGTCATATCCATAGGACATATAGCAGCCCTAAAATTTAGGTTTTTATACAATTTTTAATTTTTTTTTACGAGTGGTACCACGCCCATTTCTCCAATCCCGCCCACATTTTGTAGGATGGTGTGTATTGGCAACCTAAATGTAAGTACCTAATTTGGAAACTTTGGCTCTTGCCGTTCTCAAGATATACAGAACTAAAAAAATACAACAACAACAAGGAATTTTTGGAAAAATTTAGAGGTAGTCGTGGTTTTTTGCTCATATTTCCGTCATTTTTGGACCGATCTGGCTGAATTTCAATAGCAAACTTAAACGGAGTATATGTGCCATAAATATACATCAACCTAGTTCACATCATTTCTGGGGGTTTCGGAAAACCCATTTCAACATACACACGGACAGACGGACAACCGGATTTGAACTTCGCTTTTCGTAAGGACCCAGAATATATACACTTTATAGGGTGTAGGATCAATATTGTGGAACATGCAAACGGAATGACAAAGTTATATATACCCTCTTACCTTCGGTGAAGGGTATAAAAAAGTTCTTCTAGAACTCGTTTGTTGACCTAAAAAGAGAAAACGCTGGCATTTTTCCTACTGGGTTATTATTATTTCTTTATAAAATTATTATTTTTTTTTATTTTCATTTGTCTTAATGTATTTGCAGACATATCATTATTGTTTTAATTATTCAATGGTTGTTAATGTATGTATTAATTATACGCAACCCCAAAATATTGAAAATTTGCAACTGAAAATACAATTATCGAAATACTTAATTGTCGAATTTCGAGATAGTTAAAATAAATTGTTTTTGGATAAACTTGTTTGTTTAAATTTAAATAAAATAAGCAAATTGTTTTGAAGAAAAATCAAAAAATAAAAGCCGAAATTTATTCGAAGTGAAGCAAAAATTAAAAAAATTTACTTTATATAAGTACTTAAGTTATGTTCACATTATTGGGGGATTTACAAGGTGTCATAAAGTCATATGTCTTAAAATAATAACATGAAAAATAGGACTGTTGTGAACAACCGCTCATAATTCAGTGTGCTATTTTGAATTTAAATCAGCTGATTTAAAACAAATATAAAAAATAAATATTTACCTAACATCAAAATATTTTTTAATTCTAATCGATGAATTAATAAATAAAATAAGACCTTACCTGACTATTTTCCATTTTTCAGACGCAAATCACAAATAAATTTTATTTTGTTTGATATTCAAAAAGGCAGAGTCCTAAGCCGATCTAATTTTATGCCGCAAGTGATTTGTTGCAAAAATTGCTAGCCGCAGGTTAAATTCGGATGTTAGCCGGCTGCATTTTACCATCAACGGCGACGACTTACAAAAACTACTGCGGCTCGGCTCAGCCGTTCAGCGCAGACCTCTTCGGATGAATAACGACCGCACAATACACAAAGGACTTTTTGTTTACAAAGCAACAAAAATATTTTTAAACCATTATAAAATTTTAGAACATTATGAAAATATAACACGATAGCACACCTAGTGAATACCACAATTAGTTGTGAAGAGGTCATATCTGTGAGTTTGTCATTCCGTGTGAAACTTTTTTACTATTCATCTCATACCCCACAATGTATATATATTCTGGCTCCTTGTGTAATTCTAAGTCGATTTAGCCATGTCAGCCTGTCTTTCCGTCTGTTGAAAACACGCTCACTTTCGAAAAATTCAAAAGAAGTGAACAAACTTGGTGTCAAATTGCTTTTAGTTATCGCAAGCAGTTTGGGAATGAAATCCAGCAAAATCGGTTCAGTAGGATCAGAGCTATGAATCAAAATGTTGAACCACCACCTTAAACAATTTATAATTTTGTTACAAAAACGAACATAAATGATGGAACAATGCACGGAATGATAAAAAGTTTTGCAAAAATTCGTTCCACTCGACTGGAAATTACACTGTAAAATTTCGTGAAGATTGGTCCATAATTTACTAAAGTCTCCATATAAACCCCACACCCACCTAAAACTATAATTAATAATGCTACCAGAATAAAATTAAATAAATACTTCACAGTTTTATAGGACTAGAAATCACACTAATAAATTTCGCGATGATCGGTCCATTATTTACTTTAGGAGCATATAAAGCCCACTCTGGTTAATTAATTAACGACTAATGGTTAATAAATCACTGATGGTTTAAACGCTGGTTTAGTTGCACTAAACTTGAATTATTATGACGTTTAAGACCAACAACTATAAATCAGTGTCCCATGTTGTTAAAAAAATAACATGAGGCAGCACTGCCGAAAATCTTATCAAATTCATATGGTCTGTATTGGTTATTTAAACCACAGAGCATTCAGAGATGAAAAAATTACGTTGATAAATGCCCAAATCATTTGTGTGGGCAGCTTTCGAAGAAAGTGAAAGTAAACTTTTTGTGGTAGTGAAGTGGCAATGTGTTAAAACATGCCGTCGCAATCAACACAAATTGCGTAATCAAAACAAAAATGCAAAAAGGGCAGCTTTCGAAGAAAAAGACAGAAAAACACAATATTTCCTGTCTCGTGACGCCTCTGTGTGCTCTGTGGCTTAAACGCTCAATTGTATTCGTTTAACTGCCCGTCTATACCAGAGATAATTATTGCGACATATATTGCAGTAAATGTCAATGGATCTGAAGACAATGTAAAAATTAATTATGTTAATACACGCCTAAACTGCAACGCTGTTTCAAAAAACTGAATTACGAAAGTCTTCAACATTAAAATAAATGGTTTTTTTTAACTTTATGTTCGCACGGCATCTTGAATTATGTTGTTTTCTTTTTGAATTACAAATACGCATTACGCTGTTCAAACCGCATCTTCTTAATTCAAGAACTCTTCTTTTTACATTTATGAAAATTTTTGCTTTGAAAATTAATACAAAACCAAGCAACAATTTAAAATGTCTCGTTTTTAATAATTCCTATTTTGTTTCTTTATTTGTTGTTTTAAATTTCACAAAAAAAAAACTTTTTTCCAATTTTATGCAAGGCAAATTCATATTACATGAATTCGCCTTGAGTTTATGTTTTTAGGGCGATTTGGATTTATAACTCTTATCCTCCTAAACGGATTTGGCTGATTATCAATCTCTTGTTAGTAAAACTAGAAACGATTCGATGCCGAAATTGGTATTTTTCTTTGACTTCCCAATAATAAGACATACAGGGCTGCAGTAAAGTGAGTGAAGAAACTCTTAGCAAATTTATAAAAAAAAAATAACATTTCAAGGGCCACGGCATTTCCTTCCCAGTTTTTATATGCGTTGAATAAAGCGCTTTTTGTGTAAAAAAATGTATTGCTTCAAAGTGGGAACTCAAAATATAAAATTCAAGCCTTCCGTAAGCGAAATGGTGAGATTTCTCCCTTACAAACCTGCTTCGTTGGAAGTTCAATTTGTATTGGGTTGTAGTGAGCGTATTTTCAACAGACGGACAGACAGTTGGACACGGTTAAATCTACTTAGAATTAAACATGCACCCGAAATATACATATATGTATACTTTATAGAGTCTCAGATAAATATTAAAGTTTCACACGGAGTGACAAACTAAGTAAACCCTAACTCACCTATAATGCTGAAGGTTATAAAAATAAGAAAAATGGTTGAAAGCTTAAAAAATAAACAAAAATTTTTTATTGTGATTAAAATAAAAATAACCAATATTGTTGTTCCAAAAAAATTACTCAAGTGTGTTGGTAATGAAACATTAATTAGAATAAATAAACAAAATAAATAAGCTAATTAATTGTAAATGAAATTAAATAAATAGTTTTTAAAAAAATATATTAAAAATTTCATATATCTGACTTTATTTTAAACTAATAAAAGCACCCTAAAAATCCCCTTTTCTTTCCTTCTCTAACAAGTTGGTTTTTGTTTGTGATAAATTTTTTAGCGTCCCAAGTCGAAAATAAAATTCGACAATAGAAACAGTTGTGTAAATAAAACTAAATTACTTGATATTTACAAAAAGTTTCGTTTTAAAAATTATTTGTTTGGATACAAAACAAAAATCAACAAAATTACTTAAAAAATTAAAATGTACAAAGTACAGTAGTAGACCTATCCGAATTATTAAAACCGCCATAGTGCTGACTATAATTCCATTTCAGTTATAAATAAAACATTTTCAAAAAGCTGCCTTTAACCCATTCCTGCCCAATAGGTATTTCAATACGCAAAGAAAAAATAAACACAGCAAAGATATTCTAGAAAAGGCCAGATGAGAGATAATTGCTGCAACATACCTGAACCTGAAAAAAATTAAAAGAGTAGAATTGATTGGTTTTTGCATTAGTTAGTTCTCATCCATATTATGAAACATTTGCTGCAAAAACTATATTCCAATTATCTTTTGAAACTGCATTCGTGTCCATAGAATACCATTTTTGTTTTACGCCATTGAGTCATTTTCTATGCCTCCTCTCTTTTTTCAATAACAGACATACAATTGCAAACTGCTTGTATTTACATGAAACAAATTACACTTTTCCATTCGTCTTTCCCATTTCTTCAACAAACTCAAGGCGAATTAAATACAGGTGATGTCGAAACGCCTTCTGTTTTTTTTATAGGTCGAGCCTATTTGTTTTGATTTGATAGTGTTTTGCTAAGAATGGTTGACATTTCGAGCCGTTTTTGTTGTTCACCTGTAGTTGAATTCGGCTTGAACAAACTCAAATGTTTCATAATATGGATTGGGACTTATCATAAAGATGAATTAAGTTGTTTGCTATTTCCAATAATGCTTGAAAAAAGTGTTGGCAAATAAAGCACAAAGCGAAAATCAAAAAATGCTCACCCGCTTAAAATAGTTTTAGGCGTTACTTAGCATTGTAAAAAATTTAAAAGCGATTTGTAAATTATGCAATTTTGTTTTATTTAGTTGACATGTCTAAAAATGTTTTCCACATTGGCTAAAGAATGTGAAAGCGACATAATTTGTTAGAAATTCAATTTTAAATTTGAATTTTTGGCCAAACAGTTTGTAAATGTACTTGACTTTCTTATAAAAGATTGGCAATCTGATGTACCTGCATAATCCTCAATTGCGTTTTTTTTATTTAAATTTTTTTTCATTAAAAATAATATGAATTTAGCTTGCCACAACTTTTTTGTAAGAATCAATCTACTCTTTGATAATCATGGGCAGTAATCGGCTCACATAAACAAAGTTATGTAAAGAGGTTAATTATCTAGATATTAACTCCATATAAGATTTTTTTCTCTTAAAGGGATTTAAAGGTCGGTCGGTCGCCGAGGTCCTAGGTGGCTAGCTAGTGCGTAAAGAAACTAGTCGTTAACAGCTCCCCTCAGCGTCAGGACAAAGCGCTGTTGTACGTCCACGCACGCCGTCACTGCGTTGTTCGGTCCGAACAAAAATGAATACCTCCTTTTTAAAACAAAAAAGAAAAACTAACACAAAAACAACAAATGATAAGGACACGACGGACGGGATTAACCAGGGTCAGTCGGACGTCACGGTCTGTGAGGTAGGGAGTACCCTCTCCACAGTTCATGAGAACATAATTGAACGGGAGAGACAGGTACTGACCGACCTTTACGTGTAAAGTCTTCTGGGACTATCGAGTGACTCCTGTGGTGAAACCGGGGCTACTCAAGGGTTAGAGGGACTGACTCTGCTCTCTGGCACGGAGCTCGATATTGATATATCAGCTCACAGTCAGACTACAGAGCCTGCCACTCTCATCTGTGAGGCCAAGGGACATCCGAGGGGACACTCGGGAGAAGATTGTCCACAACTTGTTCGGCAGGACGCCAAGCGCCCCTCCACAAGACATTAAGAACTCCAGCCGAACGAAGGAGGAGAAGGCGCAGAACGGTACAGGGAGTTCTCTGGCATATCTGGATAAGATGTCGAAGAGAGATCCTTCAACGTTCTCCGCGAGGGATAGGCACCTTCTGAGAAGGCACCGTAAGAGCTTCGCCAAATTCGAAAGAATTTACGGCCCTGTCAGTACCGTGCTTGGTTGGCCCTATCCTTGGAGAAAGCAGGTGGATGAAGTCGACGACCCGGACACTACTCAAAAGAGTACAGGGCCGTTGGCATCTTCAACCTGCCGTGGAGAGATGGAAAAAGGAGGGGTTGCCCCCGATGACCAAAGCGCTCATGTCTTCGGAAAGAGCTGTGGAGGATAAGGGGGCGATACCCAAGAAGGTAGGCTAAGGCAGCTGACACGAGGAAGAAGACTGTTAATCCTCCGTCCGATTCCACAAGTGGCTCTCGTAAGGAGGCCAGTAGAGGAAAAGGTGCGTGCAGGAACAAGCCTTCTAAACTAGTCGTGCCGAAATCACCGAGCTCAGTGAAGAGTGTTGGTACATCTCCAGCTGAAGCTCCTAATAGCTCTAATAAGGAGACCATTAAGAGGATCAGATCTGGGGATGATCAGCCTGCTTCATCGAACAAAAGACTGAAGATTTCGATGAGCCTGGAAGGTCATCTGCAAATGGCTGTCATCGATCGGAATGCTCCGGATGGGAGGATCAGTGCCGAACTATGGCAGTTAGTGGAGGCTAGGCTTATCGACGAGCTGGCAGCATTCAAGGGCAAAGAAGAGGACGTATCCTTCAATGGTGGGGACTGGGTTAAGTCACTCCCTTAGGTTGTCAATTGTGGTAACAAGAATTCTTTGGAATTCTTAAGGACTACAATTGACAAATGCAGCGACATTAACGCGGGGGCAAGGTTTGAAGTCATACAAGCCTCCGATTTGCCAATTAGGTCCATAGTGACAGTATGGATTCCACCACCCGTTCGCCCGGTGGAAACTATACTGGCAGTATTGGGCAACCAAAACAATAGGCTTCTTACCGACCAATGGAGGCTAGTGACCTCACTGGTGTGTAAGGGGAACACCGGCAGGGACATCCGCTTCGCGGTGGATCGAAAGTACATGGAATTCTTGGAGGAGGGGGGGGGTAGTTAAGTTTGGTTAAGGTAACGTCAGGTTCCGGTATCCGAAACATGACAGGACCAAAGAGGTTGTTAGTGGTGCAAATAAACCTGCACCATTGTGAAGCAGCCTCAGCCGAACTAACAACCTTCCTCACCAGCACCCGGACGGACGTAACC
The DNA here is from genome assembly GCA_949318255.1 of Pollenia labialis. Lineage (NCBI taxonomy): Eukaryota > Metazoa > Arthropoda > Insecta > Diptera > Polleniidae > Pollenia > Pollenia labialis. Next base: position 149,971,282 of record OX439140.1, on the reverse strand, counting down.
CTAATCCAAGAACTATGGATTAATAAAAATAAGGTTTACGGTTTAGGGGTTGCGGGATACAGTCTGTTTGTCCCGTCCACGGAGGACAAGGTAAGAACGTGCATATTAGCGAGGAATGAATTGAATTTTCTCATCTCTCATTCTTTCAGGTGCGGTGACTTGACCGTAGTAAAGGGAGAAGCCAAAGGTAAGCGCACTCTTACACTGGCTTCGGTGTATATGCCGTACGAGGCGTTGGAGCCACCTGGCATGGAGGTGCGGGAACTGTCGGCATATGCAAGGAGGAAGGGTGCTGCGATGCCAATGCTCATCATTGTCTATTGGGGAGTGCAGACATAAACAAAAGGGGAGAGTTAATGTTTGATTTTATAACTACTAACAATCTTATTATCTGTAATATGGGTAACACGCCGACGTTCAAAAATAAAGATAGACAGGCAGTGATAGATCTGACATTAGTGAACCGTGACGAGCAACTTGTTGTTGATTGGAGGGTGGCAACGGACTGTACATTTTCAGACCATAGTCGTATTACCTTCACATTGAATTTTAACCCCCCTGGGGTTTTTCCATTTAGGAACCCTTGGGGGACAAAATGGGACTCCTTTAAGGAAAGAGTCCGAATTGGATTGGCGCAAAGGGCCTTGGGCGACTTGCTGCCGACTGATCTGGAGGGTGTTGTGAACAAGTTCACTCATCTTTTAAGGGAAAGCTATGAGCAGTCCTGCCCGGTTACATTTCCAGGTAGGCGTAAACAGCCCAACTGGTGGACCAGGGAACTTCACGTTCAAAGGTCTACGGTAAGGAGACTGTTTAATAGGGCCAAGCTTACCAGAGCACCAGAGGATTGGAACAATCACAGGGTGCAGTCCAACAGGTATAAGGCGGATCTGAAAAGGGCAAAGCGACTATCATGGCGGCAAATTTGTGCATCCATTGATAATGCCAACGAGTTGTCAAGATTCCGACGGATTTTATCTAAGGACCCTAAGGCCCTTGGGTACATCCAAAGGAATGACGGCTTATGGACTGAGTCTAGCTCTGAGACCATAACCTTATTTACGGAGACGCACTTTCCCGGGTGCAGGGAAACCGGAGGTATGGACGACGGGCAATGGGACGTGATGTCCATGACATCGGATTATACTTCCGCCTGCGTCGAGGAAATGGTCACAAGGGAGAAGAAGCTGGCGTGGGCGGTCAATACTTTCGACCTTTATAAATCACCGGGTCCGGATGGCATTTTTCCGGCCATGCTCTGCAACATTCCGGACGATGCATCATTTCTTCTGGTGAATGTATTCAAGAAGTGCCTCAGAATGAGGTATCTGCCTAGGGGTGGAGAGGGGTCAGGGTGATTTTTATACCCAAGGCTGCTAAAGCCGGCCACATCATTTTTGTTGAAGACTCTTGAGAGGCTAATAGATTTCTATCTCAGGAGCAATATTGAGACCCGCCTTACTAGCAACGCTCAACATGCTTACCTGAAGGGTAAATCTGTTGAGAGCGCGTTACATAAGGTGGTGAGGCATAAGGAATATACTCACGCCGCGTTTCTGGATATAGAAGGAGCCTTTAATAACATTAGGATTGAGGCGATTAGAGATTCGTTGTTGGAGTTGGGAGTTGAGGACTTTCTGGTGGAGTGGATAGTCTGCATGCTTGGCAGTAGGATTATACACTCGAGCCTGGGGGATCATGTGATGAGGAGGAGGGTTACCAGGGGGACACCACAAGGGGGGGTTCTATCACTTCTACTGTGGTTGCTTGCGGTCAACGGGATTCTTAGGTCATTTGATTCCATGGGCTGGAAGGTTGTTGCCTATGCGGACGACATACTTCTGCTGGTCAGGGACAAATTTCTGTCCACGATCGGGGAAATTATGCAGGTTATGCTAGGCGAACTATCGGCATGGGACAAGGATAGGGGACTGGGTGTTAACCCTGTGAAGACTGAGCTGGTGCATTTACCAGAAGGTTTGAATAGAGGGATTTAGGAGGCCAGTGCTAGATGGCGTCGAGTTACCTCCATCGGACGGAGCAAAGTATTTGGGTAACTTTATGCACTGCAAACTGTCTTGGAAGAGAAATACTCAGGAAAGGATGAGGAGGTACTCAATGCATACTACACATGCGGGAACTCCATTGGTAAGAACTGGGGTCTGAGGCCGGATATGTTGATATTCAAAAAGGCAGAGTCCTAAGCCGATCTAATTTAATGCCGCAAGTGATTTGTTGCAAAAATTGCTAGCCGCAGGTTAAATTCGGATGTTAGCCGGATACATTTTACCATCAACGGCGACGACTTACAAAAACTACTGCGGCTCGGCTCAGCCGTTCAGCGCAGGCCTCTTCGGATGAATTACGACCGCACAATACACAAAGGACTTTTTGTTTACAAAGCAACAAAAATATTTTTAAACCATTATAAAATGTAAGAACATTATGAAAATATAACACCATAGCACACCTAGTGAATATCCAATATGTGTATTTGTCATATTTCATTATTTTACCCTCCACCACAATTAGTTGTGAAGAGGTCATAGCTATGAAATTGTCATTCCGTGTGAAACTTTTTTACTATTCATCTCATACCCCATAATGTATATATATTCTGACTCCTTGTGTAATTCTAAGTCGATTTAGCCATGTCAGCCTGTCTTTCCGTCTGTTAAAAACACGCTCACTTTCGAAAAATTCAAAAGAAGTGAACAAACTTGGTGTCAAATTGCTTTTAGTTATCGCAAGCAGTTTAGGAATGAAATCCAGCAAAATCGGTTCAGTAGGATCAGAGCTATGAATCAAAATGTTGAACCACCACCTTAAACAATTTATAATTTTGTTACAAAAACGAACATAAATAGTGGAACAATGCACTCGACTGGAAATTACACTGTACAATTTCGTGAAGATTGGTCCATAATTTACTTAAGGCTCCATATAAACCCAACTCCCACCTAAAACTATAATTAATAATGCTACCAGAATAAAATTAAATAAATACTTCACAGTTTTATAGGACTAGAAATCACACTAATAAATTTCGCGATGGTCCATTATTTACTTTAGGAGCATATAAAGCCCACTCTGGTTAATTTATTAACGACTAATGGTTAATAAATCACTGATGGTTTAAACGCTAGTTTAGTTGAACTAAACTTGAATTATTATGACGTTTAAGACCAACAACTACAAATCAGTGTCCCATGTTGTTAAAAAAATAACATGAGGCAGTACTGCAAAAATTTTATCAAATTCATATGGTCTGTATTGGTTATTTAAACCACAGAGCATTCAGAGATGAAAAAATTACGTTGATAAATGCCCAAATCATTTGTGTGGGCAGCTTTCGAAGAGAGTGAAAGTAAACTTTTTGTGGTAGTGAAGTGGCAATGTGTTTAAACATGCCGTCGCAATCAACACAAATTGCGTAATCAAAACAAAAATGCAAAAAGGGCAGCTTTCGAAGAAAAAGACAGAAAAACACAATATTTCCTGTCTCGTGACGCCTCTGTGTGCTCTGTGGCTTAAACGCTCAATTGTATTCGTTTAACTGCCCGTCTATACCAGAGATAATTATTGCGACATATATTGCAGTAAATGTCAATGGATCTGAAGACAATGTAAAAATTAATTATGTTAATACACGCCTAAACTGCAACGCTGTTTCAAAAAACTGAATTACGAAAATAAATGGTTTTTTTAACTTTATGTTCGCACGGCATCTTGAATTAAGTTGTTTTCTTTTTGAATTACAGATACGAATTACGCTGTTCAAACCGCATCTTCTTAATTCAAGAACTCTTCTTTTTGACATTTATGAAAATTTTTGATTTGAAAATTAATACAAAACCAAGCAACAATTTAAAATGTCTCGTTTTTAATAATTCCTATTTTGTTTCTTTATTTGTTGTTTTAAATTCCACAAAAAAAACCTTTTTACAATTTTATGCAAGGCAAATTCATATTACATGAATTCGCCTTGAGTTTATGTTTTTAGGGCGATTTGGATTTGTAACTCTTATCCTCCTAAACGGATTTGGCTGATTATCAATCTCTTGTTAGTAGAACTAGAAACGATTCGATGCCGAAATTGGTATTTTTCTTTGACTTCCCAATAATAAGACATACAGGGCTGCAGTAAAGTGAGTAAAGAAACTCTTAGCAAATTTATAAAAAAAAAAAATAACATTTCAAGGGTCACGGCATTTCCTTCCCAGTTTTTATATGCGTTGAATAAAGCGCTTTTTGTGTAAAAAAATGTATTGCTTCAAAGTGGGAACTCAAAATATAAAATTCAAGCCTTCCGTAAGCGAAATGGTGAGATTTCTCCCTTACAAACCTGCTTCGTTGGAAGTTCAATTTGTATTGGGTTGTAGTGAGCGTGTTTTCAACAGACGGATAGACAGTTGGACACGGTTAAATCTACTTAGAATTAAACATGCACCCAAAATATACATATATGTATACTTTATAGAGTCTCAGATAAATATTAAAGTTTCACACGGAGTGACAAACTAAGTAAACCCTAACTCACCTATAATGCTGAAGGTTATAAAAATAAGAAAAATGGTTGAAAGCTTAAAAAATAAACAAAAATTTTTTATTGTGATTAAAATAAAAATAACCAATATTGTTGTTCCAAAAAAATTACTCAAGTGTGTTGGTAATGAAACATTAATTAGAATAAATAAACAAAATAAATAAGCTAATTAATTGTAAATGAAATTAAATAAATAGTTTTTAAAAAAAATATATTAAAAATTTCATATATCTGACTTTATTTTAAACTAATAAAAGCACCCTAAAAATCCCCTTTTCTCTCCTTCTCTAACAAGTTGGTTTTTGTTTGTGATAAATTTTTTAGCGTCCCAAGTCGAAAATAAAATTCGACAATAGAGACAGTTGTGTAAATAAAACTAAATTACTTGATATTTACAAAAAGTTTCGTTTTAAAAATTATTTGTTTGGATATAAAACAAAAATCAACAAAATTACTTAAAAAATCAAAATGTTCATACAAAGTACAGTAGTAAACCTATCCGAATAATTAAAACCGCCATAGTGCTGACTATAATTCCATTTCAGTTATAAAGAAAACATTTTCAAAAAGCTGCCTTTAACCCATTCCTGCCTAATAGGTATTTCAATACGCAAAGAAAAAATAAACACAGCAAAGATATTCTAGAAAAGGCCAGATGAGAGAAAATTGCTGCAACATACATTTTTATTGAAAAGTAAACATTGATAAACCTGAAAAAAATTAAGAGAGTAGAATTGATTGGTTTTTGCATTAGTTAGTTCTCATCCATATTATGAAACATTTGCTGCAAAAACTTTATTCCAATTATCTTTTGAAACTGCATTCGTGTCCATAGAATACCATTTTTGTTTTACGCCATTGAGTCATTGTCTATGCCTTCTCTCTTTTTTTAATAACAGACATACAACTGCAAACTGCTTGTACATGAAACAAATTACACTTTTCCATTCGTCTTTCCCATTTCTTCAACAAACTCAAGGCGAATTAAATGCAGGTGATGTCGAAACGCCTTCTGTTTTTTTTATAGGTCGAGCCTATTTGTTTTGATTTGTTAGTGTTTTGCTAAGAACGGTTGACATTTCGAGCCGTAAACACTAACAATGCAATGCAAAACCCCCTATGTTGTTTCTGTTGTTTTTGGATTGTTGTAGTTGCGACACCACCTGTAGTTGAATTCGGCTTGAACAAACTCAAATGTTTCATAATATGGATTGGGACTTATCATAAAGATGAATTAAGTTGTTTGCTATTTCCAATAATGCTTGAAAAAAGTGTTGGAAAATAAAGCACAAAGCGAAAATCAAAAAATGCTCACCCGCTAAAATAGTTTTAGGCGTCCCTTAGCATTGTAAAAAATTTAAAAGCGATTTGTAAATTATGCAATTTTGTTTTATTTAGTTGACATGGCGAAAAATGTTTTCCACATTGGCTAAAGAACGTGAAAGCGACATAATTTGTTAGAAATGCACCAGGATAATTCTCAATTTTAAATTTGAATTTTTGGCCAAACAGTTTGTAAATGTACGTGACTTTCTTACAAAAGATTGGCAATATGATGTACCTGCATCATCTTCAATTGGGCTTTTTTTGATTTAAATTTTTTTCATTAAACATTAATATGAACTTAGCTTGCCACAACTTTTTTGTAAAAATCAATCTACTCTTTGGTAAACATGGGCAGTAATCGGCTCACATAAACAAAGTTATGTAAAGAGGTTAATTATCTAGATATTAACATCCATATGAGATTTTTTTCTCTTAAAGGGATTTAAAGGTCGGTCGCTAAATTGTTTAGTAATGTTAACTTTTTAAGCCCTCGCCTGGGTAACTATCTTGTCGAGATGAGAGGGTTTAAGTGCACTCTACGGTTCTGATCTCATGGGATGATGTATGTGATGAATACGTCCTCGCGGGAGGTCGAGAACACTGAAGGGGTGTGCAACTAAAGGTTTCTCATCTTGTCAGGACAATGAGGCGGTAGTGGAATGCACACTACCGGTCCATTATCAGTACATATAGCACGGCGTGTAAGCCCGCGGGTTCGCCCCTGGCAAGGTGCGGGCTTTACCAGTGGCTGGGGCGCGAAATATGCACTTTTAAGGACAACGTGGTTGATAGCTGTGCCAAGGTCCTAGGTGGCTAGTTAGTGCGTAAAGAAACTAGTCGTTAACAGCTCCCCTCAGCGTCAGGACAAAGCGCTGTTGTACGTCCACGCACGCCGTCACTGCGTTGTTCGGTCCGAACAAAAATGAATACCTCCTTTTTAAAACAAAAAACAAAAACTAACACAAAAACAACAAATGATAAGGACACGACGGACGGGATTAACCAGGGTCAGTCGGACGTCACGGTCTGTGAGGTAGGGAGTACCCTCTCCACAGTTCATGAGAACATAATTGAACGGGAGAGACAGGTACTGACCGACCTTTACGTGTAAAGTCTTCTGGGACTATCGAGTGACTCCTGTGGTGAAACCGGGGCTACTCAAGGGTTAGAGGGACTGACTCTGCTCTCTGACACGGAGTTCGATATTGATATATCAGCTCACAGTCAGACTACAGAGCCCGCTACTCTCATCTGTGAGGCCAGGGGACATCAGAGGGGACACTCGGGAGAAGATTGTCCACAACTTGTTCGGCAGGACGCCGTGGAGGATGGGCCAAGCGCCCCTCCACGAGACATTAAGAACTCCATCCGAACGAAGGAGGAGAAGCCGCAGAACGGTACAGGGAGTTCTCTGGCATATCTGGATAAGATGTCGAAGAGAGATCCTTCAACGTTCTCCGCGAGGGATAGGCACCTCTGAGAAGGCACCGTCAGATTTTCGGCCCTGTCAGTACCGTGCTTGGTTGGCCCTATCCTTGGAGAAAGCAGGTGGATGAAGTCGCCGACCCGGACACTAATCAAAACAGTAAAGGGCCGTTGGCATCGTCAACCTGCCGTGGAGAGATGGAGAAAGAAGGAAGCCCCGATGACCAAAGCGCTCATGTCTTCGTCCTGTATTTAACAGGACAGTCCTGTTTTTTAACATGCTGTCCCTTGAGATTTTTTTGTAAATACAGGACAGTACAATGTCCCTTATTTCCTAATTTGATATGCAAATGTCCTCTTTTTAGCATATACATTGCACGAACATTAATATAAAATTATCATAAAAATCCAACTGTATACTTTCCCTACATTTCCAAAAGTGAAAAATTTGTTTACTGGGATATGGGAAATTTCCTATAATCTGGCAACATTGTGAATTGTCAGCTTGAAATTGAATTGTCAATGTCAACTTGTTAAAAAAACAATGTGAAAGATTTGTGGTTAGTAATTTATTTATTTATTTAAATTCACATTTAAAATAGCATTCATTTTATTAGAGATATGGCTCCAACAAAAAGAAAATGTAATTTCAATGATGACTTAAAAAGCGAGTTTCCATTTATTAAAACAACAAGTAGCTCCAATGAGGTGAGATGTGAAAAATGCTTGGCACATTTTTCTATAGCAAATAGTGGACGTACTGATATTAAACAACATTTGCAAACACAAAAGCATAAAAGAGCAGATTTAGCCAAATCATCAAGTAAAGTTTTAACGAATTTTTTAAGAAGTAAATGATAAGAAAAGGACCTAACTATTGTAGAAGGTACTTGGACATTTCACAGTGTTCAGCACAATTTTTCATTTAGGTCTAACGATTGCACATCAAAACTGATCAAATCGTGTTTCAATGGAAAATATTCTTGTGCTAGAACAAAATGTGAATCCATTGTTTACAATATTTTTACACCAATGTCATTAAATACAATCAAAGCAGATTTGTCAAACGTTCAATGTATCACAATATATTTAGATTGTTCGAATCACAAAAATGTTAAAATTTGTCCAATATTAATTCGATACTTTCTGCCGAATAAAGGAATTCAGATTAAGATTTTGGATGTTAAAGACCTTGTTGGAGAAACTTCAGATATTATTTCAAAATATGTGCAAGAGACTCTTGAAAAAAATGAAATAATTAGTAAAATGATAGCGTTTTGTGAAGACAGCACAAATTGTAATTTTGGTGGTGCAGCCAGAAAAGGTCAGAATAATATCTTTCACAAAATGCAAAACTTCATTGGCCAAAAACTGATAGGTGTAAATTGCGCTGCACATATTTTGAACAACTGCATACAAACTGCAGCAGAATGCTTACCTATTGATATTGAAGTTATTATTGTCAAAATTTATTCTTTTTTTTTATATTTATACAGTTAGAATTGAAAATTTCAAAGAAATATGTGAAGATATTGAAATAGAATATAAAAAGTTACTAGGACATAGCAAAACTCGATGGTTAACTTTAATGCCTGCTTTGGAAAGAATCATAAAACTATTTGAAGCTTTAAAATTATATTTTATGTCTCAACCAAAATGTCCGACAATATTACGAAATTTTTTTATGAGTCCTTGTGCTGAATTATGGTTATCCTTTGCATATAGCCAAGCTTCAACATTTCATAAAGCTATTCTTAATATAGAATCACAAAATATTTCAATGCCTGAGGCTTCAACTATTTTAAAAGATTTAAAATTTAAATTGGTCGAACGGAAAAAGGATCTGTTTTTACCCCTTACCGTCAAAAATATTATTCTCGAATTACAGAAAAGTAATGATTTTGTTGAAACAATAACTAAAGAACATACATATAACAAATTTTTACCAAACATGCATTGATTACCTAAATCAGTGGGATAAAGCTATTAGAGATGTAGAAATTTAAGACTGGATATTGTTACGAAATATGTTATCTTGGGACAAGATTGAAAAAACTTTATCCTATCTAAATGAATTTAGAAATGATTTAAAATAAATAATGAAGATTTATTTGATGAAGTGAGCTGCGTGAAAAATTTTGCAAATAATGAAAAAATAGAAGACTGGAGGGTAAAAAATATATCAGTAGATGAGAGATGGATTGAAATTTTTAATCACTTTAAGAAACATGTGGTTGCATATAAAAATATATTGATACTTGTTGAATTTTGTCTATGTCTACCAGCTTCAAATGCTGCTACCGAGAGAGTGTTTTCAATAATGAATAATATTTGGACCACCGAAAAATCGCAATTAAAAGTAAATACTTTAAGATCATTATTAATTACAAAATGCAATTTTAAAATGAATTGCTCAGAATTTAAAGGATTTTTAATTAACAATCCAGATGTTTTAAAAAAAATCCATTCTGTGGAAAAATATCAAACTTCATAACTAAATTTAACATTTATGTTGTTTTTTTCTATTTTTTTGTTAGCCTTAGCCAAGAAGACTGTTCATAAAACCACATTTATTTTTTTAAATTAGAATATTATAAAAACTTTTTATTTAACTTTTTATTCTAGTCAAGAAGACTTGTTTTTGTTGTTACTTAATTTTATAATAATAATAATAAATATATTATATGATTATTTTTTCTGTTTTTCTTTTCATTTTTAACATAATTTTGTATTTGTCCTGTATTTTCCTTTCCCAAAAATGGTCACCGTAGCGATACCCAAGAAGGTAGGCTAAGGCAGCTGACACGAGGAAGAAGGCTGTTAATCCTCCGTCCGATTCCACAAGTGGCTCTCGTAAGGAGACCAGTAGAGGAAAAGGTGCGGGCAGGAACAAGCCTTCTAAACTAGTCGTGCAACCAAAACAATAGGCTGCTTACCAACCAATGAAGGCTAGTGACCTCACTGGTGTGTAAGGGGAACACCGGCAGGGTCTTCCGCTTCGCGGTGGATCGGAAGTCCATGGAATTCTTGGAGGAGGGGGGGGGGGGGGTAGTTAAGTTTGGTTTAGGTAACGTCAGGTTCCGGTATCCGAAACATGACAGGACCAAAGAGGTTGTTAGTGTTGCAAATAAACCTGCACCATTGTGAAGCAGCCTCAGCCGAACTAACAACCTTCCTCACCAGCACCCGGACGGACGTAACCCTAATCCAAGAACTTTGGATTAATAAAAATAAGGTTTACGGTTTAGGGGTTGCGGGATACACTCTGTTTGTCCCGTCCACGGAGGACAAGGTAAGAACGTGTATATTAGCGAGGAATGAATTGAATTTTCTCATCTCTCATTCTTTCAGGTGCGGTGACTTGACCGTAGTAAACGGAGAAGCCAAAGGTAAGCGCACTCTTACACTGGCTTCGGTGTATATGCCGTACGAGGCGTTGGACCCACCTGACATGGAGGTGCGGGAACTGACGGCATATGCAAGGAGGAAGGGTGCAATCCTTGTATTGGGCTACGATGCCAATGCTCATCATTGCCAATGGGGGAGTGCAGACATAAACAAAAGGGAAGAGTTAATGTTTGATTTTATAACTACTAACAATCTTATTATCTGTAATATGGGTAACACGCCGACGTTCAGAAATAAAGATAGGCAGGCAGTGATAGATCTGACATTTGTGAACCGTGACGAGCAACTTGTTGTTGATTGGAGGGTGGCAACGGATTGTACATTTTCAGACCATAGTCGTTTTACCTTCATATTGAATTTTAACCCACCTGGGGTTGCTCCATTTAGGAACCCTAGGGGGACAAAATGGGACTCCTTTAAGGAAAGAGTCCGAATTGGATTGGCGCAAAGGGCCTTGGGCGACTTGCTGCCGACTGATCTGGAGGGTGTTGTGAACAAGTTCACTCATCTTTTAAGGGAAAGGTATGAGCAGTCCTGCCCGGTTGCATTTCCAGGTAGGCGTAAACATCCCAACTGGTGGACCAGGGAACTTCACGTTCAAAGGTCTACGGTTAGGAGACTGTTTAATAGGGCCAATCTTACCAGAGCACCAGAGGATTGGAACAATCACAGGGTGCAGTTCAACAGGTATAAGGCGGATCTGAAAAGGGCAAAGCGACTATCATGGCGGCAATTTTATGCATCCATTGATAATGCCAACGAGTTGTCAAGATTCCGACGGTTTTTATCTAAGGACCCTAAGGCCCTTTGGTACATCCAAAGGAATGACGGCTTATGGACTGAGTCTAGCTCTGAGACCCTTACCTTACTTATAGAGACGCACTTTCCCGGGTGCAGGGAAACCGGAGGTATGGACGACGGGCAATGGGACGTGATGTCCATGACATCGGATTATACTTCCGCCTGCGTCGAGGAAATGATCACAAGGGAGAAGCTGGCGTGGGCGGTCAATACTTTCGACCTTTATAAATCACCGGGTCCGGATGGCATTTTTCCGGCCATGCTCTGCAACATTCCGGACGATGTTTCATTTCTTCTGGTGAATGTATTCAAGAAGTGCCTCAGTAGGAGGTATCTGCCTAGGGGTGGATTTGTATACCCAATTTAAGACCTATTAGTTTGTCATCATTTTTGTTGAAGACTCTTGAGAGGCTAATAGATTTCTATCTCAGGAGCAATATTGAGACCCGCCTTATTAGCAACGCTCAACATGCTTACCTGAAGGGTAAATCTGTTGAGAGCGCGTTACATGAGGTGGTGAGGCATAAGGAATATACTCTCGCCGCGTTTCTGGATATTGAAGGAGCCTTTAATAACATTAGGATTGAGGCGATTAGAGATTCGTTGTTGGAGTTGGGAGTTGAGGACTTTCTGGTGGAGTGGATAGTCTGCATGCTCGAGCCTGGGGGATCATGTGATGAGGAGGAGGGTTACCAGGGGGACACCACAAGGGGGGGTTCTATCACTTCTACTGTGATTGCTTGCGGTCAACGGGATTCTTAGGTCATTTGATTCCATGGGCAGGAAGGTTGTTGCCTATGCGGACGACATAGTTCTGCTGGTCAGGGAAAAATTTCTGTCCACGATCGGGGAAATTATGCAGGATATGCTAGGCGAACTCTCGGCATGGGACAAGGATAGGGGACTGGGTGTTAACCCTGTGAAGACTGAGCTACTGCATTTACCAGAAGGTTTGAATAGAGGGATTTAGGAGGCCAGTGCTAGATGGCGTCGAGGTACCTCCATCGGACGGAGCAAAGTATTTGGGTAACTTTCTGCACTGCAAACTGTCTTGGAAGAGAAATACTCAGGAAAGGATGAGAAGGGGACTCAATGCATACTACACATGCGGGAACTCCATTGGTAAGAACTGGGGTCTGAGGCCGGATATGGTAAACTGGATTTACACATCGGTTGTTAGGCCTATACTTACCTATGGTTGCACTGTTTGGTGGGGTGCGTTGGGTGTGGATAGCTATAGGAAGATGCTCAGCAAGGTTCAAAGAAGTGCATCTCTTGGCATCACAAGCGCAAGGAGAAGCACTCCGCAGGCAGCGCTGGACATCCTACTATATCTGTCCCCCATTGAGCAATTCGTTAGGAGTGTGGCAACTTACTTAGACATTACGAGTCTTCCTTAGTTAGACCTAGGCGGGATGATCACACGAGGATTTTGTACGAGATGGGTCTGCTTGATCAGGGTATTACTTTCGAGAGAATTTCGGATCATAAGACTATGTCCCTGGACTTAGGCGCAACACCACCAGTGGAGTTCCCGGATAGGGAAATTTGGAGTGGATCCAATGGACTGTTTGGGTGGGCAGTATTTACGGATGGATCAAAGATGGAAGCCGGCAATGATGCCGGTGTATGTATCGCGGACACCGAGGTGAAAAGGTCATTCAGACTCCCCGATGAGTGCAGTGTCTTTCTGGCTGAGATCCTAGCGATCTGGAGGTCGACGGAGGTGATACTGGAACACATCGTGGGTGGATCTGTGGTGACAATTTACGTCGATAGTCAGGCAGCGCTTAGGGCATTGACAAATTATACGGTGCGATCGTAACTGGTCGCTCAGTGTAAGAATGCTCTTAGTGGACTCATGGAGGCATTCAATGTAAGGCTGTGTTGGGTACCTGGACACTGCATGGTTGAGGGAAATGAGGTGGCTGACGAACTCGCGATAGGCGGTTCGAATCTGGACTTAGTGGTAAGGGGCAGGGGGTAAAGCCTCCCCTATGTTACTACTAAGGTGTGATACGGGAGATATTCCGTGATGACGTAAACCGGTCCTGGAGGGACAGAGTATAGTGCAGGGTTTCTAGGGCACTATGGCCCAGCTTGGACGCGGGGGCAGCCAGGGTTCTACTGGGATTGGATAGGAGTAGTCTTAGAACGCTTATAGGGTTCTTGACGGGTCATTGGGATAATGGAACAACGCCATACCGGACTTCTGCAGATTGTGCGATGATTCGGAGGAGCTGGAGACGATCGAGCATGTACTGTGCCATTGTCCCAGGATGCAGGGTCTCAGGCAGAAGTGGCTAGGATGTAGGTTTCACGACGAACTGGAGTGCATTGCTGGATGTAGTCCGGCTGATCTACTGGGGTTTGTTAGGGAAATAGTGCTGTTGTTTCTGTTGAGGGGACAGTAGAGAGGGAATTTGTTCTTCGTAGTACTTACTAATTTTCTTATTTTCTGGACCCTATCCACCTCATACTTCTTTTCTTAACCTCTCTCTTTTTCTATCTTCTTTATTTATTTTTCTAAATGTTGAAGGACCGTACTGGTCTCCGAGTGGAAGTGTGCCCTGGGGAACATAACCCTTCTAAACCTAACCTAACCTAACCTAACAACAGTTTTAGGTAACAAAAACAATCCTAAAATTATAATCGGGAAAGCCTAAGCTCAAATGTATTTACAGACGAACTTTCGAGATGTTTCCCTCTTTGGGAACCGTGGGCAGTTATCGGGTCATATTTATCAAACTCAACCAAAGATGAAAACATTTAATTCCGTTCTGTTTTTTTTTAAATCCACAAACTTCATTGTGTTCCGTTCGGCTCATTAATGTTCGTCCCTTTTGGCTGTCAAAAAAAACCAAATATATTTTACAAAAACAATATACATACATACTTACATGAAACAAGTAAAGCTGTGTTCACATTATGTGTATTTGTCATGTGGATTGTCACTTTTTCACATGTTAAATATGTACATATCGTCTGAACCCCTTCAAACACTATCATCTGTTATTTCTCTGTGTACAGTACACATGACAATTTTGATTTAGAACGTGTTCTATTTTCAAGTGACAAAGCATCTGACATCAGCTGTTTTTTATTAACAAAATTGTTTGTGGCGACAAAAATTAATTGAAATTGTAATACATATGTATTAAAATAGTAAATAAATAATAAAACTGATAAAAAATACACAAATTAATTATTAAAAATGTTTTTTTTTATTTTTGATAGGTTATGTCAAATGTACGTTACATACCATTATGTGAACATGTAAATTACAAACCTTATGTAAAACTCAAATTTTGACATACACATGAAAACACATGTGGGTAGAAAAGTGACATTCCATATGACAAATACACATAATGTGAACATAGCTTAAGAGTGCTATATTCGGCTGTGCCGAATCTTATATACCCTTCACCATTGTGCAAGCAGAATACATAGCAATTAGACAAAAACTAAATAAAACTGGAAAATGTTGTTTTTTAAATAAGAGACAACCGGTTTTGAACTTCGCTTTTCATATATACTTTATAGGGTGTAGGATCAATATTGTAGAAATTACAGTTATATATACCTTTTTTACCTTCCGTGAAGGGTATAACAAGAGTAATTTTCAGGTTTCAGGGGTTTAAGCACCGCATTCGATACTATCGTATCGAATAAACTACTGAATTTTTTTGCATACGATAGACACTGGCGTATCGAATGAAAACTCGATAAATGTAATGTCGAGTACTCGATGTCGAATGCTTTTATTTCAAATTCAATACATTTCATTCGATATCGAGTTTCAAGATACCAAAATAAATAATTTCGATGAATTTTGCTCGATATCGTATGCGGTGATTAGACCCCAGTATTTCGGTTATAACTCATACAAATTTCCGACATTTTGGTATATAAGTCATATACATAGGACATATGGCAGCCCTAAAATTTAGGTTTTTATAAAAATGTTGATGTTTTTTAGCCCATTTGTGGAGCATTTTGCTCATAAATTACCCATTGTCCAACCGATTTGATTTTTTTATATACCGACGTGTTAAGGAAGAATTTTACCATTTACTTAAGTTATATTTATATATAAACATTTTTATATACTTGTAAATATATATTTTAACAAAGTTAATTATAAAAAGAGTAATTTTTGGGGATTCAGTATTTCGGTTATAACTCAGCCATTTTTTAACCGATTTGGCAGATTTATATACCGACGTGTTGAAGAAGAAATTTACCATTTACTTTAGTTATAAAACTTGGACTCGGGGAGATCTATGGTTCCCGAAAGTGGGTATTTAAAAAAAAAAATTTAATTTTGGTCATAACTTTTTTGTATCTGAACCGATTTTCCCGAGTTTTTTATAAAATATGTTCTACTTAAAAAACTCTGAAACTTTTTGACCGATCTTGTTGAAAATTTGTGTCTAAACTACCATCCAATAGGACTAACCTTGGTGCAAATTTCATCCAAGTCGGAAGACATCGATTTCAAAATTTTGTCACTTGACATTAAATCCGATTTTTATATATTTAAAACGTATATAAAAAGTTTGGTATTTTGTTGTTATATTCTTAATTATTTTCTAAAATATTAATTTTAGCAAAAAACTTTCTTCGAAGCTAATGTTGTTGACTAGAAGAGCTAAAATATTGCCATATATCATATTCTTGTAAAATGTTGTTTTTAAGAGATAGTAATATGCAAACAAATTACATTTGAATAAATGGCATGATGGCAAACTTTGAGGGGCGGACGCCCCCCCTAAAACACAACTTCTCGCTACGAAATTTTTTTGTATTTTTTTTTACATAAAACTGAACCGATTTGGGGGGCGAGAATCTAAGAAATAAAAAAAAAGTAAATAACGGCCACCCTAATGTATATATATATGTATGTATAATGTTCGGCTTGAAAATAGTGACGAACGGTATTAAGGGCTGTGCTCGCCTACACATTCACTAACAAATAAATATCGTTCTTGGGTGTATTAGCCGAACGCTAAATAATGTACTGTTTATTTTCGAACGCTGGTAGAAATACCTATATTACACAAAGTATACATATGTATTTAAATAGAATGAAAAAAACCTTACATTTCTTAATCTAATAGCAATGCTAGTGTTTTGTAAATCATTTGGAAGTTGATTGCAGAGATGCATGCTTAATATAAAGTATTGACAGTCAGAAGCATAATTACGATGTCGAAATTGTATTAAATGTTTTCCTTTTTCCAGAGCTAGAACACTGTAAACGAGCATTAAGATATTTTGGGCAAAACTGGGAGACACGGTCTTTTGTCTTTTATGGTTATTTTTTTATTTGTATATGGTTATTTTTCCATGACTTAAAAATTACACACAGTGTTATATCTGAAGAACGGGAATTATAAAACTATTGGTTTTTATCGCACCAGGGTGAAGGTTATAAAAGATCTGGCATAGCTTAATAAAACACGCCTGCTTGTTTATTTTAATACAATCAAATTCCTTTAATGGCTTTCCATATAAAACTTTTTTTAAGTCTACTAAAGACAGCAGTAAAACTCAAATTTGTTTTTGTTTTCAATATAATTTTCTTAACGATAATTTTTACTTTAATTACAAAAACAGGCAGGTAAAAAGATTTTTATTTTTATTTATAAAAAAATATTTAATATTATCAAATTTTAAACATTGAAAGGAACTAAAAAATCCATAGGAAGAAGCTCATCTAGCAATTAATTCTTTTGGAAGTAAATCATTTAGAATAGTTATTTCTATAGGAATTAAAAATTAGCTACATTTAACTCCATTTTGCAAATAGAATTAAGGAATTCATTCTTTCGAATCTTTGGATGACTGAATGGATGGACGGCTTAAATGTATAAAAAATAATGAAAAGATTATGAATGTATTTACAATAAAAATGTAAAACTGGTAGGTATGGAAATTAAAAGTGATTTTACAATATAAATACATCAGTGTGGTGTAGTCATTCCCTGCAAATAATAGGGCCAGTCCAAACACGCGTATAAGGAGTAGCCCACAAGAGACTAGGACTAGTCTAAAAGTAACCCAAACGTATGGAAAAAACATCGTCTATAGTATACCATGGAGTAGTTTTAAAACTACTGCTTTGTAGTCCAAAGCTGGGTTATATGGTCCTTCCCTAGGACATCGTAATGTTAAATGTACCATGTTTTTCCATACGTTTTGGTTACTTTTGGAGTAGTCCTAGTCCCTTGTGGGCTACTCTTTGAACGCGTGTTTGGACTAGTCCCATTATTTGCGGGGTAAACACACACACACAGACGTAATCTATTGATTATTGCATTTACATGTGCGTAATCGAATTTATAAAAATTTATATAATTAGAATTGTGGTTATTTTGTTGAACTATTTATGGTTTCTAATCCAAATTTTTTAATATTTTAATCAGGCTTAAGTTCATCAAATTTAATTTTCATTAAATTATTTTTATGAAGAAGGGAATTTTACAACATGAAAATTAATTAAAATTGTTATTGATAATCATTCATTCTTGACTGACCTGAGATTCGAACCCAGGCGGCTGGTTACCATGACATGTTTCGATCGCAACCACTCGATCTCCTCAGATGGATTTGCCGTCTTACACTCGCAGTCATCGACGACTGCTGACATCAATAGTCAAACATCAATCCTAAAACCAAATTGTATTTTAACCTGCAACATTCCGGACGATGTTTCATTTCTTCTGGTGAATGTATTCAAGAAGTGCCTCAGTAGGAGGTATCTGCCTAGGGGTGGATTTGTATACCCAATTTAAGACCTATTAGTTTGTCATCATTTTTGTTGAAGACTCTTGAGAGGCTAATAGATTTCTATCTCAGGAGCAATATTGAGACCCGCCTTATTAGCAACGCTCAACATGCTTACCTGAAGGGTAAATCTGTTGAGAGCGCGTTACATGAGGTGGTGAGGCATAAGGAATATACTCTCGCCGCGTTTCTGGATATTGAAGGAGCCTTTAATAACATTAGGATTGAGGCGATTAGAGATTCGTTGTTGGAGTTGGGAGTTGAGGACTTTCTGGTGGAGTGGATAGTCTGCATGCTCGAGCCTGGGGGATCATGTGATGAGGAGGAGGGTTACCAGGGGGACACCACAAGGGGGGGTTCTATCACTTCTACTGTGATTGCTTGCGGTCAACGGGATTCTTAGGTCATTTGATTCCATGGGCAGGAAGGTTGTTGCCTATGCGGACGACATAGTTCTGCTGGTCAGGGAAAAATTTCTGTCCACGATCGGGGAAATTATGCAGGATATGCTAGGCGAACTCTCGGCATGGGACAAGGATAGGGGACTGGGTGTTAACCCTGTGAAGACTGAGCTGGTGCATTTACCAGAAGGATTGAATAGAGGGATTTAGGAGGCCAGTGCTAGATGGCGTCGAGGTACCTCCATCGGACGGAGCAAAGTATTTGGGTAACTTTCTGCACTGCAAACTGTCTTGGAAGAGAAATACTCAGGAAAGGATGAGAAGGGGACTCAATGCATACTACACATGCGGGAACTCCATTGGTAAGAACTGGGGTCTGAGGCCGGATATGGTAAACTGGATTTACACATCGGTTGTTAGGCCTATACTTACCTATGGTTGCACTGTTTGGTGGGGTGCGTTGGGTGTGGATAGCTATAGGAAGATGCTCAGCAAGGTTCAAAGAAGTGCATCTCTTGGCATCACAAGCGCAAGGAGAAGCACTCCGCAGGCAGCGCTGGACATCCTACTATATCTGTCCCCCATTGAGCAATTCGTTAGAAGTGTGGCAACTTACTTAGACATTACGAGTCTTCCTTAGTTAGACCTAGGCGGGATGATCACACGAGGATTTTGTACGAGATGGGTCTGCTTGATCAGGGTATTACTTTCGAGAGAATTTCGGATCATAAGACTATGTCCCTGGACTTAGGCGCAACACCACCAGTGGAGTTCCCGGATAGGGAAATTTGGAGTGGATCCAATGGACTGTTTGGGTGGGCAGTATTTACGGATGGATCAAAGATGGAAGCCGGCAATGATGCCGGTGTATGTATCGCGGACACCGAGGTGAAAAGGTCATTCAGACTCCCCGATGAGTGCAGTGTCTTTCTGGCTGAGATCCTAGCGATCTGGAGGTCGACGGAGGTGATACTGGAACACATCGTGGGTGGATCTGTGGTGACAATTTACGTCGATAGTCAGGCAGCGCTTAGGGCATTGACAAATTATACGGTGCGATCGTAACTGGTCGCTCAGTGTAAGAATGCTCTTAGTGGACTCATGGAGGCATTCAATGTAAGGCTGTGTTGGGTACCTGGACACTGCATGGTTGAGGGAAATGAGGTGGCTGACGAACTCGCGATAGGCGGTTCGAATCTGGACTTAGTGGTAAGGGGCAGGGGGTAAAGCCTCCCCTATGTTACTACTAAGGTGTGATACGGGAGATATTCCGTGATGACGTAAACCGGTTCTGGAGGGACAGAGTATAGTGCAGGGTTTCTAGGGCACTATGGCCCAGCTTGGACGCGGGGGCAGCCAGGGTTCTACTGGGATTGGATAGGAGTAGTCTTAGAACGCTTATAGGGTTCTTGACGGGTCATTGGGATAATGGAACAACGCCATACCGGACTTCTGCAGATTGTGCGATGATTCGGAGGAGCTGGAGACGATCGAGCATGTACTGTGCCATTGTCCCAGGATGCAGGGTCTCAGGCAGAAGTGGCTAGGATGTAGGTTTCACGACGAACTGGAGTGCATTGCTGGATGTAGTCCGGCTGATCTACTGGGGTTTGTTAGGGAAATAGTGCTGTTGTTTCTGTTGAGGGGACAGTAGAGAGGGAATTTGTTCTTCGTAGTACTTACTAATTTTCTTATTTTCTGGACCCTATCCACCTCATACTTCTTTTCTTAACCTCTCTCTTTTTCTATCTTCTTTATTTATTTTTCTAAATGTTGAAGGACCGTACTGGTCTCCGAGTGGAAGTGTGCCCTGGGGAACATAACCCTTCTAAACCTAACCTAACCTAACCTAACAACAGTTTTAGGTAACAAAAACAATCCTAAAATTATAATCGGGAAAGCCTAAGCTCAAATGTATTTACAGACGAACTTTCGAGATGTTTCCCTCTTTGGGAACCGTGGGCAGTTATCGGGTCATATTTATCAAACTCAACCAAAGATGAAAACATTTAATTCCGTTCTGTTTTTTTTTAAATCCACAAACTTCATTGTGTTCCGTTCGGCTCATTAATGTTCGTCCCTTTTGGCTGTCAAAAAAAACCAAATATATTTTACAAAAACAATATACATACATACTTACATGAAACAAGTAAAGCTGTGTTCACATTATGTGTATTTGTCATGTGGATTGTCACTTTTTCACATGTTAAATATGTACATATCGTCTGAACCCCTTCAAACACTATCATCTGTTATTTCTCTGTGTACAGTACACATGACAATTTTGATTTAGAACGTGTTCTATTTTCAAGTGACAAAGCATCTGACATCAGCTGTTTTTTATTAACAAAATTGTTTGTGGCGACAAAAATTAATTGAAATTGTAATACATATGTATTAAAATAGTAAATAAATAATAAAACTGATAAAAAATACACAAATTAATTATTAAAAATGTTTTTTTTTATTTTTGATAGGTTATGTCAAATGTACGTTACATACCATTATGTGAACATGTAAATTACAAACCTTATGTAAAACTCAAATTTTGACATACACATGAAAACACATGTGGGTAGAAAAGTGACATTCCATATGACAAATACACATAATGTGAACATAGCTTAAGAGTGCTATATTCGGCTGTGCCGAATCTTATATACCCTTCACCATTGTGCAAGCAGAATACATAGCAATTAGACAAAAACTAAATAAAACTGGAAAATGTTGTTTTTTAAATAAGAGACAACCGGTTTTGAACTTCGCTTTTCATATATACTTTATAGGGTGTAGGATCAATATTGTAGAAATTACAGTTATATATACCTTTTTTACCTTCCGTGAAGGGTATAACAAGAGTAATTTTCAGGTTTCAGGGGTTAAAGCACCGCATTCGATACTATCGTATCGAATAAACTACTGAATTTTTTTGCATACGATAGACACTGGCGTATCGAATGAAAACTCGATAAATGTAATGTCGAGTTACTCGATGTCGAATGCTATTATTTCAAATTCAATACATTTCATTCGATATCGAGTTTCAAGATACCAAAATAAATAATTTCGATGAATTTTGCTCGATATCGTATGCGGTGATTAGACCCCAGTATTTCGGTTATAACTCATACAAATTTCCGACATTTTGGTATATAAGTCATATACATAGGACATATGGCAGCCCTAAAATTTAGGTTTTTATAAAAATTTTGATGTTTTTTAGCCCATTTTTTGAGTATTTTGCTCATAAATTACCCATTATCTAACCGATTTGATAGTTTTATATACCGACGTGTTAAGGAAGAATTTTACCATTTACTTAAGTTATATTTATATATAAACATTTTTATATACTTGTAAATATATATTTTAACAAAGTTAATTATAAAAAGAGTAATTTTTGGGGATTCAGTATTTCGGTTATAACTCAGCCATTTTTTAACCGATTTGGCAGATTTATACACTCGGGGAGATCCATGGTTCCCGAAAGTGGGTATTTAAAAAAAATTTAATTTTGGTCATAACTTTTTTGTATCTGAACCGATTTTCCCGAGTTTTTTATAAAATATGTTCTACTAAAAATTTCCGATAATTTGATATATAAGTCATATCCATAGGACATATAGCAGCCCTAAAATTTAGGTTTTTATACAATTTTTAATTTTTTTTTACGAGTGGTACCACGCCCATTTCTCCAATCCCGCCCACATTTTGTAGGATGGTGTGTATTGGCAACCTAAATGTAAGTACCTAATTTGGAAACTTTGGCTCTTGCCGTTCTCAAGATATACAGAACTAAAAAAAATACAACAACAACAAGGGATTTTTGGAAAAATTTAGAGGTAGTCGTGGTTTTTTGCTCATATCTCCGTCATTTTTGGACCGATCTGGCTGAATTTCAATAGCAAACTTAAACGGAGTATATGTGCCATAAATATACATCAACCTAGTTCACATCATTTCTGGGGTTTTCGGAAAACCCATTTCAACATACACACGGACAGACGGACAACCGGATTTGAACTTCGCTTTTCATAAGGACCCAGAATATATACACTTTATAGGGTGTAGGATCAATATTGTGGAACATGCAAACGGAATGACAAAGTTATATATACCCTCTTACCTTCGGTGAAGGGTATAAAAAAGTTCTTCTAGAACTCGTTTGTTGACCTAAAAAGAGAAAACGCTGGCATTTTTCCTACTGGGTAATTATTATTTCTTTATAAAATTATTATTTTTTTTTATTTTCATTTGTCTTAATGTATTTGCAGACATATCATTATTGTTTTAATTATTCAATGGTTGTTAATGTATGTATTAATTATACGCAACCCCAAAATATTGAAAATTTGCAACTGAAAATACAATTATCGAAATACTTAATTGTCGAATTTCGAGATAGTTAAAATAAATTGTTTTTGGATAAACTTGTTTGTTTAAATTTAAATAAAATAAGCAAATTGTTTTGAAGAAAAATCAAAAAATAAAAGCCGAAATTTATTCGAAGTGAAGCAAAAATTAAAAAAATTTACTTTATATAAGTACTTAAGTTATGTTCACATTATTGGGGGATTTACAAGCTATCATAAAGTCATATGTCTTAAAATAATAACATGAAAAATAGGACTGTTGTGAACAACCGCTCATAATTCAGTGTGCTATTTTGAATTTAAATCAGCTGATTTAAAACAAATATAAAAAATAAATATTTACCTAACATCAAAATATTTTTTAATTCTAATCGATGAATTAATAAATAAAATAAGACCTTACCTGACTATTTTCCATTTTTCAGACGCAAATCACAAATAAATTTTATTTTGTTTGATATTCAAAAAGGCAGAGTCCTAAGCCGATCTAATTTTATGCCGCAAGTGATTTGTTGCAAAAATTGCTAGCCGCAGGTTAAATTCGGATGTTAGCCGGCTACATTTTACTATCAACGGCGACGACTTACAAAAACTACTGCGGCTCGGCTCAGCCGTTCAGCGCAGACCTCTTCGGATGAATTACGACCGCACAATACACAAAGGACTTTTTGTTTACAAAGCAACAAAAATATTTTTAAACCATTATAAAATGTTAGAACATTATGAAAATATAACACGATAGCACACCTAGTGAATACCACAATTAGTTGTGAAGAGGTCATATCTGTGAGTTTGTCATTCCGTGTGAAACTTTTTTACTATTCATCTCATACCCCATAATGTATATATATTCTGGCTCCTTGTGTAATTCTAAGTCGATTTAGCCATGTCAGCCTGTCTTTCCGTCTGTTGAAAACACGCTCACTTTCGAAAAATTCAAAAGAAGTGAACAAACTTGGTGTCAAATTGCTTTTAGTTATCGCAAGCAGTTTGGGAATGAAATCCAGCAAAATCGGTTCAGTAGGATCAGAGCTATGAATCAAAATGTTGAACCACCACCTTAAACAATTTATAATTTTGTTACAAAAACGAACATAAATGGTGGAATAATGCACGGAATGATAAAAAGTTTTGCAAAAATTCGTTCCACTCGACTGGAAATTACACTGTAAAATTTCGTGAAGATTGGTCCATAATTTACTAAAGGCTCCATATAAACACAACTCCCACTTAAAACTATAATTAATAATGCTACCAGAATAAAATTAAATAAATACTTCACAGTTTTATAGGACTAGAAATCACACTAATAAATTTCGCGATGGTCCATTATTTACTTTAGGAGCATATAAAGCCCACTCTGGTTAATTTATTAACGACTAATGGTTAATAAATCACTGATGGTTTAAACGCTAGTTTAGTTGAACTAAACTTGAATTATTATGACGTTTAAGACCAACAACTATAAATCAGTGTCCCATGTTGTTAAAAAAATAACATGAGGCAGCACTGCCGAAAATCTTATCAAATTCATATGGTCTGTATTGGTTATTTAAACCACAGAGCATTCAGAGATGAAAAAATTACGTTGATAAATGCCCAAATCATTTGTGTGGGCAGCTTTCGAAGAAAGTGAAAGTAAACTTTTTGTGGTAGTGAAGTGGCAATGTGTTTAAACATGCCGTCGCAATCAACACAAATTGCGTAATCAAAACAAAAATGCAAAAAGGGCAGCTTTCGAAGAAAAAGACAGAAAAACACAATATTTCCTGTCTCGTGACGCCTCTGTGTGCTCTGTGGCTTAAACGCTCAATTGTATTCGTTTAACTGCCCGTCTGTACCAGAGATAATTATTGCGACATATATTGCAGTAAATGTCAATGGGTCTGAAGTAGGGATGCCAAATGGGACCAGATTTTTTGAAACCCGGGATTAGGGATTTTTTATTCAAAAAAACGGGATCCCGGGACGGATCGGGATTTTTCGGGATTTCATATATAAAGGCCAATTTTTTAAATTCATATAGATATTTATAATAAAATGTTTATGTATAAGTATTAAAACAAATAAATTCATGAAGAATATTAAACTCATTACAAAATAAAACAGTTAATTATATTCTTTTGAAGTAATATTTTATTGAAAACATATGCTGCCGACGAAAACAATGCTCGCATTAAATACTTCTGGGTGGTATCGTAAATAAATAGCTACATATATGCTATATGACAATATTTAATTTATTTAATATCAAATATATATGCAAGTGTAAATTAATTAAAATAAACTTAAGCAAATATGTGTCGAAAGACGTTTGGTAGAACCCGCTAAAGTTTTTAACACCTTTTTCCACAACTTGCTTTTTGCGTGCGTAGTTCTCTTATCATTTACTTAGAAAAATACCATGCATGCATGTAACATTTATTCACTTGCGACTTCTTTTTGTTACCAGTTAAATATTAGATTCATTGCCATTTTGATTTAATCTTAAATTTTTAAGGTATTTTTAACAGTGTGACTCACGTTTATTTAAATATAGTTGTATTTAATAAAAAAATACCACATATTTACTAAAACCAAAATCTCGGGATTTTTACACAAAAAATCCCGGGATTCGAGACTTACATATTTAGAATAATCCCGGGATTTCGGTATTCGGGATTTCGGGATTGGCATCCCTAGTCTGAAGACAATGTAAAAATTAATTATGTTAATAATACACGCCTAAACTGCAACGCTGTTTCAAAAAACTGAATTATGAAAGTCTTCAATATTAAAATAAATGGTTTTTTTTTTAACTTTATGTTCGCACGGCATCTTGAATTAAGTTGTTTTCTTTTTGAATTACAGATACGAATTACGCTGTTCAAACCGCATCTTCTTAATTCAAGAACTCTTCTTTTTGACATTTATGAAAATTTTTGCTTTGAAAATTAATACAAAACCAAGCAACAATTTAAAATGTCTCGTTTTTAATAATTCCTATTTTGTTTCTTTATTTGTTGTTTTAAATTCCACAAAAAAAACCTTTTTACAATTTTATGCAAGGCAAATTCATATTACATGAATTCGCCTTGAGTTTATGTTTTTAGGGCGATTTGGATTTGTAACTCTTATCCTCCTAAACGGATTTGGCTGATTATCAATCTCTTGTTAGTAGAACTAGAAACGATTCGATGCCGAAATTGGTATTTTTCTTTGACTTCCCAATAATAAGACATACAGGGCTGCAGTAAAGTGAGTAAAGAAACTCTTAGCAAATTTATAAAAAAAAAAAATAACATTTCAAGGGTCACGGCATTTCCTTCCCAGTTTTTATATGCGTTGAATAAAGCGCTTTTTGTGTCTAAAAATGTATTGCTTCAAAGTTGGAACTCAAAATATAAAATTCAAGCCTTCCGTAAGCGAAATGGTAAGATTTCTCCCTTAGAAACCTGCTTCGTTGGAAGCTCAATTTGTATTGTATCTTGTACATGAGCGTGTTTTCAACAGACGGACAGACAGTTGGACACGGTTAAATCTACTTAGAATTAAACATGCACCCAAATATACATATATGTATACTTTATAGAGTCTCAGATAAATATTAAAGTTTCACACGGAGTGACAAACTAAGTAAACCCTAACTCACCTATAATGCTGAAGGTTATAAAAATAAGAAAAATGGTTGAAAGCTTAAAAAATAAACAAAAATTTTTTATTGTGATTAAAATAAAAATAACCAATATTGTTGTTCCAAAATTATTACTCAAGTGTGTTGGTAATGAAACATTAATTAGAATAAATAAACAAAATAAATAAGCTAATTAATTGTAAATGAAATTAAATAAATAGTTTTTAAAAAAAATATATTAAAAATTTCATATATCTGACTTTATTTTAAACTAATAAAAGCACCCTAAAAATCCCCTTTTCTCTCCTTCTCTAACAAGTTGGTTTTTGCTTGTGATAAATTTTTTAGCGTCCCAAGTCGAAAATAAAATTCGACAATAGAAACAGTTGTGTAAATAAAACTAAATTACTTGATATTTACAAAAAGTTTCGTTTTAAAAATTATTTGTTTGGATATAAAACAAAAATCAACAAAATTACTTAAAAAATTAAAATGTACAAAGTACAGTAGTAAACCTATCCGAATAATTAAAACCGCCATAGTGCTGACTATAATTCCATTTCAGTTATAAAGAAAACATTTTCAAAAAGCTGCCTTTAACCCATTCCTGCCTAATAGGTATTTCAATACGCAAAGAAAAAATAAACACAGCAAAGATATTCTAAAAAAGGCCAGATGAGAGATAATTGCTGCAACATACCTGAACCTGAAAAAAATTAAAAGAGTAGAATTGATTGGTTTTTGCATTAGTTAGTTCTCATCCATATTATGAAACATTTGCTGCAAAAACTTTATTCCAATTATCTTTTGAAACTGCATTCGTGCCCATAGAATACCATTTTTGTTTTACGCCATTGAGTCATTTTCTATGCCTCCTCTCTTTTTTCAATAACAGACATACAACTGCAAACTTCTTGTACATGAAACAAATTACACTTTTCCATTTGTGCTCTTTTTAACACATTTCCATAGCCTTTCGCAAAACTTCAGGTGTTATGTTGTTTATTTCGTCGCGTATATTGTTTTTTAATTGCTGGATGGTTCAAAGCTTATTAATGTAGACTTTTCCTTTCAAATAACCCCAAAGAAAACAGTTTCAATGATGAACGCGGAGGCCAATTAACATCACTAAGTCACAATCACGCTGAATCAAAACAATGGATCGTGGATTTGAAAAATAAAGTTCAACAATTTGGGCACGTTGTTCAATTCAGTACTGCTCCAATTTAAATTCCCCAAGTCTTCTTTACAAAAAAACAGAAAAAAAAAAATTTTTAATAAAAAAGTTATAAGCAATTCAAACCCCTTCGATAATTTTGGGCCACCCAGTTTATACAAAAATTTTATCATCAAATGTTGTTCGTTTGTGATAACACCATAATTTTGCCCTAACTCAATATATTGCCTAATGGCAGATCTCATCATCACAAACAACTTTTGTTATTGTAAGTTCATAACAAGGCGAATTCTTATGTTCGGTGGCGGCGATAATATAACTTTTATTGGCCTTACCCTAGGTCTACACTAAAGATAATTATCTCAGCATGTTGGCAATAACGTCGGCAGAATAATGCATTAAACACATTCACCACAGCAGGCTGCACGAAAACACGACTACAAATGCTGCTGGGTGCAATTATAGTCGTGTAGTCAGCTTCCGAATTATTTTGAAGACGACAGCTACAATTGAAAAATTAGAAACAGCGGTTTTATTATTATGTATTTGTATTTCAGTGGTGCCACTATCATTTTTTTTTTATTTTTATGAAATGGTAAAACATGCATAATTTAAGACTAGTACACAAAATTAATTGAAGCCTTTAAATATATAAATACTTATTTATATACATTTTATAGCACAAAAACAAATGAATTTATTAAAAGTCATTTAAAATTTTTTAATTTTGTTTTTTAGCACTAATAAACACTATAATTTTAACGACAGATTAAATAAAAAAGAATATTAACTGCTTTAAAAAAAAAATAAAAAAAATTGTCCGTCAACGAACGTCGTAAAAGTTTCAGATCATGTACGTAAATATATAAAAGCTATGCATCACTGCTGCAGTGATGCAAAATGTTGTTGCTGATGCGTGGTTACCAGTTTTGCAAAGTTTAAATTTTTGAACACGAGCTAAATTTAAAAAGTATAGTTGGCAAACATAAAATAATAATAAAAATGTTATCAACAATAACAATGACAAATTCTATTAAAAATATTGAAACAAAAAGTGACAGTGTTCATAAAATAACAAGAAAAAACATTACAAAAGAAAAATAAAACGATATCTTTTATGTCAAAAGTTATTGCATTAGAAAATTAACTTAAGCAATATTTGAAAAAATTTGCTACAGAGCTGCCACACGACCAAGGCTTTTCCAATAGGTCTGCTTACCTCTACAACAATACAAAAAACAACATGCATTTTGTAAGATGTAAACAGCTTTTGACATCATTTAGGAATAAACCAAATAAACACCTGGCTTCTTGCGCAGACCTATTGGATATACCTTGGACATGACTGCATAAAACTTTTGACATATGAGAGTGATGCCAAGATTCTTACAAGTGATGCTTTCACGAACATAAAACTTTACTTCTGCGTAAGTGATACCCTTTATCAATAACTTTATAGGTAAAAACTGGATCTAAAAAGTATTGGTATTATTAGAAACTACTTCGAAATATTTTTCACATGATTGATTAAAAGTTCCGATTTATTAGCCCGTTAAGAGCCAATTTTAAATATCAATATTTCTTGATAGATTTTTCAACAAAACTTGGAAATTTGTCAATATATTTAATCAAACATAATAATTTTATTGAAGAACACTTCAAGCTTAAATCTATACATATGTATATATAAAATTGTAACGTTACTGACTGACTCACTGATTCATCATCGCACAGCCTAAACGCCTGTGGCTAATAACTTGAAATTTGGACCAGAGATTGGTCACTCTCCAAATCGATCCACTAAGACGGGATTTTTGGAAATTCAAATGTTTAGGGGGTAAAAAAGGGTAAAAACGGGAAAATACGGTAACCTTATATCACCAAAACTAAAAGGGATACAAAAAAAATGTAATACATACTTATCGTTGTTCTTAAGAAAAATAAGCGGACAGCTGTCTGGTACTTTTTTGAAATTTGGCCCTTTTAGAACCAAAGTTTATACCACATTCGAAACTTATCAAAAAGATACGAATACGAATTTGATACTTTTTCGAAATTCGAACATTTAAGGGGTGAAAATCGTAACTATTTTTGGTACTTTTTTTACAAAAAATTTTCCTCCATTCTTTGATATATTCGTACTAAATTATGGGCTCCCACTACAATACTGAAATTTTTGATACTTTAATGGAAACATAAAATTCAACATGTATTGCCCTGAGTGGATAAGAATCTATGACGGAACTTTTTGGTACTTTTTTGTTCTTTAACAGGTACTTTTTGAATTTCCGTTAGTATTGGACCTAGAAACATCAAATTCAAGATGCAATGTACTGAGTGGATAAGAATCTATAAGGGGAAGTTTTTGGTACTTTTTTGTTCTTTAACTGGTACTTTTTGAATTTCCGTTAGTATTGGACCTATAAACATAAAATCAAACTTGCAATGTCCTGAGTGGATGAGAATCTATATGAGGGAAATTTTTGGTACTTTTTTATTCATTAACTGGTACTTTTTGAAGTTCGGTTAGTATCGGACCTGGAAAGATAAAATTAAACATGCAAGGTCCTGAGTGAATGAGAAAATAAACATTGGCATATAGATATGTCCACGAAGAAAAAGAAGACGCAAACGAAGTAGCTGGTTAAATGCTAGTATACCATATTTTTAGTAACTCCATCATGTAAAATTTTATATTTATTAAGGTTAAAAAAATTATATCTTCGAAAATTACTCAATTTACTTATAAGTTTGAGTAAAACATATATATGGGGTAATAATATATGTACAAGTTACACAATTAATTATTGTAATATGTACATAATTAATAATTGTTCCGCAAGGCCGAAACCCCGCAATACAGAAAACTTTATTAAGCAAATGTCTAAGGGTTAAATAATTATTATTATACCGACATAATAAAACCAATTTCGTAAAAAAGTCAGCCATGGAGTACGAATATAGATACGACATTGGGTCTTAATTGGTTAATCGGTATGCTTTAAACGCCATGTGAAAAACACTTTGAAGCATTTTCCAATGTTTCCCATATTGTACAGATTCATTTTATAGCTAAATAAATATAGATAAAGTATTTTGCAACTGTTACGACCTATTACTCCTAAACTAGGAAAGAGCCAGCGCGAAAAACATCTTCTTATAGAACTTCTTTTAAAAAGTTATATAATTTTTTCAATTTCAAGCTTATTATTTTTTTAAACACTTGTTCTTTAAATATTTTTTTTTATTTGCAACACTTTTTCTGTTTTGCAGTGGACAAAAATAGAATTTGGTTTAATTTGACTACAACGACAAAATAAGCACAGACAACAACCTGCAGCCATGTAGCCGTGTCGTCGTGAAAATTATCATGTCGGTATACCTAGTACCATGATGTCAACCATTTTCTAGTAACCACGAAAATCACAACCTTTTTGTTATTTTTCTCAAAAAAGTTCACGCACCAATTGGTTCTTTTAAACAGGTGTATAAAAAATTATTAAAAAATGTATTATTTTTTAAATTAAAGCACGGACTTGAACTAACAAAAATATTATTTTACATAATTTAAAATTATTTTGAGGCGGCCTTCTTAATGCAATATTCAATATTCATAATTTTATACGGTGTTTATTTTATATATTTTTAATTTTTTTCGGAAAAAAAGGTTAAACATACGCTTTGGTTTGCGGAAAAATCTCTTACGATTTCTAAATATTAATGAAATTTCATACTTGAGCTATTTTTTGTTTTAAAAAAAAATTAAAAATTTTCAAAACTTCATCGCGGTTGGTGCGTGAACTTTTTTGACCCTAGCGAAAAAATAAATATACGTGTGCTATGCCAATTTTAATATTTTAAAAAATTTTTAAAAAGTTATCTCCCTAATGCACACCTGACATATTGAAGTCGGTAGCCTGCTGTCTCGAATGTGTTTACAGCATAACAGAGCAATATTTCTTATTGCTCAGCTTATGTTAAAGGCACGGGAAAACGTATTTATGTTAATTCATAATTTGAAAAAAATCAAGGAAGAAGGGGCACTCCCGCCATCTTGCAAAAATTATTTTTATTAATATAAATTCTTTCTTATTCGACATATTTTTTAAATGTATATTAATTTGTTTAAGCTTAATTTTTATTAAATTTATTTTTTTTGTTGAAAAAATTTATATATTAATATTTTTATAATTTTATTTTAGTGCTTATTTAATTCTTTAATTTAATTATTTTATTACAATAATAATTTGCTACAATTTCACAAAATTAATTTCTTTCCCACACAATTTCCTTCTATTTTTTTTTTCTTTTTTGCTTCTTCTTTTCAATTGACAACCAAATTTGACGTTTTATGTTAGCAAAAATTGTCAACATAATTTATTGCAACACAAATTGCTGGCAATAAATATGTACAAAAAATTGCTGTCTACATTAAAGATAACATTATTTTCACATTTACTGCAATATATGGCGCAATAATTATCTCTGGTATAGACGGGCAGTTATGAACGCTTAACATCTGTCATTTTTTCTCATTAATGAAACTGTTAGGGCGAATTTTAATAAAGAGCGATTTGGTTTTTCGACCAAAAAACTTGTGGATTTGTTATGAAAGTTGTGAATTGGCAACACATTCAAGGTATATTTATAGCAGGTAGTCTCGGAAAGCCAGCTGTTTATTTTTTATTTGCTTGTTTTGCGATACGAACTGTCAAATGTTGTATAGTAAACAAGTAAACAAGTTTTTTGTCTTTATCTTTTGTCTTTTTTGTCTCGTATCAGCCCCTTTGCTTTTTGACAGTTTGTATCGCATAACAACAATAAAAAGCCCTGTTGTTTGTTTTATTGTACAATTGTTGTAATCTCGCGGCTACCTGCTATAAATATACCTTGCAATACATTTAATAAATAAAAGTTTGCTAGCAATTTCTTCTATTCTTGTTATTTTTATATATATCATTTTTTTCTTAGTTCTATTTTTTCTACTTGAATTGTAACTATGTATTGTTTTTGACACAACAAATAAATTAATAAAGAACTTTGTTTAAACTTAAAGCCTACTGAAGTATTCATTATTTTCCAATAGGTTATGGGCCCAGGTCCCGCAAGTTAAATAACTAAAATAAAAAAGAGAAAAAAAAATAGAATACTTAAAGCGTGAGTCGTATTTTTTCTGTAGTCGTGCAAATTAAGGGGGAGCCTTGTCATGTCGTCATTGTTTCAAATTGAAAAACTGGATGAGTCCAACTACCCAACATGGATCATCCAAATGAAAAGCGTTTTGGTGCAAACTGATTTGTGGGGTGTTGTTTGTGGTCGTGATATGAGACCAGAGGATCCCCAATCTCCGGCCTTTGTAGCGTATGAAACAAAAAATGAAAAAGCATTAGCATCTATTTTGTTGTGTGAGAAACCTAGCCAGCTTAATAGCATCAAAAGCTGTGTGTCAGCATCGGAAGCGTGGCGTAAAGTACGAGAGATCCATCAAGCAAAAGGACCCGCGAGGAAAATTATGTTATTTAAGAAACTGGAGGAAGGTGGTAACATGAGTTTTCACTAGGGTGATCGATCGAATAGTATTCGACCGGTTTTAACCGGTTATTTTAGTTTTGCCCAAGTCGAATATTTTAAAATGTCCATTTTTCGAATATCAAATAAACCGGTTATTTTAGTAATGTGTATTTTATATACGTTTTCCTTACTTTTGTTATAATTGCACCCGTAATTTAAGTATTTTTCTAATTGAATATTTGCAAACTTAAACTTTTTATAAAAAATGTCAAAACAAAATGAAACAAAACTCAAAAAAACATTATGAGCAATGTAAGCATGTGTTCTTGTAACAAAAACCAAAAACAATATAAAGTACTACAAAAAAGTTCAGCTTAAAAAGTAATAATCAATTGGACAGTATTATAAATACTATATATACATAGCTTTACAAAGATGTCATCTCTGGTGATATTTCGAACTGACTTAAAAAAAAATTGTGCTTAATCGGCCCTAAAATGATAAGTTGCAAAGGTTCTTTACATCACGACTTTTTAATCACTTTTAATTAGTCTACAAGCTTGACATAAATATACGCCAAGTAAAACTTAACAGGGTCAAGTAGTTTTTAAGAGACTGCAAATAATGCTTTACTAAAATATGCTGCCAATAATGAATGAAAAACTCTTAAGTAGTTCTAGCACATCTTCATGCTTAAAACAAGAACATACCGGCGGAATCAACGTTATGGGAAAATTCATCAGTTTTATTTATTAAAACACCAAGAACTTAAAATAAAATTGAAGGAATCAAAAATGTCCTGGAAGGGTTTAAGTTGTGTGATCGACGAATTGGCAGATATTTCATACAAAAAGCATGTTCATATTACTATTGTTTCTATAATGCTGAAACAAAAATAATTGAAATATATAATCCTGGATGAGAGGTTTTGTTTGCCACTTTTCAAAAATATGGCTGAAGTTTACTGCTTTATATAGACACTAGCTTAACCCGGTGCGCTTCGCTACACTGCTTTAACCACTTTATCGGTTGAGAGATATTTAATATATGCATCCTATGGAAGGTAGTTCCTCCCTGCGCCTACCCGCTTTATTTTTAATTTCAAAGTGTAGTATACCATAAGAGTGGCTTTCACATAGTTTGAACATTCTCACTATAACAGTTCTTAAGATATGCGATATTAAACATTGGCGTCCTATGATGGGCACCA
This sequence comes from Pollenia labialis, assembly GCA_949318255.1. Classification (NCBI taxonomy): domain Eukaryota; kingdom Metazoa; phylum Arthropoda; class Insecta; order Diptera; family Polleniidae; genus Pollenia; species Pollenia labialis. Next base: position 149,936,699 of record OX439140.1, on the reverse strand, counting down.
CTTCCCCCGCTGCTATTTTATTCCAATTTTGGGGCTCAGAAGATCCTACTACCAAAAGTTCAACAAAATGCGTGCAGTGGCTCTTATTTATATTTCTATATATGAGGGGTACTGCTCCTCCCCTGTTTACCCCGCCCATTTTTATACTGAAATTTATAGTTTGCCATAGTAGTAGCTGTAACCACGTTTGAAGACTCCCCCTTTAATAGTTCTTCAGTTAAGCGATATTTAATATATACATCCTATGGGAGGTTTTTCCCCCCTGCGCCTACCCGCTTTATTTTTATTTTCAAAAGTGTAGTATACCATAAGAGTGACTTCCACAAAGTTTGAACATTCTCACTATAACAGTTCATAAGATATGCGATATTAAGCATTGGCGTCCTATGGGGGGAACCACTTCCCCCGCTGCTATTTTATTTCAATTATGGGGCTCAGAAGATCCTACTACAAAAAGTTCAGCAAAATGCGTCCAGCGGCTCTTAAGATATGCGATAATTAATATTGGCATCCTATTGGGGGTACCAATTCCCCTGCCCCTATCGAAAAAATAAGTAGCCTATTTTATTTTTAGGGCTCACGTGATCTTACTGTAAAAATTTCAGGAAAATCGGTTCAGTAGTTTCGGAGTCTATAAGCCAACAAACAAACAAACAAACATACAAACATTTTTCATTTTTATATATATAGAAGATAGAAGATAGAAGATGCTTAACCAGCAACAAATTAAAACTCATTTACAATAAATTTAGGAAAATATGTCAAATAATAAATTTATTGTATTCCTATATTTTTAAAACCAATGTTTTTAAAAAATTCTAAAGCTATAGCTTTAGATAGATGTTCACACCTATTAAATATTTGACTCCTAACGTAACCACTAGTTTTCTTAAAGAATTGTTTGCTTTTGCAAAACGTTTGGCTAGAGCAAACATTATTTAAGGGTATCGTAACTACATTATACATAAATGCAATTATCATCTTAGACATAAAGTTTAGCAAATAACAAGAAATTATTTAAAATAATGCTTTAGTTTAATCAATTTACTGGTCACGCTTTTGTTTGAATTTATCGTCAAATATTTGTTAGGTCTGAATATACCTTTTGTCATATCTATGTATTTTGTTGGTTCCTTACCTTCGTGAATTGTTTTGTTTTTATTCTAATTAACTTTTTATTACAAAAACTTATTTGATTTTTGTATTTTTATGTATTCGAATTAAAAACCGGTTAACCAGTTATTTTTAAAATGCTTAACCGAAAACCGGTTTTTTTTAAATAGCAACTATTTGGAATATTCGAAAACCGGTTATTGAAAAAAGTCGAATAATCGATCACCCTTGTTTTCACGTAAATGATTTCGCAAGTGTTGTAGACCAGTTGTTGGAAATAGAGGTAATAGTACCGGAAGAAATGCTTGTTATATTATTATTGTCTAGCTTACCAAGATCCTACGAGGGTTTCGTTATAGCGATGGAGAGTAGAGATGCCTTACCTAACCTCGTTTCGTTAAAGGTAAAATTATTGGAAGAGGGTGCGCGGCAACTAGAAGTTTCCGGCAAAAATCAGAACAACAATAACAGCAACTGCGCAGAGGTTTTAAATATTGCCCATACAAGTGGAAGTTTTAAAAATGTTATAACTGTGGGCGCAGAGGTCATTTCGCCGCAAATTGTAGAACAAAAGTTAAAAATGTGAAAAACGAGAAAAGGAAAGAATTTAATTGTTTTGTATCATTAGCTACAATGCAAACAGTAAGTAACAACGGCAACATTCAGTGGTGTCTTGATAGTGGAGCTTCGTCCCATTTTTGTTTTGATTACGATTTGTTTGAGAGTTATGAGAAATGCAACGAATTGGTACATTTACCAAATGATGACAACTTAAAGGCCATTGGTCGTGGTGATGTTCATTTCTATAAGCAAAATGATTGAAAGTGGAAAGATTGTTGTATTCAAGGAGAATTTTGTGCATGTGAAAGACCGAGAAAATAATTCAATATTGAAAGCGTGTAACAACAATGGAATATTTGTGTATGAAAGTGAAAGAAATGCATGTTTGAGCCTAGATCTGCAAAATAATTTTATGAATTGGCACCTAAAGTATGGTCATGTAAATTTTTCGTGTTTGAAAAACATGAAAAAAAACAATGTGTTAGGCGGGTTTAATTTGAAAGATAATAGAAAAGAGCCAATATGTGAAACATATTCCAAATCGAAATTAACGGTAAAGCCCTTTGAAAGGTCACAGTTTAGAGCCAAATCATTGCTTGAACTAGTGCATAGTGATATTTGTGGTCCTGCTAATGTGCCATCTATTGCTGGTTCAAAATATTTTGCAACATTTATAGACGATAAATCTCGTTACACCATCGTGTTTTTCCTTAAAACGAAAGATCAGATTTTTAATGCTTTTAAAGAATACAAAGCACTAGTTGAAAAACAAACAGGTTGTCAGATAAAGTGTTTAAGAACTGATAACGGACGAGAATACGTGAATAATGATTTCAACAAGTTTTAAGTTGATAATGGTATTAAAAGGCCACAGCAAAATGGGGTGGCCGAAAGGGCTAACAAGACATTAATTGAAATGTTCCGCTGTATTTTGTTGGAAGCCAAACTCGAAGAAAAGTTTTGGGCTGAGGCTGTGTTAACTTCAGTGTATTTACGAAATAGAACAACAACGAAAGTGTTAGTTGACAAAACACCCTTCGAAGTTTGGAATGGCTTTAAACCATCAGTATCTCATCTTAAAGTGTTTGGTACGAAGGCTATTGTGTTAGATAAAACCCACCATAGGAAATTTTTGCCGAAAGGTAAATAAATGATTTTGATCGGCTACAGCGAACAGGCAAAAGCTTACAGGTTTTATGAACCAATTTTAAGAAAAGTCCACGTAAGTCGGGATGTAGTTTTCTTAGACGGCAAATACTATAATCAACAAGATCAACATGGTGACAAACATACAAAATTTTTTGGTGATTTCTTAAATCCAACAGAACCCTTAAACGATAATGATGATCACCCACAGGAAGAAAGTGTTAAAGCTGATGATAAGCAACAAACTGAAGAAAATAGCAACAACTCTGAATCTCACCAGGATCAAGAAGCTGTGGAAAATGTTGAGCCTAGCTCTAAAAAAGAACTACAAAAAATTGGTCCTGGACGTCCCAAATTAATTAGAACTGGATCTGTAGGACGCCCAAAGAAGGTGTACAACGACTTAAACTCAGTTCATGTCGAAATCCCAGAGGGTATTAATGATGCCTTGAATGGTCCGAATGCTAGTCAATGAAAAGCTGCAATGAAAAGTGAGTACACATCTTTATTAAAAAACAATACTTGGGAGGTGACTGAACTGCCCAAGGGACAGAAACCTGTGGGATGTAAATGGGTATTCACTGTAAAACAAGACAAAGAAGGCAATATAACAAAATATAAGGCGAGACTTGTGGCTAAAGGGTGCAGCCAAAAATATGGTCTGAATTATAGAGAAACATTTTCACCAGTTATTAGGTATTCCAATATACGTTTACTAGTTGCCTTAGCTGTAGAGCACGAGGTGTACATGCACCAAATGGATGTCTCCTCTGCTTATTTGATTGGAGAACTGAACGATGAAGTCTACATGTTACAGCCAGAATGTTTTGTTGATGACCAGCATCCAGATTGTGTCCTAAAATTGAAGAAAATGTATGGGCTCAAGCAAAGTGGGCGCGCTTGGAACATCAGGTTAAACAACGCTTTACAAAGTATGGGCTTCACGCAGTGTATCAGTGAACAGTGTATGTACACCCGAAACCACGATGGCACGTTCAACATAATTGCAGTCTATGTAGATGATCTTATAATTGCGAGCACATCAAAAGCGGAACTAACCCGTATTAAATCAGCCATAGCCAATGAATTTGATGTCGTTGATGGGGGCCAACTCAACCATTTTCTTGGAATAGAGTTTCAACGTAATGGCGAAATCGGGGCAGTGTAGGTATGCCAGAAACAATATATTAAAAATTTGTTAAACGACTTCAGAATGAACGATGCTAGAGAGGTAGCGACGCCACTGGAGACAGGTTTTCAGGTGACCTGTTCTAACAACGAATGTCGAAAGGTTGATGCCACCGATTACCAATCAGCCATAGGTGCATTAATGTACCAAGCCATTTCCACACGGCCAGATATTCTTCACTCGGTATGCAAACTTGCTCAGTGCAACACAAATCCACATTCTGAACACCTATCGGCTATAAAGCATGTGTTGCGATATCTCAAAAAGACCATAGATTTCAAGCCCCGTTTTGAGAAGACCAAAAAGGGACAATTTTGCTTGTTAAAATAGCGAGCTTGGCGTAAGTTCACGCAGCATGCTTGGCGTTAGTTCACGCAGCATTGTCGCGATATAACATTAAATTATTCCATTATGTTTCCTTACAATTTTAATTTTATATAATAATAAAAAATGTATTCAATTTTATTCAAACTTATACCATGTTCACACGGACAGCAATATTCGTGTTTCGCTCTCTTATTCCTGTTTCAGGCCCCAAAAATGATTGAAACGACTTGTTTCCCCATACCAAGGTATATTTTTAACAGGTAGTCTCGGAAAGCCAGCTGTTTATTTTTTATTTACTTGTTTTGTGAAACGAACTGTCAAATGTTGTTTAGCAAACAAGTAAACAAGTTTTTTGTCTCAATTATGGTTTATGAAAATGATTGAAAAATGCATTTAAACTAGTTAAAGAAAAATATTAATGAATTTGTTAATATAGTTAGCCCTTAAAAAAAGCACTTTAGGAGTTCTTTGTTTGCATGTTAAAAGAAGCGCTTATTGTCAGCAGAAAATAGTCCTCCAAACCGGGAACACCCCATATAAAAATCAGGCATCCGATCAGCAGGTTTGAAGCGATTTGAAGTATTAATTCATACATAAAACCTGCTCCTTACGGAGCACATTTTTTTACTGGGTATATTTATAGCAGGTAGCCGCCAAGATAACAACAGTTGTACAATAAAACAAACAACAGGGCTTTTTATTGTTGTTATGTGATACGAATTGTCAAACAGAAAAGGTGTTGATAGACATTATTTAATTTTAATTGTTTGTATTTTATTAATTTGAAAAAGTGAAAATAACATTGTTGTGATGAAACCACAAAAAGCAATCGCATCAATTCTAGCTCCATATGTATTGGAAAGCAGCGAAGATGAAGAACCAATTTAAACAAAAAACCGCAAAATTTGGATAAAGGGTGATGCAATGCCAGCAAGAAGGACAATTTGATCCTATTTTGAATTTAGTGACTCCATATATTAAAAAGAAGAAAACAAACATGCGAAAGATCATTTCAGCAGGTGAGAGACTCGTTTTAACCCTGCGATACCTAGCTACTGGCGAAAGCTTTCGCTCACTGCAGTACATATTTGACATTCCTGCATCAACAATATCGTACATTATTCCCGAAGTTTTAGATGCCGCACTGTGGCGCCTTTTCCCAAAAACCGTGGCAAAAATACAAAATTTGATGACAAAATTTTGTAAAATGAATGAACACATCGTATAAAGACCATTTTACTGATCAGAATTCAAAAACGTTTTTCTTAATAAGAATTATAACTGGTGGAGCTGCTTAAAGTCGACAGTTTTTTAGAATTTTAGAAAGTCCAAAAATAGGTGATTTTGAGAAAATAAAAGACATTTTAGAATTGAAGAGTCAGAAATATTGCCATGTGATCACTACTTTTTTGGTATTGTTTTAAAGGTATATCTATTGTTTATTAAAATAAGTAAGAATGTGTCCACCAGATACCCTACTTTTTTGGCAGTTGCCGTTTTTCAGACACCCTATATTTAGGTACTTTTTACAAATAAAATCTAAAAAAGGGCAAAAATGGTCACGCCCATATTTTTTTAGCATTTTTTCTACACAGTACTTTAAATAATTTCGCTAAATTGGGCCACAAAAAATTACAGGTTTTCTTGAAATTTGTTAAAATCTTATAGCCAGCGTTGCCACAGCCAAGATATTTTTGTAACTCAAATTAAAAAAAAAATTGCCAAATAAGGAAAAAAGCTACTAAAATTTTAATATTTTTTATATTTTATGTTATCTTACAGCACAAAAATGTAAATATAAGTGGAACTGACTGACATATTTCTGTTAATGTATGCATATGTGCCTTATAAATATGTATGTAGCCTTATTTATAAACAATATTTTCTTGTGTCAATCAGGTAGGCATAATTATTAGAATTTGTTTATTTATTTAAATTTAAGAACACATTATGAAAATAGGCAGGTAGTTTTAAAACTTGGTTTTTATACTAAGTAAAATAAAAACTGCAGTTGTAGTTAATTGTGGCCTAGATTTATGTTTCGCAAATCAGGTAGCTCGAACCTTTTTATTTTTGGGTATACATAAATTAATCTGCAATTGTGTAATGCAATCAGTTAAAGTTTTACTTTGCAAAAGTAGTGATCAGTACCAGAATTCATAATGTCATTTCAAAATTCGGAATTGTTCGAGTTATTTAGAAAATCACATAATGAAAATGTATTTAATTTGGCTATTGTGGAAAAATTGCAAGGTTTACCAGGAAAAGGATGTTAAAAACAAAATTCACTTCGTTTTCTTGGATATTCGTAGAAAATGGCTTGCCTCAAACAGCACGACAAAAACCTTTATGGAAAAGTACTCAGACTGGCTAAATGGAATAAAAACTTTTGAAAATAAATATCTTGAGCATTTAGGAGAGAAGGGAAAAGAGAAGGCCATTTCTTTTCCCCTCTCTCCTAAAAACTCAAGACTTGACGTGTGTGAACCGGCACTTATTCTTTTAGGACTATGTGAAAAAACTTTAAATATTACCACAAAGAAACTTAATATTTTTTCCATTACTAAAGCTGAAGGTCCACACCATGCGTTTATGAGTCTGTCCTTTTTATGCATCTGACAAAAAAGTAGAATGAGTGTAATTGTATATGACAAGTTACACAGAAAATCGCATAGAATGCATAGTTGTATCAACGCATGAAAGTAGGTTTACTTTCTACTTTTGTATCCGTCGCATGTGTGGTGAAAAAAAGTCAGCTGTTATTGATGGCCATGGATGACAAATCATATTTTATTTTCAATGTTATCGACACATCTGTTGGTGTGGTAGATTACTTTTTACTATTTTTTGCATTAAAAAAGGGGTTTAATAAGAGAAAAAGCTTTCGTAATAAAGATTGTATAAACTTTAAAGAATAAAATACATTAAAATTAATTTTAAGCACAATTTTACCACGAACAAAATTTGCCATTCTAGTTATCGATTACTTTTATGTTTTGAGTCTCATCTTTGATGTGTTTATTATTTTTTTTTTAACAAATGCCATGAACTGGAAACATAAAATGCGTACGAATCTACGCATGAACGCATGGTGTGGACCTTCAGCTTTACACCGTCACATGCCACATCCACAGTTTCATCAACAAACAAAAATACAATTTTGTGTTTGGTTGAGATTTGCAATTTTCTGCTTTCCGTCCAATGTTCTTAATTTTTTAAAATAAGTATATGTTGCACATTTTCTAAAACCGACCAAAATTAGGACCAAACTAAAACTATCCGACCAATTTTGGTCGGAAAAGACCATGTTCGGCAACCCTGTTAACACATGTACAAGTAAAAAGTTATTGTGTAATATTTTTATGCATGAAGCTCGCTTTGTATGAAGAACGAGCCAACGAGCCGACCATATCAGTAAAAGCGAGTGTTTAAAAGTATTCGAGACTAAAAATTATTAAGTAAACAGCGAGTGCGCTCGCAAGTATTATGTATTGTTGCAGTTCGTATTTTTAACCTGAAGTTGGCTGCAACTTTATACTAATATATAGCGTTAGCAGAAAGTTTGGTAAAAAAAATCATCATTTGGCCAAAATATGATTTTCTTGAAAAGAAAAATCTACAAAATTTTTTTTTAAATGAAATTGTTTATAACAAGGGCAAAAAGTAAAAATTATTAATTAAAATTTTTGGGAATACAAAATTTAAATTTTCAAAAGATTTTGTTATTCGTGCTTAATTCCCAGTTTTTATTATTGATAAAAACACTTGAAATTTATTGTTGATGGGATAAGCTATTCCCATGCGCATTTCACTGGTTGCTTAGGCCAGATCATCAGGAAACTTCATCCATAAAGATTTTAGAAAAACTAAAGATATTAAACCAAATAAAACTGTTAAACGTATAAGAATTATAGCAACAGTTCTACTTGTAATAATATCAAAGCTTAAACAAACCAACATCAACAATAAACAGTGAATTCATCTCATCTTACTTTCCCCACTACAATTAGTTGAAATTCTCTCAACATTAATTGTAGTTGTAAGTAGGTTAAGAAAAACAAAATAAAAACAACAACAACTTACAAAGGATGTTGTCAATTAAGTGTTTTTTAGGGCGTGCACCTGCCTGTTTATTATCAAAAAGGAATTTAAATTTTTGGGAATACAAAATTTAAATTTTCACAAGATTTTTTTATTCGTGTAATTCCCAGTTTTTATTATTGATAAAACACTTGAAATTTATTGTTGATGGGATAAGCTATTCCCATGCGCATTTCACTGGTTGCTTAGGCCAGATCATAAGGAAACTTCATCAATAAAGATTTTAGAAAAACTAAAGATATTAAACGAAGATTTAAATAAAACCTGTATAACTAATCAACTTTTGATTTTGATACTTGGTTTTTTGTTCTTTAATATATGAAACTTTATAATAATACGGATTTTCTTTTCACAAATAATTTCTTTCACCAATATTCTTTTTTAATATTTTGTATGCCCAGAAATAATGATGCAATTTTATGTATTCTTGGCACTAGGTGCAAAACCAGTAAAATGCAAGCTGATTCAAAACTTCATTGTTTTAAAAATTGACTGTTTTAATAAAATTGTGTATTTTGTACAATCAAACTAAATCAAGTAAATCATTATTTTTAAAAAATAAAAAATCATCATTTGAGAAAAAAGGTTTTAAATGGTATTTTTGTCAAAAAAAAAAAAAAATTTGATAAATTCATCACTCTGGCAACGCTGCTTACATAATATATACAAACAAAATAATACTTTGTCAAATTAAACTTTGTGTGTCTAAACGCCGAACAAAGTTTAAAAGAGAATTCCAAAAACTTTGTCAAAGTAAACTTTGCCTGCCTAAAAGGGGACTAATTTTACAACCGCTATTAGATCTTTTCGAAAATCATTTTCGTTGCGATATAAGCAACTACGAATTTAATATTCAATCAGAACTAATCATACTACGAGCGAAGTAAATGCTCCATTCGAAAATAATATTGTAGAGTTCTGGAAAGACTTGAAAGGCGAGTTCTATCCTGAACTTAAACAAAATATCTCCTCTCTTTATTCGGCACTACTTACCAATGCGAACAAATTTTTTCGGATTTCAAATTTATTTGTTCTAAGCTACTTATAAATTAAGTTCATCCAATTTGAAAAGCATTCTACTATTACGAAACTGCCATAAAAGTATAAATTAAGAAGAAGTTATTTTATAAGTTGTATAACACAAGGGATCAAAGATAAACATTTTTTGTGTTGCTAGAAAATTTGAAGCAGTTCTTTACCAATTCAATGTCGCTGATTTTAAAACTGCACTTCCTTTTTTTCTATCAGCTGCGATTTGCGTGCAATATATATTTTTTATGAATTTTTAATACATAAAAATCTTTAATTTTTTTAAAAGTCCAATAAATCTGACAACTAATCTTCATGTAAAATTTTCCGCTGAAGTCAGAATTGTCAAAAAGAACAGTTTTTGAAATATTCCAAAATAACCGTTATTTGTGTTTTTAAAAAAGATGATGTGACTGAAATGCAAATATCTTCAAAAATGTTAAACGGATTATGTATTTCGTTTTTTTAGTGACATGTGACATTCAAAAATTTTGACAATTCTGACTTCATATTCGGATTCAGCGGAAAATTTTACATAAAGATTAGGTGTCAAATTCATTTGGTCAAAAAACTGTCAAGTAGTGTTATTTGATAAGATATTTGAAACTGATTTAGAGTCAGAAAGCTTCCGAATAGAAAAAAGTGCGGTTTTAAAATCAGCGACATTGAATTGGTAAAGAATTGCTACAAGTTTTTTATCAACCCAAAAAATGCAACTGCTCGTCAACCGTTAAATCCAATTTTCCAAAAAAATTTTTTGTTTAATTTACATTAAACTGTCGAAGTAAAAATTGTTTGAGAAAAAACTCATTTTGTGTGAAACTTTTATTAAAATTGATTACAAATAGAGTTTTTCCCGGAGTTTTTCGATTTAACAAAATTTCGCGGGATCCCGCTCCATATAAATAATACAAAGTAAATTTGTTTTAAATTAATGAAAAAAACGTTTTTTTTTAAAAAGCGTCAGGGAACTTGTTTACAAAGTAAGTATGTAAAATTGAAAGAGGGATTTGAATTATTATTACCTTACGCTTTTATATGTAAATTTCGTATCATTATGCTCTAGATACAAGATAAAAAGATAACAAAAACATAATAATTTAATTCATAAAACAATAATAAAAACAAACAAAAATTGTGGTACTCAAGGTATGAGATCAAGAAGTAAATTCATAAAATAGATAAAATATTTTAAATATATATGTTTTATAAGTATATATATATTTTAAATAAATATATTAAAATTTTTAAGCAGCTTAGGAAATAACATTAAGACACACTCAATGTGTTTAGAAAGTCGACAGAGAGTATATTTCTTATTTTATTTACTTATTACCATGTTTCCGAAATTTCGTTCACTTTTTTACCGAGATTGGACAAATAGTTTAAAGTGTAAAGTTGTTGTATATTTCTTATTCACAATCCGAAGTAATTTTTCTTTTTTATAAACAACGTCTTTATCAGTCAAATGTATGTCAAGGCTGATGCAAAAAATAGCATCAGACGGACTTCTTCTTACAAGATCCAACTGTAATCTTAAGGACAATGTGTTTTAAAAATTGTAGGTTGTAGTATCTTACACGAGTTTCTATAGTTTTTTTATTTCGGTTTCCCAGCACTTCCCGGCTATATGGGCCGTCACAAAATGAAACAAATTTATGTTAATCACCTTATCAACATATCGTCATATCTCAAAAATTGCAAAGTGTTCCTTCATATTTTCTCGTAACAAAAAATTGGTATTTTATCTCAAACTGAACCGAAGTTATAGCAAAATATATCTTTAAATCGGTACATTTTGAAAACTTTAATCGCATTTATCCAAGCTCGATTTTTTTTGTAGATATGACTTTGCTGAAATAAAGGAGCGATATTTTTGGAGATCTCCTATTTTTAAGACTTGTCCATGGACAATTAAAATTTACTGCCTGCATCTTATTTTGAATTTATGTTCTTTATTAACTCTTCACTTCACAAAATTTATTAATTAATAACTGTTGCACGGCACATTCGGCTTTTGTTAGATTTATTGCGTCAGTAGGCATTGATTTACGAACGTACTCACTTCTTGTTATTGATCTAATCAACAACCCATCAACAGATGCTAATTTTTAGAGAATAGAAAATTAAATTTCAGAGTATAAATAGCTTTTTTCTGAAACTATGAGGAACTTTTATTTCCCGGGATCCCGCAACAAAAATCCCGGGAAAACGGGAAATAAATTAATTAAAATTCCCGGGACGGGAAATCCCGGGAAAATCCCTAATTTACAAAGTATAAGCTTTTATTTTAGTTATCCCCTTTAAATTGTTCTAATATCTTCAAAATCATGAAAAACAAAAATTGAAATATAAAAACAATCAATTATATTAATTTTATTTATTAATGTTTTCATCACACTTTTTGTAAACAACTATTTTGACAAATTGGATTTGTTAAATTAACAAAATTCCTGTTATATTTGTTAGAGTTGTGATTGTTGTAGCGACGAGTTTACCTTGTTGAATTCGACTCGGTATTCATATGTACTAGAAACATTTTTGTTAATTACATTAAATATATAAAATTTTTTTTAAAAGAGATCAACTATAAATATCTTGTAGGGATTTAAAATTAACAATAGTTCAGTATTTATCGTTTTATGAAAACTAGGATCGCCCGGTGGCCGAAATTCGACCATTTTACATTTACTTTCGAGAGAACCTGTCCGTTATACAACAAAAACGTTCACATATTAAGAGAAAAATTTAGAAAAAAATATATTGTGCATATCTACACACAAATACCTTTCAAACGATATATGTTTCATTAAAATAAGATACTTCAAAATCAACCACAAAAAAATTGTTCCCGTTTTTATATATAAGATAATTTTAAAAATTATTTTTTTTTCAGAAGTTTAATATTTTTATATTAAAAATATAACAATAAAGCAGCCTTTTACATTATACATAGTTAAAAATGAAAATCCAAAAACTTTATAAAGTAAATAAACATATTTGTATTTAAATACATAATATCTATGCTTGCATTCATTTATTCAAGGTGATACATTTTTAAAAATTAATTAAAAAAATTCTGTTTAAAACTTTTTAAAAAGAGATCAAACATTTAAAATAATTATTCCAAATTAATAAAGTTAATATTTTCATCATTATTGTTATCGCAGAACAAATTTAACAAAGCACCAAGAATGGTGCGAAACGCACAAAGTTGACAACTCTGAAATATTCTACCTGCTTCACTCTCGAAATTTGTATTGCGAAGCAGTTGCTTCGTTCATGATTGGAATGTGAAGCATGGAGAAGCATTACGTATTATATGTCGGTGTAAAAATAAACAGATAGCCAAAAATAAAGCATGTTTACAATATTCGTAGGCTGTTTTTAATTTAACAATCACATAATTCTATAACAAAATTATAGTGAACTTTCATAATTATTAAAACTACAAGTTGAGCCCATTAAAAAAAATTTTTTTTAAGAAAGACTAAAAATGTTAAATACAAGCAACAATAAATTTCAGCTTATCAATAGTATGAAATGGGAATTAACCATATTTTAACGAGACCTTGTTAATTAATTTTTTAACTTCCAAGAAAAACTTTGAGAACTAATATGCATGTGGCAGTGTAAATAAAACTGAACTGGCGCAATAAAATAAAGTTATTTGCTATTATTTTTGTTTTTTCTTTACCCACTTACTATTACACAGTACAACACATGATTTCGGGACACAATTCTGATAATTGTTTATGAAAGTAGACCAAAAAAGAAGAACTTCTGCATCATTAGTTTGGTGAAGGTGGCTCAATTAATATTTTAAAAACTAATTTGAAGTTAGTAAGTATCGTATAGGGGCATTTGTCACGTTTTAGGCTCTTTTGTGTATCATAACTCGAGAACCACTAGTCCGAATAAGCTGAAAAAATTTAAAAAAATTAAGAATTACAATTCCTTTAATCTGTTCATACAACGTTTCGCTACATAAGCAGCAGTTTCGCAGTTATAAATAAATGTATGAAGAAAAAAAATATTTTTTGCCCTAAAAATTTTAAATTTTTTATTTTTAATTCATAAAAAATCCAAAACGGTAAAAAAGCGTCAAGTCCCGTTACTTTCACGTAAAGTCACATAACCTATGAACAAAATGACACATAGATCATAAAAATCGATGAACGCGTTTCGCTTTTATTCACAATTAATTAAAGGTATGAATTTCAAAAATTTGCTCGAGATATCCACAAAATTCTTTGGAAAAAACATTAATGACTTTTTTTATGATTCTTTATTTTGCATGAAGATAAACATTCTTACACAGAAAATATGCAATTTTTATATGTTATGTATGCTTGGAAACAAAATTTAGAACATTTCTAATTATTGTCACTATCCATCCTCGTTGAAGTTGACGCTTGTGGTTTTGATGGCCTTATTTTCTTCGTAGGATGCTTTTTCACTAAACCTGGGATATCATGGGAGTAGGTGAACGTATTTGCTTCGTCAACGGAATAAAATTTCTGAAAATCAGCTTGGCGTTGTCGGTATGATGTTGCGCTTTTCAAAAATTATGTCAACATTTCGGAGCTTTGTTGTTATAGTCCCATCTTAGCCACAATGTAATCCATTTCGATTTGTGTTAGCAGTTGTGGTCCATTATTGTCAATATCGGGTGGCCAATCAGCATCATTCAAATTGGTGAAAACGGTTTCGCCTTAGAGGGACACAGTATCCAGAATGGGAGGTTTAGGTGTATCGGTTCCAGCAGCGCGTTCAACTGGAAGTATGGCAGTAAAAGCACCAATGTATTCTTTTGTTTTCAATTTTTTCTGTTTAATCCAGCACGAGAATTTATGCATGCGTAGCACCTGGATTCATCATGTCCAGTTACGTCTTTCATCCAAATTACTGGCTTCATAAAAGAAAACTGTCTACCTTGTGGGCACTTGATTTGTTTTTATTCACTTTAAAAAAACGGGGAAAAGTTCACTTGTACTTCTCGCGTTTGTCGACTCTTGTTAAATGACAAAAATCGATCAATGAGCACTGGCAGGTACTTATGAAATATGTTTTCGAAACGTTCCAAAACATGTGAACTCATAAATGTGGGTGCAATTTCTGTAAAAAAATCGTACAGGTAACTAACGGAAAAACCCAAATAATAAAAAAAAGTGCACTTTCCTTTTTTCCTTTTAATTGTCCACTCACATTTATTACTTTGCTACCGTAATCATAAAAATCAAATAATCTTTTGCTTAATACTTTTTTTTAATTCTGAGAATCATAAAAAAAGTCATCAATGTTTTTTCCAAAGAATTTTGTGGACATCTAATTAATTGTGAATAAAAGCGAAACGCGTTCATCGATTTTTATGATGTATGTGTCATTTTGTTCATCGGTTATCGACCTTACGTGAAAGTAATGGGACTTGATGCTTTTTTACTGTTTTGGATTTTTTATGAATTAAAAATAAAAAATTTAAATTTTTTGGGCGAAATATATGTATTTTTTTTCTTCGTACATTTATTTATAACTGCGAAACTGTTGCTTATGAAGCGAAACGTTGTATGAACAGATTAAAGGAATTGTAATTCTTAATTTTTTTAAATTTTTCAGCTTATTCGGACTAGTGGTTCTCGAGTTATGATAAACAAAAGAGCCTAAAACGTGACAAATGCCCCTATACGATACTTACTAACTTCAAATTAATTTTTAAATTATTATTTGAGCCACCTTGACCAAACTAATGATGCAGAAGTTTTTCTTTTTGGGTCTTCTTTCATAAACAATTATCAGAATTGAGTCCCGAATAAATCACCTGAAAAATGTTGTACTGTGTTATTGTTGTATTGTTTAAGCATTGATATTGTTACAAGTAAAACTGGTGTTCTAGTTCGCTTAACAGTTTTATTTGTATAATAGTTTTTGTTTTTCTACAATCTTTGGATGCAGTTTCCTGATGATCTGGCCTAAGTCACCAGTGAAATGAACATTGGAATTGCTCATACCATTACCAATAAACTTCAGTTTATCAATAGTATGAAATGGGAATTTGGCACATTTATCCCTGAAAGGTTACCCTTCATTTTAGTACGTTAAGGTTTTTCTTCGTCGAATCGACGAACTTTTTAAAAAATAAATTCTAGTGAGCGATTTTTAAGGTAAAAATTAAACAAAAATCAGTTTTAGTTAAGCGTTTTATTAAAAAATAAATAAAATATAAAGAATAAAAATTCTTTTTCTCTCTAAAATTTGATACTAATTTAAACTCCTTTTTTTTGTTTTTCAAATTAATTTACTTTTAAAAACAACGAAAACTAAAAAGGTAAAAAATCAATTACTTTTTTCTTTTTCAGCCTATAAAAACAACACCATGCTAGTTGAAAAAACAGACAACGCCATGTGCCCGGCTTGTCTCAAAAAAGTGTAAATTATTTGCACAGTGCAAATAATACAAAAGGAAAAAAAAATTTAGTTATTAGCCATATTTTACGCATGAAACACAAATTTCAATTTTATTTTCACAACAGATGCTTTTCTGGCATATAGAACAAGTACTTCTCGTCATTCTGAGTTTGCTATAGGGGCAGATATGACACATTCTACGCTCTTTTGGTCCTTTGACAACATTTTAGACGGATTCTTTTCGATTAGGTATTTTATTTTGATTTTTTTCCTTACTTAAGGCCTGCAAGGGAGGTGTCTCGAATCTGCCTTTTAAATAGGGAGCCACGAAAGATTAATGAAGATTTTTCAGATATTCTCGCCGTTTTTTGTGGTTTTGAACTTTATGGAGCACGTTGTGAGTATACATGACGTAGCTGTTGACAAAGGAATATTTAAAATTCCAAATTCGTTGCGACCAGTATACACATCTGAATTTTAACTTTAAAACGATGAGGATCCAGCGTACGTCCACTCACTACAAGCTTACGGCATCAGCTAACGTTGTTGAAAAAAGAGCGTAATTTGAAAACATATAAAAAAGTTATATGATAAAATGTAAAAGAGCTTCGTCGATTCGGCGAAGAGTAACCGTGCAGGGATAAACGAAACCAACTACAAATATTGTTTATTTGAATTAAGTTAAAAATACATTAACATTGTAGCAAAATAAGTACGTAAATAATAATATTCAACCTCCCCGTCCCCACCCTAAAAAACACCCTGTAACCACTTCTCAACAAAGTTCGGTCGTGTTTGTGAAAAAGCTTTTTTAGCTTAATAATGTAAGGCCAAAATAACATTCGACACTTGTGTAAATTAAACTAAATTATTTAAAATTTAGAAGACTTAAACTGAAAAGTTTTAGGTTGAAAATTAATTGTATGGGTATAAAACAAAAATCAACAAAACTAATTTAAAATTTAAATAGCTGAACAAATTGTAGAATTATCGGAAGTATTGAAACCGCCGAGGTATATAAAGAAGTGCAGACGACAGTACTACATCAGTAAAAAAGAAGTAGTTTCCTAAAAGCTACATTTAAGAAGCCAAGCCGCAGAAATAAATATTCAATTAAACAAAAATTACCCGGAATAAGTAAAAAATAAAATTAAAATTGTAATGCAAGTTATTAAATTCATTTGGGCACCAGCTGTCCTTCTGTTGGCAATTAACTGTAGAGCTAACAACTTGCCTGATCTGTCTCCCGATATTAATCCTACCGTTCGTCGTACCTTAGAAGATTATCACATCTCACGTAAATTAATCCTTGACCAGGAACTAAGCGATGGGTTTGGTGGAACAATGAATTTAACAGCAGAAGAATTAGTAGCGAATGAAATTATTATGACCGAGAAAAGAAAAGAATATGCAGAGGGTTTGCGTAATCCCGAATTATTTTATCCTTCCCAACATTTCTTTAAATCTTTGGAGAGAATAGAAAAATCGACTATTTTTAATTTACTTTCAAAAATGCCTAAAGGAGGTGTATTGCATGCCCACGATACAGCATTGTGTAGTACAAAATGTGTTATAAACCTTACTTATCGAGAAGATTTATGGATGTGCGAAAACAGTGTTAATCAAAAGCCTGTGCAATTTAAATTCTCAAAAATTTCACCGTTCCCGCAAAACGAAATTAACTGCAGTTGGAAATTGTTGTCTGAAGTTAGAAATGAATCTGGGAGTGAAATAGTTGACGAAAGATTGCGTGAAGAATTAACATTATATTCCGTGCGAAACTTTTCAAATGCCAATGAAGTTTGGAAAAAATTTCAAGGAATATTTACTCTTATCAATGGCTTGTTGTTCTACGCTCCTGTATGGGGGGAATATTTTTATAAATCTTTACAAGAGTTTCAGGCTGATGGTGTACAATATTTAGAATTCCGTTCTACTTTGCCATCTGTAAGTATGTGAGAAAAAAAATACGTGATAGAATAAAAGGATCCAAGAAGAAGGACACAAATGAAAACTATAGAGATATGTAGAAGACTAACCCAAATAACTTTACAGATCGAGAATATGAAATTTGAATGATTGATTTTAGATTATACCTGTACACCCAGTGGCAGTGTATTAAAGTTACAACCGACGGTTTTCTAATTTGGTCTCATAATACTTCGAAAATTAATGTAAAATAATTTAAAACTCATTAAGGAACTGCAGTAAAAACCATTTATACAAAACAGGATCAGGCAAATAAATAAATAAATACATAAAGCTTTATTTATTCTACTGTATCAGTTGTACCACTACTGAGCAAAAAAGTTACCTGTCTGTTCGGTCAAAATTGTTCAAAATCGTTTTAAAGTCGACGACTTTTGTTTTGGGAAATTCTAACAAAATTTACCGAGCTACAGTAATGTAAACCTAAGCCCGTTGCAGTGATACAGATCTGTGGCTATGGGGGGGGGCGAACTTTCCACACTAGCACTTGCTTACTGAGTTGCCATTTTTTTTTATGTATTTTTACCTAAAGCCCACAGAAGATAAAAATGTGTAACGCATTTCTCATTCAGATTGCATGTTTTGACACACACACTGCAATCAACAATGAAATTATAAACGCAATATCAGTTGTGGTTTTTTATATGACCGCAAACATCATAAAAAAAATACTTGACTTTTTTATAACGCTTGCTAAATATTTTCTTTAAAATTTGAGGACAACAAGTTTGTACATGTAATAAGGTGCTGGGTTATTTCTTAATCCAAAAATGCTTGAAAAGAAATAGCCCTAAAAGTTGTACCTCATTGTTAAAAGTAACAAAAGGAAAACTCACTGATTAATTTAATTGTTTTGTGCCTTCAGATGTTTAGGTTATAATAACAAGTAGAAAATCGTGTATCAGTTAAATGATTCTCTAAAATCGCTTGCCTATCAAAATATTTGGCTTGAATGAGGAACTTATTACTTCAAAATTTCAATTCTGATCATTTTCAAAAAGTTTTGGTCGACATCGAAAAAGAATAAACAAAGATGTTTGTGAGATACGAAAATATTGTTGTTAAATTTGTATGAGACTTTTGGAGCCAACACAATTAAACTGAGACATATCGCACTTGTTCAACAGTACTGTATTAAATCAAAATTTCAAAATGTTCACTAGAAGCAAAACTATTTTTAATTTTATATGAACGCATATGAAAAAGGATTTTTAAACCAACCGTTTCTTTACCAAGAAGAAGAAAAAATAGCTCGATATTCTTACAGAGGGTGGTAATGAATGATGCCTGCCGATTTTTTCCAAAAAGTGAAAAAAAAATTTGAGTTGAGTTGAGTTAAGACAGTATTGTTGAACAGGTGCGATATGAATGTTTATTCAAATAATGTTTTCTGCAGTTAACAAAATTAAAGGATGTTTTTTTTATATGGAAAATCAAGTTCTTTTAAATCAAAATGTGTGTTTTTAGTGATGGAAACGTGCAAAGAGATGGCAAACTAAAACAAGTTTTAAAATCCAAGCTTAATTCAATTAATTACCTCTTTTAAAGGGAGATTGAAATACAGAATAGCTTTAGGGTGAATTTATTTTAAAATTAGGTTTATGTTTCACAATCGGCCAACGGTCTTAAGAATTTATTTCTATTATTTTTTTTACAATAATTTTCCCTTTTTCATAAAAGTCAGATGATAACAATTATTTTCTTATTTATATTTTTCGACCAAAAAGTGATTTATTGATTTTTATTTTTCTGAGCAAAAATAACAGTTATTCGTACATATCATTTTTGCACGAAAATAAATCAATTTTGCTCAAAAAAAAAATTAAACTTAAAAAATTACTTTTTATTATAGACTAGTTCATAAGAATCAATATGGTATACATTACTTTTCCGACATTTACTTCCTTATGCGTTTTTGTTTGAAATTTCAAAATAACAGTCATTTACGGCTCCTGCCTTTTACAGCTTTATGATTTGGAAGGCACCACCTACACTGCAGTAGATACTGTACGTATATATACAGAAGTTTTGGAAAAATTTATGAAAGAAAATCCAGATTTCATTGGATCCAAAGTGATATATGCACCCCACCGTAGTGCTGGTAAATGTACTTTCAAAAAATATATAGCAACTTGTTTGGAAATTGTGGTAAGTTTTCTTAAGATATACAAATAAAAAAAATTCATAAGTTCCACACTAATTCGTCAGGAAAAATTTCCCGATTTTGTGGCTGGTTTTGATTTGGTCGGTCAAGAAGAGTTGGGACACCCTCTTAAAGATTTCGTACAGGAACTGTTAAATATGCCTCCTCATATTCAATTCTATTTCCATGCCGGTGAAACGAATTGGGCCGGCACCTCGGTAGACGAAAACCTAGTAGATGCTGTATTGCTAAAAAGCAAACGTATTGGGCATGCATTTGCTTTAAATAAACATCCCTCGGTTTTGAAATATGTAAGGCAACAAAATATAGCTATCGAAGTTACTCCTATATCGAATCAGGTATTGATGTTGGTAACTGACTTACGTAATCATCCCTTGGCAATTTTTTTGGCCAATGATGATCGAGTAGTAATATCCTCAGATGATCCATCTTTCTTTATGACAACGCCCTTAACACACGATTTTACTGTAGCCTTCCTTGCGACGTCAGCTCATGCGGACTTAAAAACGTTGAAACAATTAATTTTCAATTCCATTAACTTTAGCTCCTTAAATATGTCAGAAAGAAAGGTTGCTTTAACGAAGTGGCAACGTAAATGGAATGACTACATAGTAAAGGATTTTAAGACAACCCCTAAGCGAAAGTGTGAAAAAGCCAATTAGATTTAATAAATTCTTATTTTGGAATTGTATATGATTTGTAACCAAATATTTAATAAATTGATATCGTATAAATTTTATGTTATGTAATATTTAAAAATATGTTTACTTGTGAAAAGAATCATTAAAGTTATAATAATAAACTCAACAAATTTTGTTTAGTATCGCTAGCGAGGAGTCGAAGGCGGTTTATAGCCTTTGCCTGTAACCCACCAACCGTTGATCCTTGTCTATATGTATATATAAAAAGAAGTGAACACTTTCATGTCACCACTAAAGGCCAGTTTACACGGTAATGCATTGTATTACGACATGTCGAAAAATGATGTAGAATGAGAAAAATCTTTTAATGCAAAAGCAAAATGTATTGAGTATGAGAGAATACGGATACAAAATCTGACTGGCGGTCGGTTAATGTTTCTTTTTCCAAACCATTTTAGAAACTTATGTATTTTTATCACACCAGGGGTGTATTTTAACAGAGTATATTGAAGGTGGTAACATTTTTAATAAGTTACAAAAACAACTCAGGAAATTTTCTTGTTGTTTTTGTAAAAATTGGGGATTGGTTTATCTGAAGTTTGCACGAAATCGGCCCAGTGGTTCCGGAGTCATTTCGTTAAGACTTTCCGATGTTTAATGTGAACCACACCTAAACGTCAAGTTTTGTTTCTGCATTTCATTTGACATTTCTCAATTTCAGACTTACTCAATTTGAACCATGATAAATCCACCTCAACTCAACGTCGTGCCCACCAATTGCTCCTCTCAATCTCGTCGGCACATTTTCACCTCAGTGGATTCCTCAGTAAGCATAATTGCCGCATTTGATAATCTTAGAGTGATTGGCGAAAAACTGATGCACCCACAAAGAGTGATTGTTTGGTTCGGTTTATGGGTGGGTGGCATCATCGGCCCATATCCAAAATAAGGCAGTTACTATGAATGGTGTTCGCTATCGTGAGATGATAATGAACTTTTTATGGCCCGAATTAGAAGATATGGATGTGGACGATATGTTGTTTCAACAGGACGATGCCACTTGCCACACAGCTAACGAAGCTATGACTCTTTTGCGAGACAAATTCAATGGCCGTGTTATCTCAGAGTTGGACTTCTTTCGGGTTATTTGAAATAAATGTGTACTTCGATAAGCAACAATTCAAGAGCTAAAGGATGAGATTATTCGGCACATTAACGGCATAGAACTTTAATTAGGATGGAGGTGTACCATACATAATTGAACCATACTAATATTATTATAATAAAAAGAAATGACAATAATTTCCCAAATAATTTGTGTTTTTTTCAAAATCAACCTCGGCCCTTTTTATTCCCACACAAATATCAACAAAATGTCCTCCATTTTCCTTATTATAATTTTTTATTGTTACTGGAAAAGTAACCCAACCATGTATCATTATGCCTTATGAGTACAATGACATTCAGAATAGGTAATAAAGTATATTTAATTTTGCTAGAGGGCATAAAATAGAGCAAAACGTGTAAAACGGCCCCTCCCAATATCTTCTTAACTAATCAACCGATTTTCTTGAAATTTGGCAGGCAAATAGTGTAATATCTGGAAGGAACTATTGCCTATAACTTTTAATATTGTTAACGTTAAACAGGGCAAAAGGGGTAAACGCTCCCCCTCTCTACATCTTCTTAACAAATCCACCGGGTTTCTTAAAATTTGGCATGCAGACACTGTAAAATCTAAAGGAACTTTAAGATATACATTTTGTTGGAAATTCCAAAAATTAGTGCTTAAAATAGGGCAAACGGGGTAAAAAGTTCCTCTACCTATGTCTTCTTAATTAATTATTCGATAATAGTTTCAAGTCACGAAGAAACTAAAGGCTATAAATTTAAAATAAAGCAGAAAAGGTAAAAGCAACCCCTCCTATACCTTCTTTTCAAAAGTTTATGTATTTTTCATTATGGTTAGTCTACTTCGGAATTTGAACCCACAACGGCTATGCAATGGTACACGATTGGCTACCATTTTGAATGGTAAGTTCCGAGACGAAATGTTTTACTGCCACGAACTCCGATTATTGCCACAGACGTTCCAATTGGATTCAAAAGCGTTTAATTTCCTATTAGATTGGCATTTGCAATGACAATAAATCTTTCGATTGGCGTTCAGAGTTTTTGTCTATCTCTTACAGCTTCTAAAAAAATTAATATAAGGAAGAGTTAACTACGCGTATTTGGTTTGAGATTCAGTTAACAAGGTTCTTACTGACCAATAAAACCTTGTTAACTTAGGAAGCCTTTATAATTTAGCAGATAGAACACTGTGGAAACTTTAATTCCAAATAGAACCATGTTGCTCGGATTCAAAACTTTATATTGTACAAATAGAATCAACTATCTTGAAACTTATTCAAAAATGGTTTCCTTACCTATTGGTATTTTCAGAATTGGTCAATATTGTACGTTCTTTCAAAGACCAACATAAGTAAACCGCTCGCCTACAAACCAAAAGAGACGTTAACAAAGCGACGTCGTTAAAGCCTCCATGTGAATTGCTTGTAAGTATCTAATTAACTACACGCAGAGAAAACATATGGTTGGGCATGGTTACGGCACCTACACTTTGTTTATTGTTGTCGTACACAATAAATTGTTATTTTTATTAAATACTAGCATGTACCCGCTCTTCGTAAGCGTCTCCTTTTTCTTCGTGGACATATTTTTATGCCAAAGTTTATTTTTCTAGGTTTAAACTTGATTAAATTCTAGCATTTAACCCGCTACTTTAGTAGAACCAAAAAGCTAAAGAAAAATATCAAATTTCCCGTATTTTCTTTTTTGGGTACTATACTAGCAAGTAATTACTTAAAGAGAAAGGACGTGTTTACAATAAGATCTGATATTTTGGTGGAAAAAACTGTGTTAAACTCGATGATAAAGGAAGTGGTATGTCTTTATTTGATCAAGAAAAGAAGCGGTTACATATTGTACTGAAACAGGGAAGCAAAATTGCCTGTGAGTGATTTGAATTATAGTTTAATTATCAAAAATCTTCTTGATAAAAAGTTAAAAGGTAAATGATACCAGCTGTGATCTCTCCAAAGTTAAATACAGATTTTTTACAAAGCTGTGCAAAAACTAAACAATACCTTTTTACACAGTTGTAATAAATAAATTAATTCAAAAAATACTACCTCCTAAAAATATATCATTATTAAAAATAAACCACATATTAACATCGCAAATAAAAATCGCATAGTTATATCAAAGCGTAACCACATATAAAACTTGGTTGGTTGCAACCAGGGCTGCCGTTTTTGGTTGTTTCTAACCAAAATTGGTTATATTTTTTTCCAATGTGGAGATGTGAATATTTTTTTCATTTTGGTTACTTTTTTCGAAAATAATAATACGTACGAATATTTTTTTCTTGATACAAATTTTTACGAGCCGGAATAATTTGTACTGTGAACTACGATGTTTTCAAAACAGCAACCAAATAATATTTTTAAGATTTTTGGTGAGAAAATATTGTTATTTGTTATTTTAATATTAAAACGCCATGTTCTGAAATCGAAAACAAATGAAGATTTAATCAATGGAAATTTTCAATTATTTTTTTAAATAAAGGAGCGTAAATTTTCTTGATTTTAAGAGTAGTAAATATAAGTAGTACGTATGCCCGTATTTTCTACAAAAGAAATCTAGCAGTGTATAGAAGTCTATGGTGTAAAAGCTGCCATATTTTAAAATAATAAAATAAAACTGAAGGTAAAAACACGTAGTCTAAGTAAACATTAAAATAGGTAAAAATAACTGTGAGGTAAGGAAACGACCAGCTCTCTTTTTGTAGAAATTACTGGCATTAAAGTAGGAAGTGCATAAAATCATGCGGAATCTATTTCAGAAAATAACTGAAAAATTACACAAAAGTCGTTTTAGTGTTTCTAAAAACTTGCAAATAAATTTAAAATTCCGAATTAAGGTTATTTCCAGAAGTATATTTACATACATATTTGAAAATACACATAGGAATTTTAATAATTTTTCAAAATTACATTGATTAATCATTATAATTTTAAAATTAATGGAATTTTCTTTAAGAAATGGCTATGAGTTTTAAGAAATTTTAAATCTTACTGTTAATAACTTGTCGGTATGCATATTTATTTAATGTTTTTTACTTTTAAATCAACCTTGTATGAAAAACCACACAAAATGAATCATTTTTACACGATAAACAAAAAAATTGTTGAGGTACACTAAAGAATATCTAAAAGGAGCAAAAAAACACGTTTGTTGACTAAAAATATTTTTTAGTAATAAAATATTTCAGAACTTACGTAAGCTAACCACCTTACTACGTATTTTGCACTAGACGCTAAATTTTCTGTCGGAAAAGTGTGAATATTTTTAATATTGTTGCTAACTGCATGCAATGTATGTTTTATAAATTGAGCTCTAATATAAAATACACACCAGCTTTGTAGGGTTTGTTGTTGATCACAAATAGGATAAGTACATCATTAATGTTACGTTAATCATGACTTTGATAACAAACGAACTATGGAGCCGCAGCAAAGTATACAGACATTGCATATGTGTAAAAACAACACACGATGGTAACTATCGTAAGTTTTTTGAGCTTGATTTGAGGGTTAAGATTATTATTTGGTAAAAACAAAAATTTGACTGTCAGTCAGCGTGGCCATTTTGGCATTTTTGCAGCTAGGTTTAGCATTTTTTTTTGTCTGATTTAGCTGCAAATTTTTCATTTAGCAGTTAGCATTTTTCAACTACATATTTAGCATTTTGTAGCATTCTATAATTTAACAACTTTTTTCATTTCTTCAATCACACTTGTTTCATTATTTAATTTAAGAATATTACAGTAATCTTTTTTGAAAAACTACCACACTCTTTTGTTGAATGCAAATACAAACCCCTACTTTTTTGCTATAGAAACTGTACAATCTTCTAAAGGACCTTTCATATCCAATGGTTTTAAAATGTGATCAGTTTGATCCATTAAATTCATTTTAAGACGATTTTTCCCTCAATTACGATTTTGATTTTTTTGGAATCGAAAAGAGATACCCAAGGCGAATTCATTCCAGGTAATCTCGGTACTACAACAAGTACAACTCGTACAAAAACCAAAAGCAATTTGTTTTTGTAAAATAATTGTACAATGCCATAAACAGAAATTGTTTTATTTCACAGAAACAAAGATAATAAACAACATTTTGACATCAGGGCTTTCAAGACCACCTATAATAAATTCGACTTGGAGATAAAATAACTTTTGAAAAAGAAAAAAAAACAAATACGAATTACATGCCGAGATTTTATAGCTCAATTTATATGTCATCTTAGAAAACCGTTTAAAAACTAATAAATGCAAATCAAGCGAACGAAAGAAGAAATTATTGATTTCACTGTAGAAGAAATTACAACTTTGGAACATCAGTGGATGAAACCAAATTCATATGACAGTTGATTTCTAAATAAATGTATATGGATATAAAAATTCTTTACATTAGTATCCATTCAGTGAATTCTTTTGATATGCAGTTCTTGGTCTTGCCAGTTAGCAACGCGGAAGTTAAAATTGGGTTTTAGTGGTATAAATATCTAAAAAACGAAAATTCGAAACAGAATGACGTTAATATATTATAATGATATTTTGATCGATTCTTCAGAAGCTGAAGAAGAATATTCATTTGATGACGTATTTAATTTATAAAATGAAATATTTTATTAAACATGTTATATACATTTTATTAAAATTCTAAATAATTCCCATTTATGGGTCAAGTTCCTTTGATTTTTTGTTATGGTATGGTACCTTTTGTTTAAAAACTTTTTTGTACGTATATAAAGACTGAAATATATTTCTTTTATAGTTTTAAGACTTTTTATGTTTCATAAATATTATGTTGTTATTTTTTAATCAGTTTGTTCTATTGATATGATGTGAGGTTATAGGGAAGAATTATGTAAAATATGTTATGTATAAAGGTATTTTAACTAAAAAAACAAAAAATAAAACAATTTAAACTTTAGCATTATTTTTTGGCAGTTTAGGATTTTTGTTAGCATTTTTAAGCCGATTTAGCTGTAAAATATTTTTGGATATTGAATGTACGTTACGAAAGGCGAATTTGTTTATATTCGCCATAATATTTCACAATGATTCACAAAATATATCAAATGAATTAGTTATTCTTATTATAGAATTATAAATTTGAAATAAAATGGACAAACAAGAGAAAGGATTTACATAAAATGCATTTCGCATATCGCCAAACTTGAATTTCAACCGCCAAAATGCTTATCACATTTGACAGTCCTGCCAATAACAGCTAAAAAGCTAAAAACTATTTTCCATTTTTGTTCTTTATAACTGGCGTTTTAAACAATATTTAATTTATGAACTTTTAATATACTGAATTTTGAATGGATAAAATAAAAATTTTTTTTAAAAAAGTGTCTCAAATAAATAAATACTTTTAATTAAGCATCTCGTTATTTTTTCAATATGTAAAAGAATTCTCAATTAATAAAAGTCATTTTAAATTTGGTTATACTTTTTTACATTTTGTAACTTTTTCAAAAATTTTGGTTGTAAAAATTGTATTGGTTGTGGCAGCACTGGTTGAAACACTAATAATCACACTGCCCTAAGGTATGCAACAGGAATCTACTCCAAAGCAAGCCAAACGTAAATTAAAAGAAACATCGCCGGAAGAAAATATGGCAAAGAAACCAGTAGGAAACATGGACGTTGATGACTTGATGAACCTGATGAAAACAACAATGAATTAATTCTCTATTAGAAGAAAAACTACAAAATTTACCAACAAAAACAGATTTCGATGAAATTAAATCCGAAATACACTCGCCGCTAGAGAGATAGGTGCACTTCGAACGGAAAATGTAAAACTTAAAGCAGAAATTGAAAAACTAAATGATATGAGGGAAGAAGATGCCAATAATATTAGGTGGCTAGATCATCAAATTAAAAGTACGAAACTCATTTTTAAATGAATTATCTCTGCAACATCTGCTTTAGATTCTGTGTTGAAGGTATGCACGGATAATCTTAAAACGAAGCCAAAAATCATTTCAGCCCATAGGGTGTTTGAACAAAATGGAAAACAAACAGCAATTGTTGAATTTGAAAATGAGACATCGGTGTTGGAAATATTGAAAGCAACAAATCATTTGGCTGGAATATTAATTTCTATTGATAGAGATTTAAACCCCAGAAGGCTATGTTAAGAATAAGGAAACAAATTTTAGCTGAAAACAAAGTTCACAAAATCATCGTTAGGGATGATAAAATGAAAATAAAAGATAAATGGTTTGTTTGGAATGCAAAAAATGAACTCATTAGTGGCAACAATAAAGCAGAACAAGTTCTTAAATCCATTTATGGCGATAGTTTAAAAACAACTAATTTTAATAACGTTTTAGAGGAAATTAATTCAAAAAACTAAAGAACAATGTTATCGAATCGAATACTAGAACATAAGCAAATTAATAAAAAAGAAATAATTAATACAATTGAATTAAAGCAGCTACGATTGTTATCCTATAATATTAACGGCTTAGAAAATAAATACTTATTTCCATATTTTTTCAATTAGATACATTTTGTCTTTTGATATTTTTGTGTTGATAGAAACACATATAACTGAAGAAAAAACCAAACAAGCAGACAAATATTTCCCAGGCTTTGATATATATTGGGAACCGGCCAGAAGAAACAGTGGTTATGGAAGAGCTATAGGAGGCAGTATGTTTGCTGTAAATAGGGCTTTAATCGAGAATGGGGTAAAGCATGATTTTACTAGGGGCATTGTACCAACAATCAGATTGGCAATGAATAACACAATAGCAACAATAATACCTTTATATATTAGGGGTGCTGATTGGAATAGAGAATTTAATATAGTAAAACAATATGCAGAGGAAAATGTAATAATTAATCCAATAATTATAGGAGACCTTTATATAAGAATTGGTGAAATCAAGCAGGATATGGTTGATTTGTACAAAGAAAGTTTCCCAGCAGGTACTGAAGAATGGCGTTCTATGGACAAAAAAAATCAATTCAAACGGGCGAACCTTTTTAGAGTTTTCTAATTTTTAAAATTTGGTTATTTTAAATGGGCAAACAGAAGGTGATGAAGAAGGGAATTTGACATATATTGGGCCCACAGGAAATTCTGTTAATGACATATGCACTGTAGCACATGATTTGCTACAGTATGTTGATAAGTTTACAGTAGAATAGAAGATATGGTCTGACCATCTACCAATTGTGTTAACCATGAAAGTGGAAACGAGTGGCAGTAGTGTAAATAAACAAAGCCTTTTACCAAAGCTCTTGTGGAAGGACTCAAAAAGGGATCAATACCAACAAAAACTTAATTTAAATTTGAGCACAGCTTCACAACAGTCCAATACAATCAATGTTAAAAATCTAACTGATATAATCGTTATGTCAGCAATGGAAAACACAGCTCTACAAAAGTATACCCCTAAAAATAACTGGTTTGATAACCGATGCAATTGGGCTCGGAAAAAGGTGTTTTAATTATTAAATAAATATAGAAAGTCAAAAATAGAAAGCGATAAAGAAGGATATTTGGTAGCAAAAAGTAAATACAAGCATATACATACATATGTAAAACGAGCAAAGAAAATTACTACAAAAACATTTCGGAAAAAATTAATAAGGTTAAAAATGGCAAAGAATGGTGGAAATTAGTTAGAGAGATAAGAAACCATGATTTTCAAATATGCCCAATGATATCATCTGCTACTTTTAAAGATTATTTTGTAACATTTCTAAATCCAGCTCAAATTTCACAAGACATTCAATATGCACCAATTTTAATACGTAATGAAATTTTGGAAAGAGATATAGAGGTCGAGGAAATTAAACGTATGCTAAAAAATGTTAAATTAAACAAAGCACCAGGGGAAGACAGGATACCTTACGAATTCTTTGAAAATGCCACTGATGAATTTCTTAAAGAACTTGCCCGTATAATTTGTGGTAAAGGTTGGTTTTGAGCAATTGTTCGTTTTCAAGAAAATTAAAAAAAACCAAGGCATTTGCATGCGACAAAAACAGAAGTCGCTTTTACGGCAAACAGTTCAAACACTGATTTCAGCGAAACCTGATGAAATATTTTAATGCGACTAATTTTAAAATGTTATGCATTGATGTATCTTAATAATGCTTTTTATTTGATTCAAAATATTGTGTAGCTTATATTTAATTTAATTTTAATCACTGTCGCACGCTTCGTGTTGCATGCGACATTTTGTTCCATCATACTTTTATGTTAACGTTTTTACTTTTTATGTAACAGGATATCCGTAAGATGATTCTACTTTATTTTAAATACATTTAATATATTTATTTTCCGAACAAAAATTATAAACTTAAAAAATATCTTCAATAAAGAAAAATACAAATATAGAACAAAAACGAACTTAACTGAAAATAGTATTGCTATTTTCAAATAAAGTTTTTTTAATGGAATAAGCTATCTTGCTGCTTGTAGTTATTGGCCATCGCAAATAAAGATATTTTAGAAAATTTTTTTTTTTTAATTTATGCATTTTACACTTACGATGTCGCACGCTACAAATTTACAATAAGTACCAAGAGAAAAGCACTAATTATTTTCCAGCAAAATTTTTTTAATTAAATTTGCAGCAAAAATATCTGTGTGTTACTAATATTTGATGCGCATTGTACAAATACCCTCGACGCACTGATAACAAATGTTCTTTTTCAATGTTGCACGCTACATCGAAATATACGGTAAAGCAAAGAAACAAATTACCGTAACTGGCAATCGCATCGTTCCGTTTACATTTTTCTTATATTGTTTGAATATAAACCGTGATTTAAAAACCAATTGTCAATGCATAATGTTTCTCATTAAGATCATTTAGCAAAACAAAACGTGCAATAGAAATGTTCAAAACAGAACTTTTGCACTTGTTCGACTTTGCATTTGAATATTTCAAAGTGTGTTATGATTTAATGTAAAATTTTTTTACATTATTAAAAGTTGATAGATTCCCTATAAAAATATGTTAAAACAACATACTTTTATAGACTTTGAATTTTTTGGCTGTGGTTGACATTTCTAGAGAAATGCCCATATACAATTTAGCTTCAATTGTTAATATGAAACTCGAGGAAGGAAAAAAGGTTTATGCTTATTTCGTGGATTTCAAGGCAGCTTTTGACAAAGTTTCCAGAAAATCTATGATCTACAAACTGTACACAATTGGAGTATCCTAAAAATTCGTTAAAATTATAAAAGAAATATATGAGCACACACAATCGGCGGTCTGGACAGGAATTGAGTTGTCTGAATACTTTGACACAACATCTGGCGTCAAACAGGGCTGTTTATTATCACCGATTTTATTTGCTCTTTATATAAACGATTAACATGAATTTTTGGAAGGTGGACTTGAGATTGAAGGAACCAACATCCGAATGTTGTTATACGCAGACGATATTGTTATCTTGGCCGATGATAAGAAAACGATGGAAATGATGATACGAAAGCTCGAGATATATTGTGATCTATGGAATTTAGAAGTGAACAAACAAAAATCAAAGATGATGGTATTTAGGAATGGGGGAAGATTAAGTATGCAGGAAAAGTGGCTCTTCAAAGGAGAAGAAATAGACATAGTATCAGAATACAACTATCTTGGAGTCATCCTTGCTCCTAAAATGTAATTTTTTAAACATTTGCAAAATAGAAACGCGCAGGCAAAGTGTGCAATAAATGTAACATGGCAAAACTTTTTAAAAAAGAATGATATAACACTAGAAATGAGATGGAAACTCTTTATGGCATTCACCAAACTATGCATTAGAGCTTGAAACTGGCATAGAAGAAGGGCATATATATACCTTGCAACTCCATCTCCAGTATATAACCAAAACGATGTTTAGCTACACAGAAGATAGGTTACCGCACCACTTAACAAAAATAATCCTTAGAAAAAATATATTTTGGGCAAATAAGCTTAACACACAATGGGCAGATATAAATACTACGGAACCAGATTGAAACTTCCGAAACAGCTTGTCAATACAGAATCTCAAATATGAAAATTTTTTTAATAAAACACAAAGAGCTATGAGAAGCGAAACACGTATATATAAACACTTAGATTATAGAGTTGGGGCCATATATTTTCAAAGGTTCAACCAAAATGATATTACCTGGATAATCAAAGCACGTTGTAATCTTATATATCTCAATGGTAATAAGTATTCAGCAAATGAACGGGATCACCTTTGTACACTATGTAATTTGAGGGAAGCGGAAACATTGCAACACTTCCTAGGTCGATGTCCTATACTAACCTCTTTCCGAATGAGATATTTTTCAACAGCTATACTATCAGAAGATGAAATCAAAAGAATTCTAAATGGGCGATTACATTCAGATTGGACAAACTTAGTTAGTTATTTAAAATCATCCCTTAATTACCGAAAACTAATTATAAATGAATTTGAATGATATTTTATTAAGTAAATTACCGTATAAAAATAATAGCAGTTTTAAAATGTATCCAGCTGACGACTTTTGTTATAGCTGTATAATCTTTATTATAAATGAAATTATACAAATTAATAATGTAAATGAAATAATTATCCAAAAATAAAGATTTACTATTATTGTTATTACTATATTTTCTCCCCATTAAAGTAACAAACATTTCAGTATTGTAGTGTCAGCCCATAATTTAGTACGAATATGTCAATGAATGGAGGAAAATGTTTTAAAAAAAAAGTATTAAAACGATTTTCACCCCTTAAATGTTCGAATTTCCAAAAAGTACCAAATTCGTATACGTATTTTTTTGATAAGTTTCGATGTTTATTGGTTTAAAAGATAGATGGGGTGGCAAAAAAGTAATAAAATTCAGATTTTACCCGTTTACTGCCTAATAGGGCCGAATTTCAAAAAAGTTCCAGAAACCTGTGCGATGATGAATGAGGAAGTCAGTCAGTCACT
This sequence comes from Pollenia labialis, assembly GCA_949318255.1. Taxonomy (NCBI): domain Eukaryota; kingdom Metazoa; phylum Arthropoda; class Insecta; order Diptera; family Polleniidae; genus Pollenia; species Pollenia labialis. Next base: position 149,903,957 of record OX439140.1, on the reverse strand, counting down.
CACGCAACTCTTTTTTATAAAACAATTATTTTTCTAACAACTTAATAATGTTAACTTTGAAGTCATATTAAAATTCTTACAACCATGTTTTTTTTTTTAAATTTGTATTTTTGCCTGGCACTTAATTGTGCGCTTACATTTTAAATGGTACCGCTTCTGTATCGCGAAATAAGAACAGTTTTCATTGGAATGGTGGCCAGATTCGTTATTGACAATTTTATAAGTTTGGAACAAACAGTGATCGTGGTCACCGATGAAAACTATGTGGTAGAAGATGAACAAAATGCTGCATTGTAGCATGCGTAGCATTCATTGCTTGCGTTATTGCCGACAAGAATATTTTTGGTTGTTTAAATATAAAAGAAGATCATATTACACAACGATCAGTACTATATGCATTGTACACACTTGTTGTTGTATACTGATCGTTGTGTCGCACATTGCAAATCTAACCAAAAGTACTCTGTCCCTTGCTATGTCTTCCACTGTATCTAAATTTGCTTAATCAGCAATTAAGTACTATAAATAAGGTTCGATTTTAATTAATAAAGTAATTCTTTGCTTAACACCCTAGAGAGCTTTCAAGCAGCTCTTGCAAAGAAATAATAAATCTTAAGAAAAAACAATTTGTTTTATTTACATGGCGATCCTGCCATATTTTTGGAGTGCTTAGAAATAAGCACCCAAAAAGAAAAAAAAAATAATAATAATAAAAAGAAGATCCTTCAATATTTTGAAGAGGGGTGACACGCCGAGTTACCCGAAGGAGATAGTAATGAATCAACAAAAGCCTGGACCGCAACCAATAACTATAGAGCAATACCGGGCCAGACAAAGCAGAACAAGTAAGACCCCTGAAAAGCTCAATATACCGGTTACCAAACCACCAAAAAGAAGAGGGGGCTATCTGGTAAACAAAAGAAGGCAATTGGCACAATTAAAAAGATTAGTCAACTCAACACCACCGCCACCTTGGAATATTTCATCGGAAGTTTGGATAAAAATAAGCAAAATAGAAGAAGAAATCAAATTGCATAAACTTGCAAAAACAATATAATATTTTTTTTATCAACAGAGTGCATACCAGTTGTGCACCTGCAGGGAACGGAGGCGACTTCGCCCATGTTCACAAATTTTTTTTTTCCTTGTCTTTCATAAGTATTTAGACAAAAAGAGAAATATGCTTTAATATTTCCAAAAAAAATATATATTAATTCTCTTAAGAAAAAAAAAATTTTTTTTTTTATCTACAAATATGGGAAACACAGAACAAAAAGTCGAAAATCCAAATGCTAACGTAGTAAACGAGGTAGTAGTCGAAAGCAGAAAACTAGACCTAACACAAATTCAAATTTGCCTAATTTTGATAACAGTAGTTACCTGCATAAATTCGGCTCTGAAGATATACTCTATGCATAATAAAAAATTAAAGAAAAGATTCCTAAGTAGAGCTAATGATTTAGATAAAGTATAAATCAATGGATAAATGGGAATTGATACGTAGGATTATCGATACCGAAAAAGAAAATTTTAAAAGGGCTTATAAGTGTATAAACAAAAACACATATGTAAAACCAGAAACAGTCAGGAAACATTTAAACACAATTATTAATTCATTAGAAATAATTAGAGAAGTAATACACAGGAATAATGAAAAACTCACAAAGGAACACAGAAATATAGTGTTAGAAATTTATTGGAATTTAAGGGATCGTTATTAAAGATACTTGATAAATATAAAATAAATCAACCAGTATCACATTCAATTGATCACCCATTTCAAATCGATACAAACATCATACTAGTATCTGGTAGTAGCGTAAAATTAGACTCAGTCTCCGAAGGAGAAACAGATTCTGACTCCGATAATTTCTCAAAAAACAATAGTAGAATTCCTAAATACCGCCTCAAGGCTAATTTGTGACTTTGACGGCAAACCCGAAAACTTACGTACTTTCTTGGATTCGCTCCATTTAATAGACTCTCTTAAAGAAACCCACGAGCAGGTTGCAGTCTCACTTATAAAGACCAAAATAAAAGGAACTGCTAGAAATTTAATAACTACCGAATCAACAATCACTGACATTATTTCTAAACTGACTAGTTCAGTAAAAGGCGAATCAGTTGAGGTATTGTCCGCCAAAATTGTGAATATCAAACAAAATAATAAAACTGCTGTATTGCTCAGAAATAGAATCACTAACAAAACTATTGGAAAACGCATACATATCAGATGGTTTGTCATGCGATTTGGCAAATAAATACTCTACTCAAGTTGCTGTAAAGGCGCTAACCAAAAATTGCACCATAGATAAGGTAAAACTTATCATGGAAGCCGGCCAATTCAACAGCATGAATGATGCAATATCAAAGTTTGTCAATAGTTGCACTGAGGCAACTGGCCAACAAAACACCATCTTATATTACAAACGGGAAAAAAGTAAATTCTACCGCGGAAATAATAGAAAATTTTTTAAAAGGAAATAATTACCAAAGAAATAATAATGGTAATAACAACAATAGCAATAACAATAATAATAACAGTAACAATTCAAATAGAGGCTATACCCTGCAGGAAATTGGTGTCAATTGGTCCAACAGACTGGTCCTGGGATTTGTGAAAATAGAACAAGTACAAAAAGAAAAGACTCATGACCAGTGAAAGAAGAACCAATCCCTTAACTGGTTTATAAAGAACAAAAAGGTAGAAAAAGTAATGAATTACAGTACAGTTTTAACTGGTTCTGTGACACATGTTTTAATAATTTCTAAAATTTGGATCTTAAATTTAATTCTAGGACTTGTTTCATTGAAATAATACTACATTGTATTGAAATATTACTACATTTTAGTAACTGGCACTAAGCACGTTCATTGAGAATAGATCTGTGACTGGTCAAATGGTGTCAATTGACCCCCTCCAATGACAACCCCATGTAAAAGTGATAGGTCTTATTCATATAAAGTGTTAGAACTAGAACCGGTCTCTACCACCAAAGACCTATCACGGGACTACTTTAGTGTCAGTTCGCTTCCCTCTAGGGTAATAACAGACAAAGCAATAACCGTAGAAATCACGTCCGAGTAACTAACTCCAATGAAAATGATTCGGAAAACCCGAACACTCCCCTAAGATCAAATCAGTAAACAGAAGAATGTATAACCTTAACCTTAACTTCAGCAGTTTCATTCAAATTCAACTAGATATAGTCAACACCATGGTAACAGTATTAGTAGACACCGGAGCAGATGTTTCCCTAATCAAACATAAATATACATTTAAAAGAATAAATACATCCCACACTACAACACTTACTGGAATAGGAAAAGGGAAAACGAAATCTATTGGTACAACATTTTTTGATTTAAAAACTAATAATTTTTTGATTCCACACAATTTCCACGTGGTAGATGATGAATTCCCAATACCTTGCGATGGAATTATTGGCATGGATTTTATAAAGAAGTTTAATTGCATTCTTGAATTTAACAAAGATATAGATTATTTCATACTAAGACCAAGTAACATAACACAACAAATAGTAATACCAATAATTAATACATATAATGAAGATATTACTTTACCACCAAGATCTGAGGTAATACGCCAAATAAAACTTTCATCCACTACCAAAGAAATATTGATACCCAATCAGGAACCCTATCCTGGTATTTTTGTAGCCAGTACATTAGTAAATACTGAAAATGCATTTATAAGAATACTCAATACTAATACTACAGTAAATACCCTAAATCAGAATAAAATTCTAACAGAAGATGCCAGTAATTATGAAATAATCAAGCATGACTCTCGTGATAAACATAGAAAAACGGAAATATTAAACCAAATGAAGAAAAATTTTCCTGAAGAATTTAGTAAAATATTAACAGAACTATGTTCCGAATACAGCGATATTTTTGGATTAGAATCAGAAACTATTACAACTAATAACTTTTATAGACAACAGTTAAGGATAAAGGATACGGAACCAGTATACATTAAGAACTACCGTATACCACACACACATAAGGAAGAAATCAAAAAACAGGTAAACAAATTGATAGATGATAAAATAATAGAACCATCATATTCTGAATACAATAGTCCGATTTTGTTAGTTCCAAAGAAATCCCTTCCAAATTCTAAAGAGAAAAGATGGAGATTAGTGATTGACTATAGACAACTCAACAAGAAATTAGTTGCAGATAAATTTCCATTATCCAGAATAGATGATATATTGGATCAACTTGGTAGAGCTAAATACTTTTCTTGTTTGGATTTAATGTCCGGATTCCATCAAATAGAACTGAAAAACGAGTCTAGAGATCTAACTTCATTCTCAACTAGCGAAGGTTCATACAGATTCACCAGACTACCATATGACCTAAAAGTAGCACCAAATTCATTCCAAAGAATGATGACAATTGCTTTTAGTGGTCTAAGACCTGATCAAGCTTTCCTTTACATGGATGACTTAGTCGTTCTAGGTTGTTCAGAGAAGCACATGCTCAGAAATCTAACAGACGTTTTCAAATTATGTCGCAAAAACAATCTCAAATTACATCCTGAGAAATGTTCATTCTTTATGCACGAGGTAACCTACCTTGGACACAAATGCACCGATAAGGGAATACTCCCAGATGATACTAAATATTCAGTAATCAAGAACTATCCAAAACCCAAAGATGCTGATAGCGCAAAGAGATTTGTCGCTTTTTGTAACTATTATAGGCGATTTATCATGAATTTTTCAGAATATTCGAGACATCTTACTAAATTATCAAAAAAAGGTGTACCATTTGAATGGACAAAGGAATGCGATATTGCTTTTAACTATCTTAAAAAGTCTTTAATGAACCCAATATTATTGCAGTATCCAGATTTCAAAAAACAGTTCTGCGTATTAACAGATGCAAGCAAACACGCTTGTGGCGCCGTACTTACACAGGAATATAACGGAAAACATTTACCAATAGCATACGCCTCAAGAAGCTTCACAAAAGGAGAAGGGAATAAATCAACCATTGAGCAGGAATTGACTGCCATACATTGGGCCATAAAATATTTTAGACCATATATCTATGGAACACATTTTTTGGTACGAACAGATCATAGACCGTTATCATACCTATTTTCTATGAAGAATCCAAGCTCTAAACTGACCAGAATTAGACTTGATCTTGAAGAATATGATTTTGAAATTGAATATCTTAGGGGAAAAGATAACCACATTGCAGACGCATTATCGCGTATAACAATTAATGAATTAAAGAAATTAAATACTGAAAATGAAAACATACTTAGAATAATTACTAGATCAATGAGTAATAAGACGCAAAATACTGCAGAAGATAAAAATATAAATCGGCATCAATTAAATGAAAATAAAAAGCCCAGTATATATGTACCAATTAAGAACACTGACGTCAGAAAATACTATAAATTAAAGATGACCCCTGTGAGATGTTACATTAAACGAGGAAAATCTATAATTGCATATATACCAATCAATGATTTGTTTATTAATGGGAAACTCGACTTAGGACGATTTTTCCCAAGACTCGAAGAAGTAGTCTGTAAACACAATATTCCAAAATTACAAATGGCACCTAGTGAGAAAATTTTCGAGTTTATCTCTATTAATGAATTCAAACAAATGGGCATTAAAAAATTGAATCATAATTATATAAAAGTAGCGCTACTAAATGAGGTGACCAGAATTGATAACAAAGCCGAAACTATCCAAGATGTTATGAGACGATACCATGATGACCCAGCAGAAGGAGGTCACTGCGGTATATCAAGAACATTAAACAAAATTAAAAGATATTATTATTGGAAGAATATCACAAAAGACGTAACAAAATACGTTAAATCATGCCAAAAGTGTCAAACAGCAAAGACTACAAAACATTTAAAGAGTCCGATGATATTAACACCAACGCCTGCAAAACCATTTGATATCGTATTAGTGGATACTATAGGTCCATTACCAAAACCTTATAATGGAAATGAATATGCAGTTACTATTATATGCGATATGACGAAATATCTCGTGACAATACCAATACACGATAAAAGTGCTAAAGCAGTTGCAAAAGCAATATTTGAGCATTTCATTCTTACTCATGGTCCGATGAAGACGTTCATTTAAGACATGGGTACAGAATACAAAAATTCTATATTGACAGAAATATGTAATCTTCTTAAAATAGAAAAACTCACTTCAACTGCTCACCATCATCAAACAATGGGAACAATAGAAAGAACTCATAGAACTTTTAATGAATACATAAGATCTTACATATCTGTTGACAAAGACGATTGGGATGAATGGCTTAGGTACTTCACGTACTGCTTTAATACAACCCCATCGTCGGTACACAATTACTGTCCATATGAATTAGTTTTTGGAAGACTTCCAAACGAATTTCAAAAATTTAATGATAAAGATAGAATTAGTCCATTATATAATGTAGACGATTACGCTAAAGAGGTAAAATTTAGACTAGAAGTAGCACATAAGAGGGCCCGAGATATGCTAGATAGATCTAAGTTAATACAAAAATTTAATTACGATAAGGATATATTAGACTATAATTTCAAAATAGGAGATTTAGTTTTACTTCAAAATGAAACAGGGCACAAATTAGACCCACAATATAAAGGACCGTATAAAATTAAAAAATTAAATTTAAGAAATAATGCAACTCTAGTCGATAAGAAAACAAATAAAGAGCAAATAGTTCATAAGAATAGACTTAAGATTTATAAACAAAGAAAAGAAATATAATAATAATATAACCTAATATAACCCAAAATAATACAAAATGTTGTTAGCATAAACATAATTATAATTCAATAATAAATTTTGTATACATAATTCCTAAGTACAAATATCATTATTGAATAATAACAATTTTATGTTTTTTTGTAAAAGAATGCTCATACAACTTTGTTATATAAGCATTCTTCCGTAAAAAGGGAGGTGTAGCATGCGTAGCATTCATTGCTTGCGTTATTGCCGACAAGAATATTTTTGGTTGTTTAAATATAAAAGAAGATCATATTACACAACGATCAGTACTATATGCATTGTACAGCGACTATGCTGATTACAGTAAGCAAAGCTGAGAATGTTCAGTCAGACTGACATAATACCCACTGTAAGCATTATTAAACAGTCAACACACTTGTTGTTGTATACTGATCGTTGTGTCGCACATTGCAAATCTAACCAAAAGTACTTTGTCCCTTGCTATGTCTTCCACTGTTAATCTGTTTGCTTAATCAGCAATTAAGTACTATAAATAAGGTTCGATTTTAATTAATAAAGTAATTCTTTGCTTAACACCCTAGAGAGCTTTCAAGCAGCTCTTGCAAAGAAATAATAAATCTTAAGAAAAAACAATTTGTTTTATTTACAGCATTAACCTCTGAAAGAACGCAAAAACGGGCTATAAACCAAAAATCTTGGCAAAGAAAATACCAGGCTTTACAAGCTTTCTAGAAAAGATATTTTGAATGAAAAACTATTAACTGTTTACTTGTTGTTTCACAAAACGAACGTAAGGAATCTTAACGGATTTTTACTTGGTAGATCAAGAAGAAAAGTTAAATTATATTTTAAAACTAAGAGTTTTTAAAGTGCTTGAAAAGGAATTAACCAAGAAATTCGCGTCGAAACTACTCTTTGTTTAAGCTACTTTGTAAAATTATCTGGAAATATGCGGCTTAAGTGATTTTCCAAAAATTACTTTAAAACGAAAATGAAAACAAACAAAAATAACTGAAAAAATAATGTAACTTGTGTAGCTAAAAGATGCAATAAAGGGTTTTAATCCTAAAAATGAATTTCTGAGGACGAGGTTTCTGAAATTAAAACACATATTAAGGGCCAAATACACTTGTCAAATGCTTGTCCATCCGGCGAATTCAAAGTGTACGTATGCTGGACGTAATATTTGCTGTCATATCTAAATTTTTTGATTTTTCATCAAGCGTTGTCGGTGTTACACACACAAACACATTTTCACTAATACTACCACAATGCTTAATGAGTACTTTGACCAATGTATTTGGGCCTTTACGTAATTTTTAAAAATAGACCCCTTACCAGACTATGCATAACGTGGCTTAAGCAACTGTGCGAAAACAATTAAATCATTTGTGTCAAACTACATATATTCAATATAAGAAACTTTTTGTACAGTTTTGTGTAACTGTCATTTGCTAAAGCAAAGTGCGATCGAACATTCCGTACGGGATCTATGTTTTTTATTTTGTTTTTTTTTTTAATGCATTTGAGAAGCTTTTCGTTCATTTTTAACAGTACCATAAGCATGTTATTCTGGTTAAGCTTTCAAATCACATTTTTGCCGTGCCAAAAACTTGTCTTATTATACAGAAAAACTAGGTATTTATTTTAAAAAATCATACTACAGAATACATATGTAAATAAAAAAAAATTGGCACTCTTATTGCATTATCCTTATGCTTATTACTTATTTAACTTTCGGAATTTGAACTTTTCTAATAACACATGGTTCTATCTAGGCATAAAAATTATTTCTAACTATAACAAAAATATGTAGGTATTTTATTTATTTATTTATTTATGTATTTAAAGAAATTCAAATTTGGTACTAAGAACCATGTTGTCCCACACAGGGTTTAAAAGCATCCATCGGCTGGATGTAGGGTTGCCATACGTACTGTTTTTAACAGTACATGTACTGATTTTTTGCAATTGTACTGTTTTATGCATTATGTCCAAAACAGTACGCAAATGTACTGTTTTTTACACTTTGTACTGTTTTTTGTACTGTTTTTTTTTTGTTCAGTCTACAAAAAAACCAAGATATTAAGAAAAACCCTGTTAAAGTCATATTTTGAAAATATCCTAATATTTAACAGTACATAGCTTAAAAAAAAGTTGTGTTCCAAATAAAAAATTCTCTAAAATAATAAGATTTTTTTCGCTGTGGTCGTTTTTTTCTCATAAATCCGCAGTAGAAAGCTTAATTATAATGGGTGACTCGCAGCAGTTGCATTTTCTCATGTTATTATTTTAAAGACATATGATTTTATGGCTACCTCTTCCAATAGTATTTTCCTTTAAACACCTGAGAAAGACAAAAACAAAATCGGAATTTTGTTAAAAATATTATATTTTTCAAATACTAAATAAATACTTACTCTAACGCAATTATCTTTAATTCCTAGAATTTTTTTTTAATATTTGGGCAAGTTCTGGAAATCGAAATCACGTGAAATTGAAAACGTACAAATTTAAAAAATTGTCCAGGCTCAAAATTTTAAAAAATACCTACATAATTCTTTTCAGGACCATTTTTCTCTACTTTTGAAATAAAGAAAAGCTACGTTAATTTTTACAAAAATTTTATTGAAAATCTTCAGCGTATAAATTTTATTTATTTTATTTTTTACTATTTTAATATTTTCAGATTTTGTTAAAAAAAAATACACCAAACTATATGTTTTTTGCATTTTATAGATTATAGCTGAACTTGGTAAAATTTGCCGTAAATAATTTAAAAATTGTTTGAAATTGGAAAATAAACTTAGGACACATACATTTTCTCAAATTCTATATGATTTGTGAAACTATGTGTGTGGTGAAAATTACTTTAAATACCAATATGCTTAAAGAAAGTCCTACTTACACAATCAACGAGTAAATTGTTTAAAGCTAAGTTAGGCTTTTCTCCTTTCTTATATGGCTTACAGGAATGTTATCAAATTAAAAAAAAAAATGTATGCCAAATGTTTCGTTTTAGTGTTTTTTTAAAATCATTTCTTTGACGTTACACATTTTAAGTGTTTTTCGTTATATAATTGTTGCATATTCAATCAAAAGTTTTAAATATATAATCATTTTAATAAATTGTTGTTTTCGTAAAAAAAATGTACTGTTTTTTCTTGATTGTACTGTTTGTTTTTTGTTCAATGTACTGTTTTTCCGAATTTAAAATCTGGCTACCCTAGCTGGATGCTTTTTATTATTGCTTTTGCCACTGCTATTGAAATTTTCAATATTTTTCCAATAGCCAATGTTTTGTTTTTCGTTTGTGCAAAAAAGCAAATCCCCTTTTTTGTATATTTTTATTTTTTTACAGTTGCTTTTTTACCAGCTAGCAACAAGAAAGGCCAGCCACATAAAAAGCAAAAGCTCAAAATGATTCTTTTGCCTTTTCCTTTTTTTACTTTGTCCTAAAAGAAGAGCTGTTTAGAAATGACAAAACTAAAAAATCTAAAAATCAAATTTGTCCCTGGATGGTAAAAACACAGAGAACAAAAAAAGCCACACTTATAAGTGCTAAAAGCACCCGATTTATGTGCTAATAGGAAATGATCAGAAATTGTGATTCATTCATACGATACATGAGTCAATACCTAAATAAGTGTGTGCATCAGTGTTGCCAGCGAAGTTTTGAGAAAGATACATTTTAGTTTCCAAAAAGATACATATTAAAAAAATCCATTTTTAACGTAAACATTTATTAACATAACATTTTTATTTCATATTTAATGAATATTGTAAAAAAATTATATTAAATAAATACATTTTTATCAATAAATTAATTAAATAGTCATAAATATTAGGTATGTAATTTTTAAAAATACAGTAAGCAAACTTTAAAAATGATTATATGTAACTATCTTTGGATGTTATCAAAACAAATTTATTTATATATAGAATATACGAGTTAAGGCGTTTATACTAGGGCGATTATATCAAAAAATTCACATGTATAAATTTCCTAAAATAAAAACAATGTTCATATCTCCTCAGAATAACTTCGCACTACTAGTAATCATCGATTTAGGAGGATCGTATGTTGAAACATCCTTAATGTTCTCTTTCACCATAATTAAAGCTGCTATTGTATTAGTATTGAGTCGGTTACGATGATCAGTCCTAATAAGTTTTAGTTGGCTAAAAATAAACCAACTACATTTTTCAAATTTTTAAACATTTTAAATTCAAATTTAATATTTTATTTCTGCACAGTTTACGTACAGATTCAAAAGATACGAAAAATTTCAGGATTATACATGGTACATGAAGTCATCAAAAGATACGAAAAATGTATCTTTTGTATCCTAACGGCAACACTGGTGTGCATATAAAATGTAACGATGCAATGCACAAAATTTTTGAAGTGATTTTATTATTTAATTGTATAGAAAACAAAAACAAATTCTTGTTGTGTTTGTTTTGCATGAAAAATATCGAGTGTCTCTTCGCAATCATGTTCCATTAACACATTAGTTTGTTTTTTTCGCTGCTTTTTTCACCTGTTTGTGTGGCTGCTAGCCTACATTGATTTTTTCCTACAACATAAAAGTGATTGCCGTTGCATTTTGAGTTCCATCCAGGGCTGCCGTTTTTCGTTATTTCTAACCAAAATTGGTTATATTTTTTTCAATGTGGAGATGTGAATATTTTTTTCATTTTGGTTACTTTTTTTTAAAATAATAATGCGTACGAATATGTTTTTCTTGATACAATTTTTTACGAGCTCGAATAATTTGTACTGTAACTACGATTTGTTCATGATTTGTTACCAAGGAACGGAAGTTTTTTTATAATTTATCGAAAACAAAAAATCCCTTTCCAAACAGCAACCAAATATTTTTTTAAGATTTTTGCTAAGAAAATATTGCCATTTGTGATTTTTATATAAAAAACGCCATGTTCTGAAATCGAAAACAAATGAAGTTTTAATCAATGGAAATTTTTAATTATTTTTTTTTAAATTTTTCTTGATTTCAAGAGTAGTAAAGACTTAAGGTAGGAAGTGCATAAAATCATGAGGAATCGATTTCAGAAAATTCGTTTTAGTGTTTCTAAAAACTTGAAAATAAGTTTAATGCTCTGAATTTAGGTTAGTTTCAGAAGTATACAAATTTCAAAATACACATATCAATATAATTTTAAAATTTATGGAATTTTCTTTAGGAAATGGCTGTATGTTTTAAAAAATTTTAAATTTTACTGTTTGTAACTTGTTGGTATGCATATTTTTTAAAATAATTGTTTGGTAAAAAAAAACTTTGGACTGCCAGTCATATACTTTTTCCTCATTGAATGTACGTTACGAAAGGCAAATTTGTTTATATTCGCCACAATATTTTTCAATGATACACAAAATATATCAAAAAAGAACCATTTTGAAACAGTCATTTATAATAAGAATTTTAAATTTTAAATAAAATTTACAAAAATACAAAAATTTACATATATGGTAATTGGAAAATATTTACATGCATTTCGCATATCGCCAATCGTTTTTAATTTCGCCAAACGAAAATTTTCATCGAAATTTAAAAATCGCCACATTTGGCAGGACTGTCAGCTAAAATGCGGAAAACAATTTTCCATTTTAGTTATTTATAACTGGCATATTAAAAAATATTCCATTATTAACTTTCAATATACTGAATTTTGTATGGAAACTTTTGCGGTTTTTTTCACGAAAGAAGTCTCAAATAAATAAAAACTTTTAATTAAGTTTCTCGTTATTTTTTTAATATGTAAATGAATTACATTTCATGTTTGGTTTTTTTGATTTATAATTATTATTTCCAAATAATCTTTGAATTGCAATGCAACTTAAAATCAATTTTAATGATTTTCGCAAATAATAAAGGGCATTTAAAATTTGGTTATATTTTTTTCATTTGGTAGCTTTTTCAAAAATTTTGGTTGTAAAAATTGAATTGGTTGTGGCAGCACTGGTTCCATCAAATAAGAAATTTTTGCCATTGTTAAAAAAACAAAAGCTGGAAAAAGCCAGTGCCCATTTTTTTAGTAGTGGAACTTGTCGGCTTTTAAATTTTAATTATTTTTAATTCTGGCTCCTTGAGTAATTCTAATGCCCGTAATTTCAACAAACAGATATCTGGTCATGTTCGTACCTAACAGTTATCTTTACCTATGCTGTAAAAATAGTTTGGTAATTTCAACGTTAATTTTGCGTACGTGTTTTTTCCTTTAAGTCTTCCTTTAAAATACGGCAACATTTGTATTTTTATTAATATTTTTAATCAACTGTCAAAAATCGATGGTGTAAAATACACTACAGTTCAACCAGTAGGTAAGACAAACATGTTAAAATTATCAAAAATTCGTTACACCATAGATATCTATAGACAGCTAGATATCTGGTCGTGTTCGTACCTAACAGTTATCTTTACCTATGCTGTAAAAATAGTTTGGTAATTTCAACGTTAATTTTGCGTACGTGTTTTTTCCTTTAAGTCTTCCTTTAAAATACGGCAACATTTGTATTTTTATTAATATTTTTAATCAACTGTCAAAAATCGATGGTGTAAAATACACTACAGTTCAACCAGTAGGTAAGACAAACATGTTAAAATTATCAAAAATTCGTTACACCATAGATATCTATAGACAGCTAGATATCTGTTTGTAGAAATTACGGGCATAAGTCGATTTAGTCATGTCCGTCTGTCTGTCCGTCTGTTGAAAACACGCTCACTTAAACGAAATTTAATTGCTTGTAGTTATCCTAAACAGTTTGGGATTGAAATCCAGCAAAATCGGTTCAGTAGGATCAGAGCTATGAATCAAAATGTGGAACCACTCCCTTAACAAATTTATAATTTTGTTACAAAAACTAACATAAAAGGTGGAACAATGCACGAAATTATATAAGATTTTGCAAAAAACTCCTGTAAAATTTCGTAAAGATACGTCCATAATTTACCCTAGGCCCCATATAAGCCCTACTCCCGGAAAACCTTATAGTACGCCTAAAACCGTAAAAAATAATGATATTATTACAAAATTTGATACGTCACAGTTTTATAGGACTAAAAATTACACTGTAAATATTCGTGAAGATCGGATCATAATTTACCCTAGGCCCGTTATAAACCCTAAAAATGACACTGTAAAATTTAGTAAAGATCGGCCCATAATTAACCCTAGGCCCCATATAAATCCTACTCCCGGAAAACAATTTAGTACGCCTTAAACCGTAATAAAAAGTTAAATACGCCTAAAACCGTAATAAAAAGTTAAATACGCCTAAAACCGTAATAAAAAGTGAAATACGCCTAAAACCGCAATTAGTAATGCTATCAGAATAAAATTGAATACTTCACAGTTTTATAGGACAAGCAATTACACTAATAAATTTCGTGATGATCGGTCCATAATTTAGTATAGGCCCCATATAAAGCCCACTCTGGTAAATTAATTAAATACGCCTAAAACCGCTGCAGATATATTTATTGTGGTGAAATTTTTTCCAACTTAGTTTCATATGCCCAGAATTTTGTGATATACGGTCCATAATTTATAGATATCATTCCTTAAATATTCGAACTGTCGGTGGAGGATATCAAAGATTCGGCACAGGCGAATATAGCATTGTTTTAGACTGAATTTGTGCAAATACTAATAAAGTAGCATGAATATTTTTAAAAGGATAACAGTATTTCAGGGCTAAATTGAAGTTATTCAAAAAACTGTTTTTTAGTTAATTGGAAACGGACTAAGTAAAGCGATCAACAATATTTTACCTTAGTTTTCTCAAAAGTAGTGTTGGTGCAAATATAACCTTGTTGTCGAAAGGTCGCGAAATAGTCTACCAGAATAAATTTATGTGTATTAAAATCTAATTTTTAATCAATTTAATTATTCATAAAAGTATGAACTATTTTAAATAATTTTCTTTGGAATGTAGTGAAAAAAACGTCCCTTGCGCTTAAATATGTATACAAGAAATATTATTTTCATGTGTCGTTTAGGTTTTCTAGAAGACAATTTACAGGCAATCGTCGTGCACGACAGTCTTATAAGCGTCGCTGTCTTATAAGTTGTCCTCTATTAAACTATATGTGCGACAGTATGGGCGACACTGTTTAATAATTGCTATTGAAGAGAAAATTTTCTTGGATGCTATTTATTGGAGTTCTTAAATTTTTTTAATTGTTGATTTAAATACCTATGATTAAGTTATTCGCCGTCTGGAAAATGGATAACATGCAGCTAATATTTCACTGTCAACTTTAAGATTGCTTATAAGAGTCGAATATAAAACATAGAATAGAAATTAAAATTCCAACGATACTAAAAAACTGTTTGAGGCATTGGTCCGCGTGAATAAAACGGTAGCTTAAGCTAATACTTGAAATTTTGAAGTTTAAACTAGCTTTGAGGTGAATAAAAATTTGAGTTAAAGCTAGTACTTTATACTGACTAATAGAAACTAGTTCTTCCAGTGTTGACTCAAAAATTGTGTGAATAAAAACGAGAGAATGCTTAAAAAGACTAGAATTTTGCTTTATTTTTTTAAGCTTATGATAATGCTTTGCTACAATATTGAAATAAAAATTAAATTTTTTTTAAATATTTATTAGTACCTATGTATGTTTAATTTTATGAACATCCTGAAGATTATTTCAAATCAAAATAATTTTCGTGGGAATACGAAATTTAATTTAAATGATTTTGTTATTCGTGCTTAATTCCCAATTTTATTATTTGATAAAAACACTGAAATTTATTGTTGATGGGATAAGCTATTCCTATGCCCATTTCACTGGTTGCTTAGGCCAGATCATCAGGAAACTTCATCCATAAAGATTTTAGAAAAACTAAAGATATTAAACCAAATAAAATTTTGTATTCCCACGAAAATTATTTTGATAATAAACCGGCAGGTGCACGGCCTAAAAAAACTGACTGGCAACCCGCTTTTTAAATATAGCGAGTTGTTTTTGTTTTTATTTTGTTTTTTCTTAACCTACTTACAACCCTACAAGAAATGAATGAGCGAATAGTCACATTTTTCATTTTGGTGCTAAGAAAATGATAGAAAAAAATGACCGAAATCAAGTTTACGGTCACATTCGGTCATTTCTTTCTATCATTTTCTTAACACCAAAATGAAAAATGTGACTACTCGCTCATTCATTTCTTGTAGGGAACTACAATTAATGTTGGAAGAATTCCAATGAATTGTAGTGGGGAATTTAAGGAGAGATAAACTCACTGTTTATTGTTGATTATTTTGTTTAAACTTTGATATTGTTACAAATAGAACTGTTGCGGTAATTCTTATACGCTCAACAGTTTTATTTGGTTTAATATCTTTAGTTTTTCTAAAATCTTTATGGATGAAGTTTCCTGATGATCTGGCCTAAGCAACCAGTGAAATGCGCATAGGAATAGCTTATCCCATCAACAATAAATTTCAGTGTTTTTATCAAATAATAAAATTGGGAATTAGGCACGAATAACAAAATCATTTAGATTATTTCATATTATATATTTTTCGGAAAAATACCTAAAATGGTAAAATCTCTGTTAATGTAACAAATACATTTAAATATGTACAGTTTACCAAAGCAATTTTTCTTAGTTTTTAAAATAGTTTATAAATTTTGTAAAACAAGCTAAACAATAATAAATAATAATCATTGACGTAGCCACTAAGTTTTTTTTTATGATATTATCCATAAAGGTCGGTACAGAATTAATTTTGCAATAGAAACAGGGTTGCTAGACTTTTTTCTTCAAAAATCGTCAAAAGTTTATCAAAATTCGTCAAAATCGTCACGAACATTTAACAAAATCGTCAAATATTTAAATTTTACAAATTATAGACAATTTTTTGCATTGATTGGTTCAAATATATACATTTTTAGCAAGAAATTCTATTTATGATGCAGAAAATTTTGGTTAAAAAGGAAAAATATATTTTCATAAATGCATAACAAAAATTTATTTATTTTATTTATCCATAAGCCTAGTACTCTGTTCAAATTTGTGAAAAATGTTGAGCAACATTAATTATTCCACACGAAAATTTTGACATGCATCAATGATACCTATCATGCGAGTTTGTACAATTTAACGTTTTAATTCATGCAAAGTATGCGACATTGTTTTGCGTATGTAAACAAACCCCACATGTATTTTTTTTTTAATAAAAAATTTTATAAAAAAGAAAGTAAATATGGATAAAAAAAACTGTTACCGGTTGTGTTATTTTAATTTTTTATTTCTTATTTAATAATCAGTTCATACTTTTTTGCGTTTGCTTAAAATTCCACGTGAAATAAGTGCAGCTTACATTATTTCGCAGTTGTAAAAAAAATGTTGCCAGAAACATTTCGGAACTTTTTCACAAAATGAACAGAGTACTACCAAAGACTATAGATTTATAAAGATATTGCACGACCATACAAAGTTCATACATTTTTCTGTCTATATTAATTTTTCTGGTGGATTTAGCCGCTAAATCCACTTGTGAGAGTAAATTACAGTATTTATTATTAAGGCCGTGTCAGATAAAACTTCTTCGCTTTGCGTGACGTTTCTAACTTTGACAGAAAAGCGTAACGCAAAAGGTGTATGTCACAATGAACACTTTGACAACATACACGAATTGTTTGTTAAAACTAAATAAATAAAAAAAATTATACTAGCAGACTGTCAAAGCGCGCAAAAAGATGAGAGTTGCCTAACTTTTCGCTTCGCTCTGCGCTAAAAGTTCTTTATGTGACATGTTTCGTATAAGTATGAATATTTCATCTTGGATGTCAAAGCGAATCTCTAACGCAACGCGAAGCAAAAGTTGTATCTGACATGGCCTTTACTCTCATGGCCGTTTTCTCATTACACGATTAACTTTTTTTCCAACGAAAAACTGCACATTAAAGAAATTTGGTTTTCTCAATGTCTCATTTGCTTCTATTCTGTCGCAAAACTAACCAGCACTCATCTGCCGATTATTTATTTTCCTTTTATTTGCCGTACAGATAAATTTAATCAGCTGACTCCCAACTTTTACATGTATTTTGAGAGGTGTTGCCAGCTTAAAACCATGTTTTTGTCGGTATATTGAGAAACCCAAAATTGTTAACAGACAGTTTATCGGTCTAATAAATTTATGTTGACATTAAGTAACAGGCAGTTTGACGGTACATTGAGAAAATGGCCATCAGAGATCTTTTCTCACTTGTCAGTGTATATGTATGTGCACACGCGTGTGTGTGTATGTATGTGTATACATTGCATTTAAAAAAATACAAACAAACTAAAAGAAATCTCGTTTTCTCGTTGAAAACACATTTAAATAATAAAACATGTTTTGTTTGCATCCCATTTATGTGCAAATAACATAGGTACGTTTAACAAAATGTGACAGATTTTAATTGTAGGGCAATAATATGTGTTTTATTGTTGTACAGATGAAATTATATCGACTCGCACCGAAGTTCAAATGCTGTTATTGTCTAAATTTAAACAATTGCAGGCATATAAAAAATAATTTTTCTGAAAGAACAAACTGCTTTGTTCATAAAAGATATTTTATGTTTTCTAAAGCGACAAGGCCACACATTAACATGCCTCATCAAACTCACAATTTTGTAATTGTGTTAGTAATAAAAAACTCATGGTTCAATGTGAATTTGATGATAATCAAAATACTTTTAATTTTTATAAAAATATGCCACCAGTTTGATGTGTATGAACGTAATTTCTTTCAATTTTATTTATTTTTGTTTAACAATTTTTTTTTATTAAAATTGTATTATTTAAAAACTTATTGAATCGTTTCCGCCGAAAAATCCAATTTTATTTATTATTACAACAAATTATTATCACAAATTATGCAACAGATTCAGGCTTTGGAAGTTTGTGTGCTCCTTCCGTCTTACTTTTTGAAGTTTGTAAAATTCTTTTAAAGGTCTGCAAAAATTTTTTTGTACAAGATAAAGAAATGAAAATAAAAAATTTATTGTTGAGCAATGCGTAAATTGTATCAAAATTTTAATTTATTCTTTTTGGTTTGCGTACGTATCTACATATGTCCTAAACACAGTATGGAGATGTTAAATTTACTAGTCCTTATATTATTTCGGAAGCATTACATGCAGTCTACAACTGACATAAAATGCTTAACATGGGATCTTCACCTGACAATTTTTTGTCTTACCAAACGTCAAAGTCTATATAAAAAAAATTTTAAAATGTTTGTCAGCGTTTTTTTTATATGAAGTTTGACGTTTATTATAACAAAAAAATTGTCAGGCAAAGACCCCATGTAACTTAAACACTAATATGATGTTAGTGTTAAGTATAGACTCATCATGTTAGAAGTTTTCTCATGTTATAACACGGTTGTAAATTCAAATTTTTTAACAACGCTTTTATAACTTCAAGTTATAACTTCAAGTCATGTCAGTTGTAGACGGGCAGTTACAAATAAGAAATATTAAAAAACATATCTACAAATCATCGATAACATACTGAAAAAGCTAAACATTGTAACCATTAAACTTGTATGAGCCAGCTTATATGAGCAAATATTATAAGAATTAGAAATGTTTCTTTCCTGCAGACAAGCGAAGAGCTTCGCGGGATAGGACAAAAAAATATGTGGATTTCGCTACATACAATATATAGAATGAAATCCTATAAAATCAAACCCATATTATCAAAATTGTTCGCATATTATAATTTTATTTTTATTTATTTATTTAAAAAGTGTTATATTTTACAGCAACTTAAATAATATTCAACAAATTCAGACAAATAATTATGTATTTTGATGACATAGCCTCGTACACGGATTGTCAAAACATGCGCTCTATTTATCAGATATAATTTTGCAACACATATTAATTTTTTTTTGGTAATACTCGTAAAAGTATACGATTCAAGTTTTTAAATCTGAAAAATCGCCCATAAAGCTTTCAGATTATAAAAGTTATTATTAGACTGGAAATAATATGGAATTTTATTAGATATATGTATTATCATACATTTCTCTTCTAGTCGTATTAAAGTGCTTTTCGAATAGATTGATCCACATTATGCAAATTCTGAATCGAATAACACAAAAGCCTTTAAGTGTGATTTCTAATCTCAGGAAATCAAAAGCCTAAAACCTATTTTAATGTCCCTTTCCGTCAATTAGAGAGTACTCACACCCCTGAAATAGAAATCGCAGATATATATGTATGTATGTATGTACAATGAAAATTAAGAATATTTTAATGAACATGCCGATTGCTTTAAATCCAACAATGTGCCAATAGAATTAACATCGAGTCGATATTTTGTTGGTTACATATCACAACGAATATCATGCGTTAAATGTCGTATGGATATAAAAAACCCGCGCAAATTTTGTCATATCCTTCAGAAATCCGACTTTGGAAGTTTGTGTGCTCCCTCTGACTTATTTTTTGAAGTTTGTAAAATTGATATAAAGGTCTTTGAAAAAATATTTTTACAAAATAAAGAAATAAAAAGCATAACAAAATTTATTGTTGGGCAATGCGTGAATTGTACCAAAAATTCAATTTATTCTTTTTGGTTTGAGGAGAATGACGTATGTTAAAAACACAGGATGGAGATGCTCAATTTACTACCAGTTCTTATATTATTACGGAAGCATTCCACATGGGAAACTTACAACTACAAATTATCAAATATTGAAAAAGTTAAAATCTTAAACCATTTAACTTGCAAAGAGCTCATAAGTAAAATTAATAAATACTCATAGTAAATTCGTTTGATATATAAATAAATACACACATGGTAAGTGCATAATTAAATAATCTAAAAAATGGAATTAAATTTCGGTGCAAATCGATGTAGTTTAAGTTTTACAAAAATAAAACAAATACTGTTGCCCTACAATTACACAATCGGTCGCATATGCTCTTACGTAGGTTATTTGCACATAAATTGTTTGAAAATAAAACGCAATCAATTAAAAAAAATACCAAAAACCGGTTTAAACCAAAAAAAAAGCACACACACACACTTTGGCTGGCAAAAACAGGTTATTTGCACATAAATTGTTTGAAAATAAAACGCAATCAATTAAAAAAAATACCAAAAACCGGTTTCAACCAAAAAAAAGCACACACACACACACTTTGGCTGGCAAAAACAGCAAACATGTGTATGTATTAATGCATGTGGTTTCTTGCTCTCTTTAGTTCTCTGAATGTGAGCAAGAAGTTTTTGCTTTCTTGTTACTTCCCCCCCCCCCCATCAATAAGAAGAACAAAATTTTTTAAAATTTCAAATGTACATACTAAGTGCAACATCTTTATAAATCTATAGTCTTTGTCTATAGTCTTTGGTACTACCAAATGTACATACTAAGTGCAACATCTTTATAAATCTATAGTCTTTGTCTATAGTCTTTGGTACTACCAAAGACTATAGATTTATAAAGATGTTGCACTTAGTATGTACATTTGAAATTTTAAAAAATTTTGTTCTTCTTATTGATGAGGGGGGGAAGTAACAAGATAGCAAAAACTTCTTGCTCACATTCAGAGAACTAAAGAGAGCAAGAAACCACATGCATTAATCCATACACATGTTTGCTGTTTTTGCCAGCCAAAGTGTGTGTGTGTGTGCTTTTTTTTGGTTGAAACCGGTTTTTGGTATTTTTTTTAATTGATTGCGTTTTATTTTCAAACAATTTATGTGCAAATAACCTGTTTTTGCCAGCCAAAGTGTGTGTGTGTGCTTTTTTTTGGTTTAAACCGGTTTTTGGTATTTTTTTTAATTGATTGCGTTTTATTTTCAAACAATTTATGTGCAAATAACCTACGTAAGAGCATATGCGACCGATTGTGTAATTGTAGGGCAACAGTATTTGTTTTATTTTTGTAAAACTTAAACTACATCGATTTGCACCGAATTATAATTCCATTTTTTAGATTATTTAATTATGCACTTACCATGTGTGTATTTATTTATATATCAAACGAATTTACTATGAGTATTTATTAATTTTACTTATGAGCTCTTTACAAGTTAAATGGTTTAAGATTTTAACTTTTTCAATATTTGATAATTTGTAGTTGTAAGTTTCCCATGTGGAATGCTTCCGTAATAATATAAGAACTATGTAGTAGTAAATTGAGCATCTCCATCCTGTCTTTATAACATACATACGTCATTCTCCTCAAACCAAAAAGAATAAATTGAATTTTTGGTACAATTCACGCATTGCTCAACAATAAATTTTGTTATGCTTTACATTTCTTTATTTTGTAAAAATATTTTTTCAAAGACCTACCTATACATATATCAATTTTACAAACTTCAAAAAATAAGTCAGAGGGAGCACACAAACCTCCAAAGTCGGATTCTTTTTGACAATTTTTTGCATGAACAAACATTTCTGAAGGATAAGACAACATTTGCGTGGGTTTTTTAAATCCATACGACATTTAACGCATGATATTCGTTGTGATATGTAACTAACAAAATATCGACTCGATGTTAATTCTATTGGCACATTGTTGGATGTAAAGCAATCGGCATCTTTATTAAAATATTCTTAATTTTCATTGTACATACATATATGTATATCTGCGATTTCTATTTCAGGGGTGTGAGTACTCTCTGATTGACGGAAAGGGACATTAAAATAGGTTTTAGGCTTTTGATTTCCTGAGATTAGAAATCACACTTAAAGACTTTTGTGTTATTCGATTCAGAATTTGCATAATGTGGATCAATCTATTCGAAAAGCACTTTAATACGACTAGAAGAGAAATGTATGATAATACATATATCTAATAAAATTCCATATTATTTCCAGTCTAATAATAACTTTTATAATCTGAAAGCTTTATGGGCGATTTTTCAGATTTAAAAACTTGAATCGTATACTTTTACGAGTATTACCAAAAAAAATTAATATGTGTTGCAAAATTATATCTAATAAATAGAGCGCATGTTTTGACAATCCGTGTACGAGGCTATGCCATCAAAATACATAATTATTTGTCTGAATTTGTTGAATATTATTTAAGTTGCTGTAAAATATAACACTTTTTAAATAAATAAATAAAAATAAAATTATAATATGCGAACAATTTTAATAATATGGGTTTGATTTTATTGGATTTCATTCTATATATTGTATGTAGCGAAATCCACATATTTTTTTGTCCTATCCCGCGAAGCTCTTCGCTTGTCTGCAGGAAAGAAACATTTCTAATTCTTATAATATTTGCTCATATAAGCTGACTCATACAAGTTTAATGGTTACAATGTTTAGCTTTTTCAGTATGTTATCGATGATTTGTAGATATGTTTTTTAATATTTCTTATTTGTAACTGCCCGTCTACAACTGACATGACTTGAAGTTATAACTTGAAGTTATAAAAGCGTTGTTAAAACATTTGCATTAACAACCGTGTTATAACATGAGAAAACTTCTAACATGATGAGTCTATACTTAACACTAACATCATATTAGTGTTTAAGTTACATGGGGTCTTTGCCTGACAATTTTTTGTCATAATAAACGTCAAACTTCAAATAAAAAAAAAACGCTGACAAAAATCCCATGTTAAGCATTTTATGTCAGTTGTAGACTGTATGTAATGCTTCCGAAATAATATAAGGACTAGTAAATTTAACATCTCCATACTAAGTTTAGGACATATGTAGATACGTACGCAAACCAAAAAGAATAAATTAAAATTTTGATACAATTTACGCATTGTTCAACAATAAATTTTTTATTTTCATTTCTTTATCTTGTACAAAAAAATTTTTGCAGACCTTTAAAAGAATTTTACAAACTTCAAAAAGTAAGACGGAAGGAGCACACAAACTTCCAAAGCCTGAATCTGTTGCACAATTTGTGATAATAATTTGTTGTAATAATAAATAAAATTGGATTTTTCGGCGGAAACGATTCAATAATTTTTCAAATAATACAATTTTAATAAAAAAAAATGTTTAAACAAAAATAAATAAAATTGAAAGAAATTACGTTCATACACATCAAACTGGTGGCATATTTTTATAAAAATTAAAAGTATTTTGATTATCATCAAATTCACATTGAACCATGAGTTTTTTATTACTTACACAATTACAAAATTGTGAGTTTGATGAGGCATGTTAATGTGTGGCCTTGTCGCTTTAGAAAACATAAAATATCTTTTATAAACAAAGCAGTTTATTCTTTCAGAAAAATTATTTTTTATATGCCTACAATTGTTTAAATTTAGACAATAACAGCATTTGAACTTCGGTGCGAATCGATATAATTTCATCTGTACAACAATAAAACAAATATTATTGCCCTACAATTAAAATCTGTCACATTTGGTTTAACGAACCTATGTTATTTGCACATAAATGGGATGCAAACAAAACATCTTTTATTATTTAAATGTGTTTTCAACGAGAAAACGAGATTTCTTTTAGTTTGTTTGTATTTTTTTAAATGCAATGTATACACATACATACACACAGACGCGTGTGCACATACATATGCACTGATAAGTGAGAAAAGCTCTCTGAGAGTAATAATAAATACTGTAATTTACTCTCACAAGTGGATTTAGCGGCTAAATCCACCAGAAAAATTAATATAGACAGAAAAATGTATGAACTTTGTATGGCCGTGCAATATCTTTATAAATCTATAGTCTTTGGTACTACTCTATCAACAATTTTTCATAGACATTCCGCACAAGTTTTTTTCATATGCGTTTTGACAGCATTTCACGTGAAATGTTGAACAGAGTACCAGGCTATATTCACAAAAAAGATTAGGGTTAGGAAATAAAGAAAAAAAAATTAAAAATAAAATCTCATTGCTATCAACTCGAGCTATCTTTAAATGATTAATTTTAAGCGCTATCACTTTGGCAAATTGTTTTTACTGTTGAAAAATGTATAAAAACAGGTTAATTTACAAAAAATATATTTATTTATGTTTGCATACAAACTAAAACTTTTTTCAGCGATTTCTTTTTAATATCAATACACAGTACTTGTTGAACGATTCAAGACATTAAAAAGGAAATTAACATTTTTTTTCTTATACTAGGTATGTACACACTTGGGTTCTTAAACGCTTTAAAGCAACTTGAACGTGATTAAGCTCTAATCACATAAAAATCGAGATGATTTCCCATACATTGAAGTTGATTTGTTAATCACTTCAAACTGACATGTTTACAAACTAAATCACTTCATTAATCACATAGAATCCACTGAACATACCTCAAACTGAGTGTAATGTAGAATCGGCCAACATAAACTGAACAACCGGCCGCGATTTCTGCTTAGTCTGGGTTCACATTATGAAAGTTTTCTTTTAGAAAGTCTAAGTTTATTGGTGAGAGGGGAAGAGGATATGCTTTTTACTCTCCTCTCTCACCCATAAACTCAGACTTTCTGAAGAAAACTTACAAAGTGTGATCCCAGACTTAATGTTTTTATTTTTTTCCTTAAATAATTCATACATTTTCACAATTTCATCATTAATATGTTTAAAATAATGTTCTGATAACTTTATAAAAGTATTTTTTTTTATCAATTTTTAATACTTTAAATAAATATAAATTTGTTTGTTTTGTTTTTTTCTTAATCATCTGTCATCTTAATCATCTCAAATGTAATGTGAACGACTTTGATTAACTTAATCAACATTTTGCTTAAACGCGTTTAAAAAACTCAAGTGTGAACATAGTATTATATTCTGTTTTACACATTCATATTTTTAAAATATGTTAAACAATTTTAATTTTTACATTTTTGCACTTGGTAATTAATTTAATCCTCTTTTAAGCATTAGCTTTCTAGCACTAGCAAAGAATTATTATTTTTTGCTGACCAGTGTTATTAAGATAATGTTATCAACTCGTAATATTGCATACTGTGTGTATTTTTAGTTGAAAAAACTGTCAAGTATGACAGCCGGCGAGTTAACCTAATTCGAGTATACTAAATCCGTTAAAAAAAAACGGTTTAGTTTATTGCAGGGCTTAAAAAACTGCAGTCGAAACCAAAAGCTGTCGAACAAAAATCGAAAATTTGTCTACACCTTTCCGCTTTTTGAGTTGGTTTGTCAGTGACTGTTAACATTTATTAAATCAAAAGATTAAGCAAGTTTTTTTCGGAACGCTTGAGTGAATTGAGCTTTAATTACAATAAAATTAAGCTGATTAAGTGCGAGTAGATATTTTTAGAAAGAAAAAACGAAACAATAGCATTAAATACATTGGTATGTATAAATGTAGCAATTTCTAATTTTACCGATAGCCTCCCTGCAGGAAATGTCACTTGTGAATCTGTACTGATTCACTATTGACACGGTCCCCAGCCAGATTGATGTCAGATTGATTTTGACCTTTTTCGCCAAATTCAATGTCAAAAATCGCCAAAATCGCCAAAGCCTCTATTTTCAAGTTTTTAGCAGGAAAATACATATTTTTATATTTTGCTTAATTTTTTTTTAGAAAAAAGTAAAAAAAGCTAGTGAACACAAAAATGGTACGATGTTTACTATAAAATAGTTTAAAGTAGTATACTTAAAGCAACAAAAAAGTGTATTTGCGGCTAGTATTAAACAAATATTGGATATACAGTACTTTTCGCCTATAGTCACGTCGCTTATAATCCATTTAGCGATAAAGTCCAAAATATACGTTTTTACAGCGCTCTATAAGTCAAATTCATACAAAATATTAACGATATAGTCCATTAGCGATATAATCACATTTGACATATATGCCACCTAAGTCTGGTAATTTAAAGCTTACTTACATGCAAATTATTTATGATATTGTCACATTAATTTAGATAAAATTTGCTGTTTAAGCCACAAACCAATAAAATGTACTTAAAATCAAATGGTAAAACACAACCGTGTTGTTTATTTTGACATTTTTGTTTTTTAACGACATTTAATCAATAGTGCTTTGAAAAACCTGTCAAACTAAAAAATAAAACAGAAAAAATGAGTAAACGAGTGAATTTATCTGTAAAAGAATAATTTTTATTATATTATATATTTAACTTTTTAAAGTTTCTTTTACTTTATGTTATTAAAGTTTTTATAATTAAACCTTTTATCGTACAAAGTATTTATGCATTGGTTTATAACGTATACAATTCGTATACATATCATACATTGTACATATATAAATGAAATAAATCTGTTATATTTTTTATAATCCCAAAAATTGCTTATATCACATTAGGCTTATTATCACATTAGCGATATAGTCACAACATTGCGTGCAACTAAGGGATGTGACTATAAGCGAAAAGTACTGTATTAACATTTTTATATATGTAGTTGCAGTTTTAACGGTACTTCCCAGAGATATGAGATTTTTAGAGATGATGCAAATGATCAGAAATTATCGATTTTCATAAAAAAAAAAAAAATCTAAAATGTTGTAGGGCTCGTTATGCAGACATTGGAACCAGAGAATCACTAGTACAATGTAGTCTACACTTTTTGTACGAATACGAAATCATAACAATCTTTTTTTTATTATTTTTTCAACTTTTATATGAATTGTACTTCTCAGTTGTTATTGATAAAATCTTTTTCGTATTAAAGCCAAATACCTATAGTGGCAAATGTAGGGTGGAGTAGACACTTCGTTTACAATGTCAACAAAAAAATCGACAAAACTGGTGACTTGGAGACACTTGCACCCAGGTTGCCTTCAGGGCTGAATTGACTTAATATCAAATCATCTAACATTTATTAAAAATTTCTAAATAATATTTAAACCATTTCTTTTTTGACTAATAATTCTTATCAAATCCAGCAGAAGTAACCAGGGTTACCGTTGAGGATTTTGAAAAAGTCGCACAAAAAGTCGTTTTGAAAACAAAAAGTCGCACAAAAAATTCGTTTTTTCAAATTAAAGTCTCACACTTTTTTAACATTTTAATTACTTTACCAATACCCACCCGGGTGACAATCTTGGTTTTATTTCTTTAAGAACTCTTTCAAATTTGCTTCAGTTGAAAAGACATTTTTACTTACTAAACAAAATGTTTTCTTTAAAAAATAAACTGAAAAAATTTGTGTGACGAAAAGTTCTTTAAAAAAAACTGAAAAAAGTTTTATGAAGATAACTTTTCCTCATCATTTACTGAGCTACCTAGGTATATAAGAGCGGCAGGCATCTGCTTAACGTCAAAACGTTTCATTTCCACAAAGTTTAATCGAAACAAACCTTTAGAACGCGAGTGCAACACCACCCGTCCGAAAATTAATTAAAAAAATTAATAAAAATACAAATGTTGTCATATTTTTAAAGAAAATTTAAAGGAAAAAAACGTAGGCAAATTTAACGTTGAAATAACCAAACTAGTTTTACCGAATAGGTAAATATAACTGCTAGGTACGAACACGACCAGATATCTGTTTGCTGAAATTTCGGGCATTAAAGACACGCAGTAACACCCGGGTGGGTATTGGTATACGATGTACTTACATAAAAATCTTTGGTAAGTCGATGGCTAATCGAAAAAAAAACGATATAAATAGCTGAGAAATAATTTCTTAATAATGTGTTTAATACACTTTTGTGTATTAATTTTACATTTGATTGATTATTAATAATGTGTCTGTATATAATTATTAATATATCGCTCATTTGCTGCAAGACCGGCATAAATCAAAAAATACAATTTTGGAGTTAGTGATGCAGAATAAATTTAATAAAATTCATCTTTATATCTTTTATACTTTCCCCATTTGAAGTAAATGTATTGTTATTTTTTCTAAGTGATTAGAGCAAATCAAAAACTTTGAACGCGTTTATCTCGAATTGGATTTTTTGACTTATGCCGGTCTTGCAGCAAATGAGCGATAAATTTTACGTTTTATGTTTCTCTAGCTTTGTTTGTATTTTCGCACAAGTTCATTACTTGGCATCCAACTTTCTATTTCAGTAAATTTCCACTCTTAGCCTGTTGGTTAATTTTTGTTTCTTTAATACTAATTTTGAAAAAAAAACAAATTGCCTGCCCACGCACTGTTGTGCGGTAAAGTTAATACATGCGCTGCTTATTTGTCTAAATTAAGGTACAGTGGTTAATTAAAAACATGTCTTAAGCTTCCTACTGTATGCCAAAAATTGTTTATCATTTGTTATTTCAAAAATGTAGCTGTATAATTTATCATTGGATTTACTTTCTAACAACTCAAATTCGTTAATAAAAGCATGTGTCATTTATAACATTTTAAAATAAAGATATGAGATCAACAGCGGCAATAAAAATTGGGTTTTAAAACACTTAAACTATTAATGCCGTTCATCCTAGATTGGCATGGAAATTCAGTGAACTCGATACAAAAAAAAGGCAAATACAATACAGTTCAGTTGTTGAAATTGTCTGCATATAAAATAATTACCTGCTCAATCGAATGAGGTTTCATATCCCGGGGAATGTTTAAAACAAAATTGATATTTTTTAGGGGAAATATATGAAAATTATTTCACTTACGAAAAAGAGGCAAAAAGTCGCAAAAAATTGAAAAAATTTGCAAAATTAGACGAGTTAAAAATATCGCACAAAAAGTGTCAGCGCGTCAAAAAGGCTGCAAATTGCAACTTAAGTCGCGCAACGGTAACGCTGTAAGTAACCCCTCTAAAGCTGGGATCACACGATTGCCGCAATGCACCAATTTTCACATTTTTTAATACCCCAATCGTGTGACCGCACAACCAAATGGCTCATGTACCAATCGAGGACAATATTGTGCTTACTTTTACCAATCAAATGCAACCCTGGTGCGGCAATCGTGTGACTGTTTGCTATGCAACCGCGCGTCAATAAAAATGACAAAAATGCACCAATATTTATTGTGTTCTTGTGCGGCAATCAAACAACACAATACGCGCCAATATTTGCCTTTTTTATTAGATTTACTTTTTAGTGTTTCTTTTATTAGGTAATGAAAATAAATATGTATGTATTTATTTATTTTGCATTTAAATTTTTTTAATTAATTATTTTAAGTATGTATGTATGTTCACAAGCATATTTAGCTGTTCTGTGCGAATATTTTTATTAAAGATATTTCTATTCGAACCTAAACATACGAAATTGTTGAACAGACTGTTAATTTTTGGAATATCTCAAAAAATTAAATAAAACTTTTCAACAATAATTTGTTTAAGTATATGATTTGTATCATTTATCATTTAATTTTTTTCAATGAACAATCCAACAAGAACTTTCAAACAAATAAAAAAGCTACCACAACAGCTGTTTTCGCATTTAATATACATACATACATAAGTAAGAACAATCGTGTGACTGCTCTGCGGCAATTGTTGTAACCATTTCGCTTTGTGCCAACTAGCGGCAATTAAATTTGTATAAAACAGGGCAATCGTGTGATTTCAGAAAATTTGGTTGGGGCAATTTCATTATTGTGCGTCAATAAAGCACAATAATAATTGTGTCATATTGGTGCATTTGCGGCAATCGTGTGATCCCAGCTTAAAACTCACTCTTTATCACTTTCTCCTCCACCTTCTCCTGCTCCCCCGCATAGTTGGTTCATAGTGGTGATAAGATATTTGTTTGCACCACAATAACATGCGACACTAGCGTCATTTGTGTAAATACAACTAAACTGAACTAAAAGAAATCTACAAAAATTAAATCGAAGTTTTTTTTTTGCTTGCAGATAAATCAACAATCAACAAAATCACTTCAATACTTAAATTTTATAGCAGTTGAACGAACGAACGAACACATTGTAGTTTTATCGGTACTAATTAAAGACCTGCACAGATATACATATCTGTTTATATCTGTTTCTGTGTGTTTTCTAAAGTGGATGCGTATGGATGAGTGCTCTTGTGTTTCTGATATGAGTTGATATTGATATGATTTGTAAAAGAGTGGATGTTAGTTGATACAAAAGCGAAAGAGAGTATCATATCTGTTAATATCTGTTTCGCAAAAGCAGATACTAGTGGATACTGATGGAATACAATAAGTTACTTATTGTACGATGCCGTTATTTTCAATTATTTTTCAACGAAAAAGAGCGTGAATGTATTTACAAAAACAAAACCCACAGGCTGCTTGTACTATGGTCGTACAAATTGCCAAGCAACAACAACACTACTAGTTACGTATTATACCTACGACGAAAATACAAGTAGAAGCGCTCGCAATTTTTCTTGATGAGCAGCACGATTAGCCTTTGTGTCTGCTGCGTACATGATTTGTTCTTGTAAAAATGTGTATGCTGCTTTTTTTAAAGCAAACATTTTTGAACATTTTAGTAACGGTAATAATTTTTTTCTTAAATTCTTTGATGCCTTTGACATGTAGACCAGGGATGTTAGATGTGACGATTTTACGCCATTTTGACGATTTTTTTCGATGAATATACCAAAATGACGATTGACGATTTTTGATGTAGAGTCACTTATGTTTTGACGATTTAATCCCGTCAATAAATTTACTTTAAACTTTAATCTGGCATCAATTTTATAACACTTTAATCTGGCAAGCAGGGTTGGTAGATGTGACGATTTTTCGTCATTTTGTCGATTTTTTTGAGAAAATACAGTAAAATGGCGATTGACGAATTTTTGACTAAAAGTAATAGTGTTATGGCGATTTTCTGGCATCGATAAAACACACAAGAAATATTTACAATTATATTGAAAACAGTCCAAAACTTAAAAATTAATTTTTCGAAATACACAAATTTTTGGAAATTAAACAAAAAAATTCCTCCCCCATCACAAACGAGGTGGATTTCATTAGAAGCATTAGTAATTCAAATTCTTCAATTATAGAAATGCAATCGATACTGCAAAAAATATACACTAGAGCTCTAATTTGCGTCTGTTCTATTTTGGTCCGCTGTTTAAAAATTGGTTAAGTCCGCTTTACATACAAATGCATTCTTCGTTGAAGTCATAATCACATGTGAAGAATTTTTCTATTTGTGTGTAAAAAGGCAAATCCCATTTAATTCTGTTAGGTAAGTAGAAGTAAGAAGTTACTTTTTAATAAGAAGTTGTGTAGAAAAATGAGTGCAATGGGAAGAAAATGTATTAGTTTGGAATTAATATTAGACATAATAAAACGTTTCAAGTCGGGTAAAAAGACTGTTGATATAGACATAATCCTTGGTTTTTAGCACCTTTAACAATAAAAACAATTTGCAAAAAGTTACTCATTTAAAAAAAGCTCGAGTTAAAAGCAAATGAGATTTTATTTATTATTTAACATTTTTCTGAATATGGATAAATGAAATAAAAAAAATTTTTGTTATGCATTTATGCAAATATATATTTTCTTATGTTTTCTTTTTAAATAATAAATATATTCAGCTCACTTGCTGAAATAAATAGAATAAAGCTTAACCATATCACTTTCTTCATCAGAAATGGAATTTTTTGCTAAAAATTTATATTTTCGAACCAATCCATGCAATAACTTGTCTTAAATTCGTAAAATTTATATATTTGACGTTTTGTGGACGATTTTCTTAAATTTTCGTGACGATTTTGACGAATTTTGTTAAAACTTTTGACGATTTTTGAGGAAAAAAGTCTAACAACCCTGATGTAGACAAAAATTATTTAAAAAAAAATTACTGAAAGAACTGAACACATGTAATTTGTTTTTGTAAAAAAAACTTGGGTTTTTACCAACCAAAACTATTTTTTTCGTTTTAAGCACTTTTCTTAAATATGTAGGTAAACACATTTGAAAACATTAAAAAAGAAGTATGCTACATTTTATGTGGAAATAACCTACATACATAAATGCAAATGTTACAGTAAGAATAATTGTTGGGTTAGAAAAATCATTTTAGATGTTTGTTTTTTTCTAAATAAATGACTTTAACGATTTTATAGCAAAAACAATTTTATCCAGGGACCCTATAAAGGAAACGACAAAAAATCATATAAATATAACCATTAATATTGATTAATTATAGGTAAAGGTTAAAAATTACAATTATTATTTAATATATATATTTTATTCTGGTTATCGTAACCAATTAAAGAAAAAAATATTTTTTTTGGTTATACCAAAACTTTAAGTTAACTATTAAACCAAATAATTAATTTTTTGGTTACAAATAACCATTTTAACAAATAATAAATTAATTTGGTTACAAATAACCATTAAAACAAGTAAATTATTTTTTGGTTACAAATATAAATTATACATAAGTAAGAAAGTATAGTCGGTTACTTTTATAAAAAAAGTTTTGCCTAAAATTTTTGTTATAATTACTAATTGGGTTAGGTACCTTCTTCGAATTTTTTAATATATGTATGTATGTAGGTTTATTTGATTTTTTCTTTCAATTGGAATTTTTTTTGTGAAAAAAGTTCAAATTTAAATTTCAATTTAAAATTTTTGAATTTAAAATAAATTAAAAACAATTCGATAGAGTATAAAGATACAACGTATTAATGTGAGTATATTATAAACATAATATCTCCACTGAACTTTTTACAAAAAAATTCCAATAGGTTTACAAAATATATCGCTCATCCAAAATATGATATTTTGGAGTTAATGATGCAGAATTGTTCGCTATGAGTTTATTTTGTTTGTAAATTTTATCTTTATATCTGTTATAATTTCCCCTTTTGAGGAAAATAAATAAAATTTTACAATGAAATTAAATTAATTTTATTTAAAGTATGTAACCAAAAAAAGTATATAGTAAATTTACCTAAAATCTATGGTACAAAATTAAACTTAGATATTTTTCCAAAAATAAAAATATAAAATAACTTTGCTATTATTGGTAAATTTTCAAAGTTTTTAAGTAATTTTAACAAAATAATTAGATACTTTTTCGAACATAGAAATTACCTAAGTTAATAGTTTTATTAGCTAAGAAACTACGATACTGCCATGATACCCTTGCGCTTAGTAAATTGTATACCATATATTTAGGTAATTTTACCTATGATTTTTTTTGTGTGTATGTATAACAAAAAAAAATATTTTTTACTGTAATTGGTTACGATAACCAATATAAAATATATGCATGTAACGATAATGGTTAAAAATAACCAGATGAAAATAAAAGGAATTTTCCAGTAAACTTAAATAAAATACAATAACCATTATGTTTGGTCCCTGATTTTATCGTGAGCGACAAATTTAATACAAAATTTATATGAATTAGAATAAAAAAACTCTCACCTATAAAATTGATTTTGGTGCTTACGTTATTTTCGCGGTTAAGGCTCGAATAATAAAAATGTTTCACACGGAATAACAAACTAAGTGTACCCAGCTAGTTGTGGCGGAGGGTATACATAACAAAAAGCCAACAAAAAACCAGACATGTCGCACACACACACACTGTGTGTTGTGCTGTGCTGTGTCAGTACAAATTGCCGAGCAACAACAGCAACACAAGCGAGAATCGTTGTTATCAGGCCATATTTCACGATTTTTAGGCATTTTGGCGATATTTTCCTCTAAATTATCCAAGTGCCTATTTTTTGAGAAATACTTACAACACGGTAATATTTGGTTTGTTTTATATAAATTACACTACGCTAGTTGGAAAAACAGACAAGCCGGGCACATGGCGTTTTAAAATAATAATTCGGCTACACTGAATCCAGTGGTACTCGCCGTTTTTTTTAGATTGGCTCTGGTTTTAGAGATATACCGTTATTTCGAA
Source organism: Pollenia labialis (assembly GCA_949318255.1). Classification (NCBI taxonomy): domain Eukaryota; kingdom Metazoa; phylum Arthropoda; class Insecta; order Diptera; family Polleniidae; genus Pollenia; species Pollenia labialis. Next base: position 149,869,432 of record OX439140.1, on the reverse strand, counting down.
AATGGAGGAGGTTGGATATTTGTATCCAAAAAATAAAAAAATAATACCAGAAAAATATATATATTTTTTCCAATAGATATTTGTAACCAATTTGGTTATCATTAACCAAAAAAAATATATTTTACTTTTATTGGTTACCACAAACAAAATAAAATATATATAACGATAATGGTTAAATATTCCCAATTGAAAATAAAGGAATATTTCTCGTTACCTTTACAAAAAATAATAATATGCAGTAATTACTTTCAGTCCCTGAGTCATTTTTTGATTTAAAAACAAACAAGTCCATATAAAACAGTCATTTTTCAACGTAAAAATAAAAGGTCAAATTTAACTATTAAAAAGAGAGTTTTATTAAGCCGTCATAAATTAAAGCCCAGTTGAGGAATAAAATATCGAATAAAACTGTTAAAACGAGAATTTTATTCAGCCGTCAAAAAATAAAACTCATTTCAGGAGTTTGATTTTAACCAGCATTTTATTAAACTTATTTTTTGTACATTAACAACCAAAGCGCTGGTCAGATCACTACAATTTCAACGTAAAAATAAAAAAAAGAAGAAAAACATAATGAGTGTTTATACGTAAAAATTAAAATCCTTCAAAGAGTTGTATTTGTTGATGGTGTTTAGGGCGAATATTTTATGATTGCGAAATAAAACTCTCTTTTTAAGAGGTCATCCAAACTTTTATTTTTTCGTTGAAAAATGATTTTTAACTGTGGAGTTGAGAATTTTTTTTCTAGATCACCATAGGTTCTTAAAGAGAACTTTAGAACAAACCTATTGGTTGACTCCGTTTTTAAGCTAAACTTTTATGGATAACTCTTATTTACGGTCCTTGCGATTTTTTAATTAACTAAAATTTATTTCTAAAAAGTTTATTTTTATTAATTTTTTTAAAGCATTAGGTAATGGTTAATTGTTTTGCTTTTTTATTTTTGTCAATGTTTTATTGAGTTGAAAATCGTAATCGTAATTTGCCGATTTTTTTATTTAATTTAATTTCTTATTTGTTTTTGAAAATATGCCGATTTCTTACCAAAACCATCTGGCACCCCTGGTTGAGATCGTATACAAGTTTTTATAAACTTTCTTATTTTCATCAACTCGCCAACAATATTTTAAAATACAACAGATAACCACAGATATTGTAGAAATACTCATGGTGACAACAGATATTTGGAAGTAAAAAAAAAATGTTATGTCATACTCAATACAAAACTATAAGCAACTGTTTTTGTTTTTAAGATATGGTGAGTGGACAAAAGCAAAACCATACAATATCAGTTACACTCATTCTCTCATTTATATCAGTAGTAACAGATAAATATCTGGTGTGTCAGTTTCAACAATACTTACTGATACACTCGTGCAGGGCTTTAGTACTAATTGAACATGTGCAATGCACTCACAACATTACATACATATGTATGTAGTATATTGATTGGAATTGATTTGTTTAAGCAACAGTAGGACGGCAAGTACTATTTTAGTGATTAAGAAATAGTTTGCGAAAAGCTACCGTTAACAACACAACATTTAGAAAAAAAAATAACTAAAGAAAAAAAAATTAAATTAAATTAAAACTGTAAAGCAAGCATTTAATTTTATTTGGACACTGGCTGTCCTTATGTTGGTAACATACTGTGATGCTAGACGTTTTAGCTCAAGAGCCAATCATATGATCCAACATCCACTACATGTGGAACCTGAAGCAGTAACTTCTCGCCGTCTTACCCCAGAGGCCTATAATTCCCTGCGCGATGTTTTCTTTCGCTATGAAGAATCTAAAGCTCTTGGAGCGGATGTATTTCTAACCCAAAAAGAATTACAGGCCAATCAAATTATAATGGAAGTAAAAACTAAGGAATATGAAGAGGGTTTAGCAACACCCCATTTGTTTACACCATCCCAACATATTTTTGAAGTTTTGGAGGAAATTCAACGATCATCTCTGTTTCAATCAGTGTGGCCATATCCAAAAATATTTTACAGCTAAATCGGCTTAAAAATAATGCTAAAAAATGCTAACAAAAATCCTAAACTGCCAAAAAATAATGCTAAAGTTTAAATTGTTTTATTTTTTTGTTATTTTAGTTATAATATAATCTCACATCGTATCAATAAATCAAACTGATAAAAGAAAAACAATATAATATTTATGAAACATAAAAAGTCTTAAAACTATAAAAGAAATATACATATTTCAATCTTTATATAAGTACAAAAAAAGTTTTTAAACAAAAGGTACCTACCATCCCATAACAAAAAATCAAAGGAACTTGACCCATAAATGGGAATTATTTAGTATTTTAATAAAATTTATATAACATGTTTAATAAAATATTTCATTTTATAAATTAACTACGTCATCAAATGAATATTCATCTTCAGCTTCTGAAGAATCGATCAAGATATCATTATAATATATTAACGTCATTCTGTTTCGAATTTTCGTTTTTTAGATATTTATACCACTAAAACCCAATTTTAACTTCCGCGTTGCTAACTGGCAAAACCAATAACTGCATAGCAAAAAAAGCTAATTCACTGAATGGATTTTCATGTAGTGAATGTGTATATCCATATACATTTATCCAGAAATCAACTGTCATATGAATTTGGTTTCAGCCACTGATGTTCCAAAGTTGTAATTTCTTCTACAGTGAAATCAATAATAAATTCTTTCGTTCGCTTAATTTGCATTTATTAGTTTTTAAACGGTTTTCTAAGATGACACATAAATTGAGCTATAAAATCTGGGCATGTAATTCATACTTGTTTTTTTCTATTTCAAAAGTTATGCTATCTCCAAGTCGAATTTATTATGGGTGGTCTTAAAAGCCCTGGGGCCTAATTCTGGTATTCGTTATCGAGTAATTTCTCGATTCGAAAGCAATTTATTATCTAATTATTTCAGTCAATACTGAACGAAACGGAATTATTTTTTCAGTGTTATAAAGCATTAATTTGAGTTTCACAATACTGAAAAAATAATTTCGATTGGTTAAGTATCGACTAAAATAAAATTGCTTTCGAATCGAGAAAGTACTCGATCACGAATGCCAGAATTATGCCCCTGATGTCAAAATTTTTTTTTTTATTATCTTTGTTTCTGTTAAATAAAACAATTTCTGTTTATGGCATTGTACACATTGCTTGTGGTTTTTGTACGAGTTGTACTTGTTGTAGTACCGAGATTACCTGGAATGAATTCGCCTTGGGTATCTCTTTTCGATTCCAAAAAATTAAAAATCGTAATTGAATGAAAAAATCGTCTTAACATGAATTTAATGGGTCAAACTGATCAAATTTTAAAACCATTTGATATGAAATGTTCTTTAAAAGATTGTACAGTTTCTATAGCAAAAAGTAGGGGTTTGTAAATCAGACAAAAAAATGCTAAATCTAGCTGCAAAAATGCCAAAATGGCCACGCTGGTTTCAATATATCTCTGAAATGCCTAAAGGAGGCGTATTACATGCCCACGATACAGCCTTGTGTAGTACCGATTTCCTTATAGAACTGAATTATCGGGAAAACTTATGGGTATGCCAAGACAATAATGATCAAAAGGCTTTGGAATTGAAATTCTCAAAAGTGAAACCTTCTTCTTCGGAAACCGAAAATGACTGCACTCGGGAACTGTTGTCTAAAGTAAGAAAGTTGAACGGAGCAAAAAGGGTTGATTCCTACTTGCGTGAGCATTTAACTCTCTACCCCACGATAAAATTCTTGGATAATAACGAAGCTTGGCAACAATTTACCGGGATATTTGCTCTTTTGAATGGCCTGCTGTTCTACGCTCCTGTTTGGGCGGACTATTATTTTAATGCTTTGTCGGAGTTTAGGGCTGATGGTGTACAATATTTGGAATTTCGTTCAACTATGCCAATTGTAAGTATGTTAGTTTAGGATCCAAGGGAAATATTTAACAAAAACTTCACTTGCCAGATCAGGAATATCGGTCTTTAAATTTTGTCCAACTATAAATTTATAAAATGATTTATGTCTCGTTAAAGAACTTAAGTATCGTACTGTTATAACAAACCACAAGGAGTCGTTAAAAAAATTTGTTATAAATTTAGCTTATTAACATACATAAAAAAATACAAAAAAAAGTGATTGGATTTAACCCCATTTATAGTATACAGAAATCTAGTACTAACAATATTCTACTCATCGGGACGACTCGGAGTTCAACGAACACCGAACAAGAATTGTCAACTCAGCAACACCTGTTCTTCAGGTCTTGCTGCTGCAACAATAACTAACGATATTTCGAGCAACATCTTGTTGTCGAGAGCTTTTTGTGCGTTTCTGCTGATGTGTGTAGCACTTAAAAAAATTGGTCATAGACCCACCTTATAGGAATCTTAATCCATAACATTATTTTCGGTCGCAGTTCCACAATTAGTCATGGGTCCTAAATATGGTACACTCTCGTTAATTTTGTTTTTAAACCTTGACAGCTCAATACCAAGTCATGCTTAGTCGAACAACTGAGTTTTTTCAGAAGAAGCTCTTACAGTTTGTTGGCGATACAACATTCAGTTGAATGCTATGTATTTTTCGAATATAGAGTTAGCCGATCAACGCCTAAGTTTGACTTACAACCTAATTAAAACACGTAAAAAAAATTAAAAACATGCTAAGTCAACTTTCTTACTACTAATAAAGAGGGTACTCTAAGTTTGTCATTTCGTGCGAAAATTCTTTTAATGTTTATCTACGACTCCATAAAGTATACATGTATATTCTGGATCCTCGAGTTATTTAAAGTCGATTTAATCATGTCTGTCTTTTAAAAACACGCCAACTTTTTAAAAACTTAAAAGAAAAGAAAAATATTGGTCTAAAATTGTTTCGAATTATTCTAAGCAGTTGGGAATTAAAATCCAACAAAACCGGTTGAGTAGGATAAATAAAACTAATCCACATTTGGAACCATAGCCCTTAAAAAAATGATAATTTTTTTATAAAAACTAGCATAAGTGGTGGAATGCACATATGAAATTTTGCAGAAATTCCTTCTATATGACTAGACATCACATAACAAAATTTCGTGAAAATCGGTCCATACTTTATAATGGGCCCAATATAAAGACCACTCTCGGAAAACCTTTTGGTATGCGAAAAGCCGCTACGAATAATGCTAAATATTACATATAATAAATTTTGTTCAGTCATAGTTTTATAATACTAGAAATCACATTGTCAAAGTGTGTATGTGGATTGGTCCAGAATTTACCAAAGGTCCCATATAAAGCTTACTGTTGGTGGAGGATTCACATAAATGTATTCGCACAGCCGAATATAGCACTCTAACTTGTTCTTTAGTTGTGTGCATGTCCCAGTAAAAAATGGAGCTTACTGGTAAGCAGTTTTGTAAGGGAGAGCAAGCACAATACTCCCTTTTAAGCCTGCTTACAAGAGGCATGATTTTTATATGGCAAATTCCCACTTGAAAGCATTACTTTTTTCCTTTCTGCTAAAAAATAATTTATTGACTCATAGCTTTATAAAAAAAAGTAATTTATATGTTCGGAAATATTTCGGGAATGATCGTAAACACATTTCAAAATCATTGCAATACAACCGTAATAGCCAGCGAGCGCTTATATCAGCACTCATGTAGTTTTCGTGCTTCCCGAGGTGTTACACATAAAACTCTTGTGTTTCTAAAAATCTGGCTAATGTCAAAAAAGTAGTTACAAAGAAAACGTACTAAATTTTTAGGAAGATTTCAAATCAAGATTTCGGTGCAATGTAAACGGCATATCAGTAAAAGATTTTTGTTATTCTACTTTTATTTGAAATGCTCTGAACTTACCCTGCAAATAGTCTTGGCACACCTGATCCAATTTGATTAAATGGAGTTACTCCATGGACTGGTCCGATGTAATGCAAGCGTGGACCATGTCATTGTTAAAAAGTGTTTGTAGTGAGACGACATGTCTTCGTTTTTTAACGACATGTTTTCGTATTTAAACGAAGTTAAAACTAATGGAGTAGTTTTAAGACTACTCATTTGTAATCCAAAGCTTATATGGTCCAACCCTAGCACATCGTAATGTTAAATATACCATGTTTTTTGCATGCGTTTGGGTTGCTTTGAAGTAGTCCTAGTCCCTTGTGTGCTACATTTTACACACGTGTTTGAACCAGTCCTATTATTTGCAAGGTAGTTGTTTATTAACAATTTTCTAGAAAAATTTAAAATTACATCTAGTCCAGTGGTGGGCGTTTATAAAATTTCTTTTGATTTATGTATGTATGTTACAAATACAATTAAACACAAGTAAGAAAGTATACCCTACACCACAGTACTTTAAAACACATTTACGGTTGTGCACCCTATTCGGGACCCAAGAATCACAATATAACAAGCATACATACTTAAGTATCAAAATTTTTTTTTTCATGTTTAAAATATGTTATAAAAAGAAGTCAATTCCCGTTTTCTTTTAATTAAAATTATTTAGTTAAGTAGTACATCAAGTTTTCAAAGTAGAATGATGCCGAAAACCATATCTGGCCATTCTGCTGATGCTTCTGTTAACAAAGAAGAATACAAAATAAGTGTAACATGTGTTACAGGGGTAAGTGTTTTGAATTATTCTTAAATAAATGCATATGTTTTCTCTGAAGCTTCTTCACACTGTTATAACACACTCAAACCAATTTCCAACCAATGACATTCAAGTTGTTTCAACTTGAAATAACTTTCATTTAACGTGATTCGGATTGTAATTTCAATATAAATGACATTTTGCTCTAACTTTACTGCAATGTTAAATTAACAGGAATTTTAGTTATTTTAAAAGAAAAAATGTTGTTCGCAAGTTATTGTAGAATCATGTTAAATTAACATGAAGTTAAAATGAAGCAAAATCACTACCGAAAACGGTAAAATCAACCTTGTTTTGGATGATTTTACATTGATTTATTTCTGTGTGTTTATATGGATCTATCTATGGTTTTAATTTCATTGAAATCGGTTTGAAAGATTGTGAGAGGCTGAAATGGCCCCCTACCTTCCCTTGTGGTCCTATTCTTTCGAAACTGCGTATCTTATATAGCCATATAAATATGGATCTATCTATGTTTTAAATTTCATTAAAATCGTTTTGATAGTTTCTGAGAGGCAGAAATTGACTATCTCCTCTCGTGGTCCTATGATTCGACCCATTTGCAATAGGCTTGATCCTTGTGCTAATAAGAACCTATAAGCCAAATTTTGTAAAATTATCTCCAAAATTGCAACCTGTACTTTGTGGACAAGGTTACATGGACAGCCAGCCAGCCGTCCAGCCGGACGGACATCGTTAGATCGACTCGATTCTGAGTCGATCGGTATACTTTAAGGTGGGTCCAGGGCCCATATTTTAAGGTGTTACACACATCAGCACAAATGCATAAATAGCAAATAGCAATAGGAGATATCAAACCTTTTGTTGTTGGACTTGGTACTGTTTGCCTCAAGGGATTGAACAGTACCAATACCATCATGGGTGTATTCTTTTAAAGTAATATGGAAAAATTATGTATTAGAACTAATATTCTAAAAAACTTCTAAAACAAATTAATGGCGTCTGATAATCGATACCTTATTTTATTGAAAACATATGCTGCCGACGAAAACAATGTACGCATTAAACACTTCTGAGTCATGATACAAATACACAAGGTAGTTCCACTTCTCTCTCAGAAATTATTTTTTGAATTTTATTGGAATTATTTGAAGTTTTTATTTGTATCAAGCTTCAAATAATTCCGATAAACTTCAAAAAATAATTTCTGAGAGAGAAGTGGAACTACCTTGTGTATTTGTATCATGTTCTGAGTGGTATCGTAAATAAATATGTTGATACATAAATGCTATATGACAATATTTAATTTATTTTATATCAAATATATACATATGCAAGTATTAATCTAATAAAATAAACATAAGCAAATGTGTCAAAAGACCTTTGGTAGAATTTTCTAAAGTTCTTAACACCTTTTTGAACAACTTCCATTGTGGGTGCGCAGTTCTATTATCATTCACTTAGAAAAAAGACCACACCGAACTTTGTCTTCTGATTTTATTTTCTGTGGTACAAAATGCATTGCATGCAAGTTTTATCACTTGCGACTTCTTTTTGTAACCAGTAAAAATTAGATTCATTGCCAGTATGATTTAATATTAATTTTTTGAAGTTATTTTTAACAGGGTGGCTCACGTTTTTTTAAATATAAACATATTTACTGAATCCAAAATCTCGAGATTGTTACACAACGAGACTTTAATTTTTAGAATAATCCCGGGATTTCGGTATTCGGGATTTCGGGATTGGCATCCCTAATATGAGCATTGCTACAAAAACATTTTTCAATATAAGATTTATAAAAAACATTTATGTATGTATGTATATCCAAGCGAACTTGTTTACAAATTTGCGTTTTTAAATTCCCCAATTCGACTCGTTTTCATCAACGCACTTCAAACAGAACGGTTCAAACAATGAACCAGCGTGTTTTGCAACAGAAAATGCAAGGAGATAGTTTTGAACAGACAACAGTGGATCGAACCAGTTTTGTTACCAACTGCACACATAATAACATTGAAAAGGACATGATTCTGTACAATCTATATATTTATACTCATAAAGTGCTAAAAAGTTTCTCAAAATCAATTGTTATCTCAATTTCTTGATTTTTGAAACACACCTCCTCATATGTAAAATAGAGTGGTGATTATTTTCTGACTTAAGGCAGAATCTCTTAAAATTTTTTTTAATTTAAAAAAAATTTAAAAAGTTTTGGAGTCAGAGTCGCGAGTTTTTGTGGGTACTACGACAATACTCCATACGTACAATAACTCTGACGACAAGAAAAAATGGCATTCTGTTCACGAGATGAAGACGTGAGAATAATTACATTTTTTTTTTGCAAAAATTATCGAACTCAAGTTTCAGTCAAAATATTGACGAAGCAATAACATCAAAATTCGAGCTAAGCCGGAAAACCCCAAACGTGAATGCTGCACTAGGAATGGGCAAAAATATCGATATTTAAAAACAAAAAAATAGTCGATATATATTGCCGATATTTAAAATACCGAATATATCGATATTGAAATACGACAAGCGAATTCGATATTTTTTGAAGTCAGTCTTCATTAAAAAGTCAAAATTTTAGCCGTTTTTCAAACAATATGTTTTTAAGAATTGACATCATTGCATGCATCATATGCTTTTTAAACTAATATGAAGATCTAAAACGATTGGCATTTATAAGAAGCAGTGCCGGATACAAGAAGCAGATTGACATGAGAGCATATAAAACAGATGATGTCCATATCTGATGATTACTGGTTTGACTAAAACAATCAAAAACATTTCGAGTTAAAGTTGGTACTTTTGGGCTGCTATTCAAATTTTAAGTTAAGTTGGTACTTCCATGACTAATTTACCTTCATTTAAATTATTCGTAAATAACTTTTTTTTTTGATTTCATATGGGTTTTTTGTATTCTTCCATTTTGTTTTTGTTATAATCGAATTTATTGTTTTTATTGAAGTTTTTGTTTTGATTGATTTTTTTGTTTTTATTAATTTTTTGAAATAAAATGAAACAATAAAAAGTAACAATGTAATTACACATAATAAGTTTGTTCATAAATATGTATGTATGTACATTGTACAAAGGTATATTAATTTTTTTTATTTGGTAATAGTTTCAGGCAAAATACGTTCGATGTATCGATATTTTTGAAATAATAAATATCGATACTCTTAAAAAATATCGATTCGATATATATCGATATAATTTTTCAATTTGCCCATCCCTATGCTGCACTGCCTTATTCTTTACCCTAGGTCTACACTAAAGATAAATATCTCAGCCAGTTAGCATAAACGTCGGCAGAATAACAGAGCAATATTTCTTATTGCTCAGCTTCAGTGTTACCGTTCAAAATTTTCAAAAAGGGGCACAAAAAGGGGATTTTCAAAAAAAAAGTGTCACAAAAAGGGGAATTCTGAGAAAAAAAGGGGCAACTTTAAAAACAGGAAAATTTAAAAAAAAACGTATGTATTTATTAAATTATTTTCATCGAAAACTAAACATAACAAAAAATAAACTTCATATTTATATAAAAATACATTATACATAGGTATATAATACAAATTGTTTGGGAAAAACACACATATATACATATATATATATATCGTGAAAATACATGTCTTGTTTACAAGTAAACGATAATGAACTGTTGCATAAAATGTTTATTTCAATTATTTATACAAAAACAGTTACTAATTACTTGTAAATAAAACGAGCTTAAAATAGTGTAATAACAATTCTTACAAAAACAAAAAAAAAATCATAATATGATTTGATACAAAAAAACTTTACATTTAAATAGATAGAGATATGTATATATGTAAGTATATGTACATAAATATTTGGCACTTGGATTATTTAACTTTTTTACCAAAAAAATTAAGCTACGAAAAAACCTCGAGGAAAAAGCATATAAAAGTATTGATAGGAAGATTGTTAATATCAGGTACAGATCCATTTTTTTTATAAATTGCAGTGTTATGTTGTTTCTTCAACTATTAAATATCTATTTTTTTGAAAACGTAAATCTATATTTATTAATCAATTCATCACTTGGAATCGAAACTTCCAAGTCATTTTGATACAAATTTAAAGCGGATAACATAGACTGACAGGTATCTACTTTCAGTCTATTTGTCACTTTATTTTTTAAATATGCTTAGAAAAAATCCGCTCAGCGGATGCACTACTATGTGGTAAAGTAAAAACATACGAAGCAAATTTATACAAGTTTGGATATAAATTGTCACCCAAACAGTTTTTTAAATTGCCAATTTCGTACCAAAATAGTTCAGGCTTAGATATTTTAAAAATTGCTTCATAGCTTTTATCGTTTGATCTGGTTTCTAAAAGTTTGAACTCTTTTACAAAATCATCTGGGTTAGTAATTATATCAATAAAAACGGTAACAATTTCAAAGTAATTTATATCTTCAGCTGACTTAATAAATACTGGATCTAAAACCTTTAATGAACTCAGCCTCTTATCGCTAATATTAATTCTTGATAAAACTTCTTTGCACAGATTTTGGTAAAAAAGTAAAATGTTGTTTTTAATTTCTACAATATCACTACTTAAGATGTTGTTAGTACATATTTCTAGCTCGGCTTCGTGGCCGATATATATATTAAGAGTTTTTTTTATATGCAGAACATCAACAAAATCAATTTGTTCTATATTTGTTTGCATAACATACTCTTTTTTTAAAAAATTTTTAAAAATTTCTAATACAATATCTTTCGTGGATGAAACTAAATATATAATTTGGGATGATTCGTTTTGAAAATTAAGGTTTAATTTATTCAGAATATTTAATACATATGGGCATTTCCATGTCATCGTACGTGACATTTTTACACCTTCAGAGAGATAGAAAATTTGCCAAAATAGTATTAACTGGACATTTTTTTTATCATTATGTTTCATTTAGAGGGTACTATATATGAAAAAAAATTATTAAATTCGGATCCTTGTTGTCCAAAATATGGAGCAAAGTAAGAGCATATCGTACGTGACATAAAACGGAAGTGATTTTGGGGTGAATGTAAAAAAATACGAAAATCTGCGAATTGTGAGAGGTTTTTCTTCTTTTTTTAATTTTTAACATTAAACCAGATATTTTGCCTTTATAATCCGTAATTGGAATTTTTTTTTTTTTTGGATGATATAATAATGAACAAACTGTTATATCGTTCGTGACATACCGTACGTGACAGATTTGTCTTTTATTGTATTTACAAGGCATGAAAAACATTTTTTGTAAATATATGTATGTAAATATATAAAAACTTATAAAAACAAGTTAGAAAGTATAGTCGGTCAAGCCCGGCCATATGACACCCTACTCTATAATATTTAAAAAAAAAATTTTTTTTGAGAGTGCACCCTATTTGGGACCCATGGCAAATCAAGATCGCCAGAATAGAATTATGCTATGAGGTTAAGAATTATATAAGAATAATTTTATTATATTATTTATGTATGTCCATCTATATGAGATTTGTGTGCCCCTAGCCGATTTAAGAAAGGGGGGTTATATGGGACCTATGGTTAATTTTTGGACCTACTCGCACAACATTTTATCATGATATAGTACCTATCGCAAAAGTCATTGTCGCCAATTTTTATGTAAATGCCAACGTTTCTAAGGAAGTTATGACATTAAAGCTATTTTCGGGAGTAGCACTTGTATGGGACCGATTCCAAAAAAAGACGCTTTTGATTGTAATAAAATAAGGTTTGACCACATTTAAACTTAATACTAACATAATAAGATGATGCATTTAGTTGCATTTTAGTACTTATAATATCGTACGTGACGAGCTTTAAAAGCTTAAAAATTTTGATTATACCAATTTAAAAAAAAATTCCGATCATTGTAATAAGATATAAGTACGTCTGCATAGTAAAATTTGGGTGTTTTATTTCTCTTTAATATATTTGAAAAAAAGTTTCAAGCGTTTTAATTTTTTGAGTCGTGGTTGACATTCTCATGGAAATGCCCATATACTAGAAATTTGAGGTAAATTAAATTATTGTTAATAGAAAGCCCTTCCTGAATTATTTTAATTTTTTCCAAATTAGATGCTATTTTCTCTTCAAATTGAGCTCGGATTCATTGATTGACAGTATAAAAAAAAATTTGGTTCAAAAAGGGGCAAAAGGGGCACAAAAAACTACAAAATGATACAAAAGGGGATTTAAATCAAAGGGGTCAAAAAAGTGGCACGGCAGTCAAAAAGGGGCAAAAATGCGACTTTAGTCGCATAACGGTAACACTGGAAATAATATAAAACCTTGGAACAACAAATTAGAACACAGCACCTTAATTCTGAAGAAAAACAACGTCTCTTACTACTTATAAAAAAATATTCATCAATATTTTTCAAAGAAAATACACAACTTAGCTTTACAAACGCCATTAAACATAAAATAAGAACTATAAACGATGTTCCAATAGTCTCAAAATCTTATAGATACCCCTATATATACAAAATTGAAGTTGAAAAACAAATACAAGAGATGTTAGAAAGTAATATAATAAGAGATAGCAATTCGCCCTATTCCGTCCCAATCTGGATCGTGCCAAAGAAAGCCGATGCAAGTGGGGAAAGCAAATGGAGACTCGTCATTGATTATCGCAAACAGTGTTGCCAGAACTTTTAGAGGAAAAATCAGCAAAAACCCATAATTTTTCGTCAAAAAATCTGCAAAATCAGCGCCAAAGTTTTAAAAATCTTCAATAAACCTTCAAAACAAATTTATTACATTTTTTATGTAGTTTGTTTAGAAAAAGATATTACAATAAATTTCAAAATATGTTCCCGAAGATAAAATCGATGGTAGATTTAAAAATCGTTCTGGTCAATATGAGTGGTCCTCGAAGTGTGAGGTATAAAAAAGGTAATATTTTTTTGAACTTTCAACACAGAAACGTTTTAAAAATTTGTTCGATTTAAGAACATGACTAATAACTTTTGGAAATTTTTACATTAAAAATATCTATCCAAATTTAATTACTCAGGCTGAGTAAGGATTAATCTTTGTTATTTTAAAAAACAAATTAAACGTTAATAGTTTGACATGTTATTTAAATTATCAAGGGTACATATGTATGCATAATATTTTGTGTAAAATCAGATGACATATGTATGTCCAGAGATATTAATGTGTCAAGACAATGCGAATTTTTAATTTTTAAGTAATCTTTTGTACATAAAATGTCTACTAATGAATGTATTTCCAGACGGTTCTTCCATGAATGGTTGATATACTATATTTATTTATCAATGCAACATGTGGATATAGTACAATCATGACAATGTTAAGAAGTTTCCATCGAGCTAAAAAATCTGAAATGTTAAACCAAAAATCGTTAAATCTGCATTTTGACAATTTTGGGGATAAAATCTTCAAAATGCAGATAAATCTGCAGTTCTGGCATCGCTGATCGCAAACTGAATGAGATTACAATTGACGATAAATATACTATACCCAACATAGAGGAGATACTTGATAAACTGTGAAGATGCCAGTATTTCACAACCCTCGACCTCGCAAAAGGATTTTATCAGATTGAAATCGAGGAAGAGGATATTCATAAGACAGCCTTCAGCGTTGAAGGAGGTCATTATGAATTTTTTAGGATGCCGTTTGGGTTGAAAACAGTCCCAGCGACGTTTCAAAGATTAATGAATACAGTCCTTAAAGACTATATAAATAAGATATGCTTAGTATATCTAGACGTGATTATCTTCTCCAAGTCACTACAAGAACATTTGAATTCTATAAAATTAATATTTGAAAAATTAAAAGAAGCCAATTTAAAAGTTCAGTTAGAAAAGTCCGAATTTTTGAAAAAAGAAACAGAATTTTTAGGACACATTGTTACAATTGAAGGGATAAAACCAAATTCAAAAAAAATTCAATGCGTGTCTAACTTTTGAATTCCAACCATCGTAAAACAAATTTTTTTTTTTTTTTCATTATTTATTTATTGAATCTTCATATATTTAATATGAACTAACAATAATTAATCAAATCTTAACCTAATACATTATATATGTCCAGCCAGTGCCAGACAAAATTTCGTCATAACGGTTTATGTTCACATATGTGGGTGTTTATCGCTCTTCTGATTCGGTGAGTGCTGCAGTATCTCTTCTTCTTAAGCGAGTGTGGGCGCCATGATTTAAAATATTTCGAGCTAGTGGATTTGGGTGTTGTTCAAGCCTTTTTAAATATTTTACTGCATATTTTGTAATCATAGTTTTTACTAATGGCACATTGAGTTTTTAACGTACCAGGGAGCTGCTGTGATTATTCGAAGAAGTTTATTTTGACGCCTTTGAATTTTTTCGATATTAGAGGCCGAGGCGGTGCCCCATAGTTGAGTACCGTAGCACCAGATAGGCTTTAAGATAGAGTTGTAAAGTAGAAGCTTGCAATCGAGACTAAGGACAGCGTTTCTTCCAATAAGCCAATGAATTTGAATGGCTTTTAGTTTCATTTGAGTTAATTTTGCCTCTATATGGCATTTCCACGTTAATCGCCGATCCAGATGTAAACCGAGATATTTTACATGCGAATGTATTCCTCAACATTTGATTATTGATTGTAATAGCGGGGCAAGATTCCCGGCGCAAGGTGAATGTTATATGTACGCATTTTTGCTCATTTACCATTATCCTCCATTGTCTTTGCCATTTTTCTAGTTGAGTTATACGATCCTGTAAATAACGAGATGCTTCATAACTGTTTTCTAAGCGTAGAAAAGCTGTATCGTCTGCAAATGTTGAAGTTTGGGTGTAGTTGTTTGTTGGCATGTCCGAAGTATAAAAGAGGGCCGAGGATGCTGCCTTGTGGAACTCCAGCGCCAATTGGCTGAGGTGAACTTAAGAAATCTCCTTCTTTAATAATAAATTGACGGCCGACTAAGTAGCTTTCTAACAGTTTGTGAGTGTTTGCTGGTAAATTTTGCTTCAATTTATCTAGTAAGCCTTCATGCCACACTTTATCAACAGCTTGCGAAACATCGATGAAGAGTGCTGAGCAATATTTTTTTTTCTTCAAATGCTTTTCTTATGACATTTACTATTCGATGAGTTTGTTCAATTGTGCTGTGTTTTCTTCTAAACCCAAACTGATGGTTTGGAATACATCTATTTTTATTTAAAATTGGTGTTAATTTTGAAACTAATAATTTCTCAAACAGCTTTGACATATTTGATAATAATAGGCCTATATGACTCAACTTTTGTATGATCTTTCCCTGGCTTTGGCATCATGGTAACTAAGGAAACCTTCATGTACGTTTATTTTGTTTGGGAAGCTGATTAAACTATGAAACATTTTTAATCATATTCGAGTCTTGTTGATTCTTCCGCGCGATTAAAAAACAAGTATATGCGTCCAATTTCTGATTATAAAAGAAAAATTTGCCGGGAGAAAAGTGTGACCTTCCCGCGACTCTTCTTGGTGAGTAATTTATGGTTCGTTTTTTTTATTAGTGTAACTGTAACTGATTAATCAAAAAAGAATCTTCGATCTTCCGTGTGCTAGTAGGTCTGCGTTTATACGGCTCATGTTTTATTGACATGATTCTTCCTTTTTTTCTTTGAACATGAATTGGCGTTCAAATGATTCATGTCATGTTCACGACATGTTTTTTATTTTGTACAGTCGTGCGTATGCATGTGCGCTTTTTTAATATAGAAAACAAAAACAAAATTAATCGACGAATGAAAAACCAAAGCGTACTGACAGTACATGCATCTGTGTACTCGTTTCTTTTCCCCTCGTCCCTCTCGCCAATAAAGTAGCAATCATGTCATTAAAACATGAGCCGTATGAACACAGACTAGGGAATCAATGTGCTTTTATTAAAAAAAGCACATTTGTTTTTCTTAGTACTTATTTAAAATTTTAAGAATAAAACTCATCGCCATTGCTGCAGGCTGTAACGTTTACACTTTTTTTATGTTAACGTACGAGTATTATGGAAATATGTATAATTCGCAATTTCTTTAAGAATAAATTTAGTTTTAAAGTAAAAGCTCAATACCGAGGTTTTTTCGGTTTTAGGCATTAAAAATCGCGGTTTCGATTTCGGTTAAAACCGAACAGCAATCTCTGGTTCTATTTAAGATGAATTCACCTTGAAGGTGAAGTTTACAATACTAATGGCCGTTTTCTCTTTATGAAATTTGGTTTCCTTAATGTCTAATTTGCTCTTTTCTTTTGCAAATCCAAACCTCCCTCATCAGACAACTGTTTTCCATACAAATAAATTCAATCAGCTGACTCCCAATTTTTACATGTATTTTTATAACCTCCACCACAATTAGTTGTGAAGAGGGTATACTTAGTTTGTCATTCCGTGTGAAACTTTTTTATAATTCATCTCAGACCCCATAACGTTTATACATACATATGTATATTCTGGCTCCTTGAGTAATTCTAAGTCAATTTAGCCATGTCCGTCTGTATGTCTGCCCGTCTGTTGAAAACACGCCCACTTTCGAAAAACTCAAAAGAAATGAACAAACTTTGTGTCAAATCGCTTGTAGTTATCCTTAGTAGTTTGGGATTGAAATCCAGCAAAATAGGTTAAGTAGGGTCAGAGCTATAAATCAAAATGCAGTACCACCACCTTAAAAAGTTGATAATTTTTTTACAGAAAGTAACATTAACGGTGGTACAATGCACGGAATGATATAAGATTAAGCACGTCACAGTTGTTTTGGACAAGAAATTACACTGTCAAATTTAATGAAGATTAGTCCATAATTTACCCTAGATGCCATATAAAACCAACTCCCAGAAAACAGTTTAGTACGCCTAAGGCCGTAATTAGTAATGCTATATAACAAAATTTGGCAAGTCACAGTTTTATAGGACGAGAAATAACACTAATAAATTTCGTGATGATCGGTCCATAATTTACAAAAGGCCACATATAAAGCCCACTCCGGTAAATTTATTTTTTCCAACTAAGCTTCATTTGGCCAGATAAAATGTAATGCAATTTTGTAATATACGGTCCTTAGATCCCATATTTAGCAGCCTTCACTGTAACGCTAAAACTAATTTCACCGCTGTTTTGAAATATATTAAAATGTATGTTTTTAATACCAGAAATCATTCCTGAAAATCATTTAAGTTTGGCCTAAACTTTTACGAATCATTATTATTTTCCTCAATCTAGTTAAAATTGCTAAAAAAAAAAGCATAAAACTTTCTGATTGTCGGTCAATAATTTAATATAGGTCTAAACGGCAACCAATTTTAATGCTGTAACCTGTATTTAAAAGAATAAGTTAATAAAACTTTTCAGGACTTGAATATTTTGAATAAAAGTTTCATTTTACCTAATGATGTTGCTGGAAATGATGCAATTCGATTTGATAATGTTTATACTAATGGCTTTGACTTTGGAAGGGTTGAGGAATGTGATGCCTATGAGGCAATGGCACGGATAAAGTCTAGGGCAATTTGGCCTGATGGATTATGCATTAAATTCTTACGTCTAGTTTTACCGTTGGTTTTAAGGCCTCTGACGCATATATACAATACTATTCTTATGACTAATGTGTACCCAGATAACTGGAAGTTTGCTAGAATTGTTCCGATAGCTAAAAAGAAAAATCCTGTTAGTACTGCTGATTTCAGGCCAATTAGCATACTCCCGATTTGTAGTAAGATACTGGAGATGATAATGAATAAACGCATCGGGACCTATATAGGTCAAAATAATATGATATCTGCTCGTCAATCTGGGTTTCGAGCAGGCCATAGCACAACTACTTTAGTACTGGATCTAACGGAAAAAATTAGGAGGAATTTAGACATTGGTTTTGGTGCAGTAGTTGTCTTTTTAAATTTCTGTAAAGCATTTGATTCTATCAACCACGCATTGCTTTTACGAAAATTGCATCATCAATATAAGTTCTCGTCGGGAGCTTGCAGATTGATTTCTTCGTTTTTATATAATAGGTACCAATATGTAAAAGTAAAGGACAACATGTCTGAACGTGCGCGAATATACTGTGGAGTTCCTCAAGGATCTATTATGGCTCCTTTACTATTTATGATGTTTATCAATGATCTTTATGAAACTCTGTCATTCTGCACTGCACATAATTATGCGGATGATGTACAACTGTATTGTTGTTTTGATGGTAGGACTTCTATGTCTGAATTTTTCAACTTATTTAATAATGATTTGTGCAAAGTTAGTCAATGGGCTAATCGGAATAAATTACAACTTAACCCGATAAAAAGGTATGCAATGAGGTTTGGCAATTGTGTAATGTCATTGCCGCAATTAAATGTGTGCGGCAGAGACATTGAGTATGCATCTAGCTACAAATTCCTAGGCTTCTATTTGGATGAAAGGATAACTTTTGAAAGCCATATATGTAGTATTGTTTCTAGGGTCATTTTAGCACTTTCGAGGGTAAATTCTCTTGGATATTTTTTACCTCTCCATATTAGAAGGCTAATAGCTAAATCTTTGATTATGCCAATTTGTATATATGGCATGGAGGTTTACACTGCCACGACAATAACGAATATTGATAAGCTGAGGAAGTGTTTTAATAGGGTAAAACGTTTTGTATATAGACTGGATTGGAGAGCTCATGTTTCAGTTGAGACGAAGGAGTTTCTAGGAATGCATTTCAACGATTTCGTAAATTACCGACTTATTAGTTTATTTTATAAAATAGAAAAATATGGATGCCCGCAATACTTGCAGAATCTTTTCACTTTCTCGCACTCCTCTCGTACTTCAGCTATTATATGTCCTAGAATCAGTACATTGTATATGGAGAAGTCGTTTGTTGTTTGAATATCCAGACTGTGGAACAGTGTTATCCCATACAATGCGCGCAATTTTTCGCTGAACACTAACATAATTTTCAGACACTCTTTAAGGAAACCATGTAAAACATATATTTTATTTTTTTTCTCTTTCTTTCTCGTCTTTTATCACTGGCTATCTGGACCTTATATTATATTATGTATGTATATTTGTGTCTTTCCTAATTCCTGTAATATACATGTTAACCCTTCTCTAAAATCTATTATATGAATTTATATTTACCTGCCTAAAGCAGCATGAATTTCAATAGCGGGATATGTATGATCATCTGACCGTTGAATAGAATTTATGTAAACTAGTGTTCGTCTATGGTCGACCACAAATTTTTATAAATATGAAGAAAACATAGAACATCTAAGTAAATACATATGAATATACATAGGTACATGTTTCGAGCATTGATTTTTTCCGTCTTATTTGATCGGTTTTCCGATGGACCAACGTCCGGTTCAAATTTTATCATCCACGTGAGTTAATTCAACTTTGTAAGTTCAATATAAAAAACATCTATTGAAAAACAAAAAAGTATCAAAAAAATCTCCTTTATAGATTGTTATTATTAGGGATGCCAATCGGGACTGGTTTTCGCAAATCGCGGGATTCGGGACTACAAAAATTCAAATTCCGGGATTTTACGGGATATCGGGATTCGGGATTTTTGAAAATAAAGAGATAAATGCTTTTTATAGATATTTATTAAAAAAAAATCGTCTCTAAAAGAAGTTTGCAAACGAAGGTTTTATAATTAATTTATTATTTTAAAGTTCAATATTACTTAAATTTGTAAAAATTTTTAATTGAGACTTTTCTTATTTAATGACTAATTTAATAAAAAAAAATATGACAAAAAACAACGATTTTAAACAATGTGTTACTTGATTCAATAAAAAAAATAATTACCATAAAAGCTATACACTTAGGTCTGTTTTTATGCGGATTTGAAATTATGCGGTTATTAATTCGATTTTTACATATTTTTTTTTTTCATTTTTTTTATTTTTTTGTCGTATTAAACATTTTTAAACGTTGGCATCACTTATGAATAGTAGTTTTCAAAATTTAATTACGAATTATTTTTAAAAAACTGCCGAAACCCTTCCAAATAAAGATTTTATGAATGTTCCGACTTTACCAACTGCTAATGTGTATGTTGTCTTATCTAGCGACGAGGATTTGATTGGGTCCTCTAGCGATGAAAGTGATTTTGCACCAATTAAAAAGCGGATAAAGCTGGGATCACACTATTACCGCAATGCACCAATTTTCACACTTTTTAATAACCCAATCGTGTGACTGCACAACCAAATGGCTCTTGTACCAATCGAGGACAATATTGTGCTTACTTTTACCAATCAAATGCAACCCTGGTGCGGCAATCGTGTGACTGTTTGCTATGCAAATGCGCGTCAATAAAAATGACAAAAATGCACCAATATTTATTGTGTTCTTGTGCGGCAATCAAACAACACAATACGCGCCAATATTTGCTTTTTTTATTAGATTTACTTTTTTGTGTTTCTTTTAGTAGGTAATGAAAATAAATATGTATGTATTTATTTATTTTGCATTTAAATTTTTTTAATTAATTATTTTAAGTATGTATGTTCACAAGCATATTGAGCTGTTCTGTGCGAATATTTTATTAAAGATATTTCTATTCGAAAATTAAATAAAACTATTCAAAAATAATTTGTTTAAGTATATGATTTGTATCATTTATCATTTAATTTTTTTTAATGAACCATCCAACAAGAACTTTCAAATAAATAAAAAAGCTACCACAACAGCTGTTTTCGCAGTTAATATACATAAGTAAGAACAATCGTGTGACTGTTCTGCGGCATTTGTTGTAACCATTTCGCTTTGTACCAACTAGCGGCAATTAAATTTGTATAAAACAGGGCAATCGTGTGATTTCAGAAAATTTGGTTGGGGCAATTTCATTATTGTGCGTCAATAAAGCACAATAATAATTGTGTCATATTGGTGCATTTGCGGCAATCGTGTGATCCCAGCTTAAGAACGCTGCCAAGTAGTGATTCCGATAACATGTAATGTTTTACTTTTAAATATTAAATATTAATTTAAGTTTTGTAAATATTTTTGTTTGTTTCTTATTCATTACTAATTTACGTATTAATTTAAATGTATGCCTTTAACTATTTGTTAACTTTCATAAAACTGGTTTATATTGTAGTTTTTTTATTCTTATTTTTTTTTATAATAAATAAATGAATTGTTTTTGGTTAATTTTTTTATATAATGACTTTTTTATGCGGTTTTGGTCTTATTCCAGATTTGAAGTTATGCGGTTTTTTAACTTTTCGGAACGAATCATCCGTTTTGTGTAAAAATGGAGTCTTTTTTATGCGGATTTCATTTATGCGGTTTTTTGGGAACGCATCTACCGCATAAAAAAAGACCTCAGGTATTTGATTCAATTACCTCAGTTCATTCAAGCTAAATAAAAAAAAACAATTAATATTCTAATTGAACAACGCAACATAGAAGTTGTTTTATTTGTAAGATTCCATTAAAATTTTATTAAATGAATTAAAATAAATAATTGAAATTTGAATTCGAAATTAACTAAAAAAAATCAATTTATTTAGTTAACCATTAAAATCTTATTTTAACAAAAACGCATTTTTATAACCACCACTACTTGCGGTAGGAAATATGTAGTGTATAAAATACATTACTTAATATTGTGAAATCGCTCCATTAATTGCCGTAGGTTCGATGTCAACTCTCGGAAAACACTTTAATAATCTTAACCCTGTAAAGAGCAAAGTTTAAGTTTTGTATTTGGTGCACCAGTGAATTGTTTTTTTGTGCATCTCAAAAACATTTTTTTCTTTAATAAATTTTCTTGTTTAATTATTTTCAGCACTTCTCAGGTTAAAATTGTTTTATAATTATTGGACACGCTTGCAAAAAATAACAAAGTGTAACTATTTTCTTACGTTTTCAATTACAGTTTAACAAAATTAATCAAATCAATATTATAGAACAATATTGTGTTCCCTATCTTCTCATGTCATAATGAATTTATTTTTATAAAAAAAGGTAAAACAAAAAAATTAAGTTAACAATTAAAAAATTTAAATCCCGGGATTCGGGTTTCTGGATTTCGGGATTGGCATCCCTAGTTATTATAAATAATAATAACGAAAATTAATAAAAGTACCAGACGTCATAATGAATTTATTTTTATAAGAAAAGGTAAAACAAAAAAATTAAGTTAACAATTTCGGGATTGACAAAATCCCGAAAATCCCAGGATTAAAAAATTTAAATCTCGGGATTCGCTAAATCCCGAAAATCCCGGGAAAGTACCAGACGTTGCACGAAAAAGTATCAAAAACCTTCCCTCTACATATTCTTATTCACTCAGGACCATACACCTATTATACTATGTTCCTAAGTTCAATGTTTTAGGAAATTAAAAAATTATCACATGCAGCACGGAAAAGTAATTAATATATTTCAAATGGTGTATATTTTGTTAAGGCCCAAATACATTGATCAAAATACTCATCAAGCATTATGGTAGTATTAGTGAAAATGTGTTTGTATGTGTGACACATTCTAAATTGGTATCTTTGCATAAGAAGAAAAAAATGTTAAGATGGCTAAACTATTTTACGGCGCAAATAAAAATTTTCGTTTTCTGCAATAACAATGCGATAAAACAGAGACAATGTCAGAAGCAAATAACATGTACGCTTGTGACCGAATATTATAAAGCTTCTGTAAAACAGCAATTTTGACACACATGCACAATAACATCTGACTGGAAAAGTTGACAAGTCACATGTAAAAAATATGTCTACATGCACCTTAAGCTGAAATTAAAGGTTCAATAAACACATAACATTATAACGTTTTTAACCTTTATGTCAACAGTAACATACCTGGGTATGTTTTGAATTTTAAAAACTCTGTAATTCTGAAAGTGGCTATCATAGCGCTCTGAAATTTCATGATATCCTCGCTAGAAGTGTTTTCTAACATATTCTAATTTTTTTATTCCTACCTCTTACGTCAACCGCAGTTCAAGTAAAGACGAGCAACTAACAAGTTTTTGCTAAAAAGTCACTTATTGTAAATATTCACACAAGAAAGCAAAGAAAAATGCACAAGTCTGTGCTTAAACACCCGTTATTTTAAGTATTCATGCATAAAAACAATTTAAAATGGGGAAAAAGCGCAAATACAAATAAAATGAAAAAACACTAACAGCAATATGTACTTGTATACCCGGGTATGTTTACTGTTGACGTAAGTATAATTCTTTAGCTGTTGACATAAAGGTTAAATATATACCGAAGTGTTTAATTAACATGGTTCCCGCCAGAAAGCAAATGCCTATCCCTTTCTAAGTCGTTAAAACAACGTTAGTATGATTAAAATAGTAACGAATAATACTTTTGTGGTGAAATTTGGTCTAATCGCGTTTCATAAGGCTCGAAATCTCACCACTAAATTTCGTGAAGATCGAGTCATAGCACAGTAGCACATTTTTCAACTTCAAAATCTTGAACCAATTGAGACCCCCAAAATCTGAAAGTTTATGATGGTAGAAGAAAACCCCAAGCTGGGTTTTGAATTATTAGCTAAGGCTTTTTTAAATTCATTTTATAAATTTTCTACTTGGAGTGCATTTAAGTACAATTTTTAAGGAACATGTACTGATTCTAAAGTCTATATCTCGTGAACTGTTCGAAATATTGCTTGTCTCTTTGTTGATGACCGCACTCAGTATTTTCAATTAATTTATTAATCAACTTTTAATTTTATAATTCTTTATTCTTATATCCATACTTTATGTATTTGTTCTAAAATTAATACTTCATAATGCAACGATGTGAATAATTAATGTGACAATGGTAACATTAAAATGTGAGATATGAGAATAGGGACAGTACTTAACAAGACATAGAAAGAAGAACATTGTAATTCCTACAACCGTGTATGATTCAAGCGAGAAAATAAATAATAAATTAATTTAAACAAAACACCTGAGTTTATTTCATATACAGTCCACTTAAGATCGAACATAATTTTTGGTCCAATCGAACCAGATACGGTTGTGAAATTAAAGAAAAGTGCTTACGAATTTGTGAAATAATTTGCATAATAACATAAACAATACATACGCGTCGCGCAAACGTGGTAGTTTTTTATGATTGTTTCAAATTCGCAAACAACAACAACATTAAAATATCAAGTACATGGTGCAGGTGGCTTACATTGATACAGCCACCCTCATGGAAAGAATAGACACGCGTCGGTCGTAATAATCGTGAGTTAATGTGTTTGTCATACATACAGATCATTAAGCAGTCAAATTTTGTCATACATACAAAATATAACAAAGTGTCTACATACATACAGAAAAGATAACACATGATCCCAACAAACACGAAGTCAAACTTTTGATATGAAATGACTTTATCATTTGACATCAAACGCAATTCTCAAACGTTTTTCAATTGTTTGATTTAACATTTAAATTCAAATTGATAATGATTTGAAAATAAACATTTGATATCAAATGTTTTTTCAATTTGATGTCAAATGTTTGTCAAAGTTAAAATCAAATCAAAAATAAACTTGGCAGTACTAAAGCGAAAAATAAATGTAAGCATTAAAAATGGCGATTAAAGTTAAATTATTTTTCCTTGTGGTTACATGTGTTTTACTATTAAAAATAAATTTTAATATAAAGTGAACAGTTTATTTCTAGTGAACAATAAAAATTATTTGTGAGAAATTACAATGTTTAAAAATACGAAAAAAAAGAAAAATAATAAAACAGGAAAGTGAAGAAAGATTGTTGAACGATCGCGGTGCTACAGTCCTCAAAATAAAAGGGAGCCAAGTATTTTGTCTTTCCAAGAATTAGAAGACGGAAAGAACACTATTTCATCTTTTTGCTATGATACCGAATGTTTATTTCAAAGTTTATTTAAATAAATAATAAATTTAAATTAAAAAAATTAAATAGTTTTATTTATATTCCACATTCTATTATAATCCACATTTGAAAAACATTTGAGAATTACGTTTGAAAGCAAGTTGAAAATAAAGGCATTTTTCAATTTGAAAATAATTTCCCCTTTTTGTTGAGAACGCTATGATTTACAAATTATTTTCAAATCATTATCAAACGTTTGTCGTTTGAGAAAACGTTTGATTTCAAATCACTTTCAATTTGAAATCAAACCTCCGTGTTTGTTGGGATGCAATAAAAATAGTGAAAGTTGTTACATACATAAACAAATTGGTGTGAAAAGGACAGAAGAAAATACATAAGCGCTAGTAAGACAGTAACAATATTGATGTTTTAACCAGCGTTGCCACTTTGTGGGTAATTACCCGAATTTAGTATAATTTTTACTGTCGTGGGTAGAGCGTGTGTAATTTCTCTTAGGCATAATTCAGGTGTTATTTAAAATTCTTACTTCAGATACCCAAATAAAATCAAGACTCAATTTCAGTGATGACATTTATTTCTTTTTAAATATTGTTGATAAAAATGCACAGTCTTCTGAACCAAAGAAAAAGACTTCAATCAATTAATATATATTTTCAAAAGTTTGGTAATAAATGCCGAAAGATGGACTCTTAGATTCGGATAAAGATGACTATCACAGTGGTTTAGAACCAGAAGCTTATTGAAAAAAGTTATTCGAACTAGACTGAGGGTAGAAATGTTGCCAATATTTCAACATATAATTAATTTTATATGTGTCTGCAAACTTTCAAATGCTTTAGTTTGAAGAATATTTAACGCCCTGAACAGTTCTAAAACTGAATTACGAAAGGAACAGTTGTATACAACCCTGCCGGCATCTAGTTTACTAAATATAGTATTAAGGGTATTTTTAAGACCATGAAATATGGCAGAAAACACAAAACAAATGAATTTTAATTGCAGATTAATACACTGTATAACCATTTGAAACTTATTTAAAACAAATAGGCACCGCGCCTGTCCTTGACGAAACGCATTGCAGACGTCCAGTTTTGTTCATCTTTTTCGAGAATTGCTGGCTGCATGTCACGAATAAAATGAACAATGTTGACCACCAAGGCGCCAATTGTTGCTGGTTTAACAGCATAAACCAGTGACTTCACAGCACTACGGAAAACAATCAAGAGGTGTCAGATCGCACGGCCTTTAAGTCTTATTAACAGTTTAATTTCTCTAAATCAACACATCGCCTTCATTTGTGAAAAAATGAGTTGCGTCATTGAAATCATAAGGTCGCCTTTAAGAGGCGAAAATCGATGGTTGATTTTTAAAGTAATTTTGGATAATTTGGTGGCGTTGTTCAAGCATGAATCTATTTGTACAGTAGTTTTGACTTAACTGCACAAAATTTATCATTTTTGGAATTATTCTTTCTAATTCCATACAAATTCCTTTTTTAAGTGCACTTTCTATACCTGCACATTTAAGATAAATGCACAAAATTTTTGGCATTTTAAAATTATTTTCATACAAAAAATCAAAGTTAGCTGCACTTTGACTTAACTGCCCAAAATAAATATTTTCTGGAATTATTCTTCAAAATCCTTGTTTACGTGCATTTTGTATACCTGCACATTTTTCATATTTTTGGGCAGCTTTAAAATATTTTCATACAAAACATCAAAGTTAGCTGCACACATAAAAATATATGGTGGCCACTTTTTCACATAAATATCAAATTTAAGCTGTTTATAAAAATATAAATCGCAATTATTTTGTTTTTTTATGTTTTATGTTCTTTGTGAATTCTCATTGTTTTTGTTAATGTTTCTTTTACATATATTAAATAAACATACATACATGTATAAAATGATCTGTTATTTCCCAGCTAGCATAGGCTGTTCGTTAGATGATTATGTTTAATATACAACTCCTAAAAGAATCTTCTGGTGATTATCTGACGAGTAACAAAAACATCTAAATCTTTTTTTAATTAATTTATTTTTTGACACGCTCGTCTTTAAATTTTGAAATGAACCTTTTGGGACTCTCTGTAAGAGTCGTATAACAATTACTGAGCCACCTAAATAAGACAGTTTTTGAAGTATGAAAATGCTATTGCCAATACAATTTTAATAAAACAAACCGGCCTAAGGATCTGCAAAAAAGGATTTTACGACAGGATGGTGTTGATTTCACGACCTTAAGGTTTGTTTTATAGAAATTGTATGAAAATTAGAAGTTTTGGCATGAAAAATACGCCTGATGCCCTTATTTAGGTAGCTTAGTCATACGGCTGAGTATTTTACGAGTTGTAAAATAATACCTACATGAGTCTCATACGACTCTTAGCATGCTTTTTGAAAGACTCGTTAGATAATCTCAACATACATCATAAGCGATTCCCTTTACGATTATTATAAGCGTTTTTCGCTTCGTTATGGAAGAATCTCTCATACGAATCAGCACATGTAACAGTTTCTCCCGTGCTAGGAATCGTCTACAATTAAAAAATGAGCTTGTCGACGATCAAAAAGACTCTTTGTGAGATTCCCAGTTAGCTCCTGGGTTGAAATAAAATTTTAATAAAATATAAATTTATGTATTAAAAAATAATTTTTTTATTCTACTTTTTAATCACACACTTTACTTTAGCTGCACTTTAGTGCAGGTAACCACAATTGTGTACCTGCACATTAAGGCAGGTAAATGCATTTAAGATAACTGCATTTTTGATTTACCTGCACAAAAAATCGTGCAAAGGAGATTGTGCAGCTAAGTCAAAACTACTGTATATGGTAATGTGCCTGAGCAAAAATTGGCTTATAAAGGAATTGCAATAAGAATTTTGAATCTTCCTTAGATGAATGCAACCAAATATGGAAAGTTAACTCATTATTTTTAGGAGTTTTATTAATAATAATAATTTTTTAGTCTTTAATGTTATATATTTTAATGTTAATTAATTTTAATAAGAATGTTGACTTATATTGATCTTCGTTCAATGAGTCTGTTGTATTTTTGCTTCTTTGTAAATGTTTTGTTTTAAATAAAACTTAAATTTTATATCAGGTGTAATTTCATTTAAATCGGGTAATTTTGCTTCATCTCAAGTGTAATTTTGAATGTTGTTGGTGGTAACACTGGTTTTAACAGGCAGTTGAATTTCAAAGTCAATAAGAATTATAGAAAGTTATAAGAATTCAACTAATAAAAATCAACAGTGTATTTAACTGAAATCCAATTAGATCATAGTGTTGTAAATGGTGCGTGTGCGTAACTTAACGTAACTTAAATAACCGAAAATCAACACTTGAAACTCGCTATTGCTAAACTGTCCGAACTAAGTAGTGCGTGCACGTAACTAAACGGAACTTTAAAAACAGGAAATTTGAAAACTCAACATTGCTAAAGTGTCCGAACTAAGTAGTGCGTGCGCGTAACTAAACGGAACTTTAAAAAACTTGCCTTTGCTAGGGTGTCCGAACTAATCAGTGCGTGTGCGTGGCTAAAGGAAACGTTGAGCAACCGGGGCAACACGCCTTCGCTAAGGTGTCCAGACTCAGTGCGTGTGCGTAACTAAAAGAAACATTAATATACCGGAAATTGGTAAATAAAACGGAGTTAAAACTGGAGAAACGATTTATCAACTAATTTTTCTGAAATCGGTAATTGTGAAATTAAAAAACATTCAAAATGGAACAATTAAAGAAAAAACGCACTCAAGTGAAAAAATCAATCACAAAACTGTACAACATTATATCTAGTCATGGTGTCAATTACAATGACATAAAGGTACGTATCAATGAACTTGAAAGTATTTTTGTAAAATATAAGGACATTCAAGACGAAATTGATGTATTGTGCTAAACCGATCTTGAAATTGAAAGAGAGGATTCGTATCGTTATGAAATAGAGGAAATGTATTTCGCTGCAAAATCAATATATGCGTCGTTAACACAAGAAGGTTTAGATAATACAATTATTGAGGGCACTGCTGCAAGTACTCCACAACTCAGTAATGATTTAACAGCATTATTACAAACAATGTCTACAACGTTGACATCGGTCGTTAATTTGCAGTCGTCTAGTATGAATAGTTCAAACAACAACAACTCAAATATTCGTTTACCACAAATTGAGATTCCAAACTTTGATGGCAACCTATCAAACTGGATTCGGTTTAGGGATTTATTTAATGCCATGGTTGATGCTAGAACAAATTTATCGGATGTTGAAAAGCTAGAGTATCTTCAAACAAAACTGAAAGGCGAAGCATCGTCAATAATTAAGCATTTGACTCCTACTAATGGTAATTATATAAAAGC
This sequence comes from Pollenia labialis, assembly GCA_949318255.1. Classification (NCBI taxonomy): domain Eukaryota; kingdom Metazoa; phylum Arthropoda; class Insecta; order Diptera; family Polleniidae; genus Pollenia; species Pollenia labialis. The sequence continues at coordinate 149,839,622 of OX439140.1, read as the reverse complement.
TTGGGAGCTGGTTAAAAAGAAGTACGACAGACCAGAACAGATAAGGGAAACGTATATAAGATTATTGTTGACTCAGCCTTCGATAAAGAATGGCACATTGTCGGAAGTTAGACAATTCTATAAAAATACTGTTGAATGCTACAATGCCCTTTCTGTTTTGTATGAGTCTGCGGCTTCATGGGATCCATTATTGCTATTTTTAATGAAAGAAAAATTAGATCGTGAAACAATTACGCTGTGGTATCGTCAACAGAAGGATGACAGGCAGTCTTTTCAAAATTTGTTAGATTTTTTGGAAACTCGTGTAATAGAGCTAGAGAGCTTGGAGGCTCCTAGTCAGTCATCAAAGTTCAAACGAGTTAATAAATTAGTTACAATGACTGCAACAACTCAATCATGTCCCGTCTGCAAGAAGGATCATTTTTTGTTTGCATGCCAGCAGTTTAAGGATCTGGATATTAAAACTCGTAAAAACATGGTGCTCAAAAGTGGTTTTTGCTTCAACTGTCTAAGGGAAAAGCATTTTTCTAAGGATTGCAAATCTAGTTCATGCAAAACATGTGGCTTGAAACATAACACATTATTGCACGTCAATGTTAATGAATCAAGAGGTAACGCCAGTCGGCTTGGTGGCGATGCTAATGGCTCCTCTTCGGTTACAATAAATTCAAGTCAGCCGACTACAACTCATCAAACCACACTTCTGCCAACAGCAGTAATCATGGTACGTGACAAAACCAACAGCTTGCAACCATGCAGAGCTCTTATCGATTCTGGCGCCCAGTCAACTCTAATTTCGGAAGCATGCGTTCAGCGACTTCGGTTGAATAGGTCGCATGATAAAACTGCTTTATGTGGAGTTGGTGGAAATAACACAAGTTACACCAGAGGAAAAGTAAAATTGGAAATTTTTGCTAAAAGTTTCGGAAAAACAATCAGAGTTCAAACTTATTGCCTTTCAAGTCTAACACAATATATCCCTTCACATACAATAGTTAACCAAACGCTCGAATATTTTCAAAATTTGAAACTTGCAGATCCTGCCTACAATAAACCGAACCACATTGACATAATTTTGGGAGCTGACGTGTTTCCACATTGCATTTTAGGTGAAAGGGTATCCCATCCATCAGGTTCACCAACTGCAATAAGTACAATATTCGGTTGGGTGATTATGGGAAATGTAAACACACAACCCGAAAGGTCAATTGTAATTGCTCATTTACATACTGGCTTAGATGAACAACTTCAACGTTTTTGGGAGATGGAACAATGTGAAGTTCAATCAAAGCATCTTACTCCTGACGAAGAACATGCAGAACAGCATTTTCAGGAGAATACTCGGAGACATTCCAACGGTCAGTATATGGTTAGACTTTCGTTCAAAGCTAATTCTTTTCAACTTGGTGAATCGAAGACAGCAGCGACACGAAGACTTGAATCAATGGAACGACAGTTTTGCAAAAATGTTGATCTCAGGATCGAATTTCACAATTTCATAAACGAGTACATACAACTCAACCACATGCAAATAGCTCCTGACGAAACAGGCCGACAGGGCTACTTTATGCCACACCATGCAGTATTGAAACCATCTAGCACAACCACCAAATTACGTGTTGTTTTTGATGCATCATGCAAAAGTTCAAACAACACATCGTTAAATGATCACCTCCTAGTTGGGCCTACAGTTCATAATGATCTCTATTCAATTTTATTAAAATTTCGAGAACACAAAATAGGTTTTACTGCTGACATAGAAAAGATGTACAGGCAGGTGCTTGTACATCCAGACGATAGGTCGTATCAAAGCATTTTATGGCGGGAGTTCCCAGGGGATCCTCCTAAAACATACCAGCTAAAAACGGTTACATATGGAACTGCATCGGCTCCATTTTTAGCAACCCGTACCCTCAAGCAAGTTGCTCTTGATAACTCGCAGGAGTTTCCAGAAGAGTCTAAAGAAATCATTAACAATTTTTATGTAGACGATTACATGTCTTCCGCACCAGATTTAGCATCAGCTATTTCACGTCAAGTCACACTTTGCTCAATTTTGTCGAAATCGGGTTTTCACCTTCGTAAGTGGTCAACAAATTCAAGGCAATTGTTGGAAAATATCGAGCCTCAAGACCGAGCCTGTTCGTCCGAAATGATAAATGATCAATCGGAAACGGCAAAAACACTGGGACTGCTTTGGAATACTTCAACCGATTGTTTCCAATACAGTGTATGTTTTAAACAACGTTCAGAAATGGTCACAAAACGTCATGTGCTTTCAGACATTTCAAGGATTTACGATCCAATTGGTTGGCTTTCCCCGGTGTTAATTAAAATGAAAATCTTTATGCAAAAGCTTTGGATAAGGGATGTTAACTGGGATCAGGACCTGCCCAGTGATTTAAAAGCCGAATGGTTACAACTTCAACATAATGTCGAAAACACTCGAGATTTAAAAATTCCAAGATGGTTTAACTTCAACGTTGGTGATCGTATTGAACTTCATGGATTTGCAGACTCGTCAGAACTGGCTTATTCTGCTGCCATCTATATTCGTGTCATCAAACCAGATGGATCCATATCAACCAGTCTTATAACATCAAAAACCAGGGTTACACCAATTCGACAGGTTACACTTTCACGTTTGGAGCTTTGTGCTGCTCATCTCATGGTCAAAGTAATGGTCAAAGTGAAACAAGCGTTGGAATTACAGAAATCACCTACATATGGTTGGACTGACTCAACAGTCGTACTAGCGTGGTTAAGTGACCATCCCAGGCGATGGAAAACTTTTATTGCAAACAGAACGTCCCACATTATCAACGTAATCCCTGCAAGTCAATGGCGTCACATTACTTCAAAACAAAATCCTGCAGATTTGGCTACGAGTGGCATCTCTGCAGCTGAATTAAGGAACAACAGTTTGTGGTGGCAAGGACCACATATTTTACAAAGTTTCACAATGGAAACAACAACCAATTCGTCGTCAGCAACCATTCCAGAAAATATTGATTTAGAGGAACGCAAAATAATTGCCACAACCACATCCGTCAAGCAGATTTGTTTGATACATTCTCAAGTTACAACATGTTACTTCGTGTGACTGCTTTAATTTTACGTTTTATCGGCAACTGTAAACACAAGTCTCAACGTACAACTGGTTTCATCACTACCATGGAACTTCAAAATGCACACAGAAAGCTTGTGAAAAAGGCTCAACATGAATCTTTTGCCTCTGAAATTCGTACGTTAGCATCAAACAATCGACTGCCCTCTGGAAGCAAGCTTGCCAGTCTTTCTCCTTTTCTCGACAACTTTGGAGTTTTGCGAGTCCGTGGTCGCCTTGAGAACGCAGCTATCAGCTTTGACCAAAAGCACCCGTATATATTACACAAGAACAACATTCTAACACACCTAATCGTTCGATACTATCACATTAAGAATTTACACGCGGGTAAACGTCAACTTCAATATTTATTAGGTTTGAAGTACTGGATTCCAGAAGTCACGCAAATCATAAAGAAAACTGTCTACCGATGCACAACATGTATGCGGTTCAGGCAAAAACCATTTCAACAACGTATGGGCGATCTTCCCAGCTATCGCTTGCAACCTGGCTCAACATTCCTGTACTTAGGCATTGACTTTGCTGGACCAATGTTTGTACGATCGTGGAAGGGACGTGGTTCCCGAACATACAAATGTTGGTTGGCTCTATTTGTTTGCCTCAATACAAAGGCAATCCATCTTGAAGCTGTAACGTACCTTTCTACACAAGCATTTCTTGCTTCATTCCGCCGTTTTACCTCCAGACGGGGAAAACCGCTTCACGTTTACACTGACAACGGAACCAATTTCGTTGGCTGTAATCGAGAATTAAAGGAGTTATATGATTTTCTCCACACAAATTATCCGCTCATTCAAACGGAAATGTCTTCCGAACAAATACAATGGCATTTCATACCACCATCCGCGCCTAATTTCGGTGGCATATGGGAGGCAGGTGTTAAATCTGTGAAATTTCACATAAAACGTGTTTAGGCCACTCATCTACTACATATGAGGAATTAAGTACGCTATTGTGTCAAATTGAATGCTGCCTAAATTCTCGACCATTATGTCAGAAATTTGAGGGAGACGTCGACCCTTTAACACCAGCACATTTTTTAATACTACGCCCGATGAAGTCACTTCCAGACGAAAATTTAATTGACGTAAACGTAAGTCGTTTAGGCAGATGGCAACATATACAAAGACTAGTTCAACACTTCTGGTCTAAGTGGTCAAGGGAATACCTAACCCAACTACAACAACGGCCAAAGTGGCGCCAAAAAAGTCAAAATCTTCAAATCGATGACATCGTCCTTATTAAAGACGAAAACCTTCCCCCTACACAATGGCTCATTGGAAGAATAACCTGCACATATCCCGGTAAGGACAACATAGTCAGAGTGGTATCATTGAAGACTTCAAAAGGTATACTCAAACGTCCAATCTCAAAGATTTGCCCCCTACTTATAGATGGTTGAGAGGAGTCCTTTCAAGGTGGGCCGATATGTTGATGACCGCACCCAGTATTTTCAATTAATTTATTAATCAATTTCAATTTTATAATTCTTTATTCTTATATCCATATTTTATGTATTTGTTCTAAAATTAATACTTCATAATGCAACGATGTGAATAATTAATGTGACAATGGTAACATTAAAATATGAGATATGAGAATAGGGACAGTACTTAACAAGACATAGAAAGAAGAACATTGTAATTCCTACAACCGTGTATGATTCAAGCGAGAAAATAAATAATAAATTAATTTAAACAAAACACCTGAGTTTATTTCATATACAGTCCACTTAAGATCGAACACTCTTAATCAGATCTGAAAATTTTACTTTGAGATAAAATAGAAAAAAACAACAACATCTTACTGAAAACTGCAAAACTGTCAAAAAACGTAAAATTTAGCCATAGATTTTTATTGTTGGTGATGAAAAATATAAGGACACTTTAAATATTTTAAAATAGATACTTAGAAGGAATGAAAAAAGGGACACTTAAATTCTTTTTAAATATACAATCACCCTTATTGTGTTTGGCGTATTTAAAATACGCCTACGACTGTTTGGTAATAGATTAAAGGAATTAAGTTCACGTTCTCTTTAATCTATTACCAAACAGTCGTAGGCGTATTTTAAATACGCCAAACACAATAAGGGTGAATATTAAACTTTAGTCGTTGCTTTCGTAGCTAGTTTCATTATCTGAAAAGATGTTTCCGACCGTTTTGCTAGCTTTATTTTCGCATGAAAATACTTAATGGCTAGACCAGCATACTTCCCCAAGCATCGCATTCATTTTCCCCCCTTTAAACCGCTGTAGCGTCAATATTTTAAATAAGAACACGAGTTGTTATTTGGTTGACTGTTTATTATTGACTGTCCTGCTTCTTGCAGTGTCTTCTTTATTTATTATTCAAATTTATTAACATTAATTATTAACATAACTTAGGGTTAGCTTATAATTGACTTAACGAAGCAATGTTGCCAGAGTGGCACTATACCTCCCTTTTTACAAAAAGAAATTTATATATAACAGTGTTGCCAGAGTGGCACTATACCTTCCTTTTTTATAAAAAGAAATTTGTATATTATAGTAATTTATTAAAAATTTAAAATTAAATGAGATTTTAATTTACTTTTACATTTTTTTTATTCTATTTTTGTGTACAGTTTTTTCCTTTTTTGATGCATTGTTATAGATTGTTACATTAACTCCATCTATGTTTGTTATAATATAAGGACCATCATAAATACTTTTGAACTTGTCATAAGGTTCCTTTTGTAATAAAACGTTATCGTTAATTTGCAACTTTATTGGTTTTGAATGTAAATCATAGTAAGTTTTGTTTCTTGTTTTATGTTTTTCAATTAAATTCTTTGCTAATATATGAGTTTTCTGTAATCTGTATTTTATTTCTTTACTATAATTATCGATATTGTATATAGGATCTAAATTATTATTTGTGTCATTGAACATGGTTGCATTTTTACCAAAGATTAATTCGAAAGGTGTGAACTTGTTGTCAAAAACTGTATTTGTTGACGTGTTATGAAAAAATGTGAAGTATTTTAAATAGGTATCCCAATCAGATATGTTTTCGCCGATGTATGCTCGAATATATTCGTTGAAGACTCTGTGGTTTCGTTCGACTGTTCCTAACGTTTGATGATGATAGCTAGTTGAAAATTTTATTTCAATTCTTAAAAATTTGCAAAGTTCTGTCATAATTTCATTCTTAAATTCCGTTCCTAAATCTGATTTTATTATCTTCATTCTCCCGTAAACTAGAATAAAATTTTCGAATATCGCACGAGCTACGGTTTGTGATGACTTGTCGGGTATGGATATTGTCACTAAATATTTAGTAAGGTCACACATTAGTGTTAATGCGTATTTGTTGCCATAGTTGGACTGGGGTAATGGACCTATAGTATCTAGTACAACTATATCAAAAGGTTTAGTGGGGGTTGGTGTCAATACAAGTTTTTCAATATTTCGAGGTCTAACTTTATTTAGAGTACACTGAGAACAATTTCTAACAAATTGCGCTATATATTTAGTCATCCCTTTCCAATAATATTTTGTTCTTATCTTTGCATAAAGTTTCTTCTGTCCGCAATGTCCTCCACCGATAGGATCATTGTGATAAAGTTCCATTAATTTCTGTTTTTCAGACTCATCCGTTATTGTTTCAATTGGTTCCGTAAGGATAATTTCAAAAGTTTTTAATATTTTCATACCATAATCTTTTAATTTTTGTATTGTACAAATTGTAAAGAACAAATCATTTTTAGGCCATTCTGCTCTATAGATTTTCAAACTGTTGGCTTCTGTCTGTAGCCTCGAAAGCATATAGTCTAAACTAAGAGTTTCGTTAGCAATTTCGAATTCGACAGATGTCAGTTTCCTAAATTTTTGATATATATTAATGCGAATTTTCTTCATATTATTATATTCTTTTATCTGAGTTCTTATTTTCGCAATATTCTTACTAAATTCGTGGGAAAATTTATCATATATCTTTAGTTCAGTATTGTTGTTACTGGGAATTCCGTTTCGGTTAGTTCTATTGTTACTCTTTCTGGTCATTGCCCGTGTTATGGCCAGTACTTGCCTGTTTTCGTCCATTAAGTCGTTTATTGAGATTCTGGATAACGCATCCGCTCCCACATTTAATTTTCCCTTAATATATTCAACCGTAAAGTTGTATTCAGACAGTTCGAGTCTTATCCTCGTCAATTTAGACGAGGGGTCCTTGATGTTGAAGAGGTAAACCAGTGGTCGGTGATCCGATCTTACTATGAATTTAGTTCCATATACGTATGGACGAAACTGTGTAATAGCAAAGTGTATGGCAAGCAATTCGAGTTCAATAATTGGTTTTTTCTGTTCAGCGTGGCTGAATGATTTTGAAGCATAACAGACTGGTAAGTCATTACCATCGTGATTTTGGCTTAAAATTGCTCCACATCCTATTTTAGATGCGTCTACTGTTATTAGAAATTGTTTCGAAAAATCAGGATATTGTAAAATTTTGGGCGATAGTAATGCAGATCTTAGTTTGTCAAAAGATTCCTGACATTGTTCATTCCAGTCAAAGTTAATATTTTTCCTTGTCATGTGGTTTAAAGGTGCTGCCAAGGTTGCAAAATTTGGGATAAAGCGCCTGTAGTAATTAACGAATGCCACAAAACGTCTAGTAGAGTCCTTATCAAAAGGTTTTGTATAATTTTGTATCGCATCAATTTTCGACTTGTCCGGTAAAAGGCCATTTGGCGTACATATATGTCCGAGAAAGGTAACTTCTGGACGAAAAAAGTTACATTTGTATGGGTTTATTTTTAAATTGTGATTTCTTAGAATGTCAAATACGTTTTTCAAGTTATTCAGATGATGTTGTTTACTACAACCGATAATAATGATGTCGTCGATATATAAAAAAGCTTTATTAGGCATGAGGCCAGAGAATGCGATAGACATCATTCTTGAAAAAGAATTAGGAGCTACGTTAAGGCCAAAAGGTAAAACCTTCCAACGAAATGATCCTTTATCTGTGCTAAAAGCAGTTATATCTCGTGAATCAGGATGTAGCGGAATTTGGTGAAATCCGGAAAATAAGTCAATAATTGAGAAATGTTTCGCACGACCTAAATTGTCTAGAATGTCATCAATGCGTGGTAATGGAAACTTATCCGCAATTAGTTTTTTGTTTACAGCGCGATAGTCTACACACATTCTGTAGGCTTTTTGATTATTAGTGCTTTTTTTTGGTACAAGAATTAATGGACTGTTATAATTCGAACTACTAGGTTCTATTAAGTTATTATCTAATAAGCTTTGGACCTGTCTATTTATTTCCTCCTTTTGTGTATGTGCGAGTCTGTAATTCTTTAAATAAACTGGCGATGAATCAACCATTCTAAATTTTTGTTCGTAAAAGTTATTTGTTGTCATTTTGTCATCCTTTAAGGCAAAAATGTCGGAATAGGATTCACATATTGGCATCAGATCATCCCGAATGTCCCGTGGCATTTGATCCTCGAGTATACTATTAAGTTCCTTAATACGTCTACTATCATCTAATGGGCATGGATTAATTGAGTATATTTGAAAGTTTTGTAATTTTTCCATTTTAATTTTATCATTTCTTATACAATGAGACTTATTAGTTGTATTCATAATTTTCAAAACCGGACTTTTTGAATTGATAACTCCTTTAGCTATAAAAACTCCTTCTGAAATTTCCTGCGATTCTACAAACATAGGTTCATTGACATTACTTAAATGAAAAATTCTATATACCTCACACCTTGGTGGTATAATACAGCTAAAGTTTCTAGTACCGTTTAGTATTGGTATTTCCATTCTCTCATTTCGTACTGAGATTGTTAGAATCATATTTTCATAATTTATTTGACACTTATTGTCCTTAAGAAAATCTTTACCTAGAATTCCATTCGCCGGGATATTGAAATCATCATTTACAACGTGAAAAATTTGTTGAATTAAATAATTAGAAACGATTAAACTTGTACAAATAGTACCTAATGTGGAAACAGCATTGGACGTAATACCGGTTATATTTATGATCTCATTCTGATTTAAAATGATATTGGGTTTCAGACTTGAAATTTTTATTAATGAAATGTCTGCTTGACTATCTACTAGAAAAGTACATGATTGATCTGTGTCAATACAATTTATTTTTATAAAGTCGGCATAATTTAAATTTAGACTGTAAACTGATTTTTGAATTTGTTGTTTATTTGCAAAATCCGGTTGAAAAGTAATTATGTTTTTTATAAGTTTGTTAGAATTTCTTCCTCTTCCTCCCTCAACAATGACTGTTGAGGGGCTTCTACGTTTAAAGACCTAACTGAGGCCCTTGAGTTGTTATTGTTGTTTGGAAAATTATTTCTGGCATTTCCACGATAATTGTTTTGAAATTGATTGTTATTATTAAATGTATTGTCTGTTCTAGGGTAGTTCACACGATTATTTCCACGATACGAGTTACCATGGAAGTGAGTAGAGTTGTTGCCTCTGTATGAGTTATTACGATATTGGTTAAATTGATTGTTTCTATTTCTATTACCATTATTTCGAACTGCTAAAACCTGTTGTTCCTTCATTTCAGTTGTCTCTTCAACTATTAACTTTGCTACTACTTCCCTGGGGTCTTTAAAGACAGATGATGCTAATATTGACTTAACAAGAGTTGATTTTGCGTTCAAACGACAGACACTAACCGTTTGTTCTATTACCATTTCATGGGCCTTGCTTTTCGTAATGCCTTCCATTACTAAAGCACGCTTTAACGAGTCAGCGAGTTCCTCTACTTGTTTTGTAAAATCTGAAAAATTACCATTTCCTACATTAAGTGCTGCAATTTTGCCCGCAATGATCTTAGAATTTTCTAGTTTAATACCGTTTCTTAAAGCTGTCTTAATATCATCTATCGTACTAACGTTGTCGGGTAACACCTCGCGAGCTTTTGCATCAAGTTTCGATTTAATGAAGTTCGTAAAGGTTGCCTGCAAATTTGGTTCTGTGAGATCCTCTATGAGATCAATTTTGTCTAAAAATGATTGTAATGTCAACGGATTACCATCATAGTTATCCCTGATTATCGAGGCACACATGGTAATAAAAGATTTTTTATGCTCAATAGTAGCCATTTTTATTTGTTCAATTTCTGAATTTAAATTTTCAAAATCTTCTACTTTACTTTTTATCATAACACTTCTGTCTATACGAACTAACAAATTCACCTCCTCTGGTATTTTAGTATTACAGTTAATTTTTTCAAAGCATTTCTTTAAAATATTCCTGCAGTAAATAATTTTGTTAAAAATTTTAGACTTATTCTTCTCTGATAAATCATTCAAATGTATCTCGGTATATTCTAAAATTGCATTATAACGTTCTATCAAAAGTTCAGTGTATTCATTAATTTTAGACGAGTTTTTTGATAAAGGCCTTTTTTGTAAAATTCTTTTCTTTACGTTGCAAAATTCTTGCAGTATTTGTTTAAAATGGTTGTTATTAAAGTTTGGCATTTGACATGATCATTTGTCTTTTATACTATCTTTGTAGTAAATTTTTTCATATTCAGCACAAAAATTTAAAATTTGGTTTTTTAAATTAGTAATACTAGACAAAGTATAACCCCCGCATTTATAAACGATTTTTCTTTTTTTTTTTACAAACTTTTATTAAAGAGAATTTTTATACCAAATGTTTTGAAAACCTTTATTAAAATTAAAAAAAATTTTTACAAATGCAGGCGTTAAACTTTATTATATTTGGAAAAAAAAAAAAATATTCTTAAAGGTATAAAAATGTTTATTGGGTATGGTTCGTAGAATAATGTTTTATCTTGTTTATTGGTTTCTTGTAAAAAAAAAGAAAGATTATACCGATTTTAGTTTTGATAATACAATTATTTATTATAAAATGTTCTACGCTCTTAAATTATTTCTCTTTCTTCCTTTTACATTGTTTCCCAGTGCTAAATATGTACAATTAATATTTTCTGTAGGCCAGAATTTAATATTATGTTAATAGTTACGTATAATTATAATACAATGTTGTTCTTATATTTACAGCATCTTGTTTTCCTTCTCATTGTTGGTTATTGTTTCCTTAATTATTGTTGGTGTTGTTTATGCTAGTTTTCTCTTTTTATGTTAAGTGCCTTGGTTAAGTGTTTGTGGTAATTTTATTTCTTTACTTCTTCGTACTTATATTTTAACGGCATATTGTTTTTCCCCTTTTTGAATTCGCTTTGTGGGTTTTTGTATTTTTTATATTTTTGCACATTATTTTGCAACGGTTTTTTTTTGTGTTTTCTTTAGACCGTTTCTATGGGCTTCAATTTAAGTTTAATTTTTATTATTTTTCTGTTTAAAAAGTACAGTTTGCAACTGTTTTTTTTTTAGGTAAATTGTTATCATTAATCAGGAGATTATAATTGTTAACGTATTTAAAGTTTCCAACACCTTTTCTTGTTCTTTAACGCTTTTATTAAATTTTATTAAGTTTAAACCGCACAATTAACAAATTCAAGAACTTTCAATCTTTCACAAAATTTTTTTTGTTTTTGCTTTTATTGTTTTATGGGTTGCTGAGTTTTGTATTTTTCCAAAAATATTATTAAGCATGTATTAAATACGATTTGGATTTCTGTTTTTAGTTAGTTACTGGTGGCATTTATTAGTTATTTTTTTAGTCGAAAAGAAAATTTTATTTTTTTTGTTTGCTTAAACACTGTAGGGGAGAGGGGGGCACCTTTGAACGCGGGGCACCTTTGAACAATGTTAATAAAATCTCTGTTGCAAATTTTTTCCGACCATTAACTGAGTTTTTCACATGGCAACCTTGTTTTCTAGCAACGTCAACAACTTTCGCTAGTTTTTTCAGTCGTCGACGAAATGTAGTTGGGTGAACACATTTTTATAGTGCCATTGTAAATTTTTCAATTTTTTTTTGTAAGAGTGTGAGAAGCATTTGGTAATCGCTTTCTTTCGTGAAATAAATTTATTGCAATCTAAAATACGTTTTTCGCCGAATTAATGTAAGTTCTTTAATAATTATGTAAACAAAAAAAAAATATTATAAATTTTCCGTGAAATAGCACGCGGGTTCAGCTTTGAACAAAAAGAAGGGGGCACCTTTGAACATGTTCAAATTCCAATTAGAATTAGCAATTGATGCAATTAGTTTATATTCTCTAATTGATCAAACAATTAGAATTAGTTCAACTAATTCCCATTAGCTAATTGAAATTTTTATTCCAATGGTAAAACTAATTGCAATTAGCTGCCATTAGCAAAAAAAATTGGTTAACCTTTACAATTAGAAATCTAATTGACTTCTGCTAATGCAATTAGATATTCAATTAGCTCGAATTACAATAAATTAAATATCTAATTGCATTAGCAGAAGTCAATTAGATTTCTAATTGTAAAGGTAAACCAATTTTTTTGCTAATGGCAACTAATTGCAATTAGTTTTACCATTGGAATAAAAATTTCAATTAGCTAATGGGAATTAGTTGAACTAATTCTAATTGTTTGATCAATTAGAGAATTTCACAAAAGAATGTTTATTAGCAATCATTAGCATTAGCTAATCATTACTTAACATGTATGTATAAAACTCATTTGTGAACTGAATTTTTTTATTTTTAAATGTTAATGGGTATTATATATTATATATTTTAACTTTATTTCTTAATAAATAAATCTAATTTATTTTATAAAAAAATAGAACTATTTATGGTATTTTTGTACATAAACGCTATAAGAAAAAATTGCCGTTCAAAGCTGCCCCAGCCTAGTTCAAAGCTGCCCCGTATCGGGGGCACATTTGAACACAATGACTTCATCCATTAAAAAATAAATAAAAATTTAAGCCGAACTAAAAATAAGTTACTTGTATACATAAACTAAAGATTATATCCATACACATTAGTTGAGTTATGTAAAAAGTTTATAATTAAACAAAATTAATTTTTATGGAGCTTGAAAGCAAAAAGTGTTCAAAGGTGCCCCCCTCTCCCCTACTTTTTAGTTAATTATTTTTCCACCTTTCCCTTTTTCACATAGTTTTATTTTTATAAGTTAAATCAAACCGAAGTTCGACTGTCACGGTCGCCATGTAGCGTCAATATTTTAAATAAGAACACGAGTTGTTATTTGGTTGACTGTTTATTATTGACTGTCCTGCTTCTTGCAGTGTCTTCTTTATTTATTATTCAAATTTATTAACATTAATTATTAACATAACTTAGGGTTAGCTTATAATTGACTTAACGAAGCAATGTTGCCAGAGTGGCACTATACCGCTTCCATTGGGATGGTTACTTGGTGGAAGAGCTCACCTTGCTCATCAGATTCTGTTGGCAATTGTTTTCGAACTGTCCCAAACGATTATTTAAAAATGAAGTTTTAATGTAATGGTCGCACCGAGTGCTTGGAATGACAAGCATATTTTTTACTTAAACTTTCCATTCGTCGTCTCGACTTTTTCCTAAGACTTTTTCTATAACTGCTTTAAGTGCGTCCTAAGCAATAAAGTCGTTTCCATGCAAAACAATCACCCTTATCGTGGTTGGCGTATTTAAAGTACGCCTACGACTGTTTGGTAATAGATTAAAGAAAATAAGTTCACCTTCTCTTTAATCTATTACCAAACAGTCGTAGGCGTATTTTAAATACGCCAACCACGATAAGGGTGAATATTGAAATCTTCATTTTTTAAATAATCGTTTAGCAGAGTTCGAAAAACAATTGCCAACAGAATCTGATGAGCAAGGTGAGCGCTTTAGCAACTTTCGAATGTCTGGTCTATTAAGCAAAAAAAAAACTAAATAAACATTTTAAAAAATTAGTTAAGAAGTACATTACCGGCTTTAATTTTTTGATCACTGAGTCTTGGAAACTTTTCCTTAAGGCAGTGCAATGCGTTGTCCTTATTTTTCGTTACCATCTCTGTAAACTTCTTAATATGCAGCAGTGGCAACAATATGTCACTTATATTTTTTATTAGTGGCTCTGCTGTCATTTCTTAAGTGGCATCTTTCACTCCCCAAGTATGCGAGTAGTGATAAACTTGTTCTCGTGTGTCCCACCGGCACAGAATGCAATAATACTTTGGCTAACCACCCTTTATGCCTTGCAAAATATTGACAACTTTAGGGTCGCAACAGATTTTCGATAAATTATCTGCGTATTTAACGTCTCTTAGCAAAATTTCCATTGTTGCATAGCATTCCTTTAAGTCTGTGCCAAATGCTACAGGTATTGAGGGCTTCAAGTTCGTTTTATGCAGTAACACTGCTTTTAAGCTAGTGACTGGACTATCGATGAACAGTCGCCAGTCTTCAGCAATATATTTTAATCCCATTTCATTGGTTAATCCTTTTATGTTGTTGCAGTAGGCGTAAGAGTTTTCTTCGTTAACGCCGTAAAACTTTTGAAATTCCGCTTGACAGGTACGGTGTATCGAGGTCTTAATATCAACGTTTTTCGAAGTATCTATTTTAAAATATTTGAAGTGACCTTATAATTTCCATCATCAACAATAAAAATCTATGTCGAAATTTTACGTTTTTGACAGTTTTCCTGTTCTGAGTAAGATGTTGTTGTTGTTTTTTTTTTATTTTATCTGATTAAGTGCTAAAAATCAGTACATGTATTTATTACACTGGTTTACAGCCAAAAAATACCAAGAACGCCACATGCCTAGATAAGTTAATTGGGACCTCCTGAACACGAAAAACGCTTTAATTTTTTTTTTTCTAATTACCGTTCTTTAGATAACGGTACTTTTGTGTTTTTCGGTGTATGGTCCCACTTAAACCCTTGTGGAGCCCAGCCGAGAAGTCCGATCGAGATAAATGGTACATCGTTGCAAAGGTAATTGAATACCTTTTTTGTCGATATGTCGGAAATTGCTATCTGTTAAGAACTGGCTGAGTTATGGTACCTCAAAATTCAAAATTTGCCTATTTTTTACGTTTTTTTGAAAATTTTTCATTTTTATTTCGTTTTTTTTCTACGTTATAGTAAAGATCTGGAATGTTTTATTTTTTTACCTAATAGTTTATTTAATTACCAACATTTTAAGTGTAATTTGAAAAAAATCGGATAAAAAATAAAGTTTTTATTAAGGATTTTGTGGAACGACAATATTTTCATCTTCATTGCTCACACACTATATTCGGCGTAAATTCAAAAAATTTTAATTAAAATGACGAGCGACTTGAACTGTTGCGTTTTTTTTCGGATGCATCTTCGCGAATGAGGAACCAACAATAGTCCGCCATCATTTGTTCGTCCCACCAGCCTTTGTAACGTCTCTCGATTTCTTCCATTTCTTGGTGAAATCTTTCACCTTGTTCATCACTTTCGGAGCCCAAGTTCGTGGGGAAAATATCCAAATGACTGAATAAGAAGTGTAATTTAGGTGTCATATTTGAACCTTAAGGTTAAAAAGAATAAATTTTAAAATGATAAAGGCCTTTTTGATATACATGTTTTCACTCAACACTTACCAATGGCATTAAATTTTTGCAGTAATGTATCGATCTTCACTGCGTAATCAGGACTTCTGTAGTTTCCCAAAAAGTTGTGAACGATGTCCTGGAATGCTTTCCATGCCTCCAAATAAGCTGGACCTAAACACTCATTAAATGATTGGTCACCGTACAGAGCCCGAATTTGAGGTCCATCAAATATACCAGCTTCAATTTTGCTCGCTGTGGCTCTCGGAAATTTTTGTTTAAGGTAATTCATGGCAAGACTGTCTTTTGGCAACTTTTTTACAAACTACAACTTTTTGGAATGTGGAGATATTGCAAAGAGAGGAAAAATACCATAGACGCTATACACTAGAAATGTTAAATATAATAAACACAAGCAAAGAGTACCGAATGAACTTTAAGAGCGATTTAGAGACGAGCTCAGCAAAACAATATAGACATATAATAAACAAAAATAGAATAAGGAATTAGTGCAATTTTAAATGTAAAACCGTTTGTGACGTGTTTTTTATTATTGTTCCTCTTGTAAGTTTTTATTTTTGTGCGCTTATTTCTGTTTATATGTTTTATGACACAGTGGGACAATTTGTATTAATTTAATGTTAAAATTATGTTTTTATTTTGTTAACTATAATTGTAGTACATACCCTGAAGATGAGATCCAGTGGATTTCGAAATATTGGAAACATTTTTTAAATAAATAAAAAAATAAAAAAACTGACCTTGAGCTTAACTAATTATTTCACATTAAAATCATTTAAAATATTTTAATTTTGTTTTTTTTGGAACTTGGTACAGAATGTGCGATTAGATTCCCACCTTGCTTAAGCAAATGACAGTTTCATTATATTTAGCAAAAAGTTTCCTTAAGTTCAATATGGTTTGCCTTATTTAATTTATGTACATGTATTCGCACATATGCTTAAGCCAACTTAAGCACATTATGGTTGGGCCTTAATACTTTTTTACTGCACAACAGCTATGCAAAGTTTGAATTTTTGAACACGAGCTAAATAGTTACGATATCCACAGTACCATCACATAAAATAATAATATAAATAAACATACATATATACATATGTACATACATATAAAAATACAAACCTATTTAATTTAATTTTTGCTTACAAATAAATATTAACGTATCCACAAAATTAAAACAAACATCCATATGTACACATATGTATACTATACACTTGAAATTGTTACATTTTTTATTCGATACGAATGTTCGTATACAACATTGTACACAAACATTCGTACATTCATATAACATGAAGTTCTTTTATTGTTTATTGAAAAATATCAATTTCTTAAGAATGATTAGCTACCCAAAATCTTATAATTAAATTGGTCAGTGAACTTTTAGAATCTTAAGAAATACTTCTTAAGAATTTATAAGAGCAGTTTGCTTTGTTTGTAATAAATTGTATACTAATCATTTTTGTAATTTGTAAACTTAACATTTTTGTATTTATAATTAAGAAATTTGAAAACTAAAATCATTCCTATTCGTGGAGTCAATAAAGAAAGATTTAAGAAAATTAATAAAAACAAAATTATTGTTTTTTTTTTAATTGAATCTAACTAATACAAAACTGGCGACGAGGATGGGATTTTGTCATATCCTTTGACAAACAACGAAAAAAAAAAAATATATAATTTTTTAGTGAAACTTATTGACAAATCATGTCCTTTGATTGTGTCAATTGAAACAATAGTGAAAAAAAATATAACTAATATTTTTAGACTGTGAGTGATTTTTATAAATACATACGTATCTGGAAAATGTAATATATTGTCTGAAAGACATATGTATGTATGTGAAACAAATTAGTAAGAAAAAGTATACAAGTGAAACAAATAACTAATATTTTAAAACTGTGAACGATTTTAATAAATACATATCTGAAAAATAAAATCTTTTGCTTAAAAGACATTTGTGAAACAAATAATTTTATATAAAAAAACATAAATATAAAACAAACCGGTGAATGATTTTAATAAATACATATCTGAAAAATAAAATTTGCTTAAAAGACATTTGTGAAACAAATATTTTTTTTATATAAATAATATAAATATAAAACAAACCGGTGAACGATTCTTTTTTAAAAATAACTGAAATACATCATCTAAAGAACAAACTAGCCAAAAAGAAGAAAATACTCGGATATCAACACAAGAGGAAGATAATCCTAGAGAAAGAAGAGCCTAAAGGACAAATATAAAGAAGATACCAATTATCCAACCAAGAAAAGCAGAAAAATTACTGTAAGCCTTAGTATAAGATATTTTAATTTTATTAAACATATGTATACATTTTTTTTTACCATATCCTTTGTGCGTACGAACAAATTTTTCATTTACATTTTTACTGATCGTTTTTAAGTAAATTGTTTCTATTAAATAAAAAATTAAAATTCAATAAAATGGCAAATCCTCCCCAAATACATTTAGACCCCATTAAATATTTAAATAATCTTCCTGTATTTAATGGAAATATTAATGAATTACACACTTTTACGACATTGATAGACAGAGTGCATCCTCTTCTCTCCTCCTATGACGAACTATCACAACTGTTATTTTCTGATATAATCAAGAGTAGGATTAGTGGAAAAGCAAGAGAAGTAATAGAAATAAATACTCAGGCTCAATCATGGGCAAGCATCAAAACCATTTTGCAAAACAATTTCGGTGATAGGAAAAGTAGTGACCAACTTTTCGATGAGTTACGAGCTGTAACTTTTCAATCTAATGTCGTCGACTTTTTTAACGATATTAAACATATTCTTAGACGTTTAAATAATAAAATGACAATTACATTAGGAGAAGGTGAAGCTGCAAATCAAGTTTTGATTAACAACCAAAGAACAGCCCTCCATATTTTTAAAAATAAGATGCCAGAACCTATGAAGACTATACTGGCATGCCGAAATCCAACTTCATTAGAACAGGCTATGGACATATTGTACGAAAACGAATATGATAGAATAGGTAAAGACGGACATTTCCACCCCGGACGCTCAAAACATAACTTAGATCATAAAAGGGAAATTCAGGCAATTCCACCAAAACATAAGCCTCAACAAAACTCCAATACACATGAAAATAGACAGAGGTATAACTATAATGACCAACAACCACAGCAAAATTTTTATAGAAACAAAAATAATCAACAAGGATCATACACAAACCCACAATATAGAACTAATTACAACCATACCCACTATCAAACTAACCAACAAGGACCACACTCAAGTCCACAATATAGAACTAACTCCAACCATAACTTCCATCAGAATAACCAACAAAGAACGAACACAAACCCACAATATAGACCTAATTATAATCCTAATCCACAGAGGAACTCTTCAAACGTTTATAATAGATCAAACCATGATACAAATTATCAACGAAATGATCAACCAGAACCTATGGATGTAAATATTATACAAAATGCCCAAAATAATCACGAAAATTTTCAGTATCCGGCCTCACGGGAAAACTACCACATATAATAGTAAAAACCAATCTCGGACATTTAAAATTTTTAGTCGATACGGGAGCTTCCCACTCAATTATTAACCCCGGCATATGCCACCCAAAATGGAATATACCTGTAGAAGAAACAAGTATAAAAACTCTTCAACATTTTATTAAATTAAACAAAAAATAGAAATAAATTAGTCGAATTTTTTGTTTGCAATTTTCACGACGACTATGACGGACTAATAGGAACTAATATTTTGAAACCATTAGGAGTAATAATAAACTTGAAAGACGATGAAATGATCATCGGGGAAAGGAAAATACCACTAAAATTTGGTCAAACTGAAGTAGAATACTACTTTGAAAAACAAGGATTATATGAAGTTGAACTGCCCGTTGAATGTAAAGAAGGGTTAGTGTACAAGAATCAAACACTGTCATTCGATAAAGACATAGAAATATTAGAAGGTGTGTACGAGGCAGAAAATTTTAAAATTAACGCTACAATAAGCTTTAACGGAGAAACCCCAAAGAAAGTAAAATTTAGCCCATTTAAAATTGAAAACGTCAATACAGGAAATTTTTGTATTTATAATATTTGTGAAGATATTCAACAAATTCCAATTTCGGAACAAATTCGCACTGAACACCTCAACACTGAGGAAAAGATAAGATTGACACAAATAATAAATAAATTTAAAAAAATCTTTTACACCGAAAATAAAGATCTTTCGTTCACTAATGCTATTAAGCATGAAATAAGAACGATAAACAACATCCCAATTGCCGCAAAAACTTATCGTTACCCATATATTCACAAAGAAGAAGTGAATAAACAGATTAAGGAAATGTTAGACAGTAAGATAATTAGGCATAGCCATTCACCATATTCAGCTCCAGTATGGATAGTACCAAAAAAACTGGATGCCAGCGGTAAGAAGAAGTGGAGGCTTGTAGTTGACTATCGTAAGTTAAACGAAGTCACAGTGGATGATAAATATCCAATCCCCAATATAGATGAAATATTGGAAAAGTTAGGGAGATGCCAATATTTTACAACATTGGATCTCGCGAAAGGCTTCCATCAAATTGAAATAAATGAGAAAGATATACCTAAAACTGCATTTAGCGTGGAAGGAGGACACTACGAGTTCCTTCGCATGCCATTCGGGCTAAAAACCGCCCCTGCCACTTTTCAACGATTAATGAATAACGTATTGGCAGACTTCATTAATAAAATCTGTTTGGTATATCTAGACGATATCATTATTTTTTCTACTTCACTCCAAGAACACTTGGAATCACTTACCAAAATATTTCAAAGACTTAGGGATGTAAATCTAAAGGTGCAGTTAGATAAAAGTGAATTTCTTAAAAAAGAAACTAATTTTTTAGGACACATCGTAACTAAGGAAGGTATTAAACCGAATCCAGACAAAATAGAATGCGTAAAAAATTTCCCACTTCCCACTACTCCAAAAGAAATAAAACAATTCCTTGGCTTAGCCGGCTACTATAGGAAATTTATTAAAGACTATTCGAAAATCGCCCGACCGATAACAAAATATTTGAAAAAAGATAGTAAAATCAATTTAAATGACCAAGAGTACAAAGAAAGTTTTGAAAAACTTAAAATACTACTTGTCAGTTCACCAGTTTTAACATATCCTGATTTCCACAAAACATTTACTTTACAAACCGATGCTAGTAATTTTGCAATTGGCGCGGTACTATCTCAAGATGGACACCCAGTCTGTTATGCAAGCCGAACGCTCAATGATCACGAGCAGAATTATAGTACCATAGAAAAAGAATTGTTGGCAATAGTGTGGGCCACACAACACTTGCGACCATACCTCTTCGGAAGGCGCTTTATTATTGAAACCGATCACAGGCCGCTTACTTGGCTATTTTCAATAAAAGAGCCAAATTCTAAATTAGTAAGGTGGAGACTGCGATTACAAGAATTTGACTACGAAATCAAATTTAAGAAAGGTGTTTTAGATGGGAACGCCGACGCACTGTCCCGTATAGAAGTAAATTTAAATATGGAAGACAACCCTACTACAAATGATGATTCTTCAACAAATAACGTAATTTTAGAAACAAATAACCCCTTAAATTTTTACAAGAGACAGATAATTTTAAATAAGAGTAATTCTGGTTCAATGAGAATAAAAAACGAAACCATCTTTCAAAATAAAAGAAAAACAATTTCTGCTAAAGAATTCGATGAAGCGACACTAGTAACAATACTGAAAAATCATTTCGATCCAGAAAGAACTTATGCAGTCTTAATTCGTGATAACACAACTCTTCAGAAATTCAAAGATACTGTAAATAAATTCTTCGAATCCAGTAACGGATTTAAAGTCCTTTTAAGTCAGAAAATTTTAAAAGATGTTTTAGATGAAAATGAACTTAGTAAAATAATAGAAAAAGAACATAAAAAAAACAACCATAGAGGCATTAATGAAAATTTTTCAGAATTAAAAACGGAAGTGTATCATCCAAAACTAAAATTACGAATCACACAGTTCATTAATAATTGTGACGTGTGTAATAAAGAAAAATATGACAGGAATCCAATTAAACAAAAATTCAAGCTTACTGAAACCCCAGAGAATCCAGGTGAAATTATACATGCAGATATCTACTATAGCTTAGAAAAAAAAATGTTTTTGACATTTATCGATAAATTCTCCAAATACGCACAAGCCATTAGAATAAAAAATAGATCTTGGATAGAATTCAAAATCGCATTGGCTCAGTATCTATCGTCTATGGGAAAAATAAAAAAACTAGTTATTGATAATGAACTAGGCTTTAAGGCAATACCCCTTTTAGAATATTTACGGGAACAAGAAATCGAAATCCACTACACATCAAACAACAATCATACTTCAAACGCAGATGTGGAACGACTCCATAATACCCTGAATGAACATATTAGGTTACTTAAACATGATCCTAGAAAAGATCTAGAAACAGTTGAAGAAAAAATATGTAGAAGTATAAGTTATTATAACAACACAATTCATTCTACTACACAAAGAAAACCTATAGATTTTAAAAACGGAGTAATTAGTCGAGAAGAATATCCTACAATCAGAGAAAAAATAATAAAAAGGAAAGAAAGGAATTTGGAAAAACGAAACAAAAATCGTGAAGATGTAGAAATACAAACCGGAACTATTTATCTGAAAGACGAAAGAGGCGGGAAAAATCATTCAAAATTTAGAAAAATAAAAGTATCACAGTTAGATGATGACCACGTCATAACAGATCGAGGTCATAAATATTATAAATCTCATATAAAAAGAAATAAAAATTTTCAAAAAGAAACTTCTATAGAAAACTAATAAGAAAAATCTAATTTCAGATGATTATCTTCATACTACTTAATGTGTTAATACTACGTGACACAGGAGCACAGTATTTAGAAGTAAATGACCTGACAACCAATCACGGATACTTACCAATAAAACTAAAAGACATGGAGATTATTGAAAATTACATAAAAATTATACATATTATCAACACAACTCAATATTTGGAAACAGTAAACATCTTACAAAATAATATACTTAAACTATCAGACACTTATACGAACGTTACTCCATTATTGGACAGTATTAACAGAAGCATGTATATATGTAAAACAAAAATAAAAAACTTAATACCCAACTTTAGACAAAGGCGAGGACTAATAAATGCAGTAGGGAAAGGACTAAACTATATCGCAGGGACAATGGACAGCGATGACGAAAAAGAAATTTTTGACAAAATCCAAAACTTAGAAAAAAGTAATAAAGAAACAATGACCACTCTCAATGAAATGACCTACCTAGGAAATGCCATATCGGATAAAATATCAAATATTACAGATCATATCAACAACCAGCAGAAAATTATTCAAAGATATATAAATAGACTTAAAACGGAAATCCAAAATAAAATTATCAGCTTAGAAGACGAAACTTTGTTTTTAGAAAATATTTTCCAAATTAATAATGATGTGAATCTACTGATAGA
Organism: Pollenia labialis; assembly: GCA_949318255.1. Classification (NCBI taxonomy): domain Eukaryota; kingdom Metazoa; phylum Arthropoda; class Insecta; order Diptera; family Polleniidae; genus Pollenia; species Pollenia labialis. The sequence continues at coordinate 149,816,479 of OX439140.1, read as the reverse complement.
CCACGTAAACGAAATAGGACATGTTATCTTTACTTCTAAACTAGGAATAATTCCATCAGACATATTGACGACCGAAGAGTTCAATTTCATAAACAAAACAGAATCATATATTCACACTAAAGTATCCGTTGCATATAGAGAAAACTTAGTAATTCTAACATTAAACATTCCAAAATTTTTAAACGAGACATTTACGGAGGTATTATTTGAGCCACTTCCCAACAGCCAAAATAAAAGTGTTATACTAAATGAAAATACTGTTCTCATATACAAAAATGAAATTTATGAACCCAATACCCTAGAATATAAAAAACTAAGAAAAATAGAAGATCATTGCTTAACAAACATCGTGAAAAACTTAGAACCTAAATGCAATATGACTATAATAAAAAAACCAGAAGAAAAAGAAATTCATCCTGGCTTACTTATATTTAAGAATTATCAAAACAAAATTGTTACAAACTGTAAGCACTCACATAAATTTGAAAATTTGAAAACATTTTTATTAAAATATGAAAATTGCTCTGTTAAAACTAATTTAAGAACATATGAAAATTATAAAATCAATATAAAAGAAATGTTTATTTTAGAAAAACTAATGTTAAGAGTCAAGGAAAATAATATAATATTTCCTAACTTAGATTTTAAAGAAATACACTTTAATAACACAATTAAAAATGTAAACCATAAAATTCTTACAAACACTCTAATAAATACTGGGAGCAATATAGGAATCTTTATAATTTTTATCTGCATCGTTATTATAATCTTTATAAAAAATAATAAAAGAACATACATCGTTTCTTCGTCGGAGCCTCAATCTAACGGAGGGGGAGTTACGATATCCACAGTACCATCACATAAAATAATAATATAAATAAACATACATATATACATACATATGTACATACATATAAAAATACAAGCCTATTTAATTTAATTTTTGCTTACAAATAAATATTAACGTATCCACAAAATTAAAACAAACATCCATATGTACACATATGTATACTATACACTTGAAATTGTTACATTTTTTATTCGATACGAATGTTCGTATACAAATTGTACACAAACATTCGTACATTCATATAACATGAAGTTCTTTTATTGTTTATTGAAAAATATCAATTTCTTAAGAATGATTAGCTACCCAAAATCTTATAATTAAATTGGTCAGTGAACTTTTAGAATCTTAAGAAATACTTCTTAAGAATTTATAAGTGCAGTTTGCTTTGTTTGTAATAAATTGTATACTAATCATTTTTGTAATTTGTAAACTTAACATTTTTGTATTTATAATTAAGAAATTTGAAAACTAAAATCATTCCTATTCGTGGAGTCAATAAAGAAAGATTTAAGAAAATTAATAAAAACAAAATTATTGTTTTTTTTTAAATTGAATCTAACTAATACAAAACTCTAAATTTCAAAAGTTTAATAGGCAAACATAAAAATATAATAACAAAAATGTTATCAACAATAACGATGACAAATTCTACTGAAAATATTGAAACAAAAAGTGACAGTCTTCTTAAAATTACAAGAAAATGCATCATAAAAGAAAAATAAAACGATTTCTTTATATCAAAATTTATTGCATTAGAAAAAAATTTACTGCATAAAAAACTTTTGACATATGAGAGTGATGCCAAGTTTCTTACAAGTGATGCTTTTACGAACATTTAACTTTACTTCTGCGCAAGTGATACCCAACAAGTGCATCTACGAATATTTTCCTTATCAATAACTTTATAGGAAAAACTGGATCTAAAAAGTATTGGTATTATAAGAAACTACCTCGAAATATCTTTCACATGATGGATTAAAAATTCCGATTTATTAGCCCGTTAAGAACCAATTTCAAATATTAATATTTCTTGATAGATTTTTCAACAACACTTAAAATTTAGTCAATATATTTAATCAAACATATTATTAGTAACTCCATCATGTAAAATTTTAAATTTATTAAGGTTTAAAAAATTATATCTTGGAAAATTACTAAATTTATTTATAAGTTTGAGTAAAAATATATATGTGGTAATAATTTATGTACAAGTTACAAATTTAATTATTGTAATATGTACATAATTAATAAGTGTTCCGCAAGGTTGAAAACCCGCAATACAGAAAAACTTTATAAAGCAAATATCTAAGGGTTAGATAATAATTGCTATATCGATATAATTTTAATTTTAAAAGCTAATTTTGTAAAAAAAAAAAATCAGCCACGGAGTACGAATATAGATATTAAATTGGCTCTAAATTGGTTAATCGGTATGCTTTAAACGCCATGTGAAAAATACTTTGAATAATATTCCAATGATTCTCATATTTTATAGATTCTTTTTAAAGCTATAGAGATATAGATAAAGTATTTTACAACTTTTACGTCCTATAACTCCTAAACTAAGAAAGCGTAAGCACGAAAAAACTTCCTATAGAACTTCTTTTAAGGATACTAAAAAGTTAAATATTTTTTTTAAATTTTAAGCGTATTCTTTTTTGTTAAACAAACACAATATTTTTAAGCACTTATTCCTTAAATATTTTTTAATATTAGCAACACTTTTTCTGTTTTGTAGTGGACAAAAATAGAAATTAGTTTAATTTGACTACAACGACAAAATAAGCATAGACAACAACCTGCAGCCATGTAGCCGTGACGTCGTGTAAATAATTATTTCCATATACACACATGTATTCTATTTTTGACATATTGAAGTCGGTAGCTTGCTGTCTCGAATGTTTTTTGTTGAAATAATTTTTGAACGAAGTCTTGTTTATACACACAATGTTTTTCTTCATCAATCACTGTTGCTTGTATCCATTCCTTGGCTTAAGAAGAAGAAATGAAACCACAAACGGCCACAGACCGACTCGATATGTTTTTCGTCATCGTTCTATTTTTGTATTTGATGTATTTAACTAAACAGTTTAAAAAAATTTAATATGGGATTTTGTTTTTCATTCTTTTTTAACAACTTTGAAACCAACCAAAAATTTGTTTGTTTCTTATAATGTTGTTGTTGTTTCTGTTGTTTACCTAGGGTTTACACTTGCAAGTGCAAGTTCGAAAAACTCAATACACTTACACTTTTTCACTAACACCAGCACATTTTTCGTACTTGCAGCCCAACTTGCAAGAGAATTTGCTTGCAAGTAAATATTTGACACTTGCAGCAAGTAAAATGACAAATGAAAAAACAGTGTTACCGTGGATGAATTTTGTATCAATTTACTAGTACTTATTTATATAAAAGTAAGGTTTAAAGCGGATTTTAAGTGTATTTTTAAAAAATAACAAATAAAAAAAGCACAACTATACAACATCGCATCTTAATCATAATCATAAATTTTAAGCATTTTGAAAAAAAAAATTGTAATTCAAAATATTAGTGGCATCGCCACTTCGGCAATACTGGAGTCACATATTTTATAAAATAAACATAATTGTTTCATCAAGATGGACCGAAAATTAAATAAAGAAGAATTTATTAAATATATTTTGTTATAGCATGGTAATGTTTTTAGCATGGTAATGTTTTTAAACCGAAAAACAAACCTTTTTAATAAGATGTTTTCGCTTCGAGAACTTTTGAAAAATGAACTTACAACTGACTGTGTAAACACTCAAGCTACTTGCAAGACTTTCGGCTTTTTCTTCGACATTTTCGTTGATAATACGTATGCACTACTTGCAAGTAATTACTTGCACGTGTAAAGGCAGGGTTAAAACGAGTGAAACGTTTTTTTTCTACCTGCTATTGTTTTTGTTTTTTACTACACACCTCGGGGTCGATTCTGTAGCCCGTTTCTGTATTTTTCGCATCGTAAAATTTTCCGCATGAAACCAGTGAATCGGGACAGAAACAGTGCAAAATGAAACAAAAAATGGTTTTTCTCGCACAAGTGTTTCTGTATCTTTCCGTTGCGAGAATTATCTGTCATTTTAATAATTTTCCAGCAATTATTGGAAGGATGTGAGAAAAAGTGTTTCTGTAACAATATTTTGCGAAAAGTTTCTTACAAGAACTGTCAAAATAAGTCGCATTTGAAATTGGTGCGAGAAAAACAAAATATAGATATTTTAAATTTAAAATATGTTTATATACTATTTTTGTAATATAAATAAAAAACATTTAAATTATGAATGCGTAATTTAAATGATGAAAATAAATAAAACACCATTGTTATATTTTGTTAATTAAATTTTTTTAAGCCTTTCCTTGTTTTGGTTTTATTCAGGGCTGCCAGATAAATTTGCGTGAAAATCGTCAATTTTTTGAGAAAAATAAAAAGATCACCTTTTTGTTTTAAAAAATCGGACAATTTAAAATTAATTATAAACAAATTTTGTTCGATTTTTTATTACAACAAAATCAAACAAAGAAGTAGTCAAATTTCATGGGTATTTTATACATACATACATATGTACATATAAATTGTCTTTTGTTCGAACTTAATTTTTTTTAATGTATATATATTTTATTAAGCTTGAGGTCTATTTTTTATAAAATTATTTATTTTCTTTGATCCGATAACAATTAAAAATTGTTTTTTTCCCTGAAGAAGTCTCACAAAGGCGTGACAAAATATCATATTAAAAATAAATTTTAACAAAAAATCAAATAAATATTATTATAAAAACAAAAAGAAGTCAAGCTTAATAAAATAAACATACAAACTTATTTAAAATAGATATATACAAATACCAAGAAATTAAAAATTTTTAAATTAATTCCGCTTAGATAACAGTAAGATAAATATTTAGGACTTTTATTTTTGCGAAAAACCAAGGATTCATAGTGACGACGTTGTTTTAAATTTGTATCGTATGTGTCCAAATAGGATATAATTGAAATTTAAAAATTTCGGTTCACAAATGGCTGAGATATGAGTGAAAAACACGCCTCCAATTTTTACCCATAAATCTATAATTTACCTATTCTTATAACTATTAACTTTACTTTTTCTTTTTCACCTGAAATATACGTAGTAGAATACCTGTTATTTGAAATCGAAAATGGCATAAAAGTGTCCATATAAGCTAAGAATATAAAATATGTATATAAATTTGTTGTTGCTTTCTACAGAAATTCATATTGTCATTTAAATTTTCAATGCCACAAAATATGAAGTTTTTGAAATTTAAAAATTCGATATGAATTTTTATAGAAAGCTACAATAAAGTTATATAATATTGTCGATTTTGTTTTTGCTTTCGTCACTTTTTAGAAAAAATCAGCAAATCGGCAAAAATCGTTGAAATGAAAATAAATCGTCAAATCTGGCAGCCCTGTTTTTATTATATTTATTTCTTTTGTTGACGTTTCGCTTTCATTTGACATTTAATTCTGGAAATATTCCAGTCAAAACTGAATCTGTTTTGTCTGTTTTCGCATTTAAATACAGAAACACTTTTTTCTCGCAAATCGAGAAACGATGGAATTTTTTGTTTCACACTTCATGTTGGAAATTTTACGATGCGAGAAATACAGAAACGAGCTACTGGTTCTGTGAAACTGTGAAATGAAAAAAAACTTTTCATTTTCGTTTTCATGAGCACTTTTCACATTAGCACTTCACATTTACACAAAATGCGATTCCCGTTCTTTTAATGAAAAAGTGTTTCATTCCATTGTAGCTGTGAAACTTTTGTAACTATATTAATAAAATGTAAAAGTCAAATGCAGATATCGAAGCTTAGGATTTTGAAACGGCGCTAAGCCGCAAACGAGTTTTTTTAATGCTTGAGCTGCAAGCATTTATTTTTGCTAAAAGAGTTTTTTTTTATACAATATAAATTTTTTCAGTAAAAGAGTTTTTGTTGTTTTTTATACATGGTAAATATTTTTAACTTAAAACAAATAATGGGTAAACCGAAAATTCCGATTTTGTTGCATTTGGGTTTCTTTCATGAACGATATTGCATCTGAAAGAGGTTGGCCCCAATGTCCTGCCCAAGTGCGCGCAAGAAATAGGAAAGGAAAAAATTGTACATAAAATGTGTTAATATATAAAAACAACAGCAATTTTTTTAACGGAAACAAATTTTTATTGAAAAAACAAGAGCAGTTTGAATGTAAAATCGATCAATCAATGAGTTGACAAATGAGTTTTTTGGGTTGATTGCCCCAAAATATTTATTGCAGTAAATAATTTTGGTATAAAACTGACATCTACGAAAATAATGTTATTGACTATAGTGAAAGTTTCTTTTTAGGGTATTAAAACAAAAGCTTGTTTTTGAAAAAGGGTTTTTACTTTTAATTTATTTTTTAATAGTTAAAATCAATCACATCAAGTTATTTAATTTACTTGTTTTTCTACACAAGTAAATTTCGCGAAAATTTTTTACATCGTGTAAATTGTGTAATCACAATTGGCAAGATTTAATATCATTTCACCAATAAAATCATGAATTTCTGCAACAAAAATTCCAAATTTGGACAATGAATTATAAATAAGGTAATGCCTCTATTAGTTGCTAGTAAAATTTTCAAGTAAAAGTTACTGCCAGGCCAGGTAAAAAACTAAAATTTGTTGTTGTTTTTAAAACAAATATACGAAAGAAATGTTCTTGTCGACATCGTTGGCCTGAGCCTTAATTTCTTTCGTTTAAGCTTTCGAGTTATTCTTAGCAAGCCTTTTCATTTGAAACCTATATTATATGATTGCATTAAAAATAGCTAGACCGCCATTTTGGCTGTGCTGCTATGTTTGATTTAGAATGACGTTTCATAGTTTACAACATGGTGAAATAAACAGGTGTCAGCACTACGCCAGATGACGATTTTTTGCTCCTGCATGGTTTGTCTAGGTTTATGTCAAAGTTTTGTTTACGTTTACAAAAAGTCCACGTTTTGTGCTGAGATTATTGTATTTTAATAAAGTTTTTGATAATTTTTAATTAAAATAAATAAGATATTGACTATAATAATATAAAAATTGGCTAAAAATGTATTTATTTCATAACGTTCAACGGCACGCTTTGATTTTTGTTAAAAGTAATTTCCAATTTTGTTGTAATGTTGTATTTGTTGCCGTAACGATGCCACCTACTTATTCCACCATGGCTTACAATGCTTTGTCATCCAAACTGAACGTGTATACATAATTTCAGCTCGGTCAATTGAACATATCTGCTTCAAATTGAGTTGCAAGGTTCCACCCAAACATTGCATTCATTGCAAGTTAAACAAAAGCTTTAAGAAACGACCATAAGCCCAAAAAATTGTGAAATCATTAACAAATAAAAGGCCAAATAAAGATTTATTTAGTAATATGTTATTAAATATAAATCATAAACATGTTGTAGGCGGCTTTAAATTTACTTTAAGCCGTCGCTAAACCTAAATTCTTCACCGCCGATGGTAATTAAATATCTACTTTGTCATTTAATCAAGTGTAAAATTATACAAATACACAAAAAATATACATAATTTATTTAAAAAACTTTAGGATTATGTATTAGTTTTAATGGAATTATCGAAATAAATTCGGAATGGTACAATGTAAGAAAGCATTATTAACGTTTTTCGTCAGTAATGTTTTGTAGTTATATAATAAAAAATTGGAATTTTATATGAATATATGTAATAAGTTAAAAATCTGTAAATATGAATCTTTTTAGAAGATTATAATTTTTATTTCTTTAAATTATTATTTATCTTTAGCAATGTCCATATTTTTCCCTAAATAATTTAATTAAAATTATTTTTCACCGTTAAAATGAAAGTGTAAAAATATGGCATAAATGAAAAGTTTGTGACACTTCTTTGCACTGTTACACAGAACAAGAATCACATTACTGTGAAAATGTGAAAACAATTTGTTTCATTCCATTTGTTTTTCTCATATGAAAACATTCGAATTTATTTATCATTTTTTCACTAAACGAGAATCAGAAACTCTATGAAAATGTGAAAAAAGTTTTCATTTCACAGTTTCACAGAACCAGAATCGACCCCCTCGTCGCGCTATTTTATCATCTTTCTTATTGTTGTACTTTTTTAAAGCGTCCAAAAATAGACTATGTGTTTTTTGTTGTTTTTCTTATATTTTACATAAATAAAATAAAAAAATGCAAAAAACGACAACATAAAAGAGCGTTAAATATTTCATACAAATTTATGAAAACTTGAAACCAACAAAACGTTTATTTTATTTTTGAAAAGTTGTCAACATTTTTGTTGGTTAAATAAAAAATCAAACAAGAATATTAATTGAATCAGTAAACAAATTTGTAGAAATTAAAAAAATGTTCAAACAAGCGATTGTTTGAAAATAATTCGGCAATAATTTTTTCAGTGTAAATCACCTTAAATATGTGATCCATATGTGTATTTTTTCAGAAGGAAATGCTAAAAGGCTATTCCAGTCTACATATACGATTAATTCATTTAGTGCATTGTAGTTTGTTTGTTTAAATGCAAAAACTTGTTCGTGTGTGGTGGGCAGCATATATGTAATTGTGTTCCAATGGGAGGTTTATGATTAACTCAATAGCAGGATAAAATCGATCTTTAGGAGTAGTTACAGGGATTGTGCGTTTAACATTACAGTCATCTTTATCAGTTAGCAAAATTAAATCAAGAATTTTCGAAAAATCATTTATTACTCCGTTTATTTGAAAAATACCCATGTCCTGTAAGATGTTGATAAAATCCTTTGAACTGTCACTAAGTTTAATCGGAACGTAATATTTATCCTCTGGCACAAATTTCCAAGATAATGAAGGTAAATAAAAGTCACCCATAACTATAAGGGTATCCAATTCCTTAGAAAATTGAGCAATATATTTAATAGCTTCAGAGTGTAAAATGTAAAGAGACTTCGGGGAAGATGGAGGAATATACGAACATGTTACTATGAACCTTTTATGCTTTAGCTTGATTACAACAGCTACGAATTCAATATCCACCAATGAATCAATATATATACGTTCCGCATATAAACTATTTGCAACCGCAATAAGTACTCCACCACCATAAGTTTCACGATCACGGCGAAAAATGTTGCATTTGTTACAAAGAATTTCAAAGACAAATCTTACATCATCATTTAGACAGACTGTCAATGGAAATAATCATTCACTCTTATACTAATTAAGCCTAAAATTATGCTGATTATTTGCGTATATTCGCATCCACATGTGCAGATATATTAGGAGAATAACATTTTTATGCAACTACTTACAAATTTATTGTTAAGAACTTGTTTTAAAAAAAGCTTAATATTTAGAAAAAATCTTAAATCTCGGAAATGTTTTAAAAGAAATCGATCAATTTTAAAAAAACATTAATATAACGAGCCCTAACCGCGAAAATATCGTAAGCGCTAAAAATCAAATTTTACAGGAGAGAGGGTTTTTTTAATTTTATTTCATATAAATTTTGTATGAAATGTGTGGCTTACGATAAAATTGTTCTTGCTCTAAAATCGTAATGGTACCTTTATGTGACCATGAAATTTTAGGAGATAATTCAAGTGTTGCCAATAAATTCATTTTTAAAAAAAACGAAAATTGAAAATGATGTTGCTTACGTTATTATCGACTAAAAAACTTATAAATTTTTAAAATTAGAATTAGTGAGATAAGATTATGGCAAAACCAAGGCGAATTCACAACAAGTTCAATTCGTACAAAAACCGCATGCAATTTGTTTATGTAAAACCATTGCACATTGTCAAAAACAGAAATAAAACAAAACAGAAACAAAGATAATTAACAAAATTTTGACATTTAACCAGGGTTGCCAGACTTAGCGATTTATAGCCAAAGTTAGGGATTTCATGCAAACAAAAAGGACAAAGAAAGTCATTTGCGGATTGGGGACTTAATAATAATAATCGGGGATTTTTTTGGGATTTTACACATTTTGAATTTATTTTCCCTTTTTTATTAGTTTTTTACTATTACTCTTATCAACAACTTATACGGTGTAAAGGGTCCTAATAAAGCTTAATATTTTTGTTAAGCGTGCGAAAGGTACTTAATAAACTTTTGTTATTATTCTTGAGTGAGTGTTTTAAAAAAGAAAAATTTTGAGAAAAATCTAAACCCGTTGAAAACACATAGAATTTTGGATTTTTTTAAGACAATTGATTTTAAGGATGGCGTAAACCAATTGAACAAGCTCCAAATTCTTAAAAATTGACTTGACTCATTCGTCTTCAAAAACAGCATATTGTTCTGCTTGTAATTCCTCACTGGAATGGCATAAAAGGGATTTGAAAAAAAACATGCCGAAACCAATAAGTTAATTTTTTTTTCTAATTGGAAGTTTTCAATAGAAAAGGTTAACAAATCTTCCAATTGTAGTAAAAGAAGTAAGAATTTCGAGTAAACGAACACAGCTTTAATAGCAGAAGATGTAGTTGAGATTCAAAGTTGCTAACATCTTTAATTTTTCAATCGAATTTTAAAGATGTTAGCAACTTTGAATTTAAACAAACAATTATTGTAAATCGCACTTTTAATAATATTTTCACACTATTTGATAAAAATTAAAGATTCTCTTAGAAAATAAACAAAATGTTTGTATTTTGATAGGATTTTCGCCTAAACCTAATAATTTGATTCCAATTCTGCCGCTATCTAACAATTCCATTCCAATACAAATTTAATTCAAATGAGTTGGAAATGAGTTGCTAATACTTTTTTCTAATTAATTTGAATAAATTCGAAATCAATTCAATTTAAATGAATCTGTGAAATGAATTGCAACTCACTTTTACAAACTCATTTAAATTAGAAACGAATTTCAATTCATTTGAATCGGAAACCAATTGCAATTCATTTTACCAAATTTATTTGAATTGACGCAAATTTATTCAAAATTTGCTAATTCAGTGCATGAATGATTCGCGAATTAATTAAAAAATAAATGATTCATTTACAGCTCTGCTGCATACTAACTATTAGAATTAAATAGTGGCTGAATATAAAATTACCCTAAAAATGATAACAAAACAATAATCATGGGGAACTGGCCAGTTTTTTTTAAGTAGTAATGATAACAAAAAATGACAAATTTATAAAAAAAAAATCGCTAAAATAATATAAATGCTCAAAAATAGCCAAGTAAATCGCCAGTTATATCAAAAATCGCAAAAAAAAGACGCCAGTCGTCAATGGAAAATCCCACCCTCAAAAACGTTTCAAAATCGCCATGACTGACAGCTCTGCGCAAACTAGCGAATTACACAATTCTTACTTTTAAAGGTTGATTTTTCGCTATTTGGTCTTTCAGTGTATCAAACGAACAACGCTTGCATATCCTTGAATTTATTATTAAAATTTGTGCTGTTTGAGAAACGTGCTTTTCTATCGAAAAACTGTCTTCAGCGAAGATCTCATTTTTGACTCAATATAATTGCCGAATTTAGTGTTAAAAGCAGCTATAAGGCAGTTCAAGAGCTGCTAATGCACCATGAAAGATGCAAAGTTTAGTGAGGTTTGTGGGACGGCGTCATCATGGAACCGTGTTTCACCAAGAACGATGGAAATTGCGACTTTGCAGTCAATGGAGGAAGGTACTGCGTGATGGTTACCGGCTTCTTTTTACTAAAATCGAAGAATTGAAATTGGTTGACAGGTGGTTCTTTCAAGACGGTGCCACGTGGCCAGGGCTGTGCAGTATTTGAAATACGTATGTTTTATTTGTATTTTAAAAACATGACGTGCAAGTATTGCATGTCCAGCAAGTATTTTATATTTTAAATAGATACAATAAATAGCAGAAGTTTCTATTTTAAATACTTTAAAAATGGGAGTATTTTGTATTTTAAAAACACAGTTTACAAAATATATTTTGGCAGTTTATTGATCGTTGCTTACATTTTGGTCTACCAAAAACTAGAATCGCTAAAAAAAAACGTAACTATCAGAATATGGATATATCAGAAGTAGAAGCAACAGTAAAGAAGACGACGATTTTGTTGTTTTCGTAGATAGGAATGATGGTGAATCTAGGACATCAAATGTGGAGTTGGTATATATCAGTTTTCTCAGTGCCAAGAGCAAAGACATTATTACCCTTGACAGATATCCAAATATAAAAAGAGTAGGTATTCATAGAATTTAATACAAGTTTGTACTCATCCGGACCTGTAGAAAGATTATTTTCTTCAGCAGGTTTTATTTTTTCTCCAACAAGAAACTGTTTGTCTGATGCTACATTCAAAAAACTGATATTTATGAAAGGAAATATTGTTTTGGTAATTAGTTTTAAATATCTAATGTATTTTTTGGTTTGAATAAAAATCTATATATATAAAATAGGATGTGTGTATGTATGTATGTATGTAACGTATGGACTCCAAAACAGCCTGAATATTCAGGCAGGTGACACTGTGAAGTCTGACAAAATCCAATTTTCATATAGCACCACCAATGACATCTATATAATTTGGACGATTTTTTCTTTAAAATGATCGCCATGGTCCAACTTAGATTTATACGAAAAGCAAATTTTGCCCCGCCCACTTTTACGCCCACTTTTTTTGAATTACAAAAAACCAGAAAACGGCTCCATCGATTTGACAAATTTTTCTTTCAAATGTTTGTATTAATCCATTTTAAGTTTTCATCGAAAGAAAAATTTACCACGCCTACTTTGACGCCCACTTTTTCTATTAAGCGCATAAATTGAGAACGGCTTGACCGATTTGGACGATTTTTTCTTTAAAATTATCGCCATGGTCCAACTAGGGTAGCCAGATTTTAAATTCGGAAAAACAGTACATTGAACACACAAAAACAGTACAATCAAGAAAAAAACAGTACATTTTTTTTTGTTGCGAAAACACAACGATTTACTTAAATTATTATATATTTAAAACTTTTGATCTAATATGCAACAATTATGTAACGAAAAACACTTAAAATGTGTAACGTCAAAGGAATAATTTCCGTTTTATTGCATTTTAAACGTATGCGAAATTAATTCATTTGCGTTTAAAAAAAACACTAAAACGAAGCATATGGCCTAAATGTTTTTTTTTTAATTTGAAGACAGGAAAACCATAACATTCCTGTAAGCCATATAAGAAAGGAGAAAAGCCTAACTTAACTTAAAACAAATAACTCGTTGATTGTGTAATTAGGACTTTCTTTAAGCATATTGGTATTTAAAGCAATTTTCACCACACAAATAGTTGCACAAATTATATAGAATTTGAGAAAATGTATGTGTCCTAAGTTAATTTTCCAATTTCAAACAATTTTTAAATTATTTGCGGCCAATTTTACCAAGTTCAGCTATAATCTATAAAATCCAAAAAACATAGTTTGGTGTATTTTTATTCAACAAAATCTGAAAATATTAAAATTGTAAAAAACAAGTTTCAATAAAATTTATACGCTGAAGATTTTCAATAAAATGTTTGTAAAAATTAACGTAGCTTTTCTTTATTTCAAAAAAAGTTTAGGTAGAGAAAAGTAGTTATGAAAGGAATTAGGTATTTTTATAAATATTGAGCCTGGAGAATTTTTAAATTTGTAGTTTTCAATTTCACGTGATTTCGATTTTCAGAACTTGCCCGAATATTAAAAAAAAAAAATTTTAGGAATTAAAGATAATTGCGTTGGTATAAGTATTTATTAAGTATTTAAAATATATAATATTTTTAACAAAATTTCGATTTTGTTGTTGTCTTTCTCAGGTGTTTAAAGGCAAATACTATTGGAAGAGGTAGCCATAAAATCATATGTCTTTAAAATAATAATTAAGATTTCTACTGCGTATTTATGAGAAAACAATGACCACAGCGTAAAAAGTCTTATTATTTTACAGCATTTTTGTTTGGAACACAACATATTTTTTAAAGCTATGTACTGTTACATATTAAGATATTTTCAAAATATGACTTTAACAGGGTTTTTCTTGATATCTTGGTTTTTTGGAGACTGAACAAAAAAAAAAACAGTACAAAGTGTAAAAAACAGTACATTTGCGTACTGTTTTGGACATTATGCATAAAACAGTACAATTACAAAAAATCAGTACATGTACTGTTTAAAACAGTACGTATGGCAACCCTAGGTCCAACTTAGGTTTTTACGGAAAGAAAATTTTGCCCCGCCCAGAAAACGGCTCCATCGGTTTGACAAATTTTTCTTTCAAATGTTCGTATTAATCCATTTTAAGTTTTCATCGAAAGAAAAAATTACCACGCCTACTTTTACGCCCACTTTTTCTATTAAGCGCATAATTTGAGAACGGCTTGACCTATTTGGACGATTTGGACGAGAACAATTTACCACACCTACTTTTTCTATTTATCTAAAGTCGGAATACAGTTGCACCGATTTTGCGAAGCCCTAAGGGAATCAGTTCGAACTAAATTTCCACTGTTGAACCGGCAACAAAAATAGGCATACAACACCCTCATGAAAGCTGTGAAAGATGAAGCTAGAGGGATTTTTTTTCTAAGAGCTCCCGGTGGAACTGGAAAAACTTTTTTAAGTTACCTGAATATTGATCTTATCAACTAAAATGTATATCAAACATATATATATGAACAACATATTAATTTAAAAATACTTTTTTTTTCCTATTTTTAGCGGATTTTAAAAATTGAACGCAAACATTTTTCCTTATTTCGACAGAACAACGTCTGTCGGGTCAGCTAGTATTGAATAAAAATGTATTTCGTATTTTAAATATACATGACGTGGTAGTATTTTGTATATAAAATACGTAGAATAAATCGAAGTATTTTGTATTTTAAATACATAACCAGAAAGTACTTTGTATTTTAAATACACGGCCAGCAAGTAGTTCGTATGGCACGTGGCATAAGGCTTGCAATACCATTAACCTATTAAGTGGCGATTTTGGTGAGCAACCAATCTCACGCTTTGGAGCAGTCCGTTGACGGCCAATCTTATGCGATTTGACCCCACTAGACTATTATTTGTAGGGATACGTGGAGTCGCTCCACGCCGGGATTCGAGCCCTGAAAGATAACATTAAAGGTATTTACGTCAATTTGTTTACCCTTGCAACTGTGCAAAAAAACATTGTTTTTTATTATTTCTGCTTCTTCCATTTTTTTACGATTTTCCTTTTTTAATTGTTTAATGTTTTACAAACACTTCAATTTATAATATTTGTCAATTCAAAGAAAAAAATGTACGCCAAAATGGTATTTCTGCGTTGCTGTTTACTGTAGAGTTGAATTCATGAGTACTTTTTAAGCATTTTTTTCAATATGGCAATGCCATAGAAAGTTGCAAGCATTTTATGCTTTTACTCTGATAATTTTGCACGTACTTAGACCCTGACAATTTTGCATCGTAAGTGCGAAATAATTATCTATGTGATTGTTGTTATGTTTTTGCACTTTTGGTTTTTCGCAAGGGTGCAACTTTTTACGTGAATACCTTTATTATGCTGGAAAAAGTATGTTAAAACTGGTGGTCATGGATAAGCCACCTACGGCGTAGCCGCAGGCTACCGTTCAAAGCTCGAACGGTTAAAAAATAACCCGTTACAAGATTAATGAAAGCTTTTCCAATTCTATTAAATGGATTAATTATGTTACATCACCAAACATTACTGAAATAAGAAATCACAAATTAGACTTTCACAGATAAAAAAAATATATATGTATGTGTTCCTCTGGTTCCTATTAGAAACAAAGGGCATCTTATAGAGGTTTCGGTAATGGATTGTTTTTAAGATGACCAGCTGATTAGGCTAACGCAACCGGTCCCGGTGCTGGCAGCCGCAGCCATACTAACTTCCTTCAAAATGTTGGTATTGATATACGAATTGACGACAACAACATTTTAACTACATACAGGTCCCATATAGTTAAACCCCCATCTTAAAATCACTTAAATGCAAATAAATCTCATATAGATGAAGATATCTAAATAATATATGGCACAAAGAACTATTACATTTATCTTTACTTCATAACATAATTTTATTCTGGCTGGTCCATAATAGCCCATGGGTCCCATTAAAATTCAATTTTAAATACTGTGGTGTAGGTTATCCTACGATCGGAAATGATCGACTATATTTTCTTACTTGTTTCAAAACAGAAGTTGGCACGAAGTTTTTCAACTAGTCTTGTCATACCAACGACCGATATGATTGTACGATTGAGCTTCTTTGGAACTAGTCTTTGCTTTATGTAAACAACTTAATAGTAAAAACCAAATAATTCTACTATAGATCTCAAAAATTTTTTTTGGTCCATCCTAATATAAATTATACTCGTATACATGTTTGTTACTCGGCGCCGTCGTTGAAACTATTTATGCAACTCCAAGCCAAGGACGGCAATGGAAACTAACACTGCAATATACATACATACATGGTTTTTTTGTGTTTGTTTGCAACATTAATGCAATTATAATGCAATTTATGCATGCATAGGCGCACACTGATTTATGTACATTTGAACGTAGAGTGTGACTGTTCTGAAGTGAATTAAAGTGTGTGGGAAATATTAATAATAAGTTTCATATAAACATAAACTACTACCACGCAGTTTGAAACTTTTACTGCCTGTATTAAGAACTTTTTGCCTAAGCGTCTACCGCAGTGTTGCCACTTTGTGGGTAATTACCCGAATTTGGTATAATTTATAATGTCGTGGGTAGAGCGTGGGTAATTTCTCTTAGGTGTAATTCAGGTGCAATTTAAAATTCTTGGTCAGATGCCCAAATAAAATAAAGATTCGATATCAGGCATTTATTTCTTTTTAAATATTGTTGGTACAAAATGCACAGTCTTCTCAACCAAAGTCTTGGTTTCTTTATAAGAAAAGTCTGCAATCATTTAATAAATCATTAAATTAAATTAAATAATAAAAGTTCGATAATGAATGTCGCAAGATGGACTCTTGGATTTCGATAAAGATTTAACAGTTGTAAAACTGAATTACGAAAGGGACAGTTAAAACTGTCGCCCATTTGTTTACTAAATAAGGTATAAATGGTATTTTTAAGACCATGAAACATAAAATGGTAGTCAACACAAAAACATTAATTTTAATCACAGACTAATACACGGTATTACCAATTGAAACGTATTTTAAACAAACAGGTACCGCGCCTGTTCTTGACGAAATGCATTGCAGACGTCCAATTTTTTTCTACTTTTCCACATGCAGCATTTCTGGCTGCATGTCACCAGTTTAATTACCAATGTTGAACTCTAAGACGTCAATTTGTACTGGCTTATCAGTATAAGCCAGTGACTTCACAGCCATACGGAAAATAATCAAGAGGTTATACATAACACGGCCTTGAAGTCTAATTGGCAGTTTATTTTCTCTAAATCAACACATCGCCTGTGCAAGAAGTGAGAGCAGTATGACAGTCTGTTTGACAGCTAACCTTTCGTAAACTCTATCGGGGTTGAAAAACACCCATTATAAAGGAATGGCAATGAGCATTTTGAACCTTTTCTGAATGTATGCAACCAAATGTGGAAGTTAAACTCATTATTTTAGGAGTTTTATTTTATGTTTTATTAATAGTTTTTAAATCTTTAATTTTATTTTTGTTAATTTGTTTTTGTTGGCAAAAGAGAATGAACTTTAATTATGTTGCTTGATTGAATATTTTATAAATGAAATCAATAATGTTTGTTTTTAATTGTAATATTTATTTTAAAAGTAGAAAATAAATTTTTCAGTCGTTGCCAGTTTTTAGAAGAAAACACATCAATAACTAACAGTTTTAAGTTACAATAAGAATCTTAACAGTTTGACTAATATTAATCTTCTTTCAATGAGTTTGTAGTGTTTTGCTTCTTTGTAAATGTATTTTTATTAAATAAAAATTCAATTTTATATCAGGTGTAATTTCATTTAAATCGGGTAATTTTGCTTCATCTCGAGTGTAATTTTGAATTTTTCTGGTGGTAACACTGGTGTACCGTGAGCCGGTGAGATAGTGGCTTACACGATTTTAAAAGAGATTAACAGTTATTATTTTTAAATAATACCTAAATAAAGGACTTTCTATCGGCCATCCATTTTCTGACATTTATTTTAAGAACACCTAATTTGCGATTTAACGTCAGAATAGCATATGTTAAGCCTACCAAAAAGGCATAGTTAAAATTAAGTCTTCAATACTTGAAAAAAAATTTTGGTTTTTCTAAAGCTACTTTCACTCATCATGTATTTTAGAGCGACTCAAGTTGTATGGAAACAAAATTCGAGCAAGGTGTACCCCCCCCCCCTTAAAAATGAACCTTGGATTATTTTAAGATGACATATTAAATATTTCGGCTCCATCTTTGACCTCTCGTGAGCTGGACCATTTTGAAAAACGGTATATTTTTGCATGTTTTGTTAATTTGAGAATCCATGTTGCTAATGGGTATCATAAGAAAGGTTTTTAAAGGCGCGTCCAAGGACGATCTTACATGTCCTTTTTTAAGGATATTCTGTAAAAAAATGGTTTTTGAAGTTTTTGTTCGGGGTTGTTTGTAATAAAAATGCCAAATTAACATATTTTAATCTTTAGTCGATTTAATTAAATACGGGCTTCAGCTTTTTTTGAAATTCGTGCTAGTTCGCGTTCTGACAAAAATGTAATGGGGTGGTAACCCTTCGTTTTAAATAGGGCAATATGGGTTTCAAATTTTATCTATATAAGGAAACTGATTCTCAAATTAACAAAACATGCAAAAATAGACCCTTTTTCAAAACGGTCCAGCTCACGAGAGGTCAAAGATGGAACCGAAATATTTTAAATGTCATTTTAAAAAAGTCCAAGGATATTTGTAGTAGGGTACACCGAGCACTTTTTTTGGTGAGTCGCTCTAATGTAAACATATAATTTTGTCAGAAGTCAGGAGTCTGACTTTTTATAAGCAATTATTTAACGCTCTTTAAGTATACTTATGAGTGAATTATAACTTTTCTAACCGCAGGGTATCATAAGTACAAATGTACTTACACTCCAATATCTAAACATATGTATTTAAAAATTCTCTAACAGCAATTCAGATTAACATCTGTCTTTTGCTTTCATCCCTAACAGACACCTCATGCATGAGCTGATATTGATGTTTTCATAAATTTCTATGCATATACTCGAACTTATCATGTGTACGGGTCTATTGCTTTTGCTAAAAGTCACGCTTTCGAACACAATATTAGTTTCATTAATATTCCATGTTGTATTGTACAGATTTTGCCAAATAGATCGATTTTGATTTATGCATTTCGAAGCAACCTTCTAGCAAAACATGCACTTTACCAAATTTAAAGAATTTATAATTCTAATTAAATTAATTGCATTGTTGAACTGCAATCATTTACTATATTTAAATGCAAGCAAATGGAGAATTTCAAATTAAATGCAGGAATTCTATTTGTCTAAAGGGGAATAGATAGACAACATTTAAGAATGAATGATATTGAATGAGTTCCATTTTAGGGCACTGCTACACGTTCAATAAATATTGTGATATTTGGATCGCGGCGATCCATTTTAAAATATTGATGGATCACGAGCGTATGCTACATGTTCAATATTTATCGCGTCAGTATTTATGTTATTTTTGTGATACTAGAAATATCACGATATTTATTGAACGTGTGGCAGTGCCCTTAGAAAATACAAATTAAAAAAAAAACATTTTAAATATAAAAATAGTCTTTTCTCAAATAAAAAATTTGTGTGAATACAAATATTTGAAAGCATTTATTGGATTTTAAGGAAATCTTAATGGACCGTGATCCATTACTTTCCCAGTCTGGAGGGCGTCTTTCTAATATTTCTAAGGGAGCTGTTTCAAAACAAAAGTAGGAAACTTTGGTATTTAATAAAAATCTTTCTGGCTCCCAAGCAAAGGCACAAGTTTGTAATACAGCAAACGATGATTTAAAAGCAATAGATGTTACTTAAAACTCCCAGCTAGGGAAGCAATTGCTTGATGCAGTGATGGCACAGCCATCAACGTCAATTCATTTAAAGGAGAATGCGCAAGTGTCAATGGGAAATAAGAACATTCGAATTTTGGAAAATATACAAATTCCTGACTTGCAAGTTGAAAAAGAAACTGAAAGTTTATGGATCATGAAGCCTGTTAAATTTCTTCACTAGAAGATGATTTTAAAATGGTCAAGATCAAAAAAATAACATTCCAAGGTAACTAAAAAATTATTTGTCAAAATGTAATTTTAAGAGATTTAATTTTAGAGGCTGAAGAGCCAATTGATAACACAAATTCAAAACAAAATAACTCCCAAACATTTGTAAAGACAAGGAATTCGTATTGCCCCCCATAATTGCTATTTCCCAGGAGAATGGAAGCTTGCGAAGATTATTCCAATCCTGAAGGAGAAGGGCAATTCTGACATAAACAATTTTCGACAAATTTTACTACTCTCGAATCTAGGGACGTTATTTAAAAGAATTATCAGAGAGAAAATGGATTTAAGTTTGGATGATGTTCATGCACTTTTGAAATTTCATAACGATGTAGTCCAGAATTTTAGAAAAGGCCAATGCACTATTGACGGTATATTATACAAAATGATAAACATTGGTTTTGAGCCTTTAATAACACTGTGTGTAATTTTTTAAGTCATGGCAAAATAACCATATACGGACAATAAATAACCATGAAGGATAAAAAAATAGACCAGTGTCTCCCAGTTTTGCCGAAAGTCAGGCACTTTTTTTATGGGCCCTTAAAGATTTAGGGCCTCGGTGTCATTTTTGCAAAAAAGTGATCATTTTCTCAGGCTCATATCTTGCAAACCGTTCGGAATTTTGATTAACCCTCTGATACAAAGTTGTAGCTTTTGCCATAAAGAACAAAAATTGTGAATATATAAAATCAAAAAACTTCATCTTCAAGATCAAAATCGCAAAAAACTTTAAAAAATTATATTTTTTTTACCTTTTTTCCACTGTTCAGGTCCATAGTTAGCAAACCGTTAAAAATTCAAGGAAACAATCCACCATAAAAATGTACCTAAGGTCTCAACATACAATTCACGCGATCACCGACCGCAACATCACAGGCCAAGCAGTAAGCACAGCACACGCATCAAGGGACGCAGCCCACAATATAAAAGCAACATAACGCTCACATTGAGGCATTACACAGCGCGAAGTCAACGAGAGCTCAGCGGTGAAAGTTATAGAGAAAGTGCTACAGCATAATTTGCATACAACATTGGCAACTGACAATTTCAATATGCAGTGTGAAAAAATTATTTCGTTTTGCTACGTTTGCGGTCATCAAATCAGGAAAAAAAGTTCTACAAGATTTAAAAAGGGAAAGAATCTAAAAAAAAAGAAAAATAATATGAAGTATTGTGAGCCAGTAAACTGCATTATTCGCCCAGGTGATCATGATGAAACCAGTTGCTATGCATGCGTAAATTACACATGTCGTCTAAATCGTTATGCTGACTGAGTAGAACAAAATTTAAGTTTTTTGCGATTTTGATCTTGAAGATGAAGTTTTTTTGATTTTATATGATCAGACGGTTAATCAAAATTCCGAACGGTTTGCAAGATATGAGCCTGAGAAAATTATCACTTTTTTGCAAAAATTACACCGAGGCCCTAAATCTTTAAAGACCCATAAAAAAGTGCATGAGTTTTGACAAAACTGGGAGACACGGGTCTTTTTTTTTTTGTCCTTTATGGTTATTTATTGTTCGTATATGGTTATTTTGTTTCGTGTTGCACTGTGTAATTAAACTCTTTCGAACCTTTTTCGATAACAGGAGATTTTGCGTGCAAATTGATAATGAGTGTTTATCACTGGGTAAGGTGTCTTGCGGTGTTCCACAGGGCTCTGTTTTTTCACCACATTTGAATAATATTTTTATAAATGATTTTCCTCACGAATATAATAACTCTAGGGCTATACTTTATGCCGACGATTCGTTTCTTTATGCACACGACGATCTCCGCTGGTTGCGCTCCGAAATGTTTCATCGCACCTTAAACATGTCGATGAATTTTATTCTCATTGGGGAATAAAAATTAACGCTTCAAAGAGTAAAGCAATTTGTTTACGAAATGCTTCCGGAAAGTGTAAATACACTGTTGTTCCGGAGAGCAAAAATTTAAAACTATTTCTAAATGGTTCTGAAATTAAATTTAAGGACAGCATAAAATACCTTGGATTCATCTTCAATAAGCTTTTAAAATTTAATAGCCACGTTTCAAGTTGCCAAGGCTAATCGTGTAAAAGGGGCATTTGCAAGGCTTTTTAATAGTAAGTTTTTACCAATAAAGACGAAACTACTTTTGTACAAAGTAAGTATAAGATCAATAATTCTCTATGCTTTTCCAATATGGTTTAGTATCTCAAAAACAGCAATGAGGCAAACGGAAGTTTTTGAAAGGCATATATTAAGAAACTGTATAGAAAAAAATTACAAGTCGATAAATAAAAGATATTCAAAAAAATTTGTTTACGAAAATGCCAACATTACTCCAATTTCTTTTTACGCTTTAAATTTAATGAAGAATTTTGTGCAGAGGGTCTCATACTTTGAGGGCAGTGTAATTCAGGACATTTTATCAGATGAACATGGAATTATATGGTCAAACACCAATTATGTTTCAATAATTGGGACTTTACAGGAACAAATAAGTAGTTTTCCAGGTCCAAAATTTTATTTACGTACTACTACCGGCATTCACAGGTGCTAATTTTTTTTTTTTATTATTTTTGTTTTCTTTTTTATTTCTGGTTTAAGTTATAGTTTTCAGGTTTAGGATTAAGTGTATCAATAGCAAGCACTGTTTGTATTAAAATATTTTTTGTAATCAATTTTGTAATTTGATCAGTTCTACTTAATGTCGATAAGCAGCAAGACGCATATACTCAAATGTATACAATTGCAATTAAAATAAAACTCTATAGTTTTAAGTTATCCAAAAATCATATGTTTGCAAACCTTGTATTATGAAAAAATTATGTTTCAATAAAGTTAACTAACTAACTACATAACTATTTTTGCCTGTAAGAGAAGATTAAGCGATTCATTTGACTTTCTATTAAAAAAAAAATTCTTAAATATTAAAGAATTTAAGAGTGTTCTTCAATTTACCTAATTCTCTTTTTTTTAAATCAAATACGGTCCAATTAAAAAGTTTTTAATTTAATTTAAACTAAGTAACAACATTCAAAAAATTGCTTGCATACTTTAAGGCTTAAAATACTTTAAATTTTTATTTTAAATTTGATTACAGGTATTACTCATTTTCAATTTTATTCAATTCAATTTTAAGAAAAGGTGTAAGCAAACAAAGAGTGTGAGAAAAACAAAATACAAATTAATTGTCTGACAAATTGTAAACAAACATACAAAAACAAATACTCTTATAAACAAGGACTCATAAGCTAAAGAGGAAATTGAAAAGAAATCTTTGAATACAAACGTTATTTCTTGAAGTGTAAATTAGAAAAAAACAAAATTAAATTGAAGGATTTTTTTCTTTTTCTAGGAATTTTTAAACTTTCTATTTAATTACTTAATATATTATTTAAATTCCATTGTACTTGTATACTTGTAAATGTATTGAACAATACTTTTTTTTAGAATTTATTCATTTAATTTTTTGTTTGCAAATATTATTTGCCACAAAAATTTATTGAGAAAAAAAAATTGTACAACAACTTTAAATCGAAAAACTTTTCTATTTTAACACAAATATATTTCAATTAATTAAATTGAAAATATTACAGAAGTTTCAGTTTCTTCATGCACATCTCTTATATTATTTCTACTTTACATTTCCAGCAAATACTGCAGCCAACCAAGCAGTCAACCAAAAAATAAACTTTACTGCTCGACCACAAAAATTCACCAATAAAAAAACAAAAGGAAAGGAAAAAGAAAAAGGAATTTCCTTCAAAAATTATTAAATGAAATTGTTTAAGGAACACTAAAATCCTTAATGAAATTTTAAAATTGTGTTTTCCAATAGATAGACGGACGAAAAAACTTTTGTTAATAAAGTATTCTTTAGACTAGACTTTATTCCAAACTATATACATGTAGACATACAGAATGCAGGCTAGAATTTGGACAGCCTTTTTAATCGCCCTATACACGAAGGTGCAGTCCAGACTAAAGACGAAACTATAGTAGAGACTATGGACTAGACCACAAACGAAATCGTAGACTATTGACAAGAATAAAGTAGGTAAAAAGAAATATTTTTATGAACATTTATTACAGGATTTTTTTTTAAATATGCATAATTTTAAATCCACTTCATTTTGATATCCAGAACATACCCATATAGTTCAAATTAAAAACGTCGCCATAGTCAAGACTAGCGCCGATACTTTAGTATAGTCCATAATTTAAGATAGACATCCGTCTATACTCTAGGCGGGAATATAGTCCTGTAGCTCGTTTCTGTATTTCTCGCATTGTAAAATTTTTCACATGAAGTGTGAAACAAAAAATTCCATCGTGTCTCGATTTGCGAGAAAAAAGTGTTTCTGTATTTAAATGCGAAAACTGACAAAACATATTCAGTTTTAACTGGAATATTTCCAGAATTAAATGTCAAATGAAAGCGAAACGTCAACAAAAGAAATAAATATAGTAAAAACAGGGCTGCCAGATTTGACGATTTATCTTCATTTCAACGATTTTTGCTCCGAAAACGTGCCGATTTGCTGATTTTTTCTAAAAAGTGACGAAAGCAAAAACAAAATCAACCATATTGTATAACTTTCTATAAAAATTCATATCGAATTTTTAAATTTCAAACACTTCATATTTTGTGGCATTGAAAATTTAAAAAGACAATATGAATTTCTGTAGAAAGCAACAACAAATTTATATACATACTAGCTTAACCCGTGCGCTTCGCTACACTGCTTTAACCACTTTATCGGTTGAGAGATATTTCATATATGCATCCTATGGAAGGTAGTTCCCCCCTGCGCCTACCCGCTTTATTTTTATTTTCAAAGTGAAGTATACCATAAGAGTGACTTCTACAAAGTTTGAACTTTCTCACTATAACAGTTTTTAAGATATCCGATATTAAACATTAGCGTCCTACGGGGGGTAACACTTTCCCCGCTGCTATTTTATTTCAATTTTGGGTCTCAGAAGATCCTACTACCAAAAGTTCAACAAAATGCGTGCAGTGGCTCTTATTTATATTTCTATCTATGAGGGGTACTGCTCCTCCCCTGTTTACCCCGCCCATTTTTATACTAAAATTTATAGTTTGCCATAGTAGTAGCTTTAACCACATTTGAAGACTCCCCCTTTAATAGTTCTTCAGTAAAGCGATATTTCATATATGCATCCTATGGGAGGGTTTTCCCCCCTGCGCCTATCCGCTTTATTTTTACTTTCAAAAGCGTAGTATACCATAAGAGTGACTTCCACAAAGTTTGAACATTCTCACTATAACAGTTCATAAGATACGCGATATTAAGTATTGGCGTCCTATGGGGGGAACCACTTCCCCCGCTGCTATTTTATTTCAATTTCGGGGCTCAGAAGATCCTACTACAAAAAGTTCAGCCAAATGCGTCCAGCGGCTCTTAAGATATGCGATAATAAATATTGGCATCCTATGGGGGGTACCAATTCCCCTGCCCCTATCGAAAAAATAAGTAGCCTATTTTATTTTTAGGGCTCACGTGATGTTACTGTAAAAATTTCAAGAAAATCGGTTCAGTAGTTTCGGAGTCTATAAGCCAACAAACAAACACACTAACACACAAACACACAAACATACAAACATTTTTCATTTTTATATATATAGATGTATTTGATATTCTTAGCTTATTTGGACACTTTTATGCCAAACCCATATTTCGGCAATTTCGATTTCAACTACCAGGTATTCTACTACGTATATTTCAGGTGAAAAAGAAAAAGTAAAGTTAATA
This sequence comes from Pollenia labialis, assembly GCA_949318255.1. Classification (NCBI taxonomy): domain Eukaryota; kingdom Metazoa; phylum Arthropoda; class Insecta; order Diptera; family Polleniidae; genus Pollenia; species Pollenia labialis. Next base: position 149,790,587 of record OX439140.1, on the reverse strand, counting down.
GTTATAAGAATAGGTAAATTATAGATTTATGGGTAAAACTTGGAGGCGTGTTTTTCACTTATATCTCAGACATACAGACAGACATACGATACAAATTTAAAACAACGTCGTCACTATGAATCCTTGGTTTTTCGCAGAAATAAAAGTCCTAAATATTTATTTTACTGTTATCTAAGCGGAATTAATTTAAAAATTTTTAATTTCTTGGTATTTGTATACATCTATTTTAAATAAGTTTGTATGTTTGTTTTATTAAGCTTGACTTCTTTTTGTTTTTATAAAAATATTTATTTTATTTTTTGTTAAAATTTATTTTTAATATGATATTTTGTCACGCCCTTGTGAGACTTGTTCAGGGAAAAAAACAATTTTAAATTGTTATCGGATCAAAGAAAATAAATAATTTTATAAAAAATAGACCTCAAGTTTAATAAAATATATATAAATTAAAAAAAATTAAGTTCGAACAAAAGACAATTTATATGTACATATATATGTATAAAAGGTATGTTTGTATAAATTTGTTTATAATTAATTTTAAATTTTCCGATTTTTTAAAACAAAAAGACGATCTTTTTATTTTTCTCAAAAAATTTACGATTTTCCCGCAAATTTATGTGGCAGCCCTGAATAAAACCAAAACAGGGAAAGGCTTAAAAAAATTTAATTAACAAAATATAGCAATGGTGTTTTATTTATTTTCATCATTTAAATTACGCATTCATAATTAAAATGTTTTTTTATTTCTATTACAAAAATAGTATATAAACATATTTTAAATTTAAAATATCTATATTTTGTTTTTCTCGCACCAATTTCAAATGCGACTTATTTTGACAGTTCTTGTAAGAAACTTTTCGCAAAATATTGTTACAGAAACACTTTTTCTCACATCCTTCCAATAATTGCTGGAAAATTATTAAAATGACAGATAATTATCGCAACGGAAAGATACAGAAACACTTGTGCGAGAAAAACCATTTTTTGTTTCATTTTGCACTGTTTCTGTCCCGATTCACTGGTTTCATGCGGAAAATTTTACGATGCGAAAAATACAGAAACGGGCTACTGACCATAGACAATGCCAAAGCCCAGACTGAAGACGGTACAATACTGCATAATATAAACGAGACTGTAGTCTAGACTTTAAGCCAGTTACTGAGGATCACAGTTGTGACCAAATTTGTCAAGTGACAGTTAGTACTGGCAACTTATGCAAAAACAGTTAAAGTTCACATAAGTTAACCAACACATTTAAACGCATTAAAGTTTGCTGGGCTTAATGTGTTGGTTAACTAATGTAAACTTCAATTTTTTTTGCATGTTTTCCTTCATGTTTCAAACACAAATTAATGTTATTTCACTGTTTATATGGGTAATAGCGTTTCTTGCATGCACAAACTAATACAGTAGTTTAGACTTGACTGTCTTTTGTTTAAGTGCACTTTTGACTTAACTGCGCAAAATTAATATTTTTTGTCATTATTGTTTAAAACACCATACAAATGCATTTTTTAAGTGCACTTTCTATGCCTGCATATTTAAGATAAATGCACAAAATTTTAGGCATTTTAAATTTGTTTTAATACAATAAATTCAAGTTCGCTGCACTTTGACTTAACTGCCCACAATACATATTTTCTAAAATTATTCTTTAAAATCCTTCCTTAAGTGCATTTTGTATACCTGCATATTTATCATATTTTTGGGCAGCTTTAAAATATTTTCATATAAAACATCAAAGTTAGCTGCACACATAAAAAAATAAGGGGTCCACTTTTTTACATAAATATCCAATTTAAGTCAAGTTGGCATCATTAAAATTCATTTATTTTGTTTGCATGTACCTACATTTATGCATATGGGCTGTAGTTATAGCAACTTTACCACGATTATGTGAAAGGAATAGCAAATTTTAGGCCTGGAACAGAATACAGTAGTTGTAGTTTGTATGTATTTGAAAATGAATGAAAATGAAAATTTCGAATTTTGCGCTTCAACTGCAAGGACTATTACAACTACACATTCTGTTGACAGTGTATACATATTAAGTTGACACTACTTTGAAACTGCCGTTTTTAACTTTTGCAGCTTACAGCGCTATTCTTAACGTTGTACTACAGCGACTCTTCTGTTCCCCACTTTATTGTTTTCAATTTGCTACCTCGTTCATTATAAAACTGCATTACAAATGACTACAGGTTGTTTGAACGTCATTGTTATTATCAATTTACAAATAAAAACGCTGTTACTCCTCTTTCAAACACTTTGCTGCACTTTTATACAGGTAACCAGAATTGCGTACCTGCACATTAACGCAGCTAAATACATGTATTGCACGCATGTAAAATATAGCCCATAAGAGACTAATGCCCAATTTTCAGGATTGATATTAAAACACAATTATTTTTAAAATCGTTTTACATAAATACAAAATTCTCTTCTTCACTAAAAACTTAAGTGGAACTTAAGTCTCCGATGTGGTACACTTAATTTCAACTTAAGTTACCATTGTAATATTTGAGCAAGGTGGCCTCAATATCGCAACAATACAACAACAACAGGCAAAGCATTAACAGTCATCTGTTTTCTCAGACCACCTTGTAAATAAAAACACTTGTTTATATTTTTTTTTGTATTTAGTAGTGCTACCATACTTTTATCTTAATTAAATAAGACTTTTCAAATAAAAATCAAAAAACCAATCTGTATTTAAATACGATTTAAGTTTTTATGAAAATTAACTTAATATAGATTTAAATACAATCCTGAAAATTGGACATAAGACTAGTCCAGAAGTAACCCAAACGTATTGAAAAAACATGGTATATTTGATATTACGATGTCCTAGGGCTAGACCATATAACCCAGCTTTGCTTTACAACGGAATAGTCTTAAAACTACTCCATGGTATACTTTTAGTTTAGTTTTGAAATCGTTTAAAAACGAAAACATGTCCATTTAGAACGAAAACATGTCGCTTAACAATGGCATGGTTCATGTTGTAAGTAGTCCATTTTATCTAAAATGGATCAAGAAGTCCAATATTATTTGCAAGGTTTAAGTTTATTTTTAAGTACTGAATCAATTCACATGATTCGTGTAGTAAAAAAATTTAAAGTATCCAAGAATATAATATTTATTACACAGTACAACATTTTTCCGGTGATTGATTCGGGACTCAATTCTGATAATTGGTTATGAAATTAGACCCAAAAAGAAGAACTTCTTCATCATTAGTTTGGTCATGGTACCTCAATAAATAATTTAAAAATTAATTTGAAGTTAGTAAGTATCGTATAGGGGAATTTGTCACGTTTAAGGCTCTTTTGTTTCTCATAACTCGAAAACCACTTATCCGAATAAGCTGAAACACATGTTGCGGCAGTTGTGGTAACAATATTGTTGGTCTGGGTGTCAGTGTATTTGTTTTGCAAAAAAACAATGTAATTTTTGACAAGGCTCTTCTACAAAATCTTGCCATATATTTCTTGGAGTCACACATATCGCCACGGAAATCATTTTTTTTGTAGTCGCCTTCATCAAGAGTAAGTGAAGATTCAAACTCTCTGCCGTATTGGTTTGTTTGTCTTTTTTGGTTGGGGAGTTGTTGAGAGGGGTAAATGCTTGTATAGTTGGTTTTCAGTTTGGTAGTAGTTGTTAAGGTGTTTAGAATTTTTTTTAGCAAACATTTTTTTTCTCTTCTTTGGAATATCACAGTGTTTTTTTTTTGGTTTCCGGTTTCCTTTGTTTTATTTCTGTTTTGGTGGTGCTTGTTTGTAAGTGTAATTTAGATGTTTGTTATTTATTAATTTATTTGCAGTTTTTTTTTTGTTCTTATGATGGTTGTTCTGGTGGTAATGAGTGTAGAAAAAAATAGAAAAATCATGTGTTTTTAAGTCGTCACAGTTGCGTAAAAAGGGAGTAGTGTAGAATTCGTTGTATTGCCAACATGAAAGGGCTGTTATTGTGAATTAGGAACAAGGTGGTGAAAAATGATAGCACATATGGAATGTGATCTGGTAACTGGTGGTTGGAAAAATCCATGACAATTGGAAAATGTAAATGGTAGCGCCAAAAAGAACCTATTGGAAATTGAAATCCAAAAATGGGGATCATGTGTAGATACACGGGAAAATTTGTAAATGCAGAAAGATAGAGGAATAAAGTATATGTGTATAATGTCTTAGTTTTGTGTTTATTTATATTATTTTATATTATTGTAAATATTATTATTTTTAATTATTAAAATTTTGTTTATAATAAATAATGTAAATTTTAATTTGAAAAGTTAGGTCTTTGATTTAGAAAGGTACAGGTAATGATGGAGTGGTAAGTGAAGAGAGAGGTCAAGTGGAAAGTGGGTCATAGGAAGAAGATAAGCGGATGCTTCTATGACATGGTTGGGAGGGCCAAAGGAGACGAATAGCTGTCTCCCAAATTCTTCATGTGGTAGAGTTGTGGTTAGTGATAGTTTGATTTGTATTTTTATGTTTCATTGTTTTTTTTATGTTCGAATACGAGGCTGGTGAGGAGGGTTGGAACCCCCCGAGAAAAAATGCAGAAGAGCTAGTGGGAAACCTCGCCAGAACAAACGGTTCGTAACAATAATGGCGCCCAAATTAAATATAAATAAATCCCAAATATACAATACATCGACGTATATGAAGGTATATAAATAGCCCAAAGGTCCTTGGTAGGAGGTAAAAGCAAGGCTGGTAAAGACTTTTTAACTCATAAAATTTCTTTTTGAGCCGCAAGGTAATAGTGAAAACTATTAGCTTTGTTGAATTAGGTACAGCTGCCTTGCTGGGGCTTTCTACTAAGTGGCTGTATATTTACAGATGATATTTTTGGTATTGTAGCGTGGGAGTTTGAATATGGAAGACATCCCATTGGGTACTGGAGATGTCGAATAGTTTTGTTTTTTTTTTAGTTTCAGTTTTAACATATTTTTTTTTGTATGGAAAGTGCATTTGATTGCAACCGCTTTGATATTGAATATCGGAGGACTGTAGTGTTATTACGATGTTGATTAATATTTTGTTTTAGTATTTTTGTTTGAATAAGCCTATGTTAGCCGCTCGTAATATTATTGGAGGTCTGTTGTATTGTAGGCAAGATTTTAGGGAAGCTGAGTGTTTTCAACCTTTGCCTACTACGTAATATAGTAACCGTTTTGAACCATTGTTCTGAATCAGTGCTTACTGGACACTAATAGTCTTGGGAATTTTTTTTTGAAAATACTAGGTAAGATAAATTTTTTTTTTGTGCAATACTAGTCGAAAGGAAACATGAAGTGAGGCCTTAATGGCATTATTTTTTTTAATATTTGTTATTATTTATAAACCACACTCAATACACTCTCACGAAAATTTTATCAAATCCAAATAAATTATATGAAATTTATTCAGTTTTTTTTTTATTAATTGTTTAATTTAAAACTAATTATTTTCCGTTTGTGAGTCTAATTAGAAGTTTGTTTTGATATATAGATATTTTTTTTAATACATTTTTATATTCATATGTTGTTATTGTTTGTTCCGAATCATTTAGAAATAATAACAGCGGTGTGAATAAGAATAGGGATAAAGGGTAATAGATTTTTAGTTTTTTTTTGTAAGTTAGTAGAATACGTTTTAATTGTTGTTTAATTTGTGTACTTTTCAATATTTTATATATTTTATAAATTTTTATTTGTTTTATATTTCTATTATTTAGCTCTATTTAATTTTAATATTTTCTTTTGATACATTTTTTTTTGTGTGTTAGTTTTTTTTTACTTTTGTTTATACATTTTATGGCCGAGAATCCTAAAGTAGGGGAAAAGGAAAAAGAGAGTTTGAGAAAATCGGACCGATTAAAAAGGCATAGGGAAAGAAACGTGTCATTTGATTTGAATCGTTCGTCACCTCAGGTTCAACCTAAATATAGAAAAATTAATAAATCCACTAAAATGGCAAATAGACCTCCTCATATTAGTGATCTGTCGGGGACAATTAATGTCCAACAACAGAATACCGGTACTAGACCTAAGGATAGGGTGGGTACGCGCTCCAGTGTGGCTTCATATGAACCAGGTCGGGAGGAAGTAGCACCTAATGTTAGGCAGATGGTAACTGATAGTGTGGAGAATATGAGGACTAGTTTGGATAGGTCGATGGAGAAAATTATAAGTGAGAAAATTGGTAGGGAAATGCAAAAGGTGCAGGCGAGTATGAATCTTTTATCCGACGCGATTAGGAGTCTTTCGGTGAGGGATCAGGTTCGCCCTCAAACCCCTGAAAATGTCTTCAGACCGGTTGAGGGTGGTCAGCCTCCGTCATACGCTAGGGTTCACAGGTATGATTTTCCCCCACCACCAGTTGCAAATGTTCACAATGACACATGGAGAATCCGTGTGGATAAGTTTGGACTGGAGTTTAAAGGTGGTAATGACCAGTTGTCAGTCGAGGAGTTTATATTTAGACTAGAACATATGCAAAGGCAGTACAGAATTCCATGGCAGGAGATTTTGAGGGATTTTCATCTCTTGGTTGCTGGTACGGTTAAACAGTGGTATTGGGCTCTGCTACAAACAACGGTAATTTCTGATTGGACTACGCTTAGATTAGCATTATTGAATCGGTATAAGACAATACGGTCTAATTGGGAATTAATGCAAGAGCTAGTAGAAAGAAAACAGAGACAAGGCGAGTCGATAGACGAATATTTTCATAACCTTAATTTATTAAGAGCAAGATTAGAAGTGCCGGTAGCTGAAGGAGAAATGATAAAGATAGCGAAGAGAAATTTAAAAGAAAATATTGCCCGAATTGTTTACCCAATGAATGTTTCTTCGGTGGAGCAATTGAGGATGGAATGTCTCGAAGCAGAACGTATTTTTATAAGAAACCAAACCAGAACAATTATACCTCAACAGTCTAGACCACAAAGGTATATACACGAAATCGTGAAGAATTTTGATGAGGACGAGCAGGCTGAAACTGTACCGGAAGTAGCATCGATAGACAGCCCACCAGTATGTTGGAATTGTCAGCAGGAAGGGCACGTTTTTCGAGATTGTCTGTCCAGGCAAAGAAATCTGTTTTGCTATAAGTGCGGCAGACCAGACACTATAACACCTAAGTGTCCGATTTGTAGCAACGAGCAGGGAAACTCCCGAAGGAACGTGGGTATAACGGGGTTGCCACGTTCGACGGAACTTGCCCCGAGACAACCACAAAACTAATACCAAAATTTTCGAGAATTCGTCATTTAAAGTCTTTAGCTGAACGGGAGCAAAACTACGCCAGAGTTAGGGAACAAATATTGAGCGATTTAAATGAATCAAGTGAAATGGAGAACAAAAAGGGGAATAAAACCTCGTTATGTCATAGGGTAGATAAGCAGCAAATAGATCGGAAAGGGTACGAATATATCCGCAAAATCAGAAATGATTTTATTAATAGAAAGAATAGGCGACGTCTTATAGTTGATGCCATTAGCCGAACTAGGACTGAGAGGGATGCCAGACCATATGCTGAGGTAATAATTCAGGGTAGGAAATTTTCTGGTCTTCGGATTCAGGAGCGTCAGTCAGCCTACTGGGAAAGGACTGCCGCGAAATTGTCTTGGATCTGGGGGCTGAAATAGTAAATATTTTTTGTAATGTCCGCACGGCTAGTGGGCAGCGGCATAGGGTTTTAGGAAAATGTAATTTAGAGGTCGATTATAATGGCAATAGTCATATTATCACATTTTACTTGTGTCCTGATTTAGATCAGACAATGTACTTAGGTATAGATTTTTGGCAAGCGTTTAGAATAGCCCCACATGTAGTACCTGTGTCAGAAATAGGATCAGAATTATTACAGGAAATGAAAAGTGAAGAGACGACACACAAATTGAACAAACATTTATTGACACAACAACAACAACAACAACTGGAGGAAACAATTAGAAAGTTCCCTTCATTTGAAAGGGATGGATTGGGTTGTACAAATCTTGAGAGGCATGAGATTAAGCTGGTAGAGGGTACGAATCCGATAAAGGATAAACATTATCCTATTTCTCCTGCGGTTCAAGCCATAGTCTATGCAGAGATAGATAATATGTTGAAATTAAGGGTAATAGAGGAAAGTAATAGTCCCTGGTCGAACAGGACCACCGTGGTTAGAAAACCAGGTAAAATTAGGTTCTGTTTGGATGCGCGTAAACTTAATGCGGTGACTGTTAAGGACGCGTATCCCCTACAGAACATAGACGGTATTTTGAGTCGCATAGATCAAACGCATTATATAAGCAGTGTCGACCTGAAATATGCGTTCTGGCAAATTGAACTGGAAGAAGAGGCGAGGCCTTATACAGCCTTCACAGTTCCAGGTAGACCACTGTACCAGTTTCGTGTAATGCCGTTTGGTCTATGTAACGCGGCTCAGCGTTTCTGCCGTCTAATGGATAGGGTGATTCCAGCTAGGTTGAAGCAGAACGTATTTATTTATTTGGATGATCTCCTCATAATATCGGAAAAGTTTTCGACGCATTTAAAGATTTTAGATGAAGTTGCAGAATGTTTACGACAGGCAAATTTAACTATAGGTTTAAAGAAATCGTTATTTTGTTTTAAGGAGCTACGGTATTTAGGTTTTGTAATAGGCAGTGGTATGCTCAAAACGGACCCAGAAAAAGTTAAGGCCATGCAGAAAATTCCATTACCGAAAACGCCAAGAGAGGTAAGAAGCTTCTTGGGAACCGCTGGATGGTATAGGCGCTTTATTAAGGACTTTGCCAGTACCTCAGCACCCATAACCGATACGCTAAAGAAAGGTAAAAAGTTCAGTATGACTCCTCAGGCGATAGAAGCATTTGAAACACTTAAAATGTCACTAACAACTGCGCCGGTTTTACGTCATCCGGACTTTAGTAGGCCGTTCTATATACAGTGCGATGCCTCAGAGTATGGAGTGGGAGCGGTGTTATTCCAAAAGTTTGGCCAGGAAGAGAATCCAATTGCGTTCTACTCGCAAAAATTGAATAACTGTCAGAAAAACTATTCTGTAACAGAGAAAGAGTGTCTGGCAGCAGTTCTGGCTGTAAAACGCTTTAGGCCGTATGTGGAAATGATGAAATTCACCGTGATAACCGACCACGCTAGCCTGAAGTGGCTTATGTCTCTGAAGGACCTAAGTGGCCGTTTAGCAAGATGGTCACTCCAGCTCCAGGCCTATGACTTTGAAATTGAACACCGCCGAGGATCAGAAAATGTTGTCGCAGATATGCTATCGCGAATGCCGGTTGAAGAAATACAGGTCAATGACGAGTTTTTTGATTTTGAAACCACTGCATTTGAAGATGAAGAGTATATACAATTAATAAAAAGTATCGAGGAAAACAAAAGCAAACTACCAGACCTACGAATTGAAAATGGAAAAATTTATAAAAAAACCAGTTTTGAAAGTTTAGACTGTGTCAGTTCAAATGTATGGAAGTTGTGGGTTCCCCAAGATATAACACACATTTTAATTGAAAAGGCCCACAATGATGTCACATCAGCCCATGGAGGAGTTACAAAGACTCTGGAAAGACTTAAAAGGCTGTATTATTGGCCACGTATGGTAATTCAGGTGCGACAATATATCCGGCAATGTCAGATTTGTAAAGAGACCAAAGCTGTTAACCATCATACCATGCCGACTATAGGGTGTCAGGTTCAAACTGATCGACCGTTTCAGAAAATATATGTCGATTTTTTAGGGAAGTATCCCCGATCTAAAAACAGTAATGCGTACATTTTTATTGTGGTGGATCACTTCACCAAATTTGTATTTTTGAAAGCGATGAAGGAGGCTACCTCAAAGAACGTTGTCGAATTTTTAGTGCAGGAAGTGTTTCAAAAATTTGGTGTCCCTGAGGTCCTTCACAGTGATAATGGACAACAGTTTATCTCGAAGCAATTTCAGGAAATGATTGGTATATATAATATTAATCATTTAAAAACCGCATTTTATTCCCCGCAATCGAATGCTGCGGAAAGGGTTAACCAATCAGTGTTGGCTGCTATTAGGGCTTATCTAGAAACCGATCATAGGGACTGGGATTTGTATCTTCCCGAGATAGAATGTGCACTAAGGACGTCGGTCCACTCAGCCACGGGGTTTTCACCTTTTTTCGCTCTTTTTGGATTCCATGTATTTTTGAATGGAAGCGATTATAAATTAGCGAGAAAATTAAAGTCAATGTCGGATCATAATATAGAAAATTTGGAAAACAGTGATAGGATAAAGACTATACGAGAGAAAATAAGGCAGAACCTAGATAACGCATACGTAAGAAGCGCCGAAAGATATAACAAAAGGGCAAGAATGGTTAATTTTAAGCCAGGCCAGGAAGTCTTTAGAAGAAATTTCGCACAGTCAGACTTTAAAAACAATATCAATTCAAAATTTTGTCGCAAGTACCTTAAGTGTCGCATAAAAAGACTAATAGGCAGCAACATGTATGAATTGGAATCGTTGCAGGGCAGGCCAATTGGTATTTTTCATGCTAAGGACATTAAAATGTGATAAGTGCAATACATTTCTGCTGAAGTAGATGACGTGGTAGTGCAATATAGGGTTAAAATTTAGGTGTAGGGTATTGAGTGCAATATTGGAATTAAGTTTCTGTTTGTGCTCGTCCCGTTTACCTTTTTTTTTAATATGTGTAACTGTACACACGTTGTTGTCGTAATTATACACCTGATTCATTAATTATTATATTATACACGCAATTATACACTATATAGTTTTGTTTTTATGTTCTGTTTACATGTTGTCAATTTAACCCTACTCTATTATCCGAATGAATAAGACACGGGACAGGAATTAGTTTCAATCTATGGAATGACCTTTTATTTAGTATTGAAAACGGGATAATTACAGGGACAGTGAGTTCTAATGAAAACTGGACAGCGTGAGGCTAAATTCGGTTGGCACTTCTTTGGGAGTCGCGTAAGAGGGAATAATCTGAAAGAAGTGGGCAATAATGAATGATGGGTATGAATACTGATTTTACATACCTTGTATTGCCCGGCTGAAGACTCTTTTTCAGGGTGTGGGAGTTCCCCGCGTGTGCTTATTTTGCTGTTTGCATTCTTTTGTTTAAATTTTTCTGCGCGCACACCAGCGCAGTTGTGGTAACAATATTGTTGGTCTGGGTGTCAGTGTATTTGTTTTGCAAAAAAACAATGTAATTTTTGACAAGGCTCTTCTACAAAATCTTGCCATATATTTCTTGGAGTCACACATATCGCCACGGAAATCATTTTTTTTGTAGTCGCCTTCATCAAGAGTAAGTGAAGATTCAAACTCTCTGCCGTATTGGTTTGTTTGTTTGTCTTTTTTGGTTGGGGAGTTGTTGAGAGGGGTAAATGCTTGTATAGTTGGTTTTCAGTTTGGTAGTAGTTGTTAAGGTGTTTAGAATTTTTTTTAGCAAACATTTTTTTTCTCTTCTTTGGAATATCACAGTGTTTTTTTTTTGGTTTCCGGTTTCCTTTGTTTTATTTCTGTTTTGGTGGTGCTTGTTTGTAAGTGTAATTTAGATGTTTGTTATTTATTAATTTATTTGCAGTTTTTTTTTGTTCTTATGATGGTTGTTCTGGTGGTAATGAGTGTAGAAAAAAATAGAAAAATCATGTGTTTTTAAGACGTCACAGTTGCGTAAAAAGGGAGTAGTGTAGAATTCGTTGTATTGCCAACATGAAAGGGCTGTTATTGTGAATAAGGAACAAGGTGGTGAAAAATGATAGCACATATGGAATGTGATCTGGTAACTGGTGGTTGGAAAAATCCATGACAATTGGAAAATGTAAATGGTAGCGCCAAAAAGAACCTATTGGAAATTGAAATCCAAAAATGGGGATCATGTGTAGATACACGGGAAAATTTGTAAATGCAGAAAGATAGAGGAATAAAGTATATGTGTATAATGACTTAGTTTTGTGTTTATTTATATTATTTTATATTATTGTAAATATTATTATTTTTAATTATTAAAATTTTGTTTATAATAAATAATGTAAATTTTAATTTGAAAAGTTAGGTCTTTGATTTAGAAAGGTACAGGTAATGATGGAGTGGTAAGTGAAGAGAGAGGTCAAGTGGAAAGTGGGTCATAGGAAGAAGATAAGCGGATGCTTCTATGACATGGTTGGGAGGGCCAAAGGAGACGAATAGCTGTCTCCCAAATTCTTCATGTGGTAGAGTTGTGGTTAGTGATAGTTTGATTTGTATTTTTATGTTTCATTGTTTTTTTTATGTTCGAATACGAGGCTGGTGAGGAGGGTTGGAACCCCCCGAGAAAAAATGCAGAAGAGCTAGTGGGAAACCTCGCCAGAACAAACGGTTCGTAACACACATTTAAAAAAATTACAATTCCTTTAATCTGTTCATACAACGTTTCGCTACATAAGCAACAGTTTCGCAGTTATAAATAAATGTACGAAGAAAAAAAATATATTTTGCCCAAAAAATTTAAATTTTTTATTTGTAATTCACAAAAAATCCAAAACGGTAAAAAAAAGTGTCAAGTCATATTACTTTCTCGTAAAGTCGCATAACCTATGAACAAAATGACACATAAATCATAAAAATTAAATAAATAAATAAAGGAATGAATTTCAAAAATTTGCTTGAGATGTCCACAAAATTCTTTGGAAAAAGCATTGATGACTTTTTTTATGATTCTTTATTTTGCATGAAAATAAACATTCCGATTCATATTACAGCTATTCTTACGCAGAAAATATGCAATTTTTATATGTTATCTATGCTTGGAAACAAAATTTAGAACATTTTCAATTATTGTCACTATCCATCCTCGTTGAAGTTGACGCTTGTGGTTCTGATGGCCTTATTTTCTTCGTAGGATGTTTTTTTTTACTAAACCTGGGATATCATGGGAGTAGGTGAACGTATTTGCTTCCTCAACGGAATAAAATTTCTGAAAATCAGCTTGGTGTTGTCGGTATGATGTTGCGCTAACATTTTGCTGTGTCAGTTTTCTACTTTTCAAAAATTATGTCAACATTTCGGAATTTTGCTGTGATAGTCTAATCTTAGCCGCAATGTAATCCATTTCAATTTGTGTTAGCGGTTGTGGTACATTATTTTCAATATCGGGTGTCCAATTAGCATCATTCAAATTGGTCGGATAAGTGAAAACGGTTTCGGCTTGCAAGGACACAGTATCCAGACTAGGAGGTTTAGGTGTATCGGTACCAGCAGCGCGATCAACTGGAAGTGTGGCAGTAAAAGCAGCAATATATTCTTTGGTTTTCTGTTTAATCCAGGACGAGAATTAATGCATGCGTATAACCTGGATTCATCATGTCCAGTTAGGTCTTCCACCCAAATTACTGGCTTCATAAAAGAAACCTGTCCACCTTTTCCATGTATCCACATTATAAGGGTTTATAACAATTTTTGCACACTGTGTTCGACGTAAAATTTGCACCACTTAAATCTGCTTCATCAAAACAATGACAATACGCTGTTTTGAATTCCTCAGTAATCAATTTTTTTTCGATCCAGTTGGCCTCTTTTTGGGACGATATAACCATAAACGTAACAAAAATTATCCAATTGTGGGCACTTGTTATTTTCCATAATTGGAAAATATATTATATGTTTTGTTGTCATTCACTTTTAAAACCCGGAGAAAAATTCACTTGTACTTCTCGCATTCGTCGACTCTTGTTAAATGACAAAAATCGATAAAAAAAAAAAAATACTTTAAATACTACAAATATTTCAATATTTTACTGGCAGGTACTTATGAAATATGTTTTCGAAACGTTCCAAAACATGAGCACTCATAAATGTGGGTGCAAATTCGATTAAAAAATTATGCAGGTAACTAACGGAAAAACCCAAATAATTAAAAAAGGGCACTTTCGGAATGAAAGCCCACACGGAAATTTGATATATTTTAGGTTTTTGTATACCCTCCACCACAATTAATTGTGAAGAGGGTATACTAAGGTTGTCATTCCGTATTAAACTTTTTTATAATCATCTCAGACCCTAGAAATTATATATATTCTGGCTCCTTGAGTAATTCTAAGCCGATTTAGCCATGTCCATCTGTTGAAACACGTTCACTTTCGAAAAATATAAAGAAAGAAATAAACAAACTTGGAGTCAAATTGCTTGTAGTTATCACAATCAGTTTGGGATTGAAATCCTGCAAAATCGGTTCAGTAGGATCAGAGCTATGAATCAAAATGAGGAACCACCACCCAAAAAAAAATTATAACTTTGTTGCAAAAACTAACATAAATGGTGGCACAATGAACGAAATGATATAAGATTTTGCAAAAATTCGTCTTATTCGACCCGAAATCACGCTATAAAATTTCGTGAAGATCCGTCTATAATTTACCCTTGGCCCTATAACAACCCTACTCCCGGAAAACCATTTAGTACGGCTAAAACCGTAAAAATAATGATATTATTACAAAATTGTATATGCACAGTTTTATAGGACTATAAATGACACTTACAAATTTCGTGATGATCGGTCCATAATTTACTTTAGGCCCCATGTAAAGCTCCAATATTAATCCACCTCCTGAAACTAATTTGAGATGCTGCTTTTTTGATTGCAAGTTAAAATTTTGAACTATTTAAATGGAGTGCAGATTTTATACATTCGAAAACTGTGTTTAGTGAAAGTGAAAAAATAATTGCAATACCACTCAGTTTTTTAAGTGCTGATAAAAAACATTCAAATCATCACTAAAGCTGGCAAACATAGTGCAAACTAATTTTTTTGCAGCATAATTTATTAAAAGTGCAGTGCTGATTTGAATAAATATTTAGTGAGTGGACTATCCCCAACAATGGAAGCCATAGATAAGACCCTCTATTAGGGTATTCATTTAATTGGGCTTTTGCCTTAATCGGTATATTGTTTTATTAATTAATCGAGGTTTGGTTAAATCGATGAATAATCGGTTAACCGACTAATACAATTTATTTATAAATTAATTAATTTGAATAAATAAAAAGGGAAAACTTATTTATTACTTGGAGTTTATTAGTAAAAAAACAATAACATAACAAATCTTGAGCTAAAACGGGCAAACAAAAAAATAATTTAAAACTATGTAAAACATATTTTTTAATTAATAACATTTCCCTATGACGTGCTAAATTCCCAACTTTTACTTTTGATAAATACACTAAAATTTATTGTTGAGAGAATTTTGTTTCTATGCGCATTTCACGCATTAGGCCAGATCATCAGGAAATCTTTTTCCAAAGATTTTAAAAAAGCTAAAGATATTATACAATTAAAACTGTTAAGCGAATAAGAATTATAAGCCCTAGTTTTAATCAAAGCTAAAACAAAACACCAACAATAAACAGTGAGTTTATCTTTTCTTACACAATCTTTAATTTTTTTTAAATTTAAATCTTTAAATTTTTGACTTGGAAAAAATTGTTTAACTTAACGTAGAGGTTGGATAAATCGAAAGCAACCCATAATACATTCTGTATTTTTTCAGCCTTTTTCCCGGATTTCCCAAAACATATAAAACATTCAATTATGCCAATACAGTCCTGTTTTAATTTTTTTTAATTTTTAACACTTCTAATTGTTTCGCGTAATTCTGTTGTTGTGTCACTATCGAGAGTTTCTTCTCTTGTCAGGTCATCAACTGACTCATCCTGACAAAGCTCAGCACCGAACATTCTGCAGAAAAAGTTCATTTCCGAATTCCTTAACTTCTATGAAAAAATATTTCTAAACACGACTTTTTTTTGTTGCACTTTGGTGAACTTTAATACAGATAGCATTGTAAAATTCTACATATTTGCATTTTAGAATGCATTTAAAAAACTCACCCATAATTAAAAACACAAAAAATATGGTTTAATACAATAAAATATTAATTTGACACATTCGAATAATTTAATAGGTTAATCGACTGAAATTAACCGGTTTAATCGTTAATCGAAAAAAGCCTATTTTAAATTAACCGATCAGTTAATCGGGTAGTAATTAATCGGTTAACCGATAACGTTAAAAAAAAATACAAAACAGTGATGCCAACCGTAGGGAAATTTTCCCTTTTTGTAGGATTTTTTTCGTAAAATTTCAAGCGTAGGGAAAAAGGGACAGATATTTTTTTTTTTTTTTTTTTTTAATTTCCTAAGCTTATCCCGCGAAGCTTTATGCTTGTCTGCAGGAAAGAAACCAGAGTCTCAGGCGGGAATCGAACCCGCAACCCCGGCGCTGATAGTCTAGCTCTCTACCAGCTAGTCTACCGGGGCAAATGTAGGGAATTTAAAAACTTTTTTCTCATTTAAAATATATTGATTAAAAATACGTTAATATTCGTCTTGTTTTTATTTAAAAATTAAAATGTTAAATATACAAAAGCATTGAACTACAAAAGTAGTACTTATTAACATACTATACTATAAGACCTAGTAGTCTGGCAATCTTCAACAATTAAAGCACAGACGCGAATAACATTGGTAAAGCAAATTTTTGCAAAAAAGTTTTTTTTTCAGATAACCGTTAGCATTAGTCTCTTACACTGTTTAAACCTCAAATCACCCAAAATTATGCACCTTAACACCTTCAAAATGACAAACAGAGTCAACAAGTGGAAGAACGTTGTAAGTTACTTACAAATTATTTAAGCGCCGCTTGCGTAGTTGAAGAACGTTTTAAATGACATCGCGATTGTGGATATGAAACGTTTTTCCACTAAGAAAACATATAAACTGTAAATTTGCATGCAGCGTTGCCGTTGTGACACTAAATTATCACTTTTGACCCTTTTTATGCCAATGACACTTTTTGTGACCCTCTTTTTAATTTATCCCTTTGTATCATTTTAACAAAATTAATGACACTTTTTGAAATTAAGTACAACTTTCCATATTCCTTACGAAAGTTGTCGCGAGTTTTGTGAAATACATATACAAATTGGTAGCATGTCATAACGCCCAGCGTCATAGTGTCCACGGACACTATTTACAAACAAACTTAAAATATAGAAACTTGTGAGTCCATGCTTTCCTCTCTGAATTTGCTCGAATCGGAGCTGAAAGAATGGACTCCAAGTGAAGATCAAATTACAAAATAATGAATAAGTATTTCTAAAAAATTAAAAACATTCAAGGGTTTTCTGAAAAGAATTTTAAACGTCGTTTAGTAATAAGATTTCTGTAGTACAATAATTTTATGACAAATATTATACAATTATTTCTCTATTAAACAGAATTTTATAACAAAAATTATAAAAATTAAATTTAAAGTGCATTAAAAACAACTTCCAAATTCTTGCGTATTATCAAAGGAATGTACCAGTGAATTGTTTTTTAGTTTTAAGATTGATTATAATTGAAGGATGTATAATTACTTTTATTTAAGTCAAATGTGTTTATTTAATACATACTAATAAACTTGGCCCTATTTTACTTTAAAATAACCCTTTTTTGAACCTTTATTTTCTTAAATACCCTTTTTATGACACTTTTTCGAAATTTTCAACGGCAACCCTGTTTGTATGTAATTTAAATATTAAATTTCTTGATATTTTGCATAAAAGTTTTTATTATAATTTTTTTTAATAATCTAAAGAAAAAAATTATTAATCTTGCCTGTTAAAAACGTTTTTTTGCTGTCCTGAAAAATAATTATTTTGTAACTTAAAACGTTATTCGCCGCTGTGCTTCAATTGCTAAAACCGTGTACCTGTATATAAGTGGCTCCGTATTATATATTAAGGGGCTACGAATATTCGTTGTCTCATTTGCAAACTATACTCTAATTTTTGCCATTTGCATTCGCACTCACATTCGCTAAAATATATCCGAATATTAAAAGCGAATATCAAGGAAGGTAGAAAGGCTGGTGTGAATTCTCCTTCACACTTTCACCCAGAGACCAATATGGTCAATTGTGACGCCTTATTTAGAGATACATATGTAAAGACGGCAAGTAGGTGAAACAAAGATTAAAAACATAAGACAAATTTATAAGATAGATATGAAAAGAAAGTTACGGACCAAACCCGTGAGAAATCCTACTCAACAAATTTCGCCCTGCGTGCGGCCAGCACCCATTAGGAATCCTATCAGACCCTCGAGTCCACAACCCGAGACATCCCCTAATTCGCCAAGGAATCTACTGCCCAGCCACCTCAGCCTGCCGCCCTGTAGCCTGGGACAGTGGCACAGAATGTGCTCAACTGTCTCCAACTTCTCCAAGTCCTCACACAACCATCCTCACTGCCATCCTGCCTATCATGCAGTGCCCCTCGATAATTCCTATAATGGTCCTAACGCAGACCCTTCTCCTGCCCAGCAGCGACTCCGAATCGGACTCTCTAAGCACTGGCCACAGCGTCCGTGATACCCGGCAGTTCGTTCGGTTCCTCCAGGCTCAATTGGTCGCGCCTAGAATCCATTCCCTAAGCGAATATCTAACGAATGAAATTTCTAGATAGAAATTAATTTGTAAAAAAACAATCACACCATATGAACTAAGAGAAAAGTAAGTACTCGTCTCGTCAAGTTCTCATTATTTTTCTGCTTATTTTGTAAGCAAAGTTTTTGCTAGGATGGATTTGGCTTCCTTATTGAGAACTGAATTTAACTGATTTATGGTTGCTCTTGGCAATAATATTGTTGCAGTACCTAACCATAATATACATATCGTCACCTAATATGCAAAAGGGCGTAACAACAAAAAAATTCAAAATCGAGTTTTTGATTGATTATAAAGCACTAAACTAAATTACATGTCTCTCTAGAATTTTGAACTTATACGTCAAGAAAAAACGATTTTACAAACGAAATTCAAAAGGCCGTAACAACAAGTGTATAAATTTCAAAAACAAAAAGGCGTAACAACACACTTGAACGAAAAAAAAATTTCTCTTTATTTTGGAATAACTAAGTTGCCTACGATTTTTTTGTCAATTTGTGTTTGTAATTTTTTCGTTCAATGTTAACGGTAATATTTTGAGTGAGTGGTATTGTGAAAAAATTAAATAAATATTAAAATATTTGTAAAAAAAAGTTAAATGGTAAATAATAATAAGGAAACTGAACACAAAAGAAAACGGATGAATGGCAAAGCATACGAAGGATTTCTCATGGGGAAAGTATGTGAAAGAAATCCAAGAGATTTAAAAGTGGGATGTTCATCAACTTATTGTGATAAAAGTAAAAAAAATTGCAACCTTTTTTCAGAATTAATAGATATTTTAAAATATTTATGTACTGTTTTAATACAATGAATTTTAATAAATTTTGATTTTGAAAATACAACAGTTTTAAATACGGAAAATAATTATAAACGTAGGTTTATGTTAGAAATGTTGCAAATTATAATTGTACCGACAATATCGAGAATTAATTTTAAGTCAGATACTGAAAGTTTAGTACAAAATTATAGGCATTTAATTTGTAAAAATATAAACGGACGTTAATAATTTATTTATAATGTAATAGATTAGTTTTTAAATTGGAAAACCTTTTTTGTTTTTAATTGAAAATTGTTGTATGACTTTTTGTTAAATTTATTTCATTTGTTAAAAATTGTTATTTTTTGTCAAAAATTAAAGAAAAAAACCCTGAAGAAGGCACACAACGGAGTGCCGAAATATTGGTTCAATAAATTTAATATTTTTTAAAAAAAGAGACCTCAAGCTTAATAAAATAATAATAATAATAAATTTTGTAAAGGTCGAATAAAAGTCAATTTAAATTTTGTTTTTAATAAACTTCCTACAAAACATGTTTATTCCTTAATTAAGTGGGAAGAATACTTATATTCTAAAAACAAAATCACCATTTCTCATGTTTAATGTTGTTACGTCTTTTTGTTTCAGAATATCTAATGCCAAAAAGGCGTAACAACCATAACTTAAAAAATATTAACAAAAAATAAAAAAAATCTCAAGAAATAAGTCTGTAGTCGTGTTTTAAGCAAGACAATAAAATATGTCTTTTAAATCTAAAATATCTTTAATTCTACAACGTTTTTTGCTTCTCCTATAAAAAAATAAAAAGTGTTGTTACGCCCTTTTGCATATTAGGTGACGATATTAAAAAGCTAGCTTTCCCTCAACAATAAATTTCAGTGTATTTATCAAATATGAAAAACTGGGAATTTAGCACGTCATACGGAAATCGTATTAATAATGAATTTTGTATTCCCGAAAATAACTTTGATAATATACATGCTTGCATGTGCCCGTGCAAAAAACTGAATTGGCAAATTGGTTTTTTTGTTGTTTTCTTACGAAGACAGTAGAATGAAGCAGTTTGTTTTTTAATTTTGTTTTTTCTTTTTACCCACTTACAACTACAATTCGAGTCGGAAAGAACCCAACCAATTGTAGGGGAATGTAAGAAAAGATAAACTCACTGTTTATTGTTGGTGTTTTGTTTTGGCTTTGACATTGTTACAAGTAAGACTTTGAGTGTTTATAATTCTTATTCGCTTTAGGGTTTTATTTGTATAATATTTTTGGCTTTTCTAAAATCTCTGGAAAAGGTTTCCTGATGAGCTGGCCGAAGCATAGAAGCTAGCTTTCCCTCAACAATAAATTTCAGTGTATTTATCAAATATGAAAAACTGGGAATTTAGCACGTCATACGGAAATCGTATTAATAATAAAAAATATTTCGTTCGAAATAGATAACCAACTAGCAAAAATATATTTTCTTTACGCGTATAAATGAGACCAAAGTCTCGACTACGTACGAGTCTAAAATCCAAATTACAGACTATAGAATCCAAGATTGCTCCATGCGCATGATTTCCCGTTAGATGACGTAGTTAATTCAAAGCAAGGGTTATATTAGTTCCTTTAAACTCCTACAAGGAGCATAGGGCCAAAAAAGCAAGGGTTGCCAAGTATAAAAGTCCCTAAGCTTCACGACATTTGACAGTACTGGAAAGACAGTAAGAATAAACATATAAGTTGTCAAAAATACTACTAACTGTCTTCGTGACGTAGGCGTCCAGACAGTAGTTAAGACAGTTAATTTTTAAAAATGTGTCAAACGTGAATGTTGCAGTGCAAGTCCAGCTAAAGGTGTTTTACAATATCTAAGCAAGTTTAAAAATAGTTTAAAAAAAATTATATATGGGGGATTCACAAGGTGTCATAAAGTTATGTCTTAAAATAATAACATGAAAATATACGACTGTTGTGAACAACCCCTCATAATTTAGAATGCTATTTTTAATTTAAATATAATTTTTAATTCTAATCCTTGAATTAAAAAATTAAATTCGATCTTTCCTAACTATTTTCCATTCTTTAGTCGCAAATCACAAATAAATTTTATTGTGTTTGTTTACCAAACAGCAGAGTTCTAAGCCAATATAATTTGACGCCGCAAGTGTTTTGTTGCAAAAAATGCTAGCCGCAGGTTAAATTCGGATATTAGCCGGATAAAACTATACCATCAACGGCGACGGCTAAAACAACTAATGGGGTTCGGCTCAGCAGCTCAGCGCAGGTCTCTTCTGATTAATTACGACAGCACAATAAACATACTAAAGCCCTTATGACCAGTGATGCCAACTTAGTGCTTTTGGCACTATTTATGGTGCTTTTTGATGCCTCAAAACGCCAAAATTTTATCCATAGTGCCAAACTAAAAAAAGCACTAACTTGGTGCTTTTTCAATTTTTCGTGAGTGCCTTTAGTGCTTTTTACAATTTTTATTTTTTTTCTACCATTTTTTTTAAACTTTGATTGTATAGAGGATGATTTAGATGAGATTTGCTATTTTGGGTACAATGTTGAGAAGGCCTGTAGAGATTTTAAGATTTCAAATGATAAGAAAAGTGATAAAAGAAAGTTGCATTCGTTTCACCAAAAACTTTATTTACGAGGTTAGAGCTAGGCTTCCTAGTAATTTGAAAATTTTATAAAACGTTGCACTTTTAAGCGTTGGCAACATATTTTGTAATCGTACTAAAAACGATGTTTTGTTTTCAAAAAAAAAAAATGGCTTGAAAAAAAATTTGCAATTGTGAATGGAAAAATAAACAACGATTTTGAGTCATGTTAAAAAAACGTATTGAAAAGTTAAAAAAACATGCAGTCGGAAGCCGTACAAAAGAACGCAAAGACTTTAAAAACAAAATAAGAGCAAATACAAATACAAACTTGGTATAAGCAAAGTGTTAAATAAATTAGAAACAGCTGACAGAAAATATTTTTATAACGAGCGTTGTGTTACCTACCATTATTTAAGCGCTTTAGTTTTCAAACGCACGACACTCGTCTCCAAATAACCGCGTGTTGTGCACTTCTACCTCTAGTGATTATCAGAATACAAATATACTTGTTTTTTCTATTTACAAATTATGTGTGTTCTTTATTCAGAAGCGTACATAGCGTCATTGCAAATTTTCGGTAATTGCAACAGGTCAGATTTTTTCGAGCCACGAAAATCGAGCTCGCACTGAATTACTTTAAAACTGTTTTATGGCCAATTCAAACTCAGCTGATGATGATCCAAATGATTTGGATGATATTATTTTTATTGAAGATAATAATATGGTGCATTTAAAAATGCTTATATACAAATGTAAATACATATGTATGTATATTCATTATTAAATATCAAAGTATTGTTCTTGGGAATACAAAATTTTTAATTTACAAGGTTTTGTTTGTCGTGCTTAATTCGCAATTTTTATTTTTGATAAAAACACTAAAATTTATTGTTGAATTGCTTAGGCCAGATCGTCAGGAAACTTCATCCAAAGATTTTAGAAAAACTAAAGATATTAAACAAATCTAATTTAATGTTAAATGAAAGTGGTCACCAATCGACGACGTCGGCTTTTTTAAATTTTGGAGGTATATAATATTCGGCACAGCCGAATGCAACTTGTTTTGTGTTTAATTAAATTGTAAAAATAGCTCAGTGCTTTTTAACGCTTTTCTTTGTTCGAAATAGTGCTTTTTAGTGCTTTTCTTAAATTTTAAAGTGCTTTTTGCTCTCAAAAAGTTGGCATAACTGCTTATGACACTACATTTTTTATTCATTAATTGATTTAGAATTGATAGAAAGAAACAGTAAATTCTAAAAAGAGCAAACTATAAAATATGTAAAAAAAGTTTTTTCTAGTTTTTTTTCTCTTGTTATGGTTTTGTTTCAGGGATGGCGTTAAGATTTTTTAAAGTTGTACCAACAACTTTTAAAAATTATTTCTTTTTTACCCTAATTGTACTAAAAGATTTTTTTAGTTGAAATTAATTTTATTTATGTTCTAAAAACCCCAACAAAAAGGTATTATAACTCTTAGTTTAAAAAGTATCAACAAAAAGACCAATTGAAACAACTTACCCATCCCTGTTCTGTAAATTTTATTAAATGTTGCTTGTTTATGAGAAACCTAAAAACAAAAACCGGTAAATCGCTGAATTTGTCCATAAACCGCTGATTCAGCAACACTTTTAATATTTCAAGGTTGAAATGTTAATTTTAAGTTGAACAATTTTACATTTTTTTGACAAACCTTCATTTTTTATCGATAACTTTAGTAAAATGTTTGACAGTTTGCCATTTATCTTAATACAGTTGAACCCTTCGCACTTGGTAAATTCTATTACTTTATATTTGCACTGTTCACCAAAACTTGAACAATGCATTAAAAATGAAGTGTCATAAGGGCTTAAGCAAAGTGCTATTAATTTAAGACACTTTTTGTTAACAAAGCAACAACAATATTTTTAAACCATTGTAAAATGTTAGAACATTACGACAATATAACATAGTAGCACACCTTGTGAATACCCTAATAATGTTTTCAAACAAACCACTTAACAAAACAAAACAGAATATATTTATTTTTTTACATTTTGATTTTTTGTTTTTCTTTTGCTAAGATTACTGTTAGCAAATGTCAAATCACTGGCCAATTTTACTGTCTGCTAAATTTGCTAGACAGTAGACAAGACAGTTGGACAAGTTTGAATGAATTAGTGAAACAGGTTGCATGTATTGCAACTGTCTTGCCAGTACTGGCAAATGTAAACTCCGTGTAAGTTTGCCAGCTTGAAATTATTGGCCCATAGGAATTCAGTTCGCATAACGTCATGTGTGCGAAATGCGCAGAACATTTTAACTTTGTGTTTGGGATGGCGTTATCTTTATTTCTACCATTCTTGGTGTTATCTCTAAAGTTACTATCTTTAATGTTTTTTGATAACCTTATTATTATTTTTAATTTAAAAACTACAAACAATAGCAACAACCACACTAAAAACACCAGCTGACACAAATTTCACATTAAATCCTTAACAGGATAGAAAAAGAATAAAATAAAATATTATTTAATATTTGTACAGCCAGAAGACAAAAAAGAATAATCGCAGAAGAATACCAAGCCAACACTAGTATGTGTCTGTATTAACAGTTTGTTTTGTCAATGGTAGCAGCAGTGACAAAAACAACAGCTGCAACCTTTACGCAGGAACTAAACTCTTTTCCTAAGAAAATTAACTTAAGAGAAAATCCAGTGTCAACAATTATGTACTTGTGTGTATTGATGTTTATCGCTATTACCCTGTAGTTTTTTCGTGACAATTTACCCCAAAAGTGGCAGTACTATACACTGTAGACTGGTTATAAAACTATCCACATTGATCCTATACTCGGAAGACTGGTTCTAAAACTGTAGAAAGTTTTACTGTCACTTTGTGCTGGCACTTAGCTGTCTATATAAAATAGTAAAAAATGTCTGACATTGAGCATTTCATTCATTTTATGAGAAAGAGAGAAACAGAACGTATGACTACAGTAAACAGAGACAGTTAAGGGTAAGCCAAGAAGAGCCGGTTTATGAACTGTCTTTTTGTGGCCTCTTGGTGACAATTTACCCCCTCGTAGGACAGCCTCTTGTTAAAGTTGCCAGTCATATGGCTAGCATTCGGACTGGTTGTGTCATAAAGGGGCTAGTATTATAACCAGCTCGGAGACAGCCACATTAACTACAGGGTAGTTGCAAAGGCTTTTTCCGTTTTGTTTTTACATAAATTTCTTCATAAAAAATATTATTGATTTTTAAGAGGTTAATTTAATAGATTTCCATAGGAAATTCATTTAATAAATCTGTTATTAATCTGAAATATTTTTTATGAATAAGGCCTTAAATATGTATCATGACTAAAAAAGAAGTTTAAGTTTATTTAGTGTTAATACAACGTATGATTAGAACACAATGCAGGTTTATTTACAAGATCTGGTCTAGTATGGTTTATAATCTAGTCTATAGTTTCTTCCCTGGTTAAGTCTTTAAGGCCTTGTTAGTTAGTTAGAAGCATTTGGTAATCGCTTTCTTTCGTGAAATAAATTTATTGCAATCTAAAATACGTTTTTCGCCGAATTAATGTAAGTTCTTTAATAATTAAGCACGCGGGTTCAGCTTTGAACAAAAAGAAGGGGGCACCTTTGAACATGTTCAAATTCCAATTAGAATTAGCAATTGATGCAATTAGTTTATATTCTCTAATTGATCAAACAATTAGAATTAGTTCAACTAATTCCCATTAGCTAATTGAAATTTTTATTCCAATGGTAAAACTAATTGCAATTAGCTGCCATTAGCAAAAAAAATTGGTTAACCTTTACAATTAGAAATCTAATTGACTTCTGCTAATGCAATTAGATATTCAATTAGCTCGAATTACAATAAATTAAATTTCCTAATTGAATATCTAATTGCATTAGCAGAAGTCAATTAGATTTCTAATTGTAAAGGTAAACCAATTTTTTTTGCTAATGGCAACTAATTGCAATTAGTTTTACCATTGGAATAAAAATTTCAATTAGCTAATGGGAATTAGTTGAACTAATTCTAATTGTTTGATCAATTAGAGAATTTCACAAAAGAATGTTAATTAGCAATCATTAGCATTAGCTAATCATTACTTAACATGTATGTATAAAACTCATTTGTGAACTGAATTTTTTTATTTTTAAATGTTAATGGGTATTATATATTATATATTTTAACTTTATTTCTTAATAAATAAATCTAATTTATTTTATAAAAAAAATAGAACTATTTATGGTATTTTTGTACATAAACGCTATAAGCAAAAATTGCCGTTCAAAGCTGCCCCAGCCTAGTTCAAAGCTGCCCCGTATCGGGGGCACATTTGAACACAATGACTTCATCCATTAAAAAATAAATAAAAATTTAAGCCGAACTAAAAATAAGTTACTTGTATACATAAACTAAAGATTATATCCATACACATTAGTTGAGTTATGTAAAAAGTTAATAATTAAACAAAATTAATTTTTACGAGGCTTGAAAGCAAAAAGTGTTCAAAGGTGCCCCCCTCTCCCCTATGTATCATGACTGAAAAAGAAGTTTAAGTTTATTTAGTGTTAATACAACGTATGATTAGAACACAATGCAGGTTTATTTACAAGATCTGGTCTAGTATGGTTTATAATCTAGTCTATAGTTTCTTCCCTGGTTAAGTCTTTAAGGCCTTGTTAGTCTTACGTCAACGTATACGTTGCGGATCAGCTGTTCCGTTTTCCTACAAAAAAGAGGTAAATTATTGTTGGTAAATAATTTTATTAAGCAAAATTATTTTAACTTGTAAAGTAAACTTTTTTATTTAAAACTTAAGTACTTTTTAAAGTGATTTAACTGAATCTGTAAAGAAGTTCTAGATTTTTCTGCCGAAAATTAAAAAATTGCATTCATTTCGTTAAAATTTGTTCAAAGAGGTAAGTTTATGGTTTTGCCAAAATTGGAAAAGATAGGCATACAGCTCTTCTTCTTCTATACGAAAAAAAACTAACTCAATTTTTATGTACTACTTAAGTACTTTTTTTAATTAATCAAAATATTTTTTTTAACTAAAATGTAGATGTTTTTTTTTGGGTTTACCACTAATTTAACAAAGTTTGCCGATACTGAAAATATATACACACAGAAAAAATCAATGCAAAATCGTCGAAAACAAGATTGATTTTAAATTTTTTGGTTGTGATTTTGCTTCATAGGTACTTCGTGTTAATTAACCACGATTTCACAAAATCTTGCGAACAACATTTATTCTTTTAAATGAATTAAAATTCGTGTTAATTTAACATCCAGTAAAGTTAGAGCAAACTGACATTTATATTAAAATATCACTACGAATCACGTTGAATGAAATTTATTTCAAATTGAAACAATCTGACTTTTAGGTAGAATAAAGTTGATTTGAGTAACTCCGGGTCTCCACGTAGCAATATTTATTGCGGCAAACGTCAAATTTGATTGCTCCATTAAATTTGCGACGTATAGACCGCATATTGCCATGAGTGACAATCCATTGCGCAATGATTGCTCTTCTTATTGCTTGAGCAATTATTGCTTAGCAATCTGCTGTAAAATGAGTTGTCATTTTTCTGACATTTAATTTCTATGTACTTTTGTTTATGGTAAAGCAATTTCACGTGTTCTCCAGCAATATAATAAGCAATTATTGCTCCATTGTTCTGCCGACGTTTTTGCTTGTACATTAGCAATAAAAATTGCCACGTGGAGACCCAGCGTAAGAAATAACAGCGCGAGGAAGCTTCAATGACAACATACATATGTATGATAGTATTTTTTTTAGAATGATTCTAAACACTTACCTCCCAAACCAGGGAGAGAGAATATTATTATTTTTTTCCTGTTTCAACATGTTTCACATTTGTCGTATGTCCCTTTGTTTACAGAATCAGAATTCCTTTGAAAATTTGATGTATGTATTCAACTAAATAACTAAAAAAAAAAAGAATATGGGAATTTGTCTTCTTTTTATAAATGATTTTAAACATAAAAATAATAAATGTATGTGTGTTTTTCTTCTAAACAATATTATTTTAACATTTTTCATGTCGCCGTCAACGATATGTGTTACTGACGTTCTCAACGTCTGCAATGTCACAGCGGCTTCGGGTGCAATGTTAAGACAGTTATAACGTAACGACGTAATCTCTTTTGATAGTTTTCGACATGAGTTACAGACACAGTTTTTTCTCACTTTTCGAGAAACGATGGAATATTTTGTTTCACATCTTTTCGATGCGAGAAGTTCTCACTAAAGTTACAGAACATGGGTACTGGTTGGTTAAAGTAAAGTTTTAATAATGGAACACTTTTTACACGGCCGATAAAATCCTACCTTTAGCTATCGGTAAGTTATGAAAACGGACCTAAATATAAATTTTTTTTGTTATAAAATTCTGTTTAATAAAGAAATATTTGTGTAATGTTTGCCATAAAGTTCTTTTTTTAAAGGAATCTTATTAAAAAAGACTTTTAAAATGCTCGTTTAACGTTTTCGATTTCCAGCACACCCCTGATTGATTAGTCTCAGCTCGTATCCTTTGTCTAGACTCTATTATTGTCTAGTCTCTAATCTTGAATCAAAACATTTCACCAATAATTTTTTTTTTAATTTTTATTAGACTCATTTTTTAATTCCATTATTTGTAGTACAATTAGAAAATTTAGTTTAAGTATTGCATAATTTAAACATACATATGTATTTTTTTAAGTCTATTCATAAACCATCGACTCCCTTTTTGCCATCATTTTTGAAAATATTAAATTATCTTTCTTTTATTTTATTAAAGTTTTTTTTTAATAAACATAGACTTTTTCAATTTTATACTCTGTTCTATTTTATGACCAGGCACAAGGTTGTCATTTACAACATGCAATTAATTCTCAACAAATAGTGTATGTTTGCAATAATTTATGTAGTAAATGAGCTTGTACTCATACTTTTGCAATTACATTCAACTGAACAGTAACATCACCACTTCCGCCAAACAACCAGAACAACAAGTGTGTACGGAATTGTGTTTAGGTCTCATAAACATCATGCTGACATTATAATGGACTATCACGTCCTAATGCCAAACCGCGTAAAATGTCATCTCATACATACGAACGCTTAACAATAAAACCAACAAATATCTCAATACCATTATAAATACTCGTTCCAAAACGTTAAAAAAAATAATCATTTAGTCAACACACGCTACATAAATTGGCAAAGAACCAAAAAACAGAGAGACAACAAATAATGAGAACAGAAATGTGCAGAATGTGTAACATTTTTTGAAATTTGTATCGAACAAAATTATATTTTTTGTAAAGATCTGAAACCGCCAAACGGTTCAACAGATATCAAATAAAAAATTTCGACTTTTGATCCGTTTCGCACAACAATAGAGATTTTTCCGGAATTTTTCATTTCCCGGAAAAGCGGGATTTATTTTTCCATTTCCATTATAAAATGGTACAAAATATAACTTAATTTAATTTATTTGAATAAAAAAACAAATACCAATTCATGAGATCTAGTTAAATTAGTTATACAAAACTAGCTGTATGGTCCCGGCGCTGCCCGGAATTTTCCAAATAACATTTAAAAACTGGAAAATTTTGTTAATAACTCGACCGCAGCGCTATCTACAAGGTCTAAATTTTATTAGAAAAATCATTTTTGTTTAATAAATATATTTTGTGAATTGTAGGCAAGTCTTACCATAAATTAATTGAAATATCAAGACACCAGCGCCATATTTCGGGATTAAACTTAAGAGAAATCTGCACCCATGTTCTGTAACTTTAGTGAGACCTGTCGCGCCGAAAAGATGTAAAACAAAATATTCCATCGTGAGCATAAAGTGTGTCTGTAACTCATGTCGAAAACTATCAAAAGTAATTGCGTCGTTACATTGCAAATGTCATAACATTGCATTGAGAACGCCAGTCACATATCGTTGACGGTGACCAAAATTTACTAAAATTTTTCAACGACGGCGACGATAATACAACCGTCGCACAGTGGGAAATTTTACGAGAAGGCGGTCAAAATTCCATAACTTTTGACTGGATCGGTATTTTTTTATGCAATTTTTGCTCGATAGGTGCGATGTTAGGCTTTTATTTGCGCTTGTTGGGGCTAGAAACTTCCTAGCCTTTTAATATTAACTTTCAAAAATCGAAAATAAAAGAAACGCGGTAGGTTTCTACTTTTAATTCAATAAACAAAATTTATTTAGGCTTCTTGCCTTGTTGAAGTTGAAAATTATACTTAAAAACTAAATAACAAAAAGGTTTGTAGTAAGCCAACAAACTCAAAGGAAAACTACAAACTCAAAGCAGAGTATATACGTATGTATATACATACATCTGTATATGTTTTACAAAAAAAAAAGGAAATTTAAGAGAAATTCCTAACGAGTGCTCTACACTCAGAGAAAAAATATTCAAATTTAATAAAATTAAAAATAAAATAAAAATCTAAACAAAATTTAAACTTAAAATTAAGTTAAGCAAATTTTAAATGAAAAAAAATAATAAATAACAAAGAAAATTGAAAATTAGAAAAATAACTAAAATAAATCTGAAGTCGCTTCAACATGCTCCCCCCGAAGAGTGGCAAAAGCACCCCCTTTACGTCTAAGATTTGATCCAGCCAAAGGTAGATGCTTCCGTCCTGGTCTGGCTGCATTGTTGAATTCAAGAGCACTTTTTACAGGCCCTAGGGAGGCTTGCTTGGAGGTACTGTAGGGTTCTTCAAGATGAAGTTTCTTGGCCACGGGTGCCAATTGGGTGTCATCTATTTGAGAGATTGTGGCTTGTAGTGTTGCCACCGCGTTTGTTGGCCAGAGCTCTAGCTAACACAAGTCCCTCGCGCTGAGGTTCAGCGAGGACATCTTTTAGCTTGATGGTGTAGCGGAGTGTGGTGAAAAGCATTACAGGCCACCCAGTTGACCAAACCTTGCACATCCTCTGGTTGAGGTATACTGGTCTTGAACATGATGGTAGGCCAGGCAATTCAGGCAGTAATGCATAGGGTGGTTGAGTTGGCAAATATGGCATCGTGGTCGCTTTTCATCTGTATTTGTAGCAAAAGAAAAGACAGAAGTATATACAGTGTTAAAAAATACCTAATGCGACTGAGTTTTCTAATTTTCTATTTTTGTTGAGGAATTTGGTAGATCAGTTGGTAGGTTGTGGTGGGAGTTTAGTCATGTTATTGTCTGTCGGTAGCAAACATAGTTTTACCACTGGGCGTAAAATTATGCCCTTTTTGGTGACTACTTCAGCAACTCGTACTTTGCTGTCTCGACCATAGATTACGTTATTAACGCGACCTAGGAGCCACTCGGTAGGTGGGAGTAAGTCTTCTTTGACTATGACAATATCATTTGGTTTTAAGTTGTCGCGTTCTTTCTGCCACTTAAAACGGCGTTGAAGCTCGGTTATATATTCAGCTTTCCACCATCGCGCAAAAATATGTTGTAGCGCTTTTAATCTTTCCCAGCGTTTTAAAAATGGTAATTCTTCGAGCGGAGGTTCAGCAGGTGCTTCTGGTAGTGCTGTAATTGGAGCTCCTCTAAGTAAATGGCCTGGGGTCAGTGGTAATACTTCACCCGGGTTTTCGGTAAGAGGCGATAGAGGGCGCGAATTTAAAATGGCTTCGATACGGACTAGAAGCGTGCTGAATTCTTCGAACGTGAACGATAGGTTGCTGGTAACTTTCTTCAGGTGAGACTTCATGCTCTTGACCGCGGCCTCCCAGAGGCCACCCATATGAGGTGCACATGGCGGTATAAAAGACCAGGTAACGCCCAAGGTGGAGTACTTTTCGACTAAAGTCTTTTCAAGAGATTTCAAGAACTCGTGGTGGCCTTTAAGAAGAGCATAGCTTGCACCGACGAAATTTCGACCGTTGTCGGAAAACATGGTCTTGGGGAGTCCTCTGCGCCCAGTAAAGCGGTGAAAGCAGGCTAGAAAGGCATCGGTTGAGAGGTCTGAACAGACTTCTAAATGGACGGCTCGGGTAGAGAAACATACGAACACAGCAGCGTAACCTTTGAGAATCTTCGCATTTCTCAACGTCGAGGATTTAATATTAAACGGACCAGCGAAATCGACTCCGGTATATGTGAAGGGCAGGGAAAAGTTCACACGTTCTGGGGGGAGTGCGGCCATGATTTGGTGCTGGACCTTATGCTTGTAAATAGTACAGGCCTTGCATTCTCTAATGCATTTTCGGACAAGATTCTTTAATCTGGGGATATAAAAGCCTTGGCGAATCGCACGTAGCATTATATGGTGCTCAGAGTGGAGCATAATGCGATGGGTGAAATTAACTAGAAGCCTCGCGAAATGAGACCCTTCTGGCACAATAACTGGATGACGTTCCTCGTAGCTTAAACCTGAATTAATAAGCCTGCCGCCAACTCGTAAAAGGTCGTCCTTATCAATAAAAGGATTTAAGTTAAGCAGTCTGCTTTTGCGGCTTAACGGTCTCTTTTCCTTAAGACAATCGTATTCACGGTAAAAATACCTCTTTTGAGCGAGCGAGATGAGTCGAGTCTTCATCGAGCTAATTTCTTGAGCTGTAATAAACTTTTCGGTGGAAAATGGTTTCTTGAGAACTCGGTTGACAAATCTAAGTCGATAGCAAAGAATTCGCAACGCCCTTGGGAAAGATGAAAATTCTTCAAGTATATCTGTGCAATTTACGTCAAGATGAAAGTTGATTATAGACTTCTTTGTCTCTAAGTCGACTGGGTCAAACGTACGAGGTACTGGCCATAATGGTGTGGGAAGTTGCAGCCAGGTGGGGCCATGCCACCAGAGTTGATTGTCTGCAAGCTCCTGCGGGGAGCAGCCTCGAGTGCCCAGATCTGCAGGATTTTCTTCAGTCTTAACGTGTTTCCAGTGTTGAGTGCTGGCGATGCTGATGATCTGAGTCACACGATTTGCAACAAACGTTTTCAGCGCATACGGAGGTTTTTGCAACCAACCCAGTACAATGGACGAGTCTGTCCACAAAAAAAGTTCAAAGGGGAACTGACAATTTGTGACTACACTACGGATGAGTTTAGCCACCAACAAAGCTCCACACAATTCTAGTTTCGGAACGGTAGTCCGCTTAATCGGAGCAACTTTCGTTTTTGCTACCAGCAAATGGCTATTTATTTGGCCTTCTGAGTTTTCTGTTCGAATATACACTGAACCACAATATGCCTTCTCTGAGGCGTCACAGAAGCCATGTATTTGGATTTTGTATCCTGGGGAGAAATCTACCCATCTAGGTATCTTAAGTGTCGAAATAAATGGCAAGTTTTTTAAGAATAAATTCGATTTTACGAGTATGTGTGGAGAAACCCCTTCGTCCCAATCAGACTTTGCTTCCCATAATTCTTGCATCAAAGTTTTAGCAACAATAACGACTGGGCCTAACCAACCTAGAGGGTCAAATAATCTTGCTATTACTGACAAGATTTTTCGTTTTGTAGCGGATGGGGTAATTTCAATTGGCTCTACCGCATAGTAAAATATATCCGCCAACGCATTCCAGCAAATTCCCAATGTTTTTAAAGAGCTGGAGTCATCAAACTTCAAGAAATCTTCGTCTAGAAGATCCTCCCGGGGCAAACTTTCGAGTAGAAACTGATGATTTGCTGTCATCTTTTTAAGGGGAAAGCCGCCAGATTTCAAAGCTGTAATAAGCTCCCCTTGCTTCTGCTTGGCCTCTTCAAGCGTGTGTCCCCCGGACAATATGTCATCAACGTAGACCTCGTTCTTCAGAACAATAGATGCTTTGGGATACAGGTTTCTGCAATCATGACCTAGCTCAAGTAGAGTCCTAATCGCCAAAAAGGGGGCGCAATTTACGCCAAACGTAACGGTCTTAAGTTGAAACGAATTCACGTATCCCTCAGTGTTGTTGCGAAATAAAATTTGTTGATAAGGGCGATCTGCTTTATGCATCAAAATCTGCCTATACATCTTCTGGATGTCTCCAGTGAATACGTACTTATAATTTCGCCAACGTAAAACAAGTTGCATTAAATCCGTTTGAAGCGTTGGGCCCTGGTATAGTACATCATTTAATGAAAACCCGCTTCCTGTTTTCTTTGATGCGTTAAATACCACTCGCACTTTTGTGGTTTTACTTTCGGGCTTGATTACCGCGTGGTGGGGTAGAAAATATGAAGAGACTTTTTCTGCTTTGGGTTCAAAATGTACAACTGGTTCCATGTGATCCAAGTCCAGATATTCTTGGAGAACTTCAGTGTACTGCGCTTTCAAATCTGGGGTCTTATCGAGCATTTTCTCCATTCTATGGTACTGCGCAAGAGCCATATTTCGGGAGGGGCCTAAAAAAATATCTTTCGGAAATTGTTCCTTGAACGGTAGTCGAACTACGTAACGTCCATCAGACTGTCGAATTGTGGTACGTTTGAAATAATTTTCACAATAAATGTCACTTTCAGCTTGAAAATCGGGTTTTTCCGCCTCTTCTATTTCCCAAAACTTTCTTAATTGCTCATGAAGGGCCAGATCGCTGCACTGCGAGACAAATGTATGGAATGATTGAACTCTAGTTTCTGGTTCAGGGCCAAATTAATAAAAGGCAGATAATCACTACCGATAATCATTTCAATTGCAGCAGGTTTGTAAAAATATGGATCTGCAAGCTTCAAACCTTGTATATCTTTTACCGTTTGAATTGGGATCGGCCGTGAAGGCATAAAATGTGCCAATGTTGGTACCACAATCGCTCGGATTTTAATTTTAAAATCGGATACTCGAGATTTAACTGTGACATAGCACCTTCCCTTCGAACTACCTACCACCGTATCACCAAACCCTGATATTTCGCTATGATGGCGTTCTAGGGGGATCGCTAAATTTTGTTGAACACGCCTTAGGATAAAGCTTCTAGTCGACCCTGTATCAATTAATGCGCGAACAGTGAATTTTTCGCCTAAATGCTCAACATGAACCAAAGCTGTTGGTAAAATTGTAGTTCCGCTGTGTTGAGACAAATTCACCTGAACTGATTGCCCATTTGCACCCGAAGTGCCAGATCGTCCCAATTGAGAACTGGGTGGCCTCGTGTTACTCTGAGTACCCGACCCTGATGGCCTTTCGTTGTCTCGAGACTGCTGATGAGTTGACGCCCTCTGAATGGGACCCTTTTTCGCCTTATCTTCTTCAATATGCAACATGGTGTGATGCCTCTGATTGCATCTGTTGCAACTACTGGAGCTCTGACATTTCGTTTTGAAATGAGTGGGTGAAAAGCAATTCGCACAAAATTTGTTCGCATAAACATATTTGATTCTATCATGGACTGACAAACCCTTAAAATATTTGCAGAATCGCAATGGATGATTCTGTTGGCATTTCTTGCAGCTAAATTTACCTTTATCAGTTTCAGCATCAGAATAGAAAACTTGAGATCTCGAGGTATTATTGTCTCGGCTGGGCGGTTTCCTCAAATTTGTAAAAGTTTCTAATGTTTCAATTCTCTCAGACAGAAATTTGTTAAGTTGTTGCCAGGTAGGCAGTTCCTTATGGTTCGTCAGAGAATCTTCCCACGCACGCGAAGTTTCTTCTGGGAGCTTTGAAGTGCAAATGTGCATAAGAAAGGGGTCATTATCAGCCACCTCAACTTGAAACGAACTAATAATCGACAACCATCGCTGACCGTATTTTGAAGTTGCCTTAAAAATTTTAAAGTTTCATTCTGAGGGGCCTGGATGCCATAAATTTTCCTAATTTGATTATTGATTAAAATTCGCTTGTTTTCGTAGCGATTTTTCAAAGCCTGCCAAGCTAGCTCAAAATTAGCATCTACCAAATCATAATCTTTTATGAGTTGGTAGGCCTCCCCCCTCGTCTTGCCAAGTAAATAATATAATTTGTGCGCTGGCGCCACTGAAGGCTCATTTCCAACCACTGCCCTAAACATATCCCTAAATGCTGGCCATTTGTCGAAACCTCCTTCAAACGTTTGAATTTCAACCGCAGGTAACTTAAGGGATGACTGACGTACTGTCGTATCTGCCGCTTTTTGTTGTGGGGCCTTAGCCTTCAACAAGTCCAATATTTTAGCATTTAACATCTGGTACTGTTCACAGGCATCCTCATATTTAAGAGTAATTTCATCTGGAAAATCTTCTTCTTCTTTCACCTTTTCATAGCCACTGATGAATTCCTCAACTGTTGCTATCATCTTCATCCATCTTCTTTCAAGTTCAGACTGCTTTACTTCTAAAAGTGAAATCGTCAAATCTTCTGAAGAAATCTTCTCAAAAGTAGAACAAAAATTCACTACTTGTCGAATATCGTATTTACATGCTCTTTCCGAAACCATTTTTAAAATTTTTGCTCAAAAGCCTTAAATATTTTATACCTCAACAATTTCTCCAGCAGAAATTAAAAAATTTACAAAAAACAATCGTGAAGAAATTCAACCTTATACGAAGGTATATTAAAATTATTCGCGACGAATGAAAGCGATATAGAATGTCTTAAAACCAGCTTTAAATTTCACCAAAAAAATTTCAAAAATATTCGCCTCAAAACTGCCAAAAAATTTTCCCAAGTTGTTTATATTTCAAAGTAAAATTAAATTAATTTTATTAAAACTTCTCTTTATTAAATTTTTTCTCTACCACCATAAAATCATTTTCAATATTCAGCCACAAATCAATTTTACTTAGATTCTGTAAAATTTTTTCCTTAAAAATCTACTCATCAAATTCCCAATATAATTATTATAATTGTGCTATAAATTATATTTTTCAAAAATTACGCACTCTTTTCTCCAAACAATTTTTCAAAAATAATCGAACACACTTCATAACAAATTTAGAACGGGTTGTTCATAAGCACTCAGTTTTCTAAACAAATAATGCTTCAAATATGTACCACTCGTAGGGTCACAAAATTCTTTTTTAACACCTCTTTTCGGTTCACCCTTTTTATTTAAAAATTTAATAAATTTGCTTGTATTTTTGCAATCAATATTAATGATATTTTTAATATTTGTGTACCACTTGAAGGGACACCCTTTAAGTTCTTTTATAACAAAAAAACTGCTTCTTTATTATTCTTACTTTTTTCGTAATAATTATGCCACAACACTGTCTTCCTTAATGTACCAAATTCTTCACAAAAATATATTTCACACTCACCGTTTCCCCGCAAAAACTTCGTTTCGTGAGCCCGTGTTTTGAGACAGCTTCTTTAGGTTTATATTTTTTTTGTTGTTTTTGCCAATTTCAAAATTTTTCAAAAATATATTTCTTTTTCTTTATTTTTCACTCCCGAAATTCAGTGCCTTTTATTTATTTCTTTTTCGTCACAATGTTTTTTTCCTCAATAAAAAAACTTTATTTTTATTAATAATTTTTTATTTTAATATTTTTAAAGCACTTTTCCATCACTTTTTCTACGAGCGTGTTTTTCTTTTGATTTTTATTCTTTTGTGTGTGAAGTTGCCGGTCAAATTCAATTGTACATAACAAAGTTGTGGAACGTACAGGAATCGAAACACTAAGTAATGAGTGTGACGAGTATGGCAATTATAATTTACAGCAGTACGCATGTATATAATTAAAAAAATCCGTTGTTTTTCTTCCTATTTACCAGTGTTGGTACTTTTTAACAGTGTTGGCACGCTAGGGATTTTTTTATATCAGTGATGGCACTTTTATAAAATTTGAAGGTTATGTTCGATTACTTGTTGGATATGATTATGCAGTAATTTTAATTAATTTTTTGCACTTTTTCTAATAAAAATAACACAATCGCATTAAATATAATTAAAACACTGTACTCACCCAATCTAATCTTTATGATGACACTTAATGTTTACCTTGGTGATTTTCCCTCTCGAAAATCAACCGTCTTGTGGACCTTTCTTCCTTCTTGGAATGTTTGGCACAATTGGGAACTTTTACCTCTTTATTGGAACTGCTGCTGATGTTGTAGTTGTTGCGGTGGAACAACTATTGACGTCACTTAAAAAAAATTTGCCGCAGTTGTTACGGGAGAACAACTGCTGACAGTTGCCACTGGCTATTCCAATCCTAGCTCCTCTAGGATTTATCGAAGGACCAAATGTTGGGGCTAGAAACTTCCTAGCCTTTTAATATTAACTTTCAAAAATCGAAAATAAAAGAAACGCGGTAGGTTTCTACTTTTAATTCAATAAACAAAATTTATTTAGGCTACTTGCCTTGTTGAAGTTGAAAATTATACTTAAAAACTAAATAACAAAAAGGTTTGTAGTAAGCCAACAAACTCAAAGGAAAACTACAAACTCAAAGCAGAGTATATACGTATGTATATACATACATCTGTATATGTTTTACAAAAAAAAAGGAAATTTAAGAGAAATTCCTAACGAGTGCTCTACACTCAGAGAAAAAATATTCAAATTTAATAAAATTAAAAATAAAATAAAAATCTAAACAAAATTTAAACTTAAAAT
Source organism: Pollenia labialis (assembly GCA_949318255.1). Classification (NCBI taxonomy): domain Eukaryota; kingdom Metazoa; phylum Arthropoda; class Insecta; order Diptera; family Polleniidae; genus Pollenia; species Pollenia labialis. The sequence goes on along the minus strand of OX439140.1, from coordinate 149,752,246 downwards.
TAAGTTAAGCAAATTTTAAATGAAAAAAAATAATAAATAACAAAGAAAATTGAAAATTAGAAAAATAACTAAAATAAATCTGAAGTCGCTTCAACAGCGCTATAAAACGTAAAATTCGGCTGATAGGAGCAAAAGTTATGGGGAGTTCAAAATGCATTTTCATTTTTTTGTTGAGTTTCGGTGTAAAAGTTGAATATTTCATATAAGATTTTTTAATAATTTATCATTATTTCTCTTGCCTTTGAGGATAGAACGAGGCATTCTTGGCTATCGATAACATTTTAGGTAATTCAACTTTTATTTTATTTGTATATATTAATACAAATATATACTTAAATCCAAAACAAATTATAATAAATAAACAATTTTAAATTAAACAATATTAGTAAAAATTTCTTCTAAATAGCTTTGGGTTTTATTTTCCAGAAGTTGTTTATCTTCTTCCTTTTTTTTGTCGAATACTGGACATATATGAATCTGATGTGCACAACAAAATAGTAATAAGATCTTCATTAGTACAACATCTGGATATTTTTCTTGTGTTATGCTCGCGGAAGAATCTGTAGTCTTTGTTCCTTTTTTCTTGCGCTTCTTCAGATAGATCTCCAATTGGTAGCATATTGTGTTGAACTATTTGTTCCCCATGGTATAAAATTTTATGAACTGTGGTTGGCATATGTCTCCAAGAGTATTTTTTTGTTATAAAGAGTTGCATACTGGCCAAATTTTTTTGCATTTATCTTTCTGCTACATGATATAACTTGTAAAATGATCTGGAATCGTCTTATTTATTCAAAATGTACTCCTGTGATAGATGCTGCAGTTTCTGCATCGGAAAAGAATCTCCTTGCAGTGTTTCCATCATTTGAATTTCCTTCTCCTTGTTTTGGCTGATCTATTATAAGGCCTAGGTGAAGGTATTTTTCTTGAATTTGTTTTTTTTTTGTTTGCTTTCCTTTTTTCCACATTTAATTTGTTTTTCTCACTGTTTCGCCTAACGGGCCAAATTCCAAATCATAACCCAATTTAAGAATATGCTCCATAAAACGAATTCTGGTATGAAGAGGGGACATTCTAAATTCGTATGCTTCATTGAAACTATTGTCTTGTGATAGGGGTTGGCTTAATTGACTTGATGTCTTTTGGCATATGGTACAGCTTGACGAAGACTTTGTTTCGGTTAATGCTTGTGCAACTTTTCCATCGATCATTGTAAGGAACATTTGAAAATTAATTTCAATGCATTGATCATCAAATTTAAATATTGCCGGTTGAAGTTCTTTAATTTGATCTTTTATTTTTCGAACTTCTTCAGTTATGACATCTTTAGTTTCCTTTTTGTAAACAAACTTAATTGGTCTGCAATACTTTGTTGAAGAGTGAATTTCAATTTTCCATACATCCATTTCTGTAACTCTACTGGTTGACGGCTCTAAGCCAATCTTAGTTTTATATTATAATTTTTTATTAGCATTTCTTTGAAACATAAAAAACCCCTGTTTTCACACTTTTTAAAAGGATAACATACCGTCAATAAATTAACAGGTAACATGTAGGTAATTTTCACGTAAAATATAACTGCATTCTAGTTTTATTACCATTTACCTGCTCTTCCATTTTTTTAAATTAAATGGAATTCTCAGGTAATTAAACTATGTAGTTTATTTTGCGGCTATTTACTAATGTTTAACCTTTAAGCTTACTCAAAAATCTAACGTGTTAGTCTATTTATGTCGCCTATTCGTTTTGCAGCATCCGTTCACCCACAATAAGTTCATAACAATGGCAATACCTTTACCTTCTCCAAATTAATTGATAACTGCTTTATTTGTCGAAAATTCTTTAAGACTCATCTTCTTTAATTTCAGTAATGTTTCCTTGCATGACTTATTTTTTGAACCGAATATCCTACCTTGGGTCACAGAAATTATGCTCTATAAAGTAGGAAATTTCCGGGAAATTTTGACATTTAAAAAATTAAATAGTTCTAGAGGTCTCAGGGTTTAATGCTTTAAACCACGTATAGCTAATAAAATAAACTAATACTCAAAACTTATTCTGTCAAAAATCTCAAAAAACAAAAAAGTTATGAGCATTTAAACTTCAAAAATTGACTCAGAAATTCAAAACTATAACCAAAAGAAAGTCCATTTCGGACCACCCTGTTCTCAATGAAATAGTTGAAATAGGGTTGGAATTTTTGGCTACCGAGGTTCACTAGTATTTACTTTCACATGAATAAAAAAAATTTTAAATCGGAGAACATAAAAAAAATAATTTTGGCCGCCTTCTCAAAATATGAACCAGTGTGCGTCGGCTATACTAAATAATGTATAGTGCGACTATAATGTTTGTTGTTTGCAAACGATTGATGTAGGATTTTTACAATTCGTATATAGAACCACTGTACATCGATTTCTTGCAAAAAGTGAAAATTTAAAAATTTTGAGTGGACTCTCTTTAGAGTAACCAGTGCGATATATTGAAAACTGGGTTATATTAATTCCCGTCGTTCCAAATTGGAGCATAGGGCCGTTAAACTGGCTTGAAGTGTTTTTAATATATCGTACTGGTTCGTTGCATTTTCAATAGTGTAAAAGTCTATTGGGAAACTCTTGAAGAATGTGTTTGATCGTCCACGAGCACATTTTTTAATCTTAGAAGGTTCCTCGCACGGGAGAAACTGTTACGCAAGTTGATTCTTCTGTGTGGTATTTATACAACACAGAAAAAGCCGCTTATATACATATATCGTTGAGGGAATCGTTATTTTTTTCAGAAATCCAGTCAAGAATTGTATGAGGCAAATTAACTGTAAACTAATGAAATGCTCAGCCGTCAAGCGTCTTTTTCTTGTCAACACATCCAATTTTCATCAATTTTTACGAAACACGGCAGGAAAATCTGATTTGGCAGTTGCGTAGATTTATTTGTTTAATTGAAATTTTATCGGCAATAGAATTATCATGTTCGTGGCCCAATTAGTAGGTCTGCGCACAACTACAACAATAGAAAAAACAACATGCGTTTTGTTTGTGTATACAAATGGTAAAAATGTCAAAAAGTTGTCAGTTATCAAGAAATATGTGTTTTGTATTTTTCATGTATTTTTTTGTTGAATGAAAAATTTTCAATCGAAATTTTCATAAAATATGTATGTTTATTTTGAAAAAAGTGCTTAGAACTAATTGGGCGATATAGAATCAATATAAATGAAATGCATTTTTACATTTTGCAACATACAACCAGTATTTGCTGTTTGGGTTTTAAAATTTTATAAAATATAAATAAAAAACTTAAAGGCGGACAGAATGGAGAACATTTATCATTTCCTCCTCCGTTGTGATTTAGCAGCGCCAATGTATTTATCATTTGATGCCGAAAGTGCCATGTCCAAATCATGTTACAAACTAAAATTAATCTGAATATAATCATTTAAACCTGCTTACTAAAGAAGGTAAGTAACCTCCTCCGCCTGCATAAGGTTGTAAAGAAAACAACAGAAATGCTATACCCGAAATAGAAGAAGTGTCCCCTTGGTCAACATGTTCGTCTATGTAAATTACTCTTCTGTTATTTAATTAAAAATTTTGATTCTGATGTTGTTTTCTTTACACCATATGCAGGCGGCGGAGGAAAGTAAGCAGTCTTTAATGAGCAGTTCAAATTCTTATCCTCAGATTAATTTTTGTTTATTGAATCGTTCATACCAAATAGGAGTTTTTAACTTGCTTTGGGCATGGCACTTTCGGCATGAAATGATAAATACATTGGCGCTGCTGCATCATTACTGGGAAAGCGACGATAAATGTTATCCATTGTGACCGCCTTTCAGTTTTTTATTTATTTCTTATATTTTTTTTATTATTATACATAATTTATTTAAAATTTTTGTTCACATTTTTAGCACAATTATTGAATTTAATTTCTAATATCACAATTAGGGCCATTATTACAACTTGCCAATAGTTAAAACAAAATCCGACTTTTAACTATTGGCAAGTTGTAATAATAGCCCCAAGAAAATTAATTTTTTGAAATAAAAAACCATATTAAAAAAGTAAAAAATTTTTAAAAAAACACAATGGCGTTAAAAAATGTAAACAACTTTAGACATTTTGCCCATTTATGCCTATGTATTATTCCTAAAAACACAACTCTGTAAAAAATCAGCAGGCGTTTCGAGCAGACCTTCTAATTGGGCCATGATCATGTTTAAAAAAAACCTCTTATTTCGATAGCTCAGTAATTGTTATATGACTCATACAGAGAGTCGCAAAGGTTCATTCGATGTGGTTTGACAAATGATAAACAAAGCGTGACAATATTGTTGTTGTACTTTTGAAATATGTAATCATTAAAATATGGTTTTAGGATAATGGAATGTATTAAAAAGTAATACATAAAAAAATGAAATGTTGTGTTATTGTGACTCGTCAGATAATCGTCTGAAAATTATTTTAGGAGTTGTATATTAATGTATGTAGATATACCTATGCACATTAGGGTGTCCCAAAATATTTTTTTGTCAGAGGCTCAAGCATAATTTGAAAGCTTAAAGGGTCCAGTATTTTTGAATTTTTTTTTAGATTTTTAGGAAGAGGTTTAGAGGTAGCGCAATTCAAGTCTTTGTTAAAAATCTGGTTTTTTGGGGCTTTTTCAAACTTGACTCATAACTTTGTCAATAACCACGTTCATTTAATTTTTTGACCGAATATTTCTAAAGAAAATTTCCCAAACTTTATTTCCATATGCAAAAACTTTAAGTTCCGGCCATATTTTTGTCCACTACGAATCTACATATTAAGTATTTTTGTAATTTTTTAACAAATTCTGTAAAAAACGGTTTATAACTTTCCAAATTTATATGAAAGGTACAAAAACTAGTGACGCGATTTTAAATACCGATAAGTTCTAAAGAAACAAGAAAAACAAAAATGAAATTTTGTCCTACAGTTTGCGAGTTACACTATTTTTTATTGTTTGTACCTTAAAAATGGTGATACTTTTTTCGTTATAATTATTGTATATTTCAATACATTTTAACTTCTGACATTTATTGATCTACATCGTTACACGCTGTCATTTTCACTTTTTATTTTATGTGTATTCTCCGCTATCATATTGTCGTTATACGATTTTGCATAACACAATTAATTTGAGTTAGCTGACCGACGAATCAAATAGAAAAGTTTTTTGCATATGTGGCAGCGCATAGAGAAAGGGACCTTAGGGTAAAAAATATCAATTTTTACTTTTTTTTATGGGGACAACATCGAATGAGACCGATCCCATGCCCCAAAAGTGTTCCCTCCCAGAGATATACGCGTTTTATGAAGTGATGGTACACCAAAATGGCTCCCCTGAACAAAACCGGTTTTTACCCTTAGGTGCCTTTATATTTGCGCGTCACATATATGTATAAATTTTTTCGTCAACGTACCGGTAAGAATTTTTTTTATTTTATTTTTTTGTTAGACCGAAATGTATAATTTTATTCAAAATATATATGAATTTTGTGAAAACAAGAAATGTATGGCTTGTGGGAAAAATTATAGATGCCCTTGATCACTCCAAACTGCCGACAAAAATGCAAATTCTGCAAATATTTTTTAATAACATATACTGGGTATAAAGATAAAAACGGGTATAACTCAGGGACGGTAAGAATAAATTTTAAAATTGTTTATTCATATTAATAAGAATTAATTTGTCTTTCAAACTGCATCATTAGTTTTTTTTCGTTTTCATTTAAACTTAAAAAGTTGTAAAGCGTTATTACAAAATTTTTGAAAAATTACGAAAAATGGCAATTAAGGCTATCTAAATGAGTAACCTCATCACCAAAACTTATAAGTTTTTCACACAGGAATAAAGCTTAGATACTTTTCTTTAAAACTGTTTCCTCAGGAGTGCAGAAACTCGTGGTATTAACCAAGTTATCAGTAAAGTTAAAAAAAAGGCCGAAAACTCCGGTTTTTTATGAAAACTCAATTTGCGCGACCTCTAAACCTATTTCGAAAATTCTTAAAAAAAAACCAAAAATATTTTACCCTATTAGCTTTTAAATTTTGATTGAGCACCAATGAAAATCATAAAGAAAACATTTTTTGGGACACCCTAATGCACATACATATATGTATTGTATACATATTTGGAATATAAATTAAATATTTTACTCAGTGAAGTGGTTATAAAAAATTAGACCATTTTCCACAAAATAGCTGTGTTTCTGTTCCCCACAGCAAGTATTGAAAAAGAAGAAATAAGAAAACATTGCAGATATATGATGGAACATTTTTCCAGTGACTCTGCTTCTATTCAAAGTAATCCAGTCGTGCCATTGTCACTAAGAAATGAACGAATTTTTGCCGGTTTCTTTAAATCGCCTGATCAATCAAATGCATGTGACAAAATTCAAAGTGAATTAAATGGACACGAAAACGTCCATGAAGTATTTCATGATAGCTTTGATGTGTTACTATGGTGGGAAATAAATAAATCAAAATTTCCTCTTTTATACCAGGTAAGTTGCAAAATTTTCGCCATACCAGCTAGCAGTGCCTCTTTAAAAGGGGTGTTTTCGTCAGCAAGAAATTTACTTTGCGAAAAACGTTGCTTCATTGGGTGGAATACAGCGTCAGTCGAACAAATTATGTTTTTACATCATAATATGAAAACGATGGATGTTGATCGTGCTGGATGATGTATATGACACCTTTTTGCCTAGAATTTATCACTTTTATTTCAACCATGAATTATCTCATTTTTTAGTTCTCATTATTATTATATCTGTAGATTGTTAAGCATTTTAAATTTACTAGCTATCTACTTTTTTCTGTTTAAGACAAAAATATTGCCGAAAATTTTTAAATGTGAGTGAATGTTTTTGAAAATAAAATTAAATATATTTAATTTTATTGAAAATTTACATTGAAAACAAAAATAAATTTGAGTTTTAATTTCAATATTAATGTATCTCTTAAACTTGTTGCATTTACCCCTCATGGTTATTTATATATTTTTTTTTAACTTTATGTTTTTATTTTTCTACAACTGGCAACACTGACATTTAAATCATACTGTTTTTCCATGAACTTATTCGAGATTTGTTCAATGGTTGTTCTGTTTCATGGTTTTTAATGTTCATATTCTCTTGTATAAGCAAACAAACTAATTTTTTCTTATTCGTCTCTTAAATATCGAGTCATTCCTGTCATTGCTGTCATTTCATAGTGTTTCATCTTACTGAATACTAATGAAGCGAACACAAAATTATAATGAAGGTTTCATGAACATCATTATTAAGTTTCATGCAGATGTTTAATGTCTATCGACTTCAATTTCACTCGATTTGTAGAAATAATAAATTGGTTTTAAAAGTTTTTTATAACATACTGGCACCTCTGACAAAATATGCGGGACTAAAAAGACACAAATATAAGAAATAAATAAAAAATTGTGTTAAAAAACCCGCATTAACACATTAGATCCTACTGTACTCGCTTGAGTACAGAAAATTACTGAATTGTATGCCCTCGTAACCAGCGTTACCGTTATGCGACTTATGTCGCATTTTTGCCCTTTTTTTTACTACCTTCCACTTTTTTGCCCTTTTGTATCATTTTGTATAATTTTGTGCCCCCTTCGCCCCTTTTTGAACGAAATGTTTTATATTGGTAATCAATGAACACAGGTGAACCTTCCAGCTTTATATGTTCGAATGTTTTACTTTATCGCATAGAAGAGCATCCGCCGAACATATTTTTTTCTCAATTAGCTTTATAAAACTATAAAATAGGTTGAAAGTAGATACCAGGCAGTCCATGTTGAACTTATAAATAAATATAGATGTATATTTTCAAGAAAATATAAATATATAACAACTAAAGAAATAAAACGTCAAACCTTATTAATTAATTATTTTTTTCTTTTTATTGTGTAATGTTAAACTATAACATACTTTTAAGCTTGTCCTTTTAAAAAGAATTCAGTAAGTGTTTTTGTATCTTCTATATGGGTATTTCTCTGAAATGGTCCACCGTGACTTAAAAAATCAAAGCGCTCGCATAATTTTTTTTAATAATTTATTTAAGTTGGATTAATTTTGTAGTATATTTTCATTTTTTATTTTTCATTTTTGATTAAAAGTTTAATTTTTTTGTTAAAAACTTCTGAAAATATATGTAAAATTACTAAAATATGTATGAAGGTAAAAAGTGTCACGTGCGTAATGTCACGTGCGTAATGTCACGTGCGTAAATTACAATTTATTTTTTTCTTCGCCAACCCATGCATAGTTGCTTTTGAACAAAACACGATTATAAAGGCCCATTAATAACCTTTATAAAAACATTTTTTCCGAAATAAAAACCTCCTACAATTCACTTACTTTCGCACTTTTTCTAATGGTCCTAAAAGGCACTTCTATTTTTGTCACGTGAGTAAGTCAACTTTGATTGCATGGCATTTGGGTACCCAGTGCTCAATTTACCATTATATATACTTTTTAGAAAGAACTCATCACAAACAATGTAACGATTCTAGAATTCATTCTAAAATTCCAATCCACTTCTATTTTTTTAATATTCAAACACAATAAAACGCGTGCATAACCAGAGAAACACCCATATATATAAAATAGGATGTGTGTATGTAACGTATGGACTCCAAAACGGCTGGGCCGATTTTGATGAAATTTTCAGGGAATATTCAGGCGGGTGACACTGAGAAGGGCGTGGCAAAATCCATTACTTGAGCCGGCTTGACCGATTTGAACGATTTTTTCTTTAAAATTATCGCCATGGTCCAACTTAGGTTTTTACGGAAAGAAAATTTTGCCCCGCCTACTTTTACGCCCACTTTTTTCGATTTATCTAAAATCAGAAAACGGCTCCATCGAGTTGACTAATTTTTCTTTCAAATGTTCGGATTAATCAACTTTAAGTTTTCATCGAAAGAAAAATTTTCCACGCCTACTTTAACGCCCACTTTTTCTATTAAGCGCATAACTGGAGAACGGCTTGACCGATTTGGACGATTTTTTCTTTAAAATGATCGCTATGGTCTAAATTAGGTTTTTACGGAAAGAAAAAGTTGCCCCGCCTACTTTTACGCCCACTTTTTTCGATTTACCTAAAATCAGAAAACGGCTCTTTACACCAAATAAAAAAAAAAAAAAAACATTGTCTATGCGCTGGCCTTAAGATGATGTAATCAATAAATATAATTTCCAAGTTGCCTTAAATACATGTGTTGTGTCGTTAAACCCATATCTACACCATATGTAAGTTATGATAGGTATTTCATGGATTTTTATTTAAAGGCCGTTAATTTCGTTTAAAGATCAATTTAAATCGTTTGGTAATACAACACTAATGTTTGCTTAGGGCCAGCAACGCGGACCGGGTCAGCTAGTTATGGATAAAATCAAAACAAGAAATATCGCTCTTTTCGGCAGTATCGAATCTCATATACTCTTCACGGTGGTATGAATAAAAATCGAACCACTTCTAACTTCTCCTAATAAGAAATATCTGATCTAAGTTTGGCCCGCCTATTTCCGATGGTATAGATAGACCCTATTGTGCCAAAGCCCGTATTACTAATGGCGATTTCTTTCACAAAATTAAAAGCGGTTTGAATTATAACAATCAAAATAAAACATTTGTTTTAGAAACAAAGTAGTAACAACCAAAGTTGTAAAACAGGGCAGTATTAACACCTTAAGTTAAAGTAAGGGTAAAATATGCAATATGTTTTCGTCAACATATTCATCAACATAAGTATGTACAAACAAACATCAAATGGAAAAGCTCGTACGGGTTAACATGCAAACAAGACGATTATTTTCACTGTGCATGTATACATTCGAGCTTCTCTAAAGAGAATTTATATACAATGAAGCTCTCCATATAATAAACAAAGTTCAAAAATGTGATCTAATTTTATAAGCAAATGTGCATGGAAATGTAAGTTCAGTACATCAAGGGATACATACAGATTTATTATAGGGAAGTTGGACTATTTATGTACTTATATAATGTATTATTTATACACAGGAAGAGGTTTATTTTTTGTATCGGTTAAATTTTTAGTGAAAATAACTTAATAAATAAAAAAATTTTCTTATTTTTAAAGTTGCCCCTTTTTTCTCAGAATTCCCCTTTTTGTGCCACTTTTCTTTTGAAAATCCCCTTTTTGTGCCCCTTTTTGAAAACTTTGAACGGTAATGCTGCTCGCAACAGTATCGTTATTATCTATTTTGAACAGCTTTTCGCTTAAATATTACTTTAGAGTGTTGAGAATAAATCTGTATCAAAAGAAACTAAAAAAAGGTGATTCCCCGATTTTCAGTACTTTGCAGTTGTCATTGCTATTTTTCTATATTTTTTTAGTGTTGACCTTGACGCGGAGAAGATCGTTTGAATTTAAAATCTAAGCTAATAAATTTAAGTATAATTTTTAAAATTTGTTGAAAAAGTGATTAAAAGTGTTTTTTGGTTAGCGTTATTATTGCTGTACTCGTATGATGGTGTTGCACTGTCAGAGTTAAGGAAATTGATGTTAGGGCCATCAGCAATAAAATGGAGCAAGAGACCCATGAATATGGATATGCCGAGCTCTAGATCTTTTGGAACTTTTAGGAGTAATATGAACACTGCACTTGAAGGTAAATTTTCTGTAGAAGTAATTGAAACAGTTGTTGATAAGGATGTTGTGCATCTAATCCATAGAATCGAGGCGTTCAACTACATTAGCAATTGCAACATCGGAAGATCACCATTTCCCTAAACGTACATCAAATCAGATAAGATGCAAGGTTTGTCATAGAAGAATTCGATGGATTTGTGAGCTTTGTAACGTTGCACTTTGCGTAGAAAAAGACTGTTTCAAAATATTTCACACCAAATCAAATGCAAGTGGTACTACATAAAAATAATTAATTAAATTTTTTCTTTGTCGTGTTCAATTTAAAAATATCCTAATCGTGAATAAAAAACATATTTTGAAACTTAGTCTACTTTCTTTTAGATCTAATTTATTATACGCCCTATTGTCCCATTGTACTCGCACGAAAACACGTCAAAAACACTCTTCAAAAAATTGTTTTTTATTTTTTTATTTTTTTTCCTTAACTGAACTCTTATAAGCCAGGTTTAATAGAAAAACGTGTGATTTTTTTATTTAAAAGAAGCTTGGGTTCTAATGGATTAAGTTAACCAGGCGGGACACAATTGCAAATTATAAACCGTACTAAACTTTGGATTTCACATTCGCTGTCATATCTAAAATTTTTGATTTTCCATCCAGCATCATCGGTGTGACTCATCCAAACACATGCTCACTAATACATCCATAGCGCTTGATAAGAAATACCTGACGTCGACAGACCCCTTTAAACCGAATTAGTGTAAATTTAATTTTGTTTTCCTTAATCTTGTTTCGACCTTTTTAATGGATAAGAACTATATTTTTTGCAGCCGGGGTTTTTTGATTTTTTAAATTATTTATTTAATTTAAAAGTTTTAAAACTATCTACATAGCACATATCGCTCCTTTATTGCAAAAAGCCATATCTCAAAAAAATCACACTTGGCAAAATGCAATTAAAGTTTTCAAAATGCATCTTTAGCTACAAGTTTAATGAAAAATATTTTGCTATAACTTCGGCTTAGTTTGAGATTTAATACTGATTTTATTTTCACATATAAAGAAGCTCTGAATGAACACTTTTGCTAAAGTAACTTGAAATTTTTGATTTTTTGAGATATGAATATGTTGCAATAAAGGAGCGATATGAATTGTTATTTTATTGTTTATTGTTCAACAACATGTTTGTATTATTGTTTTTTGTGTTAATGAATATAACTAATAAAAGTATCGATTCATGTAGAAATTAATGTTTTTTCCCCATTGGATAAAATTATTTGAATAATTCGAATTATTCGAGTAATTCCAACAATATGAAAACCTTACGCGATTAATCGAGCAAATTTAAAATTAAAAAATCGATTTATTTATAACTCGAACAAAACCAAAAGTAAAATAATTGGAAACTCTTTTAAACGCAATCGTCTAACAACAGCCGTTGCTAGCCGGTGTTTGTTTCCCGAAAAATGTGCGGGATCCCGAAGTTTTTGTTTTGTGAAATTCCGTATGAAAAACATTAAGGCACACGACTCTTCTTCCCGAAAACTATGAGAGAAAATCTTTAACGCGTCAACTTTTTTAAAGTACCTGAAACGCGAAAAAAAATCCGCTGCCAACTCAAAAACACAGGCAAATTCAGCCATTTGTGTACAGTACATATTTCTATTTAGCCCGTCTTTTTACTTTTGTTTCGATATAATTATTTTTTTTTGTTTTCTGCCAATACCGAATTGTGAAAACTGTTTTAAAAACTAAAAAAACGTGCAAATGAACGGATAGTTTGGATCGAGGTTAATGGTTAAAAAAAGTAGTTGTTATCAATCCTTTTATTAAAGTTTCTAGTTTTGATACAAATATCTCAACGAGAAAATCGATGTCATTTAAGCTGCGACATCGAAAAGTAATGCTTACAAACAAATTCTAACGAAACATTTAAGTGAATGTAATATGATTTCATACTCAAAAGTATTTTTTTAACCACACCCCAATAGCGGAATGGGTATTATGCGTTTATGATGATGTGTGTCATCGACTCAGAATAATTTTCTTAGTCGATCTAACGATGTTCTTCCGTTTGTTCGAAACTTCTTTCAGGAATAGTCTTTGTGCCCACAAATTTTCTTATTATGTTTGTATTAAGTATTAATTTAGTCCAAATATATGTTATTTTAACATAAATCGGCTAAAATAGGTTTAAGAGCCATCACTTTCTTTTAAATATTAGTACTGATACAAAATTTGGCAATGATAACTTTTACAATAGCTACTAATTCATGACAAAATTTGTACCGGCAGGTTCAAAATTAGCCAAAAGTCCCATATAAAGCTCCTTTCCAAAAGCGCTTTAAGGCGAATAGACAATATTCCGCACAAGGAACTTGATATGCATCTTAGGCCCGTTTTCACAACCTACCGATAGCTAAAGGTAGGATTTTTCGGCCGTATAAAAAGTTTGCCATTATTACAACTTTACTTTAACCTAACGAAATGATGAACATTAATTTACTTTATCGCTCCTTTTAGGTTAAAGTAAAGTTTTAATAAAGGAACACTTTTTACAAGGCCGGTTAAAGTCTATTTTTGGTTGTGAAAACGGGTCTTAGTCTCAACATAATTTTGTATTACAGGGTCCATGATTGGCAATAGGCCCCAAATAGTGTACAATCTCAAAAATTGGTGTTTATATACTATTGTGTAGAGTATCAAATATACTTGATCCTTTACTTTCTTACTTGTTTAATAAAATATTTTGTTTATAATTTTTGGTGTTTTGCTTTAAAAAAAATAAATTTTAGGCCTTTTTTGGTGTTTAAAATTATGACATTAAATTAAAATTTAATTTAGCCCTTTTTAGGTTGGTTTTTTAAATATCTTCACGCGTAAAGTGTCCCAAGAGTTGGCAAGAGTCTGCATATATCGGTATGTGCAACAATATAACAGTCAATTATGGTAATGTAACGACCATATATCACACCCACTACAGCCAAAAAATGACAACACAATAGTAAAAATATAATCTACAGGACCAAAAACAACAATTACAAAAACATAACAACAGAATCATTAAAATGTGTAACATTTAAAATTTATGCAAAATACTTGAAAACGGCGAACACAAAAACACAACGGAATTAACAACAACGCAATAGATGTTGAGATATGAATAATAAATAGTCCACAAAAAAAAAAAAAAAAAGAATTCAAGCCTTAAAACATGCCGCACAAATTTGTGCAGCAATGTTGCCAATTAAAAAAGATTAAAAAGGATATTAAATAGAAGGATTAGTTTAAATAAAGGTTTTAAAAGCATGAAAATCGGGTATGTTCTGTAAATCGAAATGAAGTGAATTTAAAACCGAACAAATTTTGAAAACGAGTCTGTAAAGGAAGTTCATAAAAATATTCCTTTTTATGTACTTTATACTTTAGGTACCACTTATACTTTTAAAAAAACTCTTAAAAACAGGAATAACTACCGTAATTTTGTAGTTAATTAAAATTCAAATTTCGTTCGGTTTCAATTCCACTTCATTTCGATTTGTAGAACATGCCCGAATAACTTCACTTATTAGATTAAATTACTTGAATTTTAATAGAAATTCTTCACTAAAATTATTCAAAATGAAATATAAATCGGTAAATAGACAATAAAGCCATATAGCCTTAGTTCTCATCACATTAATACCACGTTTCGTAATTCACTCTCTCATTCGTAATCCATAGCTTAATTATGATCCAAATTACATAATTCGTCATACAAAATTTTGAGAGCGGATTATTTCATTTGTACGTAATTAAATTTGTATTACCCTGTGGATTACTTTAAAATCAATGCGATCCCTAATTTTTATCGGGGTTTTTCCATCACTAGCTTTCAAAGCACTAAAAAAACAAGCAAAATATAACATAAACAAAGAAAAGTAAAGGAAGTAATTTTCTATTATAAAATTTAATGGAATCCAAAAAAGGAATGGAAGCAAAAAAAAGAAATGAGTAAATATTATTTCTTTGAATACACAAAATTAATAAAAAAAAAAGAATAAAAAGATTAAAAGAATAAACCGATTAGGAAAATGCCGTGCGAACATGGTAATTCAAATAAGTAATAAAAATTTAGAGCGAAGTAACCCAAAGCACCGTGCGAACATGGCATAAGAAATAAGGTACGTATATTACTTTATTTTCATATAAGTCGTAAAATGGAGCCATTGTGCTGTTATTGCCCTAAAAATAAAATAAAAATCCCCTTAAATTTTCTATGAATTATAAACCATTAAAAGTTAAAATTAAAAACAAAAAGGGAAATTGTCAAAAACCCTAAATGTCAAATCCAAAATTTTTAGAATCCCAATAAACCGAACTTTATAACACAGAAGTTTGAAGTCCCAAATGTAAAAATCACGATATCAAAACGGAAATTTAGAAACGTTTGTAACGAAGCCGGTGCTTATTATCCGACATTGGAGAGCCCCCCTTGCGACTCGCCAAAGCCGGCTATGCAGAGAAGCTTTAGTTAGCGAAGCCGCTGTTCGTTATAATAAAGAAGAGAAAATCTTGCGTCAGGTCAAAGGCCGCCTATGCGGAGAAGCTGTAATTAGTGAAGTCGGTTTTTGTTATACCATAGAGGAGAAAATCGTTGCTTAAGGCCCAGCCATGCTATCTATCGCCTGAAATTTGAAACCAAAACTACAGTTGTTCGGGATATTAAAACTCACAATTTTTTATTAATTAGATTTTGTTTGTCGTGCTTAGTTCCCAATTTTTATTCGTGATAAAAACACTGAAATTTATTGTTGGGAGATAAGCTAGTTTCTATGCGCATTTCACTAGTTGCTTAGGCCAGATCATCAGGAAACATTCTCCCGAAAGAAAAGCCAATAATATTATTAGCAAACAAAACTGCAGAGTAAATGAGAATTGCAAACACTTGTTTGCAACAAAATACCTTTTATCTTTTCAAACATTTTGTGTGTGCAAAAATTACTTTGATAAAAAAAACTCATAATTTTGAAATTCGGGATTTTGAAATTCAGGATTTCGAAATTCGTGATTTTAAATTCGCAAGCAAAAGCTTCCCAGAATAGCCGGCTTTCCCCTTAATAGTGAAACAAACACCCGCTTTGCTAAGTAAAGCTTCTTTACTTATTTACTATTTTTTTATTTTGTGTATAGTAAAGTTGTTATATGTTGTTGTTTACCCAATCTCAAAGTAAAAAATATACAGGGGTGCCATGGAAATCGAAAACGTAAAACGAAAGAATTTGGCAGTCCTTTTTATTAAACTTTAAATCAAATTTTTGCAATTTTTGTTAAAGAATTCTGTTTAATAGAGCATTATTTGTATAATAATTGTCAAAAAATGTTTTTATTGCAGAAACCTTATTGAAAAACGACTCTTAAAATTCTTTCGTTTTACGTTTTCGATTTCCATGACACCCCTGATAATTTGAATTTGTTTTCAAGCTTAAAGGACCAAATTTACAGTCATTAATTAATTCAGAAATTTTTAACTTTTTGCCATAACAATACAGTTGAACAGTTCTCGAGATTTTTCGAAATACCTAAAACAACTGCAGTAAAACACGATTTCGCGTATATCTCGAAAACGCTTCTTGAGAAAAATAAATTAATGCCATATTCGTGATCAGCAGCCCCGATTTATTTTAGAAAATATCTCATTTTTGACGTTCATTTTTTTGTGGCATAGTGTTATTAGTGGTTGGAGGGGTTTTCTGTTAATTTTTAATATTTCTAAATATGAAAAGAAACCGAAATGTCATACAAAATAAAAAACTATCAGGTTAACCAATAACATTTGATAGTTTAAATAATGGTTAACAAAAAGCTGGAAATAATATTTTAAATATTTTTCTAAATACACAAGTTTTATTCGATAATGAAATTGTTGAAGAGATGGATTGGTAGAATAAGTACAAGGTATAGTCATTAGCATAGTTGGGGGTAGTGCACTAAATATTGATTTAAGTCTGCAAAAAATATGTTTGTACTCTTTTTAACCAGCATTAGTTATAATTGTTATATTTTAAACTACCACTAAAAGAATTTAGTGATATTGCAAATTTTCTCACTAAACGCTGATGGAATACAAAAATCCGCACTCAATTCAAATAGAGCAAACTTTGAACTTGCAATCAAAAAAGCTGCATACAAATTTTGTTTCACTAAAATTTAATAAATTTAACTATGTATGTGCATGGTTTTTGATTTTTTTTTGAGGATATGCATAAGAAAAGAACATTCAACAAAATAAAATGTTGTTAATAACAGTAAAGTTGTTGACTTTAATCATTAAAAAACAAGTTTTTGATATAAAATTTAGTGCAACATTTTTAGTTGAACAAAAATGAGTAAAGAAAAAAGTTGCAATATACTGATGATTGTTTTCTTTTAAATCCAACTATTTTCTTTGAGTGCAAAATTTTTTAACATCACTATCAGTCATGTTTTCAATAAATCAACAAAATGATTGCAATATTTTTGCAACACCACTAAGTCTGAGTTGAAACTGCACTACCCCCATCTATGGTCATTAGAAATGTTGTTCGCAATTTTATGAACAAAATTAAAACAAGCGTCAAAAGTCAATAAGTTACATGGGTAAATAATGACAACTCTCCCTAATAAACCTACATGCATTCTACTTATTCTGCCATGGCTGACCCAAAAGACTTGCCAAGTTATCTTGTCACTCGACTCGTCTATGATCTCTTCTATAGTCCCTATATTCCTACTCTCAAATATAGTAAGTCTTGCTACTAGCCTCATAGCCACTGTTGCCAGAAGTGCAGATTTATCTGCATTTTGCAGATTTTTTCGTTGCCAAAATAGCAAAGTGAGATTTGCAGATTTTTGCTGTCAAATTGCAGGTTTTTTAAATTAATTGTGACTTCTGAAATTTACAATAAATAAATGCATAAATTATTTTAAATACGATATATGAACAATGTATTTGGATATATGTATGTACATTTTTATATTTTATGTCAAAAATTATAAATATTCAGGTATGTGATTAAAATTGATCGATTTCAAAACAATCGTTTTTAAAAGTTGTGATGAATTTCGAGCAATTTTCAATTTCATTTCTGAATAAGTCTTTATTTTTTGGTTCAAAAATTGATCTAACAAGAATATACAAAGAAAGTAAGAGAAAAATGTATTATAAATAATTTTTAAAAGATACAGAAAACGATGTTATCGGATTTGAATCGTTTCATTTTAAAAATAGTTTTCCATCAAATACCTGATCGTTTATATACATATGTATGTATATAATGTTTTTCTTTTGTATAAATTCGTTTAATTATTTCATAAATTGTTGTATGAATTCGAAAATAAAAAAAATCAATCCCAAAATAAAGTATTTTAATTTCCCAGGTTTTTTTTGCAGATTTTTAAATTTTTTTTTTTTGCAGATTTTCGAGATTTTTTAGCCCAATTTTGCAGACTTTTTAGATAAATTTTC
Organism: Pollenia labialis; assembly: GCA_949318255.1. Lineage (NCBI taxonomy): Eukaryota > Metazoa > Arthropoda > Insecta > Diptera > Polleniidae > Pollenia > Pollenia labialis. The sequence continues at coordinate 149,734,107 of OX439140.1, read as the reverse complement.
TGGCAACAGTGCTCATAGCTAATCTTTTCTTTAGTTTTATATTTAGTCACTGTTTTGAATAGGCTCATCGATTGGCATATCAAGAGTCTATAGCATCTCATCTATAGTCTTGTGAAAAGCTTTGGATGTATAGGTAGTTTAGCCTTATGGATCCCATTTATACCTATTCGCTTATATTTTCTCAAGTACAATATCTCGTTTCGAGTGTCTTATCTATAACTCATCTTCTATATTCTAACTGACTGTTTGAAACGAGCTTTTTGCATTTAAGTAATTTCTTGTTGTTGAACAAAAACGATTGAATCATAAAGTTCGAGTGGTGGTTGCAACTGATTATAATAAAATCATGTTCGAATCACCGAGCCGAAACCCGAGTACAAGTAAGCTGTTGTTCATAAACAGATGCATCGCTTTTAAATAAACAAATCAGTGTCGCCATTAGGATACGAAAGATACATTTTTCGTATCTTTTAATGACTTCAGGTATCATGTATCACTGTTGGGATCTGACAATTTTTAAATTGTACCGTCTATTATGGACCGATTTTAATAACATCTGGATTGCAATAAATTGACTATTTCCCAAATTTAATCTTAATAACAACATAATAAGACGGTTTCTAGGCACAAACACTATTCTGGAAGAGAATATTTAATATGAAATTATGAACCGATTTTCATAATATTCCGTAGGCTTCGTCCTTATGAATTGAAACCAATGTACATAATTTTATCAAATTACCTTCAAAATTGCAACCTGGACTTTTTGCATGGACAGCTAACCATCGTTAAATCGAATCAGAAAATAATATTGAGTCGATCGGTATATTAATATTTTCTAGCATTTCACACAGCAGCGCAAACACAATACCATCTCCACTATTGTGGTTTGGGAATACAAAATAAAGAAGAAGCAAAAATTTCTCTATTTCCCTTTTTTTGTGTGTACTTAATATGTTAGCATTACATCATGAACACTAATTAACAATAATGCAACTTTTGGTCAATGCTAGAGATGTGTTATTAAATATTTTATTATTAAAAAGAGAAGTGAGTTAATCCACCTCAAAGAAATTCTAAAATTGTACCAAAAAGGATGAATTGTACCAGTGTACCAATAAAGTTTCGATTGTACCAAATTTGGTACAATTGTACCACAAATCCCATCATTTTTCGTATCTTTTGAATCTGTAAGCAAAATGTACAGAAATAAAATATTAAGCTTTGGTTTAACAGTGACATGACCGCTGACAATGTATTGGGAAAGTGTTTTAATTAAAAAATGTTAAGTCCTAGTCTACATTATGAACATTTGCTGCGAAACATTTGAGTTTGATGATGAAAGGTGAAAGACGAATGGAGAAGTGTTCTTTGTTTCATGTACAAGAAGTTTTTGCGAGTTTGTTATTGACAATAAGAGAAAAGGTATACAAAGTAGTATAATGCTGCAAAACAACAGTTTTATTGCATGGACACGAATGCAGTTTCAAAAAAGAATTGAAGAAAGTTTCTGCAGCAAATGTTTCATAATATGGATAAGGGCTAATGAGACGATGTTTAAAAATTTGAAAAAAGTAGTTTGTTTAACATTTGTACTTCCATTTTCTAATAAATGTGCAAAGAGAATGTTTAGCCAACTAAAACTTATTTAGACTGATCATCGTAACCGACTCAATACTTAATAGTAGCTTGAACATCTTTTTTTCAGGAAATTAATATGAACTTTTTTTATGAACGCCTTAACTCGTCCACTAATTTTAACAAAAATGATCCAAAGATAGTTACATATAATTAATTTTAAAGTTTGCTTACTGTATTTTTAAAAATTACATACCTTAATATGAATGACTTAAATAAATATAAAAATTAATTTATATAATATAATTTTCTTTACAATATTCATTAAATATGAAAAAATGTTATGTAAATAAATGTTAAACGTTAAAAATGCATTTTCAAATTTTTTCAAAATGTATCTTTTTTGAACAAGAACAAAACTGTAGAATACTTTTTTGATTTATACTGAATGTTTAGCTAAAGTGATTGAGTCGGCTCGATCATACTCCTTGCAGCTCTCTGATAAGGACCTCCAGCCTTTCGTCTAGCGACTCGTGTGTAGTCTGTCATATATATCGTCTATTTTCTCTCGTTTATAGTCTCTCGAACAAAGTCGCTTTTTTATAGTCTTGTTTCATGACCGTTTTAATTTTGAAAAGTCGATAGCAATTTAAAGTTTTTTAGTACAGCAAATTTGTTTCGCAGAATAAATAAATTCAAAGTTAATAAAGTATGCATTTTTTATTTAAAGAAAAAGACGTACATTTGGACGAATGCTGCAATTGTTTGATATTTATAAAAAAAAAACAATAATACTACTTACAATTCTACTGAAAGATCTAATGATTTTAATAAGGGAAGTCAAAACGAGCGCATTCACATTTAACTAAATAGTACTTGAAAAGAAGTCAATATTTGTATGCCTACATGCGTCCGAAAAGGAAGGAGTTTATAAAAAGGCCTCAAAAATAAGTGTTTACTGATAACCTTCCAAAGAGGTAAAATATCACTAGTTACATTTTAACCATAAAGCAATTAAAGTGTAACTAGTTAGCAACGCGCTTGTAAGAAGAAAAATACTTATCATGAAGTCAAATAAATTCACATAATTTATTACATTTTACTTTTCAAAAACCCATTCCTATTAAAACCATTTTATTTTAATGATTTAAGGTTCACTCACACTTAAGAAGTATTCCGTTCAGTAATTTTATTTTTAACTGATTCTAACATTTATTCAAAAAACTAAGTGCATAAAATACGGATTTTCAGTTGCAGTTAAGTTTGTCCGATGATTAAGGTAAATTCTTCTTTATGTAAAATTAAATGAAAATTGCAATTTTGCTGTCAAAAATTCAACCGCGAATTCCGTAAAAACAAATGAATTTTCAGTTATTTTATATTATTTAACTACCAAAAACGATTTGCTTGTTTTGTGTAAAAAATTCCCATTTTCTATTTGTTAAAATGACTTAGTTAAATACATCAAATTTTTAAAGTAAAATAATTGCGAAACCATATTGGTCATGCTGCTGGTGTCTCAAGCTTGATTCACCCATGCGTTCCGAACAATATTTTTGTCCGGACAAAATTTTTTTGTATTAAGTTTGACGTCGTACTTTTAAGAGAGAGAGAGCAATGAATTTGATTGGCAAGTTTTTTCATGAATTGGAACAAAATGAACGAAGATGTCACTTTTCTTCAATTTGTACATAAAAGTTGAATTGAGCTGCCACATATGTACAGTTATTAAATTTTTCGTTTTGTGCTGAATAATTAAATAAAAACAAATAAACAAAAATGGATGTAAAAGAAAAAATATTGCCCTGAAACTTATTCAGGAATTAAAAAACCAGGAAGAAAATGTCTTTATGATATGGCAATTGTTCATATGAAAATACTTATTTAAAACAAAATATATGGACTGTATTTGCTGTAATATTTTTCTAAATGCTATTCTTTTTACTTTCAGCCTCTTTTGATAAATTTGTTTTGCTCGAAAATGGGTTTAATGCAATGCAATTAAAAATAACAAAATTTATTTTCCTTTTTTGTATATTTTCTTTCCACACTTTTATAAAAACAATTAAAAATAATATTATTATTATGCTAACTGCGCTACATCTGTAAATCATATTGTAGCTTTGTTTGTCTGCAAAAAATTTCCGAAATGGGTGAATCGTTCTGCAGAACACTCTTTGTAAAAAATGTTTCTCCAGACAAATATGTTGTTCGGAACGCATGGGTGAATTGAGCTTTACAATTGAGAGTTCTTCTGTACACAACGGGGTCAGTACCAGTGATGTTAACCGTACGGTAATTACCCTTTTTTGGGGTAATTTTGGGCCGCAAAAGGTAGCAAGGTAATTTTATTTAAAATACGGTAATTAAAAGAAATTTGGATTTTTGGATTTTTGGTACAAATATACGTACTTACATATGTAGGGTTTAAAGTTTTAACTTTTAAAGAGGTGATTTTCAATTTAAAAATACATAGATAAATATTTTAACAAAAAAATTAACAACATTGTTGGGCGATTCACAAGGTAGTCATCAAGTTGTGAAGACTGCTGTGGGCAACTACTATTAATTTAGATTTCTACTGCATTAAAAGTTATGACGAATCAATGATTACACCATTAAAATTTTTATTTTGTTTGAAACACAACAGTATTTTTTAAACAATTGTAAAATATTATTTAGGACATTACGATGATATGACTTAATAGCATACCTTGTGAAACCCCCTGTGTTTCTATAAATGTTTTCGTAACACCGATAAATGCAAAATAAAAAAAATTAACTTTTTATTATTAATTTTTTTATATTATTAATTTTATATTTAACTTTTTGTTTGTTTAAAAATCAACAATTCTTAAACATATGAAATGGCCACAATGTTATTAATTTAAGTATAATTTCCGGATTATTTTAAGAACGGATCAAATTCAAAATTATTTTACCACCTTATTAATAAAAAATACAATAATTATGTTAAAAATATATTTTAAAACAAAAATTTACGTTCAGGTTTTTCTTAAAACACATTAAAGATTTAAATAAATGGCTCTTATTTGCTGTTAACAATCAATCGCTAGTCATTTGGAAACAGCACATTAATGTTTTGATTAAAAATCGTTGCGTACGGTAATTTCTTCTCCAAAACGGTAACTTTTAGAGGGCCGTAAGGTAATGAACAAATAAAAGTTAACATCACTGGTCAGTACAACAAAAGTAAAACAAACGTGTGTATGTAAATAAAAATGTTCTCTCTCGATCTCATTAGAAAAACAAGCAGACAAGTGTCTGTCTTTTTTTTTAAATTCGGTCCTTTTTACTAAATTTAATAAAATAACTGAATGCTCCTTTGTTTTTTACGGAATATGTAGCTAATTTGTTGATAGTTAATTTATATCAAATAACTGAAAATTCATTTGTTTTTACGGAACATGCACCTGCCAGTTTATTATCAAAATAATTTTCGTGGGATCATTTAAATTTAAATCATTTAAATTAAATTTTGTATTCCCACGAAAATTATTTTGATAATAAACTGGTAGGTGCACGGCTAAAAAAAACTGACTGGCAACCCGCTTTGTATTTTGTTTGCGAAAACAATAAAGCGAGTTGTTTTTGTTTTTATTTTGTTTTATCTTAACCTACTTACAACTACAATTAATGTTGGAAGAATTCCAATCAATTGTAGTGGGGAATGTAAGGAGAGATAAACTCACTGTTTATTATTGATGATTTTGTTTAAACTTTGATATTGTTACAAATAGAACTGTTTCTGTAATTCTTATACGCTTAACAGTTTTATTTGGTTTAATATCTTTAGTTTTTCTAAAATCTTTATGGATGAAGTTTCCTGATGATCTGGCCTAAGCAACCAGTGATGTGCGCATAGGAATAGTTTATCCCATCAACAATAAATTTCTGTGTTTTTATCAAATAATAAAAATTGGGAATTAAGTACGAATAACAAAATCATTTAAATTATTATAAATTTAAATTTTCAAAAGATTTTGTTTTTCGTGCTTAATTCCTAGTTTTTATTATTGATACAAATCAATTGTTTTATAAATAAAAAAACCTCAAGCTTAAACAATTAAGAATATTTATTAAAAGAAAGTTCAAAAAAACGAAATAACATTATATAATACATATAAACATTATATGACAAAAAAATCTTTAGCGATTATATATGCACACTAGCAAACTGATGCCATTTTTCAGCACAAGTTGCAATTCGGACAAATAAATTATTCACTTACCCGCTTATGCCAAAAAGTTAAAGTTCAAATTAGTTTAAAGCTGTTATGATACTTGCTATTTTTTGTATTTTTTCTATATTGGAGAACAGTGCAAATATATTTGCATAGGAAAACTGACTAAGTGTAAAGAGTATGATTATATCATAAGAAATCTTGAAATGTCAAGCAAATATACATGTGTTATCGATAAATAATCTGAGACTGTCAAAAAAAATATAAAATTTTTTAACTTAAAATTGACATTTCCAGATTAATTGTTAGCACTGTTTCCAAATTTATTTAGTTTTTGATCGAAAGAAACGGGTTTTAACTTTTTTTTTGCGATTTTTAATTTTAATGACGGTTTTTTGTGGGCAGTATTGTTTGTTTTGTTTACATTTTATCAAATTGTATTTCTTGTTCTCTCTCGCATTTGTTGTTTCATTCAGTCAATCCTAAAAAAATCTAATACAAAAAATAGCAAGTATCATAACACCTTTAACCATCATATTAAGCCCAGCAAAATTTTAAGGGCAAACTTTAACTCTTTTTTTGAATAATCGAGTAAATATTTAAACCTTCGAGGAAAAGCATGCATTTCCATGAAATGCCACGCCTTAAGGCCCAACCATAATGTGCTTAGGTTGGCTTAAGGAAATGTACGAATACACGTAAATTATATTAGTCAAACCATATTGAACTTTAGAAAACTTTTTCCTAAGTTTAATGAAACTGTCATTTGCTTAAGCAAGGTGCGAATCCAATCGCACATTCCGTACGGAATCGAATGTTTTTTAATTTTGTTTTTTTTTTTAAATACATTTGAGAGACTTTTTGTTAATTTTTAACAGTAGGTTAGGCATATTATGGTTAGGCCTTAAGTTATTGTATTGGGGTTCAAGGTAAAATATTAAATTTTATTCTATAGTTTATGCCTATTTTAAACCATTTATAATTTGGCAACACTTAATCAAAAAAAATTTAGCAAGAACACAACATCTGCAATCGGCAAATTTTTGTTTTCAATTCATTGTGCTTTTACGTACTTTACGTAGCGTAATGATATACAATGCATTTTTCATTAAATAAAATAAACGTTTGAATTACAATAGAGACAACTATAATGGCGGCTACAATTGCTTAGATATTAAAAAGGCTTTCACTTCGCAGGCCTTTTGTTCCAATATAGTTGCCTGCTGGCTTTTTGGCAAGGGTTGATGGTAATCCTTCATAACATATGACTAATTTTGCTTTTTCTTATTTCTTAAGCTTTTTTCCGAAAATTTACTTTATCATCTGAAATGAAAGCTTTTATAAACTTGTCAAAAAATCTGTCACTCAATTTCATTTTTAAGGGCACACTCTCATATTTATAGAGCAATGAATTGTTTTTGACAAATCGTACGACTAACTAGGATAGCGTATCATCGGCTTTAAGTGGCAATTTAGGTTGCAAATGTTACACTCAAAAGAAAAATCAATCCTCAAAACAATCCAATCAAGTACAGAAAGATTGATTCAAGTACGGATTTTCATTCACCAAATACTTAAATTATCCATATTCAATCCCGATTTCTTACTTAAAATAATCCGAAAATTAGATTGATTTAAGTAAAACTAAGATTGAATCAATCGCAAAATGCGCTTGATTCTAGTATTATAAAGTTGATTTTATTCCGAATTCGTGCTTGAAAAAAACCAACAAATAAATTAGGAAGCAAAAATTTTAATGATTTATTTACTCACCCGTATAACACCTTACAGACTGATAAACACCAACATCATGCCCGATATTGTTTTTAATTTAAGAACTTATGTAGACCTTTTTTTAATGTCTATAGCAAATCAAAACATGCGTATGGCGGAGGGTTAACAACGAAAAGTATAATCTTTTTTTTACTTAAATTCAGAATTGTTTACTTGTTTCAAGAAATTCCGGGATTGTTTTGAGTACGTTTTTGTGTTATTCGTACTTGAATTTTCGAGTACGACTCGTACTTAAAGTAATCATAAAAAACTGATTTATCCCGAGTATTTTTCTTTCTGTGTAATATGTATGTCTGTGTTTATTTTTAGTATGCAATAAAAATGAACTCACGGTTTGGTTAAAAGTCATGAACCAACGCGATTTTAAAAGCTAAAAACGTAACAATAGTTAAGGCCTCCAAAAAATTCCTAACCGTTTAATACCTAAACATTTCTACTTTTAAAGTTTACATGTGCGGGAGTGCATCCCAAATGTATGACTACTAATTAAGTATCGGTGAATGAGAAATATTTGAATAGTAGTCGTGTGTTAATGAAGTGTTTTTAAGTGAGTGCATTTTTTTAGTAACTGCATGCATTGGCAATAAATAAACAAACAAAAACTTTAGAGAACCTTTGAAAGAAAGTGCATTAATTTTGAACTTGTAATAATGGATGCTTTTTTCGTGGAAAATTGAAGAATTTAATGTGAAAATCTATTTAATTTAAGCACTCTTTGCACATATAATTATAATGAGTCTAAATGAAATGCATTCATTATTTTAATGTTTTAAATAACAGAACTTTTTGCAACATTTTAAAAAACTTAAATCTAATTTTAAATTTGTTATAGCTTAAGTTTTTATTTAATTTTTATTTTTAGTCCTTAAAGTATGCAATAGTTTCAAATATAATAACTTAGCCTTAATAGATTGTTAAGTAATTTTTAATTTAAAAACTCAACAGCCTTTTAGCACAAATTCATAAGTGTCAAACAGAAGTTTTTTCTATATTAAAAAAAACACTCCTCTCTAACACTTGAAATGAAAAAAGTTAAAACTTTTCCTTTAGCTTGCTGCAAGTGTCTATCTGTTAGTAAAAAACCCGTATATTTTTGTTTATGTTTAAGGAAATTGAAACTGTTTTCATGTTCGAAACTTTTCTTTTCAATACTTATTTTCTTTCGCCTTTTTTATTGTTGATAATATCGAAAGCCAAGAAAAAAAAGAAAATAAAAACCTACAAAAAAAGTTAAGGCAATAACAGGATTTGTTTTGTTTTGTTTTCTTGATATAAAAAAAACAAAGATTTTCAAAAAACAAGTAATAGAGTTATATTCGGCTATGCCGAATCTGACACCCTTCAACATGGTGAGATAAGAACAGATGGTTGAATAATTAGAAATCTTTAAATAGATTTATGTTGCGCCACGCCCACTTCTTCAATTCCGCCCACTTATACCTAATTTTGAAACTTTGGCTTTTAACGTTCTTCGTATACAGTAATCTATAATGCCTTTGTGCGGGAGGAACCTCGCCGATTTCTCCGATCCCAACCATATTATTAGAGAGGGTGTTTTTTGGTAGCCCAGCTATGTGTACCAACTTTGAACAATTTTTCTTTTACCGTTCTTTAGATATAAATAAATCCATTTTGTGCCACGCCCACATTTTTTTGGATGGTGTCTATTGATAATCAAGTTGCTTGTAACTAATTTCGAGACTTTGAGTCTTGCCGTCCTCCAGATATAAAAAACAAGGGATATTTGGGTAAAATTAGAGGCAGTCAGGGTTTTTTGCACATAAATCAGCCATTTATCGACCGATATGGCTGAATTTCAGTAGCAAACTTTAGCAGAATGTATGTGAGATAATTATAAAACAACCTAGTCCCAATTATCTCTGGGGTCTTCGGAAATATCATTTCTCAATATTGTAAACAGGGCTGCCAGAAATTGTTTTCCTTGTCCCCAAAAAATAAAAATAGATACCCAAAAATCCCCAAATAAAATTTTTAGTAAAAAAGTTTTTGTTTGTAACGACTGGCTTCGGCATATTTTTTTTTAAACCTTTTTATGCGATTTTAGTGAGAAATTACATGCAAAACAATGTGCTGTTTTTGAAGACGAATGAGCCAATTTATAAGAATTTGGAGCCTGTTCAATCTGTTAAAGCCATCCTAAAAAATCAACAATAAAAAACATATTTCCCAAACTTTATTATACTGTCTTTCATATTTACTTATTTTTGGGGAAGACATATTTGCTTGAAAATTGTCTTTAAAAAATCAAAAATTGTATGATTTGTCAACGGTTTTAGATTATTTTTTTTAATTCTTCTTTTTTTAAACACTCACTCAAGAACAATAACAAAAGTTTTTTTAGTGCCTTTTACACACTTAACAAACATTGTAAATTTAGTTAGGACCATTTACAACGTATAAGTTGTTGATAAGAGTTTGATAAAAGTTTTGCTACTTTTTCCATATTTTATATACGAAACAAAGAAAAATAAGCGTAAATAATCAATGAAGGGAAAATATATTAAAAATAAATAATCCCCAAAAAATCCTCAATCCCCAAATGATTTTCTTTGTTATTTTTGTTCGCATGAAATCCCCAACTTTGAGGATAAATCTCCAAGTCTAGCAGCCCTGATTGTAGAAATAACAAATGGAATGAGAAACTTATACATAAATATATTATACCCTTTTACCGTTTGCTACAACGCGTTGAAACGACAAGGGATCTGTAAATAAATTACAGAGACAGTCGTGGTTTTTGTTTATATAAAAATATATTACAAACTATTTTCCATCATATCGGGGATCTTCGGAAAACCCAGTTAAACCGACAGATGGACATGGTTACATTAACTTCGCTACCCATAACGATATATATACATTCTTATGTACTTAATAGGGTCTAAGATCAATATTGCAGAAACTACAAACAATATGACAAACTTATATATATACACTTTCTACCTGAGGTGAAGGGTATGAAAAGCAAGGTTGGCAACCGATACAGTAATAAAAACCGCTTAAATACCATTAAAAATTGAACACCGGTTTTAATACCGATACAAAAATTCATTTCGGTTGCCAACCTTGCAATAGACACACAAAAAACTTCAACATTTTCTTCACAAACCGGAGAAAGTTTTTCTTTTGCAATATTTTTTCATCTATTTTTCGAATCGGTTTTTAAAGATTTTGTTAAAAGTCTTGTGTGCACACACAAAAAAATGAAAAAATTAAAGTTTTTCTGGCAATAAACACAAAATTAAATTTAGTAGATTTTTGTATATTTTAGTTTTGAATTAAATTAAAATTAAACTTATTCACCCCAATCGCGAATATAAATTCCTTGGGAGTTTTTTCCCTTTTCCTATTTTTACAATTGAATTAACATAGGATTGGTTCTGAAGCAACTGAAAAAAAATATTTTAACTTAAAAGTAATGGTGTTTTATTTTCTACAAAAAATGTCACATTTTATTTAAAAAAATGCAGTTTGGTGTTCGTTTCTTAAAAATGCTTTGCTCTCTAAAAGGGCAGCGTGTTTTGTTCTAAAAAAATTACCCTTAAATGTCATAAGGCATTGATTGCACTTTACGACCCGTATAAATCGAGGGTGTTGATAATGCCCTGTAAAAAGATGGCTTCTGTTTATAAATATAGGGTTACCAGACGAAGTTGGGAAAAATCGCCTTTATTCAGGACAGTAAAAATTTCAAGTTTTAATAGGTTTTTTTCTATTATTTTATAGTAAAAACAAAAGAAAGTATTACATTGTTAGTGGTGGGCTGTCAGTGATATAAAATTAAATGGATTCGGTGTTATAAAATTGTTTTTGAAAAAATTCGTCAAATCAAGAAATCGTAAAAACTTGATGTTAATAAATCGGCAATCTGGCAAAGGTATTTTCTTGTTTACATATTTTATGAAAAACAAACTAAAGAAATTCGAATTTCATCATTCATTTTGTTTATTTATTTATTCATTTAATATCGATCTATTAACAAATTTAGGTTTATGTACTATATTTTTTTTATATTTTGAAGAACACACTTTTTGATTTATGTACATATTTTTTGTATATATTGAAGAACAAACTTTTTGTCAGTTTTGTAAAAACAGGGCGATCCATTTTTGTGTTTTGCTCTCGTCAAAAAAATAAAAGAGAAGGGAAAAGAGAAGGCCATTTCTTTTCCCGTCTCTCCTAAAAACTCAAGACTTGACGAGTCAAACTTGACGTGTGTGAACCGGCACTTTGGTGCGCATTATGGACTGGCGGAGTAATTGACCCATATTTTATTTATTTATTAATTTATTTAATTTTATTTATTTATTTCTGTGAGCTTCTTCAAAAATAGCAGAAGTATACTATAAGTTAAAATTAATTATTAAAAATTGAAATTGAAAATTGAAAACTAGCAAAAGTATAAAATTAATTAAAAATAATTACTGAAAAGAAAAATAATTGAAGAATGGCAGAAGTATACAATTAGTTAAAGATAATGACTAAAAAAATAATAATAATTATTATTTAAATAATAATATTATGATTAATTCGGTGTAGAGTCTAGATTTGTTTAAATCGGAAGTATTCGGAAAAAATAAATTTACGTTCGAGAATAAAACTGAAAAAATTTCCTCTTAAAATCCAATGCGTTGCTTGCTGCCGTAATGTTTGTTACGATAGATTCCTGAGACGTATATTCCGATATTAGAGTTTTATATCTCATAGGACTTATTGTTTTGTTCCTTTCAGATCGGGTGAAGTTGAGACGATTGTACATTTCTTCGGGTTGATGTGTGTTGATTATTTTGTGGATTAGTTGCAACGTTTTAATTTTCATAAGGTCAACCCCGCCAAATACGTATCTTGTTATATTGTTAAATGTTAAATACTTAGCATTGAGAACGTTTTTCCACAGGTTATTGAAATGTGGTCTGACCAAGTTAACGTGTCATTGAACGTAATACCCAAGCTCTTCACTTTTCATACTACTTCAATTTGTTAGTTGTCAATGTAGAGTCTTGGTGCTTCAAAATTGCGATACGACCTTTTATGGAGCAACACACATTTAGATTTTTTTGAGCTTATCTTCAAATCCGTTTGTTCTGCTACTTATATATAATTGCACGTCATCCGAATACATCCTTATACGACTGTGCATTAGCTGACTGGGCAAGTCGTTCACGTATATAGAAAAAAGGAGAGGACCAAGAACCGAGCCTTTGGGAACGGGAAGGAAAGTTGACACTGTTGATGAGTTAACCTCTACGTACTGTTCTCTGCCAGTGAGATAGGACTATATCGCGCTCGGCTATCAAACGTTTAATATGCATGCTAAACCAAGGTTTTTGTGAACTTGTAAGTTTCTTTGTTTCTAATGGAATGATTATGCTGTACAGAGATGCTATATGGTACTCTAGGAACGGCAATTGTTCATCAACTGTTGGTAGGCAATACATGCAACTCCAATCGATTTTAAATGTCTCTTCCTCTATCAGGCATTGTCTTGCTCGTTTGAAATTACGAAAAATAACTGTGTTATCAATAGGGTGAAACGGTATATTGTACGTTAGAAAAATAAGGGCATGTTTAGAAAAACATGGCGCAGATAGCTGGTCATACATTAAGGCCCTGGATTCGTCGGAAACAAAAAACAAATCAAGCAGTGTGCAGGTAGTCTATGAAAAATGAGTAGGCATTCTTGTGTTTATAGGGCTGAGGGTGAGAAATTTCATGTTTTCGGCTAGACATGAATCTAATAGAAGATTGCAATTAAAATCGCCAGCTATAATCACGTCTGTATAGAGCGGAGTGAGACTTTCTATAATTTCGTAAAATGGAAATATGTAGATCAATTCACCTATTTGGCCTGTAAATACTACAGACTATAAGTTTCCTACCCACGCAGCATATCTCCAAAGCCAGATATTGCAACATGTCCTGTCATTTCTGTACCCATTCTTCGATACCATAGCATCTGATATGGAATCGCTAAACCACGTCTCAGAGACGCAAATAATATGCAAATCTGAGTTTTTAAAGACTTAACGGAACAGGCTTTGCGCATTTATGGGGCAAATTTTTACCATAATTGCAGTAAAAACTCTGGATCGTGCCCTACTATCACCTATTGAGATCATATGTAATTCTACATTACTGGCAGCGGCGCTAATATAAAAGGAACATTTTTATTTTTTATCCTCATTACAAAATAGTTATTTACTTGAGAAATTACATGATGGATTGACAAAATTTCACAAAGAAAGTTGATGGTCGCTAAAATTAAAGTATTGGCACGAAAAATCTCCTGGAGTTCTTTGAAAAATTCAATGTGAATTGGATCATCGGAGTCGTGTTTTTTTACATAGACTAGACTATGGCATAATAAGTACCAGGTATGTTCATTAGGGAGAGTTTTCATTATTTAAATTATTTGATTTTTGACGCTTGTTTTAATTTTTTTTTAATATTTTCTTCTGTTTGACGTTATTAGGGTTTCGATATTGAGAACAAAATTTCTAATGACTATACCTTGTACTTATTCTACCATGGACTAGACCACGAAAAGTATAAACTGATTTTTTGCAATGGGTTTTCTTCATTTTTGAAGCTTCCTTGAAAATTGTATGGTTATGTGTCGTGAGATTCTCATTTACATAAACGGGCATATTGCTGTCAAAACTGGCATGCTTGAGGTACAAGTCTGCCTTATTATCTCGTCGTATTTGGAGATTGTTTTTAATAATAAGTTTTTTTCATATGGCGACATTTTCACAATAATTTCATGTCTTCGAAAACGATGATGGTCAGAATGTTACTGTCAATGGTGTACGGTTAAAGGACATGATTAGAATTTTGTCGTACCTCAATAACGTGGCATTAATCTAGCTGATATGTGGTTCCAACAGGACGGATCAACACGCCACACAGCGGGCGTTGTAGTTGATTTACTCAAAGATATAAAAAAGATAAAAATAATTTCACGCAATGGCCAAATAAATTGGCCACCAATATCGTGTAACTTAACCCCATTGGTACACAAACAATTGAACACCTGGAAATCAACATTCGAAGAGTTATCGGCGCAATACGGCCGTAAATGCTGCGAAAAGATGTTGAAAATTGGTATTCCAGATTGCACATTCTACGCGCCAGCCACATGGCAGAAATCGTATTTAAACATTAATTTCATAAAATTTTCATTGCAATAAAGACCGTTTCATTCGTAACAAAAATATATTTCCATGTTTTATTATGATTTAAACTTGTGTCACTTTATAAAAAAAAACACCCTTTGGCAAATTGTCTAACCGACTACACACTTATCCGCTTTCACTCGTGACTGCTCTTGGGTATTATGTCCGAAATTAACAGCCATTTTGGTATTAAATTTGTTTATCCCACTTTGGTCTTTATGGCATGTCTAACATGTTGGCATTTAAAGACAAATTTTCTGCATCTTCCATATCCAATCAACTTGGGCAGTTTTGTGAATCGTCAAGGACAAATTCAAAGAGAAGGCTTTTATATTCTGCGTGGCCCGTCAGAGATAATTGATAGTTTATATATAATTTTTCTTTTTAAAACATCGATACTATCAGAAAAGTCAATTAGATGATATAAACTATTGAATTTCACGCAAATTTGACGAAAGGAGTCGTTGTAAGCATAAACAGAGAGATAATTAATACCTTAAATTTAACAGCTGAAAGTTTCGTGTAGGTCTAGCTGGAACATTTAAGCTAATTTTCCTCAACAAGAAGTCGGAATTGACATCACATTGTATTAGACCTATTAAAAAAGAAATACTTTGACTTTCTAACGTTGGTAACTTAATAAGACCAAGTCTGCTTTCACATGAAGCTAATACAAACGAATTCCATCCAAGACCTCTTAAACAAAATAAAGGGAACTGTTTCTGTACAGATTCAATGCTGTTGATATATGTATTAAAGTAAGGATCTCATACAATTGATCCATATTCCAGAATATTTCGAACCAGAGACGTATACAGATGTTTAGTGTTATATGGATCAGAAAATTCTTTGGACCAACGTTTCGTAAAGCCCAGTACTCCAATTGCTTTATTAACCATCAATGAAATGTGATCACAGAATTTTAGTTTATGATCTAGTATAATACCAAGATCAATAATATTGTGAACTTTATCCAGTAATGTTCCATTTAGATAAGAACTTGTATCAAGTTTTAATAAGCGGAAAAATGACATGTGTTTACATTTGTTTACGTTTAAATCCAATAAGTTGTAATTACACCATTGAGAGAAAAGTTAAATGTCAGCCCTCAAAGAGGATTGATCAATAATATTTTTAAACGAATTAAAAATGTTTACATCATCAGCATACATGAGTACGTTGGAGAGCTGAACAACGGATGGCAGATCAATAATTAACAATGCGAGTAAAACGGGACCAAGATGACTTCCTTGAGACAGGCGAGAGAGAACTTTGATAAGTTTTGAGGTAGCATTCTTAAATTTTACTTTTTGGGTTCTATCTAAAAGATAAGATTTAAGCCAGCGTATTGCGTTGTTACTTGAAATCTGCAAATTAGTTGCTAATAGAGACATCATCACCAGCACTCCGAGTTCCGAATTTCAAATAGTTATGTTCGATATATTTTCCTACTGATGAAATCACTCTCAATATCCATCGTCCTCTTTGGACATATACGATGACTCAATCAATAAAACAAGGAATCGAACGTAAGCATGAAGTTATAAAATATGACTATATAGTGTTGTCACTGAGAAAATTAAAAGCTTTAAAATCAAAGAAAACACGTCTTTATAAAATTGTAACGAAAATATCTTTGTTAGAAGGAAAAAATCCTTGCATCAATGATTTATTCTTTAAACAAGCAAATGGTGCGTCTTCAACACAAACGACTAAAATTCTTTGAAGCTTAATCAAAGAAATTATCTTTTCCGTAAAGATAAAATATTTGGTACAACGATTTATTTCTTTGCTAATAAACGATTGAAAAGCGTATTTGAAATTAAAGACTTTTCTTTGTTTTTTTAAAGCTATGCATCCTTGCTACAATCCTTGCATGCAACGGTAAACAAGAGCGGTTAAAAAAAAGTAAAGATAAAGTCTGTCGGTCTAATTCATAAAAATTTCTTGTTTCAGCTTTACAGTCTAATTCATAAACGCATCATTGCAGCTTTATAAGTCATTAATAAGCAAAAGTCGAAAAAAGAGTATTTATAAATGTTGAATAGCCTATTAAACGTTTAATAAACGTTTCATAAATTTAAAATATTTATTGTAGCCTTTACCCTACTTTAAGCGTTTAATAAAATTACTTTTCAATGTTTGTTAAAAAAAATTTAATAATTGCACAAAAAATTTAACATTTTTTTCTTCTTATTTATTTTAATAAAAAAGTTGAATACGCATAAAATTTTTATTTCTAGAAAAACGATAACTAATGTTTGAATTCATTTTAGATATAAACTGCTCCACAGATTTTTTGTTAAAAATAAAGTGGGTCGCGAGATATGGTTTCTGTTGAAACTAAAATTCGTTATAACCATTATTATAACATATATAGAATTGATTTAAAACTAAATTTTTGTAAAAATGTGTCTACCAGAAACCACCCGACGAAATTAAATTTATAATTTTATAAATTTATAAACTAATAAAAATGCGGCCGATCTTTATGGGTTCTCTCAAGCAACAGTGTGTAGAATTTAAGTCAGAGTGGCTCGTGCCTTAGCTGGCAATAGAAAAAATTTAAATGCCTTCATCTCATATAGAGGAAGCAATCCTAATGAGAGAATTTAAGACATTAAAAAATTTCCCAGACGTTATTGGTACGCACATACGTATCAAAAAAACCGTCTTTACTACATCCTGAATGTTCAGGTAAATTATACTTCAGAAATACATGATTAATATTTTTTTACCACTCATGACTGCTGTATTTTAAATAAGTCATCTATCATACTTGAAAGCGGAGAGTTCAAAAGTATATTGTTGGGAGACTCAGGATATAAACGGCAGACTTATTTATTCACCCCACTATCCAAACTACAGAATGAAAAAGAGAACAAATATAATGCTGCACAGAAAGGCACTAGAAACTCTGTTAAACGTTGCTTCGGGGTTTGACAGCAACGATTTCTAGAGCTGCAAAACAATCGATAGTACTATCGATAGTATCGATAGTTTAATTTTTGGCGGACTATCGATTGTTTTTATCACTATCGATACTTTCGAAAAATTTTAAAAGTAAATGCAAAGTTGATTAGATGTAGTCAACGAAACATTTTTAACAACTCATTCGATGCAAGTTTAAAGCAGTGCATAAACTTTTTTAGCTTTTTGGGAAAAAGTACTGAAGTTGACTTAACCTAAATTTGAGTTTTTTAAATCTTCATATGTATTCAAAAGAACACATATAAGAACAACTAGAAACAATGGTACCCTTGCGATCTTCACAATCAAAATTACACACGGGTAAAGTTTCAATTGTTTTGTAAGACTTTTCAGGAAGTTATAGAAAAATTACTCTTCAAGTACATATCTTTTTTCAATGGGTATTAATATTTGGAATAAAAACTTGAGTTTACTTCCGATCTGTGACATAAGAAATTTTTAGGAACAAAAACTTTACAAAAATATTGCCGCAGATAAGTGATGATTATATTAACAGGATTAAATATTCAAAAATCACCTTAAAAACTTAAAAAATAGACTTAAGCACTTTTTCCTTATTGCCACAGAATTATGTACTTATTTACATATTAAAATAATGTTAATCGTACCTTCCTTATAAAAACTAATTTAAAAAAAGGGTCTTAAATGTGGCTATTTTTTTTTTACCTGTAAAAAATTAATGGTGTTATTTTGAAAAGGACTTTATTCTACTTCCTTGAAAAATTTTTATAAACAATATGAATAAAATTTCAACGCATTTTCAAAAAATTTTATATGAATAAATTTTCAACGCAAGGGTTACGTAATAACCTTTTAAATTTCTAGACTTAAGTTGAATATTTTGACGTCAAGGGGGGGAAAACCTGAAAACTCTGACGACTCTGAACCTAAAATATTTTGGCAGCTATGGGGTTTAAAATGTTTTGTTAAAACCCAGGAGGATTTATTTTCAAAACATCTGCGTAATGTATGATAAAAATTGGTTAAATTATTCATTAAACATAAAGCTGTACAATCTCTTTTGGAACCTACAGTAAGCAGTAAAAATTTGATATTGCTATTAAATTATTTACATACATATTTCGCTTCTATTTCAATAGTATATATTTTATTTAAAAAAAACATAAAATTATTTAAAATATTACGTTCTAAAAAACAGAAATTCATTTTAAATTGAAAACAAAACAGAAATTCACTTAAAATTCGTTCGTTGTATCGTTTCATCCCTAGTTGTATGCATCACTATTACAAAAATTACAATAAAAATAACATATTGTTGCCAACATAAAAATACAAAAGTATTATAAACGTTTAATTGTTAATCCACTGCTATTAAGCGTTTATAAATCAGATTTTTTATTAATGGTTTATAAAACAAAAAGTGTTTGATAACTATTGTAAGCATTAAAGCTGAAACAAGAAATTTTAATGAATTAGACCGTTAATGTTTACAATAGTTATCAAACACTTTTTGCTTTATAAAACATTAATAAAAAATCTGATTTATAAACACTTAATAGGAGTGGATTAACAATTAAACGTTTATATTACTTTTGTATTTTTATGATGGCAACAACATGTTATTTTAATTGTAATTTTTGTAATAGTGATGCATACAACTAGGGATGAAACGATACAACGAACGAATTTTAAGTGAATTTCTGTTTTTTAAAACGTAATATTTTAAATAATTTTATGTTTTTTTTTAAATAAAATACATACTATTGAAATAAAAGCGAAATATGTATGTAAATCATTTATTAGCAATATCAAATTTTTACTGCTCAAACTCTGTAGATTGCAAAAGAGATTATACAGCTTTATGTTTAGTTAATAATTTAACCAATTTTTATTATACATTACGCAGATGATTTGAAAATAAAATCTCCTAGGTTTTAACAAAACATTTTCGGGTTAGTGGGGTGATTAAATAAATCTGCAGCTTATATTCTGAGTCTCGCAACAAAATACCTTTTAACTCTCCGCTTTTAAGTTTGATAGTTGAATCATTTAAAAAACGGCAGTCATGAGTGGTTAAAGATATATTTATTATGCATTTCTGAAATAAAATTTATCTGAACATTCAGCCGACAAATGTGCGTACGAATGCCGTCTGGAAAATTTTTAAATGTCTTAAATTCTCTCATTAGGATTGCTTCCTCTATATGAGATGAAGACATTTTAATTTTTCTATGGCTCCAGCGAGATAAGGCACGAGCCACTCTGGCTGAAATTCATCACACTGTTACTTGAGAGAACCCAAGATGTGCTGCATGTTCCATTTTTTCGAGCGGCAAACCAGGAACCAACACTCGATACACTATGTGGTTTTTACTTTGTGTTTGCTTTAACAAATACGTTATCTATGTGAAAGACATTTTAAAATATTAGGGGAATGAATGGTAAAAAAAGGTTTGCTTAATTTGAAATAAATCTTAATTAGTTTTTTATACTTTATGCAAAAAGTTGTAACGACAGTTTCGACAGAAAACATACGTTTTACCAAAAAAAAATCTATCGAGCTGTTTATATTTAAAATTAATTCAAACATTAGTGATCATTTTTCCTAGAAAAAATATTTGTATGCGTATTAAACTATTTTATTAAATTAAATAAGATGACAAAAATTTTTAATTTTTCGTGCAATTATTAAAATTTTATTTTAACAAACATTGAAATGTCACTATTAAACGCTTAAAGTAGGGTAAAGGCTACAATAAATATTTCAAATTTAATAAATGTTTATTAAACGCTTAAAAGGCTATTAAACATTTATAAATATGTACTCTTTTTTCGACTTTTGCTTATTAATGACTTATAAAGCTGCAATGATACGCTTATGAATTAGACTGACACAGTAAATTAATTTAAAAAATTTTAGGATTATTAGTTTTAATGGAATTATCGAAATAAATTCGGAATGGTTCATTGCACGAAAACATTATTAACGTTTTTCGTCAGTAATGTTTTTGATTTTATCAAAAATTGGCATTTTATATGAATATAATAAGTTAAAAATCTGTAAATATGAATCTTTTTAGAAGATTATAATTTTTATTTCTTTAAATTATTATTAATCGTTAGCAATGTCCATATTTTTCTCTAAATAATTTAATTAAAATTATTTTTCACCGTTAAAATGAATGTGTAAAAATATGACATAAATGAAAAGTTTCTGACACTTCTTTGCACTGTTACACAGAACAAGAATCACATTACTGTGAAAATGTGAAAACAATTTGTTTCATTCCATTTGTTCTTCTCATATGAAAACATTCGAATTTATTTATCATTTTTTCACTAATACCCTTTGTACACATGCATACATTTCGGAGGAATGCATGGAATATGTTGAAAATGTGAAATACGCGTTCACACTTGAAACATCTAACATCTACTATCAATAAAAAATGTCACAATATCTGAAAAAAAAACTTTTATTTTTTTTTAAATACTTTTTTTCTACAAAAGTGCCAACATTTTAAAAGATAACACCAATATGTATTTCTAAACCATTTTGTTTAATAATTTTAGCAAAACTAAGCAAAATAAGGCTTGCAAAAATGGAAAAAACTTGAGAAATGGTAACGCTGCTTTCAAAGCAACTTCCATTTTGTCAGTGATGCCACAATAATAACAGAATTTATTGCCATTTTTCTAGTGATGACACTAAAAAAATCGAAAAATGTAAAAGGGAACAAAATGAGATAGTAACATTCTGTAAAGATGTTGAAAAATTTTGATTTTTAGCCCTATGTATTTCTTATGGGAAAATTTCAACATCTTAGCAAATTAATGTTAGATGTTAAATGTTGACAAGTGTGAAAAGGCTATAAACGAGAATCAGAAACTCTATGAAAATGTGAAAAAAGTTTTAATTTCACAGTTTCACAGAACCAGAATCGACCCCCAGGAGTTAATATTAAACACATCGTGTGAAAAAGTTGTTAGATTTTAATTAATTAAGTAAAGTTACGCTGTATATGAACTATTTTTTATTTTTATTGTATTTAACTTAAATAAAAAAATGTTTTATAACTCTTTTAACTTTAAAAATGTCTAGAGTCAGTATTAAAGTCAACGGCTAAAAATGTTGTTAGATTTTAATTAATTAAGTAAAGTTATGCTGTATAATTTTTTATTTGTATACCCTTCACCGAAGGTAGAAAGGGTATATATAACTTTGTCATTCCGTTTGTAATTTCTACAATATGGATCCTACACCCTATAAAGTATATATATTCTGGGTCCTTATGAAAAGCGAAGTTTAAATCCGGTTGTCCATCTGTCCGTCTGTCCGTGGGTTTTCCGAAGCCCCCAGATATGATGGGGACTTGGTTGGGGTATCTTTACGTCAGGTATTCTTATTATAATTTTGCTATTGAAATTCAGCCAGATCCGTCCACAAATGGCTGAGATATGACCAAAAAACCACGACTACCTCTAATTTTTTCCAAAAATCCCTTGTGTTTGTTGTATTTTTTTACCCTTCACCGAAGGTAGAAAGGGTATATATAACTTTGTCATTCCGTTTGTAATTTCTACAATATGGATCCTACACCCTATAAAGTATATATATTCTGGGTCCTTATGAAAAGCGAAGTTCAAATCCGGTTGTCCGTCTGTCTGTTGAAATGGGGTTTCCGAAGCCCCCAGATATGATGGGGACTTGGTTGCGGTATCTTTATGTCAGGTATTCTTATTATAATTTTGCTATTGAAATTCAGCCAGATCGGTCCACAAATGGCTGAGATATGACCAAAAAACCACGATTACCTCTAATTTTTTCCAAAAATGCCTTGTGTTTGTTGTATTTTTATTACTTTTTGCTGTATATCTGGGGAACGGCAAAAGCCAAAGTTTCCAAATTAGGTACACACATTAAGGTTGCCAATACACATCATTCTACAAAATGTGGGCGGGATTGGAGAAGTGGGCGTGGTACCTCCCATACAAAAAAAATTAAAAATTGTATAAAAATTTTAGGGCTGCCATATGTCCTATGGAAATGACTTATATATCAAAATATCGGAAATTTTAAGTAGAACATATTTTATAAAAAACTCGAGAAAATCGGTTCAGATACAAAAAAGGTATGACCAAAATTTTTTTTAAATACCCACTTTCGGGAACCATAGATCTCCCCGAGTCCAAGTTTTATAACTAAAGTAAATGGTAAATTTCTTCTTCAACACGTCGGTATATAAATCTGCCAAATCGGTTAAAAAATGGCTGAGTTATAACCGAAATACTGAATCCCCAAAAATTACTCTTTTTATTATAATTAACTTTGTTAAAATATATATTTACAAGTATATATAAATGTTTATATATAAATATAACTTAAGTAAATGGTAAAATTCTTCCTTAACACGTCGGTATATAAAAATATCAAATCGGTTGGACAATGGGTAATTTATGAGCAAAATACTCCAAAATGGGCTAAAAAACATCAACATTTTTATAAAAACCTAAATTTTAGGGCTGCCATATGTCCTATGTATATGACTTATATACCAAAATGTCGGAAATTTGTATGAGTTATAACCGAAATACTGGGGTCTAACCACCGCATACGATATCGAGCAAAATTCATCGAAATTATTTATTTTGGTATCTTGAAACTCGATATCGAATGAAATGTATTGAATTTGAAATAAAAGCATTCGACATCGAGTAACTCGACATTACATTTATCGAGTTTTCATTCGATACGCCAGTGTCTATCGTATGCAAAAAAGTAGTTTATTCGATACGATAGTATCGAATGCGGTGATTAGACCCCTGAATTCCCGAAAATTACTCTTTTTATACCCTTCACGGAAGGTAAAAAAGGTATATATAACTGTAATTTCTACAATATTGATCCTACACCCTATAAAGTATATATATTCTGGGGCCTTATGAAAAGCGAAGTTCAAACCCGGTTGTCTCTTATTTAAAAAAAAAAATTTACCAGTTTTATTTAGTTTTTGTCAAATTTCTATCTATTCTGCTCGCACAATGGTGAAGGGTATATAAGATTCGGCACAGCCGAACATAGCACTCTTACTTGTTATTACATTAAAATGCTGTGTTTGGTTTCATTAAATATTTTATTTTGCAGAAAAATTTTAATTTTTTAAATCATTTCTATAGCAGATTTCAAAGAAAATTGCCTTTGTTTCTACATATCAGTCTTTAGTATTTCAAAGAATTTTTTCGTTGAATTTAATTGCGTTTCTTTGTAATAATGTTATAATTACGTCTTTGGTTCAATAACAATTGTATTTAAAATCAAAAATTCAAGTCTTAACACTAATGAATGAAAGTCTTTGTGCCAAAATACTTTTTCCTTAGTGTAAGTGCTGGATCACACTCATCAAATTTTAGCCGTCAAGTCATGAGTTTTAATGAGAGAGGAAAATAAAATCTGATCTGTAGAATTATCTAGAGGCAACTCAAAAGACTTGTCTATAGTCTAGCCTTTATTTTTGCCTATAGTCTCGTATAAAGTCCCTTCCGTATTCTGGCCAAGAGTTTCTTCTTTAGTCTCATCCATGTCTCGTTATAGATTCCTCTGTAGGCTACTCAATAATCTTGTCTATAGTCTAAATTTTAGCCTTGCCTATATTTTATTTATTTATTTATTTATTGGTATTCCTATACAACAGGACTAATGCCCGTAATTTCAACAAACAGATATCTGGTCGTGTTCGTACCTAACAGTTATCTTTACCTTTCCGGTAAAAGTAGTTTGTGAATTTCAACGTTTATTTTGCCTACGTGTTTTTTCCTTTGAATTTTCTTTTAAAATATGGCAACATTTGTATTTAAATTAATATTTTTAATTAACTTTCAAAAATCGATAGTGTAAATAACACTACAGTTTAACCAGTAGGTAAGACAAACATGTTAAAATTATCAAAAAATCGTAACACCATAGATATCTATACACAGATAGATATCTGTTTGTAGAAATTACGGGCATTAGAGTCTTATAATTATAGTACAGGATAAACAATTCGTAGCAATTTCTTGTGTGTCACACAATAAAAGATTTTAACAATAAACATTAAAATAAAAGAATTTAATACATTAAAGCAATTTTTAAAGTGAGAAGATCAAACAATTTTAAACATTAAGACATTCAAAAGCGTTTTTAAATACAATAGATTACACATTTTCAAGTACGGGAATAAAAATTAAAAATACATTTCCTAAACTGCGTTGCATTACTAGTAAATTGAACAGTTGCTGGTAGAGTGTTCCAAAGACGAATACTGTGAACGAAAAACTGCCATTCAGATACTAACTTCTTAAATCTTATCGGGATCAGATTGTTATTTCTTCTTGACTGCGTAAAAGTAACACGTTCAAATAGATACGTCGGCTCGCCAGTATAGATAATTTTATGCAAAAGAGTAAGACATCGAATATTTAACATGTCAGAAAAACGCACTCCATAAAGATTACTTTCGTAGGGTGTAACATGAGAGAAACGTCCTAAGTTGAAGACATATCTCAGAATGGCATTATACGTAGACGTTAATTTCCTGGTGCTTTTTTGGTCACAGCTTGCAAAAACCTCGCTGCCATATAATAAAGCTGGAACAAGATATGTCTTAGCTAAAAGCATACGTATGCTGAACGGGGTTGAGTGTTGAGTTGCCCAAAGCGAACGAAGCATCACAAATACTTTCCCTGCAGCAGCGTTTATATGATCTGACCAAGTAAGTGAAGAATTAAAAATAATGCTAAGGTTTTTAGTCTTCTTGACAATTTCTATTTGTTGCGAGTTCAAGATTATATTGTTCTCAATAGTTATTTGTGTATTGTTCCTGGAAATTACAAGGCACTTAGATTTAGCAGGATTCAGACAAAGACCATTTGCCTTTGCCCAGGCTTCAATTTTTGATAGATCAAAGTTTAATCTTGAAATATACTCATCAGTCTTATCAGGTTCACTACATATATAAGCCTGAACATCATCGGCATAGATATGAATTTTGCAATGTGATAACTGTTTTGGGAAATCGTTTATATACATTGTAAAAAGTAGAGGACCTAATATGGACCCTTGAGGAACACCTTTGGTCACATTCAACGGCAATGATTGCTTATTGTTTGAACTTACATACTGATAGCGGTTACTTAGATATGATGAGATGAGATCAGCCGCTGAGGAGGTAAAATCGAAAAACTTAGTTAATTTAATACGAAGCATGTCATGATCAACCATATCAAATGCTTTGGAGTGATCCAAAAGCACCAACAAGGTAACATTTCCGTTATCTATATAGCCTCGAATTTCCTCCGTCACTCCAATAAGTGCAGTAGTACAACTATGTTTGGGTCGGAAACCAGATTGCATTTTGGTTAATAAATTATGCGTCTCAAAGTAAGCACCTATTTGTTTATGCAAGAGCCTTTCAAAGACTTTAGATAAATATGAAAGGATAGCTATTGGACGATATTCATTTCTATTTTTAGGGATGGGAAAAATTTTCGCACACTTCCAGTTCTGTGGAAAAATACCTTTTGTAATTTTTGTGTTGAATATGTGTGTGATTTGTGGAAGTAAGTTAGGAAGAAGGAGTTTTAAAAATTAAGGGTGAATTTCATCAGGTCCAATTGCATTTGATTTGATATCATGGCAAGCAATAAAGGTATCATCCTGAGAAACACAGCGAAAAGAAAATTGTGGTGCGGAGCTATTAAATGATGAACTGGCACTACTAGAATAATAGTTAGGAGAAATATTTAAGTTTGGAATTGTAGTAAATAGCTCGTTGAGTGAGTCAACATTCAATTCCGAAGAGTCTGTTTTATTTAATTTTCCGATGCCAATATCACGAATAATTTTCCAATTTTTCTTTGAGTTCACAGCAGTTGAAAATAAGTTAGTAAAGTAGGAGAATTTTGTTCGCTTAATAAGTTTATTTACTTCCCTTCTGGCACTAACAAATTGAACATGCAGGTCATCAGTTTTGAAGCGTTTCCAACATTTATATAGATGATCTCGTTGGTTTATTTAAGCTTTAATTTGTTCATTAAACCAAGGCTTAGTAGTGCTTTTCTGTGTGACTGTTTTAACTGGCACAGATTTTTTGAAAGTTTCGGCAAGATTTTTCTCCAGAAAACTAACCTGGTCATTTAACATCGATCATGAAGAAAATACGATCCCAATCAACTATTTGCAGCTCATTCATCATTGCATTATAATCCATTCTTTTAAAATCATAATATGTATTCTCTTCCCTCGTATATTTGGTTCTGAAATCGAAGCATAAAAATATTAGGTCGTGTTTCGAGAAACATGGTGCGCCAACCTGTTCATATAGCAGGACTTTATTTATGTCGTTGACAAAAAACATGTCCAGCAGTGATTGATTTTTAGAAGTAAAATACATTGGTGTTAGTACATTTGGAGAAATTAAACCAATTGATTCCATTACGTCAAGTAGTTGTGACTCGCATAAAACATTAGAGTTGGAATCTCCACACAAAACAACGTTTGCATAATTAACCGTTATGTTTTCGAGATAATGATGTAGTTCTCCCAAATCTATCCGCCTATTGGGTCTATAAATACATCCAATAAGTAGTTTCTTCCCCATAGATACAACTTCAACAAATATGTATTCGATTTTTTCGTCAGGGAGAGATTTAAGTAGAAATTTACTCGTAATACATTTTCTAATAAAGATAGCAACCCCTCCACCATGTGTACGCCTATCACAACGATACATCTTGAAACCAGACAACTCAAGTATACCATCAGGGGTATTTTGATCGAACCATGTCTCCGACATACATATTACATCAACGTACGAGTTCTCAAAGATATACCGATACTCTTCAATTTTATTGTTTAAGCTCTGTGCATTTATATGGCAGATATTCACGTGTAAAGTCTTTTCTATTTTCTGGGCTAGGGTCTCTTAATTAGTCTTCTCTATAGCCTACCTTAAAGACTCTCTAATTGGCTCGTTAAATAGTCTTGACTGTAGACTAGTCCAATAGTCTTATCTATATTTTGTCTAATCCATAGCCTCTCTTTGGCCTTGAAAATAGACAAGACTATAAAATTTTCCGCGGCCAATTTTAAAGCCTTCTCTTAGATCAGCAAAAGTGGTAGTTCAAACATGGCGTACGTCGTTATTGACCTACTGTGCAAGGAGTTTGCAGAATTATAAAGAAATTTGAAGAGACTGGTAGCGTAGTAGATGTGGTCAGGCCTGTGCATCATCGCAATGTGCGCACTGCAACAAATAACGCTTCTGCTAGTGAGAGTAAGGCGGTTAAACCGTATAATCACCGACTTTTTTTGAGCCGCAGTTGGAGACTATGAACTGGAAGATATGTGGTTTAACAAGACAGCATGCATAATTTCTCGTTTTAGCGGCATCAATTGGGTACCAAGATCATGCAATTTTTAACCGTAAAATTTTTTAGTGGGGCTCCGTCAAAGACCATATCTACGCCGATAATCCCCTAAAATTAAATCACCCGAAATGTGCGAAAAAGTGGTCGACTGCTACAACCAATCTAGCGGCGGTCATTTAAATGATATTCCGTACGTAATGACAAGGTCTAAGCATTATAATGAAATACAAGTTAATTCGAAATCAAAGCTTTATGTGTGTTTAATTTAACTTTACTTTTAAAACCAAAAAATGGATAACCCTTTATATGCTCACCCAGCCATCTAATTACTCAATCAAGTAATTTTGCAGCATCCTTTTCCTAAGTACTTGTAATAATCTCTTTGTTAAATTTTTTGTCTTGTCCTTTTTTTTTTTTTTGCTTCGCTGTTCTTTTCGAACATTTTCAACATTTGCTTGAGCCATTATGTTCTGAAGTGGAAGAACAAATATGAGCAACGCTTTAATTTTAAATGTTTTATGAAGTGCATGTCGTAAAAACTTTAAGGATTTTCTACATTTGTCAGTTTTGTGTCGTTGCTACACAAGAGTTGTAGTTGCAGTTGCAGTTTTATGGTTTCTTTCACACTCTAAATGCGTATCGAGTATTTAAAAGTGTATCCGTGTTAGTAGCTGTGTTTGGGGTAGAGCGTTTATGTGAAGATCTTTGCAGTTTAGATTGCATGCGACATGTTCGTATGATAGAAAGTTTTTTGTTCAAAATACGAAATTGGTTTTACGTTCAGTGTGGTTATTGCTGAAAATGTTGTTACTAATGTCAGATATTAAATTATAGTTTTGAAGGGGGATTTTTCCCGTTTGCTTTATTTTTCTTTCAAAACCAAAAGAAAAACTTTTTGGTTTTAATTTTACTTTTTACTTAAAAGCAAATAAATAATCTTTTGTGTTAAACTTTGTAATAACTAAAGACATTTTTGCGAATTGCTTGTTACCCGAGTATAGAATAAGCAATGAAATTTTGAGTTAATGTTATCCTATAAGTGTGCTATATAAACTTGTAATTCGTGTACCTGAAGTTACCGAAGGCTAAAATGCGATTACAATATTTTTTTTTATAACAATTAAGGAATGTAATTTCTATAATTTAAATTGTAACTTTCTTCTTTCCACTTAATTTTTAATTCAATTTGAATGAATAAAATAACCGTTTGATATTATTGAATGATATTTGTAATTGTGTTTTTGTTTTCAAATTATATTTATTCATACAATATACATACATACATACATACATACATACATACATACATACGTTAAACTCTATTGTTTAAAGGTATTTCACAAGCAAATTTCTATTGTTTATTGACTAAATAACGTACAAAAGAGTGTATGGTCAAAACAAAAACAATATTATAATTATAAAGGATAACATTTTAACCCTAGAGAAATTTAATTTACAACATTTGATATGCACATATATGTACGTGAATCCAGCCATCAATAACCCTAAATTACTTTTTCAATGATAATTAAGTGTAAATAATACACAAATTAAAAGGATTATAGGAGTTATAAAAAATATATTCGATAAGCATTAAGTGTAAAAGTTACTAACGAGGTTCACAAACACAAACATGAAAATGTTCAAGAACTAAATTTACAAGTGTGAATGTATAGCCAAACCCGACATTTTAATACCCAACGCCACAGCATTGCCAGACAATTTTTCAAGAGTGTTTCCTATTTGGAACCAATTGCTAGTCATGGACCCGGCTAACAATTTTATGTTATGAGGTTCATATTAGAGTTCTTTGTGCCGAATATTATGTAGACATCAGCATCTTCATGAGATTTGTTTGTCGTAAGGCGGTGGAGATGGAGTTTATATGGGACCCAGTGTTGCCAGCGAAATTTCGAGAAAGATACATTTTAGTTTCCAAAAAGATACATTTTTCCCCAAAAAGATACATTTTGAAAAAAATCCATTTTTAACGTTAACATTTATTAACATAACATTTTTATTTCATATTAAATGAATATTATAAAGAAAATTATTTTAAATAAATTAATTTTTATTAATAAATTAAATAAATAATTATAAATATTTATAATATACATACATACATACAAACTTACATATTTTTGAATTTAATTTTATTATAAATGTATAAATCATTATCATAATTATAATTTCTGGCAAAAATGTTCAAAATGACCATAAACACACAGCAAAAAGCAAACATATTATTTAAAAATACATACAGTTTAAACAAGGGTCGAACCAATTTTAAAATTCGTTTATTTACCCAAGGTTTTAAATAGGATTTTTAAGGTAATATTCTTTTATGAATACAATTTTAACGATTTTTGCTTAAAACAGATTTGAAATAATGTTTAAAATGTTTATGAATACGGCTAATAATCTTTGAAACAAAAAAAAAAACACCTTCTTCTGTTAACTTGTTTGTTTCATAATTAAGTAAAAAACTAAAAACAAAGATGATTGCCCTTTAAAATGCCACTTTAGTTATTAAAGGCATTAAACCATTACTCTTTTAGTTTGGTAATACTATCAATATGCATATGTATTACGTCTAAAGCTGTACCCACCTAATAATGCTACACACACATTCAGGACCCGATTGTCTTCATTGTATTAGTGTTAAAATATAATAATTAATCACATTGACATGTAAATCTTTTCAGTTTATCATTCAATGCAAAAACTAATTACAAAATACATTCTATATGTGCAAATCATTACGTGCATAAACATGTTTATGCTAATACTTATATGCATTTATATGTATGTTTAGAATCATATGGTTATATATACCCTGCAAATGATAGGACTAGTCCAAACACGCGTGTAAAATGTAGCCCACAAGGGACTAGGACTAGTCCAAAAGTAACCCAAACGTATGGAAAAAACATGGTATATTTAACATTACGATGTCCTAGGGCAGGTACATATAACCCAGCATTGGGTTACAAAGGAGTAGTCTTCAAACTACTCCATTGTATACACAAGAGGATTAGTTTTAACTTCGTTAAAAAACGAAAACATGTCGGTCAAACACGAGGACATGACGTCTCACTACAAACACTTTTTAACAATGACATGGTCCATGCTTGCATTACATCGGACTAGTCCATGGAGTAATCCATTTATTCAAATTGGATAAGGTGGTCCAATATTATTTGCAGGGTATATACAGACACACATTCAAACATATTTTTTGTATTATGTAAATGTATAACATTGTCAATATTTGTGTGTAGAAATGTTACGCATGAGAAAACTGATAATTACCTGGCAAATTATACCGAACAAGTTTTGATTGTTGTGAAAATAAAACCAGTAAAAAAAAATATTGTTAAAACTTGTCAACACAAAATGATTTAAGGTATGTTCAGACCTAACAAATATTTGACGAAATAATCAAAAAAAGCGTGACTAGTAAGTTTACCAAGCTTAAGCTTTCTTTTAAACAATTTCTTTTGTTTTGCGTAATTAAGAAACTGTTAAAGGATATCTGATCTAGCCAAACATATTGCAAGTGCAAGTCCTTTTTTACGTGTATAGCCTGGTACTGTGTTCAACATTTCGCAAGAAATGCTGTCAAAACGCATATGAAAAAAACTTGTGCGGAATATCTATGAAATAATGTTGATAGAGTTGTACTCTGTTCATTTTATGAAAAAGTTCCGATATGTTTTTGGCAACATTTTTTTACAACTGCGAAATAATGTAAGCTGCACTTATTTCACGTGGAATTTTTAGCAAAAGCAAAAAAGTATGAACTGATTATTAAATAATAAATAAAAAATTAAAATAACACAACCGGTAACAGTTTTTTTATTAACTTTTTTTATAAAAAAATAATTTGTAGTTAATTACATGTGCGGTTTGTTTACATACGCAAAACAATGTCGCATACTTTGCAGGACTAAAAACGTCAAATTGTACAAACTCGCATGAAAGGTAACATTGATACATGTCAAAATTTTCGTGTGAAATAATTAATGTAGCTCAACATTTTTCACAAATTTGAACAGAGTACCAGGCTTATGACATCAAATATTAAATAGTTGCGAACATAGCTTTAGCTATTATTTTTTTTGTGGAAAATCTCGATTTGAATAATTCTTAAAAATTGTATTTCAGTTAGTTTTTGTTGGATACTATAAAACAGGGGAATGAATTGTTTGTTGCTTATTTTAAATTAACTTCGAAATGGGAAACGGGATTGAAAGACAAAATTGTTAAATTTTATTTTTAAAGTCAACATACGATTATTTAGAAACAAAACTTATATGAAAATTGTTTTCATATTCGAAATGACCCGAATACCGATTAGTTAAGCGTTACAAAGGGCTTTCCGTAATATGTCTCGTGCTGGAAGACTTCGTGCACAGAGATGCCGTTGAAAATTTCGTAAAAGTGTCATAAAAGGGTATTTAATAAAATAAAGGGTCAAAATAGGTTATTTTGAAGTAAAATTTGGTCAAGTTTATTAGTATGTATTAATTTTAATACATTAGACTAAAATAAAACTTCATAATTATAGATACTTGAATTATAAATCAAAGATGTGGTAAAAGGATTCAACAGTGGTAAATTTAAGTTAATTGATATTGCCATAAAAAAATTGTATTTTTTGGACGGTAACTTAAGTTAACAAATTCATATGAAGCTTTATACAGTATAACCCGGTTAATTACCCCACGCTTAATTGCCTTACACGCTTATTTACCTTGAGTTTTAAATCCCCGTTTTTTTCATAATTTTTTCAAACAAAAATCCACGTTTAATTGCCATAAGCCTAATTACCCAATTCGGGTAATTGCCTTAAAAATTAAACTCCCAAAACAAAATTACACCTTAATTTCATTCGCTTAATTGCCTCAGTGCTATTTGACAACAACACAGAAAGTAAAGCCTATAGTACACGGAATGTAAAAAGCTACATGCGCATGTGGTTCTGACGTAATTTTGTCGTCATCACACAACACGAACTTGATTTTGTGGCTTTGAAGCAGACCCAACAAACACGAAGTCAAACCTTTGATATGAATCAAACGCAATTCTCAAACGTTTTTCAATTGTTTGATTTAACATTTAAATTCAAATTGATAATGATTTGAAAATAAACATTTGATATCAAATGTTTTTTCAATTTGATGTCAAATGTTTGTCAAAGTTAAAATCAAATCAAAAATAAACTTGGCAGAACTAAAGCGAAAAATTAATGTAAGCATTAAAAATGGCGATTAAAGTTAAATTATTTTTCCTTGTGGTTACATGTGTTTTACTATTAAAAATAAATTTTAATATAAAGTGAACAGTATATTTCTAGTGAAAAATAAAAAATATTTGTGAGAAATTACAATGTTTAAAAATACGAAAAAAAGAAAAATAATAAAACAGGAAAGTGAAGAAAGATTGTTGAACGATCGCGGTGCTACAATCCTCAAAATAAAAGGGTGCCAAGTATTTTGTCTTTCCAAGAATTAGAAGACGGAAAGAACACTATTTCATCTTTTTGCTATGATACCGAATGTTTATTTCAAAGTTTATTTAAATAAATAATAAATTTAAATTAAAATTAAAAAAATTAAATAGTTTTATTTATATTCCACATTCTATTATAATCCACATTTGAAAAACATTTGAGAATAACGTTTGAAAGCAAGTTGAAAATAAAGGCATTTTTCAATTTGAAAATAATTTCCCCTTTTTGTTGAGAACGCTATGATTTACAAATGATTTTCAAATCATTATCAAACGTTTGTCGTTTGAGAAAACGTTTGATTTCAAATCACTTTCAATTTAAAATCAAACCTCCGTGTTTGTTGGGGAGACGTCCAAAAATTAAATTGTGGTTGTATTGCTTCATATTAGTATTAGTGAATAGAGAGAGTTTACCCAGCAAACACAAATTTATGTCAAACTAAAAAAGCAATTTTTCAAATAATTTCAATCAGTACCGTAATAATTACGAGCGGTGCCATAAAAATTAAAGTTTGTTATTTTTTATATTTTTTTTTTTTTTTTGCTAAGAATTATAATTTATAATTATAATTTTGTAATGGTAAATTAATTTTAATATTTGACTTTTATTTTTTTTTTATTATCAAAAACAGGAAGTCATTTTTTATTTGTTTGCTCTTATGTTATGAATCATTTCAAAATAAGAGGGAATATGTTTTAAAAAGGCATTTTGATAACATTCATAGTAATATAAAGGAATTTAAAGTGAAAGAAAAAATAACACCTTCTTGAAAACCGAAAAACATTTTTTACAGAAATTAAAAGGCTATAGGTTTTGTTTTAAAGAAACTCTTTTCTTGTACCGCAATATAATTGCCTGGAATTGTATTCAGCTAGAATCATATGTAGAATGTGCCACTAACGAAAAGCTTAAAAATTGCGACGGCTTAGCCATCGAACTTCTGTAAACATTTTCAAATCATAATGAACAGCGCCTTTATTCTTTAAAAAATTTACAACAGTATTGCGGGACAAGGGAAGAGTTTCTATAAAAGCATCACTATAATTAAGAGTTTGCATAGTCTTGAGGAGTATATCTTTAATAAACATTCCATCAGAAAATGGTCGACCATGTCTTATAATATTTAAACTAATAAGACTGCTGCCTCCTGTTTTAATTTTTGGTTATCTAGCTTGTCTCTATTGCTTTCTATTTCAAGCAACCAGCCTTTTAATTTCTGTAAAAAAATTTTTTGGTGGGTTTTAAAATGGTCTTCTTTTTCAATTACATTAAATTTATTTATATAACTGTGAAAGTTATCAAAATGCCTTTTTAAAATATCTTGCCTCTTATTTTTAAATGTTTTAAAACATAAGAGGCATTGTAAATTGCCAAAAGCATTCCCAATCATAAAATATTTTTTAAATTGCATCATTCTATATTTATGTATGGAATGTTTACTGGGCAAGTTTTCTTTATTAAATAAATCAAAATATGTAAGCATCCGCCGCATGTGAACTCGTCGCTTGATGATCGACGACTGAATTGTGTATTCTCGTCAGGGTTGTTAGACTTTTTTCCTCAAAAATCGTCAAAAGTTTTAACAAAATTCGTCAAAATCGTCACGAAAATTGAACAAAATCGTCAACAAAACTTCAAATATATAAATTTTACAAATTAAAGACAATTTATTGCATGGATTGGTCCGAAAATATAAATTTTTAGCAAGATATTCTATTTATGATGAAGAAAGGGATATGGTTAAGTTTTATTCTATTTATTTCAGCAAGTGAGCTGAATAAATTTATCATTTAAAAAGAAAACATAAGAAAAAATATTTTTGCATAAATGCATAGCAAAAATATTTTTTATTTGATTTATCCATATTCAGAAAAATATTAAATAATAAATAAAATCTCATTTGCTTTTAACTCGAGCTATTTTTAAATGAGTTACTTTTAGCGCTTTCTCTATTGCAAATTGTTTTTATTGTTAAAGGTGCTAAAAACCAAGGATTCTGTCTATATCAACCGAATTGAAACGTTTTATTACGTCCAATATAAGTTCCAAGCTAATACATTTTTTTCTCATTGCACTCATTTTTCTACACAACTTCTTATTAAAAAGTAACTTCTGACTTCATAACACGCAATTTTACTAGGAATAACTAACCAACAGAATTAAATGGGATTTGCCTTTTTACAACCAAATAGAAAAATTCTTCACATGTCATTATGACTCCATCGAAAAATGCATTCGTATGAAGCCATGCAAATCGAAATCATAAAAACGCAAAGCGGATTAAACCAATTTTTAAAAAGCGGACTCAATAGAACAGACGCAAATTAGGGCTCTAGTGTATATTTTTTGCAGTATCGATGGCATTTATATAATTGTAGAATTTGAGTCATTAATGCTTCTAATGAAATCCACCTGACTTGTGATGGGGGAGGAATTTTTTTGTTTAATTTCTAAAAATGTTTGTATATCGAAAAATTGATAAGTTTTGGACTGTTTTCAATATAATTGTAAATATTTCTTGTGTGTTTTATCGATGCCAGAAAATCGTCATAACACTATTACTTTTACTGCCTGTTTGTAGAACGCGAGCGCAAAAGTGACTCGTTTAACTAACATTCAAAACAACAACAAATATTGAATGCTTGTTTTTGTTTTAATGGTTATTAAACGAGTCACTTTTGCACTCGCGTTCTACGAACAGGCAGTTAGTCAAAAAATCGTCAATAGTCAAAATGACGAAAAATCGTCACATCTACCAAATCTGCTTGCCAGATTAAAGTGTTATAAAATTGATTCCAGATCAAAGTTTAAAGTAAATTTATTGACGGGATTTAATCGTCAAAACATAAGTGACTCTACATCAAAAATCGTCAATCGTCATTTTGGTAAATTCATCGAAAAAAATCGTCAAAATGACGTAAAATCGTCACATCTAACATCCCTGATTTTCGTTGACTAAATGAAAGAGTAAGAATGTGTGTGAAGAATGTGTGTGAATTAATTTCCACAATTGTGGTATGGGCTGGACACCAATGCATTGAAGTGACGTCAAAATTACGTCAGAACCACATGCGCATGTGGCTTTTTACATTCCGTGTACTATAGGCTTAATGCAACTAAGTTTTCATGTTAATAATTTGAAAATATGCACTAATATTTTTTTTAAACATAAGCCCAAAAAAACAAAATATGGCTTATTTGCAAGCAAAATATTCCAGAATTAATTATTTTCATTAAAATAAAATTTATTCTGTGCTCACCAGAATAAAGTTACGTTATGAGGTTAGGATTCATATAAGAGTTATTTGTGCTGACTATTATCTAGATACACCAAATATATGAGATATTTTGTCTTAAAGGGATTAAAAGAAAGGTCGCTGAACCGATTTAAGATATTTTGGGCCAAATTTAATCTTAATACGAACATTATTAAATCGTTTATGGACATAAAGAAAGAAGTTTTAATGGGGAACATGTTATATTATAGACCAATTCTTACAAATTACATAGGTTTTGTTCTTATGACAATTAAAACGCATTTACCAAATTTGATCAAATTATCTAAAAACTGCAACTTTTACTTTACGCACAAAGTTTACATGGAATGACAACCAGTCAGATGGATGGACGAACACGAAAATATCACTTTAAAAAGTGTTTCTGATTCGATCGGTTTACTAAACGATGCGTCTAAATTACTATGTATTCACACAAATTTATATAATTGCTTTTTTCGTAATTTTTCATTTGTATATATAAAACTTTACAGTTTGGAATAACATTTATCTTCAACGATAACTTGCTTTGGCTAACAATTGTTTTTTTTTTGTTTTTGATTTTGCCTCAAACTAAAGTTTTTGGCGAACTATTTAAGTTATAATGCCAGGGTATCACACAATTTTTTGGAGCTTTAACCGCAAAACCTCGTTCGACCTAAACCTTCGGATAGGAAGGCGAGAGCTTCCGGAATCCGCTTCAGAGTATTTTGGTCTCCACCAGTAATCTTCTGAGTTATTTCCTTGGTACTCCACCAGTAAAACGTCTGAGTTATATATGGTTCTCCACCAGTCACAATGAGTTCTCCACCAGACAACACATTAAAATATTGAGGTTAAAAACGATTGCATATAGTTAATGTAGAAACCGCAAAAACTGTAACTCGGTACAGTTATACGACGCCGAACCACTAACCAATGCGGGGTGACAACGCAAAACGCAACAAAAGCAGACAAACAAAAACGACCTGTTTGTCCTTAAGAAATAATGACAAAAAGCGCGAGCTGCTTCTCCACTCAGAGCAGTTTGACGAGTGGCTAACAATTGTAGAGTGAAAATTTAATGTAGATGGCGAAATTAAACGAACAGAAAATTCATCTGCTATGTTTTAAAATATCCTTAAAAATGTGAAATATGTGTGCAAAAAAAGCCGCTATAGCTTAAATATGCAAATTATTCACAAACAAATCGATACCAAAATTTAATTTTTAAAAAGTTTTAAATCGAATTAATATATTGTTTCTGCATTCATAGATTGCACAAGAAAAATCATGCAATTGCATATTTACGGTTTCCCTGATCATAAGCTTGTGTGTATAAGTACGCTTTTGATAGTAGGATATGACAGGACATCTCAAAAAGCATTACAGAAAAAATTTAAGACATCAAATCCCATTGTTTTTATTGCTATCCCTTTAGATTAGCTGATACCAAAATTCTTATGTGTTAACTTTTTTTCATACATCAAAGTTAAGGTATCTTGTATATAAATACGTTTATTACCTCAATGAGGTAGTTAAACGCATTCTTATAATAACCTCAACGAGGTAGTTAAGCGTATTCGTTTAAATGCTTTCCACGCATAATTACCCAACAATACTGGCATTTTTGGCGAGGTAATTAACCGTGGAATACTGTAAAGTTTAAACAAAAATTAAGGATTTAATTTTATTGTTTGAAGTCCTTAACTGCTTGCATATTTAATTTAATCATGCACCCATCACTTCCGTTTTATTTTGCAGTAAACTTTTATTTTGAAGAAATGTAGGGTTAAATATATCGCTAAAGGCATTTTAAAAAACAAAATCAATAAACATTTGCTTCGTACATATGTAAAAAATGATATTAGAAAAACTTAAATCAGGCGTAATTGAACATGGTTTGAGGGATTGGATAATAAAATCGGGTACGTCGTTCCAAAGTTACGATAAGATGTATGGAGCAGCCTCTTCAAAATCTAAAATTTTAAAAAAAAATTTAAAAAAAAACTTTACCATAGAATTTAAAAAAATTATTTTTTTTTGCAGTTAGGTGACTATAGCGGATCAAAAAAATATAGTAATTAGTCAGAAAAAATACTTCACATTTGTTGCATAGTGTTATGAAAAAAAGACGTTACTTCTACAAAAACCTCTAATCATGTTTATCACTTTTTAGAAATTCGTATTCTATATTTTGTAATTAATTCTTCACTTGGATTCCATTATTCCAGCTCCAATTCAAGCAAATTGAGAGAGGAAAGCATGGACTCATAAGTTTCTATTTTAAGTTTGTTTGTAAATAGTGTCCGTGGACACTGGACTTTATGACAAGCTACAAATTTTTATATATATGTTCACAAAAATTTTTTTTTGGAAGGAATATGATACAAATGGATAAATCAAAAAGTGGATCATAAAAATTGTCATTGGCCTGAATAAGGGTCAAAAGTGATACTTTAGTGTCACAACAGCAACGTTGTTCATGCAGTTTGAAATGATGTAAACCATGCATGAAACGACGTATTTAGAAAAACCCCGAAACTTTGATATAAATATCATCATATATATACTAAGAATATTTCTTCCACAAAAAAAAAAATCAAACTTCCACTAAACGTCGCAAATCCTTTAGCAGCTGATATTGCTTAGCCGTTCTTCGCAACGTCTTTTCAGATATAAAATTTAATTGGCACATCTTACACAGCTCGTGGAATACAAATAATTGTGTGATAGTTTTTGATATTAATGTCATTATTAAACATAGCATGATCAGAGAAAATCACAATCAGAGTTTGATTCTCTATGTTAGCTTGACTTAACAACAATATGGTTGCCCGTAACATAACATACGTAACATAACATACGTAACATAACGTATGAATTCGTATTTCATAAAAATTAGAAAATTGTTTAAGGCCCGTTTTCACAACTTACCGATAGTATAAAAAGTGTTCCATTATTACAACTTTACTTTAACCTAACAGGTAGGAAAACCTTAATTTACTTTATTGCTCACTTTAGTTTAAATTTTTTATAATGGAATACTTTTTAAAGAGCCGGTTAAAGTCTACTTTTAGCTATAGGTAAGTTGTGAAAACGGGTCTTAAACTTTTATTTCTCATATTAATTTTTTCAAATAAAGAAAGTTCAAAAAATTTCGTATAAAAATAAAAAATTTCCTATAAAAATAAAAAATTTTGAAAAAAATTTCCTATAAAAACAAACAAAATTCTATAAAAACACAAAGTTTTTACAAAATTCGGGTTTTTAAATAAATTACTTTATTGGCAACACTTGCACCCTCTACTAAAATGTCATGGATACTTAACTGCCCGTCTATACCAGAGATAATTATTGCCACATATATTGCAGTAAATGTCAAAATTATGTTATCTTTCATGTAGACAGCAATTTTTTGTACATATTTATTGCCGGCAATTTATGCTGCAATAATTGTTAGTCCATTTTCGTTGAAAATTATTGCTTACATAAAACGTCAAATTTGGTTGTCAAATACACAAAAAGAAGCAAAACAGTAAAAATAGAAGCAAATTGTGTGAGAAAGAAATAACATTTTTGAAATGGGATCTAATTATAATAGTTAATTGTAATAAAAGAATTTAATTAAAGAATTTAATAAACACTAAAATAAAATTAAAAAAATTATTCTTATTATTATAATTTTTTTCTTTTTCAATCTTTATTATTCAAATTTAAATTAATTTGTTTAATTTTGCATGTGCCCGTGCATTAAAACTGAATTGGCAAATTGGTTTTGTTTCTGTTGTTTTCTTACGAAGACAGTAGAATGAAGCAGTTTGTTTTTTAATTTTGTTTTTTCTTTTTACCCACTTAATACTACAATTCGAGTCGGAAAGAACCCAACCAATTGTAGGGGAATGTAAGAAAAGATAAACTCACTGTTTATTGTTGGTGTTTTGTTTAAGTTTTGATATTGTTACAAGTAAGACTTTGAGTGTTTATAATTCTTATTCGCTTTAGGGTTTTATTTGTATAATATTTTTGACTTTTCTAAAATCTTTGGAAAAGGTTTCCTGATAAGCTGGTCTAAGCAACCAGTGAAATGCGCATAGAAGCTAGCTTTCCCTCAACAATAAATTTCAGTGTATTTATCAAATATGAAAAACTGGGAATTTAGCACGTCATACGGAAATCGTATTAATAATAAATTTTTGTATTCCCGAAAATAACTTTGATAATTTTGAGTTCTTTTTTATATAAAAATATTAATTTTTTGTTAAATTAAAATTATTATTTTTATATAATAAAACTTAAACAAATTAAAGAATTTATATGAATTAAATTAAGTTTTCCAACATAGCGCTCGTTATTACACTGCACCTTCTTCCTTGATATTTTTCAAATTATGAGTTAACATAAATACGTTTTCCCATGCCTTTAACATAAGCTGAGAAATAAGAAATATTGCTTTGTTATTCTGCCGACGTTATTGCCAACTTGCTCAGATAATATAAAAAACAAAATACAAAAATTAAGCAAAATTTCTTATAATAGATTTTAACGAAACGTTTTGGTTGGTTGCTCTGGAAGCTCAGAGTGCCATCCATATTTCTCTGCGTAGAAATAAAAGATATGTTATACACAAACATTATAATACTTATACTTTTATAAAATAAAGAATAATTTATCAGAAATGCAAAAGTACACTTATTGACTAAGGAGGGAGCGATTTTCGGACTAAAATCGGATTGTCCAATTGCAAAGCATTGACCCCGTGCTATTTAGAGTTGCTTCGGCTGTGACATGCAACTCTCAAACAAAGAACAAAACCACAGTGTGACTCTTTGTTTATCTTTCTTCAAACCAATTTCGATATTGGTTTTTTGCGACTCTGTATAAATCATACGAGGAGCATTTCACGAGTTGTAAGATAATACCTACATGAGTCTCATACGATTCATGATTTTTGAAAGACTTGTCAAATAATCAGTACCCACATCTTAAACGATTCCCACAAAGATTCCCAATCGTGTTACCATTTCTCCCGTGTGAGGAATTTTCTACGATAAAGAAATGCGCTAATTGACAAGTAAATTGAAAAATATTACAAAAACAAAGGAACGTTATAGAATATATTTTTATATATATTTCAAGTCTAACTTTTTCTTTTATAAAAAAAATGATTTGGTACTATTAAGGCAGAGTTAGCCGAACGCAACATCTGGTTCGTTTTGTTATTTGCAAACAATGCAAATGCTTAAGCTGTTATGATACTTGCTATTTTTTGTATTTTTTCTATATTGGAGAACAGTGCAAATATATTTGCATAGGAAAACTGACTAAGTGTAAAGAGTATGATTATATCATAAAAAATCTTGAAATGTCAAACAAATATACATGTGTTATCGATAAATAATCTAAGACTGTCAAAAAAAATATAAAATTTTTTAACTTAAAATTGACATTTCCAGATTAATTGTTAGCACAGTTGCCAATTTTTTTAGTTTTTGATCGAAAGAAACGGTTATTAACTTTTTTTTTGCGATGTTTAACTTTAATGACGGTTTTTTGTGGGGAAAAAGCGTGGGCAGTATTGTTTGTTTTGTTTACATTTTATCAAATTGTATTTCTTGTTCTTTCTCGCATTTGTTGTTTCATTCAGTCAATCCTAAAAAAAATCCAATACAAAAAATAGCAAGTATCATAACACCTTTACTGAATTTAAATGTCACGTTTACGGAACGTCTCGATCTGCATAAAACAGATTTTTATGGCGTTGTTACGTGACAGTTGTAAAGCAGTGACGGGCTGCTTGTATGTTTTTTTTTTTGTACTTTTTTTTTGGTATAGCAATGGAATTACGACAAAACAACTTAAAATACAACATATTTCCATATAAAAAAATATATATGTATATGTTTAGATGTTTAGATGTACAAAATAAACAAATGCACACTTACAATGGAATGTGAAACAAATAAAAGGATTTAAATGTAATCAAAACCTGTTTGTTTGGTGCATACACCACAATATATGTATGCTAAAAAAAATATATACATATATGCTAAAAAACAAATTTGTTTATTGTATAGTTATAATATAAATATTAAATGAATTTTACATACACAAATTACTGTTTTAATACTATTTAAATCACTTGGTACTTTTTCTGCACAGCGGTCACCATTTAAACATTTTTGATTCCCATCACTGTGTGTATTGTTTTATGTGTACTATTGCTTTTTGTTTATGTTTGGGAAAAACATATGACAAGTTTTTAAAAGTTCTATAAGTGCCCCAACGTGCTTACAGTACGGTGCGGTACATTACGGGTACAGCAACGTTCGCCTAACTGGGCCTTTAGGGTTGAAAAAGTACGATTTTAAAAGTTCTTTGGTACCATAGTATAATAAGTACCAGGTATGTTCATAAGTGATAGTTTTTATTATTTACCCATGTAATGTCAAAATAATTTATTTAATTTTTGACGCTTGTTTTAATTTTTTTCCATATTTTTTTCGA
This sequence comes from Pollenia labialis, assembly GCA_949318255.1. Lineage (NCBI taxonomy): Eukaryota > Metazoa > Arthropoda > Insecta > Diptera > Polleniidae > Pollenia > Pollenia labialis. The sequence continues at coordinate 149,690,699 of OX439140.1, read as the reverse complement.
TTGACGTTATATGTATGTATGTGTTTTGAAATTGAGAACAAAATTTCTGATGACTATACCAAGACGAATTCAATTTTCAAGTGCCGTTGAAAACACAGCTGTGCTACTTTTTTTTCTTAATTAGAGAGAGGAATGTCAAAAGTTACTTGTGTTTTTGACATATCGGCCAACCAAAGTAACAAAAAATACATTGTTGTGATTTTGGTGTTACTTGTTGTATTATCGACACCACCGTTTACATGAATTCGCCTTGGACTATACTTTGTACTTATTCTACCATGGTTAGAACGATATTGGTTTTCTCATTTATCATCCCTGATAGAGGTGTAACCTCTGGCCCATGTTCGGCAATTTAGTAATTATTGGGACCTATAGTCTTTACCAACAGCTGCGCCAAAGGCAGGAAAACAAAATTCCAATTGGTTTCCGTGATATAGCCGGAAGAAAAATAGCTTGTTCTTTGAAAAATCAGATTTCAGTAAAAATAAACATAAGCCCAAGCAATCCGAACAGCAGGTAAAACTAGCAAAACCCAAATAAGCTTTTCTTAGATTCGCTGAGTACTGAGACAAATTCCATACCAGAAGGGGTTTGCACTCGACGACTTAAAAAATGTTGCACTTTTATAGTAAACATTTTAAACAAAAAATGCTATTTTTTATTGATTTTATTAAATAAAGATTAATTTTCTATTATTAATAAATCGTGCCAAAAGTTTATAAGCTATTACTGTTAACAAATTTGCTGACTTTTTAAACACCATAACAACATTTTATAATTTAATCTTTGCAAATGGCCATTATTTCTCTTGATTTTTTTGTGTTATTCTTTTTTTCCAATTTTAATGACATACATTTTTGTTGTATTTAGTTATTAATTACAGTTATAAACAATATGTTTTCCATAATGTTTTTTTTTATTATATTTAACATATTTTGTTAGTAGTAATTACTAGAGCTGATAAAGAACTTTAAGCAATAAAATAGAGGCGTTTATATCCTAGGAAATTAAGAAATTTGTGATGAATTTTTTTCCTCCATTTATTAAAATGTTAAAAAATTTATTTTAATTGTATATCAATGGATATCAAAATTCGCTTTATTTGCATTGATGAAGTCGACATTTAGTTGTTTTGGTTTAAACTGTGATTATCCTCCAGAATTTAATAAATAGTTTTAATTGTATTTTTTAAGGTTATTGATTTTAATTTTTTTATGGCAAATGCAAACAATTTAAATTACACATGATTAAATTGTTAAAAATTAATCACATTTAATTTTATATCAGCAAAAAAAAATTTACATTAAAGTATGCAATATTTGCATAACTTAATTTAAATTTCTATGTAAAAAATTTAATTTATTTTAAAGTAGTAACAAAAATAAAACGGCCAAGGGAAAAAATAAAGTCATTAACTAATTTGCTTTTAAATACTTAATAACCACTTATTAATCTGAATTAAGGCGACCGTACACGACATGTATTTGTCATCTGACATGTCAAATTTCCCACTGCAAAATACATACATGTCGTGTGTTACCTTTTTAACTTTGCTTCTGTAAAAGTCAGACGCAAAGTCATCTGACAAAATTTCAATTAGAGCGTGCTCTATTTTCTTCTGACAAACCATCTGACATCAGAAATCTATGCCGGGAAGAAAGCGGCAGCGGCGTTCACTATTGACGGAATTATTAGTCGGCTGAAGTTAATATTTTACAATACCGATACATGTATGATAATTTCACCATTGCACATAGGGCCAGATTCAATTTTTTTTGGCATAAAGTCTAATAATAAAACTAGAGAGCTGAATTTTGGTGGAATTGATTATATTGGCACTTGCAGTAAGTGAGAACAATTTCAAGTCAATCCGACCACGCCCACTTATACCGCCCATATAACGGCACATTGCAGAGGAGTAAATTTTTTTTTATTATTTGATGTTTCGATTTAACCCAACATAAATACTGATTTCTTAAAGATATTAAATTAATACTATTAAATTAATCTTCTTTTTCTACTTCCAAATCCAAGCAAAAGTTGTCTTCATCATCCGTATCCGAGTTGCTATCATCGCTGTCTAAAAACTGTTCCTGGTTATTATATTCTATATTTGGTGCTTCTAAAAGTTCAATAACTTCCTTTGGTAACGAGGTTTTTGTATTTTGAGCTTATCTTTGTTTTATATTAAGGCTTGAAAGAAAAGGGTCCGATGAATCCATTGATCGGTGGAACACATCCGATAAATTGTTGATACGAGAATTTCGTCTCGCATATGATTGTCTATCGCGCTTATAAAGTTTATTTCGCGCTTCAGATGCGTTTTCTCCAAAGCAACCGATAGGTAATACCGATGATGCTATTATCTGTGAACCGTGAACTAAGACTTTGTGCACAGTTGCTGACATTGGGTACCATGAATACTTTTCCATATAATTCGACGCAGTTTCTTGGCATAATTGGCTGTATTTAGTAGTATTTACTGGAAATTCACAGGATATAGTTATTAAAATAATATAAAACCGTTGTAAAATATTATAATCTAGTTCTAATATTACTGAAAGTTGCCTTGTGTTTTTAAATGCCCTTCTTGCGGTATTTCCATCATTTGTATTTCCACTTCCGTTTTGTTTCGGCTTATCTACATGTAATCCCATTTCACTCCAAAATAATTTTTGTATTTCTTGTTTACGGGATGTTATCATGTCTTTTTCTTCTTTATCCCTTACTTGCCACTTTTTTAAGTGTAGTTTATACGAGATTTTAAGTACGAACTCAAAAAATCTTATCCATGCATGTAGGGGACTGATGCCGTGTTGAAGATTTTCAGACTTAGCTTTAAACTTTGATATGTCTGTAGTTTTCATAAAATCCTTTGGGCTGGCTCCACAGATAGGACATACTTGACAAGATTTGGTTCCCGTTAATATATTTAACACCTTGCCGTCAATCAATGTCAAATGGAGATCAAAAGTGACAGTGATTATTCTGTCAATTGAGAAATTGTAATTGAAAGCTGTTAAGTTTTTAATTTGTGATTCTAAATCCGCCTTTTCTGCCAGAATAAGATCTTTGGTTTCTTTAGCGAATTCAAGCTTTAGGGGTCTGCAAAATCTTACTGATTGAGGGAATTGATTTACCCACAAAGGCTTCTCAAAATCATCCGTTAGTTTCAGTGGAATGACGCTCGTAACAAATAATGAGTCGTCATTGATATCAGACCTTTCTCCTAGGAATCTCTGCTTGTACATACTCTGCCCCGGAGAGCCGTCAAATCCATAGCTCGCTATTAGTTTGACATCTGCTATGTTTTGATGTTTCTTGAATACATCATCCTGCAGAAGAAAAATTCTACAGGCCGTATGATTAAGCAAATTTTGGAGAGATACTTCGGCTCTTGTTTCCGTCACATTGACTTCCGTAGGCCTGCACTTCAACTTGGCTTCTCTTACTTTTAGCATGGATAAATGTTGGAAAATTGTGATTTATTTAAAGCTCTCATGCTGTTGTATTGCGCTTTAGTGAGTTGTCGATCAAAAATGCCAGAACTTGACTTGGTGTGAGTGGTACCGGCTCCGAGAATGACAGTTTCTTTCTTATCACACTTGATGAACTAGAAGTAGAAAGAGTATTCTTTAATACAAACGCAGTATCGCTCATTTTGGCCTTTTTCGCTGCAACTGATGCTGCATGAACAAGGAGACTTGTATTATTTTCTTCATTATCTGCCAGTTTCTTTGCCATTTTTCTTTTTAGCCGTGATCCTGCATCACTGTAAGACAGTCGTGGTCGTCCCTTTTGATTTTCTGAAGCAACTTGATCGTTGATTTTCTCCACGACAACAGTCATGCTTGACAAAATCCAACTGGAATGTTTCCTTTTAAATGCCGTAATTGTACGATTACATTTAGGTAGATTTTTCAGAAAGGTGAAAACTCCTTATTTTCTTAGTGATTTCGGCCTTTAAGTCAACTGATACATCATTTAAATGAAATTTATCAACAATCCAGTCAAATAACGCTTTTTCATTTCGGTTTTCGTTGATCCACACATCCAGTAGGGCAGAATGGCTTACCTCAAACTTGGCTAAAAATGCAAAATATGCGCGAATGGGCAAAAATGGGCAAAAAATTTTAGCAACAAGTTTAAAAACACAGTTTAGAGTAAACATTTGCATAATTACTTTTTGGCACAAATTGGCAGAAATTAGTTTTTTACTACACGATACACGAACACTTCGGTTAGATTTTTTCTAAAATAAGACATATTAAAGACAATCCACAACTAAAAAATATAACTCATAATTCGAAAACATTTAATAACAATTATATTTGGCATACCTTGACCTTTATTTTCCATTTTTCCAAAAAAGATTTGGATACCTGGTGTTGCTACAGCAAAGGCGCAAAGTTGAGTAAAAGACTCCAGCCAATTTTGACAAAACAAACATCTTACCAGACAGCTGACTTTATTAGCGCTGCAAAAATGCAGCGTTGCCACTGAAATGTTTTTATTTGCGAATTCGATGTACCCAATGTATGCCCTTTCAAAATATTCAGTTAAATTCAAAATATATTTTACAAAAATTTACGACTTTATGCCAAAAAAAATTGAATCTGGCCCTATGTGCATTGAATAGAAATTATGTACATATATTAAGAAAAAACGTTTCATTATAATATCCTTAATTGGTATCTTCCAATTTAAAGAAAAAAATGTTTAGATGGCTGAACTGTTTTTCGGCGAAAACAAAAATTTGTATGGCGGCTGCACGCTATTTTAAAACCGAGAAATACTTTGGTTTCTGCAATAACTATGCGAAAAAAAACATAGATAATGTCAGAAGCAAATAACATGTACGTTTGTGACCGAATATTATAATACTTATGTTATTTATTTGAAAAGTTGACAAGTCAGATGTAAAAAACAAGTCGTCTACATGCATCTTCATAAATTCATTTAAAATAAAAATTTTTTTAATTCCTTACACCAATTTTGCTTATGTTCTTTTAAAATAGTAAATTTTTACAAAATTTAATTTAAATATTTTACAATTTTTACAAAATTTTTCATAAAGTTTTTACAAAATTTCCTAAAATATTTCAAAAATGTATAAAAGTTCCTGTAAAATAAAAAAATTTTGGCAAAAATTTCTTCAAATAGAAAATCTATAAAATTAAAAATTTTAACAAAATTCCTAAAAAAAAAAGAATTAATCCTATAAAAATAACGGTTAATACTGCACTCGGCCCTATCTCTTGGGAGACCATCGATACCTATTCTTCCGACCGGGCTCACGGCAATGGGGTGGTGTTCCTTAAGACTGTTTAAGAACTGCTAATAAAAAATGTAAAAGGTTGCTAAAAGTAACCAATGTTAACTGTGGGAAAATAAAAATTAAAAGATAGAAAAGAGAAGTACCCTGTCTGAACTTAATACGAGAAAGTAGATGGTAAAATTTCCATATGGTCATTACCCTCCCAGCCATGCTATCGTACCGCTTCATCTTTAGATGGCCCTAATACTACCTTAACTAATTGTTGAATCACTTTTCATGGAATTAAATGGAAAATTAGAATTTAGTTAAACGTCATTATAATTAACGAACAATAAGGCAACATTTATTTAAACTAAATTCAAACATATCAACCCCTTTGCGCGAAATTATCGTATGTTACATATAACAAATTTTACAGGACAGCCATTTTTCTACTTTTCTCTACTTCCGCCTGCAATATCATTTTTACAAAATTTCCACTAAAAATAAATTTTTTTTACAAAATTCCAGTAAAAATAACTAATTTTCTATAAAAATACATTTTTCCAAAAATTTTCTATAAAAATAGAAAATTTTTACAAAATTTCTTCATTCAAATTCATCTTCATATTGATGATGCCCTTACATCAGAATTGTGACATCAGTGTTACTACAAATGGCATCAATGATGCAAAAAGTAACATAAATCCAATTACTAACGTCTTCGAACAATTTTGTCATTTTGTACGTGTCATGTATCTTATGACTATAGTGACATCAATTCGATGCCACATTTTGTATACATATTATTAACATTATTTTCATGATTACAATGTATTATAAGAAGCAAAAATTCCTTTATTCTAATTTTTATAAATTATTTAGATAAATACATCAAATTTTTAAAGTAGAATGATTACGAAAATGATGTCTTATTAAAAACAAAGGTCGTAATTCAACAAACGTGAAACGAATATCTGCAACGGGTAAGTAAATAATATTCTCACACTTTGACTTATGTTAATTCCAATGACTTTCACTTAACGACAAAGTGTCATCAAATTGATAGTTATGAGTCATTTCTCCGATGTTACAGCGTCATCGCACTGAGGACATGATCGTTATTTCTGTGATGTCAATGTGTCATCCAATTGATGACAGATTTTCATTTTGACCCTGATGACACTTTGGCCAAGTGATGTTAAGGTTGACATTACAATGATGAAAAGTGTCATTGGGTCAAAAACGAAGACACTTGTCATAGTACTGATGGCCAAATACATCAGCGTTATGACGCCTTTTCTATCAGTTTTAAAAATAGAAAAAAATTTACAAAATTTCCTATAAAAATAGAAAATTTTCCTATAAAATTTTTACAAAATTTACTATAAAAATAGAAACTGGAAATTTGCAATTCCTATAAAAGAATTGAAAAACGTCCTGTAAAATTAGAAAAATTTAGAGGACCAAATATTCCTAGTTTTCCATTTTTATATGAAATTTGTTAAGAATTTCATATAAATGTACTGTTTTTATAAGAATTTTTGTCTACTTCTACCACTTTTATAGAATATTTTGAAGAATTTTATAAAATTTTTAGGAAATTATAAATAGTTAACTTTTAACAACATTTCCATTAAACTTTAAAAAAAATCCTATCAAAATAGAAAACTTTTGTTAAATTTTCTGTAAAAATTCTTCTTCTTTTACCTTAACTCCCAGTGGAGTATAGGGCCTCATAATATGCATATATACTCCCATATTGCATATTTCCCTTGAAATTTGTTCCTACTGTTTCTAACCATTCATGCATATGAGGAAAACCCATATGCAGGGCTGCCAGATTCGACGATTTTTTGTTTCGAAATTAGCAAAGTGCCGATTAGTTGATTTTTTCTAAAAAGTGATGATTTTTTTCAGTCTCCAAAGTCTGAATAAAACATTATATTTTCTGACAATTTCGTTTTTTAATCTTGGAATGTTAAGCAGCCGTACCTTAACAAAAACGGAAGGCGGAACGTTTTTGTTCGCTTAGCTTTTACGCTGATATACCATACCAAAGCAAGAGCGTCAACAATGTGTCACGAACAGTAGTGATAGCTTCTTTAATAAAACCCACAAATTATAAATAAGAATACAGATAAAAACGCTTGATTGATCAAAAAATAGCTAAATTGCCATTATTAATTAACAATAGCGGCAAACTTTACTATTAAACGAGCTTTAGAATCGGGGTTTCCAATTGCAAAGCGTTCAGGCCGCTCTATACAAAAACTACAAAACGCGTGCCGCTTTTGTTTAGGTACGGCTTTAATATTCAAGTCTTAAGAAAATCTTTGATTATTTTCAGAATACAAAAACAACAAGGCTACACTTTGTTCATCTTTCGTCAAACCATCATCGAATGAACCTTTAACGACTCTTTGTATAAGTCATATTTTCATCGGAGAGCATTTCACGAGTTGTAGGAGAATATCTACATGAGTCTCATACGATTCTTGACATGAAAGACCCGTTAGATAACACTGTGTGTTATTTTTTATGTCATGGAAAAATAACCATATACGGACAATAAATAACCATAAAAGACCAAAAAAAAAAGACCCGTGTCTCCCAGTTTTGCCCAAAGTCATGCACTTTTTTTATGTGCCCTTAAAGATTTGGGGCCTCGGTGTCATTTTTGCAAAAAAGTGATCATTTTCTCAGGCTCATATCTTGCAAAACGTTCGGAATTTTGCTTAACCCTCTGAGACAATGTTGTAGCTCTTGCCATCAAGAACAAAAAAAAAAACATATAAAATCACTTTAACTTTATCTTCAAATTCAAAACCGCAAAAAACTTTAAAAAATCGAATTTTTTTTTACCTTTTTTCCCTGTTCAGGTCCATAGGTAGCAAACCGTTAACATTTTAAGGAAACAATCAACTACAAAAATGTACCTAAGGTCTCAACACACAATTAACGCGACCACGCACCGACCGCAACATCACAGGCAAAGCAGTAAGCACACGCATCAAGGGACGCAGCCCACAATATAAAAGCAACACGCCGCTCACATCAAGGCATTACACAGCGCGAAGTCAACGAGAGCTCAGCGGTGAAAGTTATAGAGAAAGTGCTACAGCATGATTTGCCCACAACATTGGCATCTGAAAATTTTAATATGCAGTGTGAAAAAACTGATTCGTTTTTCTACGTTTGCGGTCATCAAATCAAAAAAGTTCTACAAGATTTCAAAAGGAAAAGAATCTTTTAACTAGTGAATTCAGAACATATATGTTGTTTTTCGACGAAGTAAACTTGACAGGCGAAAATTCCACACCTAATACAGTGTGTTGCCAATGTTATAACAATCTCATGGCATGGTTAAGAGGAGGCAAAAATAATATGAAGTAATGTAAGCCAGTAAACTGGATTAATCGCCCGGATGATCATGATGCAACCAGTTGCATGTCGTCTAAATTGTCATGCTGAGAATAACAAAATTTATAAAGCAACTGTAACAGCCACACTACCAGTGCTTCCACCTGAATATTTTGTATCACCAAGGCCGCCAACTCCAGATCGTAGTACAGAATTTACAGGAATGACTACAGCAAGTGGTGTTACTTATCAAGATCCATTTGATACCGATTACGAGCCCCAACAGGGAAGAGATAGACCACAACTAATAACACAAATGGAAATGGATTTCATTGTTGCCATATTGGGACTACCGCTGCGACTTGCCATATTTTTGACAGCGTTTTTAAAGAAAAGAAAACTCACATATGCTAATGTTAACTCTACGACGTACCGCAAACGGCAAGCTGAATTTCAGAGCTTCTACACTCTTAATGATGGCAATTCGTTCGCTTACTGCAACGATATAAAAGCTTTGGTGGTAAAAATGGGAATGAATAACATCGCTAGTGAGTGGAGATTATTTATTGATGGTTCTGTTTCAAGCTTGAAAGCTGTGTTGTTGCATGTGTCGAACCGAAAACCTTCCATTCCGCTAGCAATGGGTATTAACATGAAAGAAAGCTATGAAACATTGAAAGATATACTGAAAAAAATCAAATACCACGAAAATAAATGGAAGATTTGCTGTGATTTGAAGGGCATCAACATTTTGCAAGGGATCATCGATAAGGAATCATCGATAAGGATAGCTTTCCAAAATTCTTTTGTTTTCTTTGTAATTGGGATTCGCGCTCCCCTTTGAATCAATTCCAATGTAATTCGTGGAGAAACAACATAGACCAAAGAATGCACCTTTAATTGTCAATACTCAAGACATCTTGCTGCCACCGCACCACACAAAATTGGGAATTGTTAAAAAATTCATCCAAGTGGCCGTTGTAAATTGTCCAAACGCATTCGACTATTTGAAAAGCGTTTTTCCAAAGCGTAGCGATGTAGCAAATTTAAAATGAATTTTTGTAAATATTTTATTTTCTGTCTTTATTTTTTGTCTTCATTTAACAGGCGTACTTAATGGTCCTGACATTAGAAAACTATTCAAGAACAACTTTGATTCATCGCTTGATGAAAATCATTCAATGGCATGGATTTACCTTCAGCGTGTATGCACCAGAGCCTTGGGAGGGGATCGAGACGCGGAACAGGCAGCAAAAGAATGGGTGAAACAAATGCTGTATTATTTGGTACCTATGGGCCTGAACAGGGGGAAAAAGGTAAAAAAATCGATTTAGTTTTTTGCGATTTTGATCTTGAAGATGATGTTTTTTTGATTTTATATGTTCACAATTTTTGTTCTTTCTACAACTTTGTCTCAGAGGCTTAATCAAAATTCCGAACGGTTTGCAAGATATGAGCCTGAGCAAATTATCACTTTTTTGCAAAAAATGACACCGAGGCACTAAATCTTACATACAACAAGATATACAAAATCTTTTAGATTATAGTAGGGCAGTGTTGCCAATTTAGCCATTTAGTGGAGATTTAGCCATTTTTCACCCTGTTTAGCCATTAAAATATGCATTTAGCCATTAGCCATTTTTTTAGCCATTTTTCAACTGGTTTAGCCATAAAATTTTTCTTGCCGTTTTTCTTTTAAAAGAATAATATTTATTTTATTATAAAAATATATAAAAGCAAAATAAACATTTTAAATAATTAAACGGCTTTAATTTAAATCACAACTTTTACAAATGTTGAAAATCGCTATAAACGATGATGATGAAACATCTTTCAAAATAAAGGAACAGTTTCCAATATTAAATTTAAAAAACGGATCAACACAAACATCGGTGTTTCTTTCTGGTTGCAAGTATTTCAATAAAGAGATGCTGGCGGCAACAAATTTTTTTAGAAATTTCAGAATTTACTATAAAGTTGCTCTCACTTCCATGGTCTAATGCTGAAGTAAACATCGTTAAAAGTTATTTCAGAAATAGGTTACATTAAGCAACCGTTAATTCGGTTTTATCAATGAAATATTTATACCAACACCACAATAGTGGAGAGGGAGGGTACTATGCGTTTGTGCTGATGTTTGTAACACCTTAAAATATTGGACCTAAACCCACCTTTTCGTAAACCGATTGACTCAGAACCACTTTCGCAAATTTGCAGATCATTAAATAAAATTTGGTACACAGGTTCTAATGAGGTGTAGGGTATCATATAGCCGGGGTTGACCGACTATATTTTCTTACTTGTTTTTATACCCTTCACCGAAGGTAGAAAGGGTATATATAACTTTGTCATTCCGTTTGTAATTTCTACAATATGGATCCTACACCCTATAAAGTATATATATTCTGGGTCCTTATGAAAAGCGAAGTTCAAATCCGGTTGTCCGTCTGTCCGTCCGTCCGTCTGTCCGTCTGTCCGTCTGTCCGTCTGTCCGTCTGTCTGTTGAAATGGGTTTTCCGAAGCCCCCAGATATGATGGGGACTTGGTTGGGGTATCTTTATGTCAGGTATTCTTATTATAATTTTGCTATTGAAATTCAGCCAGATCGGTCCACAAATGGCTGAGATATGACTAAAAAAGCACGACTACCTCTAATTTTTCCCAAAAATCCCTTGTGGTTGTTGTAATTTAATTACTTTTTGCTGTATATCTTGGGAACGGCAAAAGCCAAAGCTTCCAAATTAGGTACACACATTTAGGTTGCTAATACACACCATCCTAGAAAATGTAGGCGGGATTGGGGAAGTGGGCGTGGTACCTCCCGTACAAAAAAAATTAAAAATTGTATAAAAACCTAAAATTTAGGGCTGCCATATGTCCTATGGATATGACTTATATATAAAAATATCGGAAATTTTAAGTAAAACATATTTTATAAAAAACTCGGGAAAATCGGTTCAGATACAAAAAAGTTATGACCAAAATAAAATTTTTTTTTTTTAAATACCCACTTTCGGGAACCATAGATCTCCCCGAGTCCAAGTTTTATAACTAAAGTTAATGGTAAATTTCTTCTTCAACACGTCGGTATATAAATCTGCCAAATCGGTTATAAAATGGCTGAGTTATGAGCAAAAAACCACGACTACCTCTAATTTTTCCCAAAAATCCCTTGTGGTTGTTGTATTTGTATTACTTTTTGCTGTATATCTGGGGAACGGCAAAAGCCCAAGCTTCCAAATTAGGTACACACATTTAGGTTCTCAATACACACTATCCTAGAAAATGTGGGCGGGATTGGGGAAGTGGGCGTGGTACCTCCCATACAAAAAAAAATTAAAAATTGTATAAAAACCTAAAATTTAGGGCTGCCATATGTCCTATGGATATGACTTATATATAAAAATATCGGAAATTTTAAGTAGAACATATTTTATAAAAAACTCGGGAAAATCGGTTCAGATACAAAAAAGTTATGACCAAAATAAAATTTTTTTTTTTTAAATACCCACTTTCGGGAACCATAGATCTCCCCGAGTCCAAGTTTTATAACTAAAGTAAATGGTAAATTTCTTCTTCAACACGTCGGTATATAAATCTGCCAAATCGGTTATAAAATGGCTGAGTTATGAGCAAAAAACCACGACTACCTCTAATTTTTCCCAAAAATCCCTTGTGGTTGTTGTAATTTAATTACTTTTTGCTGTATATCTTGGGAACATCAAAAGCCAAAGCTTCCAAATTAGGTACACACATTTAGGTTGCTAATACACACCATCCTAGAAAATGTGGGCGGGATTGGGGAAGTGGGCGTGGTACCTCCCGTACAAAAAAAATTAAAAATTGTATAAAAACCTAAAATTTAGGGCTGCCATATGTCCTATGGATATGACTTATATATAAAAATATCGGAAATTTTAAGTAAAACATATTTTATAAAAAACTCGGGAAAATCGGTTCAGATACAAAAAAGTTATGACCAAAATAAAATTTTTTTTTTTAAATACCCACTTTCGGGAACCATAGATCTCCCCGAGTCCAAGTTTTATAACTAAAGTAAATGGCAAATTTCTTCTTCAACACGTCGGTATATAAATCTGCCAAATCGGTTATAAAATGGCTGAGTTACAACCGAAATACTGAATCCCCAAAAATTACTCTTTTTTATAATTAACTTTGTTAAAATATATGTATACAAGTATATATAAATGTTTATATATGAATATAACTTAAGTAAAAGGTAAAATTCTTCCTTAACACGTCGGTATATAAAACTATCAAATCGGTTAGACAATGGGTAATTTATGAGCAAAATACTCAAAAAATGGGCTAAAAAACATCAAAATTTGTATAAAAACCTAAATTTTAGGGCTGCTATACGTCCTAGGGATATGACTTATATATCAAAATATCGGAAATTTGTATGAGTTATAACCTAAATACTGGGGTCTAATCACCGCATACGATATCGAGCAAAATTCATCGAAATTATTTATTTGGTATCTTGAAACTCGACATCGAATGAAATGTATTGAATTTGAAATAATACCATTCGACATCGAGTAACTCGACATTACATTTATCGAGTTTTCATTCGATACGCCAGTGTCTATCGTATGCAGGGGTGATTAGACCCCTAACTTCCCGAAAATTACTCTTTTTATACCCTTCACCGAAGGTAAAAAAAGGTATATATGAATAACTGTAATTTCTACAATATTGATCCTACACCCTATAAGTATATATGTATATTCTGGGCCCTTACGAAAAGCGAAGTTCAAAACCGGTTGTCTCTAATTTAAAAAAAATATTTACCAGTTTTATTTAGTTTCTGTCTAATTGCTATGTATTCTGCTCGCACAATGGTGAAGGGTATATAAGATTCGGCACAGCCGAATATAGCACTCTTACTTGTTTATTGTAGATCTGGAATCAAAAGGTTGGGTAAATGTTGTCGTGATTACTATTTACCTTCAAATTTTTTAAAACTAATAGGCACGAGTGATTCCTATGAGATGAACAATAACGACATAACATTTATCGATGATTTTATTTTTTAAATATCTTTCAGAATAAACGTAAAATAAAATAAATAAATAACGTTTATTCTTATTTAAGAAATTGATCTTAACTTACAGTTTCATCGTAAACAACTTTAAATGAATTATTTCTGTTGTGTTATTGAATTTTAATGTGATTTTATTTAAAAAAGCTTTTAGCAATTTTTTAGCCCATTTTTAGCCATTTTTTAGCCATTTTTTCCCGTAAATTTAGCCATTTATAACAGGTAGTTATACAATAGATTGTATATAACATGGTTCTTATTTTTTTACATAAAACAATTAACAAAAGTGTTGAAAAAAAATAAATAATAATAAATGAATTACAATAACATTTGTGACTAATTTAAAAACATGCATAAAAAGAAAATTTTAAAACATAAAAAGATTGAAAAATTTTTAATATTAAGAAAACAGTTTTATAATTACATTTTTGAAAATATTCGCATTGCTGATTATTTGAATTCTGTTTGGAAGTCTGTTTCACAAACGGATAGCATTAATGAAAAACTGCCGCTCTGAAACCTGAGGGCCCATAAAAAAGGGGCATGACTTTGGGCAAAACTGGGAGACACGGGTCTTTTTTTTTTGGTCCTTTATGGTTATTTATTGTCCGTATATGGTTATTTTTTTCGTGATGCACTGTGTAATCTTTTCCCACGTCTTAAACGATTCTCATAATGATTGAAGAAGCGGCTTTTGCTGTGCTATTGAAAAATCTCACTCGTATTAGAGTTTTCCCGTATAAGGAATATTCTACAATTAAAAAATGCGGTCATCGACGATCAAAGACGCTCTTCATGAGACTGCAAGTAGCTCTTACACGATTGAAAACGCTAGCTGGGTATGAAGTAGTTATGATTTTGTTTGACGGTTTTTTTTATAAAAGTCGAACAAAAATTGTTTAAAAAAAAACTATATTTTAAGTTGTCTGATTTTTTTTTTGACGATTTTTCGAAACGAGAAAGACGATTTTTTTATTTTTTTCTCAGAAAATTTATCTAGCAGCCCTGCCCATATGCATTATTTTTTGAATATTTCCATATTATTTGCGCTACCAAAAGTTTTAAAAGCAAACAAAAAAAAAACTAGAAACCTAAAACTAAATATGTATAACAAAGAAATAAAAAGTTGCTCATGCAAATATAATATTGATTTTGATCGACAAAAGAGCCAACAGCATATGCACCGAATATTTGAAAAGAGTTTTTCCTGTTTTTTTTATCAGCCAATAAATATGCAAAAAAAAATCGCTAAGAAAAAAAATGCTATTTCCTGTAAAATAAAGAATATATATGCACATATTTGAATAACTAACACAAATAGAAAAGAATTCACTTCATAATGTTTTTATTCTAATTTGAAAAAAAAACTATTTACTTAAACTAAAGATTAAAAAATAAAATGGTTTTGAGAAATGTAAAAGAAAATTTAATAAATAGATTAAAAATTGTTAAAGCCCTTTAAAATTACTGCAATTGGTAGACATTCATAAATAATGATTTTCTTAGAAATATCTGCAACATTTTCCTCTTGACCTTTGAAATATCGCATGTCAATGGAATCCTTTTCGTATTGCTGTTTTTTCTTAAATGATGCCAGAATATGCACAAATCTTGCCAAATATAAAATAAAAAATATTGAAAAATGTTACCATGGTAACATTGCAATGTCTAAATAAAAGATAAAAAGAAATAAATTTTAATTGTTTCCAAATTTAAATAAGACATGTGCTTTGCTTGCCACTTTGGTTACTTACCACTTTAAATTTGAGGTTAACCAAAAAGTATTATAAAGATTTAAAATTTAACACATATTCAACATTTCGCTACCCTTATGGAAATAAATGGAAAGAATTTTTATGCATTGAGTACAGAGCAATTTGTACCAAATTAAGATACACCTACTTTTAATTTTCTTCAAATATTAAGACATTTATACTGTTCTTATATAGGAGGTGACACTCCTACTTTTCTCAAACATCACACTTTTTGACAGATGTTTTGTGATGATAACCAAACTAGTTGTATACAATTTTAATACTTTTACTGTATAGGTTTCCCCGATACACAGAAATTTATTTGTATGTTTTGTACAGGAGGTGCCACGACTGCATAATCCAGTCCACTTTTTGTTGGATGTTTTGTTTCGATAACCCACCTATATGTATCACTTTTAGATACCGTTCTTCAGATATACTGTAATATATGTTGTGTATGTGTAGGAGGTTACACGCTCCATGTTTGGCAGATTTTGTGGATATATAGCAAATGCCCAATTTTCAGGATAATATTTAAATCAGTATAAAGTTAATTTTCATATAAACTTAAATCGTATTTAAACACAGATTAATTTTTTGAGTTTTGTTTAAAAAGTCTTATTTAATTCAGATAAAAGTATGGTTGCACTACTAAATATAAAAATATATGTATTTATTTACAAGGTGGCGTCAAAAAACAGTTTTCTGCTATTGCTTTGTCTGTTGTTGTTGTATTGGTTTAATATTTAGACCACCTTGCTAAGTTTTTCCAATGGAAACTTAACATGAATTTAAATGTACCACATCGGTAAACTTTGTTGCATTTAAGTGTTTAGTAAAGAAAATAATTTTGTATTTAGAACGATTTTAAACATAAATTTGTTTTAATATCAATCCTACAAATTGGGCATAAGTTATTTGCTTCAAATTTACTGCAATTGTTTTGCAAATATACAGAAATTTAAAGTGATTTTTTATGGCACGCCCGCTTTTCCAAACTTACCCACCTTTTGGCAGATGTTGTGTTTATAGTTATAACTAACTTATTTGCTTCAAATTTATAAAACTTTACTGTTACCGTTCTCTCAAAATACAGAAAACTATATCGTCATTGTATGCACGCAAAGAAAAAACATGGTTGTGGTAAACATATTCTAAAAGCACCATGTTATGATAAGATTAATGATTGTAGACATAATCAGCCCAATTATGAATAAAAATTCCCCGGGAGTTTTTCCCCTTCTCCCATTTTTCTTATGTAAATTCAATTGTAAAAATGGGAAAAGGGAAAAAACTCCCGGGGAATTTGTATTCATAATTGGGCTGAATAATAATGGTGTTTTATTTTCTACCAAGAAAATACCACATTTTTAAAGGTGCATGTATAAAATGTCTTGCGGAACATGTAATACCGCAATTTGTTATTTGACGAGAACAAAACACAAAATTGGATCGCCCTGATTTAACAGCTGACAAAAAGTTTGTTCTTCAATATATAGAAAAAATATGTACACAAATCAAGTGTGTTCTTTAATATATAAAAAAAATATATGTACATAAACCCAAATATGTTAATAGATATTAAATAAATAAATAAATGAACAAAATGAATGACGAAATTCCAATTTCTTTAGTTTGTTTGCATGCGTGCGGGTTTCCTGTGCCCCTAATGCGACAATTTTGCTTGTTTACATACCCGCCAAGATCAAAATGAGCTTCATCCAAAATCCGTACGCAATTTTCGCACATATTCTGCAGCATTACCATGATTTTCAAAGTAATGTCGCAATATTTCCTAGCGTAGTTTAAGCGTATACACAACCATATTCGTTCAGCGGAAGGATAAAACTAATTATCTGTCAAATGAGACATGAGCTTAGTGTTACCATTCACGAAATAAGAACTAGTTGAAAAAAACCGTAAGATGGCGGACCCTTTATATAAAAGAGACGTGTTTGTTTGTAATCGCTAAACTCAAAACCCACTGCACCGATTTTAAAAAAACAATTTGTACACATATTCTATGGACCGTGAGTCGTGTTTCTGTGTAGTTTCGCGTTCGTCCAATAATTTTCGCGATTTGTTTTAAATTTTCTATTGGTTTTATTAGGTGTTTTTTCATATATTTATTTTTAAAAGTTATTAAATGAGTTCAAACCAATATTATTTATTAAGCTTAAACGCCACGACCACGTGGAAATATTGTTCGCTACCTACGACGATCAAATCGTGTACGTACATTTAGTGCAAAGTCAGAAAGAACGCGCAGCAGAAAGAAGATACTAGATATCGAGTATAACGTTGACAAGAAAATTACACAGAGCAACAACGCGAGATGCGAAATTAAAAACAACGTCTATGAAATAGGCAAGCAAATTTATAACACTTACACTGTGCATGAAAATCGTGACAAGCCGGGCACATAGCGTTTTAACATAATTCAGGGACGCTGAATCCAGTGGTGGCCGCGGTTTTTTCAGATTGGCTCTGGTTTTCGAGATATACCGTTATTTCGAAAATGGAGGAGGTTGCACAACATATATTCGCGTAACTCAAAAACGGTTTAGTTTATTTAAATTACTAAAAAAACCGAAATTCCGCAATAAGATTTCATTTCAGAAAAGTGAAACTCTTTTTCTAATATGAGTAGTCGTTATTGAAACATAATTTTTTTTTTTGAAAAAAAATTAATTTTTTATCAAAATTTCGAAATTTTTGTTTTTTAAAAATTCATACAAAATTAAAAAATGCAGCTAGGCTTCTAATTTATTGCAGACTTATAGAAAACGAAGCTACAAACAAAACAAGCCATAAATAATTAAAATCTGTTTGTAACTTTTTTAATTTAAGAATTTCATAAAACGCAATATTTGTATTTTTTTTTCAAAAAATAAATTATGTTTCAATAACGACTACTCATATTAGAAAAAGAGTTTTACTTTTCTGAAATGAAATTTTATTGCGGAATTTCGGTTTTTTTTACTAATTTCAATCAACTAAACCGTTTTTGAGTTACGCGAATATATGTTGTGCAACCTCCTCTATTTTCGAAATAACGGTATATCTCGAAAACCAGAGCCAATCTGAAAAAACCGCGGCCACCACTGGATTCAGCGTCCCCGAATTATGTTAAAACGCCATGTGCCCCGCTTGTCTGTTTTTTCAACTAGCATAGTGTGATCGAATAACATTTATGGTTCTGGCATTTAACTAGAACCCAACAGTTGATTACAATTAATAAAACATTATTGATGTTGGTAGCACGGATCAAGTATGTGCCCATTGCAAAGCGTTGAAAGACTAATAGAAAAACATTGTACAACTACAGCTGGATTGTGCCGTATTCATCGCTTCTTTCCAAAACTTTCAAAGCGCATTACAATTTTGAGAATTGCAACTTGTAAAATCTATAAAATACGTTTGCATGTATGACACGAAAGGAAGCGATATGGTTGTTTAGGTATTACGACTGCAGATAAAAGTTACGAGATTTCTCAGTGTTAGATTGGAAGATCCATATATTATGATTCTCCATACATGAACGTAACCCCACTGTGATCCATTTATCTGTTCTTATGGGCAACGAGTTTTTTTACGAAATCAAATGCAGTGCAGAGAGCAGAACTACCACCATCAACAACTCTAAAAAGTTTCTTAAAGACGTGTACAAATGACCAGAACGCTGATTTACTCAGAAGTGACGAGATATTTTATATGGAACTCTTCATCAAAAAAATTTGAGCGTAGGAAACAGGGAAAACCTGTTACTGGCTTTATAGATGTTTACTCATCCGATGCACGAGGTTGTGTCTACTTAGTTAATCCGTGCAATGACGAATCTTTACGAACTGTCAATGGAGTATTCTGCGCAACATATATAGAAGCCTGTCAGCTTTTACGTTTGCTAGAGGATGACAACCATTGGGATCTCGTTATGGCGGATGATGTTGTTTCGTCTAACCCCCAATAAATTCGAACACTTTTTGCCATCATTATATCAATATGTTTTCCATCTATAAAGAAAACATGGCTGAAGATATTTTGCATCGTATTCGTACAACCATAAATCTCGAAATTGATTTCAATGAGGCGTTGATTTCCATTGAAGACTTATCCTTAAGAATGTCTGGAAAAATATTGCAAGAATTAGGAGTGCCAGCCAACATTTACCGTAGAATTTGAAAGTGAACGGCAATATGATCGGAATTCATTAAGTCAATCGGTAAGAACAAATATCCAACTTTTAAACCACCAGCAGACAAATTTATACGACACTGTAATGACAGCTGTTATTGCAGGTTATAGTAGAATCTTTTTTCTCGATGCACCTGGCCGAACAGGCAAAACGTTTTTTCTTTCCCTCCTTTTGGCTTCGGTTCGCTCACAAAACCAAATTGCACTTGCAGTAGCCTCCTCAGGGATTGCTGCTACCCTGTTGGTAGGAGGAAGAACAGCTCGCTCTACCTTAAAAGTCCCTTTGTAAACGGTAGATAAGCCAACATGTTATTATTTGGGATGAATGTACAATGGCGCACAAACGAGCACTTGACGGAACATTAAGAGACTTAAGAAATAAACAACAAAAATTTGGAGGGATGATGGTTCTATTGGCCCGAGACTATCGCCAAACGCTGCCAGTCATTCCAAGTCGATGAAATTAACGCTTGCTTGAAGACATCATCTTTATGGAGAAAAGTGAAAACTCTCAAATTAACAGAAAATTTGCGAGTTGCTCTTCAAAATTATCAATTAGGGTATGTGTTTTCAAGCCAATTGTTAGACATTGGCAACGGAAAAATTTCATTTCCAATAGGCTTTTGTCAATTTACGACGTCTAAAGAAGAACTATTAGGAAAAGTGTTTCCAAATATTGCTCAAAATTAAAGTAATTACGATTGGTTGAGAGAAAGAGCCATTTTGGCTACCAAAAAAAGGACGCTGATGACATAATTTTAAAAATCCAAAGCTTAATTAATAATAGAACTAAATATGTATTTTCATCCATACATGATCTAGAAACTAAATCCGCTATCATAGTAGAGTTACTGCAAAATTCCATATATATATTCCAGAGCACCGTGTAAAATGCATCTAATTTGCAAAAATCTAAATTATTTACATACAAAGGTGATGTACTTGGCAAAAGAAAAAATTTGATACCCATATTGCTCTATTTAAAACGAAGGGTTGCCATCCCATTGCATTCTTGTCAAAACACGAACTGCAAGAATTTCCAAAAAAGCGGAAACACGTATTTAATTAAATCGACTAAAGATTAAAATATGTTAATTTGGCATTTTTATTACAAACAACCCCGAACAAAAAATTAAAAAACCGTTTTTTTACAGAAAATCCTTTAAAAAAGGACATGGGTGATCGTCCTTGGACAAATTGTATATACAGTTGGACGCGCCTTAAAAAACCCTTTCTTACGATACCCAATTTGTATACGTTGCACAGTGGCGCCATTTGAGTTTTTTCGTTGCAAAAATCATATCTTTTGAACCGAATAAGATAACAAGTTTAAGCAGCATATGATAGATAACTGTTCAGCCTATGAAATGAGCGTTTGGAAAGGGTGCTACGCTTTGTAGGGGCCTACTTATGGGTTATCAAAGTTAAAAGTAGTAGAAATATCAATTTTATGGTAACTAAAAAAAATTATTTTTACATTTTTAGATTGTTTTTATTTTTTTTCTTTAGGGTTTTATGTTTTAAATTATTACCCAACAAATTAAAAAAAAAATTATTTTTTTTTTTAAATTTATTTTTTAAATTTTCTGTAAAATATTCATCACAATTCGTAAGAGAAGGTATGTATATCTAAAAGACTAACCATTTCTAAACTATAATTATTTTCAAACTCTATTCGTGACTTCACATGGAAGACATGTCATGGGAAGAAATAAGTGGATCGGAAGATGCTGCCAACATGTTGAAGAGGTCCTCATTTTGCCTTGCCCTTGATGCTTTGAATGTGTTCTGCAATCTATATTTTTTATAAAATTTGTTAAGAGACTCCTGTGCTTCTTCAGAAAGCTCTCTAATTGACAAAGACTGGTACTCAATTATATCTTTGCAATGCGCCAATATTTTATGGACGGTCGGGGTCAACTTCTTCTGTGGATACATTTCTGCTAAAAGAGATGCAGTTTTCGACGCATATTCGCCATATTTTGTAGAATTGACATTTTCTTTGCAGTTTAAAACATCCAAGATCGTTCCCAATCTCTTCACGCTTTGATTGTCAATTCCAGTGATTCTAGTTTTCAAAAAATCTCCTAGAAGTGTTTCCATCGTTTGAGTTACCGTATCCGTGCTTGGGACAGTCTACTTTTAGTCCAACTTGTTTAAAAAAGCATCCTGTATTTGCTTCTTTCTGATCTTTTCCTTATCCTTTATTGATGAATTTTCATCCAAGTTTTCCTCCTCTTGTGGTAGGGTATACGCCAGTTTTAGCAAGAATTCCATACTCCTTATCCTTGCGTGCAATGGTGACATTTCATATTCGTTGTTGTTCCTGTCAGTTCGTTTACGACTTTTCCGTCAACCGTGGTCAGGTGGAACTCGTAATTGCATTCAATATATTTTCCTTCTCCAATTTGCAGCTTTGTAGGCTTAATCTTGCTTATTTGTTCTTGAATGTCCTTCACCGTGATCCTTATGAGTTCTGCCGATTCCCTTGCAAACTGAAACATTATTGGTCGGCAATAATGCACTGATGACGGCCGTGGATTTTTCCAGTGTAGGGAAACATCAGATTTAAGCCGCAAAGGAACAACAGATGCCATAAACATATTTCCGTCCGATATTGTAGCGTCATCGGAAGATATTTTTTTTTTTTTTTTTTTTTACTGTTAGGACCAGCACTCAGGGGATGACCCCTACTAATGCATTGCATTGTGTTGGAACTAGGAAAATAGGTTGTGGGAAGGAGGATAGAGGGAGTAGTGTTTGTGAACATTCGATTTGAACTTGATCATGTTGTAAGTGAGAGGGAAGACTTCTGCAGGAAGGTTATTCCACATACGAACTGTGCGGGAAAAAAACGAATTCTCTCTGTAATGCGTTGTACGATTCACCTGCCAATCGACCACATAAGGATGGGCTCTTGAGGAAAAACGTGTATTGCGAACAAACGTACGGGTTTCGGGAACCAGATCCCTTATTTCGTCAGAAAACATCCCATTGTAGTAACGATAAAACAGACAAATACAACCCACATTGCGACGGTGCTCAAGGGAGTCAATAGAATTGGATACCCTACTGTCACCAATGAGAACCTTCGCCCTCTCCTGCACGCGGTCGAGAAGCTCCAAAATAGACTTTGAAGCACCGGCCCACACATGAGAGTTGTATTCCATACGCGGTCGGATATAGGTGGTATAAATAGTAAGGAGATCAGATGGAGTGAAGTATATCCTACACCGTCTTAGAAAACCGAGGCACTTGAATCCTTTGCTTATAAACGCTTTGTCCGGATGATCCATCGCAGCCCCATTTGCTGATCAATGTCAACTTCTCAGGAAGAATTTTCACCTCATTTTCTCTCTCCGTATGCAGTGGTCGTGAATTTATTTTGGCTTGCGTAATATGCTTGTATCCGGGTAAAACGTCAGCGCCGTGTCGCGTTAAAGATGCCCGTAGTTTCTCATATTTCTCTTTGGAAAGTTCTAAGTCCATAAACAAGGCCAAGGCTTCTTCGGAACCATACTTTTTAATATGTGCGTTTGTGGGCGTGGGAATGCTTTCCTTAATCCTTTTTAGTCGCAGTGGGCTTGCATCAGCAACAGATTTGGTTATCTGTGACCTAACTCTTTCACTATCCTTTGTATATTTAATAGACAGCGCGTCCGATAAATGCTTCGTGGTCAAGTCATTGGTGGCATCGGCAAGTTTCCTCTTTCTTGTGAAAATTGAACACTCCTCAATACTTTTTTTTGGCCTTCCTTTTGCTCCTCTGGTTGATGTGGTGGGTTTATCTACTGCCAATATATCCAGGATGGTGTCTTCATTAAGCCAGTCCTCGTATTTGGAGTTGAAGTTCTGAATGGTTCGATTAGATTTCACCCATTTTGCCCTAATATTTGCATATATCAGATAAAAATTATTTTTTATAATTTCGCTTCTCTCAATATTTCCGTATAAGCTATCAAGTTCTTCTAAAGCAGCTTCCGTGAAAAACTTTGGTGTGGTTGACTTTCTAAACAGTTCAAATAATTTTAAATTGTTCAACGCCATGTTTTCAGTACTTAAATTGTTTAATGGTTTCAGTAATTGTTGCGCCAACTTTCAGTCGTAGACTAATTCAGGCATTATGCTTATTTTGCAATATATAGGCTTATGCTACCATGCCTAAAAATTTACCTGTTCCCTGCATACATATGGATTTAGGCTGAATAATGCAATTTTGATATTATGCACGTGTCCAAATAAGATTTGTGCCTACCTGTAGGGACCATAAGTCAATATTGTTTTTGACCATTTGTACGCCAAAGTATTGTTAAAGTGAGGTACGTACCTGTTAATTTCAATGAGTAGTTTTTTTTCAAACAATTAGAACAAACTACTGTCAGTCAAAACATGTAAGGGATGGACGCCATACAATTTCTGCAACCATGTCTTTTTAACCTTTTTTACCTCTAGAAGCCAAACGAGCACGTACGGGCAGATAAAACCTTTTGAATTATGTAAATAAATAATCAAAGAGCAGGTTTTGCAAATATGGCAAATATAAAAAAATATATATTTTTTTTATTTTCCGTCAAAGTTAAAAAATAGTGAAAAAACGGATAGTTTTTAAATAGTGATTTACCAGGAGAAACACAAAGCAAACAGTTAATTTTTTTTTATCATTATACATTTAATAAATACATCAAATAATACAAACAAAAAATACGGCGATTCGTTTTCTATTTTTCGTGATATTACACCTGAAATCGCAACAAATTGACTAAAAATGCTGTGTTTTTTTGAAAACCGAAAGTCGGTCAACTTTGAACGGTTATATCTTCTAAACTAAAAATGTGCTATTATTAAGAGTGGCATATTTGAAATCGTTTAAAAGTTTCCTATAACATGGATTTATTCAAAACTTCGTCAGCGCTCATGAAAATTTTGATTTTTGCAACCTCGTTTGCTCTACGGGCGCCACTGTGCGTTGGTAAGGAAGCATATTCTCAAATTAACAAACCAAGCAAAAATATACCCTTTTTCAAAATGGTCCAGCTCACGAGAGGTCAAAGCTAGAGCCGAAATATTTAAAATGGTATCTTAAAAAGTCCAAAGTTCATTTTTAGGAGGGTACATCGAGCACAACTTGAGTCGCTCTAATGTACTTATGTATATAATAGCATTGTAAGCAATAAATGGAGAAAAATTTGTGTTTTTTATTTGTATTGAAATTTTTGTGTTTTAATTTTTAATTCTATGTTATATACTAGTCATTAATAAGTAACTTCCGAGCGAACCCGGGGCGATCAGCTAGTAAATAAATAAATGAACAAAATGAATAACGAAATTCTAATTTTTTTAGGTTGATTCTCTTAAAATATGTACATACATATGTAAAAAAGAAAATACCTTTGCCAGATTGCCGATATATTAACACCAAGTTTTACGATTTCTTGATTTGATGTTTTTTTTCAAAAACAATTTTATAACACCGAATTCATTTAAATTTTATACCACTGACAACCACCTACCATTAACAATGTAATGCTTTCTTTTGTTTTTACTATAAAATAATAGAAAAAATAACTTTTAAAATAGTAAAGAATAAAAAATTTATAAAAATCAATTGTGTCCTTGAGCTTGTTTATTAACATAGGATTAACATAGGATATTAAAATTTAAAATTTGTACTGTCCTGATTAGAGGCGATTTGTTCACAACTACGTCTGGTAGCCCCACATACATACATATAAATAGAAGCCATCTTTTTACAGAGCATTATCAACACTCTCGATTTATACGACATTGACATTCTCATTGAAGGGTGAATTTTTTTAGAATAAAACACGCTGCCCTTTTAGAGAGCAAAGCATTTTTAATAAACAAACACCAAATTGCATTTTTTTAAATAATATGTGACATTTTTTGTAGAAAACAAAAACCCCAAAAGATTATTATTGAATTATATTACGAATAAATATATTCGTAATATTACATCATAATTTTTTCCCCTTAATCATATTCTTATCCTGGTAATCATAGTCAGCCCAATTATGAACAAAAATTCTAGGGGAGTTTTTTCCTTTCCCCAATTTAATCTACAAAGGAAAAATGGGAGAAGGGACAAAACTCCCGGGTACTTTTTTTCATACTGAATAAGCTAAGAAGTAATCATATAACAGTATAACCCGGTTAATTACCCCACGCTTAATTGCCTTACACGCTTATTTACCTTGAGTTTTAAATCCCCGTTTTTTTCATAAATTTTTAAAACAAAATTCCACGTTTAATTGCCATACGCTTAATTACCCAATTCGGGTAACTGCCTTAAAAATTAAACTCCCAAAACAAAATTACACCTTAATTTCATTCGCTTAATTGCCTCAGTGCTATTTGACAACAACACAGAACATAATGCAACTAAGTTTTCATGTTAATAATTTGAAAATATGCACTAATATTTTTTTTAAACATAAGCCCAAAAAATTAAAATATGGCTTATTTGCAAGCAAAATATTCCAAAATTAATTATTTTCATTAAAATAAAATTTATTCTGTGCTCACCAGAATAAAGTTACGTTATGAGGTTAGGATTCATATAAGAGTTATTTGTGCTGACTATTATCTAGATACACCAAATATATGAGATATTTTGTCTTAAAGGGATTAAAAGAAAGGTCGCTGAACCGATTTAAGATATTTTGGGCCAAATTTAATCTTAATACGAACATTATTAAATGGTTTATGGACATAAAGAAAGAACTTTTAATGGGGAACATGTGATATTATAGACCAATTCTTACAAATTACATAGGTTTTGTTCTTTTTTTTTTTTTTTTTTTTTTTGTTTATTTATTTTTACATATTTAAAAAAAAATTAATCATTACAATTCCAAAGCCTCAGCACCATAAAGGCATTATTGAGGCGAGTTGGCAAAAGTTAATATTTACAATATTAAAAATTAAATAACAATTACAAAATAATAAAAAAAAATTATTTTTTAATAATTATAAAATTTAGAATTTACAATGAATTCAAATAATTAAATCAGAAGTTCATCTAACTTTCCCAATAAGTACCTTTTTACTAAATTTTTAAAAACAGAAATTCTAGATATACATCTTAAACTTTGCGGTAAATTGTTAAACTCACGACTACCCATATGTTCCACTCTTTGTCTGGTTGTTTCCAATCTGCATCTAGCTACCGATAAGTTACTATTATTTCTGGTATTAAATGAGTGTTGGTTACTTGAAAACTGTACTGTATGGTGTCCAATGTTGTGCACGCATTTGAAAACATATAAAAGAAGCTGCAACTTGTAAAGGCCATATATTGGTAAAACCGATTTATAATGATCATGGTATAATGAAAAAGTTGAGTGCAAGACTGGAAGATTAGCAACTATCTTAAGACTTTTATTCTGCAAACGTTGTAGTGATCTCAGTTCACTAGATTTTTTATATCCATATAAGATAGCTAAATAATTTAAATGACTTTGTATTAATGCATTATAAATAAGAAATTTTGTGTTTTTACTGAATTTATTTTTAAATTTGTATAAAAATCCGATATATTGAGATATCTTTGATTTTAATTTTTGAATGTGCTGATTCCAACTCAGGTTACTCTGTAGAGTGACTCCTAAATACGTTATGGAATTCTGCTCTGCTATAACGTGACCATCCACAAATACACTAAAGTGGTGATTAAGCTGATTAGTAGGTCTAAATCTTAATAATTTTGTTTTGTTAGCATTTAAAACAAGCTTATTTATTCTAGCAAACTCTGATATTAAAGCTGCATCCCGTTCTATAAACACTTTCACAGCTGTTTCATGTCTATATGGATAAAACAAACAGATATCGTCGGCGTACATAAAAAGTTTTCCAGATAGACACAGGTTCTTCAGATCGTTGAGATAAATAGTAAATAAAAGTGGCCCAAGCACGCTACCCTGTGGCACTCCATGTTCAACGGAACGAAAAGAACTAGCTTGTGAGTTAATTTGTACGAATTGCTTGCGATTTGTCAAAAAGCTTCTTATCAGGGACAGCTGTCTGCCACAAATTCCGTAGTACCTCAGCTTTTTCAGTAGAATATTGTGATCTATGAGATCGAATGCTTTCGTAAAATCATAGAAAATACCAGCGACACCTTTATACCCCTCATCCAAGCTTCTACAAATAAAGTTCACAACATTTACTGTTGCTTCTTCGGTTCCACATCCTTTTCGAAAACCATACTGAAAATCATTAAATAAGTTTTGGCTTTGCATATAATTAGAAATCTGAGTGTGTATGACTCTTTCAAACACGTTATCAAAAATTGATAAAATAGCTATAGGCCTAAACATATTCACAACAGCGACATTCCTTTCTTTGGGGATTGGTACTACTTTGTGTACTTTTAATATATCAGGATAAGTTCCTCTTACCAGAATGCTGTTAAAAATATCAACCAAAAATGGCGTTATTTCATTATTACAATGTAATAATAATTTTGGGGACACATTGTCATGGCCAGGACTTTTCCCAGGTTTTAAATTCAAAATAATATTTTTTATTTCATCCGAAGTAACAAAATCAAACTGAAATCTGTCGTTGTGCTGAATCAAAGTTCTTAACAAGTTACACGTATCTGCGGGAAAATTTTCTATTTGAGATCTTAAATCCTTTACCGATTCTATAAAATATTCATTTAAAACTTCCGCTTTCTCAGAATCTTCCACAATAGCATCACCATTTCCTTTCTTAAGTTTTATAGATTTATTTAAAGTTCTTCCAAGACTATCGTTAAGAAATTTCCAACTTTTTCTAGGATTGTGCTGAATTTTACTTAAATTTTCTGCATAATAATTATTCATTGATACCCTACACGCTACTTTTATCACTCTACTAATTGCTTTTAGTATCTTTTGTAAATCAAAGTCATCTGGGGTTTTCCTTCTCATATTTAAAAGTTTTTTCTTATACAACATCAATTTCTACAAATTTCCACTTACCCACGGTGTGATTTCGTTTCTTAGATTTTTTTTCAGTTTTTTTACCACAGTAGAGTGCTCTATAGCCTGTCCAACACACAAGACTAAAGAATGTGTATCAGTTGATGGATCACCAGTAAGATCTATTCTTGGTAAATGTTCTTGAACGTAGCTTTTAACACTGTCATAGTTACAATGCAAACAAAACTCATCTTCATCAATTTGGTTACGAGACTCAATTTCAATTCTTACCGATACAAGGTTATGATCTGACAACTTACATACAACACTGTCAATAAATAAATCACAACTCATATTACAGTAAACATGATCAATTGATATTTTTATTGAGGTTTTTGTTTTCCTCACGGGCTAATATGATCAATCGTTTTTTTACCAAATGTAATTAAAAAACATTTATGGTTAACTTATTTTCTTTTCCCAACGTTTCGTTCGCTTTTTTCGAACTTCATCAGGGGTTATTTTTATTCCATGAAAATCTAGACAATTAGATAATAATTATAATAAATTTATGAACTTTAATAATATCACAGCTTAACTTACAAATTAGGGTTTACATTTGTATTGCACTTTTTAACTATTTAATATTAAAAACTGGACTACACGACACAGAAATAAATAAATAATTAATAAGTAAAATACAACACAAACACCGAATAAAAGTCAAACTTAATGAAAATATCACAGAACGATAACTAATTATAATCATTAACTATTGCAGCGGAGTATTGTGCTTGTCTTCTTTCGTGTTTATTGTATTTTTGATTTTCTCCTGGATTCGTAAGCTTTCGAGAGTGTAACGTTTGTTCTCTCTCCGCTCTCTGTCTAATATTTTTATATTGTCGAAGTCCATGTTGTGATTGCACTCTTTTACATGCAGAGATAGTGCCGTCGCTATTTTTCCTTTTTTGACGTCTGTTTTGTGTTCATTAATTCTCTTCTCTAACCTTCTTTTTGTTGTTCCAATGTAAACCTTATTACACCTTTCCCTTTCGTTTCCGTCACATTTTATTTCATAAACTACATTATCTATTTTACATATGTCCTGTTTGGTTTTGTTATTTGTAAACAAATGCCTTAGTGTCTTGTTTGATTTATGTGCAATTGTTGTTGTTTTTTCTGTGATCAAGTTCTTTAGTGTTTTTGTCTCCGTTAATTTTGGGATGTAAAAATATTTTTCTGTTTCCGATTCTTTCTTTTTCTCAAGATTTTTGCTTTTTAGAATTTTATTTATTAATGAATTTGTTAAGTGTGCTGGATAATTGTTCATAGTCAAGATATTTTTTATTTATTTTGCATATATTTTTATTTTTAAATTTTTCGTCGCTGATATGCAGTACTTTCTTTATTAGATTTGTCGCTGTGTTCGTTTTCATTTTTAATGGTTGTGTGGAATTGAAATTGATCATTCTTCCTGATGACGTTGGTTTGGTGTACCAGTCAGTTGTTATTCTACCGTTTTCCCGGATAATGTTGATGTCCAAATATGGTATGGTCATGTTCTTTTCACGTTCGATAGTAAACCGGATTTTATTGTGGTAAGAATTGAGCGTTTTTAGAATTATTTCCTCGTCAGATTTTCCTATGATTGCAAAAAGGTCATCTACATATTTTGTTATAAACTTGATTTCTATATTCTTCGATCTGAGTTCGTCTATTGCATCGTCGAGTAGTGCGTCCAGTACTATATCAGCAATTGTTGGCGATAGAGGGTTTCCCATTGGCATACCATATAATTGATGGTAAAATTTGTTGTTAAATGTGAAATAATTGTTGTCAGTTAAACAGAATTGTAGAATCGTTAAGAATTTTCTTTTTGGTATTGTAGTATGTCCCTTTAGGGTTTCCCATTTTCCCAATATGTTTTTTTTTGCCAGGTGAACCGGAATGTTGGTGAATAATGATATCACGTCGAAGGAAACCATGACATCATCATTTTCCAATGTTATTTCTTTTAGTTTTTGTTTAAGTTCCAATGAGTTTTGTATATTATAAGTTTTTGAAATGGTATTCTTTATTATATTTCCTACATATTTTGCTAAATTGTAGCAAGGCACTCCCATTGATGAGGATATTGGCCTCAGTGGTACATTTTCCTTATGGATTTTAGGTAAACCATATAGTTCAGGTGCCGCTGCAGCATGTGTTGTCAATTTAAATTTTTCAAATTTTGTTAATAAACCTTCCTTAAAAAGTTGTATAACTAGATTATTGTTTTTCCTCTGTAAGGTTTCTGTTGGGTCTGTTTCGATTTTTTTGTACGTATTTTTGTCCTCAAGTAAATTATACATTTTTTCCATATAATCCTTTTTATATATTACCACTGTCTTGTTTCCTTTGTCTGCATTTGTTATAATTATATTATCTTTTTGTTTTCGTATAAATTTCTTTGTGTCTTCATATATGCTTAAAATAAATTTTTCCTTTTCCGTGTTTTTTAAATTCCTCTTAAAATTAGCTATCCTATTTGCAATCTTCGATCTTGTTATGTCTTTCTCGGTGTTGTCCGTTATATTTTGAACCCATTGTTCAATGTCAGCTATTAGAGGAATAGGTTTGAAATTCCTTCTTTCTACTGGTATCGCAAATTTATTCCCTAGCGATAATATCCACTTGTGTTCCTGCTCGAATTTAACATTGGTGTAGTTCACAAACCAGTTTTCGTTGTATGTGATGTTTAGTTCCTTAAATTTTGTAAGTTTTAATTTATTCATCTTAAGTAAGTGTGTCTTTTTGACTTTTGTCCTAATATTGTAAAATTTACTCCACTGTTCCTTTATGAATTTTGTTAGTTCCGTTTCGTCAAGTGTATTTTTAAGTTCTCTTTGAATGTTATTAATGTTGGTTTTTATGTATGTAATATTAGTATGTGTTTCTTTTATTTCCAAATTTAGTATTTTCGAATGTAGGTTTGTTTCTATAATTTCTGCTTTTGTTTTTGCTGTTTTTGTTTTGAATAATTGTGAAATTGTTCTTGTACTACTTTTTATGTGTGTAGGAGTGATACTAAATTGTCTGCATTTTTGTAGATATGTGGCTCTCTCCTTTAGCTTTGCCAATCTCTCCACCTCCCTACTGTATTTTTTCAATAAGCTGCAAGTATGGATGCTGTATTTTACCCTTACGTTTTCAAAAAAATTCGTTTCCATGTCGATGTTATTGTCTTTGCTAGATTCTTACTCTCCCTTTTCTTCACTGTCTTCCTCACTTCGGTGGGCCCTCCGATAGTTAATATTTATATTTTTGTTTTATGATCAATGTTTTATTTAATATTTTTATTGAGGTTTTTGTTTTCCTCACGGGCTAATATGATCAATCGTTTTTTTACCAAATGTAATTAAAAAACATTTATGGTTAACTTATTTTCTTTTCCCAACGTTTCGTTCGCTTTTTTCGAACTTCATCAGGGGTTATTTTTATTCCATGAAAATCTAGACAATTAGATAATAATTATAATAAATTTATGAACTTTAATAATATCACAGCTTAACTTACAAATTAGGGTTTACATTTGTATTGCACTTTTTAACTATTTAATATTAAAAACTGGACTACACGACACAGAAATAAATAAATAATTAATAAGTAAAATACAACACAAACACCGAATAAAAGTCAAACTTAATGTAAATATCACAGAACGATAACTAATTATAATCATTAACTATTGCAGCGGAGTATTGCAGTTTTGTATTGTCCTTGTCTTCTTTCGTGTTCATTGTATTTTTGATTTTCTCCTGGATTCGTAAGCTTTCGAGAGTGTAACGTTTGTTCTCTCTCCGCTCTCTGTCTAATATTTTTATATTGTCGAAGTCCATGTTGTGATTGCACTCTTTTACATGCAGAGATAGTGCCGTCGCTATTGATGTTCCACTTGCCGGACGTGTTATTAAGTTATGGCTATTTTTAAAATCGTAATTTACTAGTAAGTTCATAAGCTCATCAGACGAATGCATATCCAAGCTATCAATATTAGTGTCACCAATAAGCATACAAGGACTACGACCATAACAATGAAGAATATTTTCCATAATTGATAAAAAATTGTTAGAAACACATTTTTGTGATCTATAAAAAGAACCAAAAACCATGGATTTACCATTAAGTTTAATATTTTCCAATGATAAGATTATCATTTCAACAAAGTCATTACTAGAACGTAACTCAATATTGTATTCTATATCCTGTCTACAAAGACGGAGGTTCCACCATAACCATCAGCTCGACAGCAATGCACTGCACTATAACCATCTATGTTATATAATTGAACTAACTTGGTTTCAAACCATGTTTCTTGTACAGCAATAATGTTGGGTAAACGTGGTAACATATTTACTATAGTTTTAAATCTATTAAATTTGTTAATTGATGAAATGCTTCTGACGTTTAAAGATATAACATTAAATAATGGATTAGAATTATTAACATAGCGCTCAAAAGTATTTAAATCCAAAAAATATTTATTATTATTATTCATGAGTAATAAAAAAAAAAAAATTTAGCTACATAAATGCTTTAATGAATACATTACTTTAAATTACGGTGATAAATATACATCATTTGCCTCATCTTCTGCTACTGCATTTTGAGATCTTCGAATTGTAGACTTTCTTGTGGTTGCTTCCAATAACAAATCATCGACTTCTGCTTCGCATCTTATAACTCTAGGCTTAGAGAGTTCGCTTCTTTTTACAAAAACTCTTCCATGAACTGGGTAAACGGCACGGTAACCAACTTCTTTCAATGGCTTTGCATATTTTAACAAATTTAACGTCTCCCTACTCAGATAGTCATTCACAAAAACTTCCTTTGTGGCATCTTCCATTATCATCCATTAATTTCGGTTTAACTGACATCATTTTATCTTTTGACTGCTTAGAGTTAAATTTCACAACAATCATTTGCTTCTTATTTACAGTTGACTGATTTTTATTTTTAATGAAATAGGCATCATCAATACTATCCGGCTGCAATTCAACACCAACATCACTCGTTAATTTCAAAACTGTATCTACTGCAGATGAACCACTTGTTGCCACTACTCCTCTTATCAAACAATCGTTTTTAACTCTAAATTCATTTAAAGTTTTAACAGAATTTTTAAGCATTTCTACTTCAGCCTTTAATAATTTATTTTCCTTTTGTACTTTTTCTATTTGTTTTTTGTTTTTTGCAACACCTTTTAGTATATCATCATACTGTTGTGACATAAACCAGGGACCGAAAATAACTGTTAATTTTGAATTTTTGATTGAAAAAAGCAACCTCAAGGAAATGTCGGAGAATGAAACCAAGTATACCATTTTGAAAGTCTTGGACCAAATTGTCAGAAAATGCGATGCTTTTTAAAAATCTGATTTTTATTTTTTCAGGCAAAAATAACAGTTATTTTTTGATTTAAATTTTTTTGAGCAAAAATAAAAGTTATTTTTTAACTTTTATTTTTTCTAGCAAAAATAACAGTTATTTTTGACTTTTATTATTTCGAGCATGAATAAAAGTTATTTTTTGACTTTTATTTTTTCGAGCAGAAATAAAAGTTATTTTTGTGTATTCAACCCCTTTTTTTTAATAAATATAATGAATTTATCACAAAATAACTTTTATTTCTGCTCAAAAAAATTAAAGTCAAAAAATAACTTTTATTCATGCTCGAAATAATAAAAGTCAAAAATAACTGTTATTTTTGCTCGAAAAAATAAAAGTTAAAAAATAACTTTTATTTCTGCTCTAAAAAATAAAAGTCAAAAAATAACTTTTATTTTTTATCGAAAAAATATAAGTAAAAAAATAACTTTTATTTTCTGACTTTAACGATAAAAGTTATAACAGTTACGGTCCCTGACATAAACATCATCGTTTCTTTCAGTTCAGATAGCTGATCAAGTTTTTTCAGTTCCATTTTAATATCATTCAACTCAGATTTTAAATTACTACTACCACTACTATCACAGCGGTGACACACAAACTCTTCAGTTTCATGTTTGAGTAGATGCTGATATTTAGGTTTGTCCAACGAAGTACAAACTACATGGTAATTTTTGTCACACTTGTCGCAAACAATAAAATCTTCTTCTTCCTCTACCACTAATTTGCATTCATGACAAAACACTTTATTATGTTTTACACTCCGGCGGCCTTTACTCATTGTATTTTTCAAAATTAGAAATCCTTTTGTATTGATTATATCAAATCAACGTGTTTTTATATAAAAACAATAAGAAAACTATTTAATTTCAATGTGTTAAAAAAAATTGTTAAAGAGCACCAAAAAACTTGACGTTTAATCAGCTGGGTTGCCAACTCATTATGACAATTAAAACGCATTTACCAAATTTGATCAAATTATCTAAAAACTGCAACTTTTACTTTACGCACAAAGTTTACATGGAATGACAACCAGTCAGATGGACGGACGAACACGAAAATATCACTTTAAAAAGTGTTCCTGATTCGATCGGTTTACTAAACGATGCGTCTAAATTACTATGTATTCACACAAATTTATATAATTGCTTTTTTCGTTATTTTTCATTTGTATATATAAAACTTTACAGTTTGGAATAACATTTATCTTCAACGATAACTTGCTTTGCCTAACAACTGTTTTTATACCCTTCACCTCAGGTGGAAAAGGGTATACATAAGTTTGTCATTCCGTTTGTAATTTCTACAATATTGATCTTAGACCCTATAAAGTATATATATTCTGGGTCCTTATGGGGAGAGAAGTTGATTTAACGATATCCGTCCGTCTGTCCGTCTTACGTTTGATATGTGTTTTCCGGAGACTCCAGACATGATAGCGGCTAGGTTGTTTTACATTTGTGTCACATATAGTCTACCATCGGTTGCTATTGAAATTCAGCAAGATCGATCCACAAATGGCTGAGTTATGAGCAAAAAACCACGACTACCTCTAATATTTTCCAAAAATCCCTTGTGGTTGTTGTAATTTTATTACTTTTTGCTGTATATCTGGGGAACGGCAAAAGCCAAAGCTTCCAAATTAGGTACACACACTAAGGTAGCCCATACACACGATCCTACAAAATGTGGGCGGGATTGGAGAAGTGGGCGTGGTACCTCCCGTACAAAAAAAATTAAAAATTGTATAAAAACCTAAATTTTAGGGCTGCCATATGTCCTATGGATATGACTTATATACCAAAATATCGAACATATTTTATAAAACATTCAGAAAAATCGGTTCAGATACAAAAAAGTTATGACCAAAATTAATTTTTTTTTTTTAAATACCCACTTTCGGGAACCATAGATCTCCCCGAGTCCAAGCTTTATAACACAAGTAAATGGTAAATTCCTTCTTAAACACGTCGGTATATAAATCTGTCAAATCGGTTAAAAAATGGCTGAGTTATGAGCAAAAAACCACGACTACCTCTAATATTTTCCAAAAATCCCTTGTGGTTGTTGTTTTTTTTTGTTTGTGCTTTTATTTGAACGTGTTGAATGTTAGGCATATCAAACACACACATGTTTGTACATGATTAAATATTAAACAAACAAAGTGACGGAATATATTCTACCTTAATTCTTTATTAGCATAAGTGTTAATGGATGAGTTGTCTGGGCGGTTGCTGAAAACAGCGTTGTTAGTAGCTGCCGGGGTTCAAATCCGGCATCCACCTTTTCAAAAAAAAATTTTTTTAACTTTTTTTATATTCTATAAACGATTTTAAAATAATTCAGCAGTTTTTGATTTTTTTGACAATGTAAATATTAATCGTTCGCTTAACTTACATGTAAAACAAAAATCATATTCTATACCTATTTGTTTTTTATTTTTTATTTAATTTGTTTATGTCCTAAAAACGATTTTAAAATTACTTAGGTATAAAGCTTTTCGATATTTTAATTTTATTGGTAATGACACAGTGTTTTATTTTATTTCGGCAAGCATATACGTACCTACATATGTACATAAAAAGTTGTATGTAATTTAAATAAATCCATACTAACTAGTAGGTTAACCTAGCTATTGCAAAGCCATACATATGTATGCACATGAGTATGTATGAATGAGCAAAAGTTATTTATGTATAAAGGCATTGCTTTCGTAATTGTTGTTGTTGCATTTTATTTTTATCTCTTATTGCTGTAGTAATTGTTGTTATTGTGTTTCGTCTAATAAGCTGTTGCTCCGTTGATCTCTTCTTGCATTTCTCTTGGTTGCGGTTTTTTTTTTACCACAAGTGGTGGATTTTAATGTGTTTTTTACGCATACACATGTATGTATGTTCATAAAATTCTCTCAATATATTTTAATTTAACGCTTTTTCAATAAAACCGTTCGTAGTTGAGTTGTCTAAGTTCTCGCTTAAGGCTCGTAAGATTGCGAGTTCAAGTCTCCAAAATAAATTTTTTTTTTATTTTTATTAAATTTTTTTATACACGATTTTAAGATTAAATATAATTAAAACTTATATAACGAATTTTAAACATCAACTTTGTCGAAAGAGGAAACGGACTTAGTTATATACATAGGGGAGAGGGGGGCACCTTTGAACGCGGGGCACCTTTGAACAATGTTAATAAAATCTCTGTTGCAAATTTTTTCCGACCATTAACTGAGTTTTTCACATGGCAACCTTGTTTTCTAGCAACGTCAACAACTTTCGCTAGTTTTTTCAGTCGTCGACGAAATGTAGTTGGGTGAACACATTTTTATAGTGCCATTGTAAATTTTTCAATTTTTTTTTGTAAGAGTGGGAGAAGCATTTGGTAATCGCTTTCTTTCGTGAAATAAATTTATTGCAATCTAAAATACGTTTTTCGCCGAATTAATGTAAGTTCTTTAATAATTATGTAAACAAAAAAAAAATATTATAAATTTTCCGTGAAATAGCACGCGGGTTCAGCTTTGAACAAAAAGAAGGGGGCACCTTTGAACATGTTCAAATTCCAATTAGAATTAGCAATTGATGCAATTAGTTTATATTCTCTAATTGATCAAACAATTAGAATTAGTTCAACTAATTCCCATTAGCTAATTGAAATTTTTATTCCAATGGTAAAACTAATTGCAATTAGCTGCCATTAGCAAAAAAAATTGGTTAACCTTTACAATTAGAAATCTAATTGACTTCTGCTAATGCAATTAGATATTCAATTAGCTCGAATTACAATAAATTAAATTTCCTAATTGAATATCTAATTGCATTAGCAGAAGTCAATTAGATTTCTAATTGTAAAGGTAAACCAATTTTTTTTGCTAATGGCAACTAATTGCAATTAGTTTTACCATTGGAATAAAAATTTCAATTAGCTAATGGGAATTAGTTGAACTAATTCTAATAGTTTGATCAATTAGAGAATTTCACAAAAGAATGTTAATTAGCAATCATTAGCATTAGCTAATCATTACTTAACATGTATGTATAAAACTCATTTGTGAACTGAATTTTTTTATTTTTAAATGTTAATGGGTATTATATATTATATATTTTAACTTTATTTCTTAATAAATATGTAAATCTAATTTATTTTATAAAAAAAATAGAACTATTTATGGTATTTTTGTACATAAACGCTATAAGAAAAAATTGCCGTTCAAAGCTGCCCCAGCCTAGTTCAAAGCTGCCCCGTATCGGGGGCACATTTGAACACAATGACTTCATCCATTAAAAAATAAATAAAAATTTAAGCCGAACTTACGGTTGCCATACGTACTGTTTTTAACAGTACATGTACTGATTTTTTGCAATTGTACTGTTTTATGCATTACGTCCAAAACAGTACGCAAATGTACTGTTTTTTACACTTTGTACTGTTTTTTGTACTGTTTTTTTTTTGTTCAGTCTACAAAAAAACCAAGATATTAAGAAAAACCCTGTTAAAGTCATACTTTGAAAATATCCTAATATTTAACAGTACCTACATAGCTTAAAAAAAAAGTTGTGTTCCAAATAAAAAATGCTCTAAAATAATAAGATTTTTTACTCTGTGGTCGCTTTTTTCTCATAAATCCGCAGTAGAAATCTTAATTATAATGGGTGACTCGCAGCAGTTGCATATTCTCATGTTATTATTTTAAAGACATATGATTTTATGGCTACCTCTTCCAATAGTATTTTCCTTTAAACACCTGAGAAAGACAAAAACAAAATCGGAATTTTGTTAAAAATATTAAGGGTCCTCATGATGTCGCTTAAAATTGCCATTTGTGCAAATGCGCAAACTTACGAGTCTTGTTTCATGAAGCCCCTTTTTTACTTTTGTGTAATTTTGAACAATTAATGTCAGTTTGTAAGAAACGTCAATACAAAAATAAATTAAAAATTAAAATTCAAAAATATAAAAATTTGTTTTAATTTGTGATTAATATGTATGAGAAATTTGCTTTTAAAAATGCTCAAAGAAAGCCAAAAGACCAATTTACTGAAATTATTGCTAGAATTTATTGTTTGTGATTTATAGACACTTGGATTTTTCATTGAAAACGACGTTAAAATCATTAAAAGATCTGTTTGTATAAATGCACAATTGAACAGCGCTAGTTTACGAGACAAAATTGTTGGGCAAATTTACCAAGTTTGTGTAAATGAATTCTCATACAATTTTTGACAGTTCATTTACGAGGGCGTAAAAATGCACAGTTTGCACAGATTACGAGACTTGTAAACGATATCATGAGGACCCTTATTATATTTTTTAAATACTAAATAAATACTTACTCCAACGCAATTATCTCTTATCCCTAGAATTTTTTTTTTAATATTTGGGCAAGTTCTGGAAATTGAAATCACGTGAAATTGAAAACGTACAAATTTAAAAAATTCTCCAGGCTCAAAATTTTAAAAAATACCTAATTCTTTTCAGGACCATTTTTCTCTACTTTTGAAATAAAGAAAAGCTACGTTAATTTTTACAAAAATTTATTGAAAATCTTCAGCGTATAAATTTTATTTATTTTATTTTTTACTATTTTAACATTTTCAGATTTTGTTAAAAAAAATACACCAAACTATATGTTTTTTGCATTTTATAGATTATAGCTGAACTTGGTAAAATTTGCCGTAAATAATTTAAAAATTGTTTGAAATTGGAAAATTAACTTAGGACACATACATTTTCTCAAATTCTATATGATTTGTGAAACTATGTGTGTGGTGATAATTGCTTTAAATACCAATATGCTTAAAGAAAGTCCTACTTACACAATCATCGAGTAAATTGTTTTAAGCTAAGTTAGGCTTTTCTCCTTTCTTATATGGCTTACAGGAATGTTATCAAATTAAAAAAAAAAATTTATGCCAAATTCGTTTTAGTGTTTTTTTAAAATCATTTCTTTGACGTTACACATTTTAAGTGTTTTTCGTTATATAATTGTTGCATATTCAATCAAAAGTTTTAAATATATAATCATTTTAATAAATTGTTGTTTTCATAAAAAAAATGTACTGTTTTTTTTTTATTGTACTGTTTTTTTGTGTTCAATGTACTGTTTTTCCGAATTTAAAATCTGGCTACCCTAGCCGAACTAAAAATAAGTTACTTGTATACATAAACTAAAGATTATATCCATACACATTAGTTGAGTTATGTAAAAAGTTAATAATTAAACAAAATTAATTTTTATGAGGCTTGAAAGCAAAAAGTGTTCAAAGGTGCCCCCCTCTCCCCTACATTTTTTGATTTTGTCATAGGTATTCTTTTTAAAAACTTCTTGTTCTTATCTCACCATGGTGAAGGGTATTTAAGATTCGGCATAGCCGAATATAGCACTCTTACTTGTTTTTTTTTTAATTTGGCGAACTATTTAAGTTATAATGCCAGGGTATCACACAATTTTTTGGAGCTTTAACCGCAAAACCTCGTTCGACCTAAACCTTCGGATAGGAAGGCGAGAGCTTCCGGAATCCGCTCCAGAGTATTTTGGTCTCCACCAGTAATCTTCTGAGTTATTTCCTTGGTACTCCACCAGTAAAACGTCTGAGTTATATATGGTTCTCCACCAGTCACAATGAGTTCTCCACCAGACAACACATTAAAATATTGAGGTTAAAAACGATTGCATATAGTTAATGTAGAAACCGCAAAAACTGTAACTCGGTACAGTTATACGACGCCGAACCACTAACCAATGCGGGGTGACAACGCAAAACGCAACAAAAGCAGACAAACAAAAACGACCTGTTTGTCCTTAAGAAATAATGACAAAAAGCGCGAGCTGCTTCTCCACTCAGAGCAGTTTGACGAGTGGCTAACAATTGTAGAGTGAAAATTTAATGTAGATGGCGAAATTAAACGAACAGAAAATTTATCTGCTATGTTTTAAAATATCCTTAAAAATGTGAAATATGTGTGCAAAAAAAGCCGCTATAGCTTAAATATGCAAATTATTCACGAACAAATCGATACCAAAATTTAATTTTTAAAAAGTTTTAAATCGAATAAATATATTGTTTCTGCATTCATTGATTGCACAAGAAAAACCATGCAATTGCATATTTACGGTTTCCCTGATCATAAGCTTGTGTGTATAAGTACGCTTTTGATAGTAGGATATGACAGGACATCTCAAAAAGCATTACAGAAAAAATTTAAGACATCAAATCCCATTGTTTTTATTGCTATCCCTTTAGATTAGCTGATACCAAAATTCTTATGTGTTAACTTTTTTCATTAATCAAAGTTAAGGTATCTTGTATATAAATACGTTTATTACCTCAATGAGGTAGTTAAACGTATTCTTATAATAACCTCAACGAGGTAGTTAAGCGTATTCGTTTAAATGCTTTCCACGCATAATTACCCAAAAATACTGGCATTTTTGGCGAGGTAATTATCCGTCGAATACGTATTGTCATGTTAATTGTAATAAGTTAAGAAGTAATCATATTATGATGCAGCACCGCTTTCACAACAATAAAAATAATTGAATATATATATATTGCGTTTAGGGCTGCCAGATAAATTTGTGAGGAAATCGTTTCGAAATATCGTCAAAAAAATGGGGCAACTTAAAATTTAGTTTGTGTAAACAGTTTTTGATAGATTTTTATTAAAAAAAACATTCAAACAAAAAAATAATTACTTCATACCCAACTAGCATTTTCAATCGTGTAAGAGATACTGGGATTCTCATACAGAGCGTCTTTGATCCTTAATGACGCATTTTATAATCATGAAAGATTCCTCACATGGGAAAAACTGTAACACGACTGAGATTTCTCCATAGCACAGTGAAAGAAATACGCATCTTTAATCGTTGTGGGAATCGTTTAAGACGTAGGTTAAGATTATCTAACGCGTCTTTCATGTCAAGAATCGTATCCCAGTAAAAAATGGAGCTTACTGGTAAGCAGTTTTGTAAGAGAAATAAGCACAAAACTCCCTTACAAGCCTGCTTACAAGAGACATGACTTTTATATGCGAATTCTCACTTGGAAGCACTACCTTTCTCCCCCTCTGCTAGAAAACAATTTGATAACTGATTGCGTTATAAAAAAATTTAATTTCTATGTTCGGTAATATTTCGGGAATGATTTCAAATTTCATTTCCAAATCATTGCAATCCAACCTGCTTCGATGTAAGGAAACAACAGAAGCACATAAAACATTGTTGGTGAATTTTTTCTTTAAAATAATGATTTTAAAAATTCACTTACAACCTGCTTACTTAAGGCTAGATTACACTATCTCACAAACCTTACGTATTCCATAATACTTTGTGAGATAGAAATCTAAAGAGTTTTGTTGCGACTGTCAAAAAATCTAATTTAATATTACAGTTTGTTATCACACCATCACACAAAGTATAAATACTCACACATAAAATAAAACGCAACCCTGATCCAATAAAAAGTATTATTATTTTGAAATTTGTCAAAAAACGATAAAGTCATACTGCCGGACTTTTACATAATACTTGAGTTTTTGACATGTATTAATACAAAGTATAATAGTGTAAACTAGCCCACTGATGCTTATTGCTGCCACAACCAATACAATTTTTACAACCAAAATTTTTGAAAAAGTTACCAAATGTAAAAAAATACAACCAAATTTAAAATGACTTGTATTAATTGAGAATTCTTTTACATATTGAAAAAATTACGAGATGCTTAATTAAAAGTGTTTTTTTTATTTAAGACTTTTTTCGTAAAAAAATTTTTTTATTTTACAAGAGTTAAATCCATACAAAATTCAGTATATTGAA
Organism: Pollenia labialis; assembly: GCA_949318255.1. Lineage (NCBI taxonomy): Eukaryota > Metazoa > Arthropoda > Insecta > Diptera > Polleniidae > Pollenia > Pollenia labialis. Next base: position 149,647,897 of record OX439140.1, on the reverse strand, counting down.
AGTTCATAAATAAAATATTTTTAAAAATGCCAGTTATAAAGAACAAAAATGGAAAATAGTTTTTCGCTTTTTAGCTGTTATTGGCAGGACTGTCAAATGTGGCGATTTCTTAATCATTTTGTCGGTTGAAATTTACGTTTGGCGATATGCGAAATGCATTTTATGTAAATATTTTCTAATTTACATACAAATATCTAAAATATTACAAAACCTTTTTTCTCTTGTTTGTACATTTTATTTCAAATTTATAATTCTATAATAAGAATAACTGATTCATAATGGTTATACACCCTGTTCTGAAAATCACATTTTTTGAAAGTGATTTCAAATCACAAAAAAGGTGTTCTGGGCATATAATTTTGTGATTTCAAAACGTTCAGCTACGTAAAAAACTTTTTGAAATCACTTTGTTTTTTTTTGCGACTATTGTAAGTTAACCGTTATAATAAATTTCTTAAATAAAATATTCCATGAGTTGTTTATTAATTTTTTATGCAATAAGCTATTTTATTTACAACAAATCGTTTAAAATTAAGAAAATTCGATGAAACTACAAAATGATATTTGCTTTTGTGACTTCTTTTATGATTTCAGGTTTGTTTTTTTAGCTGAATTAAAGTTCGCTTTTTTGCTAACAGCGACATGAAAGCAAAGTCTAATATTTATTAAAAATCGTAAAAGCTGTAAAGAATCACAGGGAAAAATCGCTTCTATCTCTAAAATGGCTAAAATTCGCAAAAAATTGCAAACTTGGAAACTAGCCTTAAAATCTATTTGAAATCTCTAAATGGATTAAAAAAACAAAATGTCGAAAAATAAAACAAAAAAAATTTGCACAACACCGAAAATTCGCGAAAAAATTTTATATTTCAAACAAGCCATAAAATTGATTAAAACTCCCTAAAACTGTAAGGAATGGTAAAAATTCGGTAAAAATTGCTAAATTAGCGGAAATTCGCAAAAATTTGCTAACAGCGGCATGAAAGCAGAGTCTACTTTTTAATATAAATCGTTAAAGCTGAAAAGAATCCGAAAACTTACAGGAGCAAATCGCTTCTATCGCGAACATGGCTAAAATTCGCAAAAAAATACAAGATTTTAAACAACCCTAAAACTAATTTGACATCGCTAAATCGGAAAAAAAAAACAAATTGTCGGAAAATAATATAAAAAACGTTAAAAATTAGCTATAATTTTGAAAAACAAACCCTTTGTGTTTACATGTGCTTTCGACAATTGAAAATCACACCGAAAAACACAAAAACGGTGTGATTTACAGAACACCACAAAATCAGACGTGTTATTTTAAAAGCACATGTGATTTGAAATCACGAGATTTTCAGAACAGACCTGATATTTGATATATTTTGTGAATCATTGTAAAATATTATAGCGAATATAAACAAATTCGCCTTTCGTAACGTACATTCAATGGGGAAAGAGTAAATGACTGACAGTCAAATTTTTTTTTACCAAATAATAATCTTAACCCTCAAATCAAGCTCAAAAAACTTACGTTAGTTACCCTCGGGTGTGGTTTTTGTACACATATGCAATGTCTGTATACTTTGCTGCGGCTCCATAGTTCGTTTGTTTACGTAACATTAATGATGTACTTATCCGATTTGTGATCAACAGCAAACACTTCAAAGCTAGTGTGTATTTTATATTAGAGCTCAATTTATAAAACACTAGCTTAACACGGTGCGCTTCGCTACACTGCTTTAACAACTTTATCGGTTGAGAGATATTTAATATATGCATCCTATGGAAGGTAGTTCCCCAACAAAATGCGTGCAGCGGCTCTTAAGATATGCGATATTTACTATTGGCATCCAATGGGGATACATTGCATGCAGTTAGCAACAATATCAAAAATAATCACACTTTTCCAACGGAAAATTTAGTCCTAGTGCAAAATACGTAGCAGGGATGATAAATGACATTCCCAAAATTGTACTTAATCCAGTAAAAAATTGTACTTTTTCAAATCTTATTGTACTTGAACCCAAAATTATCCCCATATAACGAAGGGACATAAATAGAAGGAGTTGTCAGAAATTTTTGAAATTTGGTACACTTGCATAAAATAGCTTAGTTAAGAAAAATATGAAATCGGTCCAAGGACACGCCTACCTCCCATGTGTCCTGAAATGAAAGAATGTAATTTTAGCTTCAATAATGCCCACAAAACTACAAAAAATGGTCATGCTGATACACACACAGCTAGCAACGTGTGTGTATATTTTCATTTAAATCTGAACAAGGACTCAAGGTCCTGCCATATATCCTTTTTCTTAAAAATGCTAAAACACTTTCAAAAATTGTCCAATCGCAATAAAATTTGGTATGAAAATTGATATTTCTTGGATATATATGTATGCCAAATTTTGGTAGATTCAGATTATTAATGTAAAAAATACAAAACCATCATTTAATGAAAAATGAGTTAAAAACGCTTAAAATGCTCTTGCAAAAATAACAAGTAAGAAAGTATAATCGGTCAAGAACGATCATGTGATACCCTATAGCATAGTATTTAAAAACAAGTTTCCTAGAGTGTAATATATTTGGGACCCATGGGCAATCATGGACCCACCATAACAAAATTATGTTATGAGGTTAAGATTCGTTTCAAAGTTCTTTCTGCCGAATATTATTTATACATCTTTATCTTCATATATGAGTTTTTTGGATGAGGGTTTAAATGGAACCTATGGTTTATTTTGGTATGTAAATACTAATATTTTTAAGAAAGCTGGCATTAAAAGCTATTTTCGGGAGAATGATTTGTATGGAAGCTATGTTCACAAATAGAAAGATTCCAATAAAATTTGATAAGCTGATTTTGATTGCAATAAAATTAGTTTGGTTTGGACCAAATTTAATCTTGCCGATGTAATAGAATTGTTCTTACTACAAATAAAGGCTGTTGCCAAAAAAAAACTTCTGTCACGCTGAAATCACAAATGCCCTTGGTTTTTTATTGTTTCAAGAAAATAATTGTAAAAAATTCATTTTCTGGATTACGAGATTAAAATAACACCTAACAATATTCTAAGCCATCTATAACAAAAATTTTAGGTGAATTATGCTCCTATACATATTTTTTAATGGTTTGAAAAATGCTTATTATTTACTTAAGCTCTAAAAATTTCTTAACTTTGATGGAATATTAAAAAAAAAGAGAGATATCGTCTATGGGTTTTTTTCCTGATTTCGAATATTTAGACTGTTTTCTAATAACTACAAGAAAAACAATTAAAAAATTTTTACCACAACTTGAAAAAAAATTTTAAAAAAAAATGCTATTTTCGTGATTTTTGCTAAAGTTTTCATAGATTAAATTAGTTAAAAAAAAAAAACTAGGAACATAATAAGAGATAAATCCAAATATATACATATACTATTGAATTAGATAAATTGACAAAATAAATAAATTTCAGGGTGCTTGTCCAAAGAAGCATTGGAAGCCAACCACAAAATCGTGAGAAAAACAAGACTGTCCTATACGAGAAAAACGTCAAGATGATTTATTGTAATTAAAAAATATGAACATAAATAAATTAGTTTAAGGGAAATAAATTAGGAATATAATAAGAAATAATTCAAAATAATTCGTTAGATCGGTTCAGTATCACTTCCTGAGTCGATCTACGATATCCGTCCGGCCGGCTGGCTGTCTAAATAATCTTAATGATATTCGGCAGATATTCGGGTCCATGGTTGCCCATGGGTCCCAAATAGATTACACTCTAGGAACTTTGTTTTTAAATACTATGCTATAGGGTATCACATGGTCGGGCTTGACCGATTATACTTTCTTACTTGTTATTTTTGCAAGAGCATTTTAAGCGTTTTTAACTCTTTTTTCATTAAATGATATTTTTGTATTTTTTACCATTAATAATCGGATTCTACCAAAATTTGGCATACATATATATCTAACAAATATCAATTTTCACACCAAATTTTATTACGATTGGACAATTTTTGTAAGTGTTATAGCATTTTTAAGAAAAAGGATATATGGCAGGATCCTGAGTCCTTGTTCAGATTTAAATGAAAATATGCACACACGTTGCTAGTTATGTGTGTATCAGCATGCCCATTTTTTGTAGTTTTGTGGGCATTATTAAAGCTAAAATTACATTTTTCCATTTCAGGACACATGGGAGGTAGGCGTGTCCTTGGACCGATTTCTCCAAAAATTCGTAGTTTTCTTAACTAAGCTATTTTATGCAAGTGTACCAAATTTCAAAAATTTCTTACAACTCCTTCTATTTATGTCCCTTCGATATATGGGGACAAAGCACTGTGCGACGCCTCCAAATTGTAGGAATTTACTTTGAAAATATAAACCTGTTGTATTTCAGAAAGTTGTTCTGTCACTGGCCCCTAGTTCGTGCGATATAACGCATCTGGATAACTTTTTATGGAGCTATCTTAGATCATTTGTTTATTGGAAGCCAACGCTTACGCCACACTGCCAGATTTTTTGGAAAAAGTGGTCCAAAATTCAACAGAATGGACCGCGTAACTTGTAGCGCGGTAGACATATGCTTGAAATCGTATTTAAAAAATAAATGGCATGAAATTAGTTACCAGATTATAAAATTCACTTTTATAATTATTTGAAATATATATTTGGCAATTAACAAAAAAAAATATGTTAAAAGGAGTATAGATGAAGATTTTTTAGATTCTTTTTTAGACTTGAAAATTTTTTTCCATATTCGCCGACAAATTTGGTACAGCAATTCTCTGACATCTGGAAACATTAGTTCATTAATTTCATTTTTCAATTATCCAACCTTTGACCAAAATGCATATATTTTAAAGCATTTGAAATTTTTAAATTGTACTAAAAATGTCATTGGAGTACTTCAGTACTTTTGCAATGCTAATAGTACTGAAAAAAGTACAATTGTACTGTCTTTATCATCCCTGATACGTAGTAACTACATGTGTGTGGAAAACTCATACGAGGATAGCTTACGTAAGTTCTGAAATATTTTGTTACTAAAAAATATTTTTCGTGTTTTTTTTTTTGTACTTATTAGATATTCTTTAGTGTACCTCAACAATTTTTTTGTTTATCATGTAAAAATGATTCCTTTTGTGTGGTTTTTCTTACAAGGGTGATTTAAAAGTAAAAAACATTAAATAAATATGCATACCGACAAGTTATAAACAGTAAAATTTCAAATTTCTTAAAACTTACAGCCATTTCTTAAAGAAAATTCCATAAATTTTAAAATTATATTGATAAATCAATGTAATTTTGAAAAATCTTTAAAATTCCTATGTGTATTTTCAAATATGTATGTAAATATACTTCTGGAAATACTCTTAATTCGGCACATTAAACTTATTTTCAAGTTTTTAGAAACACTAAAACGACTTTTGTGTAATTTTTTCAGTAATTTTCTGAAATAGATTCCGTATGATTTTATGCACTTCCTACTTTAATGCCCGTAATTTCTACAAAAAGTAACCTGGTCGTGTTCATACCTCACAGTTATTTTTAGGGGGTGCTTTAATACCATGGGAGATAAGGCCATGATGGCTTTATCTCTCATTCAAAAGAGATAAAAAGTCTTTTATTTTTTTTTTTCATTTGAATGGGAGATAAAGCCATCATGGCCTTAGCTCACATTAGTAATATTAGAAAATGGTTTTATCTCTCATATCAGTTTTGAAGAACTTTTGCATTTTACATTGATTAATAGTTTTCTTATTTTTTAATTAAGAGGTAATGATTTGCCCTTTTACTTAAGTTAAGTATTGAAATCTGGCTTCGCATACTAAAGTTGTTCTGCGTGGCGGCCTGCGGCCGTGCTACTGGTTTTCTCATCCAGTAGGACGCGGCAGGTGGCTTCGCTGAATAAAGTTTTCCTGCGTGCGTCACAAGAATAAATAATTATTTTCCCGGAAACAATAAACACTAAAGTATTGGAATCTGGCTTCGCAAAAATATGGCTTTATCTCTCATTTCCGAAAAAAAACATTGGGTACCCAACAAACACGAAGTCAAACCTTTGATATGAAATGACTTTGTCATTTGACATCAAACGCAATTCTCAAACGTTTTTCAATTGTTTGATTTAACATGTAAATTCAAATTGATAATGATTTGAAAATAAACATTTGATATCAAATGTTTTTTCAATTTGATGTCAAATGTTTGTCAAAGTTAAAATCAAATCAAAAATAAACTTGGCAATACTAAAGCGAAAAATAAATATAAGCATTAAAAATGGCGATTAAAGTTACATTTTTTTCCTTGTGGTTACATGTGTTGTACTATTAAAATAAATTTTAATATAAAGTGAACAGTGTATTTCTTGTGAAAAATTAAAATTAATTGTGGGAAATTACAATGATTAAAAATACGAAAAATAATAAAACGGGAAAGTGAAGAAAGTTTATTGAACGATCGCGGTACTACAACCTTAAAAATAAAAGGAGCCAAGTATTTTGTCTTTTCAAGAATAAAAGGTCGGAAAGAACACTATTTCATCTTTAAGCTATGGTACCGAATGTTTATCTCAAAGTTTATTTAAATAAATAATAAATTTAAATTCAAAAAATCAAATAGTTTTTTTTATATTCTACATTGTATTATAGTCCACATTTGAAAAACATTTGAGAATTACGTTTGAAAGCAAGTTGAAAATAAAGGCATTTTTTAATTTGAAAATAATTTCCCCTTTTTGTTGAGAACGCTATGCTTTTCAAATGATTTTCAAATCATTATCAAACGTTTGTCGTTTGAGAAAACGTTTGATTTCAAATCATTTTCAATTTGAAATTAAACCTCCGTGTTTGTTGGGTATATATCTCTTTTCGCAAAATTTTAAATATGACCTTACCTCTCAATGATTGGGCAATAAGGTCATTACGGCTTTATCTCCTATTCAATTGAGCAATAAAGCCATCATGGCCTTATCTCCCATGGTTTTAAAGCACCCCCCCTATTTTTACCTATTTCAATGCTTATTTTAAAATATGGCAGCTTTAACACCATAGATTTCTATACACAGCTAGATTTCATTTGTAGAAATTACGGGCATAATCTTTATCTTTACTACTATTAAAATCAAGAAAATTTACGCTCCTTTATTTAAAAAAAATAATTGAAAATTTCCATTGATTAAAACTTCATTTGTTTTCGATTTCAGAACATGGCGTTTTAATATAAAAATCACAAATAGCAATATTTTCTCACCAAAAATCATAAAAAACTTCAGTTCATTGGTAACAAATAATGAAAAAATCGTAGTTCACAGTACAAATTATTCCGGCTCGTAAATAATTGTATCAAGAAAAAATATTCGTACGTATTATTATTTTAGAAAAAAGTAACCAAAATGAAAAATATATTCACATCTCCACATTGAAAAAAAATATAAAAAATTTTGGTTAGAAATAACCATGGTTTTGCAAAAACGGCAGCCCTGATAAGCATGTATGGGCAAATGCAAAAAGAGCGAACGATGTGTATACATCAGGAGTGCCAGATGATTTTGGTAAGAAATCGGCATATTTTCAAAAAAAAATCGGCATTATCGGCACCTTAATTTAAAAAAATCGGCAAAAAATCAGCAAACCAAAAATATCTATTTTAAATAAAGTAAAACATTTTTTTTGACAAAAAATAACAAAACAGAACAATTCGGCATAACATTTGTTAATAACACGAAAAATAACAAAAGCATCAAGAAAACTAAAAGATTTACAATTTAATTGCAATTCATTAAAAACAAAAATGTGAATACAGAATTTTAGGGTAAATTGTATTAAAGTTTTGTACTTTTGATTTTTATAGATACATATGAGCTTGACATTTTTCTTAAATCCAAAATTTTAATATCTTAAAGCAATCTTAAGAGTGATGAATTGCGTTCAAAGATAAATTTTGCAGGGTACATCAAAATTTTGTTTAATGTAGTTGACTTGGCTAAAAATTCTTTCCACATTGGCGGAAGAATGTAAAAGCACCATAACTTGTTAGAAAGGCACCAGGAGAAATCCCACTTTTAAATCTTTCTTACAAAATATTGGTAATCTTATGAACCTGCATGATCCTCAATTTCGCTTTTATGATTTAAATTTTTTCTTTAAAAGTGAATATGAATTTAGTTTGCCTCAACATTTTTCTAAGTATTAATCTATTTCCAAACTCAAACATAAAGTACCTTATATTTTTAGATTTAACTTTTTTCTTTTAAGCTTTTGTCAAAAAAATTTGTGATTTTTTTTGTTGTTTTGATCAAGTCTTTTATTCTTTACAATTGAAACATTTTCAAATAAATTATGGGTATGTATTTAATGAAGTATCGATGCAACATCGATGTTTTTACAGTGTCCATCCCTACCACACACGCAAAGCTCTCAATGTAGTGGTGCCCATACCTGCTTATAAGGAATAATGCGAAGTTATTCAATTATTAAATTAAAAATTCACTTAAATGGTATTCGTTTCTCTGCTGCTTTTTAGTAGTGTGTAATAGCCAGCGCATATATCAGCGCACATGTGCTTTCGTGGTTCCAGAAACAAAAATTGTTTTACTGGGATGAGACTCATGTAGATATTCTGTTACAAATCGTGAAATGTTCGCCGTTTATTGTTGAAAATATGTTTTATACAGAGAGTCGTAAAAGATTCATTCGATGATGGTTTGACGAAAGATAAACAAAGCGTAAAGCTGGGATCACACGATTGCCGCAGTGCACCAAGTTTCACTTTTTAATACCCCAATCGTGTGACTGCACAACCAAATGGCTCATGTACCAATCGAGGGCAATATTGTGCTTACTTTTACCAACCAAATGCAACCCTTGTGCGGCAATCGTATGACTGTTTGCTATGTAACCGCGCGTCAATAAAAATAACAAAAATGCACCAATATTTATTGTGTTCTTGTGCGGCAATCAAACAACACAATACGCGCCAATATTTGCCTTTTTTAATAAATTTACTTTTTTGTGTTTCTTTTAGTAGGTAATGGAAATAAATATGAATTGATTTATTATGCATTTAATTTTTTTTAATTATTGCTATTAAGAAAATATGTATTGTATGTTCACAAGCATATTTAGCTGTTAACGCAAATATTTTTATTAAAGATATTTCTAAGCTAACCTTAACACACGAAATTTTTGAACAGAATGTACAATAAAAATTGTGTCATATTGGTGCATTTGCGGCAATCATGTGAGCTTAACACTGTGGTTTATATACTCTGAAAATAAAAATTTTAAAAGACTTTCTTAAGACTTGCATATTACAGCCGTAAGTTAACAAAAGCGGCACGCGTTTTCTAATTTTTGAATAATGAAATTGGCAATTTAGCACTTTTTTGATAAATCTATCGTTTTTATCTCTATTTTTAATTATTATTATTGTGGGTTTTATTAAACAAGAAAGCTACACTCACAATATTCTGTACGTAAAATAAACTGAAATTGTAATATAAAATAAATGAAAGTTCAATTGAAAACCGGTCTACCTATTTTTCATTTATTTTTAACAAAAAGTTCATTTAATTTTTACTGTCAAAAATTCAACACCATATTCCGTAAAATTCAAATAAATATTCAGTTATTTTGTAAAATTTTACTGTCAAAAATTCAACACCATATTCAGTAAAAACGATTAAATATTCAGTTATTTATTAAAATTTTACTGTCAAAAAATTGACCCCATATTCAGTAAAAACAATTAAATATTCAGTTATTTTATTAAATTTTCGTTTACTCCACAAAAGAGCCGAATTTCTAAAAAATACCAGACAGACACCTGTCCGCTTGTTTTTCTTATAAGCGAGAGAGGGAGAATGTTTTTATTTAAATACTTACCCAGTTACACACGTTTGTTGTACTGACAACGTTGTTTACAGAAGAACTCTCAATTATAAGACACCAGCAGCATGACCGATATTGCTTCGCAATTATTTTACTTTTAAAATTTGATGTATTTAACTAAATTATTTTAACAAATAGAAAATGGGAATTGCTTACACAAAACAAGCAATTAATTTTTTATAGATAAGTAAAAATTAATTTTTGGTAGTAAAATTATATAAAATAACTGAATATTTAATTGTTTTTACTGAATATGGTGTTGAATTTTTGACAGTAAAATTTTATAAAATAACTGCATATTTATTTGTTTTTACGGAATTCGCGGTTGAATTTTTGACAGTAAAAATTAAATGAACTTTTCGTTGCTTTAAATTACATTTTTGTTTACTTTAACATAAAGAAGAATTTAACTCAATCAACGGACAATATTAACTGCAACTGAAAATCCGTATTAATATGCACTTAGTTTTTTTAATAACTGTTAGAATCAGTTAAAAATAAATTTGCTTGGAATTTTAAATATTTATTTATTTAAAAATGACTGAACGGAACATTTCTTAAATAAACTACAGTCCGTTACTGTAATAATATTGTGAGTGTATCACTACTGTTCGTGACACAACGATTAATCGAATAACGGTTAATCGTTTGAATACCTTAGCTTATAGGCCTATATCACTCAACTTTTGTGCGATCCTTCACAGAAAAAAATATCAAAAGTTATTTAGTAATTAAGAAAATTTGTTAAAACTTTTCTTACATTTTTAACAATTTTCTTATTTAACATGTTTGTACATTGTCATATTAACAATTCGTTTCATTTGTAGAAAATTAATATCATATAAAAAAATAATTTTGTGTCAAAAAATTAAAAATATAAAATAAAAAATCTGGATTTTCGATCAAAAATTTTTAAAAGAATAAGCGATATGATGATTATTGCGAAATTTAATCAATCTATACGGTAAGTAACGTTATTATCTAATGATTTATAAAGCAATTTTAACCATTATTTTATAAATTATAGATTTTAAAATATTTATGATAATGGTGGCAAGATTCCGCTTAGTCTGATGTATGAACCCTCCCAGTGCATCCAGGTTTTTATTTGTGGCTTATATAAATTATAATGTTGTTAGTGATGTTATTTAATTTTGCTAAAAAAAAATAATAAAAACAACTTTTAATTGCATCTTTTTTTCAAATTAGTAAGCAACAAAATATTTTGTTAATAAAAAATTATATTTAATTGTTAACAAATATTTCATTCAATATTACAAACTCATTGTTAAAAATATTTGTTGAGTTTTAACAATTTTAGTTAACAAAATAATTTTTTGTATTTACAAATTTAGTTGTTGGTGCCTTTTCAATTAAGAAGTTATTTGTATTGACGAATATGGTATTTAATATGACAATTGATTTGTCGTAATTTTTTTCTGTGTTTTCTGGTTTAGGTATCATGGTAACTAAGGAAACTTTCCATTCTTAGCATTAAATTGCATTAAAAATGCTATGCTGGGTAGCTTCAAAAGCATTTTGTAACTGATCTTATCAAAACCAGGGGCTTTCTTGGAGTTCAAGTTACAAATAGCCTTTTCGATTTCTCCAATCTTAAATATTTGAGGAATAGCTGCTTCAACACCAATAGATGGTAACTCGTCCGCAATATCGTGAGATATATGTATTTGGGGTTAATACTTTTTTACAATGACAAAATCTCTGCGTAAGACTTTGAAAGATGAAATATCACATTTAATCATTTATTGTTTTACCACAGAAACATGATCGGAGGCGTTGTCATGGTTTAAGCCAAAATCCGTATTTTTAGCCATAATCATAGTTTTTACTACTGTGAAAGACTTAAGAGCAAACAAAATCAGATTTTTTATGTTTCACTCTGAAAAACTTCCTAATAATAACCACAACTTTGGTCATAATCGAAGTCATTGCCATATTTGTTACCAAGGCCGTAAAAATAGTCAAATTCGTAGTGTTTTTATCTTTTTAAGACTTTGAAGGACAATATTTATTTGTTATACCTTGAACCATGGTGAAATTACTAGAAGGCGGCAGCACTAGGAGTTGTTGTACAACAATACAACAAAAACAGGCAAATTTGTTTGTGTAAAATAGTCCATTATGTCAAAAATATGGATTTTCACCACCCCAAAATATTATTGTTTTTATTTAATGAAACGTAATAAACCTGAATATTAACTTCGAGAAATTTTACAAAGTAATGAAGTGGAAGCTCCCAGCAGTTTTAATGAACTATAAGCGAATTTTCCCGGGAACAAAAGCTTCAAATCTATGAGGACGTTGTAAAAAATATAGAAAAACTGGACAATAATGCAAAGTGTTTGTTGAATTAAACTAAAAATTTCACAAAAAAGTAATATATATATATTATGTCCTGTGGTTCCTAGTAGGAACAAAGGGTCGCAAAAAAAGTAATATAATTTTCTTAAAAAAAATTTTAGTGCTCAACGAGAAATTTCCCTCGCGGATAATATGGGTCAAAAGAGACGTGATGATAAAAGTAAGAACTGTAGGTTTCGCAAAAGTAAACCCACACACATAGAGGAAGTCATATGTTGGGTTGATATACAAATGCAGGCTTTTCAGCAGTTTTTAGGCAATTAAGACCAAAAGCAACAGTAAGGTAGTAGCCAAAAAGGCAATGTTAAAGAAGACAATTTTACGGGGAAAAATATCAAGAACAATGAATACTTTGCAATAATTATTACAGAAAGTAATGGCTTTATCATGAAAAGCAAAGCTGACTAGCATATTAGACAAGGGATTTCCAATAAAACGGAGGACTTAAATAAATTTGCCTTTACACTATCTCAAATTTGACTTACGATGATTAGCATCCCATTAAGGGATTCTCTCAACATTCACGACTGTCGAAATCAATTTGCCATGTGTTCACATTGTTGGTACCACTTTGCATGGCATTTTTAGGTGACATATAGATGCGTCCACGTCTACCCTTTACATGCTCCTCTGGCACACCGGTAATAATAGGTTTAAAACTTTAAAAGAAACCATTTCTTAAAAACAATCTTTTAGCATGGGCGGGTGATTTAAAGTTGTAGTTTTTGGTGGAAAAGTTATGTAGCGGTACGAAGTTATTCATTTTCCACTTTAGCTGTTGTTGGGTGGTTCACAAATCAACAAAACCAACCAGACCAGTTCACATACACAAAATTTTCGAATTCACTTACACTACACTTTCAATTTTGTGTTTTTATCTAGAAGAATAATTTTTATAATCTTTTAAAAATGTATTTAAGTGACATTACATCAAAAAACAAACAAATGATTTTGACACAATGAAAGTTCACCATGAATTGAGCAAAAAATAATAGATTCCGTAGTGCTGTCACCTTCTAATTATTTCACCATGCCTTGAACGACAATAAATATCACGTTTTTCTTATACATATTTAACCCTGAACTATTTCCCTTCAAACATTAAAGTATTTGTTCGAAATAAATCGGAATATGCAAAAAATTACTGAATTAAATATTATAGCATACATTACAGCTGTTTTCTTTTATATAAAAATAAAGCATACACACACGATAAACTATTTATTTAAAGCGTTTTTCCAATTGTTTTTAAAAAATGTTTGGCATACAATTTAATTTCTTTTAAGTTTTAAATGAAATAAAAAGTTTTTTAGAAATATGTAGTTGTTTTTAGAAATTTGTTTTATTTTTTTAATATCATATACAAAAACTTTTAAAACCCATATTTAGTCATTATTTTTAATGAAGGTTAAGTTTTGACTCCAATGCAATACAATACAACAAACAACATTTTAATTAAAACTTGATAACGTAAATGACATTTAGAAACAAAGAAATGAAATTCAAATAATTATAAAAGGTTTTTTTAAAAATATCGTCGGTATCCTGCAAAAAAGTCCTAAGTTACATAATTGTGTTTTTGAGTTATTGTGGATTTAAAGTTTATGGCCCGAGGAAAAATCTTTAAATAGCTTAGATTTGAAAATTGATATTAGAATATAATAATTAAATGGTTTAACTTTAAAATGATAGCAAAAAATTTAATTCAGTTTCATTTAATTAATTTTTTTTATTCAAAAATGAAATGCATCTTGGACATAGGCTTTTTTTGCATTAACAAATATTATTTTATAAACATGGAATTTTTTTTAAAAAATGGTTTTTTTTCAATCTTTGTATGAAATGGGTTCATCTTTATCTGATTCTGATTCATCATATATATCCAGTTCTGGGGCCTTATTTGTGATGGTTTTGCATGCCTTTAAGCTTTGGTACCAGTGATGAAACTCCTCTGGTATGGCTCCTGATGTACAAAGATTAAGTAAATTTTTCTTTTTTTTGATACTTCATCACTTGATGGAATTTGTAACACAGATTGTAAGTGGAATGTGCATGACATGAAATTAGGCTCATTAATGGCCCTTTCTTTGTTTTCGTCTTTTCTCTTTAAATGGGCCAGATATTCTTCATTTTTAGTTTCTTTACCTTTTTCGCATACTTGACATTGGTCTTTTTTTGGATGGAAGAACGATAAATTGTAATATTCACCGAAAACTTTCCTGTAGATTCCCGATGAAGGAAGCTTTATTGACGTGTCACTATTATATTTTTCTACGAATAAGGAATATATTTTTGTTATACTTAGATTGGCATCTAAATACAACCTCTTTGAAGTTTTGCGGCAGTAGTGAGACTCTACAGTTGGGAAGCTTTCGATGTAATCCTTAATGCGTGCTATAATTTCATCCGACGTTTTGTTTGGAGGTTTTGATCTGCCCCTTCCATCTTCTTAAGAAAAAGCTCCAGCTGGTCCATTATATTTAAATGCCGTTTTAATTGTGCTAGCTGAAATACTTAGCGTTTCACAAGAAAATTTGCGGCATACTCGTACGTTAGAGTTTTCATTTTCCAAAAAGTATGACCTTTCTACGCTACGGTTGACATTCTTTATTGAAGACCATGCTCGTGGCCTTTGTATTTATTCTTCGATGACCGATTTTAAAATAAAATCTCTCTGGCGTTGGTATGGAAATTTCCAAAAATCCTTGCATATTATCAATCTCAGTTCTTCGGTAAATTTGTCCTTGCATTTAAAGCGACACTGTTCACAACTTGAGTGCCTTGGATTCTTACCTCGTATAATATCAGCATGCCTTATATTTTTTTTCCATAGTTCTGGATACGTTTTTCTCCATCTTCTATGTTTCTTTTCAGTGAGTAGGTTGTGAGTTTCTGCTTTCAATTCCTGTGGTTCTTCTAAAACCATAGTCTCTTTTTCATCTTCACTATCGCTTGATTCTTTGCTGTTTTCATGATCATAATCTAGGTCGTCATCGTTTCCTGAAAAATCTTGGTCAACGCTTGATTCGTTCCATTATTTTTCTTTGTTACATCCAATTGATTCTTGAATGTCTAAACATAAAAAATAAACCCAAAAGTACCAGGATTGAACAATTTTTATTGGAATGTCCGAAATTTTATCTTATTTTGACATAAGTTAAAAATTTAATTTGGTACTGGGAAGAAAATTATTACCTTTTTCCAATGCGCTTTGTTTCAAGAAGTTCATTTTTACAAACTTTTCAAACTAAAAACTTTCAATAATGAATAAAAGCCAAGGCCTGTTCAACTCGTCGGGTGAGCATTTTTGTTTCACCGCCGATTTTTTTTTTTCTTTAAATTTCAGACTTTTGCAGTAATAATAAAAAAAATATGGAAAACAAATTGTACAAAAAAGTCCTAAGTCCGCTTGGGACTTTTTTGCTCTACATGTTTGAGTGTTTTGGACTTAGAATAATTTGTTTTAATACAATAGCTACATATATATTCTAAAAAGCCATGGGATTTGTTTACAGCACATAGAATATGACTTTTGCCACACTTCTGCATCATTAACTAAATTTCGCAAAAAAGTGGACTTAGAACTTTTTTGCAGCATACCGACGATATGTATTTCCACTACACTTACATTTGACATAATTTTTTGGTTAGTTCTTTTATACAGGGTGGCGCAGAATCAGCTATATGGTTTGAATTCTTTATAACTTTTTTAATTATTCACCCTGATTCTATTTGGCGTCGGCAAAAACAACGGAAATGTTAAGGCAACAGCAATTCTTATCAAAGACGACATCAATTCTATGTTAAATTGGTATTTTGTAAGAGTATTATGACGCCGTTGACTATTTATCGATAATGTTAATAAAATACAGCACACATCTCTAATATTGATAAGAAAAAAAATGCTGTTTGTGCAAAATTTTAATTTAAATAAAAATTTGTTTGTGAAAAAATAATGTTTAAATCAGACATAAGATTCGGATCCATCCAGTGACGAAGGAAATAAAATAAAATTAAAAGTGGACTTAGACAGAAATCTTATATTTTTAATTTGCCAAATGAAAAGAAAGTGATATACATATTAAATTTTCCCAAGTGCCTCATGGAATTTTTTAACCTTTTTATGATTTGAATGTTATTTTCAGCTGAATAAACCTTCTTTTAAACATGTTTTGCAAAAAATAGGGCCTCATTTCAAAGAAGGGTAATTAGCTGTGTTGACGAAACCCACACCAAAATTTTAGCTTCAAAAGAGAAAGAAAACAAGACTAGCATCTCTTCTTTAACCACAAGGGATATTTTATTTATTTGGAAAAGAGACCCTGAAAAATCCTCTGGCTAGTAATGGATTTGAACAAGCTCTTCCACTAGCTTCTCGAACTGCTCTTAATTGTTATATTAATTTTTTCAATTGTTTCCACAAAAAATATATCAACACACAACACAAACCAAGGCCCATCTATCAGGTCTGCTTACTTGTACAAAAACAAAATACGATTCTTTTTAGTTGTCAAAAATTTACTACTGCATATACAAAGCAAAAGGAAAAAACGTGTATGTGTGGCATACCATAAACGTATACATGCACATGTAAGCAAAATGTAAACAACTTTTGACAACTAAAAAGAACATAAACAATGATCATCAGGCTTCTTGCACAGACCTTTTCAATGGGCCTTGACACAAACGTAGAAATCAAAATTGCAGCCAACCATGACGTAAAATTGTTTAAAATTTTTAAAACACAACCTAAGCAGCACAAGACAACACTTAAAACGCCGACGACAAAATCAAAGGCAATTAAAGGTAAAAGCAACGCCAATTTTTCTTAGAATATACCAAACATATGTTAACAATCATCGAAATATGGCAATATTGCCAACGGTAATACGAAATTGAAACGGGTGAATATTATTTCTTTGTTTTTTTCAGCATTTTGTAAAGAAAGCTTGGGGAATTAATAAAATCGAACAAAGAACAAAATTAATTGAACCCGATTGATTATGATTAAAATAACTTGTCTTGGGTGTGTAAAATACAGCGTGGCGTAGAATAAGCTATATGGTAACCATATTATGGTTTGAATTCTTTATAAATTTTTTAATTATTATTCTTTCCAAGGCCCATCTATCAGGTCTGCTTACTTGTACAAAAACAAAATACGATTCTTTTTAGTTGTCAAAAATTTACTACTGCATATACAAAGCAAAAGGAAAAAACGTGTATGTGTGGCATACCATAAACGTATACATGCACATGTAAGCAAAATGTAAACAACTTTTGACAACTAAAAAGAACATAAACAATGATCATCAGGCTTCTTGCACAGACCTTTTCAATAGGCCTTGACACAAACGTAGAAATCAAAATTGCAGCCAACCATGACGTAAAATTGTTTAAAATTTTTAAAACACAACCTAAGCAGCACAAGACAACACTTAAAACGCCGACGACAAAATCAAAGGCAATTAAAGGTAAAAGCAACGCCAATTTTTCTTAGAATATACCAAACATATGTTAACAATCATCGAAATATGGCAATATTGCCAACGGTAATACGAAATTGAAACGGGTGAATATTATTTCTTTGTTTTTTTCAGCATTTTGTAAAGAAAGCTTGGGGAATTAATAAAATCGAACAAAGAACAAAATTAATTGAACCCGATTGATTATGATTAAAATAACTTGTCTTGGGTGTGTAAAATACAGCGTGGCGTAGAATAAGCTATATGGTAACCATATTATGGTTTGAATTCTTTATAAATTTTTTAATTATTATTCTTTCCAAGGCCCATCTATCAGGTCTGCTTACTTGTACAAAAACAAAAAACGATTCTTTTTAGTTGTCAAAAATTTACTACCACATATACAAAGCAAAAGGAAAAAACGTGTATGTGTGGCATACCATAAACGTAAACAAACGTATACATGCACATGTAAGCAAAATGTAAACAACTTTTGACAACTAAAAAGAACATAAACAATGATCATCAGGCTTCTTGCGCAGACCTTTTCAATGGCCCTTGATTCTTTCTTAGGGTTTTATTAATTAATTATTTATTTTGGGGAATTATTAATGACTAATTATATAATCGAACAAAAGTAATTACCCGCAAAATTTTGCGAAAAGTTATGGAAAATATGCTAAAAAGAACACGCTGAAAATGGACTTCACTTGCAGGATATCATTTTTCAAAGTTAATTGCAAAAAACTCCACAAAAATATACTGTATTTAAAAAAAAATTATAATAATCGCATAAATTAAAAAGTTATAAGCCATAGCTCATTCTGCGCCACCCTGTACAATGTTATTATATTCATTTTATAGTATATACCCAGTAAACAATTTGAGCTATGTTTAACAAAAGGCCCAGCCATAATATGCACGAGGTCGATTAAGTCAAATTTAGCAATTGTGCGAACGTCATATGGGGTAATCTGTAAAATACTTAATGAAACTTTTCGTCCAAGTTCGTCAAATGTAATTTGCTTAATCGGCTTAAAGTAAAAACAAAATTATTTGAATACAAAGAAGAGGAGTCAGTTGTTATTTTTATTTTAATTGAAAAAACGTTTAAGCCCATTTATAAAAAAAATATTTTAATTTTACATATTTGTGTAGTCGTACTAACAAATAATTTAAAAATTAAACTAGAAAACTCGACAAGAAGGCGATTACAAATTAGTTTTGACAACTATTTGTGTTATCTATAAGGCAACGTATGTTTTGTTCTGAGTGCAACGATACTTTGTTCCTGATTTGATGACGTATGAAGGCATACCACCACCATTTATTTGAATGTTCACAACACTTAAAAAATAATGTCGTTTTAACCAGCATCGACTGAAAGAATTAGAAATAAAATTATTCTCGAATCGAAAAAGTATTCAATCACGACTGCCAGAATAAGCCCCTAGATTTTTACAGGGTTTAAAAAGCTGCAGTCAAAATCAAAAAATTGCTTTTTCTTCCACTTTCTGATTTTTTATTGGACGAAAATAAACCGTTGCCTTTACTTCTGATTCATTAAATGAAAACAGTCGTAGTGAAGGCAAAAGCAAAAAACGAAAAGTTAAAAACAACAAAGAACATCGGCACTCGACATGTTCGGAAGTGTTTCGTTTGACAGACTGAAACTTTTAATAAATACCGAAGTTAACGAAGATGGGACGTTGTGTTTTTTTCCGCATTTTTTTTTTTAATAAAGTAGTTCTGGTGAATATAAGTGGTCCTTGAAGTATGAGCAGGGATGTTAGATGTGACGATTTTACGTCATTTTGACGATTTTTTTCGATGAATTTACCAAAATGACGATTGACGATTTTTGATGTAGAGTCACTTATGTTTTGACGATTTAATCCCGTCAATAAATTTACTTTAAACTTTAATCTGACATCAATTTTATAACACTTTAATCTGGCAAGCAGGGTTGGTAGATGTGACGATTTTTCGTCATTTTGACAATTTTTTTGAGAAAATACAGTAAAATTACGATTTTTTGACTAAATACAAAAACTTTTGGAAATTAAACAAAAAAATTACTCCCCTATCACAAACCAGGTGGATTTCATTAGGAGCATAACAATTCAAATTCCACAATTATAGAAATGACATCGATACTGCAAAAATATGCACTAGAGCCCTAATTTGCGTCTGTTCTATTTGGTCCGCTTTTTAAAAATTGGTTATATCCCCTTTGCGTTTTTATGATTTCGATTTGCGTCGCTACATACGAATGTATTTTTCGATGAAGTCATAATCTCATGTGAAGAATTTTTCTCTTTGTGTGTAAAAAGGCAAATCCCATTTAATTCTGTTAGGTAAGTTGTTCTTAGTAAAATTGCGTGTTAGGAAGTAAGAAGTTACTTTTTAATAAGAAGTTGTGTAGAAAAATGAGTGCAATGAGAAGAAATTGTATTAGTTTGGAACTAATATTGGACGTAATAAAACGTTTCAAGTCGGGTAAAAAGACTCTTGATATAGACAGAATCCTTGGTTCTTAGCACCTCTAACAATAAAAACAATTTGCAATAGAGATAGCGCTAAAAATAGCTAGAGTTAAAGGCAAATCAGATTTTATTTATTATTTTTCTGAATATGGATAAATGAAATAAAAAAATTTTTGTTATGCATTTATGCAAATATATTTTTTCTTATGTTTTCTTTTTAAATGATAAATATATTCAGCTCACTTGCTAAAATAAATAAAATAAAACTTAACTATATCACTTTTTTCATCATAAATAGAATTTCTTGCTAAAAATTTATATTTTCGAACCAATCCATGCAATAAATTGTGTTTAATTTGTAAAATTTATATGTTTGACGTTTTGTTGACGATTTTGTTCAATTTTCGTGACGATTTTGACGAATTTTGTTAAAACTTTTGACGATTTTTGAGGAAAAAAGTCTAACAACCCTGAGTATGAGGTATAAAAAAAGGAAATATTTTTTTGAAACTTCAACACAGAAAAGTTTTAAAAATTGGTTCGATTTTAATTTCACTCGAATGCGTTTTTCAGAACATGGCTGAAAATGTTTGGATATTTTTACATTGAAAACATGTATCCAAATTTAATTTCTCTCTCTGAGTACGTATTAATCACATCTTTGTTATTTTAAATGTGAAATTAAAAGTTAATTGCTTGACATGTTATTTAATCTATCAAAGAAGTGCCTAATGGAAATTTTACACGAGATCAAATATATGTAGTAACTTTTAAATTAATAAGTCCGTTAATATAATTGTGGCAAGACAATGTGAATTTTAGTTTTTAAATAATCTTTTTTGAATAAAATTGCTGCTAATGAAGCTATTTCCAGACGATTCTTCCACGAATGGTTGATATATTTCGTTCATTCAAGAAGTAGAAATAGAACAAACACATCTGACAATGTAGAGGAACATAAACGTTTCGCTTACCATTGCGCTGACGGCATGCATTTTATATGGCGAGTTCCTACTTTGAAGCAATAAATTTTTGATACATAAAGCGCATTATTCAGCGCATATAAAAATTGTTGTATGTAACGATCGGCCTTACGCACTTAATGTTTTGATACAGTTATTTTTTAGTATTCTCCCTTACAAATCTGCTTCGCAGTAAGGGAATGCCGTAGCACTTGAAATGTTATTTTTTTAAAAAAATTTGTTGAGAGTTCTTTCACTTACTTTACTACATTTCTGTATGTCTTACTGCGTAGCGCCTAATTGAGCGATTATTATTTTTTTTAATGTACCATTAATGCTTCGCAAAATGATAAAATGTTTTATTGGGGAGCTAAAAAAAACTGCATTTTTAAACCAAAAATCTTCAAATCTGCATTTGGCAATTTAAAGTTATAAAATCTGCACTTCTGGCATCACTATTTTCAATGAAAATTTTTCATGTCATTTTAAAGAGAAAAACGAAGGAAAAAAAATGTTTTAAAATTTAAATATTTTTCGTTCCTATGTGCTCCTAATAGGATAAAAGGAACCTTCTCACCGAATTTCAATAACATCGAAAGGGGTCGGGTCCCACTCTTGGTCGATGTGACATGGAATTACCCGCATATTATATTCTGTTTTACAAATCTAATCAGTTTTCCAAATTAACTCGAACCAAGAGTTCCGACTACAATGTCCCTATCCCTCTTGGGACGGTGCTGGTCAAATATTGGAAGCGAAATTGGCCAACATGTGGCAAGTTTCTGTACGATTGCTGATAAAATTCGGACATAAATGTTTATGTGGTATATATGAGTATGATGTATTGTGTAAAGCACCCACTAACCCACCCAGCTAGCATTTGCTGATTATTTTTTGTAAAAATCACCCATATGATTCTTTTTAGATCAGTTTTGTTGATTAAAAACTGATTTATCACTTGAGTGATTGAAAAAGGATTCATATATGATTAATTTATATGTTAAAATAATGATTTTTAAATATTTTGAATTTTTGTTTTTGCCAAATGAAAAAAAATAAAAATAGAAACTTCCATGCTAGAAAAATAAATAAGAAGCTTGGCTAAAAAAGAAGCCCAAAAATTATTGACAATTTATGAACAAAAATGTTATTGCAAATTGTTTCTTTTCTTCTTCGCGAAAACCCGACAACTTTTGTTTGGTATAAAATAAAGCTGGTTAGAATAATCAAAAGCCATAATTATTGAAGAAAAATAAAAAACATGACAATTAAAAAATTATATGTATGAAAAATAATCAAAAACTATATACCTAATATACGAATGAAAAATGAGACGAAAACGACTCCATAATGATTCTAAAAACTACCATAAAATTGATCAAAAAGGAATCAGAAAATTGTATCCCAAATGATTCTTTCAGGTTATTCATCGGTAGGGTACCATTTTCTCACAACGAGGAAAATGCTGACCAGCTAGCATTTTGTATCATAATCTAATCATTTAGGAATCAGCTTCAAGAGCAAAATACCCGTATATGAGCTCATTCTTCAATCATAAATGATACTCTCGTTGTGAGAAAATGGTACCCTACCAATGAATCACCTGAAAGAATCATTTGTGATACAATTTTCTGATTCCTTTTTGATCAATTTAATGGTAGTTTTTATAATCATTATTGAGTCGTTTTCGTCTCATTTTTCAATCGTAAACTGTATAGTTTTTGATTTTATTTTTTTATAATTTTTTAATGATAAAACAGAAATGGGGCTGAACGATGTTTTTCATACAGATTGACATAAAATTAAGCCAGAGAATGCGGTCGAGAAATACACACAATTTTCACGATGATTTTTGCCCCTATTTTTTCAACATGTCTTTTTTAGTTTGAAAGCGAGCGGGGGAGAGAAGTAAGCAGGGTAGAAAAAAAGACATGAATCGTAATTTCTGTGATTCTTTTGACATTCCTCCTTGCACTTATTTGGGTTTTTTTAATTTATATTGTATTTTTATTTCAAAATGACAATTACTTATTAAAATATAAAAAAATAAACAAATTTAATTTAAAAAAATTCAATACACACATACATACATATGTATATAAGGAAAATAAAAAAAATCAAACAAAATAAGAAACATTGTGAAAATTTAACATGTTTTTGGAAGTTTCTTTAAAAAAGAACTACAAAAAAGACATGTCTTTTAAATCATCGTGAAAATTAGGTGATAGAATCAATTTTATTTTGAGGAGGTTTTTTCCAGAGTTCAGAGAAAGTCATATGTGATCGCTCATATTCAACCATTCTTGAATTTTTTACATAAATGAAAAATGTAAAATATGTAACTTTTTTCACAGTCATAAATGAATTGTTAATATTTCGGCAAATTCATTCATGTTTTTGAGGAAAAATCCAATTTTGCCTTTCTTCAGTCATGTAAAATGAGGAAAAAAAAAGTTTTAAAAACGATCCTCACTAGTAATGTTGTTGTTGCTCGACAGTTTGCATGACTACAGCTCGAAATGCCTGTGTGTGTATTTGTTTGTGTAAAATATTTTTGGCAAAGGCAACCAGCCAAAGTGTCTGTTGCATTTTTTGTAGGAAAAAATTATTGGAAAAAAATTAAAAGGACTGCACATATCGCCATCTTAAATGCAGAATAACATAACATTTCATAAGTTTACATGCAGAGCAAAAAACTTTGTAAAATGTTAATTATTTGAGATTTAAAATCAATTTTAAATATTTCAGATAAAAATGCGATAACCCATATATTTTTGAAGAAAAATATCATTTTTATTATTTTTTAAAATGTGTTAATATTACCTAATTTGTATTTTTTGGAAACAAAAAGACATATCGTAAAAGAAAGTATATTAGTATTAAGTGAAACAAACATATAATATATTAAATTATTAAATATTTGTGTTTAATTACCGGAAAATGGAATATATACATATATATAAATATATGATAATCGCACGATTAATATATAGCATCATAAGGATTGCGTTGACATGTTAAATAAGTTTGCTTTTCTGATGCAGCGCAGGCAGTAATGCATTTAACAATGTGGAGAACTTATATTGTTATAGATATTATGACATACCTATTATTTATAATTTTTTTTATTGATTTTAATTACTTATAAGTAGTGGTTTAAACTAAAATATGTACTTCATTAAATTTAGCTATGAATTGATTTTAAAAATACATCTTTTTCATTCTTATCTAAACGTATTTTGATCTCCATAAAATGAATTATCTTAATGAATTTTTTTTTACAATGAACAAATTTTGCAAATAAATATTTGACTCATATTCATTCATACCTATTTGTCTCCAGTTCACGAATTATTTCAAAATAACTCTGCATCATATACTTTCAAAGCTAATGCAACAAGTTAATTTTAATTAGGTAATTTATGAAAAATATAAAAAAGATGGAAAGAGTAGTCCAACTAAGAGTAGTTGTTGATAGCAGCTCCGGTATTTAGTAAACGTAAATATTGGACAAAGTAGTACTTCACCAAAGAAAGATATTATTAGAATTTAATAAAGCTGAAGAATTAACAAAATATAGCTAAACAGTCTATATTCCACTACTTATTTAAAAAAAAAATTGCGTTTATTCTAAAAATTTATAAAAATTGTCTTTTTTAAGGATATTGATGAAGGGCCACTTGGAAGAATGCAATTCTAACACAAAAAACCCCGAAAATTTTAAATAAACTAATAAAAAATATTTCTTTTGTATTATAAACTTTATATTTTATTGTCCCATACAGATTTATTATAGGGAAGTTCGACTATATTTAAATTTATTAAAAAGGAAATACATATGTACATTCATATATAAACTCAAAAATCTAAGGACCTGCAGATGTTGTCATTTATTCTTGGAAATTCTTAGCGTTTGGGAGTGCAATGGGGTAGGCTACACAATTTCAAGATTACTAACGGTTCGGTTCTTTTAATTTTACAGCACTTTTTTATTTTTTCTTATGCTATACTGAAAATTATTATTATTAATTATTATTTGATCACAAATTTCACTAGCACCGTAGTAACAGTAATCAAACAGATCACCCAATTTTGATGTTGTAAAAAAAATGTGTTCTTATAAAAATAATTAAAAACTCTGCTAATTTTTTTCTTGAGTGTGATTATACATTATGTTGTTAAGAACAATGATATACATATGTATTTGATAACACTTAATTTTTCATTTTGTAAATAACTTGGTTATTTTTTTAGATAGAAGTTTAAAATTTTATAAAAATATGTTGTAACGTGAATTGTAATCAACAAAACAAGTCAATTTCAAATATTCCAATAATATCTTCATTGTTTTGCATTTAAGCTAACGATATGTGTCTTGTTTGTGAAAAATAAAAATTCTTTGATGCCTTTAAAAAGGTCACTTTTTCGTTTCGTTAAAAAGACGTACCTAAAGGCAGAAATATAAAGAGAAAAAATAGCCACAAGAACTTGTTGGTATTTTGTGCTTGTAAAAATATTTTGGTTTCTGTACCAATCGCGTCGGTGGGTTTTTTTTTTTTGAAAACACTTTTCTTAAGCAAGTAAAAATATTTAAAAAAAAAAAAATGAAAAGGTCTTGTTTTGCTACAATTTATGTGTAAATAACCTCTACACATGAAAGCAAATGTGACAGTAGGTAAAGTATTTGGTCAAGAAGATGTTTTATTGACGGATTAATGAAAAATGTACAATAAGAAAAGGCAACAGGACAAATTATTCAAACATCTGTGCCTACATTTTAATTCTACCTAATGGTATCATAACTTTTTACAAAATATGCAAAAAATGCGCACCTGTGTTTGCCTGCAAAAATGTATAAAGTCATTATAACAGTTCAAATTTACGTCAAGTAAATTACCACAAAATGGTAAGCTTAACTCTTTGGGCTCTGTTATATAATTCTAGCATAAAAAAGTAAGCAATAAATTTCGTGCGAAACAATAAAGTTTCATTAATCCGTCAAAAAACACATCTTCTTCCCCAAATACTTTACCAACTGTCACATTTGCTTTTATGTGTAGAGGTTATTTACACATAAATTGTAGCAAAACAAGACCTTTTCATTTTTTTTTTTTTAAATATTTTTACTTGCTTAGAAAAGTGTTTTCAAAAAAAAAAAACCCACCGACGCGATTGGTACAGAAACCAAAATATTTTTACAAGCACAAAATACCAACAAGTTCTTGTGGCTATTTTTTCTCTTTATATTTCTGCCTTTAGGTACGTCTTTTTAACGAAACGAAAAAGTGACCTTTTTAAAGGCATCAAAGAATTTTTATTTTTCACAAACAAGACACATATCGTTAGCTTAAATGCAAAACAATGAAGATATTATTGGAATATTTGAAATTGACTTGTTTTGTTGATTACAATTCACGTTACAACATATTTTTATAAAATTTTAAACTTCTATCTAAAAAAATAACCAAGTTATTTACAAAATGAAAAATTAAGTGTTATCAAATACATATGTATATCATTGTTCTTAACAACATAATGTATAATCACACTCAAGAAAAAAATTAGCAGAGTTTTTAATTATTTTTATAAGAACACATTTTTTTTACAACATCAAAATTGGGTGATCTGTTTGATTACTGTTACTACGGTGCTAGTGAAATTTGTGATCAAATAATAATTAATAATAATAATTTTCAGTATAGCATAAGAAAAAATAAAAAAGTGCTGTAAAATTAAAAGAACCGAACCGTTAGTAATCTTGAAATTGTGTAGCCTACCCCATTGCACTCCCAAACGCTAAGAATTTCCAAGAATAAATGACAACATCTGCAGGTCCTTAGATTTTTGAGTTTATATATGAATGTACATATGTATTTCCTTTTTAATAAATTTAAATATAGTCGAACTTCCCTATAATAAATCTGTATGGGACAATAAAATATAAAGTTTATAATACAAAAGAAATATTTTTTATTAGTTTATTTAAAATTTTCGGGGTTTTTTGTGTTAGAATTGCATTCTTCCAAGTGGCCCTTCATCAATATCCTTAAAAAAGACAATTTTTATAAATTTTTAGAATAAACGCAATTTTTTTTTTAAATAAGTAGTGGAATATAGACTGTTTAGCTATATTTTGTTAATTCTTCAGCTTTATTAAATTCTAATAATATCTTTCTTTGGAGAAGTAGGTACTACTTTGTCCAATATTTACGTTTACTAAATACCGGAGCTGCTATCAACAACTACTCTTAGTTGGACTACTCTTTCCATCTTTTTTATATTTTTCATAAATTACCTAATTAAAATTAACTTGTTGCATTAGCTTTGAAAGTATATGAT
Source organism: Pollenia labialis (assembly GCA_949318255.1). NCBI lineage: Eukaryota > Metazoa > Arthropoda > Insecta > Diptera > Polleniidae > Pollenia > Pollenia labialis. The sequence continues at coordinate 149,620,393 of OX439140.1, read as the reverse complement.
GCAGAGTTATTTTGAAATAATTCGTGAACTGGAGACAAATAGGTATGAATGAATATGAGTCAAATATTTATTTGCAAAATTTGTTCATTGTAAAAAAAAATTCATTAAGATAATTCATTTTATGGAGATCAAAATACGTTTAGATAAGAATGAAAAAGATGTATTTTTAAAATCAATTCATAGCTAAATTTAATGAAGTACATATTTTAGTTTAAACCACTACTTATAAGTAATTAAAATCAATAAAAAAAATTATAAATAATAGGTATGTCATAATATCTATAACAATATAAGTTCTCCACATTGTTAAATGCATTACTGCCTGCGCTGCATCAGAAAAGCAAACTTATTTAACATGTCAACGCAATCCTTATGATGCTATATATTAATCGTGCGATTATCATATATTTATATATATGTATATATTCCATTTTCCGGTAATTAAACACAAATATTTAATAATTTAATATATTATATGTTTGTTTCACTTAATACTAATATACTTTCTTTTACGATATGTCTTTTTGTTTCCAAAAAATACAAATTAATATTAACACATTTTAAAAAATAATAAAAATGATATTATTCTTCAAAAATATATGGGTTACCGCATTTTTATCTGAAATCTTTAAAATTGATTTTAAATCTCAAATAATTAACATTTTACAAAGTTTTTTGCTCTGCATGTAAACTTATGAAATGTTATGTTATTCTGCATTTAAGATGACGATATGTGCAGTTCTTTTAATTTTTTTCCAATAATTTATGCCTGCTAAAAAGCAGCACATACATTTTGGTTCACCATGGTGCTGCAGCCAACAAATAATTTTACAAAACAAAACACACACACATGCTTTCACGTTGCCCAGCGGGAAAAATTGCCAGCGCTTTCACTTTGCAGGCCTTAAAGAAGGTTTACAACTGTATTTTTAATAAACTTTTACTTATTCCACTCTGCATTATTTTAAAAGTTCTTTTAGAATAGTTTTTATTAAATACATATTTTAGAAATTGATATTTTCTATTCTAAGATAAGGCCTGTCGAAATCGTTAAAGTAGATCCAATGACATACTGTGTAAATTAGAAATACAGTTGGAATGCGACTGAAAAACTTTATATCGCCAATAAGGCATTCTATAAGGCCTCTTTACTTCTTCATTTTCCCGCTGTTAATGGACGGGCAAATCGCGTTTTTTTTTCTTTATGAGGAATTTGAATGTGAATTTTTTTAAATTTTTCATATCTGACAAATTCACATATGAATTTTTTTGTTTGCTCATTTTTCATGAATGAGGAAATTCAAAATATTTTTTTTCCTCACCCTCATGAATGAGAGAAAGCAGTACAATTTAAAATTTTTCACGCTCGCTCATGACTGAAAAATGAGCGAACGTTTCGGTACTCTGGTTTTTTCTAATGCTCTCACATATAGACACTTATTCTCTTAACAATGCTACCATACTTTCATTCAATTTCATACATTTTATAAACAAAGAAAAATAAGAACAAAGAAAACAAAAGAAATGAGAGAGAATTTGAAGTTACGGCCGACGTTTTAATTATGGGCTTAAGAATTTTTGCTTGAAGTTGAAGACTCAATTCTGTTTCATCATTTATTTTGAGGACGTTTTTTCTAATGCTCTCACCAGCGCTGCCTGAAGTAAGATTTTACCTTATATTTTAAGATTTTTCAACCGAAAAAAGATTTTAAGATTTTTCCTCAAAAACAAGATTTTTGGTTTTGTTTAGACGAAGGTTAGGTTCAATTAAAAAAAAACCTTCTTTGTTCCCATTTAAACATTTTTAAACTAAATAATACAATTTAGTATAAGAAATTAAATTTTTGGTTATGTTTTTTTTATGTATTAAATAAAATATGAATTGTTTTTATTATTTACTAGCTTAACCCGGTGCGCTTCGCTACACTGCTTTAACCACTTTATCGGTTGAGAGATATTTAATATATGCATCCGATGGAAGGTAGTTCCCCCCTGCGCCTACCCGCTTTATTTTTATTTTCAAAGTGAAGTATACCATAAGAGTGACTTCTACAAAGTTTGAACTTTCTCACTATAACAGTTTTTAAGATATCCGATATTAAACATTGGCGTCCTATGGTGGGTAACACTTCCCCCGCTGCTATTTTATTTCAATTTTGGGGCTCAGATAATCCTACTACCAAAAGTTCAACAAATTGCTTGCAGCGGCTCTTATTAATATTTCTATCTATGAGGGGTACTGCTCCTCCTCTGGCTACCCCGCCCATTTCTATATTGAAATTTATAGTTTACCATAATAGTAGCTTTAACTACGTTTGAAGACTCTCCCTTTAATAGTTCTTCAGTTGAGCGATATTTAATGTATGCATCCTATGGGAGGTATTTCCCCCCCTGCGCCTATCCGCTTTATTTTTATTTTCAAAAGTGTAGTATACCATAAGAGTGACTTCTAGAAAGTTTGAACATTCTCACTATTACAGTTCTTAAGATATGCGATATTAAATATTGGCGTCCTATGGTGGGTAACGCTTCCCCCGCTGCTATTTTATTTCAATTTTGGGGCTCAGATAATCCTACTACCAAAAGTTCAACAAATTGCTTGCAGCGGCTCTTATTAATATTTCTATCTATGAGGGGTACTGCTCCTCCTCTGGCTACCCCGCCCATTTCTTTATTGAAATTTATAGTTTACCATAATAGTGGCTTTAACCACGTTTGAAGACTCTCCCTTTAATAGTTCTTCAGTTGAGCGATATTTAATGTATGCATCCTATGGGAGGTATTTCCCCCCCTGCGCCTACCCGCTTTATTTTTATTTTCAAAAGTGAAGTATACCATAAGAGTGACTTCTAGAAAGTTTGAACATTCTCACTATTACAGTTCTTAAGATATGCGATGGTAAACATTGGCGTCCTATGGGGAAAACCACTTCCCCCGCTGCTACTTTATTTCAATTTCGGGGCTCAGAAGATCCTACTACCAAAAGTTCAACAAAATGCGTGCAGTGGCTCTTATATATATTTCTATCTATGAGGGGTACTGCTCCTCCCCTGTTTACCCCGCCCATTTTTATACTGAAATTTATAGTTTGCCATAGTTGTAGCTTTAACCACGTTTGAAGACTCCCCCTTTAATAGTTCTTCAGTTAAGCGATATTTAATATATGCATCCTATGGGAGGTTTCCCCCCCCCCCTCCCCTACCGCTTTATTTTTATTTTCAAAAGTGTAGTATACCATAAGAGTGACTTCCACAAAGTTTAAACATTCTCACTATAACAGTTCATAAGATATGCGATATTAAGCATTGGCGTCCTATGGGGGGAACCACTTCCCCCGCTGCTATTTTATTTCAATTTTGGGGCTCAGAAGATCCTACTACAAAAAGTTCAGCAAAATGCGTCCAGCGGCTCTTAAGATATGCGATAATAAATATTGGCATCCTATGGGGGGTACCAATTCCCCTGCCCCTATCGAAAAAATAAGTAGCCTATTTTATTTTTAGGGCTCACGTGATGTTACTGTAAAAATTTCAAGAAAATCGGTTCAGTAGTTTCGGAGTCTATAAGCCAACAAACAAACACACAAACATACAAACATTTTTCATTTTTATATACATATATACATAGATAATAAAAAAAACTACTTTTTTCCAAAAATAAGATTTTTTTTTTGGTGAAATTAAGATTTTTTGCTGAAAATGTCTGGCAGCCCTGGCTCTCACATATAGACACTTATTCTCTTAACAATGCTACCATTTCTTTCATTCAATTTCATACATTTTATAAACAAAGGAAAAATAAGAACAAAAGAAAACAAAAGAAATGAGAGAGAATTTAAATTTGAAGACTCAATTCTGTTTCATCATTTAATTGTCATGTTTTTTATTTTTCTCCAATAATTATGGCTTTTGATTATTCGAACCAGCTTTATTTTAACCCAAACAAAAGCTATCGGTTTTTCGCGAAGAAGAAAAGAAACAATTTGCACTAACATTTTTGTTCATAAATTGTCAATAATTGTTGGGCTCTTTTTTAGCCAAGCTTCTTATTTATTTGCCTAACATGAAAGTTTCTATTTTTATTTTTTTCATTTGGCAAAAACAAAAATTCAAAATATTTAAAAATCATTATTTAAACATATAAGTGCATCATATATGAATCCTTTTTCAATCACTCAAGTGATAAATCAGTTTTTAATCATCAACACTGATCTGAAAAGAATCATTTGGGTGATTTTTACAAAAAATAATCACCCAAATACTAGCTGGGAAAAAAGATTAAACAATTTTTTATATTTTGAATCAAAGTATTAATATTAGGAGTGTTAAAGTACAGTTTGAGTACCTAAATTAAAACGACTAACATGAGCTTTAAAATCATATTTTGTTGCTTCTTTTTTCCGCAAAATAATAATTAGAAATATTTTTCATATCTGAATTAATTTATTAATTAAACAAATGAATGTACACATTTTTACATATGTATATTATGTATATTTTTTTAATGGTACATAATATTCTTTTTTGTTAGTTTGATGTTTTACCGGCAACCAACAGCCCAGGCTGCAAAAACCCCGGTTACAAGTTAATTAGTTTTAATTAAAATATTATTTATAATAACAATTATAAAAATTAACATAATTGTTTTTATATGTTTTTTGTTGTTGTTGTTAATATCTGTAGGTGGGTGCCACAAAATGCTTGTATGAACATTTATTTTAATAAGTCATGACTTTTCAATTCGCTTTTGATTGGGTCAGTTTTCATTAAAATTTATTAATGATTGAGCATTTAAGGTAAAATAGTTAAATGGCGGAATTAGACGACATTTTTAGTGAAATTATTTATGATAGCTTAAGAGCTCATAAGTCATAATAATTAGTCATAAATACTAATTAATTTATGAAGATTGAGTTTATGTTTTCTAGATTTGAGAAAGTAGTCGATTATTCCGCTGGGTTTTTCAATTGCTTTCGATTTTTCAGGGAAAATTAAAAAATACGAAATAAAGAAAACTTACCTCGCTTGCATTTTCAAACAAAAAAATTATTTTATCGACAGTTTACTTAAGGAAAATTTAAGAGCTTTCATTATACCCAGTAGCTCGTTTCTGTATTTCTCGCATTGTAAATTTTTTCACATGAAGTGTGAAACAAAAAATTCCATCGTTAGAATTGTGGTTATTTTGTTGAACTATTTATGGTTTTTAATCCAAATGGTTTTAAATCCAAATCCATCGTTTCTCGATTTGCGAGAAAAAAGTGTTTCTGTATTTAAATGCGAAAACAGACAACACAGATTCAGTTTTAACTGAAATATTTCCAATAATAAAGTTTCAAATGAAAGCGAAACGTCAACAAAAGAAATAAATATACTAAAAACAGGGCTGCCAAATTTGACGACTTTTTGAATTTTTAAATTTCAATAATATCCTATTTAGACTACATACGATACAAATTAAAAACAACGTCGTCACTATCAGTTCTAGGGCTTTCGCAAAAATAAAAAAACCCTAAATATTTATTATACTGTTATCTAAGCGGATTTAATTTAAAAAATTTTTTTTTCTTGGTATTTGTATATACATATCTATTTCAAATAAGTTTGTATGTTTATTTTATTAAGCTTGACTTGTTTTTGTTTTTAAAAAAATATTAATTTTATTTTTCGTTAATATTTATTTTTAATATGATAATTTGTCACGCCTTTGTGTGACTTCTTCAGGAAAAAAAAGAATTTTAAATTGTTATCGGATCAAAGAAAATAAGTAATTTTTTAAAAACTAGACCTCAAGCTTAATAAAATATATATAAATTAAAACAAATTAAGTTCGAACAATAGACAATTTATATGTACATATGTATGTGCAAAATACCCATGAACTTTGACTATGTTTTTGTTTAATTCAAAAATCGAACAAAATTTGTTTATAATTAATTTTTAATTGTCCGATTTTTTAAAACAAAAAGGCGATCTCTTTATTTTTCTCAAGAAATGGGCGATTTTATCTGGCAGCCCTGAATAAAACCAAAACAAGGAAAGGCTAAAAATATAACAATGGTGTTTTCTTTATTTTCATAATTTAAATTATGCATTCATAATTAAAATTCTTTTTATTTTTTATTAATATTAAGAAAATAGTAGTATATACATATTTTGAATTTAAAATATCTTTATTTTGATTATATTTTATTTTTTAAATTAAGCTCTAGGTCTTTTAATATTTAATTATTTATTTTCGATATTTCGCTAACCTTTGGTTAGCATCTTCAGGAAATTTAATTTTATTATAAAAAAACAAAAAACAAAAAACAATAACAAAATTATGAAAAATTTTTCTTTTTTTGTCATAAATTAAATTCAAAAACCTATTTGTCATAAAAACAATTTCAAAAACCATAATCACAAAAATAAAATATAACTAAAGTATAACAATTCACATAAATTGAAAAAATTTCCTATTATAAACCTAATTCAAAAACCATATTTGCAATAATAAAAATATTTTGACTAAAAAGAAAAATTCCTATAACATATAACATTTTTTTAACTAAACTTATTTTAATTTTACATATTTATAACAGCATACATATATACATATCGCGACCTAAGGACAACATATATATACATATACACATATATACACAAACCCATACATACATATATATATATATATATATATATACACATACATACATACGCAAATATATATACATATAAACATAAACACTTCATCTCTTAATAACTAAATTTCTATAATTACTAGCTATATTTTCTGTGTCTGCTTTGAAATTCATTCTTTGTGTTGTTGGTGTATTAATTATGTGTAACATCTCTAATATAAATCTGCGTTTGTAGTTTGTTTCATTGTTTAATACTGATGCATTTTCAAAATTTGGATAGTGATTAAGTTCATAACAATGATGAGATAATGCTGTTTTTTTAGAGTTAATGTTTCTATATTTCTGATCTGATCTATGTCCTGCAACTCTAGTCTTTAATTTATTTTTCGTTGTACCTATATATACCTTGTCGCAGTTCTCATTATTATTTCCATTACAAGGAATCTTGTAGATAATATTCGACATATCCCATTTATTAATCCTATCCTTAGTCCTGCTATATAAACTATTCAATGTGTTGTAAGCCCTATATGCCACTCTATATTTGGCTGTGTCAAAGATCTTCGATCCTTTAATCCTTTCTGATATGTTAGGTATATACGTTAACGATTTGTATATTCTAGGTTCTATTGTTACTCCTGGATTATTGTGACTTCCCTCTTTATACTGATCAACTAATCTATAAATCAGTTTTCTTGGAAAATTGTTGTCCGTTAGTATATTCCTAATTTTAATTATGTTTCGCCTATGAAAAATTCTGTCACTAATCGTCAGCACTCTATTAATTAAATTTCTAGCAGTATTTATAATCACTCGTTTACTATGCTTAGAATAAAAATTTATAATTCTTCCCGATGCCGTTGGCTTTTGATACCAATCTAGTACTAACTTGTTTCCTCTTCTTATTATCAATGTATCCAAAAAAGGTAATTCCGAATTGGACTCCATCTCTAAAGTGAATTTAATATAACTACTAAATTCATTAAATTTTTCCAATAAGGCATTCACACCGCATTCAGAAATAATGCAGAATATATCATCTACATATTTAATAATTATTTTTGGTTTAATATTCAATTTTCCAATAGATACATCAAGTAATTTATCCATAACTATATCAGCTATAATTGGAGATGCAGGAGATCCCATTGGAAGTCCTTTTTGTTGTGTATATATTTTTCCATTACATTGAAAATATCTATTATCCTCTACACAAAATTTTAAAATTCTAAAAAATAGTCCCTTTTCAATCTCCGAATGTTGCCTTATTACATCCCACTTTTCTTCTATTATTTTTAGAGCCAAATCAACTGGTACGCTAGGAAATAGCGATACCACATCTAATGAAACTAATTTCTCATTCATTTGTACATAATGATTCCTTAATTTTTCTTTTAACTGCAACGAATCCTTTACATTATAAACAGAATGTTCCGTTACCTTTTTCAAAATATTTGTTAAATATTTGCATAACTCATAAGAAGGCGAGTTTATAAAAGAACATATTGGTCTTAAAGGAAAGTCATTCTTGTGGATTTTTGGTAACCCATAAAGTTTAGGTGCAGTTGCTATATTAGTTTTTAGCCTATTTTTATCAGATACTGATATAATTTTTTGTCTAAATAATTCTTCTATAATTTCATTGTTCGTTTTTTCTAATTTATTTGTAGGATCTCTATTTGTCAATTTATATTTCGTTACATCTCCTATTATATCATTTATTCGTACATCATAGTCATTCTTATACATAGCTACGGTTGTGTTACCCTTATCCGCTTTCAAAACTAATATATTCCTATTCTTCTTTATAAAACCTTTAGTTTCACTAACCTTACTTAATATAAACCTATCCGTGTTATTTAATCTCATTTTATTCAAATGGTTATCTATAATTATTGATAATTTATTCCTAGCTATTTCCTGTTCTTCTTTGTCTTCTATTGTCTGAACTAAATCTTCTCCTTCCGTTATCATTCTTAGTGTAGGAAAATTTTTCCTTTTAACCGGTAAAACGTATTTTGGCCCTAATGAAAGAACCCACTTAACGTTCGTTGGAATATCTTCCCGAGTTTTATTTATAATAAAATTGTTATTTATTCTAATTCCTAATTCTTCATCTTTGAAATTCTTAAGATTTTCAAATTTTTTCCTATGTATTCTTCTCACCTTATTATTAAATGTAGATTCAATCCGTTCCTCATAATGGAGAAATTGTTTAATTTCCTCATCTGTTAAATATTGTCTTAAATTATCAATCACTGTTATTACCTCTCTTTGAAAATGCTTCAGTATTTCGTGTTTTTGTTTAATTGCTAATTTTAATATTTTATTTTGTAAGTCCTGTGTATACTTATAAATAGTTTTTCCAATAGCCGGAAGTCTCCTCTCCATCTCAAAAAGATTTGTAATATTCTTTGTTGAATTTGAAATAAATTTTGGTATTAACCCTGTATTCCTGCTGCATCTAATTAAGAAAGTTATTGATGATTTGGTTTTGATAATCCTTTTTCTTATTGATTTATATTTGTTAACTAAATATCTTGTTTGTTTGTTCTTCTTAAAACTATTGTACGCCATTCTGAATCCAAATTTGTTTCTTCGTGCTCTTCTTGTAAACTTATATTTAACTTTTATTTGACCTTGTTTAATTGATTATATTTTATTTTTTAAATTAAGCTCTAGGTCTTTTAATATTTAATTATTTATTTTCGATATTTCGCTAACCTTTGGTTAGCATCTTCAGGAAATTTAATTTTATTATAAAAAAACAAAAAACAAAAAACAATAACAAAATTATGAAAAATTTTTCTTTTTTTGTCATAAATTAAATTCAAAAACCTATTTGTCATAAAAACAATTTCAAAAACCATAATCACAAAAATAAAATATAACTAAAGTATAACAATTCACATAAATTGAAAAAATTTCCTATTATAAACCTAATTCAAAAACCATATTTGCAATAATAAAAATATTTTGACTAAAAAGAAAAATTCCTATAACATATAACATTTTTTTAACTAAACTTATTTTAATTTTACATATTTATAACAGCATACATATATACATATCGCGACCTAAGGACAACATATATATACATATACACATATATACACAAACCCATACATACATATATATATATATATATATACACATACATACATACGCAAATATATATACATATAAACATAAACACTTCATCTCTTAATAACTAAATTTCTATAATTACTAGCTATATTTTCTGTGTCTGCTTTGAAATTCATTTTTCACAACAGAGTACTAGGCTTTAAAGCACGTTTAAATCGAAAAAGAAGCTCAATCCATGAGCACTCATATTCTTGACCAATAACCGTTTTTTTACTTGAAAACATTAAAAAGTTAAAAATTGTCTAAAAATCGATTTTTTCCTTGAAAACACTAACAAGTTTAAAATCGCTAATAATTTCGTTAAAACACGTTTATATGGAAAAATAAAGCTTAAACCGTGATCACTCATATTTCCAACCAAAAATCTAATATTTAAACACCAAAATATATTAAATCGCTTATAACTTTTTTAAAACATGTTTGTATGGAAACATAAGCTTAACCCGTGAGCACTCATATTTTTTAACATTTTGACATTTTAAGGTTAATTATGAAAAAAGCAAACAACAAATTTCTTCCCTAATAAAATTCTAGCGCCACCTTGTACCTGCTTTTGAAGCTTTCTCCAATATTGATCGAAGTGCGGACACTTGATCGTTAACTTTTACAGTTAAATAGTTTAAATCTCTCCTTCCGCAATTTGAGTAAAAGACATACATAGTTGATATTTTACTCACATCCCATCTATAAGCAATATTAAGAGGCTCTCTGAAGACGAACAAGTTCGAAACCAGATTAGAATCTAAACTTAACTTAAGATCGATTTAAAAAGTGTCATTCCGAACACTAAAGCTTATTTTAAACTTCACTGATCATTTTTTATGATACACAAGCCTGTCACAGAAATCAATTTCGATCGTAAGTGATTTCGTTTTATGTAAAGTCACTTCCAATATCGATCGCAGTTGATTTCTGAGACAGGCCTGTTTGAGTATAAATAAAATATTTTAAACTTACTCGTCTTTGAGCTTAATATAATATTAACGGTTTGCATCCTTTGTATTAAGTGTACAACTCCGCTTTATTTAATACGATTTTATACGACAAGGCGTGAGTTTCTTTTACGTATGTATTGTAAATTAATGAATTTGGTGAGTGAGAGAAAGAGACAGATTAAGATTTGTCAACTGTATTACTCTGGTAAATTAACGTACGTATTTCTACAGATCATGGTGGAATAAGCAGATGGCATCGTTACGGCAACAAATACAACATTACAACAAAAAGGGATATTATATCGCTGCTTACGTCAAAAAATACTTTGAAAAAAATCAACGTGCCGCTGAACGTGATAAAATAAATAAATTTTTATTTAAAATTATCTTAAACTTTACTACACTCAAAAAAAAATTAACTAGAACTTAGAAAAATTTACTAAAGTTCAGTAAGCAATGGCTGTCGTATGGCGCCAAAGACATTTTTTACAGCAAGTTAGTACAAAAATTTCTTGTTATTAACAAATAAATTTTATTCACTACTACATCAAAATATCAAAATTTAACCAAAATTTTACTCAATTTAAATAACTGTTAACTAAAAAATATAAGCTTTTGTTCTTATAATTAGTTTTATAATTATCTTAAGATTTCCCTCAAATATGTTAAAATTTCCTTTAATTTAGTTCAGATAATTTTTATACGCTATAGGAAATAGGAAATCTTTTCCAAACTTTAAGTTAAATAGATTAAATTTATAAACTTAAAATAATGGAAATTTTACCTGAATTAAGTAAAAATATTCCTTAAGTTTACACCCATAAGTTTACTTCGATTTAGTAAATATTTTTGCAAAAGCCAATAAAAAATACAGCTTTCCAGCCCACCCATTTCATAAATTCTATAAAAAAATATCTAATAATTGGAACATACATTTATTAAAAATGGGAAATATTTACCCGTTTTTAATTACTATTTTTTAAAATTTTATAAATTTTTTCTTTTGAATGGGAACTTCAAAGAACTTGATTACTTATCAGTAGTATGTATTTTCTTAAAATAATAAAAGGGAATTGCAATTAAGCAAATATTCATCCGTCAAAAAGAATTTGTAAACCAACCGTTTCATTACCAGAAAGTAGACAATACTGCACGATATTTTTACAGCGGGTAGATATGATTTCTATGTATCGCCTATTTTCACAAAGTGTAAAATAAAAATTTGGAATAAATATCTACTCTATTTTTCAATATGTGTGGTATACACAATTATTTAATTTCTCGGAATCATACTTATTGGCTTAATTTGTATACATACGTTTTCTTAGTTTTTTAAGAAATATGTATTGCTGATAAATATATACATTTATATCTACATATGTATAACCCATTTTTCTCTTCAATTAAAAATAAAATATACGAACGGAGCATTAAAGAAATTATATTTTTTTATTACATATACTTCATTTTAAATAACAACATTAACGGCGAAATTCACCAAGTTCAGTTATAACTTACCATCAGTCATATTGGTCACTAGAAGTTAGGGTAGAAGTAAGTTTTAATTGAACTTGGTGAAATTGGCCGTAAGATAAATAGATACAAATCATAAACATAAAATAAAATACATTACATATAAATACAAATTCTGCTCAGTTCAAAACGAAGAAACAAAATATCTTAAGTTTAATATTTATATAAAAATTATTAACATCAAAATTTAAATTAATAATAAAACTTACAATTACCAAGTGTTTTAGGTCTTATATAATATTTTATGTTTAATTCATGAATGTGAATTGGAGGCGATTTTAAAGATTTTATACACTCACAATATTATTACAGTAACGGATGTAGTTTATTAAAGAAGTATTCCGTTCAGTCATTTTTAAATAAATAAACATTTAAAATTCCAAGCAAATTTATTTTTAACTGATTCTAACAGTTATTTAAAAAACTAAGTGCATATTAATACGGATTTTCAGTTTCAGTTAATATTGTCCGTTGATTAAGTTAAATTCTTCTTTATGTAAACGAAAAGTAACGAAAAGTTCATTTGATTTTTACTGTCAATAATTCAACTGCGAATTCCGTAAAAACAAATCAATTTTCAGTTATTTTATATAAATTAACTATCAAAAAATTTACTGAATAATACGTAAAAAACAATGGCATATTCAGTTATTTTATATAAATTAACTGTCAAAAAATTAACTACATATTCCGTAAAAACAAAGGAATATTCAGTTATGTTATGTACTTTAACTACAAAAAATTAGTTTTTACTTATCTTTAAAAAACGATGTGCTTGTTTTGTGTAACAAATTCCCATTTTCTATTTGTTAAAATGATTTAGTTAAATACATACAATTTTTAAAGTAAAATTTTGAATGTCAAATCCACACACGATTTAATATTTGCCAACTTGTAAAAAATATTTCCAAAATAAACATAAAATTCGTACAAATCAAATACTGAAGATCCAATCGCACAAATTAAAGATTGCAGCGTTTGTTTTTGGATAAAATATTCATCAACTAAAAGTTTTATTTTTGAATTAAGTTCGGAATTATTAGATGAGTACAATACAAAAGAGTTCTTTGAATATTCAACTGAAGCATTTTCATATTTTCGTTTCTTTTTGTCAATTATAATACATTTTCACGAAGCTGGTTTTAAGACTGAGTGAATAAGATCCAGTACAACACAATCTCTTACATCTGTAAATTTTAATACAATAAGTTAAAAAGAATAACTTTAAGACTTTAAGATAAAAAAAAACAAATTATATATACATACATTCATATGAACATTGTACATGTTATTACAAATAAAAAAGTGAATATTTGTAAAGTAAAGGTCATTAATAAGTCCAAATACTTAATGTAAATGTAAGTGTAATGATAAAATATCAAAACTATTATCTTTATTACCAGAATTGTACTCAGATGCTTTTCACCAAGTAAATGTTCTTTTCCTCGATAAAGTTTTGAAAAGTCCGCCAATATCTATATATGTATGTAAATATATGAAACAAAAATTATTCCTAATGCTATATTTAAAAACAACCAAAGAACAAACCATTCCTTATCATTTAACGAATCGCCTTCGTCTAAATGTTTAAATGTTTTGTATAAAGATTTAAGAAGTTAACAAAAAACTTCAATGTATTAATGTTATATATTAAAATTTTGTTGCCAACAAAGTAAACCAATTAAAAAGACGTACTTCTGAGTATTTTCAAAAACGTAATATACTGAAGATTATACTTCAAACCTTTTTCTAGTTTAATTGTGGTTCTTTTTCAGAGAAGTACGTGGAAGGGACACTCTTTGTGACACACAGCATCTATGGCTAAGGAACACTTGAGGTCCTTAGTCTTCCTAATTATACTAGCAAAAGGCAATTGTTTCAAAAGTAAAAAACCGTAACAGGAATTATAATTTTTGTAAATAAAACTTTAAATTTCACGTGACGAAAAATAATTAATTAACTGCCTGTTCAACGATTTCGAACGTAGACGTTCGCATACAATTTTATATGGAAAATATTTTTAAAACTGAGTGTTTTTCATATAACTTTTCTATGCGAACGATAACGTTCGAAATCGTTGAACTGGCAGTAAATGTTGCGATTTTTGTACTTTTAAAAACAAAAAATTACATTACGTAAAAGCTCATATTTTAAATTCGTTTGCGTTATTTTCCACAACATTTTAATATATTTTTATTATACATTAACTTAGTACCTGAAAACTGCACTTTCTCAAATTCAATAGATGCGGTTTTCTTTTCCAGAACATTATCAATTATACCCTCTTTTTTCAAGTTTGATATAGAATTGTGATACTTGCTGTATAAACAACCGCCTGGCTTTCTACTTTTCTTGCGTATAAAATACAAGTCCTATTTAAAAAGAAATGTTTTAAATTTGGTTGCAGAACTTTTTCTGACAAAACTTACTTTGTTTTCAGAAGTAAAATTTTTAACAATATTTTCGGCAATATTTTCAAAATATGTTGGAGATGGACTCATTTTGTTTTCGATAATGTAAGCTGTAACACAACGAGCAATCATTCGACGAAATTTCGTAATCAATTTTTTGTTAATGTTATTCCACATATAAGTTATATTTAAAAGACTTATTTCTTTCTGATCTAATAATAAATTAACAGATGGTTGCTTGGCAAACGTGCCACCTCCTTTTGCCAAGAGTTAAGATGGTATTCAAATATAATTCTTGTGCCAAACAATGGTTTTGGTATTATGACATCTAAATGGTTTGAAGTCATATATTTTAAAGCATTTGCATCAATGTTGTGTTCTTAATATTACAAAAATAAATAAAATGATTTTCAATATAAAATAGGGCTTTTTATACAAATACTAACCTTTAAAAACTTTCAAAAATTCTTCTCCCTTCAGTGTTTTCAATAAATATTTTAAATTATCTTCTAATTCCATATTGGACATGTAACTTCTAAAAACAATATTTTAAACAGCCAAAAGAACAAGAACTGAAGAACAAATAAATATGGAAATATATAAGAGTTACAGCAAATTACTAGTTTTCCTACAATACTATAAGATGCTATCAGCGCAGAAGTGGTGTAACCCATAATTTAATTTGGTTACGGTTCTGCTCATTACATGTAAAAGCCTAATTTATATTAAATCGAGTTTCAAACGAAATAAACGTTGTTGTTTAAGATACAAAATAAAAATTAATTCTATTTTATTACATCCATGTCTACGTAGTGATTTATGGAGTAAAGATTTTTGCAGGTCTCGAAATTTTAACAATGACTAATTTTAAGAGGATGTAAATGCTACTCAAACCTACAGTTAAATTATTAAATTAGATGTGAAATCAATAATTCTCCATATTGTTTAATACATTTTTTCAAACAAAACACCAACTAATGAAATTGTGTTTAATCACAAAACAAATATATAATCCGAAAAGGATAAAACCAAGTTCACGCACAAATACATACGATGGTGCACGAACCTCAGCACTTAGAGCAAAACATTATCGAAAGTGTTTAAAAAATTAAATTACTGGTAACAAAAGTATTTATAACTAGGATGAAAACATATTTTGTTCCTGCTCTTACCTTTCGTGGTTGCTCAGCTGTTGCTCTGAAATTTGCTGATGAGGTTGTCGGTGTTAATACTTATTAAATGATTATAAACCACAATAGTTAATCAAACTTTCTGTATTAGTTTTTATTTTAATTTTTAAAAGACTTTAGAACAACTTTGTTTTCTATAAAATTTTCTATAATAATTAAGGCATATGTTGCTTATTTAATATACATAGAAATTTTTTCATAATTTTATCTACATACCTTTTCTAGGAAAATTACAAATAATAAAAATATTTACCAAAATCTAATAAATTTTTTCTCATAAATAGAATTTTTTTCAGTATTTTTTTAACTCAACTTTAAGTTAGTATATTGTAAAAAATGGTTTAAAGATAAGAAAAATTACTATATCTTTTATCTGAACTTTTTTAAAAGGCATTTATTGTCACCAGGGGAATACATCTTTACTTAACATAAGGAAATGATTTGTTAGTTTGTTTTTATCTTTATTTGAACTAAACTGATGAAAAAATTTCTTAAAGGTTAGTAACACATGAACTAAATTTGACTTTTTGGAAATTATTTATAAAATTAAGTATAAATTATGCAACAAAAACGAAAACTGAATACTAAAATAAAGTATATTTTTAACAATTTATAAGTTTTTAAAATTTTATAAACTCCTTCGAAGTAAATCATTTACTCAATTATATTTTTTGAACTTTAGTGAAAATTGTTTGTTTTTACGATGTAATTTCCTTTAGTTTAGTTTAGGTAACCCTAGTTTTAGGAAGTACTAATTTTCTTTTAGTAAGAATTTCTTAAAGTCAAATGATTTTTTTTTGTAAATTTATAACCTATTTTAAAGTTAATGAACTATTATATTTTCACACGTTTTAAGTTAGTTTTATTGCATTTTAATAAAATTTTCTAAATTTTAATAAAATTTGACTTAAAATTAAGGAAATTTTTGAACTATTTTAAAGAAAATCGTTTTCCTATCATTTAGTATGTGTCTTTTTTTTGAGTGTAAAATAAAATAATCACAGCATATAACGTGGACTTTTTGTAACCATTAGCAAAACTTTGACATAAGACTAGACAAACAATGCAAGTGCAAAAATTCGTCTTCTGGCGTAGATCTGCCACCTTTATTATTTCCCCATGCTACAGCTTTTTGCTGGATTTTTTAACCACAGCGTTGTAATTTTTATTCAAATATATTTGGTTGTTGCAGTATTGTAAATGTTAGTATGTACATTAGGGCGGGTCGATTTTTTTTTTAAATCGTATAGCAAAAACGAAATCTACATAAAATTCTCCGAAGAAACCATGGGTCTAAAACAAAATCCTAGTCCGCGCCTCTCGACTTGAAAATTTGGCTGCCCGCCTTGGAAAAACAAAAATTTTTTTGAAAAAATAGCTTTTTCCAAAAAGAAATTGAATTTTTTTAATAAAATGGTTTAGTAAGGTAATTCTTTTGCACTTTATATTTTTTTACAATCAAAATTTTTTTTACATTGAAAAAATTTTCAACCAAGTAAATAAATTTTCAAGTAGAGAGGCGCGGACTAGGATTTTGTTTTAGACCCATGGTTTCTTCGGAGAATTTTCTTAGAATTTTATGTAGATTACGTTTTTGCTATACGATTTTTAATTTTTTTTCATCCATACAAATCGACCCGCCCTAATGTACTTTTACTAAACTAATAATATTAACAAGGTCTACAAGGGACTTTACTTTCAAGGGTGAAACCCGCTATTTCTTTCACACTATTAGTAAATCTGCCACACTTTCTGTGCAACTTGCTGACATTTAATAAATGTTATTTATATATAGCTCAAAACACTTTTAGCTTATCTCCTTTTCATTCTAAAACCAGAAATAAAACAAACATTCTTTTATATCCTGAAATGTTTTAAAGTACCACTTTGCAACTTTAAACATGTTACATGCGAATTGCTAGAAACTTAATTAACACACATCCAACATATTATTTTTAGTTTTAAATTTTAGTCTTTATTATTTTATTACTTTGGAACAAAAGGAGTTTATAAGAAAATTTTTTTTTTTTTACCGGCAGCCAAAACAATTTCTTCTACTACGAAATCTATACCAAAGCACAAATAAAGACCCAGCATTAAAAGATTTGCAAAGAAAAAAAAAACTAAAATACACTCACTTGCCAAAAGTGTGCAACAAGAACTAACATGTACTTAAACACGATGCCACAATATGGAAGCAGCACAAAAACTACTTCACGCATTTTATATACATATGTACTTCTTGAGAAGATTTACTTAAAAATGCCAGTTATTTAGTTGTTTTCTACACTTTTTCTTGTTATTTTTCCTTGGCTTTTGTTGTTCTTTGTAAGAAAAACTAAACAAAAAGATTTCAAAGAGAAAAAACAATATAAAAAAGGGTATTTTCAAGAATGCAAAAACAACATCCAACGTTGCATTTTGGTTGAAATGCTAAGAAGTAAAAACCTAAAAGTATGCTTTAGTTTTAGTTTATACTTTTCAAACACGCATACACACTTATACTACATATCAAAATATTGTGCTGTATTTGGTTGTATTGTACCAAAAAAAAAAAGTTAGGATTTTTATTGCTACTTAAAAGTTAACATGGGTATAAATAACAAACAGCTGTTATTGCTACTTCAAGTCCTTAAAATTCGACTACCAACTACGGCCGCTACGAAAGTATTTCAATCTTGTTAGGGATATTGTTTATTTATTCAGTTTTATTTTTAGCATTTTTAAAAAATAAAGCAACTAAAACAAAAGAAATCTTAAAAACTTGCTTTTCTGGCAAAAATATATACTATTCGGATGAATCCTTAAAGTATACTTGTTCTTTTTGGTAATGGATAAGCTAAGCCTTATGAACAAAGTTGGCGCTGTAGCTTAGTTTAATAGGAGTTAGGTGGTTCAATGTGGATGTGTGGTTTTAAGTGGACGGTAGGCAATAGCCACCACAGGCAAATATAAGCCGAGGATAGGGTGCTCGCTGAACCAACTTTGCTATTCAATACTTTATAATTTGTAAGCTTTCGCTTGGAAATAATATAAAGGAATCAGCGTGATGTTGAGACAAAGAGAAACAAAAGAATAAGTGCTTGTTTAAATTCAGAATACAATGTTATATCAGCTCACCGTAGGAGTTTTATGTAAGTTTTATAATGAGTTAGAGAGTTTAAGTTTAGGTTGGCTTGCTTTGAAAGCTAGCTTGTTAGTAAAATATAAAAAAGATTCTCGCTAACAGGAAACTTGGCTTCAACAAAAAAAATTAATGGTTTCGAATTTTAGGCATTTTAGCCATTATAAATAATTCACAATAGTTTTATGTAACGATTAACAAAATAGTCATTACTCTAACTAATGTCTTAACAATCAGCAATCATAATTCAAATCAATTATAAAATACAGGTTAGTTAAGATACGTTTGACTTCAATAAATAAAAATAATGAACCCATAAAAGAGTAAAATAACAGATTGTTTAAAATATTTTGTTTTTAAACACCTTAAAAGTAAATAGGAAGTTTTTTTATGTTATAAAGGGTGTTTTTTTAAGAGTGTCACAACTTTGAGTTGGCATCATTGCTTCTTTTGAGCACCCATTTAACAGCTGAGAGTTGCTTTTTGTTAAGTTTGCTTTGAGATATCATTACACTGGTTTACAGCCAAAAAATACCAAGAACGCCACATGCCTAGATAAGTTAATTGGGACCTCCTGAACCTCCTTATCAGATAGAAATTTCCGACATATCGACAAAAAAGGTATTCAATTACCTTTGCAACGATGTACCATTTATCTCGATCGGACTTCTCGGCTGGGCTCCACAAGGGTTTGAGTGGGACCATACACCGAAAAACACAAAAGTACCGTTGTCTAAAAAACGGTACTTAGAAAAAAAAATTACAGCGTTTTTCGTGTTCAGGAGGTCCCAATTAACTTATCTAGGCATGAGGCGTTCTTGGTATTTTTCCAAATTTAAAATTTGTAAAGCAGTGTTATGAATCGACTCACACCAGAGCAACGCGTGAAAATTGTTGAAATTTTTAATCAAAATAATTCGGAGAATGGGCTGAAGCAAAAATTGATATTGATTTTGAATTTCCATACAATTTTTTTTTGTTCTGATTAATCCTATTTCTGATTGAATGGGTACGTAAATAGGCAGAATTGTAGGATTTGGAGTGAGAAGAATCCCTAAGCTTATGTCGAAACAAAATTATATCCACATCAAATTACTGTACTGGCAGAGTCATTGTACCATATGTCTTCAAAAACAAAAAACAGATTGCACCTTCTCCCGCGAGCCGTGGCGGCCCTTTATTAGGAATCTGTATTTAAGATTGTAAGTTTTAGTGCATAGAACTCAAATTGTGAAATAAACGGTGTATAAACGGTGTAAGCTTTAGTTTGAAATAAAACAACAATTAATTATTTAAATGAATTTTTTTTCTGGTCAGTGAGAAATTCCATGGCATTTATATTGAGGCAAGTTAAAGTGATTTGTTCGACTTTGCCGAATCTTCTATGTCCTTCACCATAGTATTGAAAAGCAAAATGGCCCCTAGCTGCTATGTTATGTACGCTACTGTATCAATTTTCTTATTCCGGGAGCATATTTGTAGGAACACTGGTTGAAAAATTAAGTTTATTTCGCTGTTTAATTGTTTTCCGGGAAATATCGCCCAATACAAAATGATGCAAAGTATTATTTAATTTAATTTATTTGGAAAAAAAATATATACTAATAATTCATGAGAGCTATTAAATAAGTTTTAAAATACATTATGCTGGATACACAACTGGGACGAACGACGAATTATTCGGAACGATCATAGGGACAAATCGCTTCTATTGCGAACTTGGCTAAAACTCACGAAAAATTGCAAACTTTTAAACAAACACTAAAATTTATTTGAAATCGCAAAATGGGTGAAAAATACAAAATGCCGAAAATTTACAAAAAAAAAAAAATTTGCAAAAATTTCGATATTTCGCGAAAATTTTAATATTTCAAACAACTCATAAAATTGATTAAAAAGTTTCTAAAACTATAAAGAATGGCAAAAATTCGGTAAAAATGGCTAAATATGCTAACAGTGGCACGACAGCAGAGGGTACTAATTGTTATATTAAAATCGTTAAAGCTGTCAAGAATCAGGAAACTTACAGGAACTTTTATCGCAAACATGGTTGAAATTCGCAAAAATTGCAACATTTGAAACAAAACCCAAAAACTAATAAGAGATCGTTAAATCGAAAGCAGAACACCAAAAATGCTGAAGGAATCCACTTTCGAGTGGATTCAGATTCTAGTTAAAAAAGATGAAAATGGATGCAGCCAAATAATTAAAGAAGTTAAGAATAATAAATCTTTATATAATCTTGCGTCCAAAATAAAAAAAAAGTTAAGTCTCATTAATACCTGGATTTTACGCACTTATTGTGTCTCATTTGACGAACTTAAGCAACGAATTCTTGCCGACGTAGTCTTCGTACTATACAAAGTTCGTCGTTCGTCCCAGTTGTGTTTATACCATTAAAGCTTCGCTCACAATAGGCAGCAACATTTACACTGGTGTTCATAATAGAGCAACAATTTTTTTCCCCAACCACTCAAATTTTAAATAAAAAAGCCGTTTGCAAATTTTCCGCAGAACAATATTATGTATTTATTATTATTTGTTGGAACATTTTGTTAAGATTTTCATTCAAACCTAAATAAAATAATTATAAACGTCATAAACGTTTTCATGCAAATTGTTGCTAAAGAAGAAGTCGATTTATGAAAAAGTTCTTTGTACCGAATATTATTTTAAAATGCTCATCTAGATGAGATTTGTTTGCGTTTAAGTGATTTGAAGATGGATGTTTATATATATTGGTTAATTTTGAATCCACAAGCACAACATTTTGTCATGAAATGGTGGCTATCGTAAAAGTAACTGTCGCGAAATTTGTATGTTTGTAATAGCAACACTTATAAGAAAGTTATGTTGAGTTGTATTTGTATAGGAGATATGGTCAGAAATGGATTCCGGAAAGAAGCTTGTTGGTGGCTATGTAAAATTATGGGCCGATTTTCCGCATTTTCAAACAGCTTGGCCCAGTTGTGCAATTAGAACCTATGCGAATGGCGTCCTGTACTTTGCGCACAATGATTACATGTACAGCCAGCCAGACGGACGGACAATGTTAGATCGACTCAGAAAGTTGTTCTAAGTCAATCGGTTAACAAAAAAGTGTGTCTAGGACCAATATTTTTAGGTGTAACAAACATCAGCACAAACGCATAATTGCGGTGCGGGTATAAAAAAAGTAAACAAAATATTTATTCACTTATTAAATTAAAACATTCATTATGCGCCACCATGTTTTAGATAGAAGGTAAATTACACTGTGCTAGAACCAGAACCAGATGTTTCGACATAATTCGAGTACGCTGAATCCAATGGCTGTTAACCGTTTTTTAGCACCTAGAATGCTCTTAGGTGGACCAAATGTTAATTTTAACAAACGAAAATTTCAAAATGTTGCTGAAATGTAATTTAATTGTGGAATTTCGGTTTTTAGTTTATTCAATAAACTAAACCGTTTTTAAGTTACGCGAACATATGTTGTGAAACCTTTTCAATTTACGAAATAACGGTATATCTAGGAAGAAAGAGCTAACCTAAAAAAACGGTTAGCACCTTTGGGTTCAGCGTAGCCGAATTATGTTAAAACGCTAGTAGCCCTTATCTATTTTTTCTACTATTACAGAAGTGATGTTAACCGTACTGTAATAACCCTTTTTAGGGCCGCAAAAGGTAGCAAGGCAATTTTATTTGAAATACGGTCATTTAAAGAAATTTGGATAATTTTTATAAATATACTAACGTTTGTAGGTTTTATAATTTTAATTTCAAAGAGGGGATTTTCAATTTAAAAAGGTAGATGTTATAACAGAAAATGAAGAACAATATGTTTCTGCAAATGTTTTCATACCACTGAAATAAGTTAAATTAAGTTAAATTACTCTTGTATGTTATTAATATTAAATTAAACTTTTTGTTTGTTTAAAAGTCAACAATTTTTGAACATATAACACGGTCGCAATGTTAAAAATTTAACTATAGTCTTCGGATTATTTTAAGTACAGATCAGGGATTAAATGTGACTAAAGTTAAGTGTTTGGCACTTGAATACCGTATTTTAATGAAGCATTCTGTCCTTGATTTAAGAAAATCCGTACAAGCCGTACTATTGACTCCGCTTTGCCTTGGTTTAAGTACACTCACAATATTCTGTACGTAAAATTAACTGAAATTGTAATAAAAAATAAATGAAAATTCAGTTAAAAACCGGTATACTTGGTTTTCATTTATTTTTAACGAAAAGTTCATTTAATTTTTACTGCCATCATCGCACAGCCTAAACGCCTGAAGAACAAAACTTGAAATTTGGACCAGAGATTGGTCACTCCCCAAATCGATCAACTAAAACGGGATTTTTGGAAATTCGAATGTTTAGGGGGTAAAAAAGAGTAAAAAATATCTCCAAAACTAAAAGAGATACAAAAAATATGTAATACTTATCGTTGTTCTTTAGAACAATAAGCGGACAGGTGTCTGGTACTTTTTCAAAATTCGGCCCTTTTTTGGGGGAAACGGATAAACCCTGAATTTTTGTACTTTTTTGACACCCCATCTATCTTTTGAACCAACAAAAAAAATACGAACATAACGAGCCCTAACCGCCAAAAAGACTCAAGCGACAAAAACTAAAATTTGCAGGAGAAGCATTTTTTTAAATATCTTTGGACCATGTCTAAGGATTACGGTGAATTTTTTTTTGTAAACAATCCTACTTCTGAGCAATATATTGCATTTCATTGATTTTGTATATCTCCAAGATAAAAGCTATTTATGGCGCTAAAGTCTTTTTTGCTGTCACGCTGGATAGGTCTTTACCAATGTTAAGGCGGTTGGTTAAGCCCTTGTGATTTATTAAAACATAGCTTTTAGTTTTAATTTTTTTTTTATTTTTTCAAATTATTTTTGTGTATAAAATTAAACATAACGTTAAATTAACCTTAAATCCAGTGGTTTTTATAAAAAATTGAATGGTTTTTGTTTTTAAAATTAATAGAAAATTACTTTAGAATTCGAAATGAAAGTATATAGGTAAACAAGTTTAACAGAAATAACTTTAAGGTAAATATTATATGTCTTCTTGATCAGTTTTAGCGAATCTTTAATAGTTTCATCGTATTTCAAATTTAATAATTCGTTGTGAAATTTTGCAGGAATTATGTTTTTATCACAAAGTGTTTTTAAATCTTTGAATTTTTTTGAAGAAATATTTAAAAAGTTATCATATAAACGGATGGGTTCATTTTTTATCAAAGCAGCGTTATGTCTTGATCCAGCAATAGAGTTGAGATCATATTCTTTAATTTTGGAGTCATCGCAATATCCATACCTAAGTTTCATTATATAAAAGCAATAACCATTCCTGGTGCCATTTTCGTACACGCTTTCATTGTAGTATGTATGTATACTTTCGGGAATAATGCAAAGTTACGCTCTTTCCATGGGGCGTATTTAAAACTTTTTGGAGGTCAAAACTAGCACATTTTTTTTAAATGAAACACTTACCACTTGTTTCCATAACTTAATTTTAAAAAAGCACTGATATAAAATGTAATATTTTTCTATTTTGCCACTAATACTAATTAATTTATAAAAACGAATAAAGACGCAAGCGACCGTCGTGGTAACAAAATTTGTAAACAAACAGTGAATTGTACTTAAGTCTTTATTGTTTTTGCTGTAAAATCATAACGGTAAATTCTACAGCCCTGATATTTTGTGAGATGATGCAGATAATCATGAATAATAAATTTTAATAATAAAACGGAAATCGTTTATCATGTCGCTACAGCCCTTTTGGCGGTTATGGCTCGATAAATTTGGCAATTTTAAGAAATTCGAACATTTAAGGGGTGAAATCGTAACTATTTTTGGTACTTTTTTACAAAACCTTTTTCTCCATTCATTGACATATTCGTACTAAATTATGGACTGCTATTACAATACTGAAATAATACTTTAATGGGGGATACAAATACACAGAGAACACAGATTCGTGATCACAACCGAATTTGGCGCCAATCGAATTTCGTCAGTTGCATGTACTATCACACAATTCGGTTACAATTACTGAAAATTTCGTTGCTTAGCAACATATTTTTGATAGCAACATTTGAATTTTAGTACACTTTCAGTCATTACAACAGAAATTGTTAGTTGTAGTATGATTATTAGAAACAAAATTGTGCTTATAGCCGAATATATGATAATTACAACTGAATTAACACATAATTGGTGTTCATAACAAGAGATTTGATTGTCGTTATCAATATATTTTTTTTAACCGGTTGCAAGACCTTTTTCCCGATATATAAGATAGAAAATCAAAATAATGCCAACAAAGTCCATTTTTTTTTAGTAAATTTATTTTTTAGTATTTTTATTTATAGTTTTTACATTATTTAATTTTATTCAAACAATGACATGGTCCATACTTGCATTAAATTGGACCAGCCCAGGATCAAAATGGATCAAGTAGTCCAATATTATTTGCAGGGCAAACAAAAATAATACATACATACATATGTACTTGCTTATGTACATGCTTGTAAGAAATATCGGCATACGACACAGTATCCACAAATGCAGCTTCTGTATTTGCTGGAATTCCACCTGTAGATCTCTTGGTGAAAGAAAGAGAACAAATATATAACATATCGAAGAGCGGAAACTCTGGGCTAACTGCTGCTACCTATTATAGATTCCAAACTTACAAACACTGTGATGAATGCGGTGGTAAAGAAGATAATTCTGAAAACAATCTCTTCCATTGTCCAAGATGGGAACATGAGAGACTTGAACTAAACGAAAGACTCCATGTGGTTTTTTCTCCTGACAACATGGTAAATGAAATGCTGGGCTCTATGGAGTCGTCGAAATTGTGTGAAACCTTAATCTGCCGCATAATGAGAGAAAAATGCCGCAGAGTTCCAAACCCCTAATCTCTTTGGAGGACGGGTACTAGGATCAGGACACCTATGTGATGAAGACGTGTAACAACACAAAACCACCCACCCTGATGGAATGTTACAGTGGTACCGGAGTGGATTGGAGAAGATATCATGTGGCCACTAGATGAAAGCGCGCTATCACTACGTCCACTTACAAAACGTACTTATAAGAATACGTAAATTACTTACCCCAATTTATTAAGTTTTTGTACATTTTCCGTTTTTGATCGCAAAGATATTTTTTAAATATAAAATTAAAAATTATTTTAATTTATCAAATGTTTTGACAGAAAATTTAGTAAGCAATTGGGGCTTTTAACTATTTGATGGTTGTGAATTCCGAATAATTATATTTTCATTTGTTGTACTCGAATTTAAGCTATTCCAACAATCAATAATTAGCTGTAATAAATGAATTAACATTTATATTACAAAATTTATTCACGAAAGCAAATAATTAATTGCAATGACCAATATTCAGTATTGCCCTGTATTAAATTCGGTTGTGATTCTAACCATTTGTTCTAATTTTTAGAACTAAATTAAATTAGTTATCATAACTAATAAAAGAATTGAAGGAATCATATTTCAGTTAGAATAACGTTTTAATAATCAAGAGAATTAAAAATCAGTTAGAACTATACATTTTTAATAGTTGCAATAATAAATTATATTACTTGATCAATATTTTATTGCTGCAACCGTTTCCCAACCAATTTGTTTTCTGTGTGTAGTACAAAAAAAAGGAAATACGGGAAATTTGATATTTTTCTTTAGCTTTTTGGTTCTACAACTGGTATTTTTTTAATAAACTTTGGCATAAAAATATGTCCACGAAGGAAAAGGAGACGCTAATGAAGTATCGGGTTAAATGTTAGTTTTATTTAAATTTACTATCAAAAAATTAACTATATATTCCGTTAAAACAAAGGAATGTTCAGTTATTTTATTAAATTCAGTAATTTTCGTTGACTCCACAAAAGAGCCAAATTCTAAAAAAATACCAGACATATTTTGCAAAATTCAATGACAATCGCTGCATTCCGCCTCCAATTAATGTTAGTTTTCAAACAGAAATATCAATTCTTAGATAAGTTGATCCATAATTTCTAGTGAACCGATTAGGCTGGACTTCAATCTGAAACTGCTTAGAAGGAAAAAAACAATTTGACGACAAAAATTATTCTTTTCTGTTGATACTTTCGAAAGTGAACGTGTTTTGAACTGACAGACAGACAGGCGACTTAGAATTACTCAAGCACCCAGAATATTTGTGTATGTATATTCAAAATGTATGATGAAAAACCAAGTTGATAGTCATTAACCCCTTGTGGTGGAGGGTGTAAAAAAAGCTAATGTTTGATTAGTACTAATAAGAAAAGTACTTTTTTAAATAAAATATATAGAGAGTTTGCATAATTGTGATTGGGAATTTCGATATGTCATGCAAGTGAGAGTGAGTGATAATAAACATTTTGTAATACAAGTTTTTTTATTTGTGTTAATTTTTAAATTCATAATGCCAAAATTCATCCCTAAAATTCTTAATAATTTCTTTATTCCTTAAGCTCCTTAAGTCACATTTCAACCTCTTTCATTTAAAAAGTCTAATAGAATTATAAATTTCAACAAATTTTCTTTCAAACCCAAAAATCTAGTAACAATTTATGAAATCTTTCATATACATTTAAGCAAAATAAATTGCAGTTAAAAAACATGTGAAATCATCAAGTAGTTTCATTTAATAGTTTTTCCTCCATTTGCTTTTTACTTTTTGGCTTAATTCCAAGTTTAAAGTACAGAAAAAATTGTTGCCGCTGTCAGCACTTTTTACTTGCCGATTTTTTTTAAGACTTTTGGAAAGAAGCATGCAAAAAACTCGTACAAGACACCGGGTGGGAAGAAGAAATTGAAGGAAGATAAGTAAATATATTTTTCTCTTTTTTGTTTTTTTTTTCTTTGCACCATTGACCAGGGTATTATAAATGTAAAATATTATATTGTATATTTTAATATACTTGTCCTAGTAGGTTTTTTTCAAAATGATTATGTCTTTTTCATATACTCGAAGTTAAAATAAGAATGATGGGATTTTTTTTCATTATAGAAGTGGAAGCTAAAGACAAAAAAAAGGAGGAAGAAAACAAAAGGGTTTAAAAAGGAATTTTTAAGACCAAGTTATATTTTTTTGCTTAAGAATATTGTTTTTTTTTCTAACACTTTCTTTATGGCCCTCGTAATTCTAAACTAACAGCATTATCTGTTGATAGTCCTTCAAACTTTCACCACACCCATTTCAACAACTGCGTCTCTATGCTCAATTACCTGAAACTAGAAAATTGTACCTATTCCCTGTAGAAAGACAATGTCAACTGACATATTCCATTAACAGCCACTAGACATGAAAGACCATTAAGCAAATCGTTGTAACATTTTTGTGAGAAAAGTTCCCGCTTTGAACTATCAAACAAACTCACGAATAAAAATGGGGCGAGAAAAAAGTTTAACACTGAAAAACAATTATAAATGCAAAACACAAAGAATAATAATAATAATATTTTGTTCTTGGCACATTTTTTATTGTTTAATTCTTTTACTTTTAACATTTTTATAAAATATACGAATATTTTCAAAGCTCTTTTGCAAACAACAAACATTTAAGTCGCACTTTACATTACTTGGTATAGCCGACGGTTGTATTTTCACCGCCGTCGTTGAAAAACTTTTAACTTTAGTAAATTTAAGTCGCCGTTAACGATATGTGTTACCGGCGTTCTCACCGTCTGCAATGTCACATCGGCTTCGAGTGCAATGTTATGACATTTATAACGTAACGACGTAATCTCTTTTGTTAGTTTTCGACATGAGTTACAGACACACTTTTTTCTCACTTTTCGAGAAACGATAAAATATTTTGTTTCACATCTTTTCGATGCGGGAAGTACTCACTATAGTTACAGAACATGGGTACTGATTAGCGACCCTATTTGCAAATAAGATTTAAAGCATTGCCACACTTTTAACCGTTTTACGTTTTTATTTCGATGTGGCACATTCATACGACAAAAAAAGTAAAATTAATTAAAAACTGTAAAAATAAAATTCTCAAATACACACAAATTTTTAATTTTTTCATTATTCATTAAAAAATAAAAAGTTTTTATACATACAGTGCTACCAAATGCATAAATTTTCCATCCGGCATCACATAAAAATATGAATTTTCAGTAACAAAAAAGGACATATAAACAGTAAGTTAGTTAATCGCAAATAATTTTTATTTGCGAATAGTCTACGTATAAACGTAGTAATTGTTACAGAAACGAACAAGCATTCAGGTATGTAAAGAAAAACGATCATTATCGAAAGGATAGCTTTTAGCAGTTGTGATGAATTACGACCGATTTTCAAATCTATTTCTGAATCAAAATTTTAATTCTTTGCTCAAAATACAGTTCAATTAACATATGCATATTATCTAAAATTTTATAAAAATATAGACAGTAAAAAAGAGGAAAATATATTTGAAATCAATTTTTTAAGATACTGAAAACGTTTTCCACCACATACCTGATTATTTTCCCCATGTACGATATTGACCCAACAAACACGAAGTCAAACCTTTGATATGAAATAACTTTATCATTTGACATCAAACGCAATTCTCAAACGATTTTCAACAGTTTGATTTAACATTTAAATTAAAATTGATAATGATTTGAAAATAAACATTTGATATCAAATGTTTTATCAATTTGATTTCTAATGTTTGTCAAATGTTAAAATCAAATCAAAAATAAACTTGGCAATAGTAAAGCAAAAAAATAAATGTAAGCATTAAAAATGGCGATTAAAGTTAAATTTTTTTACTTTGTGGTTACATGTGTTTAACTATTTAAAAACGCCGATTACGTCTTGTAATGGTCCGGACGAAATGCCAATACGTTTCGTGGAGTGTGGACTGTATATAGGGGTGGATTTGGGCTACATCTCCAGAATACCAGCCAAGGATCCAAACACCTTGGTATATTCCCCGAGAAAACGCCGATTGCGTGGTCCGGGCGAAACGCCGATACGTTTCGTGGAGTGTATTGGGTGGCTTCGGGATTCAGCGCTAAAATATCAACCAAGTATCCAAGTAACTTGGTGGTATTATAAAGGCTAAAAAGAGAACTAGAAAGAGGCAAAGATATTTAAAACGAAAGAAAAGCACCTTTAACCATATAAAAACACTTTCCTTTTTTTTCAAAAACATTATAAACTTCCATTTATTTATTGCTAAAATTCAAAATTTATTGCAAAATACCAACTTTCTAAACAATTTAAGTTAAAACGCGAGTATAAAAAACAGCCGTCCAATCTGGCCTTAAAACAACGATTCGACTTGAAAGTTTGTAAGTTACAACAATAAAAACAAATACATAAAAATTAAAGAAAAATTTAAAATATAATAAATGATGATAGTGGCGCCTCACGTCGTCAATTCGTCTTAGGGCATATCATCATTCAAAATAGAAACCAGGGATGGGAAATCCGCTGCCTTCGGTTCAGACGTGAACACTATCAAAAATAAATTTTAATATAAAGTGAACAGTTTATTTCTTGTGAAAAATCAAAATTATTTGTGAGAAATTACAATGATTTAAAATACGAAAAAAAAGGAAAATAATAAAACGGGAAAAGAAAGAAAGTTTGTTGAACGATCGCGGTGCTACAATCCTCAAAATAAAAGGGAGCCATGTATTTTGTCTTTCCAAGAATTAGAGGACGGAAAGAACACTATTTCATCGTTTAGGTATGGTACCGAATGTTTATCTCAAATATGTATATAATAAGTTTGAATAAAAAAAAAATTAAATAGTTTTATTTATATTCCACATTGTATTATAATCCACATTTGAAAAACATTTGAGAATTACGTTTGAAAGCAAGTTGAAAATAAAGGCATTTTTCAATTTGAAAATAATTTCCGCTTTTTGTTGAGAACGCTATGATTTTCAAATCATTATCAAACGTTTGTCGTTTGAGAAAACGTTTGATTTCAAATAATTTTCAATTTGAAATCTAACCTCCGTATTTGTTGGGGAGTGACATAAATCTTTCTTTGTTTTCCTTAAAAATTTTATCGATAAATTTTGTAGTTTGTCTTTTGGTTAGTCTGGGTGCACATTATGAAAGTTTTCTTTTTTAAAAAATTCTGAGCTTTTTGGTGAGATGGAAGAGAAGAATATACAGTTCTCTCGCCTGTAAAGCCAGACGTTATTAAAGAAAACTTCCACAGTGGATACCTAGACTTAGTTCTCAAGTACACCAATACCCCGGTTTGCGTAGCTAATAAGAACCGGAGAAACGCGACGCAAGCCGAAGCACGATTTTCGATTTGAATTGACAATCATTTAATTAGTTCCGGGATCCATAAGTTTAGCTGAAAAAATAGATTTTCAATGCCATTTTTTTAATCGTAAAACTTGCTTCGAATTCTTCCACACTTTCGGCACTTGATAACGGATAATTTTCTTTCTTTAAATAACTATTTAACTTAGTGGCATTCTTCCAAATGTGACTCCATTCATTCCATTAAAAGACTTGTCGTTTTTGTAATCACTTTATGTTGTAACGATGTTTCGGTTAAGTTTTTGCTCTAGGCTTATTTACTTCCTTTTTGCCTCATTGTTGTAAAATATTATGATTAAACTTTACTTCAAATGCAAATGTAAATTGTATCTACTTACGACCTTTAACTGACAGCCTGCAGACAACCTTCACATACATACAGAGTACCGAAACGTTCGCTCATGAACGAGCGTGAAAAATTTTAAATTGTACTGCTTTTTCACATTCATGAGGGTGAGGAAAAAAAATATTTTGAATTTCCTCATTCATGAAAAATGTGCATACAAAAAAATTCATATGTGAATTTGTCAGATATGAAAAATTTAAAAAAGTTCATATTCAAATTCCTCATAATGAAAAAAACGCGATTTGCCCGACCATTAACAGCGGGAAAATTAAGAAGTAAAGAGGCCTTATTGGCGATATAAAGTTTTCCAGTCGCATTCCAACTGTATTTCTAATTTACACAGCCTTGGCTTCTTGCATCTACTTAAAAGGCCTTCTTAAAATAACTTAGAATAAAGCTTTATCCCAGTGTAATTGTTGTTGCTAATAATGTGAAGTGAGTAATTTAATAATTTATTAAAAATACAGTTGTAAACCTTCTTTAAGGCCTGCAAAGTGAAAGCGCTGGCAATTTTTCCCGCTGGGACACGCGATAGCATGTGTGTGTGTTTTGTTTTGCAAAATTATTTGTTGGCTGCAGCACCATGGTGAACCAAAATGTATGTGCTGCTTATTCGCAGGCATAAATTATTGAAAAAATATTTAAAGAACTGCACATATCGTCATCTTAAATATAGAATAACATAACATTTCATAAGTTTACATGCAAAGCAAAAAATATTTTTGGAGAAAAAATATCATTTTTATTATTTTTTAAGATGTGTTATTATATATTAATTTGTATTTTTTAGAAACAAAAAGACATATCGTAAAATAAAGTATATTAGTATTAAGTGAAACAAACATATAATAACTTATTGAATATTTGTGTTTAATTACCGGAACAATAGAATATATATATATACACACAGAAAACAAATTGGTTGGGAAACGGTTGCAGTAATAAAATATTGATCAAGTAACATAATTTATTATTGCAACTATTAAAAATGTATAGTTCTAACTGATTTTTAATTCTCTTGATTATGAAAACGTTATTCTAACTGAAATATGATTCCTTCTTTTTTTTATTAGTTATGATAACTTATTTAATTTAGTTCTAAAAATTAGTACAAATGGTTCAATCACAACCGAATTTAATACAGGGCAATACTGAGTATTAGTCATTGCAATTAAATATTTGCTTTCGTCAATAAATTTTGTAATATAAATGTTAATTCATTTATTGCAGCTAATTATTGATTGTTGGAATAGAGTCAATTCGAGTACAAGAAATGAAAATATAATTATTCGGAATTCACAACCAACAAATAGTTAAAAGCCCCAATTGCCTACTAAATTTTCTGTCAAAACATTTAATAAATTAAAATAATTTTTAATTTTATATTTAAAAAATATCTTTGCGGTCAAAACGGAAAATGTACAAAAACTTAATAAATAGGGGTAAGTAATTTACGTATTCTTATAAGTATTTTTTTTAGTGGACGTAGTGATAACGCGCTATCATCTAGTGGCCACACGATATCTTCTCCAATCCACCCCGGTCCACCTAAGAGATTAGGGGTTTGAAACTCTGCGGCATTTTTCTCTCATTATGCGGTAGATAAAGGTTTCACACAATTTCCACGACCTGATGTCAGGAGAAAAAACCACATGGTGTATGTCGTTTAGTTCAATTCTCTCATGTCCCCATCTTGGACAATGGAAGAGATTGTGTTCAGCATTATCTTCTTTACCACCGCATTCGTCACAGTGTTTGTAAGTTTTAAATCTATAATAGGTAGCTGTTGAAACTACCATGAGCGGTCATCATCTGTGTAATAAAATTACTCATGCTTCCATGTTTTCTTTCTATCCAGCGGCGAATATTAGGGATTAACCGAAAGGTCCACCTACCTTCTCCACCAGTATCCCATTATACTTGCCATGGATGTAGTAGTGCTAAACGGGCGTCTGTTCTTATCTGGCTTGCAGTTAGCCCAGTGTTTCCGGTCTTCGATACGTTATATAATTTTTCTCTTTCTTTCACCAAGAGATCTACTGTGCGTGCGGTATGCCGATATTTCTTATAAGTATGAACATAAACAAGTACATATGTATTATTTTTGTACGCCCTGCAAATTATATTGGACTACTTGATTCATTTTGATCCTGGGCTGGTCCAATTTAATGCAAGTATGGACCATGTCATTGTGGAGAAGAGTTTGCAGTGAAACAACATGTCTTCGTTTTTTATGTTTGAATTATATTAAATAATGTAAAACTATAAATAAAAATACTAAAAAATAAATTTACTTTAAAAAAATGGAGTTTCTTGAAATTATTTTGATTTTCTATCGAATATATCGCGAAAAAGGTTTATGCAACTGGTTAAAAAAATATATTGATAACGACAATCAAATCTCTTGTTATGAACACCAATTGTGTGTAAATTCAGTTGTAACTATCAAATATTCGGCTATATGCACAATTTTGTTTCTAATAATCATACTACAACTAACAATATCTGTTGTAATGACTGATAGTGTACTAAAATTCAAATGTTGCTATCAAAAATATTATGCTAAGCAACGAAATTTTCAGTAATTGTAACCGTATTGTGTGATAGTACGTGCAACCGACGAAATTCGATTGGCGCCAAATTCGGTTATGATCACGAATCTGTAGAGTTACCTACATTTTATTATAAATTCACCTTTTTTCTTTTACTAGATTTACGCAGTTGTATTTTGTAGTACACAAGGTATATTTACACAAGGTAAACACGTTGTCCCATATGTTTGTCAGCTGTTTACTTAAGTTGGAACACCAATGTAAAATTTCGTGTATATGAGCCAAAATTTGTACATGTGTGCGTTAAATTTATATGAAGACAATTTTGACAATTCGGTTCCACTCGGTTATTTTTATAGAGCAGCATGTCTACACTCCCAAATGAGTCTACCTTGTGTAAATATACCTTGGTAGCAGGACTGCCGTTTTTGGTTATTTCTAACCAAAATTGGTTATATTTTTTTCCAATGTGGAGATGTGAATATATTTTTCATTTTGGTTACTTTTTTCTAAAATAATAATACGTACGAATATTTTTTCTTGATACAATTATT
Source organism: Pollenia labialis (assembly GCA_949318255.1). NCBI lineage: Eukaryota > Metazoa > Arthropoda > Insecta > Diptera > Polleniidae > Pollenia > Pollenia labialis. Next base: position 149,585,644 of record OX439140.1, on the reverse strand, counting down.
TACGAGCCGGAATAATTTGTACTGTGAACTACGATTTGTTCATTATTTGTTACCAATGAACTGAAGTTTTTTATGATTTTTAAGATTTTTGGTGAGAAAATATTGCTATTTGTGATTTTTATATTAAAACGCCATGTTCTGAAATCGAAAACAAATGAAGTTTTAATCAATGGAAATTTTCAATTATTTTTTTTAAATAAAGGAGCGTAAATTTTCTTGATTTAAATAGTAGTAAAGATAGGTAGTACTTAAGCCCGTAATTTCTACAAAAGAAATCTAGCTGTGTATAGAAATCTATGGTGTAAAAGCTGCCATATTTTAAAATAAGCATTGAAATAGGTAAAAATAGGGGGGGTGCTTTAAAACCATGGGAGATAAGGCCATGATGGCTTTATTGCTCAATTGAATAAGAGATAAAGCCGTAATGGCCTTATTGCCCAATCATTGAGAGGTAAGGTCATATTTAAAATTTGGCGAAATGAGAGATATAGCCATATTTTTTTTTTTCGGAAATGAGAGATAAAGCCATATTTTTGCGAAGCCAGATTCCAATATTTTAGTGTTTATTGTTTCCGGGAAAATACATTTTTTATTCTTGTGACGCACGCAGGAAAACTTTATTCAGCGAAGCCACCTGCCGCGTCCTACTGGATGAGAAAACCTGTAAGCACGACCGCAGGCCGCCACGCAGAACAACTTTAGTATGCGAAGCCAGATTTCAATACTTAACTTTAGTTAAAGGGCAAATCATTACCTCTTAATTAAAAAATAAGAAAACTATTAATCAATGTAAAATGCAAAAGTTCTTCAAAACTGATATGAGAGATAAAACCATTTTCTAATATTACTAATGTGAGCTAAGGCCATGATGGCTTTATCTCCCATTCAAATGAAAAAAAAATAAAAGGCTTTATATCCCTTTTGAAATAACTGTGAGGTATGAACACGACCAGGTTTCTTTTTGTAGAAATTACGGGCATTAAAGTAGGAAGTGCATAAAATCATGCGGAATCTAGAAAATTAATGAATAATTACAAAAAGGTCGTTTTAGTGTTTCTAAAAACTTGAAACTAAGTTTAATGTTCCGAATTTAGGTTATTTCCAGAAGTATATTTACATACATATTTGAAAATACACATAGGAATTTTAAAGATTTTTCAAAATTACATTGATTTATCAATATAATTATTTTTAGTAACAAAATATTTTAGAACTTACATAAGCTATCCTCCTTACTACGTATTTTGCACTAGAGGCTAAATTTTCTGTCGGAAAAGTGTGAATATTTTTAATATTGTTGCTAACTGCATGCAATGTACATAATTTTTATAAATTGAGCTCTAATATAAAATACACACTAGCTTTGTAGGGTTTGCTGTTGATCACTAATCGGATAAGTACATCATTAATGTTACGTAAATCATGAGTTTGATAACAAACGAACTATGGAGCCGAAGCAAAGTGTACAGACATTGTATATGTGTAAAAAACCACACACGAGGGTAACTAACGTAAGTTTTTTGAGCTTGATTTGAGGGTTGAGATTATTATTTGGTAAAAACAAAAATTTGACTGTCAGTCTTTTACTTTTTCCGCATTGAATGTACGTTACGAATGGCGAATTTGTTTATATTCGCCATAATATTTCACAATGATTCACAAAATATATTAAATGAATAAGTTATTCTTATTATAGAATTATAAATTTGAAATAAAATGTACAAACAAGAGAAAAAATTTACATAAAATGCATTTCGCATATCGCCAAACTTGAATTTCAACCGACAAAATGATTAAGATATCGCCACATTTACCAGTCCTGCCAATAACAGCTAAAAAGCGAAAAACAATTTTCCATTTTTGTTCTTTATAACTGGCGTTTTAAAAAATATTTAATTTATGAACTTTCAATATACTGAATTTTGTATGGATATTTTACGGGTTAAATAAAATAAAAATTTTTTTTTTCAAAAGATTTTGTTATTCGTGCTTAATTCTCAGTTTTTATTATTGATAAAAACACTTGAAATTTATTGTTGATGGGATAAGCTATTCCTATGCGCATTTCACTGGTTGCTTAGGCCAGATCATCAGGAAACTTCATCCATAAAGATTTTAGAAAAACTAAAGATATTAAACCAAATAAAACTGTTAAACGTATAAGAATTATAGCAACAGTTCTACTTGTAATAATATCAAAGTTCAAACAAAACAACAACAACTCATTTTACAATCCCCCTACAATTAGTTGAAATTCTCTCAACATTAATTGTAGTAGTAAAGCTTAATGTACACGACATGTTTTTGTCATCTGACATGTCAAATTTTAAAATCACATGTAATTTTGCATGTCTGTCAAAATTGCTGGTTTACATAAGGTTTATAATATTCGGTCACAAACGTTCATGTAATTTGCTTCTGACATCTGTCTCTGTTTTTTTTCATAGTAATTGCAGAAACCAAAGTAGTTCTCGGTTTGATAATACCGTGCTGCCACCACAAACATTTTTATTTTCGCCGTAAAAGAGTTCAGCCATCTTAAAATGTTTTTCTTTAAATTCGAAGATGCCAATTTTGGGTATAATAACGAAACGTTTTTTATATAGGTATGAACGTTATTTCTATTAAAAGGCTAAAAGAACATACATTTATTGGTATTGTAAAATAACAACCTCAGCCGGCTAATGCAATCGTCAATAGTGAACGACGCTGACGGTTTCTTCCCGGCATAGATTTTTGAAGTCAGATGGTTTGTCAGAAGAAAATAGAGCACGCTCTAATTGAAATTTTGTCAGATGACTTTGCATCTGACTTTTACAGAAGCAAAGTTAAAAAGGTAACACACGACATGTACATGTATTTTGCAGTGGGAAATTTGACATGTCAGATGACAAAAACATGCCGTGTACGGGCGCCTTAAGTAGGTTAAGAAAAACAAAATAAAAACAACAACAACTTACAAAAGATGTTGGAAGATGAGATAAACCCACTGTTTATTGTTGATGTGTTTTTGTTTAAGCTTTGATATTATTACAAGTAGAACTGTTGCTATAATTCTTATACGTTTAACAGTTTTATTTGGTTTAATATCTTTAGTTTTTCTAAAATCTTTATGGATGAAGTTTCCTGATGATCTGGCCTAAGCAACCAGTGAAATGCGCATAGGAATAGCTTATCCCATCAACAATAAATTTCAAGTGTTTTTATCAATAATAAAAACTGGGATTAAGCACGAATCCCAAAAATTTAAATTACTTTTTGATAAAAATTTTTTTTAAAAAAGTGTCTCAAATAAATAAATACTTTTAATTAAGCATCTCGCTATTTTTTCAATATGTAAAAGAAATCTCAATTAATTAAAGTCATTTTAAATTTGATTATATTTTTTACATTTGGTAACTTTTTCAAAAATTTTGGTTGTAAAAATTGTATTGGTTGTGGCAGCACTGCTTGGTAGTTAGTACATTTATTTTTTGGGAAAAACTATGTGTGCACTCTTAAAACTGCTCTGAGTGGAGAAGCAGCTCGCGCTTTTTGTCATTATTTCTTAAGGACAAACAGGTTGTTTTTGTTTGTCTGCTTTTGTTGCGTTTTGCGTTGTCACCCCGCATTGGTTAGTGGTTCGGCGTCGTATAACTGTACCGAGTTACAGTTTTTGCGGTTTCTACATTAACCATATGCAATCGTTTTTAACCTCAATGTGTTAATGTGTTGTCTGGTGGAGAACCAAAGAAAAAACTCAATGTGACTGGTGGAGAACCATATATAACTCAGACGTTTTACTGGTGGAGTACCAAGGAAATAACTCAGAAGATTACTGGTGGAGACCAAAATACTCTGGAGCGGATTCTGAAAGCTCTCGCCTTCCTAAACAAAGGTTTAGGTCGAACGAGGTTTTGCAGTTAAAGCTCCAAAAAAATTGTGTGATACCCTGGCATTATAACCTAAATGTTTCGCCAAAAAATTTTAGTTTTAAGCAAAATAAAAAAAAAACAAGTAAGAGTGCTATATTCGGCTGTGCCGAATCTTATATACCCTTCACCATTGTGCGAGCAGAATACACAGCAATTAGACAAAAACTAAATAAAATTGGTAAATTTTTATTTTTAAATAAGAGACAACCGATTTTGAACTTCGCTTTTCATAAGGGCCCAGAATATATATACTTTATAGGGTGTAGGATCAATATTGTAGAAATTACAGTTATATATACCTTTTTTACCTTCCGTGAAGGGTATAAAAAGAGTAATTTTCGGGAAATCAGGGGTCTAATCACCGCATTCGATACTTTCGTATCGAATAAACTACTGAATTTTTTTGCATACGATAGACACTGGCTTATCGAATGAAAACTCGATAAATGTAATGTCGAGTTACTCGATGTCGAATGCTTTTATTTCAAATTCAATACATTTCATTCGATATCGAGTTTCAAGATACCAAAATAAATAATTTCAATGAATTTTACTCGATATCGTATGCAGTGAATGGACCCCAGTATTTCGGTTATAACTCATACAAATTTCCGACATTTTGGTATATAAGTCATATACATAGGACATATCACAGCCCTAAAATTTAGGTTTTTATAAAAATTTTGATGTTTTTTAGCCCATTTTTGGAGTATTTTGCTCATAAATTACCCATTGTCCAACCGATTTGATATTTTTATATACCGACGTGTTAAGGAAGAATTTTACCATTTACTTAAGTTATATTTATATATAAACATTTATATATACTTGTAAATATATATTTTAACAAAGTTAATTATAAGGGTATTTAAACAAAAAAAAATTAATTTTGGTCATAACTTTTTTGTATCTGAACCGATTTTTCCGAGATTTTGGTATATAAGTCATATCCATAGGAAGTATAGCAGCCCTAAAATTTAGGTTTTTATAAAAATTTTGATGTTTTTTTAGCCCTTTTTTGAGTATTTTGCTCATAAATTACCCATTGTCTAACCGATTTGATAGTTTTATATACCGACGTGTTAAGGAAGAATACCAATTACTTAAGTTATATTCATATATAAACATTTATATAGACTTGTAAATATATATTTAAACAAAGTTAATTATAAAAAAGAGTAATTTTTGGGGATTCAATATTTCGGTTATTACTCAGCCATTTTTTAACCGATTTGGCAGATTTATATACCGACGTGTTGAAGAAGAAATTTACCATTTACTTTAGTTATAAAACTTGGACTCGGGGAGATCTATGGTTCCCGAAAGTGGGTATTTAAAAAAAAAAATTTAATTTTGGTCATAACTTTTTTGTATCTGAACCGATTTTCCCGAGTTTTTTATAAAATATGTTCTACTTAAAATTTCCGATATTTTGATATATAAGTCATATCCATAGGACATATGGCAGCCCAAAAATTTAGGTTTTTATACAATTTTTAATTTTTTTTGTATGGGAGGTACCACGCCCACTTCTCCAATCCCGCCCACATTTTGTAGAATGGTGTGTATTGGCAACCTTTATGTGTGTACCTAATTTGGAAACTTTGGCTTTTGCCGTTCCCCAGATATACAGCAAAAAGTAATAAAAATACAACAAACACAAGGGATTTTTGGAAAAAATTAGAGGTAGTCGTGGTTTTTTGGTCATATCTCAGCCATTTGTGGACCGATCTGGCTGAATTTCAATAGCAAAATTATAATAAGAATACCTGACATAAAGATACCCCAACCAGGTCCCCATCATATCTGGGGGCTTCGGAAAACTTATTTCAACAGACAGATGGACAGACGGACAGACGGACAGACGGACGGACGGACAGACGGACAACCGGATTTGAACTTCGCTTTTCATAAGGACCCAGAATATATATACTTTATAGGGTGTAGGATCCATATTGTAGAAATTACAAACGGAATGACAAAGTTATATATACCCTTTCTACCTTCGGTGAAGGGTATAAAAAAAACTATGTGATATTTTTGTTTCTAATTTGTGCTTAAGCCTAGTACTCTGTTCAAATTTGTGAAAAGTGTTGAGCAACATTAATTATTTCACCCGAAAATTTTTACATGTATCAATGTTACCTATCATGCGAGTTTGTACAATTTAACGTTTTTATTTCTGCAAAGTATGCGACATTGTTTTGCGTATGTAAACAAACCCCACATGTATTTTACAAAAAATTATTTTTTTTTAATAAAAAATTTAATAATTAAGCCACATAATTTGTGGACGTTGCGTGGTCAACGTAATTGTTGGGATCTTGAATGCCGAAGAAGACAGAGTTAACGCAAATTATTGTTAAATGTTGCACAGTTGGAAAAGGTGGATCATGCTTCAATAGCTCGAACTTTCAATGATCCAATTTCTCTTTTAGGAGAAGAATTTAACAAAAATAAAATTTTGATCTACTTGACAGATGCAGCGCCATACATAATTAAGTCCGGAAATTTTTTAAAGGTTTTTTACCCAAAAATGTTACATGTCACATGCTTTGCTCATGCCGTGAATCGTGTGGATTAAGAAATAAGAAATCAATTTGATATAATAGATTCATTGGTATCATGTGTTAAAAAAATATTTTTAAAGTCACCTTTGCGTGTTTCACTATTTAAAGAAAAATATCCTGACTTGAACCTTCCACCACAACCATATATAACAAGATGGGGTACCTGGTTGCAGGCAGTTGAGTATTATGCCCAAAATTTTGAAGAATTTAAAGATGTGGTAAATAATTTTAACGAAAATGATGCAGTCGCTATTTAAAAATATAATATACCTAATATACGGGTCTGTTCTGAAAATCACGTGGTTTCAAATCACGTGTTTTTGAAAATCACACGTGTGATTTTGTGGTCTTCTAAGGATCATACCGTTTTTGTATTTCTCGGCGTGCTTTCGGCAATTGAAGATCACACAAAAACGGGACACTAAAATATCAAACGTGTGATTTTAGTTGGCACATGTGATTTGAAATCACGTGATTTGAGTAAAAGTGATTTGCAGAACAGGCCTGATAAAGGCTGTATTAGTATTAATACACTCAAACTATGGGTTTCTAATTGAGACAATAACCAAACTTTAGGGGTTTAAATCATTGAACACCTCGGTTAAGCTCGTTGAAGACGCTGTCATTAAAATAAGAAAAGTAGAAGGTAAAATCGGCGAAAAATAAAAGCCAAACTTGATGCAGTTTTAAAAAAGAATGCTGGATTTAAAAAAGTTAAAGAAATTGGTAGTATTTTTAATTTACCTTCCAGTAAAGAAAATATTGTAGAAAATTAATATTATAGTATAAAGGAGCTTACCACTTTTAAATATGCACCTATTACATCCGTTGATCTCGAACGAACATTTTCAATGTTTAAAACTGTTTTAAGACCAAATAAAATGAGTTTTACATTTGATAACTTAAAAAAAACTTATATATTTATATAAATAAGGGGGTAATTTTGTTGTTCTCAACAAAATTACCTCCTAAATCTTTATCTACTACTACTTTTTAAACTACATATGTTTTAATTTTTTAAGACTGAATGAAATGTATTTATGGTTTTTTATGTTAAGTTTTTACGTTTTTATGAATTATTAAATGGTTAAATAAATATATTTTTAATGCATATTTTTTAATTTTATTTTTGCATATTTTGCAATTTTGAGTGCATGTTTTATGCGCATATTTTACGATTTAAAGTGCATGAACTTCCTTGCCCTGATTATTAGAAACTAAAGTGTGCTTATACCCGAATATATGATAGTTGCAACTGAATAAACACATAATTGATAAAAGATTTGATAGTCTTTATAAATATATTTTTTTAACCATTTACATGAACCATTTTCCCGATTTATTAGATAGAAAGTCAAAATAATTCCAATAAACTCCATTTTTTGTTAGTATATTTATTTATTAATATTTTTATGTATAGATTACAAATTATTAAATTCTATACAAACACATACATGCAGCTTTCCACATCATCCAACGGATTTCCAAAGGTGTACAGCTTATCCCATAATGTACCAACAAAAACATTCTTTGGCTGCAATTAAACGCAATCTAGTGTCTGAAGTTAAACAGAATAATTAACATGTGGTTTACAATACTAAAAAATTTAGCGATTTTCATATAATATATTTATAACATATTTGTTTGACCAATGTACACGCGGAGCAAAATATAAACAATATGTTCATATATGTATATGTATTGTACATATGTATATATGTCTAAGATATTGCTCAGATAGCATCGGATGTTTGTTAGACGATTGTCTAACTCCTCAAAGAATCTTATGATAATTATCTGATGAGTAACAATAATAAAAACTTCAAATGGGTTTTTATTTATTAGTTTTCTATACATTTTCTGACACGCTTGTCTTTTAATCTTGGAATGAACCTATTGCGGCTCTCCTTATGAGTAATATAACAATTACTGAGCTACCTAAACAAGCCGACGTAAGGACCTGCCAAATAAGATTTTCCAACAGGATTGTTGTTGAATTCCTGATCTAAAGGTTTGTTTCGTATAAATTGTATGAAAAAGAAGCTTGATGCTCTTGTTTAGGTGGCTCAGTTATACATATCGAGCCTTTGGTGCAATATCGTAGTAACTCAAAATTTGAATTTTTTGAGCTGGGTATGCAGAAATGATCTTTGGGGAAATATCTATCTAAAGAAAAAAAGATTATGATTCCATCTCTAACTGTTCAGATTTTACAGCTAAAAATGTCTTTATTGCCTCTATTTAATATTATTAATAATTGTTCACCTTTTTTTAATTATAAAACATTCCTCTTTATTTAAAAACTTGTAAAAACATAACTTTAGTAAACAAAAATGCTATCAAAAATATGGCTGCAAACTTCAAATGCATTTTTCTCAGTTCACGATTTTTTGAATTACTACGGTATTGCACCAAAGGCTTGATATGTATGTGTAAGCATTCCACAAGTTGTAAGGGAATTCCTACAAGAGTCTCATAAGGTTCCTGATGTGCTTTCTGAAAGCCTCATTAGGAAATCTTTAGAGAAATCTCAAACGAATCCGTCTACGATTAATACACTGTGCAACAACAAAAAAAAAAAAAAACAGCCCCAATACTTGTAACCAGGGTTGTCAGATGTGGCGATTTCTCGCCAAACGTGGCGATTTTGAAACGGGTTTGGCGATGGGATTTTCCATTTGGCGACTGGCGACTTTTGTGGCGATTTAAAAAAAAAGTTGGCGATTTTGTTGGCTATTTTTGATAACAAAAAATTTTATTTCTATTCTAGTATTTTTATGTATGAAATTATGGCTCGTGTACATGGTGTGTTAAGAACATTTTAGTGTAGCGTTTTTTCTTATTTAAATGTTTTAATCTAAAAAAAATAAAATGTTTTAATTAATAATAAATTTATTGTTTATTTGCCCCTTTAAATTTTCGAAAAGAAAACTCTGGAGTCAGTACGTTCTTGTACATAGACAAAGTTCTTTTAACGTCTACATATTTAAAATTGAGTATCATTTAGTACCGAAAATCCTTAATTTTTTAATAAAATTGATTTAAATTTTTTTATTAACTTTGCTTCCTATATCCCCTGTAACATCGGATATTTTTGTTTTAAATTTTGTTACAACTTCGTGTAAAAAACTCAAAATTTGCAGAAATTAATAATATTTGGCTTCGCTAATCACTTTCATTTCATATATACAGAGAAAGTCTTTATACAAAAACTATATTTAAAAAGAAAAAAAGACGTTACAAACTATGATGGTAAAAAGACGTTTCAGAAAGAGTATTATTGTATGAAATGATTGTGTGACTGAGGAATTTAATCGTTAGAGTACAGCTATGGAATTGTCGAGAGAAAAGAAGGATTTTTATGGATCCAAACGTACCATTGGATGTTTATGAAATACAATGGACAAAATTACCGTTCGTTAATTGGAAATCGTATTTTAATGATGATATTCCATCTAATTTAAACCAGTTTTGGCCAAAAGTTTATAGCTATAATGATACGGCAGGTACGTACCATTTTAAAGAACTTGCTCTCGCTGTAATATATATGTTAGTAATTCCAACTAGTAATGCCTGTGTTGAAAGAGTATTTTCAATAATGAACTCCACTAAAACTCGACTTCGGAATAGAATGCAATACGAACTTCTTGACGCGTTATTACGAGTTATGGATTATATGAATGTAAATAGTACATGTTGCACTTCTTTTGTACCTTCACAAGATATGTTAAATAAATTTAATTCCCATACAATGTATTCCAAAAAAGAAGACAACGAGGAATGTCTTGACGATGAAGTATATAGAGTTTTAGATATATAAAAGAACTTAAACTACATAAATACTATGTATGAATTTTCAGTTTAATGCTAACAAAAAATTTTTCTGCTGCTTTAAGTAGACTACTATAAATTATTTTATAGTAAACATTGTTCCTTTTTTGTGCTTACTAATCATATTTATTTGTTCTAAATAAAAATTAACAAAATATTATAATGGCGACTTTTTTTTAATTTTTGGCGGATTTTAGGGATTTGAACAAATAAATTTTTTAGGATTTAAAAAAATATTGTTAATAATTTAAAATATTTAAAATTTTTTTTTTTTAAACTGAAAAATAAAGGCTTTGGCGATTTTGGCGATTTTTAACTTTGAATTTGGCGAAAAAGGTCAAAATCAATCTGACAACCCTGCTTGTAACGCGAAATGAAACTAGAATATTGGTAGAGCAAATCTGACAAAGGGTTTTGAAAAGTTAGCTTGGGTTCCCGAAATATGGGCCCCTAAATTTATGGAATTTTTTGAAAATGCGTTTGGTATAAGTCAAAAAAAAAATATACTAAATGTAGTTCTGAGCTAAAAAATAATTTTATATGTCTTCAATACAATCGTATGGCGATTCTCTTCTTAGGATATATTAGCCCTCTAACACTCATTTTAAGGGGTCATTTGTTTCCTTTTTTTAACTTCCCAACAACAGTATTCTAAAACGACACATTAGAGGGTTAAAATGTTCCACGAATATTTCTTGCATCAAATTTTACTAGGAGTCTTCTAAGGCCAAAAGTTCATGCAATTTATGTTAAACGAGTTTTGAAGAAATTCAAAAATTTCAAGGCCAGGAATTTCGAAAATCCGTTTTACATACATTGCACGAACTATTGGTCTTAAAAGACCCCTAGTAAAATTTAATGCAAAAAATATTCGTGGAACTTTTTAACCTCAGGCTAACTTTTTAAAACCCTTTGGCAGTTTTGCTCGACTGAAACTCTAGTTTCATTTCGCATTGCAAGTGTTGAGGCTGGCGGCAATGACCCGATATTTTTTTGCACTGTGATATTAGCGTCTTTCTCTGTGTTGTAGAAGTATCTCGCAGAGGAATCGGCTTGTGTAACAGTTTCTTCTGTGCGAGGAATCTTTTACGTATATAAATTGCGCTCGTCGACGTTAAATGTTCTTCATGAGTTTCCCAGTAGATTCTACCGATTGAAAATGCTAGCTGGGTACATATGTATGTATTTATAAGAATTATAATACATACATTGAAGAATTATAATACATACATTGATATGTACGTGCATATGTACATAATTATAAAAATATGTAAATTACTTACCCCTATTTACTAAGTTTTTGCACATTTTCCGTTTTTGAACGCAAACTTATTTATTTTAATAGAAAATTATTTTATTATATTTAATGTTTTGACAGAAAATTAAGTAAACAATTGGGACATATAGCTTTTTTTTTGGTTGTGAATACCAAATAATTATATTTTCATTTGTTGTACTCGAATTGAAGCTATACTAGCAATCGATAATTAGCTGCAGTAAATGAATTAACATTTATATTACAAAATTTATTAACGAAAGTAAATTTTTATTTGCAAAGGCCAATATTCAGTATTGCCCTCTATTAAATTCGGTTCTGATTCTAACCATTTGTACTAATTTTTAGAACTAAATTAAATTAGTTATCATAACTAATAGTGTTTTCACACCTAAAGTTAAAACCTGATTTTAACATTAAATCTATTAACAGCTGATTTTGCGTTCACATTACAAGTTTTATTAAATCAGGTTTTAAATCACAGTTTGGCTAATTATTTTCTCCAAAATAAAATTAATTTCTAGTAGGAATAAGAAAATTTCTAAAAGAAGTGAATGAACTGAATGCTTGGAAATCAAACATTTTTGTATAAATAATTAATTTTTGAATATTTCATCGGTTTGACGTTTTTTATTTTTTTAAATTTATTTATTTTTATTGAGCGCCATCCCAGCTAGCATTTGGGTGATAATATTTTGTAAATATTACCTAAATGAGTCTTCTTAGATCCTATTTGATGATTAAATCCTGATTTATGACTTAACCGATTGCTAGTTCATATACCGTTACCTAAAACGCAAAAGGCCTTATTGACAAAAAATTAAAAATCATTGATTCTGATGTATTGCATTAACACAAATGTACTCATAATTTGGAAATTTTGGAATCTTTCGACAAAAAGTTGCGATTTTATAAATAAAAAACCAACGACCCAATATGCAAAAGATTAACTGCCTTATTTATAAAAAACAAAACATGTTAATAAAGGGTTTATGAAACAGATTTTGTATGAAAATCCAATTTATAAACTCTTTATTAACCTGTTTTATTTTTTATAAATTAGGCCGTAAATGATTAACGCTAAATGGCTGAAAAGGGATTTTACTAGGAAAATAGATGAAAAATTAATTATAAACATTTTAAGTAGATTTCTCAATTTATGATTTTAAATAGTTTTATTGCTTCTCATGTAAAACTTTCCAGATGTTAGATAGGGTATTTTGCGTTTTTGGTACCGATAAAATCGTTAATATGTTATAATAATAATTCCTTTATATTTTGTATTTTTGTTCATTCGTCTTGTCAAATTAAAAGAGAAAAAAATATAGAGAAAAATTTTGTAAAATATAATTAAAAGCTTTATAATTTACGATTAAAAACTGCGACAAAAATACTAACTAATGATTATAAAACCTACCATTAAATTGATCAAAAAAAAATCAGATAATTGCATCACGAATAATTCTTTGAGGTGATTGATCGGTAGTGTAGCTTTTTCTCCCAACATGAGTATCATTTATGATCGAAATATGAGCTCATTCCTAAAAGATTCGATTGTGATATAAAATGTTAGCTGGGATTAAACATTATCAGCTGTTTTCAATCTTTTTAACTTGGTAGCACTGAATTTAGTACAACTAAAACATGGTTGTATTTCATAAAATCTACTTAAAACCAAATCAAAAGAGGTTTTAAGATGGTTTTAACAAAATTATTTTGTATGGTAAAACCTGGTTTAATGATTGGTTTTATCGTTAAAACCAAAATTTGTGGTAAAACCTTAAGTGTGAAAACACTATAACAAAAGAATTGAAGGAATTATATTTCAGTTAGGATTACGTTTTTATAATCAAGAGAATTGAAAATCAGTTAGAACTATACATTTTTAATAGTTGCAATAATAAATTTTATTTCTTGATCAATATTTTATTACTGCAACCGTTTTCCAACCAATTTGATTTCTGTGTGTAGATATTATGACATACATACCTATTATGTTTAATTTTTTTTATTAATTTTAATTACAAATAAGTAGTGGTTTAAACTAAAATATGTACTTCATTAAATTTAGCTATGAATTGATTTTAAAAATACATCTTTTTCATTCTAATCTAAACGTATTTTGATCTACATAAAATGAATTATCTTAATGATTTTTTTTTTACAATGAACAAATTTTGCAAATAAGTATTTGACTCATATTCATTCATCCCTATTTGTCTCCAGTTCACGAATTATTTCAAAATAACTCTGATTATACATTATGTTGTTAAGAAAAATGATATATCGAGCCTTTGGTGCAATACCGTAGTAATTCAAAAAATCGTGAACTGAGAAAAATGCATTTGAAGTTTTCAGCCATATTTTTGATAGCATTTTTGTTTACTAAAGTTATGTTTTTACAAGTTTTTAAATAAAGAGGAATGTTTTGTAATTAAAAAAAGGTGAACAATTATTAATAATATTAAATATTTTTTTTATATTAATATCAATATGGTTGGAAATAGCTAGAGGCAATAAAGACATTTTTAGCTGTAAAATCTGAACAGTTAGAGATGGAATCATAATCTTTTTTTCTTTAGATAGATATTTCCCCAAAGATCATTTCTGCATACCCAGTTAAAAAAATTCAAATTTTGAGTTACTACGATATTGCACCAAAGGCTCGATATGTATTTGATAACACTTTATTTTTAATTTTGTAAATAACTTGGTTATTTTTTAAGATAGAAGTTTAAAATTTTATAAAAATATGTTGTAACATGAATCGTAATCAACAAAACAAGTCAATTTCAAATTTTCCAATAATATCTTCATTGTTTTGCATTTAAGCTAACGATATGTGTTTTGTTTGTGAAAAATAAAAATTTTTTGATGCCTTTAAAAGGGTTACATTTTCTTTTGTTAAAAAGACGTACCTAAAGGCAGAAATATTAAGTAGAAAAAATAGCCACAAGAACTTGTTGGTATTTTGTGCTTGTAAAAATATTTTGGTTTCTGTACCAATCGCGTCGGTGGGTTTTTTTTCTTTGAAAACACTTTTCTTAAGTAAGTAAAATTATTAAAAAAAAAAAAATTAGAAAGGTCTTGTTTTGCTACAATTTATGTGTAAATAACCTTTATACATAAAAGCAAATGTGACAGTGCAGCCACACGATCAAGATTTTCTTGATAGCCTTTTACATATACTGTTTGTCAAAATTTCCAAAAATATATGGTTGTGACGTAGGCTGCATTAGAGATTTTGAAATTTTGTAGCCTACCCCATTGCACTCCCAAACGCTAAGAATTTCCAAGAATAAATGATAACATCTGCAGGTCCTTAGATTTTTGAGTTTATATATGTATGTATGTTTGTTGTTTGTTGTTCCTTTCCTTTTTAATAAATTTAAATATAGTCGAACTTCCCTATAATAAATCTGTATGGGACCATAAAATATAAAGTTTATAATACAAAAGAAATATTTTTTATTAGTTTATTTATAATTTTCGGGGTTTTTTTTGTTAGAATTGCATTCTTATATATTCCAAATATGGAAAATAACAAGTGCCCACAAGGTAGACAGTTTTCTTTTATGAAGCCAGTAATTTGGGTGAAAGACGTAACTGGACATGATGAATCCAGGTGCTACGCATGCATAAATTCTCGTGCTGGATTAAACAGAAAAAAATTGAAAACAAAAGTATACATTGGTGCTTTTACTGCCATACCTCCAGTTGAACGCGCTGCTGCAACCGATACACCTAAACCTCCTAGTCTGGATACTGTGCCCCTCTAAGCCGAAACCGTTTTCACCAATCTGACCAATTTGAATGATGCTGATTGGACATCCGATATTTAATACTTTTTTTACAAAACATTTTCCTCCATTCATTGACATATTCGTACTAAATTATGGGCTGACACTACAATACTGAAATTTTTGTTACTTTAATGGGGGGAAAATATAGTACCCAAAAAAGATAACTACGGGAAATTTGATATTTTTCTTTAGCTTTTTGGTTCTACTAAATTAGCGGGTTAAATGCTAGAATTTAAACAAGTTTAAACCTAGAAAAATAAACTTTGGCATAAAAATATGTCCACGAAGAAAAAGGAGACGCTTACGAAGTAGCGGGTACATGCTAGCTATTTAATAAAAATAACAATTTATTGTGTACGACAACAATAAACATAGTGTAGGTGCCGTAACCATGCCCAACCATATGTTTTTTCTGCGTGTAATTAGATACTTACAAGCAATTCACATGGAGGCTTTAACGACGTCGCACATTGGTTGAAGAGTGGCCAAAATTCATTTTTTGCATGTTCGCCAATTTGGATAATTTTTTGGTATTTTGTTGGCAGATATCTGAATATTATGATTCCGTAGTATTAGGCTGATATATTTATTATTTGTTTGGATAGACACGCTCGAAGTTCATATATGTTTGCTTGTTTAAAATGGCTTGTAAATTTACTGTATATTCAATCTTTTGAACAATCACAGTAAAATTATCATTTGACTTTGTTGTATATTTTCGTAAATGACAATTGTCAAAGATGAGATTTGCATTAAAAAAGTTGGAAAAAGTGCCATAAAAAAAATTTTGTAGAACAAAATATAAACAACATCAAAATTTCAATGTTCATCAACTTCAATAGGCTGTATCTTTTTAGCGCTGTGGAGCGCTGTTTAACGAATGATGTCAAATTACAGCTTGAAGTCTCATCTAAAAGTAAAAAAAAATTCAGCTGCACATATTTGCACTTTTCCAAAAAAAACAGTAAAAACTATAAAGTGATGAAGTGATAAAGTAACAAAACATGAATTTTCGTTCATGCTTGTTGTTGTTGCCATAACTCTGAACTGTTTAAAATTATTACAAAATGTAATTTACATACTAGTCAATAGGCATGTCTCTATCTAAAGGCCCTTATTCAATGATTTGATTTTGATTTTTTACATTTTAATTAATTATTTGTATCAGGTATGCTGTCCGAAGAAGCTCAGGAAGCAAGGAATAAGGACTATAGAGCCTATAGATTACATCACTCGCGAAGAACTGGACGTGTAGCCACTAATGAAGACGTAATGCATAATCTTTTATTGTCTTCAGACCCATTTATAAACACATTTCGCTCAAAGCTGCAAATCAAAAAATTGGAGTACGATAATGATGTCAGAAAATTATTAAAAGACGATACTTAAAATTCTTATTCATGTTTTTTCTATTTGTTTTTTCTGTGGGAGGTGGGCGTAAAAGTGGGCGGATCAGGTATATATTTTCAGGAGCCCATTCTACAATTATAATATTTATTTTTAGTAAAAATTGAGTTGATACAATCAAAATCAAGGGAGTTATGCCACTTTTTCAATGCAAGTTGTATGGGAGGTGGGCGTAAAAGTGGGTGGATCAGGTATATATTTTCAGGAGCCCATTCTACAATTATAATATTTATTTTTAGTGAAAATTGAGTTGATACAATCAAAATCAAGCGAGTTATGCCACTTTTTCAATACAAGTTGTATGGGAGGTGGGCGTAAAAGTGGACGGATCATTTTGATTTTTCCATTTTTTCTTGATTCAAACAAAAAATGCCTATGTGCCAAGTTTTAATGTCCTTCGACAACTTCTTCTATTTTTAGCCGCTCGTTATATGAACTTCAACCAATGTGCGTCGCTTTGTCAACGTCTCTTTTGGTTTGTAGGCGAGCGGTTTACATATGTTGGTCTTTGAAAGAACGTACAATATTGACCAATACTGAAAATACCAATAGGTAAGGAAACCATTTTTGAATAAGTTTCAAGATAGTTGATTCTATTTGTACAATATAAAGTTTTGAATCTGAGCAACATGGTTCTATTTGCAATTAAAGTTTCCACATTATTCTATCTGCTAAATTATAAAGGGTTCCTAAGTTAACAAGGTTATATTGGTCAGTAAGAACCTTGTTAACTGAATCTCAAACCAAATACGCGTAGTCATATTCAATTTTTTCGAAGCTGTAAGAGATAGACAAAAACTCTGAACGCCAATCGAAAGACCCTAGTTCAGATTTATTGTCATTGCAAATGCCAATCTAATAGGAAATTAAACGCTTTTGAATTCAATTGGAACGTCTGTGGCAATAATCGGAGTTCATGGCAGTAAAACATTTCGTCTCGGAACTTACCATTCAAAATGGTAGCCAATTGTGTACCATTGCATAGCCGTTGTGGGTTCAAATTCCGAAGTAGAATAACCATAATGAAAAATACATAAACTTTTGAAAAGAGGGTATATTGCTTTATTTTACGTCGTAAATGGTAAAATGTATAGCCTTTAGTTCCTTCGAGACTTGAAACTATTATCGAATAATTAATTAAGAAGACATAGGTAGAGGAACTTTTTACCCCGTTTGCCCTATTTTAAGCACTAATTTTTGGAATTTCCAACAAAATGTATATCTTAAAGTTCCTTTAGATTTTACAGTCTCTGCATGCCAAATTTTAAGAAACCCGGTTGTTTTGTTAAGAAGATGTAGAGAAGGGCAGCGTTTACCCCTTTTGCCCTGTTTAACGTTTAAAATAGTAAAAGTTATAGGCAATAGTTCCTTCCAGATATAACACTATTTTCCTGCCAAATTTCAAGAAAATCGGTTGATTAGTTAAGAAGATATTGGGAGGGGCCGTTTTACACGTTTTGTCCTATTTTATGCCCTCTAGCAAAATTAAATATACTTCATTACCTATTCTGAATGTCATTGTACTCATAAGGCATAATGATACATGGTTGGGTTACTTTTCCAGTAACAATAAAAAATTATAATATGGAAAATGGAGGACATTTTGTTGATATTTGTGTGGGAATAATAAAGGGCCGAGGTTGATTTTGAAAAAAAACACAAATTATTTGGGAAATTATTGTCATTTCTTTTTATTATAATTATATTAGTATGGTTCAATTATGTATGGCACACCTCCATCCTAATTAAAGTTCTATGCCGTTAATGTGCCGAATAATCTCATCCTTAAGCTCTTGAATTGTTGCTTATCGAAGTACACATTTATTTCAAATAACCCGAAAGAAAGAAGTCCAACTCTGAGATAACACGGCCATTGAATTTGTCTCGCAAAAGAGTCATTGCTTCGTTAGCTGTGTGGCAAGTGGCATCGTCCTGTTGAAACAACATATCGTCCACATCCATATCTTCTAATTCGGGCCATAAAAAGTTCGTTATCATCTCACGATAGCGAACACCATTCACAGTAACTGCCTTATTTTGGATATGGGCCGATGAAGCCACCCACCTGTAAACCGAACCAAACAATCACTCTTTGTGGGTGCATCAGTTTTTCGCCAATCACTCTAAGATTATCAAATGCGGCAATAATGCTTACTGAGGAATTTACTGAGGTGAAAATGTGCCGACGAGAGTGAGAGGAGCAATTGGTGGGCACGACGATGAGTTGAGGTGGACGGCTCTTCAGCCACACTATCGCGAACAGTAGCAATATTTTCTGCAGTACGAACATGCACTGGTGTTTTCACATCTCCTACAGACCTGGTTTTCTCAAATTTTTGCTCAATTTGTTGCGATTGTACGCACATTTGGACGATTAAATTGGTCGAAAAAATCACGAAGTGCACAATATGCATTTTGATTTCTTCGCTAATTTTCATTATATGCTGAATTATCATGGTTCAAATTGAGTAAGTCTGAAATTGAGAAATGTCAAATGAAATGCAGAAACAAAACTTGACGTTTAGGTGTGGTTCACATTAAACATCGGAAAGACTTAACGAAATAACTCCGGAACCACTGGGCCGATTTCGTGCAAACTTCACATAAACCAATCCCCAACTTTTACAATAACAACATGAAAATTTCCTGAGTTGTTTTTGTAACTTATTAAAAATGTTACCACCTACAATATACTCTGTTAAAATACACACCTGATATGATAAAAATACATAAGTTTCTAAAATGGTTTGGAAAAAGAAACATTAACCGACCGCCAGTCAGATTTTGTATCCGTATTCTCTCATACTTAATACATTTTGCTTTTGCATGAAAAGGTTTTTCTCATTCTACATCATTTTTCGACATGTCGTAATACATTGCATTACCGTGTAAACTGGCCTTTAGTGGTGACATGAAAGTGTTCACTTCTTTTTATATATACATATAGACAAGGATCAACGGTTGGTGGGTTACAGGCAAAGGCTATGAACCGCCTTCGACTCCTCGCTAGCGATACTAAACAAAATTTGTTGAGTTTATTATTATAACTTTAATGATTCTTTTCACAAGTAAACATATTTTTAAATATAACATAACATAAAATTTATACGATATCAATTTATTAAATATTTGGTTACAAATCATATACAATTCCAAAATAAGAATTTATTAAATCTAATTCTAATTGCCTTCTCCATACAATGGATAAGGGATTGACTTAAACGTCTTTGCTATGTAGTCATCCCATTTACGTTGCCACTTCGTAAAAGCATCAGTTTGTTGTGTTTTAGTTAAGGAGCTAAATTTAAAGGAATTGAAAATTAATTGTTTCAACGTTTTTAAGTCCGCATGAGCTTGCGTCTCAAGGAAGGCTGCAGTAAAATCGTGTGTAAAGGGTTTTGCCATCAATAAAGATGGATAATCCGAGGATATTACTACTCGCTCATTATTGGCCAAAAAAGGTGCCAAGAGATGATTGTGTAAGTCAGATGTCAACTGAAATACCTGATTCGATATAGGAGTAACTTCGATAGCTATATCATATTTCCTTGCATATTCCAATACCGTTGGATGTGTATTTAAAGCATATCCATGCCAAATACGTTTGCTCTTTAGCAATACCGCATCTATTAGGTCTTCGTCTTCCCAGGTGCCGGCCCAATTCGTTTCACCGGCATGATAATGGAATGGAATATGAGTAGGCATCTTTAACAGTTCCTGTACGAAATCTTTAAGAGGGGGTCCCAACTCTTCTTGACCACTCAACTCAAAACCAGCCACAAAATCGGGAAATTTTTCCTGACGAATTAGTGTGGAACTTATGAATTTTTTTTTATTTGTATATCTTAAGAAAACTTACCGTAATTTCCAAACAAGTTTCTATATGTTTTTTGAGAGTAGGAATATCAGCAGGACGTTTGGGTGCATAGATCACTTTGGCTCCAATGAAATCTTGATTCATTTTCATAAATTTTTTCAAAGCTTTTTCGTATATACGTAAAGTATCTTCTGCAGTGTAGGTGGTGCCTTCCAAATCATAAAGCTGTAAAAGGCAGGGACCGAAAATAACTGTTATTTTGAAATTTCAAAACAAAAAAAGCATAAGGAAGTAAATGTCGGAAAAGTAATGTATACCATATTGATTCTTATGAACTAGTCTATAATAAAAAGTAATTTTTTAAGTTTCATATTTTTTTTTTTTTTTTGAGCAAAATTGATTTTTTTTTTTTTATTTTCGTGCAAAAATGATATGTACGAATAACTGTTATTTTTGCTCAGAAAAATAAAAATCAATAAATCACTTTTTGGTCGAAAAATATAAATAAGAAAATAATTGTTATCATCTGACTTTTATGAAAAAGGGAAAATTATTGTAAAAAAAATTATAGAAATAAATTCTTAAGACCGTTGGCCGATTGTGAAACATAAACCTATGTAATTTTAAAATAAATTCACCCTAAAGCTATTCTGTATTTCAATCTCCCTTTTGAATTTAAGACAATTAAGCTTGGATTTTAAAACTTGTTTTAGTTTGCCATCTCTTTGCACGTTTCCATCACTAAAAACACACATATTGATTTAAAAGAACTTGATTTTCCATATAAAAAAAAACATCCTTTAATTTTGTTAACTGCAGAAAACATTATTTGAATAAACATTAATATCGCACCTGTTCAACAATACTGTCTTAACTCAACTCAAATTTTTTTTCACTTTTTGGAAAAAATCGACAGGCATCATTCATTACCACCCTCTGTAAGAATATTGAGCTATTTTTTCTACTTTTTGGTAAAGAAACGGTTGGTTTAAAAATCCTTTTTCATATGCGTTCATATAAAATTAAAAATAGTTTTGCTTCTAGTGAACATTTTGAAATTTTGATTTAATACAGTACTGTTGAACAAGTGCGATATGTCTCAGTTTAATTGTGTTGGCTCCAAAAGTCTCATAAAAATTTAACAACAATATTTTCGTATCTCACAAACATCTTTGTTTATTCTTTTTCGATGTCGACCAAAACTTTTTGAAAATGATCAGAATTGAAATTTTGAAGTAATAAGTTCCTCATTCAAGCCAAATATTTTGATAGTCAAGCGATTTTAGAGAATCATTTAACTGATACACGATTTACTACTTGTTATTATAACCTAAACATCTAAAGGCACAAAACAATTAAATAAATCAGTGAGTTTTCCTTTTGTTACTTTTAATAATGAGGTACAACTTTTAGGGCTATTTCTTTTCAAGCATTTTTGGATTAAGAAATAACCCAGCACCTTATTATATGTACAAACTTGTTGTCCTCAAATTTTAAAGAAAATATTTAGCGAGCGTTATAAGAAAGTCAAGTATTTTGTGATGTTTACGGTCATATAAAAAACCACAACTGATATTGCGTTTATAATTTCATTGTTGATTGCAGTGTGTGTGTCAAAACATGCAATCTGAATGATAAATGCGTTACACATTTTTATCTTCTGTGGGCTTTAGGTAAAAATACATTAAAAAAAATGGCAACTCAGTAAGCAAGTGCTAGTGTGGCAAGTTCGCCCCCCCCCCATAGCCACAGATCTGTATCACTGCAACGGGCTTAGGTTTACATTACTGTAGCTCGGTAAATTTTGTTAGAATTTCCCAAAACAAAAGTCGTCGACTTTAAAACGATTTTGAACAATTTTGACCGAACAGACAGGTAACTTTCTTGCTCAGTAGTGGTACAACTGATACAGTAGAATAAATAAAGCTTTATGTATTTATTTATTTATTTGCCTGATCCTGTTTTGTATAAATGGTTTTTACTGCAGTTCCTTAATGAGTTTTAAATTATTTTACATTAATTTTCGAAGTATTATGAGACCAAATTGGAAAACCGTCAGTTGTAACTTTAATACACTGCCACTATTATCTGGGTGTACAGGTATAATCTAAAATCAATCATTTAAATTTCATATTCTCGATCTGTAAAGTTATTTGGGTTAGTCTTCTACATATCTCTATAGTTTTCATTTGTGTCCTTCTTCTTGGCTCCTTTTATTCTATCACGTATTTTTTTCTTACATACTTACAGGTGGCAAAGTAGAACGGAATTCTAAATATTGTACACCATCAGCCAGAAACTCTTGTAAAGAATCCAAAAAAAAATCCTCAAATACATAACGGTAGAGCATCAAGCCACTGATAAGTTTAGATATTTTAACAAGTTTTTTCCGAATTTCATTGGGATCTCTTAATTTTGGCACGGAATATAATGTTAATTCTTTACGCAATCTTTTGTCAACTTTTTCATTCCCAGATTCTTTTCTAACTTCAGACAACAATTTCCAACTGCAGTTAATTTCGTTTTGCGGTAACGGTGACATTTTTGAGAATTTAAATTGCACCGGCTTTTGATTATCACTGTTTTCGCACATCCATAAATCTTCTCGATAAGTAAGGTTTATAACACATTTTGTACTACACAATGCTGTATCGTGGGCATGCAATACACCTCCTTTAGGCATATTTAAAAAGAAATTAAAAAGAGTCGAGTTTTCTATTATCTCCAATACTTTTAAGATATTATGGGAAGGATTAAATAATTTGGGATTACGCAAACCCTCTGCATATTCTTTTCTTTTCTCGGTCATAATAATTTTATTCGCTACTAATTCTTCTGCTGTTAAATTCATTGTTCCACCAAACCCATTTATTAGTTCCTGGTCAAGGATTGAATTACGTAACCTTTGATACTGTCTGAAGGGATCACGACCGAAAGGATTATAATCGGGATCCGGAGAAGGGAACTTGTGAGCTCTACAGTTAATTGCCAACAGAAGGACAGCTGGTGCCCAAAGGAATTTAATAACTTGCATTACAATTTTAATTTTATTTTTTACTTATTCCGGGTAACTTTTGTTTAATTGAATATTTTTTTCTGCGGCTTGTCTTCTTAAATGTAGCTTTTAGGAAACTACTTATTTATTACTGATGTAGTACTGTCGTCTGCACTTCTTTATATACCTCGGCGGTTTCAATACTTCCGGTAATTCTACAATTTGTTCAGCTATTTAAATTTTTAATTAGTTTTGTTGATTTTTGTTTTATACCCATAAAATTAATTTTCAACCTAAAACTTTTCAGTTTAAATCTTCTAAATTTTAAATAATTTAGTTTAATTTACACAAGTGTCGAATGTTATTTTGGCCTTACATTATTAAGCTAAAAAAGCTTTTTCACAAACACGACCGAACTTTGTTGAGAAGTGGATACAGGGTGTTTTTTAGGGTGGGGACGGGGAGGTTGAATATTATTATTTACGTACTTATTTTGCTACAATGTTAATGTATTTTTAACTTAATTCAATGTTTGTGTATGTTTTCAAATTACGCTCTTTTTTCAACAACGTTAGCTGATGCCGTAAGCTTGTAGTGAGTGGACGTACGCTGGATCCTCATCGTTTTAAAGTTAAAATTCAGATGTGTATACTGGTCGCAACGAATTTGGAATTTTAAATATTCCTTTGTCAACAGCTACGTGATGTATACTCACAACGTGCTCCATAAAGTTCAAAACCACAAAAAACGGCGAGAATATCTGAAAAATCTTCATTAATCTTTCGTGGCTCCCTATTTAAAAGGCAGATTCGAGACACCTCCCTTGCAGGCCTTAAGTAAGGAAAAAAATCAAAATAAAATACCTAATCGAAAAGAATCCGTCTAAAATGTTGTCAAAGGACCAAAAGAGCGTAGAATGTGTCATATCTGTCCCTATAGCAAACTCAGAATGACGAGAAGTACTTGTTCTATATGCCAGAAAAGCATCTGTTGTGAAAATAAAATTGAAATTTGTGTCTAATGCGTAAAATATGGCTAATAACTAAATATTTTTTTCCTTTTGTATTATTTGCACTGTGCAAGAAATTGACACTTTTTTTGAGACAAGCCGGGCACATGGCGTTGTCTGTTTTTTCAACTAGCATGGTGTTGTTTTTAAAGGCTGAAAAAGAAAAAAGTAATTGATTTTTTACCTTTTAAGATTTCGTTGTGTTTAAAAGTAAATTAATTTGAAAAACAAAAAAAAGGAGTTCAAATTCGTAACAAATTTTAGAGAGAAAAATAATTTTTATTCTTTATATTTTATTTATTTTTAATAAAACGCTTAACTAAAACTGTTTTTGTTTATTTTTTACCTTAAAAATCGTTCCGCTAGAATTTATTTTTTAAAAAGTTCGTCGATTCGACAAAGAAAAACCTTAATGTACTAAAATGAAGAGTAATCTTTCAGGGTTAAATGTGCCAAATTCCCATTTCATACTGTTGATAAACTGAAATTTATTGTTAATGGTATGAGCAATTCCAATGCGCATTTCACTGGTGACTTAGGCCAGATCATCAGGAAACTGCATCCAAAGATTTTAGAAAAACAATAACTATTCTACAAATAAAACTGTTAAGCGAATTAGAACACCAGTTTTACTTGTAACAATTTCAAAGCTTAAACAAAACAACAATAACACAGTACAACATTTTTCAGGTGATTGATTCGGGACTCAATTCTTATAATTGTTAATGAAAGAAGACCCAAAAAAAAACTTCTGCATCATTAGTTTGGTCAAGGTGGCTCAAAAAATCATTTAAAAATTAATTTGAAGTTAGTAAGTATCGTATAGGGGCATTTGTCAAGTTTTAGGCTCTTTTGTTTATCATAACTCGAGAACCACTAGTCCGAATAAGCTGAAAAAAATTTAAGAATTACAATTCCTTTAATCTGTTCATACAACGTTTCACTACATAAGCAACAGTTTCGCAGTTATAAATAAATGTACGAAGAAAAAAAATATATTTCGCCCAAAAAATTAAAATTTTTTATTTTTAATTTTATTGCGCCAGTTCAGTTTTATTTACACTGTCACATGCATATTAGTTCTCAAAGTTTTTCTTGAAAGTTAAAAAATTAATTAACAAGGTCTCGTTTAAATATGCTAAATTCCCATTTCATACTATTGATAAGCTGAAATATATTGTTGCTTGTATTTAACATTTTTAGTCTTTCTTTAAAAAAAAATTTTTTTAATGGGCTCAACCTGTAGTTTTAATAATTATGATAGTTCACTATAATTTTGTTATAGAATTATGTGATTCTTAAATTAAAAACAGCCTACGAATATTGTGAACATGCTTTATTTTTTGCTACCTGTTTATTTTTACACCGACATATAATACGTAATGCTTCTCCATGCTTCAAATTCCAATCATAAACGAAGCAACTGCTTCGCAATACAAAATTTCGAGAGTGAAGCAAGTAGATTCTCGAATATTTCAGAGTTGTCAGCTTAGTGCGTTTCGCACCATTCTTGGTGCTTTGTTAAATTTGTTCTGCGATAACAATAATGGTGAAAATATTAACTTTATTAATTTGGAATAATTATTTGAAATGTTTGATCTCTTTTTAAAAAGTTTTAAACAGAATTTATTTAATTAATTTGTAAAAATGTATCACCTTGAATAAATATTATGTATTTAAATACAAATTTGTTTATTTACTTTATAAAGTTTTTGGGTTTTCATTTTTAACTATGTATAATGTAAAAGGCTGCTTATTGTTATATTTTTAATATAAAAATATTAAACTTCTGAAAAAAAAATTATTTTTAAAATTATCATATATAAATACGGGAACAACTTTTTCGTGGTTGATTTTGAAGTATCTTATTTTAATGAAACATATATCGTTTTAAAGGTTTTTTGTGTGTAGATATGCACAATATATTTTTTTCTAAATTTTTCTCTTAAAATGTGAACGTTTTTGTTGTATAACGAACAGGTTCTCTCGAAAGTAAATGTAAAGTGGTCGAATTTCGGCCACCGAGCGATCCTAGTTTTCATAAAACGATAAATACTGAACCATTGTTAATTTTAAATCCCTACTAGATATTTATAGTTGATCTCTTTTAAAAAAAATTTTTATATATTTAATGTAATTAACAAAAATGTTTCTAGTACATATGAATACCGAGTCGAATTCAACAAGGCAAACTCGTCGCTACAACAATCACAACTCTAACAAATATAACAGGAATTTTGTTAATTTAACAAATCCAATTTGTCAAAATAGTTGTTTACAAAAAGTGTGATGAAAACATTAATAAATAAAATTAATTTAATTGATTGTTTTTATATTTCAATTTTTGTTTTTCATGATTTTGAAGATATTGGAACAATTTAAAGGGGATAACTAAAATAAAAGCTAATACTTTGTAAATTAGGGTTTTTCCTGGGGGTTTCCCGTCCCGGGAATTTCAATTATTTTATTTTCCGTTTTCCCGGGATTTTTGTTGCGGGATCCCGGGAAATAAAAGTTCCTCATAGTTTCAGAAAAAAACTATTTATACTCTGAAATTTAGTTTTCTATTCTCTAAAAATTAGCACCTGTTGATGGGTTGTCGATTAGATCAATAACAAGAAGTGAGTACGTTCGTAAATCAATGTCTACTGACGCAATAAATCTACCAAAAGCGGAATGTGCCGTGCAACAGTTATTAACTAATAAATTTTGTGAAGTGAAGAGTTATTAAAGAACATAAATTCAAAATAAGATGCAGGCAGTACATTTTAATTGTCCATGGACAAGTCTTACAAATAGGAGATATCCAAAAATATCGCTCCTTTATTGCAGCAAAGTCATATCTACAAAATGACAAAATGCGATTTAAGTTAAAATGTACCGATATAAAGATACATATATTTTGCTATAACTTCGGTTTAGTTGGAGATAAAAACCGATGTTTTGTTACGAGAAAGTAGAAGGATCACTTTGCTTAATTAACTTAAAATTAAAAAAAAATAAAATTTAGAGATATGACGATATGTTTATAAGGTGATAAACATAAATTTGTTTCATTTTGTGACGGCTTATATAACTTGGAAGTGCTGGGAAACAGAAATAAAAAAAACCTATGGAAACTCGTGTAAGATACTACAACATACAATTTTAAAACCACATTGCCCTAAAGATTACAGGTGGATCTTGTAAGAAGAAGTCCGTTTGATGCTATTTTTTGCATCTACCTTGTCATACATTTGGCTGATATAGACGTTGTTTATAAAAAAGAAAAATTACTTCGGATTGCGAATTAGAAATATGCAACAACTTTAAACATTTGCACTTTAAACTATTTGTCCAATCTCGGTAAAAAAGTGAACGAAATGTTTCGGAAACATGGTAATAAGTAAATAAAATAAGAAATATACTCTTTGCCGACTTTCTAAACGCATTGAGTGTGTCTTAATGTTTTTTCCTAAGCTGTTAAAAAATGTTAATATATTTATAAAACATATTTATTCAAAAAGGAGCTAATTGCAGACTCTGGTTTCTTTCCTGCAGACAAGCATAAAGCTTCGCGGGATAAGCTAGGAAATTATAAAAAAAAAAAAAAATATTGTATCTATATGTAACATAACTAAAATTTCAAGCTTGAGGTCTTTTTTAATTTTATACAAAACGTTTATTTTAACCAATATTTCGGCACTTCCTTGAGTGCCTTCTTCAGGGTTTTTTCTTTTTTTTCTTATTTAACAAAATAAAATGACAAATAAAAAAATTTTTCAATTAAAAAAAAAATTTAAATAAAAAACCTTTAATTAATTTTTGGGAGTACTTTGGCATTTCTTTTACTTACTTTGTAAACAAGTTCCCTTACGCTTTTTAAAAAAAAAGTTTTTTTCATTAATTTAAAACAAATTTACTTTGTATTATTTATATGGAGCGGGATCCCGGGAAATTTAAAAATTGTTCCCGTTTTCCCGGGAATCTAAGAACCTAAGAATCTAAGAAAAAAACTCTATTTCTGACTCTAAATCAGTTTCAAATATCTTATCAAATAACACTGGTTGGTTGGTTGGTTAACGTGGTAGCACGCATAAGTTCAGGCGTGCAGCAAGTAGAGCCGACAGTGGCTCCGTTTTGACACCACACAACTCGTCAAGAAATTAGAACCCCTCGATCAAACTTGACCCAGGGGCAATGCCGAGGTGGCTAGAGCCAGCCCGTTGCGTTGAGATATTTCAGCAGGCTGTTGAGTCCCACCCGCGATATCTCCGAGAGTCCCTGTAGAAGGTAATTCCCAAATAGTCTATGTCGCATTGAGTTAAACGCCGGGCAATCACATAGAAGATGAAATACTATCTCCTCAGTTCCAGGTTCCCTGCAGCTGCGGCAGCATACATTGAAAGGGAGGCCGAGTCTCATAGCGTGCTTGCCGATCGTCCAGTGACCAGTAAGCACGTATGTAAGTTTTGACGTGTCCTTCCGACTGAATTTGAGAAGTCGCTCAGAGCGACCCATGTCATATGTGGGCCACGTTTCCTTGGTAGCCCTGCAGCCATCTAGTTTCCTCCATTTATCGTCAGCCATATCCAGATAGTGCCTGAAGATTTCGCTCTTGATAGTTCCCAGGGGTGTTGCGACTGGCACAGCCTGTGAAATATCAAGAGCGGCTCCAGTTTTGGCCAGCCCATCCGCCTGTTCATTGCCATAATGGTCCCTATGCGCAGGGATCCAAATTAAGGTAATGTCAGATAGACTGCCCATTCTGGACAGTTCTTCCCTACACTGGTTGACGAGTATGGATGTTGTTTTGTGTGACTCCAGTGACATCAGAGCTGCCTGGCTATCGACGAAGATACCAATTTTGCCGCTGATGTTCCTACCGTATAGCGTTCTGCATGCCTCTCTGATCGCCAGTATTTCAGCCTGAAATACGCTGGCCCAATCCGGCGGACGAAAAGAGAGGTTCACAAGTAGTTCCTCCGAGAAGACCCCGGAGCCGACACCACAAGTCATCTTTGACCCATCCGTGTAAACCCTCGTGCGGTATTCCCCGGCCAGGATACCCCTGCTCTATTCCCGTCTTGACGGGAATATGACCTTGAATTTCCTATCAAAGTCCATGCGGGGTATCATATAGTCCGTTGGTCGTTTCAGAGATGTGGGTTGCTTCTGTAAGATCCTTGCATGACCGTACGTCCTCGCCTTCCAACATCCCGATGAAGAGAGCCTGACCGCGCTATTGACGGATATGGCCATAAGGTGTATTTCAATTGGAACAAGGTGCAGTATAGTGTTCAGAGCCTCTGAAGGACTAGTGCGTAGAGCGCCTGTTGCTCCAATGCAGGCTGATCTTTGTACTCTGCCCAGCTGAACCTACTTGACAGTTTTTTGACCAAATGAAAAAAAAATTTTCCGCTGAATCCGAATATGAAGTCAGAATTGTCAAAATTTTTGAATGTCACATGTCACTAAAAAAAAAAGAAATACATAATCCGTTTAAAATTTTTGAAGATATTTGCATTTCAGTCACATCATCTTTTTTAAAAACACAAATAACGGTTATTTTGGAATATCTCAAAAACTGTTCTTTTTGGCAATTCTGACTTCATATTCGGATTCAGCGGAAAATTTTGCATAAAGATTAGTTGTCAGATTTATTTGGTCACGACTTTGTAAAAAAATTAAAGATTTTTATGTATTAAAAATTCATAAAAAATAAATATTGCACGCAAATCGCAGCTGATAGAAAAAAGGAAGTGCAGTTTTAAAATCAGCGACATTGAATTGGTAAAGAACCTCATCAAATTTTCTAGCAACACAAAAAATGTTTATCTTTGATCCCTCGTGTTATACAACTTATAAAATAAAATCTTCTTAATTTATACTTTTATGGCAGTTTCGTAATGGTAGAATGCTTTTCAAATGGGATGAACTTAATTTACTACGTAGCTTAGAACAAATAAATTTGAAATCCGAAAAAATTTGTTCGCATTGGTAAGTAGGGCCGAATAAAGAGAGGAGAGATTTTTTTTAAGTTCAGGATAGAACTCGCCATCCAAGTCTTTCCAGAACTCTACAATATTATTTTTGGCTGGAGCATTTACTTCGCTCGTAGTATGATTAGTTCTGATTGAATATTAAATTCGTTGTTGCTTATATCGCAACGAAAATGATTTTCGAAAAGATCTTGTAAAATTAGTCCCCTTTTAGGCAGGCAAAGTTTACTTTGACAAAGTTTTTTGAATTCTCTTTTAAACTTTTGTTCGGCGTTTAGATTGACAAAGTATTGTTTTCTTTTGTTTGAATATATTAAGTAAGCAGCGTTGCCAGAGTGATGATTTTATCATATTTTTTTTTTTTTTTTTTTTTGACAAAACAAAGCAAACAGCAAATTCGTTTTCTTAAATCCACTAAGTTGTCAAACCTTTTTCGCCTTCTTTTTTTAAAAAAACTTTTAAGTATTAAAATTGAATGTATAAATTAAATAAATCTAACTCAACTATAAATTGTAATTGCATAAAATATTCTACCCGTTTCAATCGTAAAAGAATTCATACCAAATTATAGTGAAATATTGCAATTCATACATAAGAGTTGAATGGGAATATTGCATTTAATTTTATTAGTTATGAAAAATTTATTATAAGGTATGTATTTTAAATTCATTTAACAAAAATAAGAACTAAAGAAATCATGAAAATATTCCCTCTTCTTATTTTTGCTGGGTAGAAGTATTTTTTTTATATAAAATTAATTAAAAATTAATAATTAATTAATAATTTTTACTTTTTTGCCCTTGTTATAAAAAATTTCATTTAAGAAAAAAATTTTGTAGATTTTTCTTTTCAAGAAAATCATATTTTAGCCAAATTATGATTTTTTTACCAAACTTTCTGGTAACGCTATATATTGGTATAAAGTTGCAGCCAACTTCAGGTAAAAAATACGAACGAAAAACAAAAGAAATTTGCGAGTACAGCAAAGTATGTACACCCCGCTATTCTCTTTTTCCCCTCCCTTCTATAAACTCAAGACTTTGCAAAGAAAACTTTGCCTGTCTAAAAGGGGACTTACATTCCCCACTACAATTGATTGGAATTCTTCCAACATTAATTGTAGTTGTAAGTAGGTTAAGAAAAAACAAAACAAAATAAAAACAAAAACAACTCGCTTTATTCTTTTCGCAAACAAAATCAGTTTTTTTAGGCCGTGGGAATACAAAATTTAATTTAAATTCGTGATTAATTCCCAATTTTTATTATTTGATAAAAACACTGAAATTTATTGTTGATGGGATAAGCGTTTTCATTTATGGTTGCTATTTTATTTTATGGTTGCTCAGGCCAGATCATCAGGAAACTTCTTCCATAAAGATTTTAGAAAAACTACAGGGTTTTTATCAAAGAATAAAAATTGGGAATTAAGCACCAAAACCAAAATCATTTAAATTAAATTTTGTATTCCTACGAAAATTATTTTTATTTATTTATTAAATTTCAGCAACCTAGCCTTTTATCCATAATCGGCTTACAAATTTTACTTAATAATAGTGCCAGTAAAATACATCCGTTTTTAACCTCTTATTACGCCTTTGGTTCAATTTTATATGCGTACACATTTTTAGCTTCGGTCAATAGTATAGAAAGGCTTGGGAATCATATCTTGTGCTTATAAAATGGATTAAACCAGCAAAACATATATAATTTTCGCCACATGTTCAGACAGAAACGTAAATTGCACACGCAAATCTAACTATATATACACCATTTTTAGCAATGAATAACCTTTGCGAAGCAAGCGTGCTTGTAAAAATAAATGTAATTAAAACATATAAAAGGTAAAAATTTTATATAAAAACAAACATATGGCCAGAAGAAGAATTTAACTAATTAAAAATTACTGTTAATATTTTAAATTCTTTTTATTGAAATGATACATATTGTAATGTAAATACATATTTGTTAACAATTTTTAAGAGGCACGTTTGTTTAGCAATAATATGTGTATTACATTTTTGTAATATAAATGAGTTTGAAGTACAAAAATGGATTTAAAAAACTTTAATCGCACTATAGAATTATTATCTTGGGATTATTGAATTAAATTTTTACATGACAATGTAAAATTTTCTTATACTTTTATTCGTAACTAGCATTTAACCCACTACTTCGTTAGCGCCTCCTTTTCCTTCGTGGAAAAATTGTATGCCAAAGTTTATTTTTCTAGATTTTAACTTGTTAAAATTCTAGCATTTTACCCGCTACTTTGTAATTGGGCCTTTTCTTTCATGAACATATTTATATGCCAAAGTTTATGTTCCTATAGGAACCTATAGGTTTTAACAAAAAAGTTCCAAAATTTTTCATCTCATAGGTTGGTTGATATTAACACAGGACTTTGCACTTATAATTTTGTGATTCTAAAATTAATAATATATAAAATTCAAAAAGTACCGCTCGTAGAACACAAAAGCAAATGAAAGAAAGTTAATATCCCGTATTATACTTTTTGATACTTTTTTCATCCCATTTATGTATCACAGTGACTTTATAATTTTATATAATATAGATAGATGGAGAAAATTGTTTTGAAAAAAGTATCAAAATTAGGAAAGATTTTCACACTTTAAACGTTCGAATTTCGAAAAAGTACCAAATCTGGTTTTGTATTCTTGAGATAAGCTACGAATGTGATATAATTTGTATTTGTCCTTTCACACCCCAAAAATGCCGTACATCAAAAAAGTACCAGACATCTGTTGTTTGTTTTTATAATGAACAATAATAAGTATTCAATTTTTTGTATCTCTTTTAGTTAATGAACAGCAATAAGTGTTAATTATTTTAAACTCTTTTTGAGTTTAGGAGGTATGAGGTCCAAATGTCAACCTTTTTAGCTTCATACGCTTATACTCTGCGATGAAAGATAAATAGATGGAGCAAATTCTATTGAAAAAAATAACAAACATGTACAATTTGCATCCCTAAAATCTTATATAATTATTTTTTATTTTTTAAATTAATTTAATTTTATTAAATTTCCTGAAGATGCTAACCAAAGGTTAGCGAAATATCGAAAATAAATAATTAAATATTATAAGACCTAGAGCTTAATTTAAAAAATAAAAAATAATCAGTTATAGTAAGTTTGGTTGGTTGGTTTTTAAATATTTAAAACAATTACAAATCTATTACTATTGCATTAGCATTGAATCGCGACTAATGCAATAGAAAGCCTTGGTTTGTAGAGCGAGGCTTTAAAACTCGGCAGACGAGCAAATTATGCCCTTTATTTGAGTTCAGTAAAAGAAGAATGAATTCTTGTGTCTAAACTGAGACTAACTTTTATTTACAAATTTTACAACTTATATACTAATTTACAAATTATCTGACACATCTTGCATTTCATTCATACATCCAAAATGCCCAATGTAACATGGTGTTCAACTTTTTGTTCATGTTACAAAATGCATTTACTGATCGACTGACTAATCAGCACAGTCATTATTTTTAAACAAATTGCATTTCTCCTATTTAAGGTATTAAAAAAAAAAAATATAAAAAGAAATTTGATTTGCTATTGTTACCCCTTAAGTACGGTCAAGTACCTGAAGCGATAAACTATAAGTGGAGCAAGTGAAAATACTCATGTTTCACTTCGCTGTAGGTATTTTGGTATACGTATGAAGTGCAAGCATTTGTTTACCATATGTGTCATAATGTTTACAATTAATATTTTCTGTTATTTTGCTTACAAAAATATTGTGTAATGCTTTTGTGGAAATGAAAAAATAAGTGTACACTACACCTTACCCTTAAGATAAATTTTATGAGATTTTGAATAAATTTAAATCTGAATACAAATTAATAGTTTTAAAAATTTTTTTTGTATATGGTTAATGCATTTTTAGTAAGTATTATAAATAAGAATATATACTTATATCTACTTTATTTCATGATTTTTTTTTTTTTTTTTGTATAATTTTAATGAGTTATTATGGAATATTCGTTCTTTATTATTTATTTCTAGTATTGAATTACAATTTTGTCTTTCTAGTATTCTATATGGACCAATGTAGGGACTCTGATTTTTCTTTCTACTTTCTAGTTTTACTAATACTAAGTCTCCTACATCAAATAAACTTTTTATAATTTTCTTATCATATTCTAATTTTGATTTTTCTTTTGCTATATTTATCAAATTTTTTGCGTTATCTAATGCTCTCTTAATCCTAGTCCTAAGTTCATTAGCATAATTTTCCAAATCATAAACTTTAGTGTTAGTGCATAATGCGTCTGTGGGCAGAGTTGGTAATTTGCCAAAAATTAACTGGTATGGAGAATAATTGCTATTTACGTGAGGTGTGGTATTATACGCAAATGTATAATAAGGTATCCACTTGTCCCATTCTAAATCCTCAACAAAGTTTAACATATATTCATTTAATACTCTGTGATTTCTTTCTAGTGTTCCTATAGACTGATGGTGATATGGTGCTGAGAATTTCTGGTCTATATTTAATAGTTTGCATACTTCATTCATTGATTCATTTTTGAATTCAGTGCCTCTATCTGATTTTAATACTTTAAAGCAACCATATTGTAAAATAAACTGTTCTACAAGAGTTTTAGCTATATTTTTTGCTTCTTTTGTTTCCATAGGGTATGCTACAACATACTTTGTTAATTCGCATTGCATTGTTAGTATATATCTATAATTATTAGAAATTCTTAACGGTCCTACTGTATCTATTTCTATTATTTCAAAACTAGTATTTGGGGTTTCGGTGATATTCATTTCCTCCCTAATATGTTTTGTTTGCTTATTTCTTAAACATTTATCGCAATTTACAACGTAATCTCGTACCATTTTTCTCATATTTTTCCAAACATATCTTTGTTTGAGTCTTAGTACAGTCTTTCGAATGCCTAAGTGTCCTGATAATGGTGAGTTGTGGAATTCTTCAATTAATTTGTTTTGTAATTTCTTATTTTTAATGTACTGCAAAGGTTTATACAAGATGATATTCAAGTTAATGTTTTTATATTTTTTAGATTTTATCAATCTTTGGTATACCTCATCATAAATTCTTTTCATATATTCTACTGATATCAGTTTGAAAATTTCATCGTCGCTAGCTAATGCGAGATCTTTAATATTCTGCTTATGCATATAGATTATCAGCTTCTCTAGAAACAAAACGTATGTTGCAAGAGCATCACTAATATTCATATGATAGCTATTATTTATACAGTCAATGGTACCATTTAATTTATCATCATTGATAATTTTAAATTTCAATTTGTGCACATTTTTAATATCCCATATGTTTGTATATTTTTGTTGTTGGGATATGTTTTTCTCATCTGTGTTGTTTTCAGTTATTTTGCCATTTGCGTTCATTCCACGCGTAATTGCTAAAATTTTTGTTGGTTTGGAATAATCGTCTTCTATTGGAATCATGTTTTTTAGTATATCAGAATCTATCTTAATTCTAGATAAAGCATCAGCATTTGTATTAATTCTTCCTTTTTTGTATACAATTTCAAAGTCATAATCTGATAAATCAATCCGTACTCTAGTTAATTTAGAAGAGGGGTTTTTATGAGTAAAAAGTGAAACAAGAGGTCTGTGGTCAGTTACTACTATAAATCTTCTACCATATAAATATGGTCTAAAGTATTCTATGCCCCAATGTATAGCAAGTAATTCTTTTTCTATCACAGGTTTATTAATTTCGTGTTTATTCAAAGTTCTGCTAGCTTAGGTTATTGGCAAATCTGTTCCTATTTCTCTCTGTGATAAGATTGCACCTAAAGCATAATTTGAAGCATCTGTTGTTAGAATGAAAGGTTTTTCAAAATCCGGATATTGTAATATTGGTGAACTAATTAATTTTTGTCTTAATATGTTAAAAGTTTGTTGACATTCATCTGTCCATTCAAATATTTTTCCTTTCTTTGTTTGATCATTCAGACATTTTGTTAATGTAGCGAAATTTCTTATAAAACGTCTATAGTAATTACAGAAAGCTACAAATCGTTTTACCTCGCTAGCATCTTTGGGTATTGGATAATTTTGTATTGCCTTGTGTTTTGCTGGGTCTGTTTTGATACCTTCTTTTGTTATTAGATGACCTAAATAAACAACTTCCGACTTTAAAAATACACATTTTTTTGCGTTCAATTTTAAATTGTATTTTGATAAACGTTCAAAGACCTGTCTCAGATTGTCATTGTGATGTTTCAAACTACATCCAAAAATTATGATGTCGTCCACATATAAAAATGCTTTACTATCGAGACCTGAAAGTGCTATTGTTAGCATACGTTGGAAACTATTTGATGAAATTTTAAGGCCAAAAGGTAGTCGTTTAAACTGATAGTGACCGTTTGATGTGGAAAATGCAGTTGGTTTTCTTGATTCTTTATCTAAGTTAATCTGATGAAACGAGCTTGTCATATCCAGAGTTGAAAAATATTTTGCTCTTCCCAATTTATCTAATACATCTTCAATTCTTGTAAGTGGAAATTTATCGTTAACTATTTTCTTATTTAATTGTCTAAAATCTACTACAAGTCGCCATTTCTCTTTGTCTCCATTGCTTTTCTTTGGTACAACAAGTAATGGTGAGTTGTAAGGACTGGTTGAATGTTCAATAATATCGTCATCAAATAATTTTTGAACTTGTTGATCGATTTCTTCTATCTGAGTTTGTGGAAGTCTATAGTTTTTGATGTAAACTGGTGTTTCATCGGTTAAATTAAGATGTTGTGTATAAAAGTTATTTGCTGTTAAAACATCTCCTTCTAAGTGAAATATGTCTTGATAGTCTTTAAAAATGTTTATCAATTCATCCGTCGCTTTACTGTCAGTATTGTCAATTTTTAACGTTTGTAATAGTTTGCTAAATCTGTCTTTATTGTTTTGGGATTTAGTGAGAAAAACGTTTTTATTTAATGGTTCAATTTCAAAATTAACATTTTTTAATATTACATCTTCATCTGTTGTATTTAGAAATTTAACATGAGTAATGCCTGATCCTGGAACTATTGTATTCCCTATAAAAATTCCTGACTCTAATTCTTTACTTAAAATAATACTATCTTCCGTTAGATTTAATTGTACTGGACATATTAATTCAGATCGTTTCTCTATTTTAATGTACATAGTAATCTCTATTTATTGTAGATCTCATGGGAATTGTAATTTCTGTTTCTTGTAAAGTTAATGAAATCGTGAATGTTTCATAATCAATTTTGCATAAAAATGTTGTGAAAAAGTCTCTTCCTAAGATTCCGTCCGTTGGTATTGGAAAATTATCATCGACTATGTGGAAATTGTGTTTTGATTAAATTATATGATAATTTAAAATTTAATTCTGTGATTCCAATAGATCTTATCTTTTCGTTTGTTATACCAGAAAATGAACATGATTGTGTTTTATCAATAAAAAGGTCTTCATTTAATTTTCCTAATTTACATAATGAAATATCAGCCCCTGCATCTATTAAAAATGTTAAGCTCGTTTTTGTTCCTATGTCTAATTCTATATAATTAGTAGTGTTTTTAGAAATAGAAAAAATTTTATTTAATTCTGCTCCGGAGGATGAATGATTAAATTTTGATTGTTCATCTCCGGGCCTTCGGTGTTTTCCTGAACTACATGTACGCTATTTCCATTGTTATTTCGGTTTCGTCTACCATTATTATTGTTGTTTTGTCTATTGTTGTAATGGTTATTATCATTCCAGGTATTATTATTATAATTTCTATTATTATTTCTATGATTATTATTATTATTTCTATTATTATTTCTGTTATTGTTATAATTCGAATTTCTATTATTCTGATTCGAAATATTGTTTCTGTTATAATTATTATTTCTAAAGTTATTATTTTTATTATTGTTTTTATTATTCCGCTTATTTAAATTGTTTCCATTATAAAAATATAATACTTGATTTTCATTACTAGCAAAGTCTTTTTCTAGTTCTATTGCAAGTTGTACAGCTTCATTCAAGTCCTTTGGCTTAGAAGCAAAAATTGTTGGCTTAATATCTGCATTAAGACCATTTTTGAATATATTCAATGCATAAGTATTATTAAGAGAAATAATTGTGTTTTTCTGTATAGCATTGCATTGCGGTATTTCGTGTATTTGCAGTTCATTCAGTTCAGCAATCATTTCTAAAAGCTTCTCGTTATATGTTTGTATTTTCATGTTCTTTTGCATGAATCTACTCAAAGTTAGTTGTATTTGAGCTATAGTTTTTGTAGACTTATATCTTGATTGAAGTGAATTTTTAAGGCTATTGAAATCATTAATTTCTGTAGCACTTATAGCAGTTCTAACGCTTGGTGTTAATTTCACATTAATAACAAAATCTATGAGTTGTATTTTCGCGTCAGTTGTTAAAGAATTGTAAATTATTTCAACTATTTTCAAAAATGATATTAAATCTTTGAAATTTCCAGAAAATTCTGGTATACTTTTCAATGATAGTTCTAAATTGAATGATGCCATTTTAACTGTAGAATTTGAACTTGAACTTGAATTTTCAGGAGTTAAGTTTGAGTTTTCAGTAGATACGTTTGAATTTTCAGCCTCTCTTTCTGAATCTGACATACTTTGAGTTGATTCTGTATCTAATCTTTCTAATTTTTGCTTTTTCATAAAGTTTGTAAAATTTCTCTATAAGTTTTTCTTTTATTTCTTTACCAATGCTAAATTCTACAAATTGTTTTTCAATTAACTCTACCTCTTTTAATTTTAAAATTAATGTTTTTTCAGTATATCCTCTGCTACCCGATTTTCTCAAATTAATGATAATTCTAGTCAACCTATCTATTAATTGGTCCATTAACAATACATTTTAGAATTTTTTAATTATTGCTTTTTTTTTGATATTTAATTTTATTTAAACAATGTTGTTGTTTACTTTCTTATTGACATATTTTTTATAATAACTATTTAGTTTTGAAATACATATGCTCAAAATCAATATAAAAATTATAGCTAATACTACAATCCAATGTTTTTCATCGTTAGTGTGTTTGGGTTTTTCAGTATTGTTGCCTATTTCATAGCCAGCAATTGCTACTAAAATTGCGTTACTAACTTTACTCCACCAACCCATTTTGATGTTTTTATTTATGTATGTGCATTAGGGGTATAACCAAAAAAAATACCCATCACGACGGGGTGGCCACTGATGTATATATCATGAAAACAGTTTTTTGAGAACAATTTGGATAAAAAACCTCCCCCCCAAACCGTTTTTTGTAAAAGCTTAAAACTAAACAATTGGGATTGTGAGGTTGGTACCATTTTGTTCAAAAAAGGAGTTTCCTTGTTATTTTAACATACTTTTAACTGTTTAAATGTTGTATAATTGGTGGTATAAGTCTTATTTGTGAAAAAGCATAAAAATATAAACGAATGGTTTGTGTTTTAACAATAAGGATATTGTATTTGTAATAAACAAAAAAAAATCCAAATACTAAACTTCAAAGTGATTTGGGGGGGAACTTTTTTAACGCCCGCGAAAAAGTGACCCCACTTTTCATCATAGATTTTCATGGTCTATATGGCATGGATAGGTATTTTTTGATAATTTAAAAAATTGTTCAAAAGTTATATCCCTAATGTGCATGCTTTATTTTTGTATAAATATGTATAAATTTTTAAAAAAACAATTTTTGTGCCTACTTTAAGTCATAATAATGAAATAATTGTTTTATATATGTAAATTATCATTATAAAATATAATTTTTGCTGCTTTTTATTTTTCTAACTCTTTTAATTTGTTGTAGAAGAGTTTCTTTTGCGGTCCACTGCTAAGGCTTATTAACCGCCTTAATTCCGCTTTTTCTCTATTGAGCCGCTTCTTTTTGCCGCCCTTCGTCTTCTTTTTAGTTGGAGTTACAGGTGGTACTGGACGCTGTTTTTTCGACTTGTTTCTCTCAAGATATTGTTCTATTGTAATTGGCTGTGGTCCACAATGCTTTGGGGTAGGTATGTAAGGTGGTGCCTGAATTTCCACGCCTTCAGTGGGATTGTACTCCTCCACTGCCAATCTGTTAACCAAATCTTCGAAAAGTTTATGAAAATCTTCGTCCATTTAAAAAGAAAAATTCCAGATATGTTGGCAGGATCGCCATATAGTAAGTTTGGTTGGTTGGTTTTTAAATATTTAAAACAATTACAAATCTATTACTATTGCATTAGCATTGAATCGCGACTAATGCAATAGAAAGCCTTGGTTTGTAGAGCGAGGCTTTAAAACTCGGCAGACGAGCAAATTATGCCCTTTATTTGAGTTCAGTAAAAGAAGAATGAATTCTTGTGTCTAAACTGAGACTAACTTTTATTTACAAATTTTACAACTTATATACTAATTTACAAATTATCTGACACATCTTGCATTTCATTCATACATCCAAAATGCCCAATGTAACATGGTGTTCAACTTTTTGTTCATGTTACAAAATGCATTTACTGATCGACTGACTAATCAGCACAGTCATTATTTTTAAACAAATTGCATTTCTCCTATTTAAGGTATTAAAAAAAAAAAATATAAAAAGAAATTTGATTTGCTATTGTTACCCCTTAAGTACGGTCAAGTACCTGAAGCGATAAACTATAAGTGGAGCAAGTGAAAATACTCATGTTTCACTTCGCTGTAGGTATTTTGGTATACGTATGAAGTGCAAGCATTTGTTTACCATATGTGTCATAATGTTTACAATTAATATTTTCTGTTATTTTGCTTGCAAAAATATTGTGTAATGCTTTTGTGGAAATGAAAAAATAAGTGTACACTACACAGTTAAACAAGGTCAAATAAAAGCTAAATATATGTTATATAATTTTTATTTCTATGCAAATTGGTTTAAAATCTGGTAGACAAACAAGTTTCAAAATAAAGGTTTTACCCGTTTACTACCTAAACCGGCCGAATTTCGTAAAAGTACCAGACACCTATTTGCTGTTTTTATTTAATGTGTAACGCAGTTTACTTCCCCAGCTGAGGTATGACTCGGTCTGTCCAGGGTCAATTCGAAGGTCTGCTTCCTTTGAAATGAAACACGGGATGTTTCGCGTATGTTCGTTTACAATAATTTTAGCAAAGCTTTATTAACGAAACCTTAATCTACGTAAAATACTTAAATCTACGACGGCTATCTGATGGTTCTGCGCAGCTGCAAGCGGAAACGGAGGCTGGAACGCTAGGCTGGTGGTGGGCTGGACTGTAGAGGTTGCGGGGGTGCACGGATGCGGTGCTGGATTGCTGCCGGACAGTTACGATCTGGTAAAGAGACTGGTGAGTGGTTCTAGATATCAGGTGTTAGTTGACCGATGTGTTCGGCTGATTAACTACGGTTGCGAATACCAACGAAATGCGGGAGCGCTGGCTTTCGGGCAAACTACGATAAATACGGGCTCGGATCAAGTCGGCTAGCAACGAAATTCGGAGGCGCTGGCGGTCGGCTCAACACGACTAACTACGGTTACGAATACCAACGAATAAATACGTTTTCTTTTGAGTCAATTCAAATTGATGTAAATGTAAACAATACAATTCTTTCTCTCCTTACAATTTAC
The DNA here is from genome assembly GCA_949318255.1 of Pollenia labialis. NCBI lineage: Eukaryota > Metazoa > Arthropoda > Insecta > Diptera > Polleniidae > Pollenia > Pollenia labialis. The sequence goes on along the minus strand of OX439140.1, from coordinate 149,543,426 downwards.
CGTCCACCCTCCAATAATGTAAATAGCTTTATTGCAGAGCTTGATCAAATAATAACTAAAAAAAAAGAAAACAAGAGATTATTATTGTTGGAGACATAAATATTGACATAAAAAAACATAATATAACCACAACAAAATATTTGGAAATGCTCTCATCGAATGGTCTACATTGTATGATAAACGAAAGCACAAGAGAAGATTTGAACAAAAATACAAACACTTGCATTGACCATCTGTTTATTAAATATAATCAAACAACAACACAAATCTTTGCATCAATAATAACAACAACAATATCAGATCATTATTCTCTTTTCTGTTCGATTTATAAAGAAAAACAGAGTAAGGAAACCAACATTGCTCCGTGGGCCAAACAAATATGTAATTACAAAGTAAACCAACTAATAAAAGATACACATTGGAACGATATTATACAACATAGTGAAAACACCAACGATATGTACAATAAAATTTATGAAAAGTTCGGTGAAATATACAATAAATCAACAAAATCAATAAAACAAACCAAATCAAGATCAAATAATCCGTGGATAAATGAAAACATTATTAAAGATTGTAACTTTAGGGATAAACTTTATAAAAAATGGAAAAAAAATCCTCAGAACAAAACATATGAAACAAATTACAAAAAATTTAGAAATTTACTAAATAAAAAAATATATAATGCCAAAAATAACTACTACAGAATGAAATTTATAGAAAACAGAAACAATATACGTGTAACCTGGAAATTAATAAACGAGATAATCGGGAAAAAAATAAATAATATAGACAATACAATTATACAAAACTTTAAAAATATAAACTCAAAGACAATTTTGCACAACTTTGCAATCAGCTTTAGTGAAAATGTGCTGAAAATTCTGCATAAATGCAACATAAACACAATAAACAGCATAAATACAACAGTAAGTAACTCGATGTACCTAAATGCCACTAATGAAGAAGAGATATTTAACATATTAAACAATCTCAACGTTAAAAAGAGTGCAGGTTTTGACGAAATACGGCCAAAGGACCTGAAAAATAATGCAACCTACATAACTCCAGTTTTGACAGCTCTTATAAACTCATGTTTAAATGATATGCAGATACCAAATTTATTAAAAATCTCACTCATACGGCCAATATACAAACAGGGTTCTAAAACTGACTATAATAACTATAGACCAATTTCAATTTTATCTATTATTGAGAAAATTATTGAGGAAATAGTTGTCAGAAGACTAAACGATTTTCTAGAAAAATATAAAATTATAAATAAAAACCAATTTGGATTTCAAAAGAAAAAAAATATAAATAAGCTACTTGGTAACTTTTCAAGCCAAATAAATAATTATTTAAGCAAAAACTATCACTGCTTAGCGCTATTTATCGATTTCAGCAAAGCATTCGATACGCTTTCGCATGAGAAATTAATAAATATATTGGAAAGAAATGGAATAAGAGGAAATTGCATGAATTGGTTCAAAAATTACCTAAGCTATAGAACTTACAGAGTAAAAATAAACAACAAGCTCAGCGAAGAAATGGTAACAACTCATGGCGTACCTCAAGGTTCTAAATTAGGCCAGTTATTATATATTATTTACGCAAACGATATGATGAACCAATTAAGGAACTGCACAGCGTATGCCTACGCAGATGACACTGCAATTATTGTAGCGCATAAAAATCTAAATGCCGCTTGTGAAAATATGCAAAGGCAACTTGATATTGTGACAAAATGGTGCCACGATAATGATCTTGTTGTAAACGCAACAAAAACGAAGATCATGCATATTAAACCGCGACATATTTTATACACAAGTATCAAAATAAAATTCCACAATTTAAGTTGCTTACATGCTAACACAAACAATAACATTGATCCAAATGATAATTGTGACACTTACATTGATATGGTAAATACTTATAAATATTTGGGTGTTTTCATTGATCAAAACTTTAAATGGAAAACCCAAATCACACAACTCCAAAAAAAGCTACGTAAAGCAGCGTATATGCTTTTCCATTTAAGCAACTGCGCATCCACAGTAGTGCTAAGGCAAGCGTATTTCTCTCTCGCCGAATCTTACATAAGACATGGCATAACTGCATGGGGAAACGCGAATTCTATAAGACAGTTGCAAAATACACAAAACAGACTACTGAAAATCCTGCAAAATAACCAAAACTACAATAATAACATTAGAAACAATAGCACATTCACTACTAGGAATAATTTAAACCATAACCTACCTAACAGCAACATCAATGTTCCAGCTAATTTAAACAACAACAGCATAAATTACAACAGCGGCGAAGACCTAGCTAAAAATCTAAACGTCCTCAATGTACAAAGTATATACTACACAACTTTAGTCAATGAATTTTTTAATGATTCCCGTTTCCTACAAGCGATCGACCACACACACAACACAAGATCACGTGAAGCCGGTAGATTTAAAGTCCAAAAATATCAGAACAATTACGGATTATGCACCTTAAACGTATCTCTGCCAAAAATAATGAATAAGTTGCCAGCAGATATAATAAGGATTACTAATGAATATAAAAGAAGAAAATTGATAAAAAGACATTTTTTAAGTTCGCAATGAATAAACATCTTGAATATTAAATAGATTTCACTTCTGCAGACAAGCCTCAAGGCTTCGCAGATTTGTTCCTATATAATATTAAAGTAAACCACTTATTGCAAAATTATAATGTTAAGCTTTACATTTGTACTTTTATTATTATTATTATTGTCTAAAAGTAAACAAAGGATTTGAATTTGAAAAAAAAAAAAAAAAAAATGCGGAGGCGCTGGTGTTCGGGCAAAATACGGGTTCGGATCAAGTCGGCTACCAACGAAATTCGGAGGCGCTGGCGGTCGGCTCAATACGACTAACTACGGTTACGAATACCAACGAAATGCGGGAGCGCTGGCGTTCGTGCAAAATACGGGTTCGGATCAAGTCGGCTACCAACGAAATTCGGAGGCGCTGGCGGTCGGCTCAATACGACTAACTACGGTTACGAATACCAACGAAATGCGGGAGCGCTGGCGTTCGGCTCAATACGACTAACTACGGTTACGAATACCAACGAAATGCGGGGGCGCTGGTGTTCGGGCAAAATACGATAAATACGGGTTCGGATCAAGTCGGCTACCAACGAAATTCGGAGGCGCTGGCGGTCGGCTCAGTACGACTAACTACGGTTACGAATACCAACGAAATGCGGAGGCGCTGGTGTTCGGGCAAAATACGGGTTCGGATCAAGTCGGCTACCAACGAAATTCGGAGGCGTTGGCGGTCGGCTCAATACGACTAACTACGGTTACGAATACCAACGAAATGCGGGAGCGCTGGCGTTCGGGCAAACTACGATAAATACGGGCTCGGATCAAGTCGGCTACCAACGAAATTCGGAGGCGCTGGCGGTCGGCTCAACACGACTAACTACAGTTACGAATACCAACGAAATGCGGAGGCGCTGGTGTTCGGGCAAAATACGGGTTCGGATCAAGTCGGCTACCAACGAAATTCGGAGGCGCTGGCGGTCGGCTCAATACTACTAACTACGGTTACGAATACCAACGAAATGCGGGAGCGCTGGCGTTCGGTCAAAATACGGGTTCGGATCAAGTCGGCTACCAACGAAATTCGTAGGCGCTGGCGGTCGGCTCAATACGACTAACTACGGTTACGAATACCAACGAAATGCGGAGGCGCAGGTGTTCGGCTCAATACGACTAACTACGGTTACGAATACCAACGAAATGCGGGGGCGCTGGTGTTCAGGCAAAATACGATAAATACGGGTTCGGATCAAGTCGGCTACCAACGAAATTCGGAGGCGCTTGCGGTCGGCTCAATACGACAAACTACGGTTACGAATACCAACGAAATGCGGGAGCGCTGGCGTTCGGCTCAATACGACTAACTACGGTTACGAATACCAACGAAATGCGGGGGCGCTGGTGTTCGGGCAAAATACGATAAATACGGGTTCGGATCAAGTCGGCTACCAACGAAATTCGGAGGCGCTGGCGGTCGGCTCAATACGACTAACTACGGTTACGAATACCAACGAAATGCGGAGGCGCTGGTGTTCGCGCAAAATACGGGTTCGGATCAAGTCGGCTACCAACGAAATTCGGAGGCGCTGGCGGTCGGCTCAATACGACTAACTACGGTTACGAATACCAACGAAATGCGGAGGCGCAGGTGTTCGGCTCAATACGACTAACTACGGTTACGAATACCAACGAAATGCGGGGGCGCTGGTGTTCGGGCAAAATACGATAAATACGGGTTCGGATCAAGTCGGCTACCAACGAAATTCGGAGGCGCTTGCGGTCGGCTCAATACGACTAACTACGGTTACGAATACCAACGAAATGCGGGAGCGCTGGCGTTCGGGCAAAATACGATAAATACGGGTTCGGATCAAGTCGGCTACCAACGAAATGCGGGAGCGCTGGCGTTCGGCTCAATACGACTAACTACGGTTACGAATACCAACGAAATGCGGGGGCGCTGGTGTTCGGGCAAAATACGATAAATACGGGTTCGGATCAAGTCGGCTACCAACGAAATTCGGAGGCGCTGGCGGTCGGCTCAATACGACTAACTACGGTTACGAATACCAACGAAATGCGGGAGCGCTGGCGTTCGGTCAAAATACGGGTTCGGATCAAGTCGGCTACCAACGAAATTCGGAGGCGCTGGCGGTCGGCTCAATACGACTAACTACGGTTACGAATACCAACGAAATGCGGAGGCGCAGGTGTTCGGCTCAATACGACTAACTACGGTTACGAATACCAACGAAATGCGGAGGCGCTGGTGTTCGGGCAAAATACGATAAATACGGGTTCGGATCAAGTCGGCTACCAACGAAATTCGGAGGCGCTTGCGGTCGGCTCAATACGACAAACTACGGTTACGAATACCAACGAAATGCGGGAGCGCTGGCGTTCGGCTCAATACGACTAACTACGGTTACGAATACCAACGAAATGCGGAAGCGCTGGCGTTCGGGCAAAATACGGGTTCGGATCAAGTCGGCTACCAACGAAATTCAGAGGCGCTGGCGGTCGGCTCAATACGACTAACTACGGTTAAATAATGCAAGCTACTAAGAGTAAACACTGGGGTTAGCATCAGTTTCTACCAGCGCTGCCAGAAGTAAGATTTTACCTTATTTTTTAAGATGTTTCAACCGAAAAAAGATTTTAAGATTTTTTCCCCAAAAACAAGACTTTTTGTTTTGTCTAGACGAAGGTTAGGTTCAATAAAAAAAAACCTTCTCTGTTCCCATTTAATAATTTTAAAACTAAATAATACAAGAAATTAAATTTTTGGTAATGTTTTTTTTTGTTTATTTTATGTATTAAATAAAATATGAACTGTTTTTATTATATATAATAAAAAAAACTACTTTTTTCTAAAAATAAGATTTTTTTTGGTAAAATTAAAAGTCTAAACACAATGTAACGATAATTTACTGCGGTGCGATTTTTCATACGATTTTGAAGTAAAAAACCGCAGTGCGGAACGAAATAAAATTAAAATCTATTTTATTTTCATTGCGGACTTTCTTTCTCTCTCAACAAAGCGAATTTAATTCGCCTTGTCTCCAGTGTTACCGTTCAAAATTTTCAAAAAGGGGCACAAAAAGGGGATTTTCAAAAAAAAAGTATCACAAAAAGGGGAATTCGAGAAAAAAAGGGGCAACTTTAAAAACAGGAAAATTTAAAAAAAAACATATGTATTTATTAAATTAATTTCATCGAAAACTAAACATAACAAAAAATAAACTTCATATTTATAAAAAAATACATTATAGGTATATAATACAAATTGTTTGGGAAAAACACACACATATATATATATACATAAATATATTTATATACATATATCGTGAAAATACATGTCTTGTTTGCAAGTAAACGATAATGAACTGTTGCATAAAATTTTTATTTCAATTATTTATACAAAAACAGTTACTAACTACTTGTAAATAAAACAAGCTTGAAATAGTGTAATAACAATACTTACAAAAACAAAAAATAGTTCATAATATGATTTGATACAAAAAAACTTTACATTTAAATAGATAGAGATATGTATATATGTAAGTATATGTACATAAATATTTGGCACTTGGATTATTTTACTTTTTTACCAAAAAAATTAAGTTACGAAAAAACCTCGAGGAAAAAGCATATAAAAGTATTGATAGGAAGATAGTTAATATCAGGTACAGATCCATTTTTTTATAAATTGCAGTGTTATGTTGTTTCTTCAACTATTAAATATCTATTTTTTTGAAAACGTAAATCTATATTTATTAATCAATTCATCACTTGGAATCCAATCTTCCAAGTCATTTTGATACAAATTTAAAGCGGATAACATAGACTGACAGGTATCTACTTTCAGTCTATTTGTCACTTTATTTTTTAAATATGCTAACTTAAAAAAAATCCGCTCAGCGGATGCACTACTATGTGGTAAAGTAAAAACATACGAAGCAAATTTATACAAGTTTGGATATATGTAAATTGTCACCCAAACAGTTTTTTAAATTGCCAATTTCGTACCAAAATGTTTCAGGCTTAGATATTTTAAAAATTGCTTCATAGCTTTTATCGTTTGATCTGGTTTCTGAAAGTTTGAACTCTTTTACAAAATCATCTGGGTTAGTAATTATATCAATAAAAACGGTAACAATTTCAAAGTAATTTATGTCTTCAGCTAACTTTATAAATACTGGATCTAAAACCTTTAATGAACTCAGCCTCTTATCGCTAATATTAATTCTTGATAAAATTTATTTGCACAGCTTTTGGTACAAAAGTAAAATGTTGTTTTTAATTTCTACAATATCACTACTTAAGATGTTGTTAGTACATATTTCTAGCTCGGCTTCGTGGCCTATATATACAGGCCTGTTCTGAAAATCACATTTTTTGAAAGTGATTTCAAGTCACAAGAAAGGTGGTCTGGGCATATTATTTTGTGATTTCAAAACGTTCAGCTACGTAAAAAACTTTTTGAAATCACTTTGTTATTTTTGCGACTATTGTAAGTTGGCCGTTTTAATAAATTTCTTAAATAAAATATTCCATGTGTTGTTTATTAATTTTTTATGCAATAAGCTATTTTATTTACAACAAATCGTTTAAAATTGAGAAAATTCGATGAAACTACAAAATGATATTTGCTTTTGTGACTTCTGTTGTGATTTCAGGTTTGTTTTTTTAGTTGAATTAATGTTCGCTTTTTTGCTAACAGCGGCATGAAAGCAAAGTCTAATATTTATTAAAAATCGTAAAAGCTGTAAAGAATCACAGGACCAAATCGCTTCTATCTCTAATATGGCTAAAATTCGCAAAAAATTGAAAACTTGGAAACTAACCTTAAAATCTATTTGAAATCTCTAAATGGATTAAAAAAACAAAATGTCGAAAAATAAAACAAAAAAAATTTGCACAATAGCGAAAATTCGCAAAAAAAATTTATATTTCAAACAAGCCATAAAATTGATTAAAACTCCCTAAAACTGTAAGGAATGGCAAAAATTCGGTAAAAATTGCTAAATTAGCGGAAATTCGCAAAAATTTGCTAACAGCGGCATGATAGCAGAGTCTACTTTTTAATATAAATCGTTAAAGCTGAAAAGAATCCGAAAACTTACAGGAACAAATCGCTTCTATCGCGAACATGGCTAAAATTCGCAAAAAAAAAAATAGAAGATTTTAAACAACCCTAAAACTAATTTGACATCGCTAAATCGGTAAAAAAAAAAACAAATTGTCGGAAAATAACATAAAAATCGTTAAAAATTAGCTATAATTTTGAAAAACAAACCCTTTGTGTTTACATGTGCTTTTGACAATTGAAAATCACATCGAAAAACACAAAAACGGTGTGATTTACAGAACACCACAAAATCACACGTGTGATTTTAAAAGCACATGTGATTTGAAATCACGTGATTTTCAGAACAGACCTGATATATTAAGAGTTTCTTTTATATGCAGAACATCAACAGAATCAATTTGTTCTACATTTGTTTGCATAACATACTCTTTTTTTTAAAAAATTTTTAAAAATGTCTAATACAATATCTTTCGTGGATGAAACTAAATATATAATTTGTGATGATTCGTTTTGAAAATTAAGGTTTAATTGATTCATAATATTTAATACATATACTAGAAATTTGAGGTAAATTTTATGGTTAATAGATAGCCCTTCCTGAATTATTTTAATTTTTTCCAAATTAGATGCTATTTTCTCTTCAAATTGAGCTCGGATTCATTGATTGACAGTATAAAAAAAATTTGGTTCAAAAAGGGGCACAAAAAACTACAAAATGATTCAAAAGGGGATTTAAAACAAAGGGGTCAAAAAAGTGGCACGGCAGTCAAAAAGGGGCAAAAATGCGACTTTAGTCGCATAACGGTAACACTGCTTGTCTCTCAATTTTTGATACTCGTTCTCTTTCTGATGTTGCCATAGTTTTTGAATAATTGGTTATGTTCCCAACGTTATTGAAAACAAACAACATGATAAAAATGTATGCACAAATAAATTAATAAAAATTTAAACAAAAAATGACAACTATTTCCGTCGCCGTCTTCCGTTGTATTATGTTTATGTTTCTCTCCCGCAACGAGAAATCGCACCGCACCGCAAACATATAGTGGAAGGCCAATGTACGCGGCATGCGGCTGCGGGCGGCAATAGCATTGCCATTGTGAAAATGTTAGCAATGTTTACAAAAATGTTCATACAAAAAAAATACAAATCATAAAAAATAAGACTTGGTATTACTTGGAAAAGATGCCGCGCGGCAAAGTTGAATTTTTTCAACTTCTGTTTTAAGCCGCGTGAAGTAGACGTCGTCATACACAAACATAATCATTTAACAAAAGAAATATAAAAAACATTACAAATTAAGAGGAAAAAAACTTATTTCATAAGTAAATTCTTATAATGTTCAAATAAATCGTTTTTTTTATAGATTGAACATTTTTTATCAGCTTATTCAACATTTGCCGCTTTAAAATGTGCCGCTTTCATTTGCCTATCAAAAAAATTTCAAGCGAAAAAGTAAACAGCTGATCGCCGCCCGCAGCCGCATGCCGCGTACATTGGCCTTCCACTAATAGACTCTAAGACTTTTTGCTAAAAATTTGTGGCAGCCCTGGTTTCTAGTCTCTCTGTTTCAAACAAAACCTTGTCTATTAGTTCAAAAATAAAATAAACTAAATGAGACTTCTAACCAACAAAAGTAATTTAGGTAAACAGTAAGGGGATTCATAGTAGTAAGCAAAATAATAAGGGTATTCAAGGTGTTGGGTTACTTATACTTTATGATGTTAGTATTAAATGTATATGTATAGAGTTAGTTTGTAACGTCACGTTACAAATGTACAAAAATAAATATTAAATTAAAAAATTACCAGGTTATTTGATATTATTACAAGTAGAACTGTTGCTATAATTCTTATACGTTTAACAGTTTTATTTGGTTTAATATCTTTAGTTTTTCTAAAATCTTTATGGATGAAGTTTCCTGATGATCTGGCCTAAGCAACCAGTGAAATGCGCATAGGAATAGCTTATTCCATCAACAATAAATTTCAAGTGTTTTTTATCAATAATAAAAACTGGGAATTAAGCACGAATAACAAAATCTTTTGAAAATTTTGAAAATTTAAATTACCAGGTTATTTAAAAAAAAATACCATTCAGGAAACAAAAAAGTACCAAAACTGTCTCTTACAGTTTCTCATTAACTTAGGAACTTGCATGTTTAATTCTTTGTTTCTAGATCCAATAAATACGGAAGTTGTAAAGGTACTAGTTAGAGAACAATATAATACCAAAAACCCTCTAACAGATTTTTATTTACTCAGGACCTTGCATGTTTAATTTTATCTTTCTAGGTCCAATACTAACGGAAATTCAAAATGTACCAGTTAATAAATAAATGTTCCCTCTTATAGATTTTAATCCACTCAGGACAGTGCATGTTGAATTTTATGATGCTACGTTCAATATTAAAGGAAATTCAAAAAGTACCAGTTAAAGAACAAAAAAAGTATCAAAAAGTCCTTTTGCAGGTTATCATTTACTCAGGACCGCTTATAGAGTTTTATCTACTCAAGGCATTGCATCTTGAATTTTATGTTTCTTAGTCCAATAGTAACGGATATCCAAAAAGTACAAGTTTAAGAACTAAGAAGTACCAAAAAGTTCCCTCATAGATTCTTATCCACTCACGAATTTTATATTTCTAGATCCAATAATATCGGAAATTCAAAAAGTACCAGTTAAAGAACAAAAAGCCCTCTTAAAGATTCTCATTCACTCACGACCTTGCAACACCAACGGCAATTCATAAAGTACCAGTCGATGAATAAAAAGTCACCAAAAAGTTCCCTCTTATAGACTCTCATCTTGAATTTTATGTTTCTAGGTCCAATATTAACGGATATTCAAAAAGCACCAGTTAAAGAACAAAAAAGTTCCGACATAGATTATTATCCACTCAGGACATTGTATGTTGAATCTTATGTTCAAAGGTTCATTAACGATAATTAAAAAAAATACCAGTTGTAGAACAAAAAAGCTAAATTAATACAAAAAATTTCCCGTATTTCCCCTTTTTGGTACTATTTTTTCCCCATTATAGCATAAAAATTTCATTTTTATAGTGGGAGCCCATAATTTAGTACGAATATGTCAATGAATGGAGAACAATGTTTTGTAAAAAAAGTACCAAATATAGTTACGAATTTCACCCCTTAAATGTTCGAATTTCGCAAAAGTACCAAATTCGTATTCGTATTTTTTTGATAATTTTCGAATGCTGTATAAACTTTGTTCCTGTGTTTATTGGTTCAAAAGATAGATGGGGGTCAAAAAGGTACTAAAATTCAGTGCACTCCCTAATAGGGCCGAATTTCAAAAAAGGACCAGACATCTGTCCGCTTATTTTTCTAAAGAACAACGATAAGTATTACATTTTTTTGTATCTCTTTTAGTTTTGGATATATACCAACTAAACATTCGAATTTCTAAAAATCCCGTCTTAGTGGACCGATTTGGGGAGTGACCAATCTCTGGTCCAAATTTCAAGTTTTTGTTTCAGGCGTTTAGGCTGTTCGATGATGAATCAGTGAGTTAATCAGTCAGTCAGTCAGTAACGTTACAATTTTATATGTACAAAAATATTTAAAACAACATTTCTAAGATTCCCTAGAGATAATTTTTTTTACCAAACAGGTTTAACGTTTCTTAAGACCAAACTCATTCATTTTCATACGAAATTTGTTTTCGAGTGCAACTATTGATAGTCAAAATTATAATTGTTTATAAAAAAAATTTTAGTTTATCAATAAAACTATTCTAGCAGACTTAAAATAAACATAAAAACATTTTATAAAAATCCTAAATACAATACTTACCCCCCTATTCATAAAAAATATTATTGATTTATAAGAAGTTTATTAAAAAGATTTCTATAGGAAATTCGTTTAATAAACCTGTTATTAATCTGAAATATTTTTTATGAACAAGGCCTTTATACTTAAATACTTTTAGATTTCGTTTTTCGCACTTTGAGCAATTTTACTTAAAGAAGGACTAAAGGTTTTTTTCTATTAAAAATTAATATTTTTTGTTTAATTTTATATATTTTTTACACTCTTGTTTTTTCGTGAAATATAAAATATAATCGTGAAATATTCGCTTGAATTTGGCAAATACGAACACGAATTTCGTAAAAAAGGCGAATATTCGGCATTTCGAATACGAATATTCGTAACTGTACTAATTTTAACTACTGTCGTTCTCCATATATATAAAGAATTTTATTTTGGGGTACGACCATCTCCAATTGCGCCCACCTTTTGACAGATGTTTTGCATTGACAACCAAGACATGTGTACCCTATTGCCGTTATCCAGATATACGTTAACCTTTATTGTGTATCGACAACTCAGCTACTAGTACCAAATTGGGGTAATTTTTCTCCTGCCGTTTTTAACATATAAAGGAAATCTTTTTTATGTCACGCCCACTTCTTCAATTGCGCCCACAGTTTGCCAGATATCGTATATTGGAAAATTTCACTGCTACAATTCCCCAGGCATACAGGGGCCTAATTCTGGCAATCGTGATCGAGTACTTCTCGATTCGGAAGCAATTTTATTTCTTATTCTTTCAGTCGATACTGAAAGAATCGAAATTTTTATTTCAGCATTGTTAAACTCAAATTAATGCTTTACAACACTGAATAAATAATTACGATTCATTCAGTATTGAGTGAAATAATTAGAATTTAAATTGCTTTCGAATCGAGATGATCATGATCACGACTGCAGAATCAGGCCACTGATCTCTATTTTGTACTGTATTTGTTATTGTTTTTCTATAGGGGATTCCACGTCCACTTGTCCAATACAGCCCACTTTTTCGCAGATGTTGTGTATTGGTAATCAAGTTGTTTGGTTAAAATTCGAAAACTTTTACTGCAACCGTTCTCCAGATATAAGGTTATTAATATTGTCGTTGTTTGAGACCCACTTTAAAATTTTCAAATATTTACAGCTTACATATGTTAAGCGCCGGATAGTCAGGAAATAACCGAAAATTTCAGGAAAATCGCTTAGTAGTAGCTTAGTAGTCTATAAGGAACAAACAAACATACAAACACACGCTTTTTAATTTTTTTTTTAAATAAATATAAATAAAACTGTTAGTTTTATTGTAAGTCATTTCCCTTAACTAATTAAAAAAATCTCAAAGTTATAGCACATGTAATGAATGTAGTCCCTACAAGAAGACTACCGATCATTTTACTAGTTATATGACCGGTAGTGTTGACCAATATAGTGTTATAGTAATAGTAATTTTTTTAGTTTTGGTTATGCATTTCTTGTAGGGGTTTCTTAAATGCAACCATAAAATATATTTGTACCACCAACCAGCGTTACCGTTGTGCGACTTTAGTAGCAATTTGCAACCTTTTTGACGCCCTGACACTTTTTGTGCGACTTTTTCAAAATCGTCTAATTTTGCAACTTTTCCAACTATTTGCGACTTTTGCCCCTTTTTGTAAGTAAATTATTTTTTTTTTTAATGCATAATTTCACATATTTTCCCCTAAACATATCAATTTTGTTTTAAACATTCCCCTGGATATGTAACCTCATTCGATTGATCAGGTGATTATTTTGTATCCAGACAATTTCAATTACTGAACCGTATTGTATATGACTTGTTTTGTATCGTGTTCATTGAATTTCCATGCCAATCTGGGTTGATCGGCATTATTATTTAAAGCGTTTTAAGACAACTTTTTTACCGCTATTGATCTCATATCTTTATTTAAAAATGTTATAAATGACACACGCTTTTATTAACGAATTGGAGTTGTTAGAAAGTAAATCGAATGATAAATCATACAATTACAAAAAAACAAAAATTACAAAATGCTAACCATTTTTGGTATACAGTAGGAAGCTTTAAAATTGCTTTTAATTAACAATTGTAACTTAATTTAGACAAATAAGCAGCGCATGTATTAACTCTTCCGCACAACAGTGCGTGTGCTGGCAATTTTTTTTCAAAATTAGAATTAATAAAAAAATAACTTAAACAACAGGTTAAAAGTAGAAACTTGTGAGTCCATTCCATCAACCCTAAGTTTTCTAGATACTGAAATAGAAGGTTGGGTGCCAAGTGGTGAACTTGTGCGAAAATACAAAAAAAAGTTAAAAAAAACATTATTATAAATCAATCAAATGTAAAATTAATACACATAAGTGTATTCAAACACATTTTTACCGATTTATTTCTCATCTATTTATATCGTTTAAATTGTTAATTCCTTTTTGCTTAGTTTTGTTCAGTTTACGAAAGATTTGTATGTACATCGTTTACCAATACCCACCCGGTTGTTGCTGCATGTCTATAAGCGATGAGAACAAGTCATCGCCATACAACTTTTTTTTCGGTTATTTATAAAAAAGTTTTTGTCATACAAATTTTTTTCGGTTTTTTAACGTAAACAATTTGTTTTGTAAGTAAAAATATCTTTTTAACTGAAGCAAATTTAAGAAAATTTCTAAAGAAAAAAACCGAAATTGTCACCCGGGTGGTAATTAAAATGTTAAAAAAGTGTAAGACTTAACTTTGAAAAAACGACTTTTTTGTGCGACTTTTTGTTTTAAAAACGACTTTTTGTGCGACTTTTTCAAAATTCTCAACGGTAACCCTGCCACCAACAGTCACAAGCCAAATGCAACAACAATAACAAAGAAAGATAAAAACCTAGAGAAGGCTGTACCGAAAAGGAGAGTTGAGAGAATAAGAAGTTGTTTGTATAAGACACGGTTGATAAAGTTGGTACAATTGTACTTTTTTTGGTACAATTCAAAGCTACAAAGTACTCATTTGGTACTATTTCCAAACCTATTGTTATTTGATATGAAATGGAAACTTGTATTTACTATCCAATGAATATTAGTGCCGGTTCACACACGTCAAGATTGACTCGTCATGTCATGAGCTTTAAGGAGAAAAGGGAAAAGAGAATGATATTTCTTTTTCCGTCTCTCATGACATGACGAGTCAATCTTGACGTGTGTTAACCGGCACTAATATTCATTGGATAGTAAATACAAGTTGCCAATTCATATCAAATAACAATAGGTTTGAAAAATTTTCAGTGTTTGGTGCAAATGGTCTTGCGAAAAAGAATATGCGAAATATTGTAGCTTTTTGTAAAATCTAACGGAAACTCTGTTTATTTTTTGTTGTTGTTGGATTTAACAAAACAGCTATGATGTTTTGCATTTTCTTTTCACGTTCGCCGCAGAGTCTGGAATGGAAAATATTCTTTTCACACTCGACAAGTTACTTGTGCAAGTCTCTTGCCCAACTCTTGGTTTGTTGTCGCCAGCAGTAAGGTCGGGGTAAGGAAAAACAAATTTTGTACAGACTTTGTTGTTCTCGGCAAGTAACTTGCGCAACTAAATTGCCGAGTCTTAAAGGGGTATTAGTTAGGGTATTCATTTAATCGGGCTTTTGCTTTAATCGGTTAACCGCTCGATTAATTAACCGAGGTTTTGGGGTAATCGGTTAATAATCTGTTAATTTTGTTATTGATCGGTTAACCGATTAAAAAGTGTTGTTATAAATTAAGCAATTTCAATAAATAAAAATGCAAAAATTATTTATTATTTGGATTTTATTAGCAAAAAACAAACAATAACATAACCAACGAAACAATTCTTGAATTCTTGGACCTTACTTGGGTACATATAGATATACATATTTTGATTTTGTCATATTCTTCGGCATGACGAAATGAAAAGTTGGCGTGGCTCAATTCATATTTATTTTTACATATATAAAAAACATTATTTATAAAACTTTTAGTTCTTATCTCACCATGGTGAAGGGTATATAAGATGCCGCATAGCCGAATATAGCACTCTTACATGCACCCTTATCACGGTTGTCGTAGGCGTAATTCGGCTGAAGTCGTAGTCGTGGGCGGTCTTAATATTTTTTGGTACCATGTAAAAAAAACGACTGTTAAGGTTTTGTAATAGAATAAATATTACAGACTGTTTCCAAAATAAAAACAGCTGTTCAGCGGAAATTAGAAAATAAATTTAAATAACAAATTTTTTTTTAAAAGTTTTTATATATTGCATAAAAAAATGTTAAGTGTGGCTTTGTTTTCATCATTTGACGAAGATGAAGAATCTAAAGTGAGAGAGTTGATTGCTATCCGACGGCAATTATGGGAACAATCCAACATATTCACCCTTATTCTGCGTTTCGATTCGAATCGTAAATTTCTCAGTTTGGCAACTTTGGTATTCTGCGTTCCGTTCCCCGTATCAATTCGATTTGTTTTTCGATTGTATGTATTCTGCGTTACGATCGTAGCTACGTTTTGTCAAGTTGTTTATTTACTAACGGAAAGTTTTTCGATTTTTGTTTCTGTAGTTAAAAAGTGTATAATTAAATAAAATGTGAGTATAAACTGCTATAAATTTATTTTGTAATAAATTTAGTTTTTTTTTGTAACTTTAAAGCTTTATTTAATTTATTGCAGGTCAAAAAACACAACACCTGAGCAGTATGCAAAGCTGGCGAGTTTAATGGCACTGAAGGATGAAATTGCGCCTGGATATCATAAGCGTCCCAAGGAAGAAGTTGCAAACGCACTTAACGCAATAGTGCCACCAATAAAAACTGACGCTGCATGGAAGAAAGTATGACATTTTTTCTAGTCTTGATTCTGCATTCTGGACCACGTTGTTCTCCTCTTCCAACAGCAACGCCGCTGCCATCGATTCCATTTCTTCTCTAAACTAAATTTTTCTTTTGCAATGATGTGTAGAAAATGAAAATTTCGCTCCGGCGCTTCAGGATTCCTCACACTGTAGTTGTTTGGCTACAAATACCGTTTGCTTATAATCCGGCTATTTTCTTCCTTTCCGCACATAACTGTTGAGTTTATTTAATTATAGTTACCACACTATTTAGTTTTTATATATTTATGTATTTATCACTATTTATTCATAAAATTTTACTTTTTGGAGTTTAACAATTACAATGTTTACAAAATTTTTTATTTTTTATGTTTCTATTTCATACGTTTCATAACAAAACAGCTGGATTAAACATACTCTTCTCTTCTTCTTTTTCTTTCGATTAGGTTTTTTTTTAGAATACCTATTTTCGATTCGAGAGTAACTGAATGCGGGAACGTAATCGAAACGCAGAATAAGGGTGATTTTCCCTACCAAATCGCATGTAAGTTGGAAAATTACGTTCGTTGAAATTAGTTTTATTTTGTTAGAAATTAATTTTGTTTATAGATTTATTAGCTATTTTAGATTAAATAAAGATGCATTTAAGCACATATGTCTTGGAGAAAATCGGGTCACATTTGCAGGAGCCAAAGAGAAGAACAAGTGTTCCAAATATATTAAAGCTGGCCGCAACTATGCGAATACTTGCCGAAGGTAGTTACCAAAAGTCGGCTGGCAATGATTTCAATATTGGTCTCTCTCAATCATGCATTAGTAAAGTTTTAAAAGAATGTGTTGATGTGATGTACGATGAGCTTTGCCCAAGATGGATTTATTTTCACATGGATGAATATGAAAGGGATGAAATAAAAGAATATTTCTACAGAAAAACTGGTTTTCCTGGAGTTATAGGGTGTATAGATGGCACACATGTAAAAATTTTACCACCTAGAGAAGAAGAACGTTTCAAATATTACAACAGGAAAGGCTTCTGCAGTCTGAATGTAACAGTGGTCAGTATAACAATGTTGTATAATTAAATCTGTTCTTAAAATATCTTATTGCAGGTGTGTGATCATAAACAAAGAATAAGATATATTTCAACCCATAATCCAGGGTCATCTCACGATTCGTTAATATGGAATGCAATTGATTTGAAACCATTATTAAGAGTTAAGTACGAAAACGGCGAAAAAAATACATGGTTATTAGGTAAATATAAAATTTTGTTTGATTAAGCGTTACAGATTTGATATAATTTTAATTCCTTAGGAGATGCTGGTTACCCACTAGAACCATACTTAATAACACCTTTTAGATCCACTCAGGAAGGAAGTCCAGAGAGTCATTTTAACCATATACACTCAGAAACTAGAAATATAGTTGAACGGACCATAGGAGTTCTAAAAAACAGATTTCGGTGCATATTAGGTGCAAGACAATTGCATTACTCTCCACAATTTGCAGGAAAAATTACTGCGGTTTGTGCTGCTTTGCATAATGTATGTATTCATTACAAACTTCAATGGCACGAAATTCATTTGGAATATGAAATACCGGAAATACCTGTTGATGAAGCAAATGATAATTTGTCGGCTTCAAATGTAAGAATTAAATAATGGAAGCACTACTTAATTAGGAAATTCATTTTTATTGTTACGTTTAATATAAAAAAGTAATTAAAATAAAATAATAAAATTCATTAATAAAAAAAAGAACAAAAACTAAATAAAATTCTACAACCACTTCTTATAGGTACATGTTTCATGTTTGGTAACCACTTTTACATTCTTTCAATTCAATTTTTCGTCTTTTAATATCTATTTCATCTAATTTTATTTTCATTAAGAATTTTCTATTGTCTTCCTTTCTCTTTAATTCTTCCTTATAAAGTTTAAGCTTTTCTTCCTTAAGTTTGTATGTCTTCCGGCTATATCTTTCAATTTCAGATAATGATCGCTTCACTTTGGAATATAACTGCGTTTGTACTTTTAATTGCTCAGAAAGCAGCTCGTTTTTTTTTAGTCTTATTATTTTTATTAAAGGTGCGTTTAAAAGATGACTTTTGTTTTGTTGCTGGTTGTGTTTTTAATGGTTCTTCTTCGTTTTCACCACAACTTTCTTCATTTGAACAATTTAAATAAACACTATTTTCAGGTTCTTTTGAAGCACTTAATCTACGTTGGGTTCCAAATGTTTGCCCAGGATTTATTATTGAGTCTAACTAGTTTTTTTTTTAATTTAAATTTGTAGTCAGCCCACACCTTCAACCAGCCTTCACCTTTGCGCATTGGAGGTCCATATTTATTTAAGTGATCCGCAACTTTGTTCCACTCATCTTTTAAATCGAATTTGTGCAAACCCTTGTTGAATCCTTTGGCCAAATGTGGATTTTTTTCCATCAAATCTACTAACTTCTCAAATTGTTTTGGGTTAGTGATTTGTATTCTAAAATAATAAAAAAAACAAATTTAAGCAAAAATTTGTTATAAATAAATTAATTTGAACACTTACTTTCTTATATTATCCATTTTATTTGATTTTTTATATTTATTTTTAATGCTGTCGTGACCAAAAATTCAAACGACAAATTTGAAACAAAATGACAGACGAATACGTCATACATGGTACGAAAATTGTAGTAGATTTTCATACAGAGTTGTATATTTGTCGTTTTCGACAACCACAATTTTATTTTTTAAAAACGTCTTAAAACGCCTTATTTTCGAGACGACTACGACAACCGTGATAAGGGTGATGTTTTTATTTGTTTTTATAAATTTATAAAGAGTGGTCCAACCAAAACGCACGATGTTAATTGTAAATACAAAGTTTTCAGAGAATTGTCTTAATGTTTTTTATTAAGATAGTAGGATCTATGACAAAATATCAGCCATATGCTCGCCACGGCATTGGTGGCATACTCCTATCCGATGGCTCATATTTTAAATGATTCTGAGACATAATTGAGGTTCAATGTCGTTAATGTGAAAAATTATCTCATCTCTTGAATTTTTTCTTGGCTTATTAACGCACACATTATCTTTTAAATATCCCCAAAGAAAGAGCATGTAAAATATCATGATCGTGGCGGCCAATCAACAACGCCACGACGTAAGATAACACAGCCATTGAATTTCTCGCGCAAAAGAGGCATTGTTTCGTTGGTTGTGTGTCAAGTGGCACCATCCTCTTAGAATCACATATCGTCTGGTTTGCTGAAATTTGCGCACAATTCTCCCAATTGTGGAAACATTTGGTCGATTATGCTGACCAAAACTTGATTGAACGCCCGTTTTCGTAAAAGTCTTTAACAATCTTAACGCGCTGCGCAATTGTGTACCCTTCAATGGCAGAAGTTGTCAAACACAGAAACAAAGAAAGGTCAAATTAAGGTGACCAAAAAACTTGACGTTAAGGTGTGACTCACAATTAACATCGTGGGTAATGGTTTAACCACCCTTTATAATATATTTATCAATTTAAAAATAAAATATATATTAACATTTAAAATAAAAATAAATACATAGTGACATTATGTGTGTTCGTTTACTTTTTCAGTCAAATCCAGTAGGTGAGTTATATGAAAATTTTACAAATTTATGTGTAAAATCGTTGATTCAGTAAAATTGTTGATTTTTGGAATAAAAGGTGAATGAAGGTTGTTATCCTAAACGTTCTATAAAATTTTGTTTCCTAACCTGGCCTTTACACATGCAAGTACAAGTTTGAAAAACTCAATACACTCACACTTTTTTACTAACACCATCACATTTTTCGTACTTGCAGACAACTTGCAGCTCAACTTGCAAGAAATTTCTGAAGACAGTGATATTTTGACAGCAAGTTAATGTCAAAAACATAAACAGTGTTACCAAATTTACTTGATTGCGGAAATAATAATTATAGATTTAACTTTTTTAAAGTATATTTAAACATACTTCTTGATTTTTTTGCATATTTACATAAAGAAGACAATTACTTTAATTTTTAAACATTAATCTAATTTAAAAAAGTAATAATAATTAATAATGCCAAATGTTTATTTAGAAATTAAGCTCTGTTTCGCACTTGGTAACTCTGGGCCCAGATCGTCGCAGTCGTGATCGAGTGACTGATCGAAATTTTACTTTTTGGAATCGTCCCATTCGTCATCGAAAAACTTCTATCGAAATTTGAGGTTATGTAATTCTATAACGAGTAGTCGATCGAATGCTTTTACTCGAAATGTCTTTCGATAGGTTAAGAGCTTTCGTAAAATTATTTAACTGTTTTTTACAAACAATTTACACACTTTTTGAGAATAATTATTATATTTCTTCAACAAATAGCTAAAAATTTAAGTATTAAACTTTTTTCAGCAATAAGAAAAAAAAACATTAAGTTTTGCAATTTTTCGCAAATTTTAGTCATGTTTGCGGTAGAAGCGATTTTTGTATTGTAAGTTTTTTGATTCTATTAGCTATTAGCAATTTTTTGCGAATTTCCCCTAATTTAGCAATTTTTACAGAATTGTTTCCATTCCATATACTTTTATTTTAACAACTTTTTTCATTTCTTCAATCACACCTGTTTATACACCTCAGCCAATTGGCGCTGGAGTCCCACAGGGCAGCATTCTGGGGCCTCTATTATACTTAATTTATACTTCGGACATGCCAACGAGCAACTACACACAAACTTCAACATTTGCAGACGATACAGCTTTTCTAAGCGTCCACGAAAACAGTTATGAAGCATCTCGTTACTTACAGGATCATATATTTCAACTAAAAATATGGTTAAAACAATGGAGGATAAAAGTCAATGAGCAAAAATGCGTACATATAACATTCACCTTGCGTCGGGAATCAGGCCCTCCTATTAAAATCAATAATCAAATAATACCTCAAAATTCGCATGTAAAATATCTCGGTATACATTTAGATCGCCGTTTGACGTGGAAAAGCCATATAGAGGCAAAATTAACTCAAATGAAACTAAAAGCCATACAAATTCATTGGCTTATTGGAAGAAACTCTGTCCTTAGTCTCGACTGCAAACTCCTACTTTACAACTCTATCTTAAAGCCTATCTGGTGCTACGGTATTCAGTTATGGGGCACTACCTCGGCTTCTAATATCGAAAAAATTCAAAGGCGCCAAAATAAACTTCTTCGAATAATCACAGCTGCACCTTGGTATGTTAAAAATTCAAATATTCACAAGGATCTCAATGTTCCATTAGTTAAATCTGTGATTACGCAATATGCAGTAAAATACTTAAAAAGGCTCGAATTGCATCCGAACCCACTAGCTCGAAATATTTTAAATGATAGCGGCCACCCTCGCTTAAGAATAAGAGACACTGCAGCACTTGTCCAATTAGATTAGCGATAAACACCTATGTATATAAGTGAACAGAACCCGTGATGAAAAAATTTTTGTCTGGTACTGGCAGGACATAAAATAAAGTATTAGGTTAAGATTTGATTAATTATTGTTAGTTCATATTAAATGTATGAAGATTCAACAAATAATATTGAAAAAAAAAAAAATAAAAATATACTTTTATGGACTTTTAATCAATTGTATGGCTTATTCGAATTATTAAAAATTTTCGCGAATTTTCGCTATTTTTGTAAATTTTTTTTTTTTTTTGTTAATTGTTAAAATTTTGTTTTTAAATCGATTTAGGGATTTCAAATAAATTTTGGGGCTTGTTTCCAAGTTTGCAATAAATCGCGAATTTTAGCCATGTTGCGATATCATCGACATTTTCTACTACAGCTTTAACAATTTTTAATAAATACTAGACCAGGCAAATTTTTGTGAATTTCCGCTAATTTCAAATTTTTTATCGAATTTTTGCCATTCCTTGTAATTTTAGGAACTTTTAATCAATTTAATGGCTTGTTTGATCTATTAAAAACTTTCGAGAATTTTCGCAATTTTTGCAAATTATCTGAATTTATAAAATTTTTGCGAATTTCTATAGTTTTCCGAATTTTTAAAAATTTTGCGTTGCTCTTTTTGGCAAGCGCCGAAAACCGATAAGCCGAAGTCACTATTAACAATGTTGATTTATATACAAGCATAAAATCTATTACATTTTTTAAACAAATTTCGATTCGAAAGCTTTCGAATGCCGCAATCCCGTTTTTGATACGTGACCAAATTTTATTCGATACGAAAGTCCATTCGAACACGTGTGCGACGATTTGGGACCTGATTTTTAAGGAACTTTCACTTGACTGTGTACATACACATTTATGCAACTTGTATGCCATTCGACTATTTCGTCGCCATTATCGATGTTAATACGTATAGCCTACTTGCATGTGTAAAGGCAGGGTAAGATAAAAAAGACTTTTCGAAAAAATAATTGGTACTAGGTGAAAACTAAAAGTGATCTCAATTTTTACAAAAATTCTAATGGGTCGTAGTTCGTATTGTATTGTATAGTAAGTACTAAAATACTAATAAGAACTTTTATAAATGCTGCTTTCTATTTTTTTATAAACCGATACAAGTAGGTATCGATACTTTACGAGCGATACCACATCGAGTAAAAATATCGATACCTTAGAGGTATCGTTTCATCCCTACATCTATTTTTTAAACCGATAAACATAGAAACAAAGTTAATACCACATTCGAAACTCATAAAAAAAAAAAAAGATACGGATACTGATATGGTACTTTTTCGAAATTCGAACATTTAAGGGGTGAAAATTGTATTATTTTTTGGTTCTTTATTTTATAAAACATTTTCCTACATTCATTGAAATATTCGTATTAAATCATGGTCTGCCACTACAATACTGAAATTTTTGTCACTTTAATGGGGGAAAAATAAAGTATCTAAAAAGGAAATACGGGAAATTTGATATTTTTCTTTAGCTTTTTGGTTCTACTAAAGTAGCGGGTTAAATGCTAGAATTTAAACAAGTTAAAACCTAGAAAAGTGAACTTTGGCATAAAAATATGTTCACGAAGAAAAAGGAGACGCCAACGAAGTAGAGGGTATATGCTAGTAATTTTTATTTGTAACAAAAAAAATTATTATTTGTTATAATGGTTATTTGAACCCCAAAAAATTGTTTGGTTGATATAATGGTTATTTATAACCAAAAAAAACAAAACTAATTATTGGTTTAATTGGTTACGATAACCCAAATAAAATAAATTAAATGATAATTGGCATTTAAAACATTTACCCATACATAATTCATCAATTTTAATGGTTGTATTGATTTGTTGTCGTTTCTCTTATAACTGTTTAGACCCCTGCTTTAAACTATTCACTAAACACAAAAACGACAACTGTCAATATTTTTTATATTAACAAAAAAGTTTGTATTTTTTATAAAATTTTGTCTCAAATTTTAATTTCTATAAATTCTATATTATTTTTTTAACAAATATTTTACTTTAAAATATCAACCAATAAAATGTTTGCAATAGAACCTTAAAAATTTAATGCTTTTTTAAATTAAAATAAAAACAAGTAAGAGTGCTATATTCGGCTATGCCGAATCTTAAATACCCTTCACCATGGTGAGATAAGAACAAGAAGTTATATAAATAACGCTTTGTTGTTTAAAATAGTACATAGTGCCAAATTGAGAAATAATAACCAAATTAGCCATATACATATGTTAGTTTATAAACCATATTTATTTAAACAATTTATTAATATTTAATATTTATTAATAATATATAACTTTGAAATTAAAAAAAAAAGTTAATACAATCGTTTTTAGGAAATAAACAAATTAAATAAAAAAAAATAAAAAATAAACAACAAAAAATAGGTATAGAATATGATTTTTGTTTTACATGTAAGTTAAGCGAACGATTAATATTTACATTGTCAAAAAAATCAAAAATTGCTGAATTATTTTAAAATCGTTTTTAGAATATAAAAAAAGTAAAAAACAAGTAAGAGTGCTATATTCGGCTGTGCCGAATCTTATATACCCTTCACCATTGTGCGAGCAGAATACATAGCAATTAGACAGAAACTAAATAAAACTGGTAAATATTTTTTTTTAAATTAGAGACAACCGGTTTTGAACTTCGCTTTTCGTAAGGGCCCAGAATATATATACTTTATAGGGTGTAGGATCAATATTGTAGAAATTACAGTTATACATATATACCTTTTTTACCTTCGGTGAAGGGTATAAAAAGAGTAATTTTCGGGAAGTTAGGGGTCTAATCACCCCTGCATACGATAGACACTGGCGTATCGAATGAAAACTCGATAAATGTAATGTCGAGTTACTCGATGTCGAATGGTATTATTTCAAATTCAATACATTTCATTCGATATCGAGTTTCAAGATACCAAATAAATAATTTCGATGAATTTTGCTCGATATCGTATGCGGTGATTAGACCCCAGTATTTCGGTTATAACTCATACAAATTTCCGATATTTTGATATATAAGTCATATCCCTAGGACGTATAGCAGCCCTAAAATTTAGGTTTTTATACAAATTTTGATGTTTTTTAGCCCATTTTTTGAGTATTTTGCTCATAAATTACCCATTGTCTAACCGATTTGATAGTTTTATATACCGACGTGTTAAGGAAGAATTTTACCTTTTACTTAAGTTATATTCTTATATAAACATTTATATATACTTGTATACATATATTTTAACAAAGTTAATTATAAATAACAAAGTTAATTATAAAAAAGAGTAATTTTTGGGGATTCAGTATTTCGGTTGTAACTCAGCCATTTTATAACCGATTTGGCAGATTTATATACCGACGTGTTGAAGAAGAAATTTGCCATTTACTTTAGCTATAAAACTTGGACTCGGGGAGATCTATGGTTCCCGAAAGTGGGTATTTAAAAAAAAAAATTTTATTTTGGTCATAACTTTTTTGTATCTGAACCGATTTTCCCGAGTTTTTTATAAAATATGTTCTACTTAAAATTTCCGATATCTACTCACGATTTTAGTACAAGAATGGTGAGCATATTTAATTTTTTTAGAAATAAATAGTTTCACTTTATTTATTTTTGTAGTATGATGAAAAGTATTTCAGTGAGGGTAGACCACTTAATCCCTTAACAGATATATCTGGAAATCGTTTGGGTAGGCCTACAAATCAGGCTCAATATAAAAAACCTTTCAAAAGAGAAAATCATTTTAACCTAGAACAGGAAATGGCTAGAAACAAAGAAATTGCTTTGTGTCGAGTAAGAGCTGAAAAATCTGCAGCTTGTGCCGCTTCTAATTCTACTTCCCCGAACTACGAAAGGAGTGGTCAAAAGATGAATATTTACAGAGGAAAAGGCATGGGTTCAAAAACTGAAATTCAACGCTGGAAAATCAGGAGGTATATTTAGAAAAACTGTTAAAATTTTAACAAAAAAAAAAAAAAAAAAAAAAAAAATATCATTACATTTTTAAACAGGGAAATAATGGTCGAAATGCTTGCGTAAATCCAGAACGTGGTAATATCAATGCCGGACGTCCAGTGAATGTGAATAGAGTTGGGTTTTTGAGGTATTTTGCATTCTTTAGCTTATTTATATATTCCTTAGGTTTACGACTACAATATGCCAGGTTATTGCCCTGCTGGCGGTAAAGGGAGGACTAATGAAACCGGAAGGGATTTGACATTTCGCCGCCTAAATTTGCCAACACCTAAAGAACAACGTGCTAGATCTTGCCCAACCCCAGTTCAACATGATGCCTCTTATTCCTTTCAACAACGTTTACCAAGAATATGCCCACGACCATCCCAATCTGTATGTGTTAGTCCTACAAGATCAGTTACCCCCTCGGAAGCAAATGAGAGCCGTTATGCAACAGCCATGCAGCAAGCTCCGCAAAAATCCCAAGAAATGAGAGCTACGTATCCAGTTGCACCTGTATGCCCCCCTACGAATACACCGGTATACCTGAATGCGGATAACACTGTTGATTCTCGTGACACTATTACGAGAATTGTAACAACCGCTACAAAAGAAGGTACTTTATATGTATCTACACATCTGACCAAACTCAAAATTAAAAAAGTTTAAGTTAGTTTTTACCTAAAACAAAGCCAAGGCGAAAGAAATCTATTTAAAAACACTAATATCGCCTGATCCGTGTGGGATCTTTTTTGTTTTACCCTTTTTACAGCCTTCTTCCCCTCAACAAAGGCCGATTTTCCCAACTTCACAAAAATCAACTGATAAGTCACTCAGTATGTATGGTGACCCAAGACAAAGACAGGAATTTCCGGTATGTATAAAATAAAAAGTTTTGCGTATTTTTTTCAACTGATTTATGTATAAAATGTATTTCAGAATAATTCTAATAGAACGGAATATAGTTCTTTACATATTGATCGTGATTATGCACAAACACCACTCAGAGGTTTTGCGCGATCCCCTCTCAAAACTCCAAGAAAACCAGAAAATGTTACGGTACACTTTTCTGTTTTTCGCCTTAATCTTATATTTGTGTTGTTTTTTTTCTTATAAAACAGGAGCAACTTGCTACCACCAAGGAAATTCATTCTTTGGAATAGGACAATATGTCAGTACCAAGAACAAATTCTTCTAAGCACAAACAACCCCGATCTCCTCAATTCTGTCGAGGTCCCGCCGTAGAGTCTGATTATGTAGGCACAATTTAAATGTCGAACAACCTTGATTTTGTTGAAATTAAAACTTGATATATATTTTCCTTAGTGTAATGTGTCTATGTTAGACGATCCAAGTCAATACAAAAGAAGTGCCCAAGAAATCCCCAAAAAATCCTTCATTGATCTTACTGAAGATACTCAATATATTTGCGAAGATATGGATATAAGTGGACAGGATGTAAGATTTCTTCTTTAGTTTTTTCTTTACCACTAAACATGATGACAACAGACGCATGTACTCCTGGATGATACCCCTGAAGATCTAACCTGTTTTGAACGCACTTGTTATGAGGAGTGCGAAGGCCAACGTCCAGATTTAAATTTGGCGATGATGCAAACACCACCAAATAAAACTTTGGTAAGTTCGTTTGCAATTGGTTTCGTTCATGAAATTTTTTTAAACGAATAAATTTAGGGAGCCGATTTCGATTTCACCGTGTATCTAGAATTGCCTTATACAAAAACTGGCCCTACCCAAACCTGTCCACCCTGTGAGCAACCAAAGGCCAGCTTATTTAGATGCTTGGCCAAGAAGTTAAGTTCCACTTATGAATTTATGTCTTCTTTATTAGCACCCCAAAAACCTGCAGGACACGCAGATCAAGTGTGCGATGCAACGGTAGGTTTTTTTTACCACACCCATTCTCATTTTAGTTTCAATAAGATCGATTTACGGGACTTCGAAATGTACTAAACGGCGAGTAACAACGTATTTGTCAAGACGATCACAATCATCTTCACAACACGATTATGCGTTTCAAAAGTTTGCTCGAAATTGCAAGACGCCATAGTTAATTACAGTTTGCGCATTATACCTAAGACAAAACATGCCCGTACTCATCATCAGAGAAGCCATAAATATGCAATTGCATATTTTTCCTCGTGCGACCAATGAAGGCACAAACAACATATTTATCCATTTTATAGCCTTTTATGAATTTTGGCATAGATTTGTTAGTGCATATTTTTGCATATTTTACGTTTTGCGGAATTTTTGTGCATAAATTAGTTTAACGAGCATTTTTGCATCATATATTTTAAGTCATATTTTGATACATGCTCAATTTTTTAGAAGCTTTTAGGAGCTTCCCACAATTTCTCCATCTACATTTAATTTTTACTCTCAAATTGTAAGACAAAGCTGGTTGTTATTAGGGATAAATGTTATGCGATGTGTATAATACATAGAAATGTAGACCAATCTTTTTGTATACCGATCGACTCAAAATCACTTTTTAAATTGATATAACGATGTCCATCCGTCCGTGTGGCTGGTTGTCTGCCCATGTTAACCTTGTGCGCAAAGTACAAGTTCCAATTTTGTAGATAGTGAGAATTTCTCTTTAATTTCTAATATTCCCCATAAAAACTTCTTTCCAAATAAGGCTCTTTGTGTCAGTAATACATCTTATTTTGATGGTATTTAAATTAAATTCGCTCCAAAAACATTTTACTGCAAATTAAATTATTTTCGAATCGTTTTACATTTGCCTAAAGCTTCCATCTTGAAATTGCTTTCACTTCCTTTAAATGTTAGCATTTGTTAACAATTTAGCGAGCTTACTCGTCATAGAAAAGACTCGTTTACTCGTCATAGTTAAGACGAGTTTAATACGGCTTGCCAGACGTACTTTTTCAGCAGTACACGTACTTTTTTCCATCAATGTACTGCTTTCTGCATAACACCTAAAAAAGTACGCTAAAGTCCTTTTTTTTTTAGCCTTTTGTACTTTTTTCTGTGCTTAACGTTTTTACTAATTTTTTTTTTAGTGTAGAAAAAAAAGTTCTTTGAAAGACCCAGTAAAAATATCTACAATGGCGATTGAGGGTACAAGTACATTGAAGGCTTTGGCTTTGAATTTAGATTGTTTCCTTACATTATATAAGTCGAAAAGCAGAGCTACTACTGGCGTTTTTGCTATACTTATTAAAGGTTTGGTTACAAGCAAAATTTATTGTAAAATATCGTGCTGTTTTAGATATTTTAATTACATTTTGATATTAGGTAAGTAATATTTATTTAAGAGTGCAGCAGCAGAAGCCGCTTTTTCTTATCACACAGTAGTACACAGCCATAGTTACCAATCGGCGGATTGCACCAGCAAACTACTCAAACAGATGTTTCCAGATTCCAATGTGCCCTCCAACTTTACGTGTTGTAACGTGGTTTTGTCGTTGGCTGGGGTAGTTCAGTTGCGTCCAGGGTCGACTTACGGAATCCACGAACCTTAAGTGAAAACACGAGTGATTTACCCTCTTGGGGTTAGAAATAATCTCTTAACTTTATTTACAATTCAATTACAATACTTTGTTAATTTCATTTAACATTACTTGCAGTACAGCAAACAGGCAGGAATTCGGCGGATTCTCCTCGGCTAATGTATTCGGGTTGGAATCGGGTGGGGAATCTGGATCGGGTTCCTTTAATGATCGGCAATGATGAGGTAGCTCGTTACGATTGGTTCTTATGTCTTGGTTTCTAAATACTACAATTCATCCTTATATACTAGGCTTACTACTGATTTACTAAGAGAGGACTTGTGACCGAAGTCACAATACAAAAACTGTTAACCGAAGTTACAGTACAAAAACTGTTGACCGAAGTCACAGTACAAAAACTGTTAACCGAAGTTACAGTACAAAAACTGTTGACCGAAGTCACAGTACAAAAACTGGTAACCGAGGTTACAGTACAAAAACTGGTGACCGAAGGCACAGTACAAAAACTGTTAACCGAAGTTTCAGTACAAAAACTGTTGACCGAAGTCACAGTACAAAAACTGTTAACCGAAGTTACAGTAGAAAAACTGTTGACCGAAGTCACAGTACAAAAACTGTTAACCGAAGTTACAGTACAAAAACTGTTGACCGAAGTCACAGTACAAAAACTGGTAACCGAAGTTACAGTACAAAAACTGTTGACCGAAGTCACAGTAAAAAACTGTTAACCGAAGTTACAGTACAAAAACTGTTGACCGAAATCACAGTACAAAAACTGGTAACCGAAGTTACAGTACAAAAACTGCTGACCGAAGTAACAGTACAAAAACTGTTAACCGAAGTTACAGTACAAAAACTGTTGACCGAAGTCACAGTACAAAAACTGGTAACCGAAGTTACAGTACAAAAACTGGTGACCGAAGGCACAGTACAAAAACTGTTAACCGAAGTTACAGTACAAAAACTGTTAAGCGTGGTCACAGTACAAAAACTGTTAACAGAAATTACAGTACAAAAACTGTTGACCGAAGTCACAGTACAAAAACTGTTAACCGAAGCAGTGTTACCGTCGGATATTTTCAATAAGTACCAAGAAAAGGGGATATCTAAAAAAAAAGTGGCACCGAAAAGGGGATTTTTATAAAAAAAGTGGCACAACTTTTCAAATTAAAATAAGTACACCACATTATGTATTTTTTACGTTTTTTTTTTTCTATTGATTATAATTTTAAATAACATTTAATAAATGGTATAAAAACATAACAAAAAAACATATGTGTAGAAATTATATGCACTAAATAACAGTTGATCGTATAACAATAGACATACATACTTATTAAAATAAATATTTCTCTCGAGAAGTTATTTTTATAAAATATTTTCTTTAATAAATAGAAACTGGGAATTATTTCATTCCGAAGGTTACTTTATATTACATTCAATATTTTTTATTTTTCGAATTATTAGACACCAGCAGAATGTAATGCATTTTCTGGCCCGCTACGGCCTTCGTCAGCATTCTTTGTGAATATAATATAAAGTAACCTTCGGAAGGAAATAATTCCCAGTTTCTAATTGTTAAAATTGTTGAGTTAAATACATTCAATTTATAAAGTATCACTATCCAGTTTGACACAAAGAATGCTGACGAAGGCCGTAGCAGGCCAGAAAATGCATTACATTCTGCTGGTGTCTAATAATTGTAAATTTTTCTTTACATACAATATACCTCATTGCTTTCCAAAGGAAAGCTAAGGTAAAATCTAACAAGAAAATACAATATAACTAATAGTCTAGTAGTTTATAAAGTCATTTCTGAAAAATTAAGGGAATATGACTATTACAAAAAAGCTTTAAAAAATACATAACTGAAATTTAGCTCATAGAATAAATTCGAAAAATAAAAAATATTGAATATTTTCTTTAATGTTTTGGTAAATCAAAAACGTTAAACTCGTTTTCTGCCAAACATGTTTTTTGGATTCTGACATTGTTGCAGCAATTAGAAGATATTTATGTAATTTGTTTTATTAAGTAATATATTTCTTGTACTTTTCTTTCTGAATAAATTTTCTTTGATTTATTTAAGACATTGTATTGCACAGGTTTTAAAATTTTTTTAGAAGTTTATTTGCCTATTCCACCAGATTCTTATGTTTTTTAGAATGCTATGGCCAAATATGAGTACAGTTTTCTCCCATCACGTCAGATTTATCAGAAATCCTAAACAAAAAACGAAAATATCACTTTTTAAAATTCGTTATATTTAATCAGTTTCGCACTTTAATACAAATAAATACACGGCGTTCATAAATGCTACTAAATTTAAGTGCAAGTGTTTTAATTTCTTTAGTATAGGATATTTAGTTTTTATCCAAATTCGTCTATTATTGCTTCAAATTATTGTAATCAGCTTGACAAATAGAACAAAACTATACCACTCGATTTTGTTATTAATTGTGGTACAAAACATCTTCCGAAATTACAATAATTGGTGTATCTGATAAATGTGACGTGATGGGAGAAAACTGTGCTCATTTTGTCTTAAGCATTCCAAAAAATATAAGAATCAGTTAGAATGGTTAAACAAACTAGTATGGGAGTTAAAACAAAACAGAATGAAAAAAAGTATCTTTTCCTAACGTAAAAAGTATCAAAAAAGTGGCAAGAATTACAAAAAGTATCACATTTGGGTGCATTTTGTAAAAGTGGCCAAATAGTATCCAAGCAGTCGAAAAAGTGGCAAATTGCTACTTTAGTGGCACCAACGGTAACGCTGAACCGAAGTCACAGTACAAAAACTGTTAACCGAAGTTACAGTACAAAAACTGTTGACCGAAGTCACAGTACAAAAACTGGTAACCGAAGTTACAGTACAAAAACTGTTGACCGAAGTCACAGTACAAAAACTGGTAACCGAAGTTACAGTACAAAAACTGTTGACCGAAGTCACAGTAACAAAACTGTCAACCGAAGTCGCAGTCCAAGGCAACACCCGAGTTAATACAAGTG
Source organism: Pollenia labialis (assembly GCA_949318255.1). Lineage (NCBI taxonomy): Eukaryota > Metazoa > Arthropoda > Insecta > Diptera > Polleniidae > Pollenia > Pollenia labialis. Next base: position 149,511,186 of record OX439140.1, on the reverse strand, counting down.
TCGGCGACCGTCGTGCAGAAGGCGGGGACTAAGTCGACTTTAATATGGCAAGTTCGTGGGTGCAATGAAATCGCCCCGATCGTCTCTAAATCTTAACTATTCATTCAACATTATTCATAAACTAAATAGGAATTCTTATAAAAAAAAGTAACAGTAGGGGGTTTCATTTAAAATAAAGTAACATTAGTGGGTTTCATGTGTAATTGAAAAATTATCGTAAATTATAATATTATATTAAAATAAAGATTAAATATATGAAATAAAATATAATTATATGGATAGAATATAATTATATGTGGCGTAGATTTTGGGAAGTATAAATCTACGTTACATTTCCCCCTTTCTTTGGAGAAGGCTGTGGTGGTGGCTGGATGTGGATCCCCTTCCAGATTTCATCTTCGGTGAACTGATGCCCGTTGTATTTTATTTTGCGACCAGGCTTGCGGCGCTGGTCTCGTATGGCAACTACGTGGTCAGAGCTGGGAGGACCTGGACGAGAGCTTGGTTGGCCACCCGGAGGATTGGATGGTTTGCTGACGATGTTTGGCTCGGCTAACGGGGGTGGTTGCCTTATGGCGTGGCATCTTCCCATCCGTGTTGGTGGCGGGGCAGCTGCTATTCGCACCATTCTTTTTGGCTGACCTGGTTACAGGGAACGAGTGGAGGTGGTCCATTGCCTACGATCGGTGGTGCTACGGACTCCAGTGGGATGATTACGTTGCTAATTATTCGAGGCCGAGCCTCTACAGGTGGTCTGTATGGTAAGGGCTTTGCTGGAGCTGGAAGAAGCTGGATGGCTTCGACCTTGTCGGGATCAGTGCGGATGCCGTCGGGAGTAACTGGATGGCCGAGGTAGCGGATACTCGTTCGCAGAAACTTGCATTTGTTGAAATTAAGCTTCATCTGGGCTTGAATGAAACGCATAAACACAGCTTCCAGGGTAAGTATGTGCTCCCTGAAGGTTCGGCCAAGTATTATAATGTCGTCCTGGTAGACGAAGAGCCGGGGGTACAGATCGGTGCCTATAATACGGTTCGGCATGCGATGAAATGTTGCTGGCGCAGAGTGCAGTTCAAAATTCATAACCTTCCACTGGAATAGCCCTCTGCCAGGGACCGTGAGCGCGGTGTATGGTTGGGACGAGGGTTTCAGTGAGATCTGCCAGTACCCGTTCTTCAGGTCCAGGTGGGAGATTAACTTGGCTTCGCGTAGCTGGTCGAGGATGGCAATAATTTGTTGCAGCGAGTATATCTTAAGGAACTTGATGCAACTCCACAATCTGACTACTCATTATGGCGTGCAGCTAGAAATCTAAAAAGGCCAGTTATATCAAAGCCACCATTAAGAAACTTGTATGGTAGTTGGGCAAGAAACGGATTTGTGAGTCACTTGAAAAACGTATTTACACCAAATTTATCTAACGATATTGCGGTCGAGTTACCACCTATTGCTGCCAGAGCATCTATTCCCATAAGATTTGAAATAAGAGAAATCGAAAAGGCTATTTGTGACTTAAACACTAAGAAGGCACCTGGTATTGATAAGATCAGTAATAAAATGCTTTTAGAGCTACCTCGCATAGCAAAGAAAATTATACTTTTTATTTTTAATGCTATTTTACGGCTTGAATACTACCCGCAAGAATGGAAGGTTTCCTTAGTTACCATGATACCAAAGCCAGGGAAAGATCATACAAAAGTTGAGTCATATAGGCCTATTAGCTTATTATCAAATATGTCAAAGCTGTTTGAGAAACTATTAGTTTCAAAATTAACACCAATTTTAAATGACAATAGATGTATTCCAAACCATCAGTTTGGATTTAGAAGAAAACACAGCACAATTGAACAAACTCATCGAATAGTAAATGTTATAAGAAAAGCATTTGAAGAAAAAAAATATTGCTCAGCACTCTTCATCGATGTTTCGCAAGCTTTTGATAAAGTCTGGCATGAAGGCTTACTACATAAATTGAAGCAAAATTTACCAGCAAACACTCACAAACTGTTAGAAAGCTACTTAGTCGGCCGTCAATTTATTATTAAAGAAGGAGATTTCTTAAGTTCACCTCAGCCAATTGGCGCTGGAGTTCCACAAGGCAGCATCCTTGGCCCTCTTTTATACTTAATTTATACTTCGGACATGCCAACAAACAACTACACACAAACTTCAACATTTGCAGACGATACAGCTTTTCTAAGCGTACACGAAAACAGTTATGAAGCATCTCGTTATTTACAGGATCATATATTTCAACTAGAAATATGGCTAAGACAATGGAGGATAATGGTAAATGAGCGAAAATGCGTGCATATAACATTCACCTTGCGCCGGGAATCTTGCCCCCTATTACAATCAATAATCAAATAATTCCTCAACATTCGCATGTAAAATATCTCGGTTTACATCTGGATAGGCGATTAACGTGGAAATGCCATATAGAGGCAAAATTAACTCAAATGAAACTAAAAGCCATTGAAATTCATTGGCTTATTGGAAGAAATTCTGTCCTTAGTCTCGACTGCAAGCTTCTACTTTATAACTCTATCTTAAAGCCTATCTGGTGCTACGGTATTCAACTATGGGGCACCGCCTCGGCCTCTAATATCGAAAAAATTCAAAGGCGTCAAAATAAACTTCTTCGAATAAACACAGCAGCTCCCTCGTACGTTAAAAACTCAAACATTCATAAGGATCTCAATGTGCCATTAGTAAAAACTATGATTACAAAATATGCAGTAAAATATTTAAAAAGGCTTGAACAACACCCAAATCCACTAGCTCGAAATATTTTAAATCATGGCGGCCACACTCGATTAAGAAGAAGAGACACTGCAGCACTTACCCAACTAGAAGAGCGATAAGCACCTATATATGTGAACAGAACCCGTGATAAAGAAAATTTGTGTCTGGCACTGGCAGGACATAAATAAAGTATTAGGATAAGATTTGATTAATTATTGTTAGTTCATATTTAATATATGAAGATTCAATAAATAAACAATGAACAAAAAAAAAAAAAAAAAATACTATCGGTGAGCTATATGCGCTTCGTGACGGTTTAATGCGTTCCTCACGCAGTAGTTTGTCGACCTCTTCGTTAATTACATGCTTCATAGCAGGATTTCGCGGCACATACCTCTGTTTGATGGGTTTCGGATGACGAAGACGGATCTTATGTGTGTCGATCAATTTGAACTTCATCGCGTAATTATGTAAGAGTCCTTCTAATTCTTTATTTTCTTCACCGGTTAAGATTTCTCGGGTAGTGAAGGCATGTTATGGTGGATGTACGGGGAAACTTGTTTTTTAATTTCGGGGCTTGGCAGCCTTTCGCCGTGTAGCCGTAGCTCGAGCTGTAAGGTGCTCAAGAAATCCATCCCGAGTATCATTGTTTCGGCCAATGTGTCAATCACTGACACCAGCAAGGACACCGTAGTTCCGTCGTATACCACAGGGATGAGAAATTCTTCTAGCGAGGTCGCCAGGGATTGATCGGCCATCTGTACCGTACCCAGGGTGTTGACCGGATCGATGTTATGGGCACTCAGGTGTTCCCTCATGTTTTTTCCGATGTAAGTACGAGAGGACCCGGTGTCGACTAATGCCATTAACTGCCGACCGTATATTTTTACCGACACAAAGTATCGATTGTCGTTGGTGGGTTGTTCGTATACTGACGAAGCCCTACAGTCTCTCCGACACCCGCAGGCCCTAGAAAGTACTCCCTCGCGACCACAATATGAACAGAAGAGATAACCGGGAAAGTTGCACGATGTTCGCTTATGACCCAACCCCTTGCATCTCCAGCAATTTGTCGCTCGGTTATATCCCGGACTGGATATCATGTGCGACGTCTTGGGCCGTTCTTCTCGCTTAAGGGCTTCGTACTCATCCGTCATAGTGATTAGCTCATCTAAGTTGCTGAAATCGCTTCGGCGAATATAATGTCGGTATTCGGTGCGAAGGCCATAGTAAACTCGATCCAGGTGGTTTTGTGATCGTAGGATTGGATGTCGTCTGGCGAGACTCAGCATGCTAAGCACATAATCTTTAGCCCGTTTTCGGTTGTTCTGCTTTCGGTTATAAAAGTTCTGCTCTAAGTGCGATAGATATCTCGGGGGTAGGAAAAATTTCTCTACTTCCTGTCTAAATTGTGTCCACGTGTTCAGTGTGCCCTTTTTAACCCTAAACCACTTGAGCGCATTGCCGGTTAACCCAACATGAAGGGGAGTAGGCGGTTAAGGGGTATTTGATGACATTCCGACAGCTCTTCGAGGCGTTCCAGAAACTCCATTAAATCATTTTCTCTGGAAAACTTCAAGTCCCACTTGTGGACGATGTTCATTATTTCAAGCTCGGAAATGTGGAAATGTCACCTCGTTTTCCAACTCCAGTAGGAGATTTTCAGAGGAGGCCCTCAGCCGTTTGGTGCGGATGGTTTCAGCCAACTGCTTACGAAGGTGTGCGACAGTGAAACCGACTGTCGGTATACCGAAGTTCCTGCATTGCTCGACCAGCTGTTCCTTGCGTAAAATGTATATCCATCCAACCGAATCTGTATTTAGTTGATTACTCGTAGACGCGGTGTTCTGTTTGCCGTGTTTGTAATTGTGGGCCGATTCCTCCTCGATGGCGGCGGTGGCTTCTTTCTCGCGTTGCGATTTAGAATCGGGTCCCTGCTCGGGCACCATTTGTAACGTGGTTTTGTCGTTGGCTGGGGTAGTTCAGTTCCGTCCAGGGTCGACTTACGGAATCCACGAACCTTAAGTGAAAACACGAATGATTTACCCTCTTGGGGTTAGAAATAATCTCTTAACTTTATTTACAATTAATTTACAATACTTTGTTAATTTCATTTAACAGGCAGGAATTCGGCGGATTCTCCTCGGCTAATGTATTCGGGTTGGAATCGGGTGGGGAGTCTGGATCGGGTTCCTTTAATGATCGGCAATGATGAGGTAGCTCGTTACGATTGGTTCTTATGTCTAGGTATCTAAATACTACAATTCATCCTTATATACTAGGCTAACTACTGATTTACTAAGAGAGGACTGTTGACCGAAGCCACAGTACAAAAACTGTTAACCGAAGTTACAGTACAAAAACTGTTGACCGAAGTCACAGTACAAAAACTGTTAACCGAAGTTACAGTACAAAAACTGTTGACCGAAGTCACAGTAACGAAACATTCAACCGAAGTCGCAGTCCAAGGCAACACCCGAGTTAATACAAGTGTCGGCGACCGTCGTGCAGAAGGCGGGGACTAAGTCGACTTTAATATGGCAAGTTCGTGGGTGCAATGAAATCGCCCCGATCGTCTCTTAATCTTAACTATTCATTCAACATTATTCATAAACTAAATAGGAATTCTTATATAAAAAAGTAACAGTAGGGGGTTTCATTTAAAATAAAGTAACTTTAGTGGGTTTCATGTGTAATTGAAAAATTATCGTAAATTATAATATTATATTAAAATAAAGATTAAATATATGAAATAAAATATAATTATATGGATAGAATATAATTATATGTGGCGTAGATTTTGGGAAGTATAAATCTTCGTTACAGTGTGGTAAAACTAAAATGTCTAAAATTATAACTTACATTTTGGCAAAATATTCAATAGAATCACTGTTGAAAGACTTAGACAATTCACACCCATTTTCAATATCGACCGACGCTTCGAATAAAGGTAATATTAAAACGTTTCCAATAGTGCTGAGACATTTTAGTAAAGAAACAGGAGTAAACACAAAACTTTTGAGTTTCTACAACTCTGATTCTGAAATGTCAATAGCAAAAATTTTAAATTTTTAAATACAGTAAAATAATCGGCATTTTTTTACCTTCGATTCTTTTGACCACAAATTTTTTTGTAAGCAATGAAAATGTTTAATTATTTTCACATCTCATTACTATGCACTTAGGGTTACTAAAATTAATAAACAATAACATCGTTTCATCCAAAAAATTTGTGGCCAAAAGAAAGAAGTATGCAATGAGATACATAGTAATGAAATATGAAAACATTTTCATTGATTACAAACAAATTTGTGGTCAAAAGAATTGAAGGTCAAAAAATTACGATTATTTTACTGTATTTTTTTTTTTTTTTTTTTCAATAATATGTATATTTATTAGTTAACATTATAATTGTACAAAATATTTACATTTTAAAATTTGGGCCTCAGCGCCATAAAGGCATTTTTGATTCAAGTTGGCAAACATCTTCTGAGGTGTACAATATAAAAAGTAAATAAATCTTCTTATGATTATAAATTAAATTATAATTATAGTTACATATGTACATATTTACAAAAGAAGCATTTCCATTAAGCTATATAAATATTCTTTGCATTCTCTTTTAAAACTTGATATTCGCTCAATAGATTTCAAATTAGCGGGTAAGTTATTATAAAGATTACCTCCTACATAATCTATACGTTGCTTAGTTCTTTCCAATCGGCACCTTGGTACCCTAAGATTTGATACATTTCTGGTATAAAAATATGACTGGTTTTGCAAAAGAGGAATTATATGTTCACCTGTTTCATGTAAATTCTTATAAACATACAATATAACCTGGTATTGATATAAACCATAAATTGGTAAAATAGTTTTGCTTACATTTTTGTATAATGATACTGTTGAAAAATTTCTTGGTAAATTGTAAACAATTTTTAATGCCTTATTTTGCAGACATTGTAGAGATTTTTGAACTGTATTATGTTTATTAAATGCATAGACACTGGTCAAGTAATTGAGATGTGATTGTATCAGACCGTTATAAATCATTAATTTTGATTTTTCACTTAGTTTATTTTTGAACTTATATAAAATTTCAATGGCCGGAGCCATTTTGCTCTTCACCTCATTTATATGTATATCCCAGCACAGATTACTCTGCAACGTAATGCCTAAGTATTTAATCGAATTAGTTTCACTAATTGATGTTCCATCTACACATACAGAAAAGTTGTTATTTAAACTTGCTGAGTGGGGTCTAAAACGCACCAACTTTGTTTTTTCAGAGTTAAGCAATCAACGATTTAAGCGAGCAAGTTCCACTAATAAAGCAGTGTCTCTTTCAATATTTATTTTCAGAACCAAATCATACTAAAAAGGGTAAAACAAGCATATATCATCTGCAAACATGAATAATTGACCGGTTAGATTTAAGTTTTTCAAATCATTTATGTAAATGGAGAATAATAAAGGACCAAGACCACTTCCTTGCGGTACACCATAATCTACAGAACCAAAAAAACTTCTATTCTGTCCAATTTGAACAAACTGCTGCCTGTTCCTGAAATAATTTTTAAACAAAAATAATTCTCGCCCTTGAATTCCATAAAATCCTAACTTTTGCAGCATTATTTCATGATCGATAAGGTCAAATGCCTTTGAAAAATCAAAAAACATCCCTGCAACTCCAGTAAAACCGTCATCCAAGCCTTTGCAAACATACCTTACTACATTTAATACAGCGTGCTGCGTACTAACCCCTTTCCTAAATCCAAATTGATATTTGTATAAGAATTTATTATGCTCAAGATAAATCAATAGTCTGTCATACAATATTTTTTCAAATATTTTATCTATTGTTGAAAGCACAGCAATCGGCCGATATTTATCCTCAGTAGTTGCATTAACAGCCTTCGGTATTGGTACTCTCTTATGAATTTTTAATTCCCTATGGTATTCTGAAGTTCTTATAATTTTGTTAAATATTTCAACTAAAATAGGTAAAATAACATTTAAACATTCCTTTACTATTTTAACCGTAATGTTGTCAAAGCCAGGGCATTTATTTGCATTCATATTTAAAACAATATTACTAACATCCTCCATATCTTTTTCATTGAGAACAAAACGACAACTTGTTGCAGTAAATGTTCTTAAGGAATTAATTGAGTCCCCAGGAAAGATATTTATTCGACTTTTAAGTTGTTTTACTATCGAAATAAAGTAGTTATTAAAACAGTCTACTTTTACTTGTTCATTTAATATTAAATTGCCTTGTGAATCATTTAGTTTTACAACACTATTTTTCGATCTACCAAGTACATTGTTTATAAATTTCCAACATTTCCTCGGATCATTACCAGCTTTCTTCAAGCTATCTGCGTATAACCTTGCTTATTCTCTTCAAAGAAATTTCATTATCTCTATTATTACTTGATTTACGTCTTTTCTTTAATAATTTTTGTTTAAAAGATATTAGTTCTTGAAGATTTTTATTAATCCAAGGTGTAAGATCAAAATGAATTGGCATTTTAGACTTTTTTATTAAAGTTGAAATATTAATAGCTGACTCCATGGAAGATATTAATGAATTTGTTAACATGACACAGGCAATGATGAAAAGTTTGTAGGTAAAATATTTTGTAAATGATTTTTAGCTTTGTCATAATCACAATAAACTTTAGATATCTCAGTGAACTTTGTTCTTTTAAAGTTACTCTTCATTCTACAAAATAACATATTATGATCTGACAGAGTACATTCAACAGAATCAACACTAAGCCTTTCCCACAAATTGCTAAAAACATGATCTATGCATGTTCTACTTTCCGGTCTTGTGATAAGGTCATGATCACAATCACAGTTATAGTTCTGACAAATTGAAATCAATTCTCCACATGAGGAACTTTTTAAAATATCAATATTAGAGTCACCAACAACTATTAATGGATTTTGAGCTAAATCATGTAACGAAACATCAAGTAAATTTATGAAATTAACTTCATTACATTTTTGTGAACGATAATATGGCACAACTCTTAGTGGTTTAGATTCAACCTTTATGTTATGCAAAGTAATAGCCAAAATTTCAAATAAATTTTCACTTTTACAAATATTAAGACTGTAACTAATATTCTTATTTATATATAAAGATGTACCACCATACCCATCTTCTCTAAAACAATGTACATTTGCAAAACCAGATATTTCATATATTTGAGTAATATCTTTTTCAAATCAAGTTTCCTGAATTGCTATTAAATCCGGCAATTTTGGTAATTGAGCCAAAACTGATTTAAATTTGTTAAATTTATCAATAGATGAAACGCTTTTTATGTTAATATTGAGTATATTTAAAAATTCATCATTTAAACAATTTATGTACTTTTTAAAATATGAAAAATTATTAAAATATTTGTTTACTAACATTTACTGATTATAAATTTTTAAAAACAAGTATAATTACAAAACATATTCAAAACTTTCTTTTTATGAAGGCGACATATATGAAGCACCATCTTCTCCATCTGCATCACTTGTCCATAATGAATTCTTAATAAAAACATATTGATATCCAATAGATGTTAAGGACTTTGCATGATTAAAGAGATTAATCGTTTCTTTGCTGTTAAAATGGTTAATAAAAACCTTTTTTGTTTCTTCTTTATCTTTAAGTTTTGACCTTGATGTCATAAATTTGTCTTTTTGGACTTTTGAAGCAAACTTGACAACCATAGTTTTCTTATCATTGTTTTTATTTTTAAAAAAATACGCGTCATCAACAGCACTGTTTTCTAATGGCACCCCAATATCTTTAGAAATGTTAACCACATACAGTCATTTTTGATGCGATGTTCATTTAAAATTTTCACAGACGATTTTAACGCTTTAATTTCAGTTTTTAGTTTTTGTTTTCCTTTTCAATTTCGTTTATTTTCTTTTTGTTTTCCGCAACATCTTTAAACACTTCACCAAATTTAGCTGACATAAATTGGATAGACTCAGTCAGCTGATCTAATATTTCAAGTTTTTCAAGTTTTTTAATTCTCTCTTAATAGTGCTTAATTCTTCTTTAATATCTTCACCTCCTTCTTTACAGAATTGACATTTAAAAAGTTCATTTTCGTTGTTTAAAAGTCTCTCAAATTCTCTTCTACTCAAACTAGAACATTGAGAGTGAAAGCTTTTCATACACTTGTCGCATTGTATGCAATCATCAGTCTCTTCTTTGATATCATTTTCACATTGATTACAATACCATATATTTTTATTTGCAATACTGCGACGACTTGTTTTTTTAGGCACAATTTTATGTTTTTCTAGTGTCTTAAACTTTGGTTTGTTTGTTTTTAATGTTTTATTATTAAACACAAAGTATTTATTAATATATTTTATTATTTTATAAGAACACTTTTAACACCGGTAAAAACACGTCTTGTTGCTTTAAGGGTTGCCAACTTTTTTTTCAAAAAAATTAAAATTTTTTTTCTCGTAGCATATTAATATTTATCAATCTGATCGCCATTAAGCTTTAATTAAGGCTTGATAAATTATCTAAACAGCACTTTTTACAAAAGAACTTGTTTGATAGTAATTTGGTCTTTTATTGTAAACTTTCTTGATAACGAATTACATCTTCAATGTAGTCGTATATAGACATTTGTCGGCCACTGTATTAAAAAATATTTAAATTAATTTTATTAAAAAAAAAAGAATTGACTTTGAAAAGACCTGACTAATTTTAAGTTACTACTTTATTTATATTTATATATTATTATTATTCTTATTAACGATCTCATTTTTATCTTCTTTGTTGAATAAATTGTTATTTTATATTATTTAATGAATTTTCAAAACTTAAAAAAAAAATACTTTTTTTCTTAAAGGTAAATAATATTTACGATCTCATTTTTATGTTCTTTATTGAATAAATTGTTATTTTATGTTATTTAATGGTTCTTTTCAACGTTTTTTAAAAAAAAATAAATGTACTCTTTTTTCATCGATGTACTTTTTTTGTGAGTTCCATATCTGGATACCCTAAGTTTAATCATCGTAGTTAAGACGAGTTTACTTGTCGTATTCAAGGCGAGTTTACTTATTATAGTAAGGACGAACATACTCTTATATTTAATATAAGTCTGCTCATAATGTCGAATATAGCAGCTAAAAATAAACATTGACTTTAGCTCTTCAGGCTTCCGACACAAGTCGATCAGTGAACGCAACCAGACCGCATGATGAAACTTTGGGTTTAAGGGATTTACTCGCAACACAATGCAATAACGCAACCGTAAGTTTTCTAGTGGTTAATTTCTAACAAAAACTTTTATTTTACTTATTTCGTAGACCCTTGGGCTTGCTACTCTCTTTGGTAGCAGCACTAGTTTATTGGTAAAAAAACGCTTAAAAAAACTTTTTCGGTTATGTTCTGAAAATTGAAATCGAGTGAAATTAAAATCGATTAAATTTTGAAAATAACAGTGTTTTGAAAGTTAATAAAAATATTTCTTTTTATATAATTTACACTTTATGTTCCAATTAAATTTGCCAGAACTACTCTAAACATCAGGCAAAACTGCGGTAATTTTTAAAGTAATTAATTTAAAAACTTCGCTCGATTTGAATTCCACTAAATTTCGGCTTGTGGAACATCGCCGCTTAATTAATATCGAAATAAAATAAAAATTAGAATGCATCAACCTCCATTAGAGAATGTGCCAATGCTAAACGGTGTGGTCGAGTGCAGTTCGATAGCACAGACAAATGTGAAGGTATTATTACAATAATATTTTCAAAAAAATATGTTCCATTTATATAATTTAAAAAATGTCCAGGCATAATACAAGAAACCATAGATGGTCGGGAAAATTTTAATAATCATTCCTTTAGTATATTCCTCAATAAAGAAACAAAAGAAAATAGTCCTTGCAAAGGATCACATACAAAAGATCCCATGACTTTGTTAGAAGCTTTTTCCCTACGCATTGAAAAGGAAAGAGAAGAAATTAATAAAGATTTGGAGGAAAATCTTACAGAAGTGCAGTAAGTTGCCTAAAATTCATAAAGAAAATTTTTAAGGTATTAAATTTTTATTTTTTTTAACAGAATTGAAGATTCTATATAAAAATATTTTGCCACTCAAACCCCTAGTGACTTAAATCGTTCGATTAAAAGTTTATTATTATCCGAACGTTTACAAGATCATGAACAAAATGAAAAATCCCAAGGCACTTCTTTAGCGGCGGAAGTTCAAAAACTGGCCACTACATTTCCCGACAATACTCCGGTGAAATTAGTCGCCTATGCCGGTCATACAAAACCCGCAGCAAATCAGAAAACTGAAAAATAATTAAAGTTTTTGAAAATTGCATATTTGACTATTTTCTTTAATTTGATTTTTTTTTTTGATAATATTCAAAATACATTTCCTTTAAAAGCAATTCTCTAAGTGTGAGCTTAATTAAAGGTTTACTTTTACATCTTAATATAATTGGGACCAACGACGAATTTTTCGCAACGAATATTGGTCGTCAGAAATAAAATATAAGCAACTAGTGCGTCGAACGATGTGCATCATTGCGCTGCATCAGTGATTTCAAATGTTTGTCAGTGAAGTAGAGCACAAATCTACAAATAGTCGGGGATGTTGTACAAATCGAAATGAACTGGATTTAGAATCGCACCAATTCTAAAAACGAGACGGTAAAGAAAGTTCATAAAAATATTCGCTTTTTTATACTTCAATTAACCAATTACTTAGACCCCATTTACATTATACGATTTTTGTCGTTGCGATTCTTACTAGGCGAGAGGGGAGAGAGGAATTAAAAGGGGTTCACAAGCGAGTGTACTCCTCGATTTGTTTTGTTCGCTCACTCGTTCTCCTTTGACGAAAAATGTATTAAAGTTCGGTAGCACAGAAAAAATTGTAACGACAAAAATCGAACAATGTAAATATCAGACAGACGTCAAAGAGGAAACGACAAAAATCGTGTAATATAAATGGGGACTTATCTATACAAGAACCGTTGTTAAAAACAGGAAAAACTACAGTCATTTTGTAAATAATTGAGATCAAAATCTCGTTCGATTTCAATTCCACAATAAAACAAAATTAAATTATTGTTTTTTATTGGCACACCACTAGTGGTGAATGGGGGTATACTAACTGCCTGTTTAACGATTTCGACCGTCAACGTTCGCATAGAAAATTACATTTATGACAAAAACAAATTTTAGAATGTTAACGTTCGAAATCGATGAACAGGATGTAAGCTTGTCATTCCGTGTTCAACTTTTTATACCCACACCACAGTAGTGGAGAGGGTATTATGCATTTGTGCTGATGTATGTACCACCTTAAAATATGGGTCACTCACCTTAAAGTTTACCGATCAAATCAGAATCACGTTCTGCGTCGATCTAACGATGTCCGTCCGGCTGGCTGTCGATGTAACCTTGTGCGCAAAGTACAGGTCGCAATTTAGGAGATAATTTGATAAAATTTGGCTTATAGGTTCTTATTGAAAATAGGCCAAATCGTAGGACCACGAGGAAAGATAGGGGCGAATTCTTCCTCTCAAAAACTATCAAACCGATTTAAATAAATTTTAAAACACACATTAGAGCGACTCACCGAAAAAAGTGCCCTCCTAAAAATGAACCTGGGACTTTTTTAAGATACCATTTTAAATATTTCGACTCTAGCTTTGACCTCTCGTGAGCTGGACCATTTTGAAGAAGGGTCTATTTTTGCATTTTTTGTTAATTTGAGAATCTGTTTCCTTACCAACATATACAAATTGCGTATCATAAGAAAGGTTTTTTTTAAGGCGCGTATATACAATTTGTCCAAGGACGATCATCCATGACCTTTTTTTTAAGGATTTTCTGCAAAAAAAAAAACGATTTTTGAATTTTTTGTTTGGGGTTGTTTGTAATAAAAATGCCAAATTAACATATTTTAATCCCTAGTCGATTTAATTAAATACGTGTTTCCGCTTTTTTGGAAAATCGTGCTAGTTCGCGTTTTGACAAAAATGCAATGGGGAGGCAACGCTTAGATTTAAATAGAGCAATATGGGTATAACATTTTTTCTTTTGCCAAGTTCATCATCTTTGTATATAAATAATTTAGATTTTTGCAAATTTGATGCATTTAACACGGTGCTCTGGAATATATATAAATGCAATTTTGTAGTAACTCTAATATAATAGCGGATTTAGTTTCTAGATCATGTATGGATGAAAATAGGATTAAAGATAAAAAAGATAAAAATAATGAAGGTACATTTTATCCCTTTAAGCACGACTCATATGAAGTTGTGGGTCTTTTTGTTTAGTATATTTGAATTATATTCTTCTTAAGTTTTGCATTACTTAAAGGTAATTTCCCAAGTCTTGATACCATACATCTGTAAAACTAACTTAAACCTATTTTTTAATTCGATTTTCATATAATAAACATAATTTTGAAACTATTTATTTTATAATTTTATATGTATATGCATATAAATTATTTAATAATATTTATATAAAACATCACTTTTTAATCATTTTTTGTATGCATTTATGGCATGCTGTAACAATATTTTATATCGAATACTCGTTGAAAACTGTAAATCCTTGATAAACTCCGTGATTATGTGGATACATCTAAATAAATAAGATTTCCTTACCCTAGGTCTACACTAGGGATGTCAATCCCGAAATCACGAGTAATGAAATCTCAAGACTATTCTAAAAATTTAAGTTCCGAATCAGTGCTGCCACAACCTATACAATTTTTACAACCAACATTTTTGAAAAAGTTACCAAATGTAAAAAAATATAACCAAATTTAAAATGATTTTTATTAATTGAGAATTCTTTTACATATTGAAAAAATATCGAGATGCTTAATTAAAAGTATTTATTTATTTGTGACTTTTTTCGTAAAAAATTTTTTTATTTTACAAGAGTAAAACCCGTAAAATATCCATACAAAATTTAGTATATTGAAATTTCATATATTGAATATTTTTAAAAATGCCAGTTATAAAGAACAAACATGGAAAATAGTTTTTCGCTTTTTAGCTGTTATTGGAAGGACTGTCAAATGTGGCGATTTTTTAATCATTTTGTCGGTTGAAATTCACGTTTGGCAATATGCGAAATGCATTTTATGTAAATATTTTCTAATTTACATATATGTATATAAAATGTTAAAAAACTTTTTTCTCTTGTTTGTACATTTTATTTAAAATTTATAATTCTATAATAAGAATAACTGATTCATAATGGTTATATTTGATATATTTTGTGAATCATTGTAAAATATTATGGCGTATATAAGCAAATTCGCCTTTCGTAACGTACATTTAATGGGGAAAAAATAAATGACTGACAGTCAAATTTTTGGTTTTACCAAATAATAATCTTAACCCTCAAATCCAGCTCAAAAACTTACGTTAGTTACCCTCGTGTGTTGTTTTTTACACATATACAATGTCTGTACACTTTGCTTCGGCTCCATAGTTCGTTTGTTATCAAACTCATGATTTACGTAACATTAATGATGTACTTATCCGATTTGTGATCAACAGCAAACCCTAAAAAGCTACTGTGTATTTTATATTAGTGCTCAATTTATAAAACATACATTGCATGCAGTTCGCAACAATATCAAAAATAATCACACTTTTCCGACAGAAAATTTAGCCTCTAGTGCAAAATACGTAGTAAGGAGGATAACTTACGTAAGTTCTGAAACATTTTGTTACTAAAAAATATTTTTAGTCAAAAAATGTGTTTTTTTGTACTTGTTAGATATTCTTTAGTGTACCTCAACTATTTTTTTGTTTATCGTGTAAAAATTAATCCGTTTGTGTGGTTTTTCATACAAGGGTGATTTAAAAGTAAAAAGACATTAAATAAATATGCATACCGACAAGTCATAAACAGTAAAATTTCAAATTTCTTAAGACTTACAACCATTTCTTAAAGAAAATTCCATACATTTTAAAACTATATTGATAAATCAATGTAATTTTGAAAAATCTTTAAAATTCCTATGTGTATTTTCAAATATGTATGTAAATATACTTCTGGAAATAACCTAAATTCGGAATATTAAATTTATTATCAAGTTTTTAGAAACACTAAAACGACCTTTTTGTATTTATTCAGTAATTTTCTAGATTCCGCATGATTTTATGCACTTCCTACTTTAATGCCCGTAATTTATACAAAAAGAAAGCTGGTCGTGTTCGTACCTCAAAGTTATTTTTACCAATTTTTGCCAATTTTAAATTTTATTAAGACAACATGTTTTTAACTTCAGTTTTATTTTAAAATATGGCAGCTTTTACACTATAGAAATTACGGGCATACGTACTACTTATCTTTACTACTCTTAAAATCAAGAAAATTTACGCTCCTTTATTTAAAAAAAATAATTGAAAATTTCAATTGATTAACACTTCATTTGTTTTCGATTTCAGAACATGGCGTTTTAATATGTATTAAAATCACAAATAGCAATATTTTCTCACCAAAAATCTTAAAAAAATTATTTGGTTGCTGTTTTGCGAGGGATTTTTTGTTTTCGATAAAATATTCAGTTCATTGGTAACAAATAATGAAAAAATCGTAGTTCACAGTACAAATTATTCCGGCTCGTAAATAATTGTATCAAGAAAAAAATATTCGTACGTATTATTATTTTAGAAAAAAGTAACCAAAATGAAAAAAATATTCACATCTCCACATTGAAAAAAAATATAACCAATTTTGTTTAGAAATAACCAAAAACGGCAGCCCTGTTCCGAATCCCGAAAGGGTTTAGTAAATATGTGCTCATTTTTTTTCATCAAATACAACTATATTTAAATAAACGTGAGTGACCCTATTAAAACTTCAAAAATTGAATATTAAATCATACCGGCAAGGAATCTAATTTGTAACTATTTACAGAAAGAAGTCGCAAGTGAATAAATGTTACATGCAATGCATTTTGTACCACAGAAATTAAAATCAGAAGATAAAGTTCGGTGTGTTCTTTGATATTTCTAATGATAATAGAACTGCGCACGCAAAATGCAAGTTGTGCAAAAAGGTGTTAAAAACTTTACTGGCTTCTACCAAAGACCTTTTGACACATACATATTTGTTTAAGTTTATTTTATTAAATTAATACTTGCATATACATATATATTTGAGATAAAATAAATTAAATATTGTCATACAGCATATACATATGCAGCTATTTATTTATGATACCACCCAGAAGTGTTGAATGCGAACATTGGTTTCGTCGGCAGCATATGTTTGCAATAAAATAAGGTAACGATTATCAGACGTCATAAATTTGTTTAAGTTAGAAGCTTTTTTAAATGTATGTTTTAATATTTACATAATTCTTCCAGGTTACTTTAAAAGAATACATTTAACTGTTTTATTTGGTAATGAGTAGGGCCCAGACTTTTATGCAGTTAAAATCGCGTTTTATGCGCATAAAAAATGCATTTAAAATAGAAAAATATGCGTTAAAAATTTTAAAAATATGCACTTGAATTTTTTTTAACACATGTATTAGTGATTAAAAAACGTAAAAATAACAAGAAAAAGCTAAATTACATAAAAAAAACTTAATAAAATGAAGTTAAAACCCAAATTTCATTAATATTAATATATTAATTAATTTTCGCTGTTTTCATAAAAATTCAAATTAAACATGCCAACAGTTTGTTTTATTGTCCTCCTTTTTTTACTTTATCAAACTTGATACGAATTTGTTAACAAAAGTTACCCTCCACAGCATACACCTTATTTAAAGCAATATTAATTAACTTAATTTGCTTTCTCAATGAATCAGATTTTCTTAATTTCACAAAAGTACCCAAATATTAACGGAGCTTTTTTTATATATGGTAAATTTAAAATTTTTGTATAGACACTGCATCAAAATTGTTGATTCCTTCCAACAGATCTTTGAATTGGTAAAATTTTTCAGAATAAAACATAATTGCTTTTAACCACGTTTCCCACCTGGTTTTTATAGGCAGTGGAGGAAGACATAAATCGGGATACTTCTCTTTATATACGGCAACTCGCAAAAGTGCTTTACAAAATATTTTTTCCCATAAGAAATCAAATTATTATCATTGAAGTTGAATCTTAACTCTTCTGCAACATAGTGCATGAAAAAATAAAGCAATTTTTCAAAATATGCAACTAAAATATGAAATATAAAAAATATGCATTTAAAGGAAAATATGCAAAAATATGCACTAACAAATCGATGTAATTTTACTGCAAATGTCTTGATTCGCAAAGATATTTAGCATATCTCAGACTGACGACAACAAATATACATCTGCATAAAAATCCGGGCCTTGGTACTGAGTTTAATTTTCCTCATGAATTAATTTGTATTAAAATTTATACATATGTAAACCTTAAATTATAATTACATGAATTTTAAAAATTGGCTTTTTTTTATTTATGAAATCCCGAAAAATCCCGACCTGTCCCGGTATCCCGTTTTTTGACTTAAAAATCTCGAATCCCGGGTTTCAAAAAACCTGGTCCCTTGGCATCCCTTAACATAAAATTTTTAATTTGCAAGAGAGACATTGCGTATTCTAGGTGGAAACGTTTCAGAACCTCAGAGTTAGAAGCAGAATTTAAGACTGCTAGAAGAAATGTGAATAATAGGTTTAGAGCTGCTAAAACTGAATATTATTCTAGGCGTTTTGTTCTGCTGTCGATTCATGAGATTCGTGAGATTGGAGTTGGTAGGACGGCAAATGCAAACAACTGCCAATTAGATGTGGAAGAGCTTAAAAAACTTTTACAAATGTACCTCTGGTACCAATTGATAACGGGTTTTACGACCTTCCAAATTTAGGCCCCAATAATCCTGTAATGAACTGTAATCGCTTTCAATTTGCTTGTGTAACGCAATCTGAAGTCACCCAATGTTTTACTTTAATTAAGTCTAATGCAGTGGGCTGTGATAACATGCATCCAAAATTTATAAAGATGCTGCTGCCAATACTTTTGCCATATACAACCCATTTATACAACAGTATCATTGTGACTAGCACCTTTCAATTGGAATGGAAACATGCAAAAATAGTGCCAATACTAAAAACTGATTCTGAATTTAGGCCAATAGCTATTCTGTGCTACTTGTCTAAAGTACTGGAGAAAATTCTTTATCTTCAAATGACGTCATATATCAGTGCCAATAATTTGTTGGCTGATAAACAATCAGGGTTTCGTACTAATCATAGTTGCGTTTCTGCACTACTGGATGTGTCTGAAAATATACGGCGTGAACAAGATGATGGTAAGCTAAATTTCCTAGTTCTTCTTGATCATTCAAAAGCCTTTGACACGGTTGACCACAGTATGCTTTCCATGAAACTTGTGCACTTTTTTAACTTTTCAGAAACATCAACACGGCTTTTATTTTCCTACCTCTCAAATCGTTCGAAATTTGTCCAATCAAACAATGTGCAATCTTCTTCATAACGTTTATCTAGAGGTGTACCTCAAGAGTCAATTCTCGGACCATTGCTTTTTACAATTTCTATAAACGACTTGCCAAAACATCTTGTTCACTGCAATATACATATGTACGCAGATGATGTGCAGGTGTACTTAAGTAGCCCAGTAAAATCTGTTTCTCAAAGCATCATGAGACTCAAGAGTGATCTGGATAAAATTTATCGTTGGGCTACGTCTAACGGACTTTGTATAAACCCTAATAAGTCGAAGTGCATAATAATACGTAAGAGATCACGTGCTTCTAATATCGGTCTTGATATTTTAATTAATGGGGAAAAAATCAATATTGTGAATGCGGCCATAAACCTTGGGCTAATTTTCAATGATAGTCTTACTTGGACAAATCATGTCAACACACCTGCTGGTCAAACTTATATAAAGTTAAGGTGCCTTTGGTCGACACAATACTATACACCTTTTAATATAAGATTAATGATTGCAAAATCTTATCTTCTTCCAGGTTTAATGTATGGTTGTGAACTTTTTGCAAATTGCGATTCCATTAGTAGAAGAAAGCTAAAAGTGTTATATAATAATATTGTTAGATATGTGTTTGGTCTGATATTTTACAGCTTATATAGAGCTGCACGTCGTCAGCATACATTTGAATTTTACAATGTTTCACTTGCAAAGGCAGATCATTAGCGTATATAG
The DNA here is from genome assembly GCA_949318255.1 of Pollenia labialis. NCBI lineage: Eukaryota > Metazoa > Arthropoda > Insecta > Diptera > Polleniidae > Pollenia > Pollenia labialis. Next base: position 149,491,227 of record OX439140.1, on the reverse strand, counting down.
AATACAATAGTGGTCCAAGTATTGAACCCTGTGGCACACCTCTAGGCAACGATCAGAGACATTTGTTTCATGGAATACGCTTTGACATCTGGAACTTAGATATGACGTTAACAGTTTCAATGCTGTTGAGGAGAAATTGCACATGTGCTTTAATTTAAGACAGAGAATGGAATGATGCACTGTATCAAGGCTTTGGAGTGATCAAGCAGTATTAGGAATGACATCGTTTGGCGCTTATCAATTTGGCATCTTATTTCCTCCGTGACATCAATGAGAGCAGTAGTACAGCTGTGCTTGGGTCTAAATCCAGATTGCCTGTCATTTAATATGGAGTTTGTATAAAGGTAGTGGCTTATTTGCGAGTGTAATAATTTCCCACAGACTTTTGACAAATAAGGCAAAATTGAAATTGGTCGGTAGCTCTTATCAGATTTCAGGATCGGAATAATTTTAGCATGCTTCCATTCAGACGGGAACGTACACGTTGTGATGATCGTGTTAAAATATGAGCAAAAAAAAATTATGTTTATTTGTTGCTAAAGCTCTTGTAGTCCAGTGTTGTTAGATGTGATGATTTTACGTCGTTTTGACGATTTTTTTGCGAAAATACAGTATTATGACGATTGACGATTTTTTAACTAAAAGCAATAGTGTTATGACGATTTTCTGGCATCAATAAAATACTGACAAGAAATATTTACAATTATGTATAATAGGAACAGTCCAAAACGGAAAAATCTATTCTTCAAAATACAAAAATTTTTTGAAATTAAACAAAAAAAAATTCTTCCCCCATCTTTATTAGAACCATTAGTAATTCAAATTCTACAATTATATAAATGCCATCGATACTGCAAAAACTATACACTAGAGCCCCGCTTTTCGTCCTATTTGGCCCGCATTTTAAAAATTGGTTAAATCCGCTTTGCGTTTTTTTATTTCGATTTCTAGATACGATTGTATTTTTCGATGCAGCCATAATCACATGTGAAGAATTTTTCTATTTGCGTGTAAAAAGCGAAGTATAGTTGCGCGTTAGGAACTAAGAAGTTAGTTCTTAATAAGAACTTGTGTAGAAAAATGAGCGCAAACAGAAGACAATGCATTAGTTTGGAGCTAAAATTGGACGTAATAAAACGTGTCAAGTCGGGTAAAAAGACACTTGCTGAAATAAATAGAATTAAACTTAACCACATCACTTTCTTCATCATAAATAGAATTTCTTGCTAAAAATTTATTTTTTTGAACCAATCAATTCAATAAATTGTCTCTTATTTGTAAAATTTAAATATTTGACAATTTGTTGATGATTTTGTTAAATGTTCGGGACGATTTCGACGAATTTTGTTAAAACTTTTGACGATTTTTGAAGAAAAAAGCCTAACAACCCTGTTGTAGTCATCTATAAAAAATTAAAAACTTAACCTGTATCAAAATATTGTACCTCAAAAAGGAAAAAAACTTAAAAAATGCTGCAAAAAGGGTATTTTTACTAATTTTTACTCCTAATGGTGAAATATGCAAAAATATGCACTAACAAATCGATGACAAAATTCCTAAAAAGCTCTAAAGCGGATAAATATATTTTTTCTGCACGCAGAGAAAAAATATGGTTGGGCATGGTTACGGCAACCACACTGTGTTTATTGTAACAATATATTGTTGTTGTACACAAATAATTGTTATTTTTATTAAATATCAGCAATATTATAGTTACTGTAAACATATTAATGTTTATCGCAATTATAAATTTGAGTATTGTTGACCGAAAAATAATTATTTTTCTAACAACTAAATTATGATAACTTTCAAAACATATTATATTACTCACAGCCATAACATGATATTTAATAGCCATAACATGATAACTTTATATACTTTTATCATAATAAGTTTATGATGCAATCAAAATATCGTTACTCTAATAATATTTTGGTATCGCCATTTGTAAAATAATTTTGTATCAGTTGTGTCGTGTTTTACATAAACATATCGAATTATTTGTTAGCGAGTGGCTAAATAATAAAATAATAACCATTAAAACAAACAAGATTTAAAAAAAAAATAAAGAAAAATATTAAAAAAGAAATAGCAAAATAACCATTGAAATAAACAAGAAATTAAAAAAAAATAAAGAAAAAACAATAAAAAAAAGGTTGTAGTGTCACAAAATAAAATATCTTTGCTAAAAAATTTTAATAATCTTAAAGTGGTGGAAAAATTTGTGAAATATTGGTGCAAAATATTAACCATTACTGGTAAGTTTTGTGTTATTTTAAGAGAAAAATAATGAAAACTCCATAAAATAATTTATAAATAATGCCGACCTACGACAAAAAGATTACAGTAACTATATTATGTTTTTTATTTTATCATAAGTATTTTTTTCCAATAAAAATATTATGTTTAAAGTTGTATCATATTATGATGTAAAAAATTTATGTATAACAGTTCATATCACTTTGCATAATAATATGATTACTTATAAACTTATTATGATTGCCATGACAGTAATATGATTACTTCTTAACTTATTATGGTTACCATGACAACAATATGATTACTTCTTATCTTATTATGATTACCATGACAGTAATATGATTACTTCTTAACGTTTTATGATTAACAGGATAACAATATGATTAAGGGAAAAATATTATGATGTAATATTACGAACATATTTGGTCATAATATGATTTAATAACAATCGTAATATGGTGGCTACAATCATGAATCTTATCATAATATGTTGCTCTTAGAATATGTTTACCACAACCATGTTTTTTCTTTGCGTGTGTCTTTATTGATCGCACAAGGAAAAACATGCAGTTGCATATTTTTGGTTTTCCTGGTTATGAGTATTTATTTCAACATTGCTTTCTTATAACGCGATTTTTTTCATGTTCGAAATTTGCTGTTGAGAAGGAACATCAACACAGTAAAAAAAATAAAGGAAATCAAAAAATATTTTTCTCCAAACTGTCCAAATTGAGTTGGGTTCCCCCATATTAATTAATTCAAATAAAGTTAAATTCAAAGTTAAAATGTATAGACCCCGCCCCCCTTATTAAGAATGACAACAAATGAAACATTCTGACGAACGAATGTTGCGCTTGCTTTCTAATAACAGGTTGACATGTACAGGCATGTTCTGAAAATCACTTTTTCGTAAAGCGATTTGAAATCACTAAAAAGGTGTTCTGCACACAAAATTTTTTGAAATCTCGTGATTTAAAACCGGTTAGTTTACAGCATGACGATTTCAAATCCCTTGAAGTTTTTTTACGCATTTTTTTTTTTTTGCATAAAAATTAATTAGTTTACACGGGAGAACCTTAAAATTTACTAATTTAGAAATACGCTGTAATGTTTGCAGCCGATGTTTTTTTTTTTGTTTGCATTTATCGTGATTTACTTTTCAGTAGTCAGCTGATATAAGTGGTTCATCAAACAGACCTTTGTGGTTTCCAGAGCAACAAATTCTTAAAGTAGTGTAGCATATGACTAATTTCTTCAATTAAATTAAATATTAAAAATTTAAATTAAATTAATTTGTAAAAAAACTAAAAAGTAAACAATAATTATAAAGTTTGATTGATTAAACTTTAATATACGATGGTAAAAATAAATGAAAATGGCAACCAAATGTACTAAATGAATGGCAACATTTTAAAAAGAAGCGCACAATTGTCTTCAAGCGGTTTAGAACAATGATAATCTCGTGATTTTCAGAACACCAAAATTCTAAAAATGACTTTCAGTTATTTTTTTTAATTCATTGATATTAATCCATTAATTCCTTAAAGATCTGTAAAAATTTTAAACATTTGAATTATTTTACAACAAATGTATTCATGCTACAATTACAAATTGAAATATTAATGGAATTCGAAAAACAATTAAAATAATCGAATAAATTATCATCTAGGTAAACGGATGAATGAATGCAAGCCTTCAAAAGAATAAAATCTATATATGTGACAGTTTCAGTTAAAAGGGACCTATGGATTAAAAAATGGCGATTCTTAAAATATAAAATACGCTCTTTCTAATCGAGCAAACCGCAGTTTTCTAACTTCATTAGTATTGTCATAAGTATGATAATGCTGTTTCATTTTCTAATAATAATTTATTACCGCAATCGTCTGAAAATCAAACTCCAATGGATACAACATTAAATAACAAAATTGTTCGTAACCCACTGCGAGCTGTTCCACCAAAAAGATCATTTTTCATCGCTCGTCTGGCAAGTTCCACTACTTCAGATGATATAGATTATTATATTAAATCTAAAGTTGGATATAATTCTGATGTTTTAATTCATAAATTTAAATACTCTCAGCCAAGGTCTATTACATCTTTTAAATTAACTGTTTCTGCTGATATTTTCAATCAAGTTCTGGATAAAAACTTCTGGCCTGAAAACACATTAGTTCGCGAGTACATCAATAAGGATAGATTGAATGAAATAATTTTGGTGTTCTCCCTCAACGTGAACAGAATAATCCAAAAAACTAAGTAAAGCTACTGTTGATTCATTATCTGTTTTTTATCAAAATGTTCGTGGTTACCGATCAAAGCTGTCCAATTTGTATATGCAAAGCTTCAACTTTAATTATGACGTATTAGTTTTTACTGAAACTTGGCTCAATGATAACTTTCTAAATACTGAAATCCTATGTGACAAATACAACATTTTCCGTAGAGATCGTGCTACTTATGGAGGAGGTGTTGTTATTGCAGTCTCTAGGAGTTTTCCTTTTGAACGTTTAGTGGTTGACATATCGCTTGATATAGAATTTATATCTGTTATTGTTAAATTTAAATACAAAAAAATAATACTAACGTGTTCATATATTCCTCCATCATCCCCGCAGTCTTTATATACCCATCATGGTGAAGCTATTGATGTGCTTCTCTCTCTGCTAATAACCATGACTCTATTATAATTATGGGTGACTTTAATATGCCTTCAATATCCTGGAAATATTCGCTTGATGATAAATACTTCGTCCAAACGAAATTAAGTGCAAATTACATGGACTTTTTTAATATTTTATATGATATGACCCTTTTCCAAATAAATGGAATACTAAACGATTTTGCTAAAATTCTAGATTTAGTTTTTGTAAATGATATAGATGACTGTTATATTAAACGATCCAACCATATTACTCTTCCGGAAGATCGATTCCTTCGGATTGTGCTGTATCATTGAATGTTAGTACTGAAAAAGTATTTTCTTTCGAACGAGCTAACTACTACATGTTAAATGATCCTATAAGAAATACTGACTGGAGTAACATCTTGGCATATTCTTCAAACTCAAGTGATTCCATGTGTCGTATATTTGATGTGTTTTAAAACAAGCTGTGTTCTTTTATGGATGTGTGTATTCCAAAATGCACATCTAAAGTATTACTGGGACCGCCTTGAAATAACGTGCAGCTTTCTCGAGCATAGAAAAGGAAAAATAAATATTATAAAGTATTCAAGCGATCTGGATCATCTGTAGACTATCTAAGATATTCCGTCAGCAGGGCTGAATATGCTAGTCTAAACAAAAGTTGTTATAATCGTTATTTAAATAAAATCAAATTTAATTTAAAACGTGATCCCAAGTCGTTCTATAAATTTATAAACTCAAAAAAAAACCGTTGGTTTACGTACTTCAATGACTTATGGACAAATTGAATCTAGTAATGATACAGTTATAAGTAACATGTTTGCAGATTTTTTCTCAAACACCTACTCGAATTCAACATATGATAACTCAGTCAATTATCCATTTCCCCTGGTGGAAAACAATACAATATCACTATTGCTTCTTGATGTGTATACGATTGCAAATAATCTAAAAAAACTGAAGTTCTCCTACAGTTATGGCCCGGATAAAATTCCTAGCTGTGTGTTAATAAAGTGTGCAGATTCCTTAGCAATCCCTCTGACAACTTTATTCAACGCATCTATTAAATATGCTTATCTGCCTACATTGTGGAAAGAGTCGTATATTGTTCCTTTGTTTAAGTCGGGTAATAAGTCTTATTGAAAATTACAGGGGAATTGCAAAACTGAGTGCTATACCTAAGCTTTTTGAGAAAATTATTTCAGAACATTTGAGTTATCAAGTTGCAAATATAATATCTCCTTATCAGCATGGATTTCGTAAAGTTCTACGATTACAAATCTCTTACAATTCACTATCGCTGTTAACCGCGGATTTCTTCAAAAAAATCAAACACTGATTTTAGCAAAGCATTCGATATAGTAAATCATTTGCTTCTTGTAAAGAAACTACAATTAAGTGGTTTTACGAAGCATTGCATAAAATGGATATACTCATATTTATCAGATAGGACGCAAACCGTTTGCTTTAAAAGCAGTTATTCTAAAAATATTAATGTTCTTTCTGGAGTACCTCAAGGAAGCCACCTTGGGCCGCTGCTTTTCTCATTGTTTATTAATGACTTGCCTAATGTAATAAAATTCTCGAATATTTTAATGTATGCTGATGATGTCAAAGTTTATTTAACCTATAACCAACTTTTAGACCACCATCGACTTCAAAAGGACTTAAACTCATTTTATGAATGGTGCAACATCAACTTTATGGAGCTAAATTTAAAGAAATGTAAAACAATGCGCTTTGTAAGAAATAACCCGATTGTTGCTGATTTTTTTCTGGGTGATTATAAAGTGGAATTAGTTGACAGTTGACAGAGTTTTACTCCGCATATAACAGCTATAATAAATAGAGCAAGGGGCTCACTGGGTTATATAAAACGTTGGGCTAAAGAGTTTAATGATCCGTATATTGGTAAATCATTATTTATGGCACTAGTTCGACCTATTCTTGAATATGGATCGATAATATGGGACCCTATTAACGAAATTCATTACAATGCCATTGAGTCGGTTCAAAAACGATTTCTGTTGTTTTGTCTTCGTGGATTACGTTTTAACTTCCTAAACTTGCCTTTATATGCTGCTCGACTTGCTCTTATTAAACTTCCTACATTAAAAAGTCGTAGAACTATGCTCCATGTGTCATTTTTATTCAATGTTATTAATGGTGACATCTGCTGTGGATATTTGATTAATGATATTTCTTTCAACATTCCTCAACGTCCATCCCGGAATTACATACCTTTATCAGTTGCATTTGTTAGAGCTAATTATGCTAATGCTGACCCTCTCAGGAGAATGAGCAATGCATTTAACAACTTACATATATAGATTTGTCGACTTTTCATCAAATCCTAATTTTATTGTTAATTATGTATAATATTTTTATGTGTATCATTTTGTAATCAATTATTTTTTAAATTGTCTGTAAGGAATAAAATTCCATAGACATATATATTAATAAATAAATAAATAAATAAATAAATAAATAAATAAATAAGTAAGCTTTAAAATGCACCTTTCATAAGAAAAAAAGAAAACTTGTTAACTTAAAATTCATTTTTCTCCAAAACTCATTTTTTGCCCATAGGTCCTTTTTAACTGAAACTGTATATGGAATTCGTTCGCTGAAAAATGAAATACGGTATAAATTTGTTTAATTAACCATTCTGTAGAAGCATTAATCATCGTCAAATAATTTCTGTTCCTTCCTTCTAAGAATACAACAAAGACGTAAGTAGTAGGAACGTCACGTAGTAAGTTTATAAAAATTCCTTTAACTTTTTTTTAATATTAAATTTTAAACCACAAAAATCTTTTGATTTCATATTAATTTAAAATTTGTTTTATGACAATACGGTGTCAAACGGCGTGTAAAATAGAATATGATTTAAGGCGACGTATGAAGTAGAAAATATTTAACGTTTGTTAAAAATATACACATTTCAATTTGACAACTTATACGCTTCTTACGCTACGGTGCAATTGATTTAACGGTGTCCATCAGTTCATGTGTCCGTTGAAATGGCGTTTTCGAACACCCCAGATACGATCGGGACTAGGTTGCGACATATTTATGCCATCCCAGTTACTAATATTCCGAGTACTCAGAATTGTAAGCCAAATAGTAACACAGAGTTTGCTTTCGGTTACTACATATTGTACAATGTACATGATACAGTACTACAGGTAGACCAATTTTATTTAAAATTGTCGTTAAAATAAAAACAGTTCAATTTTTTATTTTGAAAACATTCATTTATTTGTCAAACAATAAAATTTCATTAAAAAAATTTTAAAAATTAATCTTTTGCAAACAATTACTTATAAAGTAAACATAAAAGATATTTAAAGTAATTAAACGCACACGCATCAAACTGGCTTAACATTTTTATAAAAATCAAAAGTATTTTGATTTTCGTCAAACTCACGCGTGAGTCTTTTATTTCTAGCGAAACGAATTTTAAGTCCTGGAGGATTGCGCAAGAATTTTCATCGGCTCCTTGACAAGAATATTTTTTTTCGTACAATTACGATGGCGTGAATGACAAAAAAGCCTTTAAAGAATATAAGTCTTTGAATGCTGCAATTTTCGGTAAGTAACAGTAAATGTATTTTAAAAAATGTACTTCAGTTTCAGTTTCATCTTCTTTCTTTTGTCTTTTTTACTTTGCATAGAAGCAGTTAAAAATGATGGCTACACGCATACCGAATACGTCAAAGATATTCGTGAATCTATTAAGACACTCAAGAACAGGATTCACAAGAGGAAATATGACGAAAATAAGAAAAGTGAGAAAAAGATTAAAGCAGAATGTGTTAACACCATTTAAGTTTTTCTTTATTATTTATTTATTAAATTTTTAATTTTTTTTTATTAAAGGTTTTAATGGCAAAAGTTGCACTGTTGCGAAAAAGTAAAATTGCAAAACCATAACAACAACCACATAGAAAATTATTTCTCAAAAATTGTCCATAGAGTTTTCGCAAAAGTACAATTGACGTGAATACCTTTATTGTACAAGTTTTTTTAAATCTGTTCAGTTTATGCAAAATAATTTGTTTTTTTTTCTTTGTTACCAGTGATTTATGTTTTTTAATCTATAATGAAATTATTTTAGTATTATTATAAATAATTATAAAAAAATATAAATAATTAAAAATTAAAAAAAATAAACAATAAAATACAAAAATTTTTTTTTATTTTTCTAAAATTTTCGGTAGGGTGTGTTGTTGCAAAATTCCATATACTTTGTATATGAACAAGTATATTATGTTAATTACAGTACCGTATACTAAGTATATGAGAAAGTATTTTAGTTTGATAACATAACGATAATACAAAATACATTAAATTGTATGAAAGACGAATACTTTCTCGTTCACTTTGTGGGTTGCTGGTAATCAATGAAAAAGCGGCCATGTCTATATAAAAGTAAACCTTAAACGTATATAGAGTTCCGAGTACCCCGTACACACAAAGTATGCCACACGTATTTAAGTACGTGTAACACACGTTCGTTATTGGGATATATAGTCCAGTACTGTTTGCTATTGAGATTTTTTTTATCAGTCTACAAATGACCGTGATATGAGCAAAAACCATCGTCTGCATCTTATTTTACCCATAAATCCCTTGTTGTGTTGTATTTCTGGTGAACGGCAAGAGCCAACGTTTCCAAATTAGGTACAAGCATCTTGGTTATTTATGTATATCTAAAGAACAGTAAGTATAAAATTGTCCATTTTTGGTACTCGTAGCTCTCTAAAATAGGCAGGATTGGAGTTGTGGGCACGGCATCGCTCATACAAAAATAGTTTAGACTTTAGTTTCTCTAAAGAATGGCAAGAGCCAACATTTCCAAATAAGGTACAAGCATCTTGATTATCAATAAACAACATCAGAAAAAATGTGGATGGGAGATATGAGTACGGCATAAAATACATTTAATTACCCAGGTCAATAAATAACCAAAATAACCATATACGGACAAAAAATAGCCATAAAGGACCAAAAAAAAAGATACCCGTGTCTCCCAGTTTTGCCTTTTGTTTAATGGGTCCTTAAAGATTTGGGGCCTCGTTGTCAGTTTTGCAAAAAAGTGATAATTTTCTCAGGCTCATATCTTGCAAACCGTTCGGAATTTTGATTTCCACTTTGAGACTGCTCTTGACATAGAGAACAAAAGTTATGAACACACAAAATCTAAAAAAAAAATTCATCTTTCACGGTAGCAAACCGTACAAAATTTAAATAAACAATCAACTACAAAAATGTACCTAAGATCTCAGTAAACAACTTTTTAGAGCATATGAACTTCCGAGGAATTATTCTAAATACCGTTTAGGTAGCCGCAAAAGTGAAAAATTTCCCGAAAATTTTTTAATTTCATTGGTTTTTTCATTACTTCAACATTACTAACTACACTAAATTGCTATTGGTGCTACCTAAACGGTCTTACGAAACATTCCTAGGAAGTTTATATGCTATAAAAGTTGTTTATTGATATCTAAGGTACATTTTTGTAGTTGATTGTTTCCCTGAATTTTGAACGGTTGGCTACCATTGGACCTAAACAAGGGGAAAAGGTAAACAAATTCGAACTTTTTAAAGTTTTTTGCGATTTTGATCTGGAAGATGATTTTTTTTAGATTCTACATGTTCACAACTTTTATTTTCTATGGCAAGAGCTGTCTCAAAGTGTAAATCAAAATTCCGAACGGTTTGCAAGAAATAAGCCTGAGAAAATTATCACTTTTTTGCAAAAATGACAACGAGGCCAAAAATCTTTAAGCGCCCATAAAAAAAGTGCATGACTTTGGGCAAAACTGGGAGAAACGGGTCTTTTTTTTGGTCTTTTATGGTTATTTTTCCATGACTTAAAAAATTACACACCGTGTTATATCTGAAGAACGGTAATTGTAAAACTTTCGGTTTTTATCGCACCAGGGTGAAGGTTATAAAAGATCCGGCATAGCCGAATAAAACACGCCTTCTTGTTTTTTTTAATACAATCAAATACCTTTAGTGGCTTTCCATATAAAACTTTTTTAAGTCTACTAAAGACAGCAGTAAAACTCAAATTGGTTTTTGTTTTCAATATAATTTTCTTAAAATTAAAATTATGAAATTATTATAAAAATTATCGTACTTCAATTACAAAAACAGGCAGATAAAAAGATTTTTATTTTTATTTTTAAAAAAATATTGAATATTATCAAATTTTAAACATTGAAAGGAACTTAAAAATTCATTGGAATAAGCTCATCTAGCAATTAATTATTTTGGAAGTAAATCATTTAGAATATTTATTTCTACAGGAATTAAAATTTTGCTACATTTAACTCCATTTTACAAAAAGAATTAAAGAATTCATTCTTTCGAATCTGTGGATGACAGAATGGATGGACGGCTTAAATGTAAAAAAATAATGAAAAGATTATGAATGTATTAACAATATAAATGTAAAACTGGTAGGTATGGAAATTAAAAATGATTTTACAATATAAATACATCAGTGTGGTGTAGTCATTCCCTGCAAATAATAGGACCAGTCCAAACACGCGTGTAAAGAGTACCCTACAAGGGACTAGGACTAGTCTAAAAGTAACCCAAACGTATGGAAAAAATATGGTCTATAGTATACCATGGAGTAGTTTTAAAACAACTCCTTTGTAGTCCAAAGCTGGGTTATATGGTCCTTCCCTAGGACATCGTTATGTTAAATATACCGCGTTTTTTCCATACGTTTGGGTTACTTTTGGACTAGTCCTAGTCCCTTGTAGGGTACTCTTTACACGCGTGCTTGGACTAGTGCCATCCCAGCGGTAAAAAGGATGACTTAATAGTCCTTATAGAAGGCCTTATTTAGCAGACACAAGCTCTCCACTTCGCATTCCATACTCATATATTTTTTATACAGGTTGTCATTGGGAGCATGCCCTTCCACACTCCCTTCTTCTTTCAGTAATTATAAAAGGCTTTCAAAAGAAGCTCTTTTGTTAGCCCTTCTGATGCATGTCTTTAAGAACGCCTTTTAATACAGGACTGTTAAAAGGCATTACAAAGGTGTACTAAAAAAGGGCTTCTATTTTAGTACTCTATGAATACATACAAAATAAGTACATATTGAATACCTACAAAAAAAGGTTTTTTAAAAAGGACTTCTGAAAATTTTAGTTTTACATTCATAGACGTTTAGTATATGTACATACATACATACATACATACATACATACATACATACATACATACATACATACATACATACAATTTAATGGTATGAATGCAAAATAGGAATTAAGAGGAAAGAACTACCGATGGAAAAAGCTACCACATCTTTTAATTCATATTTTTCTTCTATTTTCCATTGAAAATGTCCTAGTTGGATTAAATTTATGTATGTTTTAAATGAATTTTTTAAAAGTTCACAGAAAAATTAAGGGTCCTCATGATGTCGCTTAAAATTGCCATTTGTGCAAATGCGCAAACTTACGAGTCTTGTTTCATGAAGCCCCTTTTTTACTTTTGTGTAATTTTAAGCAATTAAGAGCTTGTAAGTTTGTAAGAAACGTCAATACAAAAATAAATTAAAAATAAAATTCAAAAATATAAAAATTTGTGTTTAAATTTGTGATTAATATGTATGAGATATTTGCTTTTAAAAATGCTCAAAGAAAGCCAAAAGACCAATTTACTGAAATTATTGCTAGAATTTATTGTTTGTGATTTATAGACACTTGGATTTGTCATTGAAAACTACGTTAAAATCATTAAAAGATCTGTTTGTACAAATGCACAATTGCACAGCGCAAGTTTACGAGACAAAATTGTTGGGCAAATTTACCAAGTTTGTGTAAATGAATTCTCATACAATTTTTGACAGTTCATTTACGAGGGCGTAAAAATGCACAGTTTGCACAGATTACGAGACTTATAAACGATATCATGAGGACCCTTATTATTTTTAAAATTTATAATAAAAAATTCCAAGATTCCTTTATATAAAACATTTATAATTTGTCAAGTAGATTTTTAAACTGTACTCCAACATTTTTTGAAAAAGGTTTTATATTTATTTATATGCGTAATTTTATTCTAAAAAATAAGCTTTACAAAGGGAAAATAATTGCAAACGTTTAACATTTCTGAAACAATGGATTTAAAAAAAAATACTATTGATTACAAAATGAGCGAATTTTTTAATTTAAGAACTTATTGAAGGAATAAAGAGCGTTTTAAATGTTTCTATAAAAAATTGATTGTTGATTAAAAATTTGAGTGGTCAAAAAAACTAATTGTCCCGTTTGGAAGTAACAAGCAAATGTTTTTTTTTTACCAAATAACAACTTTACCCAAAAATATGTTTGATCACAAGACAGGCTTTTATTTTCGATCAAACTCTTTTTTAAGGAGTTATAAGCCATTTTAATTATTTTTGTATTTTCTATATAAAAATACGATTTTTGGTGGTTATTTTATTATACGCTTCTTTTGCGTGATCACAGCCTTTTTTTAGCTGTTTTTTATTTTTTTAAAACTTTTTTAATAGAATTCCAAGCTTTTGCTCTTTATTTTATATGTATAATACTGTTTGCTTTATAAACTTTTCAATAAGTTTGCCTCCATGACTTAAAAAATTTGTTATATTATTCTTTTTTATTGTCAGATAATATTCTTTCACAGCTCTTACGTTAATACAGGGGAAAATTTAAATTTTATCAGTTTCTTCCGCAACGCAACGTCTTGCTTACGTAGAATTTATTTAACTTTTTATACAAAAACTAAGTATGCAAAACGAAACAGGTGATCCGCAACGTATACGTTTACATAAGACAAACGACGCGTTTAGGGACTACGTGCAAAAAGAAATGTATAAAATTGTTGTTAACATGTTAGAGACCAAAAAATAAAAAAGATACAAATTGAACAACTTCTTTCCCTTCCCTAAAGCCCTAAAGGGGAACAGAATGTCACTAAAAACAAAAAAAAAGCAAAATCAAAATTGAACAACTTCCTTTCTCCCTTCTTAAAGAAGGGAGCAGCGAATGTGTAATGGATATTTTGGAAGGTCTTTCTAAAAGCAATTTAAACCTTCTAGAAGGCATATTTCTTAAGGCAGGATATCATACGAAGCGAATCTTTTAGAATGGAGTGCAGAGGCATTCAAACAGGCCTTCCACTTTCAGTCCTTTCAAAATTTACCGCTGGGATTATTTGCGGGGTAAACACAAACACACACACATACGTAATCTATTGATTATTGAATTTATAAAAATTTATATAACTATAATTAGAATTGTGGTTATTTTGTTGAACTATTTATGGTTTTTAATCTAAATTTTTTAATATTTTAATCAGGCTTAAGTTCATCAAATTTAATTTTCATTAAATTATTTTTATGAAGAAAGGAATTTTACAACTTGACCGACCTGAGATTCGAACCCAGGCGGTTGGATACCCTGATATGTTTCGATCGCTACCCCTCGATCTCTTCATAGGGACTTGCCGTCTTACACTCGCAGCCATCGATGACTGCTGACGTCAATAGTCAAACATCAATCCTTAAACCAAATTGTATTTATACCTTTGGTAGATCGAAATTTGCTTCTAATTATTGTTAAAGCTAAGGCCCGAGCTCTATGTGTACATTTGTCCTTCAAGTTGTGCTGAAAAAGGTCAACAAGAAAAAGAAAGCCAAATGGAAAAAACAAACAATGCACTTTGGACTGCAAGAAGAATTCTTGACATAAGTACGGAAAAAACAGAAGTTAGGAAAAACATGTAAAATGGATAATCATTCATTCGATGTAAAATCAATTAAATGGATAATCATTCATTCGATCTACCAAAGGTTAAAATACAATTTGGTTTAAGGATTGATGTTTGACTATTGACGTCAGCAGTCATCGATGGCTGCGAGTGTAAGACGGCAAATCCATCTGAGGAGATCGAGTGGTTGCGATCGAAACATGTCATGGTAACCAGCCGCCTGGGCTGAGATTCGAACCCAGGCGGAAAAAATATCAGTACAAAAGCTTTTTAAAAGGTCATTTTTAAGAAAAATTATTTTAATATGAAGAGTCTTCTAAATAAGTGTTAAAGAATGGAGAAACGTGTATTGGATTGTGTGTTTGTTCCCTCTAGACTCCTAAGCTTCAGTCATTTCCCCATGGCCCGGTGCTTCGTATAAGCTATAAATATTTGAAAATGTTCAAGTTGGCGTGGCACCTCCAATATAGCAAAAGTTTTCAAATTTGGAACAAAATATTTTGCCTATCAATACAAAACATCTGTCAGTGAAGTGAAAAAAAGTTCTTCTAGAACTCGTTTGTTGACCTAAAAAGAGAAAACGCTGGCATTTTTCCTACTGGGTAATTATTATTTCTTTATAAAATTATTAATTTTTTTTTCTTTTCATTTGTCTAAATGTATTTGCGGACATGTCATTATTGTTTTAATTATTCAATGGTTGTTAATGTGTGTATTAATTATACGCAACCCCAAAATATTGAAAATTTGCAACTGAAAATACAATTATCGAAATACTTAATTGTTGAATTTCGGATAGTTAAAATAAATTGTTTTTGAATAAACTTGTTTGTTTAAATTTAAATAAAATAAGCAAATTGTTTTGAATAAAAATTAAAAAATAAAAGCCGAAATTTATTCGAAGTGAAGCAAAAATTAAAAAAATTTATTTTATATACTTAAGTTATGTTCACATTATTGGGGGATTTACAAGGTGTCATAAAGTCATATGTCTTAAAATAATAACATGAAAAATAGGACTGTTGTGAACAACCGCTCATAATTCAGTGTGCTATTTTGAGTTTAAATCAGCTGATTTAAAACAAATATAAAAAATAAATATTTACCTAACATCAAAATATTTTTTAATTCTAATCGATGAATTAATAAATTAAATAAGACCTTACCTGACTATTTTCCATTTTTCAGACGCAAATCACAAATAAATTTTATTTTGTTTGATATTCAAATTTGTTTGATATTTTATACCGCAAGTGATTTGTTGCAAAAATTGCTAGCCGCAGGTTAAATTCGGATGTTAGCCGGCTACATTTTACCATCAACGGCGACGACTTACAAAAACTACTGCGGCTCGGCTATGCCGTTCAGCGCAGGCCTCTTCGGATGAATTACGACCGCACAATACACAAAGGACTTTTTGTTTACAAAGCAACAAAAATATTTTTAAACCATTATAAAATGTAAGAACATTGTGAAAATATAACACGATAGCACACCTAGTGAATACCCCATATGTGTATTTGTCATATTTCATTATTTTACCCTCCACCACAATTAGTTGTGAAGAGGTCATAGCTGTGAGTTTGTCATTCCGTATGAAACTTTTTTACTATTTATCTATAATGTATATATATTCTGGCTCCTTGTGTAATTCTAAGTCGATTTAGCCATGTCAGCCTGTCTTTCCGTCTGTTGAAAACACGCTCACTTTCGAAAAATTCAAAAGAAGTGAACAAACTTGGTGTCAAATTGCTTTTAGTTATCGCAAGCAGTTTGGGAATGAAATCCAGCAAAATCGGTTCAGTAGGATCAGATCAAAATGTTGAACCACCACCTTAAACAATTTATAATTTTGTTATAAAAACGAACATAAATGGTGGAACAATGCACGGAATATTAAAAAGTTTTGCAAAAATTCGTTCCACTCGACTGGAAATTACACTGTAAAATTTCGTGAAGATTGGTCCATAATTTACTAAAGGCTCCATATAAACCCAACTCCCACCTAAAACTATAATTAATAATGCTACCAGAATAAAATCAATAAATACTTCACAGTTTTATAGGACTAGACATCACACTAATAAATTTCGCGATGATCGGTCCATTATTTACTTTAGGTGCATATAAAGCCCACTCTAGTTAATTAATTAACGACTAATGGTTAATAAATCACTGATGGTTTAAACGCTGGTTTAGTTGAACTAAACTTGAATTATTATGACGTTTAAGACCAACAACTATAAATCAGTTTCCCATGTTGTTAAAAAAATAACATGAGGCAGCACTGCGAAAAATCTTATCAAATTCATATGGTCTGTATTGGTTATTTAAACCACAGAGCATTCAGAGAAGATGAAAAAATTACGTTGATAAATGCCCAAATCATTTGAGTGGGCAGCTTTCGAAGAAAGTGAAAGTAATCTTTTTGTGGTAGTGAAGTGGCAGTGTGTTAAAACAGGCCGTCGCAATCAACACAAATTGCGTAATCAAAACAAAAATGCAAAAAGGGCAGCTTTCGAAGAAGAAGACAGAAAAAACACAATATTTCCTGTCTCGTGACGCCTATGTGTGCTCTGTGGCTTAAACGCTCAATTGTATGCGTTTAACTGCCCGTCTATACCAGAGATCATTATTGCGACATATATTGCAGTAAATGTCAATGGATCTGAAGACAATGTAAAAATTAATTATGTTAATAATACACGCCTAACCTGCAACGCTGAATTACAAAGGTCTTCAAAATTAAAATAAATGGATTTTTTAACGTTATGTTCGCACGGCATCTTGAATTAAGTTGTTTTCTTTTTGAATTACAAATACGAATTACGCTGTTCAAACCGCATCTTCTTAATTTAAGAACTATTCTTTTTACATTTATGAAAATTTTTGCTTTGAAAATTAATACAAAACCAAGCAACAATTTAAAATGTCTCGTTTTTAATAATTCCTATTTTGTTTCTTTATTTGTTGTTTTAAATTTCACAAAAGAAACCTTTTTACAATTTTATGCAAGGCAAATTCGTATTACATGAATTCGCCTTGAGTTTATGTTTTTAGGGCGATTTGGATTTATAACTCGTATCCTCCTAAACGGATTTGGCTGATTATCAATCTCTTGTTAGTAAAACTAGAAACGAATCCATGCCGAAATTGGTCTTTTCCTTTGACTTCCCAATAATAAATTGTATCATTTTGCGAAGCACTTAACGTACATTTAAAAACATAAGCGCACAATTATGCGCTACGCAATAAGACATACAGGGCTGCAGTAAAGTAAGTGAACAAACTCTTGGCAAATTTATAAAAAAAAATAACATTTTAAGGGCTACAGACGGACAGACAGTTGGCCACGGTTAAATCTACTTAGAATTAAACATGCACCCAAAATATACATAAGTATATACTTTATAGAGTCTTAGAAAAATATTAAAGTTTCACACGGAGTGACAAACTAAGTAAACCCTAACTCACCTATAATGCTGAAGGTTATAAAAATAAGAAAAATGGTTGAAAGCTTAAAAAATATACAAACATTTTTTATTGTGATTAATTAAAAATAACCAATATTGTTGTTCCAAAAAAATTACTCAAGTGTGTTGGTAATGAAACATTAATTAGAATAAATAAACAAAATAAATAAGCTAATTAATTGTAAATGAAATTAAATAAATAGTTTTTAAAAAAAATATATTAAAAATTTCATATATCTGACTTTATTTTAAACTAATAAAAGCACCCTAAAAATCCCCTTTTCTCTCCTTCTCTTACGAGTTGGTTTTTGTTTGTGATAGATTTTTTAGCGTCCCAAGTCGAAAATAAAATTCGACAATAGAGACAGTTGTGTAAATAAAACTAAATTACTTGAAATTTACAAAAAGTTTCGTTTTAAAAATTATTTGTTTGGATATAAAACAAAAATCAACAAAATAACTTAAAAAATTAAAATGTACAAAGTACAGTAATAGACCTATCCGAATTATTAAAACCGCCATAGTGCTGACTATAATTCCATTTCAGTTATAAAGAAAACATTTTCAAAAAGCTGCCTTTAACCCATTCCTGCCTTATAGGTATTTCAATACGCAAAGAAAAAATAAACACAGCAAAGATATTCTAGAAAAGGCCAGATGAGAGAAAATTGCTGCAACATACATTTTTATTGAAAAGTAAACATTGATTAACCTGAAAAGAATTAAAAGAGTAGAATTGATTGGTTTTTGCATTAGTTAGTTCTCATCCATATTATGAAACATTTGCTGCAAAAACTTTATTCCAATTATCTTTTGAAACTGCATTCGTGTCCATAGAATACCATTTTTGTTTTACGCCATTGAGTCATTTTCTATGCCTTCTCTCTTTTTTTAATAACAGACATACGACTGCAAACTGCTTGTACATGAAACAAATTACACTTTTCCATTCGTCTTTCCCATTTCTTCAACAAACTCAAGGCGAATTAAATACAGGTGATGTAGAAACGCCTTCTGTTTTTTACAGGTCGAGCCTATTTGTTAGTGTTTTGCTAAGAACGGTTGACATTTCGAGCCGTAAACACTAACAATGCAATGCAAAACCCCCTATGTTGTTTCTGTTGTTTTTGGATTGTTGTAGTTGCGACACCACCTGTAGTTGAATTCGGCTTGAACAAACTCAAATGTTTCATAATATGGATTGGGACTTATCATAAAGATGAATTAAGTTGTTTTCTATTTCCAATAAAGCTTGAAAAAAGTGTTGGCAAATAAAGCACAAAGCGAAAATCAAAAAATGATCACCCGCTTAAAATAGTTTTAGGCGTCCCTTAGCATTGTAAAAAATTTAAAAGCGATTTGTAAATTATGCAATTTTGTTTTATTTAGTTGACATGGGTAAAAATGTTTTCCACATTGGCTAAAGAACGTGAAAGCGACATAATTTGTTAGAAATGCACCAGGATAATTCTCAATTTTAAATTTGAATTTTTGGCCAAACAGTTTGTAAATGTACTTGACTTTCTTACAAAAGATTGGCAATCTGATGTACCTGCATCATCCTCAATTGGGCTTTTTTTGATTTAAATTTTTTTCATTAAAAATTAATATGAACTTAGCTTGCCACAACTTTTTTGTAAAAATCAATCTACTCTTTGGTAATCATGGGCAGTAAGCGGCTCACATAAACAAAGTTATGTAAAGAGGTTAATTATCTACATATTAACATCCATATGAGATTTTTTTCTCTTAAAGGAATTTAAAGGTCGGTCGCTAAATTGTTTAATAATGTTAATTTTTTAAGCCCTCGCCTGGGTAACTATCTTGTCGAGATGCGAGGGCTTAAGTGCACTCTACGGTTCTGATCTCATGGGATGACGTGTGTGATGAATACGTCCTCGCGGGAGGTCGAGAACACTGAAGGGGTGTGCAACTAAAGGTTTCTCATCTTGTCAGGATAATGAGGCGGTAGTGGAATGCACACTACCGGTCCATTATCAGTACATATAGCACGGCGTGTAAGCCCGCGGGTTCGCCCCTGGCAAGGTGGGGGCTTTACCAATGGCTGGGGCGCGAAATATGCACTTTTAAGGACAACGTGGTTGGTAGCAGTGCCGAGGTCCTAGGTGGCTAGTTACTGCGAAAAGAAACTAGTCGTTAACAGCTCCCCTCAGCGTCAGGGCAAAGCGCTGTTGTACGTAAGTTGCCTAGTCCACGCACGCCGTCACTGCGTGGTTCGGTCCGAACAAAAATGAAAACCTCCTTTTAAAAACAAAAAACAAAAACTAACACAAAAACAACAAATGATAAGGACACGACGGACGGAATTGACCAGGGTCAGTCGGACGTCACGGTCTGTGAGGTAGGGAGTACCCTCTCGACTGTTCATGAGAACATAATTAAACAGGAAAGACAGGTACTGACCGACCTTTACGTGTAAAGTCTTCTGGGACTATCGAGTGACTCCTGTGGTGAAACCGGTGCTACTCAAGGGTTAGAGGGGCTGACTCTGCTCTCTGACACGGAGCTCGATATTGATATCAGCTCACAGTCAGTCTACAGAGCCTGCCACTCTCATCTGTGAGGACAAGAGACATCAGAGGGGACACTCGGGAGAAGATTGTCCACAACTTGTTCGGCAGGACGCCGTGGAGGATGGGCCAAGCGCCCCTCCACGAGACATTAAGAACTCCAGCCGAACGATGGAAGAGAATGCGCAGAACGGTACAGGGTGTTCTCTGGCATATCTGGATAAGATGTCGAAGAGAGATCCTTCAACGTTCTCCGCGAGGGATAGGCACCTTCTGAGAAGGCACCGTCAGAGCTTCGCCATATTCGAAAGAATTTACGGCCCTGTCAGTACCGTGCTTGGTTGGCCCTATCCTTGGAGAAAGCAAGTGGATGAAGTCGCCGACCCGGACACTACTCAAAAGAGTACAGGGCCGTTGGCATCGTTAACCTGCCGTGGAGAGATGGAGAAAGGAGGGGTTGCCCCGATGACCAAAGCGATCATGTCTTCGGAACGAGCTGTGGACGATAAGGGGCGATACCCAAGAAGGTAGGCTAAGGCAGCTGACACAAGGAAGAAGGCTGTTAATCCTTCGTCCGATTCCACAAGTGGCTCTCGTAAGGAGGCCAGTAGAGGAAAAGGTGCGGGCAGGAACAAGCCTTCTAAACTAGTCGTGCCGAAATCACCGAGCTCAGTAAAGAGGGTTGGTACATCTCCGGCTGAAGCTCCTAATAGCTCTAATAAGGAGACCATTAAGAGGATCAGATCTGGGGATGATCAGCCTGCCTCATCGAACAAAAGACTGAAGAAGTCGACGAGCCTGGAAGGTCATCTGCAAGTGGCTGTCATCGATCGGAACGATCCGGATGGGAGGAGCAGTGCCGGGCTATGGCAGTTAGTGGAGGCTAGGCTTATCGACGAGCTGGCAGCATTCAAGGGCAAAGAAGAGGACGTATCCTTCAATGGTGCGGACTGGGTTAAGTCACTCCCTTAGGTTGTCAAATGTGGTAACAAGAATTCTTTGGAATTCTTAAGGACTTCAATTGACAAATGCAGCGACATTAACCCGGGGGCAAGGTTTGAAGTCATACAAGCCTCCGATTTGCCAATTAGGTCCATAGTGACAGTATAGATTGCACCACCCGTACGCCCGGTGGAAACTATACTGGCTGTATTGGGCAACCAAAACAATAGGATTCTTACCGACCAATGGAGGCTAGTGACCTCACTGGTTTGTAAGGGGAACACCGGCAGGGACTTCCGCTTCGCGGTGAATCGGAAGTCCATGGAATTCTTGGAGGAGGTGGAGAGGGGTAGTTAAGCTTGGTTTAGGTAACGTCAGGTTCCGGTATCCGAAACATGACAGGACCAAAGAGGTTGTTAGTGGTGCAAATAAACCTGCACCATTGTGAAGCAGGCTCAGCCGAACTAACAACCTTCCTCACCAGCACCCGGACGGACGTAACCCTAAACGGTTTAGGGGTTGCGGGATACACTCTGTTTGTCCCGACCACGGAGGACAAGGTAAGAACGTGTATATTAGCGAGGAATGAATTGAATTTTCTCATCTCACATTCTTTCAGGTGCGGTGACTCGACCGTAGTAAACGGAGAACCCAAAGGTAAGCGCACTCTTACACTGGCTTCGGTGTATATGCCATACGAGGCGTTGTACCCACCTGGCATGGAGGTGCGGGAACTGACAGCATATGCAAGGAGGAAGGGTGCAATCCTTGTATTGGGCTGCGATGCCAATGCTCATCATTGCCAATGGGGGAGTGCAGACATAACCAAAAGGGGAGAGTTAATGTTTGATTTTATAACTACTAACAATCTTATTATCTGTAATATGGGTAACACGCCGACGTTCAGAAATAAAGATAGGCAGGCAGTGATAGATCTGACATTAGTGAACCGTGACGAGCAACTTGTTGTTGATTGGAGGGTGGCAACGGACTGTACATTTTCAGACCATAGTTGTATTACCTTCACATTGAATTTTAACCCACCTGGGGTTGCTCCATTTAGGAACCCTAGGGTGACAAATGGGACTCCTTTAAGGAAAGAGTCCGAATTGGATTGGCGCAAAGGGCCATGGGTGACTTGCTGCCGACTGACATGGAGGGTGTTGTGAACAAGTTCACTCATCTTCTAAGGGAAAGCTATGAGCAGCCCTGCCCGGTTACATTTCCAGGTAGGCGTAAACAGCCAAACTGGTGGACCAGGGAACTTCACGTTCAAAGGTCTACGGTTAGAAGACTGTTTAATAGGGCCAAGCTTACCAGAGCACCAGAGGATTGGAACAATCACAGGGTGCAGTTCAACAGGTATAAGGCGGATCTGAAAAGGGCAAAGCGACTATCATGGCGGCAATTTTGTGCATCCATTGATAATGTCAACGTGTTGTCAAGATTCCGACGGATTTTATCTAAGGACCCTAAGGCCCTTGGGTACGTCCAAAGGAATGACGGCTCACGGACTGAGTCTAGCTCTGAGACCATAACCTTACTTACGGAGACGCACTTTCCCGGGTGCAGGGAAACCGGAGGTATGGACGACGGGCAATGGGACGTGATGTCCATGACATCGGATTATACTTCCGCCTGCGTCGAGGAAATGGTCACAAGGGAGAAGCTGGCGTGGGCGGTCAATACTTTCGACTCATATAAATCACCGGGTCCGGATGGCATTTTTCCGGCCATGCTCTGCAACATTCCGGACGATGCATCATTTCTTCTGGGGAATGTATTCAAGAAGTGCCTCAGTAGGAGGTATCTGCTTAGGGGTGGAGAGGGGTCAGGGTGATTTTTATACCTAAGGCTGGTAAAGCAGGCCACTCGAAACCGGGGGACTTTAGACCTATTAGTTTGTCTTCATTTTTGTTGAAGACTCTTGAGAGGCTAATAGATTTCTATCTCAGGAGCAATATTGAGACCCGCCTTATTAGCAACGCTCAACATGCTTACCTGAAGGGTAAATCTGTTGAGAGCGCGTTACATGAGGTGGTGGGTTGTATTTAGTACGGTCTGAGGCATAAGGAATATAGTCTCGCCGCATTTCTGGATATAGAAGGAGCCTTTAATAACATTAGGATTGAGGCGATTAGAGATTCGTTGTTGGAGTTGGGAGTGGAGGACTTTCTGGTGGAGTAGAACTGGGAGACACGGTCTTTTTTTTTGTCTTTTATGGTTATTGTTTTTATTTGTATATGGTTATTTTTCCATGACTTAAAAATTACACACAGTGTTATATCTGAAGAACGGGAATTATAAAACTTTCGGTTCTTATCGCACCAGGGTGAAGGTTATAAAAGATCCGGCATAGCCAAATAAAACACGCCTACTTGTTTTTTTTAATACAATCAAATTCCTTAATGGCTTTCCATATAAAACTTTTTTTAAGTCTACTAAAGACAGCAGTAAAACTCAAATTTGTTTTTATTTTCAATATAATTTTCTTGATAATTTTTACTTTAATTACAAAAACAGGCAGGTAAAAAGATTTTTATTTTTATTTATAAAAAAATATTTAATATAATCTAATTTTAAACATTGAAAGGAACTAAAAAATCCATAGGAAGAAGCTCATCTAGCAATTAATTCTTTTGGAAGTAAATCATTTAGAATATTTATTTCTACAGAAATTAAAATTTTGCTACATTTAACTCCATTTTACAAAAAGAATTAAAGAATTCATTCTTTCGAATCTGTGGATGACAGAATGGATGGACGGCTTAAATGTAAAAAAATAATGAAAAGATTATGAATGTATTAACAATATAAATGTAAAACTGGTAGGTATGGAAATTAAAAATGATTTTGCGATATAAATACATCAGTGTAGGTGTAGTAGGACCAGTCGTTTGGGTTACTTTTGGAGTAGTCCTAGTCCCTTGTGGGCTACTATTTACACGCGTGTTTGGACTAGTCCCATTATTTGCGGGGTAAACACACACACACAGACGTAATCTATTGATTATTGCATAGAGCTCGTGCAAATTTCGATCTACCAAAGGTTAAAATACAAATTGGTTTAAGGATTGATGTTTGACTATTGACGTCATTAGTCATCGATGGCTGCGAGTGTAAGACGGCAAGTCCCTCTGAAGAGATCGAAAGGGTTGCGATCGAAACATATCAGGGTATCCAGCCGCCTAGGTCAGGTCAGTCAAGAATTAATGATTACATTGTGCATGAAATTGACACTTTTTTTTCGTGACAAGCCGGGCACATGGCGTTTTAACATAATTCGGGGACGCTGAATCCAGTGGTGGCCGCGGTTTTTTCAGATTGGCTCTGGTTTTCGAGATATACCGTTATTTCGAAAATGGAGGAGGTTGCACAACATATATTCGCGTAACTCAAAAACAGTTTAGTTTATTGAAATTACTAAGAAAAACCGAAATTCCGCAATAAAATTTCATTTCAGAAAAGTAAAACTCTTTTTCTAATATAAGTAGTCGTTATTGAAACATAATTTTTTTATCAAAATTTCGAAATATTTGTTTTTTAAAAATGCAGCTAGGCTTAAAATTTTTTGCAGACTTATAAAAAACGAAGCTACAAACAAAACAAGCCATAAATGATTAAAATCTGTTTGCAACTTTTGCTTTTATTCACAAAAGTCGACAAATTTTAATTAATTTAAGAATTTCATAAAACGCAATATTTGTATGGGAGCCCCCTAAGGGATGGTGATAAAGGGAAATTATAATTTGAGAAAATGTTAAGAACAAAAAACTAATGGGGGCCTACATTTTATCATCCTAGGGGCAACTCCTGGGCATTTATGGGACTTTTTCTTCAATGTATATGAAGAATATAATTTATATGGAGCATTTCACAGGATTTTTTTTAATTTTTAAATTCTTTATTCAAAATTATGTATGTACATATATATGAAGAATGTGCCAATGCAGATAATTTATTTTCAATGACATTTTGACGTAAAATTTTTTAAATGCGGTTTTTGTGCCATTTGCAATACAACACAAAAAAACAAATATTCAAATGTATGCTATTCCAAAGAAATATGCTTGCATTATTACCACACTTCACTTTGCGGTAGGAATTTTGGAAAATCCACAGTAACCGATTAAAAAATTCTTAGAATTAAGAAATAAAGTCACAAATGGTTACATCTTTGTATTTTATTGTGCTTACAAAACCACACAAAACGGTATTTTATTGTGCAGTCGAAACCGCACTAATCGGTCTTGTAAAAAGCTTAAATAACATATTCTATTGTTATACCTGGAACAGGTAGAAATATTAATCGTTCTGGCTTTGTTCTTTTTTTACAAAACATGGTCATGATGGTCTCGACAGGTACTTTGATTAAAACAATTACAGTATAAATAAGAGTTCCTCAACCCCTTCATATGGAAAGTGCTTGCGAAAGCGATTAGTGAAGTTTAAAGCCTTTGACAGTCTTGTATCTAATCAGTTATATTGAAATATCTAAGATGGAGGCGTGTAAAAAGTTTAATTACTTTTGTTATGTGTGTGGGAAATATAAAAATATACCAAGTCGCCGTAAAATCAGTAATGAAACAAGTACCTTGTATGAATCATATTTTTCTTTGAGTGTTATATATGGTAAGAGTTTGACACCATCAATAGTGTGTACCCACTGCATTTACCAATTAAACAAGTGGGGAAAAAATGGAGACGCCATGCCATTTGGTGTTCCAATGATTTGGAGAGATCCCATAGTTCATGTTGAAGATGAGT
Organism: Pollenia labialis; assembly: GCA_949318255.1. Lineage (NCBI taxonomy): Eukaryota > Metazoa > Arthropoda > Insecta > Diptera > Polleniidae > Pollenia > Pollenia labialis. The sequence continues at coordinate 149,464,837 of OX439140.1, read as the reverse complement.
GTTATGCATGCATAAATTATACAGCGGGTATGAACAGAAGAAAAATGACTTATACATCTTATACTGCAACAACATATGCTCGATTATCGCTGCCACATTCTGATGAAATTCCTGCTCCGGATAGCCAAATACCAACAGAACATATTCCCTCAATAATTCATTCTGTTGAAGCGGGTGGGTCAGCTACTTCAATGTATGTACCGTCATGCATCACGGTTCCATGCAGTCACAATGAAATCACGCAAGATCGTCTGGATATAATGGTACGGCGTCCAAAATTATCTCAAAGACAGAGCATTCTCTTAACAAAAGAGCTAAAACGAGCTAATATTTTAGCACCAGGTGTACAAATATACGGGGCTATCAATCGCCATAGACGATTTACGACTTTTTTTAAATCAATTGGGAATAATTCTATCGCGATTTGTACTGACATCCGTGGCTTGGTTTTAACAATGCAAAATGAATATAATCCGGGAGATTGGCGCTTATTCATTGATTTTTCCAAAAGTAGCTTAAAAGCAGTTTTGCTACATGCCACTAATTTAAAAAGTCCTATTCCGATAGCACTAAGCACAAATACTAAAGAGACATACGCATCAATGAAAAAAATAATAAAGTTAATTAAATATGAAGACCAAAAGTGGAAAATATGCGCAGATTTAAAAGTGGTAGCTCTTTTAAGAGGCATCGAATTGGGCTATACTAAAAATATGTGCTTATGGAATACGCGTTACGATGGCGACCAGTACAATACACGGGATTGGGTTTTACGTGAGGAAAGCAGATTGAATAGAAATAATGTTATTGAATTACCACTTGTGCCGATGGAAAAGATTTTGCTCCCTCCACTCCACATCAAACTGGGTATTGTAAAAAATTTTATAAAAGCATTGAGCCCAGATGGTGGTGCTTCTACCGAATTGCGCCGAATTTTTCCACGATTAAGCGGCATGAAAGTAAAAGAAGGTATAAACTGTAACTACTTTATTAAATTAGATTTATATTTCATATCATAATGTTTTTATTTTAAAGGAATTCTTAATGGACCGGACATTCGTCGTCTTATGAAGGACCATCAATTTGAGGTTGCATTGAATGATATCGAGCTATTGGCCTGGAAATGTGTGAAATCAGTAATGGAAATCATCGGTCTGATAACTGGCGAATTTTAATCAAAAATATGCTAACCGCATTTAAAAACTTAAACGTAAGAATGTCATTGAAAATACATTTTTTGCATTACCATGCCGAAAAATTTAATGAACAATCACCAGCCGAGTCTGATGAACATGGCGAGAGATTTCACCAAGTAACAGCCAGGCTCGAACACTGGTATAGCGGCAAACAACTTGATTCGCTATTAGGGGATATTTGTTGGAATCTGCAGGAGGAAGAAGAATAAATTTCTAAATAAAAACTTTAACTTTAACTAATTAACAACAAAAATAAATGTTTCCAACGGAAAGCTAAGGTAAAATGTAACAAGAAAATACAATATAATAGTCTGATAGTGTATAAAGTCATTTCTGAAAAATTGAAGGAGTATGACTATTCCAAAAACCTTTATAAAAATACTAACTGAAATTTAGCTCATAGAATAAATTCGAAAAATAAAAAATGTTGAATTTAATTTAAAAATAAAAAAATTTCATCTATTATGAAAAAATTAAAAGTTGTAGAACCCTAGCCTTAAATTTGGCCCCTGCAGCGCCTAGGATGCCCCTAGATGGCTCAAATGTATGACCAACCCCACTTTATTTTTCATCTCAATCATTTATTTCTAACATACCCACCCGCTATCTCCATTCCTTAAGGGGGCTTCTATACAAAGTGTTCAATGCAGACTAGAAATACATTGAAGAAAAAGTCCCATAAATGCCCAGGAGCTGCCCCTAGGATGATAAAATGTATGACTGGCCTCCATTAGTTTTTTGTTCTTAACATTTTCTAAAATTGTACTTTCCCTTTATCACCATCCCTTACATGGGGTCTTCACCTGAGATAATATCTGATATAATATGTGAGAGAACGTCGGCAGAATGAGAGAACAAATTTCTTCATGTTAATCTTAATCTTAAACAAGGGGAACACGTATCTTATAAGATTTCATAATCGAATGATTCTCGTGCAGTAAACTTGTGTCGTTTTTACTCTTTTTTTTAGTTTTTTCTTGTTTTTTAGTTAAAAATATTGTTTTTTTAAACATTTATCACAAGATTTTCATTATTTACACAAACAAATTAAACATTTTAATGAACGCATCTTATTATTGTTTTATATGTGTGTATGTATGTGTATTTTTGACAGCTCATCTTATAAGATCGTTGTTATAAGATTTCTTATAACAACTGTCTCATAACATTTATTATAATATTGATATTAACACTATTTGAGAGTCTACACGTAAGATAATACTCTCTGCGATTGAATTTGACGTTTGCTGATATAAAAATCTTATATCTTATCTCACGTGTAGACCCTGTGTTAGGGGGCTCCCATACAAATATTGCGTTTTATGAAATTCTTAAATTAATTCAAATTTGTCGACTTTTGTGAATAAAATCAAAAGTTGCAAACAGATTTTAATCATTAATGGCTTGTTTTGCTTGTAGCTTCGTTTTTTATAAGTCTGCAAAAAAATTAGAAGCCTAGCTGCATTTTTAAAAAACAAAAATTTCGAAATTTTGATAAAAAAATTAATTTTTTTTTCAAAAAAAAAATTATGTTTCAATAACGACTACTCATATTAGAAAAAGTGAATGAAATTTTATTGCGGAATTTCGGTTTTTTTAGTAATTTCAATAACCTAAACCGTTTTTGAGTTACGCGAATATATGTTGTGCAACCTCCTCCATTTTCGAAATAACTGTATATACCGCGGCCACCACTGGATTCAGCGTCCCCGAGTTATGTTAAAACGCCATGTGCCCCGCTTGTCTGTTTTTTCAACTAGCATAGTGTTATCAATAACAATTTTAATTAATTTTCATGTTGTAAAATTCCTTTCTTCATAAAAATAATTTAATGAAAATTAAATTTGATGAACTTAAGCCTGATTAAAATATTAAAAAAATGTATAGAAAAGATATTTTAATATGAAGAGTCTTCTAAATAAGCGTTAAAGAATGGAGAAACGTGTATTGGATTGTGTGTTTGTTCCCTCTAGACTCCTAAGCTTCAGTCATTTCCCCATGGCCCGGTGCTTCGTATAAGCTATAAATATTTGAAAATGTTCAAGTTGGCGTGCCACCTCCAATATAGCAAAAGTTTTCAAATTTGAAACAAAATATTTTGCCTATCAATACAAAACATCTGTCAGTGAACGTGAAACCTCCCATACACGAGACCTGTTTTAAAAATATTTTAGAAATTTAAATTTAATGGCTGTTGCAAAAGCTCATTCAAAAAAACTATTTAAAATAGACAATGTGAAGTGAAAAAAAGTTCTTCTAGAACTCGTTTGTTGACCTAAAAAGAGAAAACGCTTTCATTTTTCCTATTGGGTAATTATTATTTCTTTATAAAATTATTAATTTTTTTTTTATTTTCATTTGTCTAAATGTATTTGCGGACATGTCATTATTGTTTTAATTATTTAATGGTTGTTAATGTGTGTATTAATTATACGCAACCCCAAAATATTGAAAATTTGCAACTGAAAATACAATAATCGAAATACTTAATTGTTGAATTTCGGATAGTTAAAATAAATTGTTTTTGAATAAATTTTTAAATTTAAATAAAATAAGCAAATTGTTTTGAAGAAAAATTAAAAAAAAAAAGCCGGAATTTATTCGAAGTGAAGCAAAAATTAAAAAAATGTATTTTATATACTTAAGTTATGTTCACATTATTGGGGGATTTACAAGGTGTCATAAAGTCATATGTCTTAAAATAATAACATGAAAAATAGGACTGTTGTGAACAACCCCTCATAATTCAGTGTGCTATTTTGAGTTTAAATCAGCTGATTTAAAACAAATATAAAAAATAAATATTTACCTAACATCAAAATATTTTTTAATTCTAATCGATGAATTAATAAATTAAATAAGACCTTACCTGACTATTTTCCATTTTTCAGACGCAAATTACAAATAAATTTTATTTTGTTTGATATTCAAAAAGGCAGAGTCCTAAGCCGATCTAATTTTATGCCGCAAGTGATTTGTTGCAAAAATTGCTAGCCGCAGGTAAAATTCGGATGTTAGCCGGCTACATTTTACCATCAACGGCGACGACTTACAAAAACTACTGCGGCTCGGCTCAGCCGTTCAGCGCAGGCCTCTTCGGATGAATTACGACCGCACAATACACAAAGGACTTTTTGTTTACAAAGCAACAAAAATATTTTTAAACCATTATAAAATGTTAGAACATTATGAAAATATAACACGATAGCACACCTAGTGAATACCCCATATGTGTATTTGTCATATTTCATTATTTTACCCTCCACCACAATTAGTTGTGATGAGGTCATAGCTGTGAGTTTGTCATTCCGTGTGAAACTTTTTTACTATTTATCTGTAATGTATATATATTCTGGCTCCTTGTGTAATTCTAAGTCGATTTAGCCATGTCAGCCTGTCTTTTCGTCTGTTGAAAACACGCTCACTTTCGAAAAATTCAAAAGAAGTGAACAAACTTGGTGTCAAATTGCTTTTAGTTATCGCAAGCAGTTTGGGAATGAAATCCAGCAAAATCGGTTCAGTAGGATCAGAGCTATGAATCAAAATGTTGAACCACCACCTTAAACAATTTATAATTTTGTTACAAAAACGAACATAAATGGTGGAACAATGCACGGAATATTAAAAAGTTTTGCAAAAATTCGTTCCAATCGACTGGAAATTACACTGTAAAATTTCGTGAAGATTGGTCCATAATTTACTAAGGCTCCATATAAACCCAACTCCCACCTAAAACTATAATTAATAATGCTACCAGAATAAAATTAAATAAATACTTCACAATTTTATAGGACTAGAAATCACACTTATAAATTTCGCGATGATCGGTCCATTATTAACTTTATGAGCGTATAAAGCCGACTCTGGTTAATTAATTAACGACTAATGGTTAATAAATCACTGAAACTTTAAACGCTGGTTTAATTAAATTACACTTTTTGTGGTAGTGAAGTGGCAATGTGTTCAAACAGGCCGTCGCAATCAACACAAATTGCGTAATCAAAACAAAAATGCAAAAAGGGCAGCCTTCGAAGAAAAAGACAGAAAAAACACAATATTTCCTGTCTCGTGACGCCTCTGTGTGCTCTGTGGCTTAAACGCTCAATTGTATGCGTTTAACTGCCCGTCTATACCAGAGATAATTATTGCGACATATATTGCAGTAAATGTCAATGGATCTGAAGACAATGTAAACATTAATTATGTAAATAGCACACGCCTAAACTGCAACGCTGTTTCAAAAAACTGAATTACGAAAGTCTTCAATATTAAAATAAATGGTTTTGTTTAACGTTATGTTCGCACGGCATCTTGAATTAAGTTGTTTTCTTTTTGAATTACAAATACGAATTACGCTGTTCAAACCGCATCTTCTTAATTCAAGAACTATTCTTTTTACATTTATGAAAATTTTTGCTTTGAAAATTAATACAAAACCAAGCAACAATTTAAAATGTCTCGTTTTTAATAATTCCTATTTTGTTTCTTTATTTGTTGTTTTAAATTTCACAAAAGAAACCTTTTTACAATTTTATGCAAGGCAAATTCGTATTACATGAATTCGCCTTGAGTTTATGTTTTTAGGGCGATTTGGATTTATAACTCGTATCCTCCTAAACGGATTTGGCTGATTATCAATCTCTTGTTAGTAAAACTAGAAACGAATCCATGCCGAAATTGGTCTTTTCCTTTGACTTCCCAATAATAAATTGTATCATTTTGCGAAGCACTTAACGTACATTTAAAAACATAAGCGCACAATTATGCGCTACGCAATAAGACATACAGGGCTGCAGTAAAGTAAGTGAACAAACTCTTGGCAAATTTATAAAAAAAAATAACATTTTAAGGGCTACAGACGGACAGACAGTTGGCCACGGTTAAATCTACTTAGAATTAAACATGCACCCAAAATATACATAAGTATATACTTTATAGAGTCTTAGAAAAATATTAAAGTTTCACACAGAGTGACAAACTAAGTTAACCCTAACTCACCTATAATGCTGAAGGTTATAAAAATAAGAAAAATGGTTGAAAGCTTAAAAAATATACAAACATTTTTTATTGTGATTAATTAAAAATAACCAATATTGTTGTTCCAAAAAAATTACTCAAGTGTGTTGGTAATGAAACATTAATTAGAATAAATAAACAAAATAAATAAGCTAATTAATTGTAAATGAAATTAAATAAATAGTTTTTAAAAAAAATATATTAAAAATTTCATATATCTGACTTTATTTTAAACTAATAAAAGCACCCTAAAAATCCCCTTTTCTCTCCTTCTCTTACGAGTTGGTTTTTGTTTGTGATAGATTTTTTAGCGTCCCAAGTCGAAAATAAAATTCGACAATAGAGACAGTTGTGTAAATAAAACTAAATTACTTGAAATTTACAAAAAGTTTCGTTTTAAAAATTATTTGTTTGGATATAAAACAAAAATCAACAAAATAACTTAAAAAATTAAAATGTACAAAGTACAGTAATAGACCTATCCGAATTATTAAAACCGCCATAGTGCTGACTATATGTAATTCCATTTCAGTTATAAAGAAAACATTTTCAAAAAGCTGCCTTTAACCCATTCCTGCCTTATAGGTATTTCAATACGCAAAGAAAAAATAAACACAGCAAAGATATTCTAGAAAAGGCCAGATGAGAGAAAATTGCTGCAACATACATTTTTATTGAAAAGTAAACATTGATTAACCTGAAAAGAATTAAAAGAGTAGAATTGATTGGTTTTTGCATTAGTTAGTTCTCATCCATATTATGAAACATTTGCTGCAAAAACTTTATTCCAATTATCTTTTGAAACTGCATTCGTGTCCATAGAATACCATTTTTGTTTTACGCCATTGAGTCATTTTCTATGCCTTCTCTCTTTTTTTAATAACAGACATACGACTGCAAACTGCTTGTACATGAAACAAATTACACTTTTCCATTCGTCTTTCCCATTTCTTCAACAAACTCAAGGCGAATTAAATACAGGTGATGTAGAAACGCCTTCTGTTTTTTACAGGTCGAGCCTATTTGTTAGTGTTTTGCTAAGAACGGTTGACATTTCGAGCCGTAAACACTAACAATGCAATGCAAAACCCCCTATGTTGTTTCTGTTGTTTTTGGATTGTTGTAGTTGCGACACCACCTGTAGTTGAATTCGGCTTGAACAAACTCAAATGTTTCATAATATGGATTGGGACTTATCATAAAGATGAATTAAGTTGTTTTCTATTTCCAATAAAGCTTGAAAAAAGTGTTGGCAAATAAAGCACAAAGCGAAAATCAAAAAATGATCACCCGCTTAAAATAGTTTTAGGCGTCCCTTAGCATTGTAAAAAATTTAAAAGCGATTTGTAAATTATGCAATTTTGTTTTATTTAGTTGACATGGGTAAAAATGTTTTCCACATTGGCTAAAGAACGTGAAAGCGACATAATTTGTTAGAAATGCACCAGGATAATTCTCAATTTTAAATCTGAATTTCTGGCCAAACAGTTTGTAAATGTACTTGACTTTCTTACAAAAGATTGACAATCTGATGTACCTGCATCATCCTCAATTGGGCTTTTTTTGATTTAAATTGTTTTCATTAAAAATTATTATGAACTTAGCTTGCCACAACTTTTTTGTAAGAATCAATCTACTCTTTGGTAACCATGGGCAGTAATCGGCTCACATAAACAAAGTTATGTAAAGAGGTTAATTATCTAGATACATATTAACATCCATATGATATTTTTTTTTCTTATAGGGATTTAAAGGTCGGTCGCTAAATTGTTTAGTAATGGGATGATATATGTGATGAATACGTCCTCGCGGGAGGTCGAGAACACTAAAGGGGTGTGCAACTAAAGGTTACTCATCTTGTCAGGATAATGAGGCGGTAGTGGAATGCATACTTCCGGTCCATTATCAGTACATATAGCCCCTGGCAAGGTGGGGGCTTTACATAAATATAATTTAATACGCTTTTAAAAAGATACAAAATTTAATTTAATTTCATAAAAATATTGTGTACTAATGCAATATAGTATATGGGTGCCCGGGTAACCCGGGTGCCAAACAATTTGGATAATGTTGGGTATTAACACAAGGGTTAACAATTCATATGAATTTAGTTTCAGCCACTGATGTTCCAAAGTTGTAATTTCTTCTAAAATTATCGCTTTATTAGTATTTATTAGTTTCTTAACTGTTTTCCACACAAAGAAGGTAGTATTTATTCAATTATAATAATTATTTGGCAATCGTTATCTAAGTTGACATATTAATTGAGCTATAAAATCTCGGCATGTAATTTGTGTTTGTTTTTCAATTTCAAAAGTTATGGTATCTCTTTTCGATTCCAAAAATTTTTCAAAATCGTAATTGAGGGAAAAAATTAGCTTAACATGAATTTAATGGATCAAACTGATCAAATTTTAAAACAATTTGATATGAAAGTTCTTTTAAAAGAATGTACAGTTTCTATAGCAAAAGAGTAGGGGTTTGCATGTGCATTCAACAAAAAAAGTGTGGTAGTTTTTCAAAAAAAAGATTACTTGAACATTCTTAAATTAAAAAATGCTAAAAATGCTAAATATTTGGTTGAAAAATGCTAAATCTAGCTGCAAAAATGCCAAAATGGCCACTCTGAAGTCGAGTAACCACCAATAGTTACTCGCTAATTTTCTTGTTCTCAAAAACATGTACCTGGTTTTTTATTATAGTTCGAGTAAGTGTTCATGCTTTGCTAGATCGTATGTACTTTTGAAGTACAAATCCATTTGTGCAGGGGTCTAATACAAATACATTATAAGCCTCTAAATAACTGAGATGTATCTAATTGGTATACAAATTGCTTCGTTATCAATAAAGGAGAACAGTTTTAAAACAATTTTTTCTAATTTTATTTTAATGGGGGTGGCGAAGCTCACCGGGCTGTTCTTGGAAATATGAGCAATAATATTAAATAAAATTATTGGTTTGTTAAAATTTTTCATTTTTTGTTTATTTTTTTTTAAATTGGTAAAGAAAAGTAAATTAATTTAATTTTTTCTGGTATTCAAGCAAAATTTTAGCTTGTTTTATTATGTCATTATTAACTGAATGGCAGTTGTCTGCTGTAATGTTGAAGGTTTTTTTTTTTTTAATTACAGTGGACTGGCGATTATTCGTAATAGCAAGGGACCGGCCATTTCTTACGATTTAACGTGGTTAAAATAAAATTAATACCATTAACGGGGTTTTTCAATCTACATATTTACTAAAACGGTAGAAAAACATAAAAACATATTAAGAAAATAAAAATATCGGTAAACAAAAAATTATTCTTTCAATGTTTCTGCTGTTTTTATTACGAATTATAAGTGGTAGTTAGCAAACAATTACGATTTATAAGATGTAAAAAAGATTTTATTTTTAAAAATTACGAATAAGCGAGGGGACCAAAATGTATGTAAATTTTACGAATTAACGAAGTTTTTAAGGGACCTACAGTTTATTACGATTTATCGAGATTTGACTGTATTAGTAAACAAAAAATTTAATTAGAAACCTCGTTGTTTACTGTTACACATTGTTGTCCGTATTTGGTTAACTTAATTGTATTTTTAAAAAAAGTTTGGCTTGATGAATTAGTTTTTAGTAAATTATCGAGCTCTTATAGTAAAAATGATGTAACCAACAAAAATAAAATTTTACAGAAGAAGGTTTTTTTTAAATATTTTTGCTTCAAGTCTATGGTTTCGTTTGAAATTGCTTTTGCTCTTATTTCATAACAGGACTTCCCAGAGATGTGAGATTTTTAGAGATGATCAAAAATGATCGATTTTCATCAAAAAACTAAAATCTAAAATGTTGTTGGTTACATCATTTTTGTTATTAAGGCTCGTTATAGTTCTTGACATATCAAAATATTCTTTAACATCTAATTGTAAATAAAACAAAAAGTTTTCAGAGAATTATCTTAATATTTTTTATTATCATAGAAGGATCTATGACAATGTCTTAAACAAAGTATCGGTCAAATGCTCGCCACGGCTTCGGTGGCATACCTCTATCTGATGGTCCATATTTTTAATGACTCTGAGGCATAAGTACGTGAGGATAAATGTCGTGAACAGTATTTATTAGTTGTAATCAGGACCAAAAAGTCGCATCTAAAGTTCCACATCAATGAACTAGAGGCCTGGCTAAAAAATGGAAAATAAAGGTTAACCCGGCTAAATGTGCTCACTTAAGTTTCACGCTCAGAAGACTAACGTGGCCAACTGTAAAAATAAAAAGCATCATTCATATAGATAGACGCTTGACATGGTCTCGTCATATTAAAGCGAAAATAACGGCTATGCAACTTAAAAAAGCTCAACTACATCGGCTCCTCGGTCGAAACTCAAATTTGTCCTTAGACAACAAAGTTATCTTATACAAGTTTATTATAAAACCAATATGGCATCCAATTATTGGGTAATGCATGCGCATCAAACATCCAGAAGCTACAAAGAAGACAGTCTAGGATATTACGACAAATCGTCTGCGCCCCATGGTATATATGTAATGACATTATCCACAGAGATCTTCAAAGGTCACCAGAGGCTAAAAAGAACTGAGACTTCAATTTCTGTCCACAAGAAGACCGTTATTATCTCGCTATTGCGAATACCGTTTACGCTAACTGCTTGGCCGATCTCATTTTCGATGAAGTAGGCCCGATTAAGCCGCCTGTAAGAACGAACTGGGAGCACAGTTGTTTTCACATTTCCTACAGATCTGGTTAGCGGAAATTTGCACACAATTCTCCCGATTGAAGGGCACGAATGCATTTTGATCTGAACGCCCATTTCTCAGTTGTGTATCTCTCCATGGTTGAATTTGCAAAAATTGAAACAAAGAAATGTCAAAACCCAGTTAACATGGTGCATTATGGTTGGACAACCCTCAATGATTTTGGTTTTTATAAGCTTAAGTTGAAATTTTAATTTTGAAATTTTATATTGTTAAAAATTTCTTGTTTCCTTATTTATTGTTTGTTATATTATATTTATATATTACAACGCTACTTCGTTAGCGTCTCCTGTTTTTTCGTGGACATATCTGTACGCCAAAGTTTATTTTTCTAGGCTTTAACTTGCTTAAATTCTAGCATTTAACCCGCCACTTTGTTCCTAGGTTTAAACAAAAAAGTTCCAACATTTTTCAACTAAGTTCAATATTATAGAAAATTCAAAAAGGACCACTCGTAGAACACAAAAGCAAATGAAAGAAAGTTAATTTCCCGTATTATCCTTTTTGATACTTTTGATACCCCATTTATGTATCACAGTAACTTTATAATTTTATATCACATATATAGATAGATGGAGAAAAATATTTTGAAAAAAGTAACAAAATTAGGAAAGATTTTCACACCTTAAACGTTCGAACTTCGAAAAAGTACCAAATCTGGTTTTGTATTTTTTAGAAAAGCTACGAATGTGATATAATTTTCATTTACCCATTTACATCCCAAATAGGCCGTACCTCAAAAAAGTACCAGACACCTGTCCGCTTTTTTTATTAAATTAAATTTGTTTGTATCTCTTTTAGTTTAGGCGGTATAAGTTATATGCGATGAAAGATAAGTATATTGCTATGCGCCGGATAGATTCAAGACACAATCTACATGCCTACTATAACCCTAGACTGTGCAAAATAAAACTAATAAATAGGTATAAGTCATCAGAGCCAAATTTATAAACCAATAACTACAGCTCTGGACTCGTAAGAATGGGCATCCGAGCCGAGTAATTTACCAAACATTGAAGTCAAATTTGACGCAAAATAAAATTTGGACTTGCGATATGAAACGACGTACTTAATTCCGGGAACGAAAACACTTCATTCAATAGTTTCTTCTAACGCTGGTACATTTATTGCTAAAAAGTTGTCTTTATCAACAAATTAAAATGTTTTTAAAAATGTAACAAAATACTTAAATAAAATAAAAAAAAAAGTAAAAATTATTATTTTTTAATAAACGTTATGTGCCCAAGGGAACACTTCCACTCGGAGACCAATGCGGTCCATTGTGAATTCCTTTAATGAAAAAAGAAAAAAAGGTAGAGAAAGGGGAAAGTAAAGAAAAGAAGAGGTGGATAGAATTAAGAAAGTTAGTAGGTACCACGTAGAACTAACACCCTCTCTACAGTCCACTCAACAGAAATAACCGCACTATTTCCCTGACAAACCCCAAATATATCAGCCGGATTACATCCAGCGATGAACCCAGTTCGTCGTGAAATCTATCTCCTAGTCATTCCTGTCTGAGAAACTGCATCCTAGGACAGTGTCACAGTACATGCTCGATCGTCTCCAGCTACTCAGAATCATCGCATAATCTGCAGAAGTCCGGTATGGTATTATTCCATTTTCCCGTAAAAGCTTTAATAGGACAATGACCCGCCAAGAACCCTATAAGTGTTCTAAGATCACTCCTATCCGATCCCAGGCGCCTCCGCGTCCAATCTGGGCCATAGTGCCCCATACACCCTGCAATCCGTTCTGTCCCTCCAGGATCGATTTACGTCATCACGGAATTTTTCCCGTATCACCCCATAGTTGTAACAAAGGGGGAACCGAGTCCAGATTCGAACCCCCTCTTGCTAGTTCGTCCGCCACCACATTTCCATCAACCATGCAGTGTCCATGTACCCAACACAGCCTTACATTGAATGCCTCCATGAGTTCCCTTAGAGCATTTCTACACCGAGCGATCAGGCACAACTGCACCGTATAACTTGTCAATGACCTAAGCGCCGGATTTGTTTCGACGTAAATTATCACCACAGATCCCCCCACAAAGTATCACTTTCGTCGTCCTCCAGATCGCTAGGATCTCAGCCTTGAAGACACTGCACTCATCCGGGAGTAAGAAGACCTTTTCACTTCGGTGTCCCCGATATATACCCAGGCACCAGTGCCAGTTTCCATCTTGGATCCATCCGTAAATACTGCGGATGAATACATACGAATTTAATCTAAATACCAACATATTAAGATAATTATACACTCAAAAAATTATGTAGTTAAATTCAAACGAAAATTCATTTGAAACAACTTAAAATTCATTTAAAAAACGGATCATTTACATTTCATTTAAAACAAATGATTTTTACATTCATTTTTAATTTGTTTATTTATTAAACAGCATATTCCGTAAAATTGAATAGTTTTTACTTTAAAAAAATATATTTTAACCGAAAATAATCAAACTACATAACAAAATAAATACGGAAAAACATTATTTTTTGGTAGTTTGTTTTTTGAATAACAAACACAAATGTTGAAAAATAAAATTATTCGTAAAATAACTATATTTTTATTAAATTTTAACAGTACGGAAAACGAATTTAATAACCCACAATCAGTTACTGTAATAATTTTATAAGTGTATGGTTTACAGACACAAAGAGGGAGTTTACACGGTGTCTTTCCAGACGTGTCAGCCTGATAAAAAAAATTAGTTAAAGTTTTTCTACTCAAGTACAAACATTTAGTAGATCGCAATATCGATACTATCGATAGTGAAATCCAAACTCTCGATAAATATCGATAGTATCCCAGCACTACTTTAATGACAGCCTGCTTTGTCTTACAATGTTCGACTAAAAATTAAATATAGATGGCGAAATTGGAGAAATACGTTGGGTATACAGATATTTATTTAAAACAGAAAAGCCAGAATTTATTTATTTATTTATTTATTTAATTTCAAAAGATTTTGTTATTCGTGCTTAATTCCCAGTTTTTATTATTGATAAAAACACTTGAAATTTATTGTTGATGGGATAAGCTATTCCTATGCGCATTTCACTGGTTGCTTAGGCCAGATCATCAGGAAACTTCATCCATAAAGATTTTAGAAAAACTAAAGATATTAAACCAAATAAAACTGTTAAACGTATAAGAATTATAGCAACAGTTCTACTTGTAATAATATTACAAAGTTTAAACAAAACACATCAACAATAAACAGTGGGGTTATCTCATCTTACATTCCCCACTACAATTAGTTGAAATTCTCTCAACATTAAATGTAGTTGTAAGAAGGTTAAGAAAAACAAAATAAAAACAACAACAACTTACAAAAGATGTTGTCAATTAAGTGTTTTTTTAGGCCGTGCACTTGCCTGTTTATTATCAAAAAGTAACTTCAATTTTTGGGAATACAAAATTTTAATTTCAGAAGATTTTGTTATTCGTGCTAAATTTCAAGTGTTTTTATCAATAATAAAAACTGGGAATTAAGCACGAGTAACAAAATCTTTTGAAATTAAAATTATGAAAATACAATTAATTGAGAAAAGAAAAAGGAATGACAAATAAAATTACTATAAGTTTTGTGCACAAATAAATATATGTTAACAAATAAGTAAATGTTGTAATGCAGCTTACTTTCCCAGCTGAGGTATAACTCAGTCTGTCCAGGGTAGGGATGGGCAAGTTGAAAAAATATATCGATATATATCGAATCGATATTTTTTTAGAGTATCGATATTTATCATTTCAAAAATATCGATATATCGATATTTCGAACGTATTTTGCTGAAACTATTAACAAATTAAAAAATTCAGTATACCTTTGTACAAACATATGTATGAACAAATTAATTATATGTAATTACATTGTTAGTTTTTATTGTTTCATTTTATTTAAAAAAATTAATAAAAACAAAAAAATTTAATCAAAACAAAAAATTCAATTATAAAAAAACAAAAGGGAAGAATACAAAAAAACCATAAGAAAAAAAAATAAATTACGAAAAATTTAAATGGAAGTAAATAAGTCATGGAAGTACCAACATTTCTTAAAATTTGGATTGCACCCCAAAAGAACCAACTGGTTTTGTCAAACCAGTAATCATCAGATATGGACATCAGGAGCACTCTCTATTTTTTGTGCATTCCAGACAATCTGCTTCTTGTATCCGGCACTGCTTCTTATAAATGCCAATTATTTTAGATTTTCATATTTGTTTAAAAAAACATATGATGCATGCAATGATTCCAATTCTTAAAAACATATTGTTTGAAAAACGGCTAAAATTTTGAGTTCTTAATGAAGACTGACTTTAAAAAATATCGAATTCGATAGTCGTATTTCAATATCGATACATCGATGTATCGGTATTTAAAATATCGGCGATATATATCGATTACATTTTTTTTAAATATCGATATTTTGATATATCGATATTTTTTGCCCATTCCTAGTCCAGGGTCAATTAAAAGGTCTGCTTCCTTTGAAGTGAAACAAGTGATGTTCTCGTGTATGTTCGCTTACAATAATTTAACAAAGCTTTATTTACGAAATCTTAATCTACGCTAAATACTTAGAACTACGACGGCTTTCGGCTGCTTCGGCGCGGCTGTAGTGTACGTACGGCTGATGACGTTAGGCAACGGCTAGATGTTGTTGGCATTAGGCACGTGCGGTGGCGATCCGTGGGGTAGCGTTAAGTTACTGAGGATTCGATCTGGCAGAAAAGATGATAATAAACGGGTTTCGGTTATAGTTTGTTAGCAATGATGGGATTTGTGGTACAATTGTACCAAATTTGGTACAATCGAAACTTCAATGGTACACTGGTACAATTCATCACTTTTTGGTTCAATTAAAAAAAAATACCCACAAAGTTTTATTATTTCTTTGATCTGGGTTAACTCACTTTTCTTTTCAATAATAACATTTGTAATAACAGCCGTGACCAGAACTACCAAAAATTGTATTTTTGTAAATTTATGATCGGATATTATACTAAGATATAAAGTACATACATACATAAGTATATACATATACTCGTATCTCCAAATCGCCACTTTAGTCGATTGTTTTGATGACACTGTCAGCCGGGTTTCTACATTTTTGTCTGCCTTTAAAAGAAAAGGGAAATTGACAAAATGTTACTCTTTTTTAATTTGTATACCCACACCACAATAGTGGAGAGGGTATTATGCGTCGATTATTATGAGTCGATTTAACGATGTCCCTCCGTCCGGCTGGCTGGTCGTCTGTGTATGTAACCTTGTACGTAAAGTACAGGTCGCAACTTGTAAGGTGATTCGATGAAATTTCGAACATACCTAGCAAAAACTTTCATTGTAAAGTAATTAGTGAATAAGCTTATATCTATACAACTTATCATTTTGGAGGCAAGTACTCGCTTACAAATAGTTAACACCCTATAAGTCGTTATCACATTCCCTTACAAATAGGGAGTTTAGTAAGGCATTACCTTACAAAAAGGTTCTTCACATTGGTATCAACAAAACTTTTGTCAAACGAAATGTATTTTTAATTTAAATTTACTTTCTAATGTAAAATTTAACTACCCTGCATTAAGGACATATTTATACCCAATAAACCAGAGAACGATATGATTGCAAAAACGATACATGATCGATATCATATATTATAATTTATGTCACCTAGAAGATATTGTTTGGTTGATTGGGTAGTGTAGTTTTTATTAAAATTTTTGTACATATTAAAATCAATTAAGTATTTATTTTTTTCATATTCAAATCTACTACAAATTGTTCTTCATTTATAACGAATAACAAATTGTTGAAACAAACATTTAAAATCAATTTGTATTAAATATGAATAAATAAAACCGTAGACGCATTTTATTATGAATTATTATCAAATTTCGTAAACCAACTCATAAACAAGTACTTATGTAACAGGTATATCAGCCCTTACTAAACTACTGGTATGTAATGCAGATGGTATGAAGTAGTCGTTGAAAAGTAAGTTGTTCAGTAATTGCAAGTCATTACCAAGTTTTTGCTGAGTAGGTTTCAATTCATAAGGAAAATGCCTACTAAAAATGTTGAGAATAGGTCAATAATTTCACGTGTCCCCATACAAACTTCTTTCATCCTATTACGTTGGCATTTAGATTAAATTTGGAGCAGACTTATTTTATTGCAATCTAATTCATCTTGCCACTTTTTACTGGAATCGGTCCATATTTGACGACTACCTTATAAATGTTCGTGTTGATTTAAAAATGAGTGACGATACAGTTAACGATAGCCACTTTGTCAAGACAAAATATTGCACTGACGAGTCCAAAATTACGCATAGATCCCATATAAACACCCTTCCTAAAATCACTTAAAGGTAAATAAATCTCATATGGTTGATAAAAATAGTCGACACAAAACTTTTACATAAATCTTAACTTCATTACCAGCGCCCGGACTTTTATGCAGTTAAAATCGCGTTTTATGCAGTTAAAATTATCTTAAATTTATTTATTAGTGATAAAAAAAATACATAAAAATAACAAGAAAATACAAAAACAGCATGAAGAACGTTAAAATTCAGTCTCATAAACGTAAGTAAGGCACAATAACCACAAAAGTAGAAGTTAAATAAAGTAAAATACAAATAAGTATATAAAGAATCATGAAGACAATCATGTAAATCAAGTCACACGTAAAGACCCAACTATAATATACATAAGATGGCTTGAGTAGCTGTACGAATACATGTTAATCATAAGTGTCAATCCATATTCAACTTTTTTTAAATTTTTTGTTAAATTTTTTGAAACTGTCATTTGCTTATGCAAAGTGCGAAACTGATCGCAATTACATACGAACAAAATGTTTATTGATTTTGTTTTTTAAAATGCCTTTAGAGATATATTTGGCCCTACAATTTTTCAAAATAAAAGTTTACTGCCTGTTTTCGAAAACAATTTAAATTAAATATGCAAGCAGTTAAGGATTTAAAAATATAAATTTAAATCCTTAATTTTTGTTTTATCTTTATCAAGCTTACTACGAATTTGTTAACTTAAATTACCGTCCAAAAAATACATAATACATAATTGCTTTCAACCACGTCCCTCATCTGGTTGTTATAGGCTGTAGAGGAAGACATTAATCCGGATATTTTTCCCATACGAAATCAATAAATAAATTTCATCGAAGTTGCCTTTTACCTCTTCTGAAGAAGGGTGCATGGCAAAATAAAGCAATTAAAAATAATTTTTTCAAAATATGCAACACAAATATGCATTACTAGCAATATATGCATTCAAAAACAAAATGTTGGCAGCCCTGCGCAAAATACGTACATTTTGGTCAGTACTTAATTGAAAGAAAATAATTAAAAAATATTAAAAGTTAGTGAACTTGTGAAATAAATAATCAAGATTTTAAATAAAATTAAGGCCCTATTACCAACTCAGTTGAGTTGTAATTAAGACAACTGGTTGTGAACATTTGTAATTTTTGCTGTGTTTTTGTTCACCGAAATATAGCAAAGTTGTAAACCATAATACAAAAATTAAATGTTAAATAAATTTGGTTTAATTTAATAGATCGCAAAAATGTAGCGTACATGATTTTTTAAATCTGTTCGATGAGATTTTAAGGAACTGTGCTCGTAACCCTCTTATTATAGTTGGTGATTCCAATATTGACCTTATTAAAGGAACACATTCTCTGGACCCATAATATACTTTTAGAAGCTATGATTGCGATAGTGTTCATCGATTATTAACTAGGATTTTGAGCAATACCTGCATTGATCATGTCTTTAGTAATTTTTCTGAAAAAAATTTTATTGACTCTGTCGAGAGCAACCTGTCTGATCACAATTTGATTTCATGCAAATTTGTAAACGATGTGAGGTACATGGACTTTATGGAGTATGAGAAAATACACTGTAATTATGAAAAAGCGCGCAAATACTTATGTAATAACTTATCTGCTTAATATCACATCGCTAGATCCCTCGTCAATAGCAAATAGTTTGATTGAATGTTTAAAGGATGCGGTAAACAATTCTACTGTTGTTTCGAGACATAGGAAACAGTTACGTTTTGAAATCACGCCATGGATTAATAAAAACATCCAGGCTATGGTTTTACTTAAAAAAGGCTATTATCAAACGGCGTAAGGCAACGTGTGGGGGAAATTATTTTTTGAAGTTTATCGGAATTATTTGAAGCTTGATACAAATAAAAACTTCAAATAATTCCAATAAGGGAGAGGGAAGTGGAACTACCTTGTGTATTTGTATCATGGTAAATACTGTGGTTTAAGGCAATATCTACTCTCCCTGCTTTGAACAAACTTCGACTACTTATTCAAAAATAAAATAAACTAAATGAGACTTCTACAGTTAAAAAGTAATTTATATAAACAGTAAGGGTATTCACAGTAGTAGGAAAAATAGTAAGGGTATTCAAGGTGTGGGGTTACTTATATTTTATGATGTTAGTATTAAAATATTAGGATTATGTATATATGTAGGCTAGGTTTGTAACGTCACGTTACAATGTTAATAATAAGGCTATTCTAACCGAAGTACTCAAATATGGCAGATTTAAAATGTCTTGCATTGCTTATGATTTGGATTCGAGGGGGTAGTTGGCTCCAGAGACGAATCGAGTTAATAAAGAAGTGTTGATTAGAAATTGATTTGTTATACCTAATACTGTTAATCATGTAACCTCTGTTCGATCTAGAGAACATGATTCTTTCATATAGGTAGGAAGGCTGTTGACTATATATAATCTTATGCAAAAACAATAGAGTTCGGCAAGTCAATAAGTTATCAAATGTTATGCTACATATCTGTTTCGCAAATTGTGAGATGCTATGGTCCCTTTTTATTCCAAATACATATCTAGCAATATTATTGTATGTTAAGTTGAGCCTTCGCCTACTAACCGAATCGCAACTTGAAAAAAGCTCGCATCCATACATGAGTGTTGGCAATAAGTACGTTTTAGCTAATAACATTCGGATGTGAATCGGTGTATAATATTGTGACATCCATAAGTTCCTTAGAATAGAAGAGGTTTTTCCACAGCTTATTTTCACATGGTCTGACCAATTAAGTTGATTGCTAAAAACAACACCAAGATTTTTTGTAGTATCAACATAATTAATTGTCATATAATTAATCTTTATTGGTGGTAGACACGTGTTTATATATTTTAATGGTCCAATAGCAAGAGCAACTTATTTTTTTGGGTTTAAGCTTAGGCCATTTGCAGATGCCCAAAGATAAATATGTTTGAGATCTTCGTTTATAAGTTGAATGCAATTTGCGGCGTCTGATATTTTACAGCTTATATAGAGTTGCACGTCGTCAGCATACATTTGAATTTTACAATGTTTCACTTGCAAAGGCAGATCATTAGCGTATATAGAATACAATAGTGGTCCAAGTATTGAACCCTGTGGCACACCTCTAAGCATTAGGCAACGATCAGAGACATTTGTTTCATGGAATACGCTTTGAAATCTGGAACTTAGATATGACGTTAACAGTTTCAATGCTGTTGAGGAGAAATTGCACATGTGCTTTAATTTAAGACAGAGAATGGAATGATGCACTGTATCAAAGGCTTTGGAGTGATCAAGCAGTATTAGGAATGACATCGTTTGGCGCTTATCAATTTGGCATCTTATTTCCTCAGTGACATCAATGAGAGCAGTAGTACAGCTGTGTTTGGGTCTAAATCCAGATTGCCTGTCATTTTATATGGAGTTTGTATAAAGGTAGTGGCTTATTTGCGAGTGTAATAATTTCCCACAGACTTTTGACAAATAAGGCAAAATTGAAATTGGTCGGTAGCTCTTATCAGATTTCAGGATCGGAATAATTTTAGCATGCTTCCATTCAGACGGGAACGTACACGTTGTGATGATCGTGTTAAAATATGAGCAAAAAAAAATTATGTTTATTTGTTGCTAAAGCTCTTGTAGTCCAGTGTTGTTAAATGTGATGATTTTACGTCATTTTGACGATTTTTTTGCGAAAATACAGTATTATGACGATTGACGATTTTTTAACTAAAAGCAATAGTGTTATGACGATTTTCTGGCATCAATAAAATACTGACAAGAAATATTTACAATTATGTATAATAGGAACAGTCCAAAACGGAAAAATCTATTTTTCAAAATACAAAAATTTTTTGAAATTAAACAAAAAAAAATTCTTCCCCCATCTTTATTAGAACCATTAGTAATTCAAATTCTACAATTATATAAATGCCATCGATACTGAAAAAACTATACACTAGAGCCCCGCGTTTCGTCCTATTTGGCCCGCATTTTAAAAATTGGTTAAATCCGCTTTGCGTTTTTTTTATTTCGATTTCTAGATACGATTGTATTTTTCGATGCAGCCATAATCACATGTGAAGAATTTTTCTATTTGCGTGTAAAAAGCGAAGTATAGTTGCGCGTTAGGAACTAAGAAGTTAGTTCTTAATAAGAACTTGTGTAGAAAAATGAGCGCAAACAGAAGACAATGCATTAGTTTGGAGCTAAAATTGGACGTAATAAAACGTGTCAAGTCGGGTAAAAAGACACTTGCTGAAATAAATAGAATTAAACTTAACCACATCACTTTCTTCATCATAAATAGAATTTCTTGCTAAAAATTTATTTTTTTGAACCAATCAATTCAATAAATTGTCTCTTATTTGTAAAATATAAATATTTGACAATTTGTTGATGATTTTGTTAAATGTTCGGGACGATTTCGACGAATTTTGTTAAAACTTTTGACGATTTTTGAAGAAAAAAGCCTAACAACCCTGTTGTAGTCATCTATAAAAAATTAAAAACTTAACCTGTATCAAAATATTGTTCCTCAAAAAGGGAAAAAACTTAAAAAATGCTGCTAAAAGGGTATTTTTACTAATTTTTACTCCTAATGGTGAAATATGCAAAAATATGCACTAACAAATCGATGACAAAATTCCTAAAAAGCTCTAAAGCGGATAAATATATTTTTTCTGTCTTTATTGATCGCACAAGGAAAAACATGCAGTTGCATATTTTTGGTTTCCCTGGTTATGAGTATTTATTTCAACATTGCTTTCTTATAACGCGATTTTTTTCATGTTCGATATCTCTGTAACCATAAGCCAAAAAATCTGAAAATTTGCTGTTGAGAAGGAACATCAACACAGTAAAAAAAATAAAGGAAATCAAAAAATATTTTTCTCCAAACTGTCCGAATTGAGTTGGGTTCCCCCATATTAATTAATTCAAATAAAGTTAAATTCAAAGTTAAAATGTATAGACCCCGCCCCCCTTATTAAGAATGACAACAAATGAAACATTCTGACGAACGAATGTTGCGCTTGCTTTCTAATAACAGGTTGACATGTACAGGCATGTTCTGAAAATCACTTTTTCGTAAAGCGATTTGAAATCACTAAAAAGGTGTTCTGCACACAAAATTTTTTGAAATCTCGTGATTTAAAACCGGTTAGTTTACAGCATGACGATTTCAAATCCCTTGAAGTTTTTTTACGCATTTTTTTTTTTTTTGCATAAAAATTAATTAGTTTACACGGGAGAACCTTAAAATTTACTAATTTAGAAAGCCGCTGTAGTGTTTGCAGCCGCTGTTTTTATTTTGTTTGCATTTTTCGTGATTTACTTTTCAGTAGTCAGCTGATAAAAGTGGTTCATCAAACAGAACTTTGTGGTTTCCAGAGCAAAAAATTCTTGAAGTAGTGTAGCATATGACTAATTTCTTCAATTAAATTAAATATTAAAAATTTAAATTAAATTAATTTGTTAAAAAACTAAAAAGTAAACAATAATTATAAAGTTTGATTGATTAAACTTTAATATACGATGGTAAAAATAAATGAAAATGACAACCAAATGTACTAAATGAATGGCAACATTTTAAAAAGAAGCGCCCAATTGTGTTGATAATCACGACTAAAAATTCAAAATCTCGTGATTTTCAGAACACCAAAATTCTAAAAATGACTTTCAGTTATTTTTTTTAATTCATTGATATTAATCCATTAATTCCTTAAAGATCTGTAAAAATCCAAATTTTTTTTTTTTTTTTTTTTTAATTTTTTTAATTAGGCTAAAGTTCATCAAATTTAATTTTTCATTAAATTAGTCGTCGATGGCGGCGAGTGTTAAACGGCAAATCCCTCTGAAGAGATTGAGTGGTTGCAATCGAAACATGTAAGGGTAACCAGCCGCCTGAGGTTCGAATCTCAAGCCAGCCGCCTGGGTTCGAATCTCAGGTCAGTCAAGAATGAAAAATTATCAATAACAATTTTAATTAATTTTCATGTTGTAAAATTCCTTTCTTCATAAAAAATAATTTAATGAAAAATTAAATTTGATGAACTTTAGCCTAATTAAAAAAATTAAAAAATTTGGATTAAAAACCATAAAAAGTTCAATAAAATGACCACAATACTGATCTGTAAAAATTTTAAACATTTGAATTATTTTACAACAAATGTATTCATGCTACAATTACAAATTGAAATATTAATGGAATTCGAAAAACAATAAAAATAATCGACTTAATTATCATCTAGGTAAACGGATGAATGAATGCAAGCCTTCAAAAGAATAAAATCTATATATGTGACAGTTTCAGTTAAAAGGGACCTATGGATTAAAAAATAGCGATTCTTAAAATATAAAATACGCTATTTCTAATCGAGCAAACCGCAGTTTTCTAACTTCATTAGTATTTTCATAAGTATGATAATGCTGTTTCATTTTCTAATAATAATTTATTACCGCAATCGTCTGAAAATCAAAATCCAATGGATACAACATTAAATAACAAAATTGTTCGTAACCCACTGCGAGCTGTTCCACCAAAAAGATAATTTTTCATCGCTCGTCTGGCAAGTTCCACTACTTCAGATGATATAGATTATTATATTAAATCTTAAGTTGGATATAATTCTGATGTTTTAATTCATAAATTTAAATACTCTCAGCCAAGGTCTATTACATCTTTTAAATTAACTGTTTCTGCTGATATTTTCAATCAAGTTCTGGATAAAAACTTCTGGCCTGAAAACACATTAGTTCGCGAGTACATCAATAAGGATAGATTGAATGTTAATAATTTTGGTGTTTTCCCTCAACGTGAACAGAATAATCCAAAAAACTAAGTTAAGCTACTGTTGATTCATTATCTGTTTTTTATCAAAATGTTCGTGGTTTACGATCAAAGCTGTCCAATTTGTATATGCAAAGCTTCAACTTTAATTATGACGTATTAGTTTTTACTGAAACTTGGCTCAATGATAACTTTCTAAATACTGAAATCCTATGTGACAAATACAACATTTTCCGTAGAGATCGGGCTACTTATGGAGGAGGTGTTGTTATTGCAGTCTCTAGGAGTTTTCCTTTTGAACGTTTGGTGGTTGACATATCGCTTGATATAGAATTTATATCTGTTATTGTTAAATTTAAATACAAAAAAATAATACTAACGTGTTCATATATTCCTCCATCATCCCCGCAGTCTTTATATATCCATCATGGTGAAGCTATTAGGTGTGCTTCTCTCTCTGCTAATAAGCATGACTCTATTATAATTATGGGTGACTTTAATATGCCTTCAATATCCTGGAAATATTCGCTTGATGATAAATACTTCGTCCAAACGAAATTAAGTGCAAATTACATGGACTTTTTTAATATTTTATATGATATGACCCTTTTCCAAATAAATGGAATACTAAACGATTTTGCTAAAATTCTAGATTTAGTTTTTGTAAATGATATAGATGACTGCTATATTAAACGATCCAACCATATTACTCTTCCGGAAGATCGATATCATTCTGCTTTTGAAGTTATTGTATCCATTCCTTCGGATTGTGCTGTATCATTGAATGTTAGTACTGAAAAAATATTTTCTTTCGAACGAGCTAACTACTACATGTTAAATGATCCTATAAGAAATACTGACTGGAGTAACATCTTGGCATATTCTTCAAACTCAAGTGATTCCATGTGTCGTATATTTGATGTGTTTTAAAACAAGCTGTGTTCTTTTATGGATGTGTGTATTCCAAAATGCACATCTAAAGTATTACTGGGACCGCCTTGAAATAACGTGCAGCTTTCTCGAGCATAGAAAAGGAAAAATAAATATTATAAAGTATTCAAGCGATCTGGATCATCTGTAGACTATCTTAGATATTCCGTCAGCAGGGCTGAATATGCTAGTCTAAACAAAAGTTGTTATAATCGTTATTTAAATAAAATCAAATTTAATTTAAAACGTGATCCCAAGTCGTTCTATAAATTTATAAACTCAAAAAAAAACCGTTGGTTTACGTACTTCAATGACTTATGGACAAATTGAATCTAGTAATGATACAGTTATAAGTAACATGTTTGCAGATTTTTTCTCAAACACCTACTCGAATTCAACATATGATAACTCAGTCAATTATCCATTTCCCCTGGTGGAAAACAATACAATATCACTATTGCTTCTTGATGTGTATACGATTGCAAATAATCTAAAAAAACTGAAGTTCTCCTACAGTTATGGCCCGGATAAAATTCCTAGCTGTGTGTTAATAAAGTGTGCAGATTCCTTAGCAATCCCTCTGACAACTTTATTCAACGCATCTATTAAATATGCTTATCTGCCTACATTGTGGAAAGAGTCGTATATTGTTCCTTTGTTTAAGTCGGGTAATAAGACTCTTATTGAAAATTACAGGGGAATTGCAAAACTGAGTACTATACCTAAGCTTTTTGAGAAAATTATTTCAGAACATTTGAGTTATCAAGTTGCAAATATAATATCTCCTTATCAGCATGGATTTCGTAAAGTTCTACGATTACAAATCTCTTACAATTCACTATCGCTGTTAACCGCGGATTTCTTCAAAAAAATCAAACACTGATTTTAGCAAAGCATTCGATATAGTAAATCATTTGCTTCTTGTAAAGAAACTACAATTAAGTGGTTTTACGAAGCATTGCATAAAATGGATATACTCATATTTATCAGATAGGACGCAAACCGTTTGCTTTAAAAGCAGTTATTCTAAAAATATTAATGTTCTTTCTGGAGTACCTCAAGGAAGCCACCTTGGGCCGCTGCTTTTCTCATTGTTTATTAATGACTTGCCTAATGTAATAAAATTCTCGAATATTTTAATGTATGCTGATGATGTCAAAGTTTATTTAACCTATAACCAACTTTTAGACCACCATCGACTTCAAAAGGACTTAAACTCATTTTATGAATGGTGCAACATCAACTTTATGGAGCTAAATTTAAAGAAATGTAAAACAATGCGCTTTGTAAGAAATAACCCGATTGTTGCTGATTTTTTTCTGGGTGATTATAAAGTGGAATTAGTTGACAGTTGACAGAGTTTTACTCCGCATATAACAGCTATAATAAATAGAGCAAGGGGCTCACTGGGTTATATAAAACGTTGGGCTAAAGAGTTTAATGATCCGTATATTGGTAAATCATTATTTATGGCACTAGTTCGACCTATTCTTGAATATGGATCGATAATATGGGACCCTATTTACGAAATTCATTCCAATGCCATTGAGTCGGTTCAAAAACAATTTCTGTTGTTTTGTCTTCGTGGATTACGTTTTAACTTCCTAAACTTGCCTTCATATGCTGCTCGACTTGCTCTTATTAAACTTCCTACATTAAAATGTCGTAGAACTATGCTCCATGTGTCATTTTTATTCAATGTTATTAATGGTGACATCTGCTGTGGATATTTGATTAATGATATTTCTCTCAACATTCCTCAACGTCCATCCCGGAATTACATACCTTTATCAGTTGCATTTGTTAGAGCTAATTATGCTAATGCTGACCCTCTCAGGAGAATGAGCAATGCATTTAACAACTTACATATATAGATTTGTCGACTTTTCATCAAATCCTAATTTTATTGTTAATTATGTATAATATTTTTATGTGTATCATATTGTAATCAATTATTTTTTAAATTGTCTGTAAGGAATAAAATTCCATAGACATATACATACATATATTAATAAATAAATAAATAAATAAATAAGTAAGCTTTAAAATGCACCTTTCATAAGAAAAAAAGAAAACTTGTTAACTTAAAATTCATTTTTCTCCAAAACTCATTTTTTGCCCATAGGTCCTTTTTAACTGAAACTGTATATGGAATTCGTTCGCTGAAAAATGAAATACGGTATAAATTTGTTTAATTAACCATTCTGTAGAAGCATTAATCATCGTCAAATAATTTCTGTTCCTTCCATCTAAGAATACAACAAAGACGTAAGTAGTAGGAACGTCACGTAGTAAGTTTATAAAAATTCCTTTAACTTTTTTTTAATATTAAATTTTAAACCACAAAAATCTTTTGATTTCATATTAATTTAAAATTTGTTTTATGACAATACGGTGTCAAACGGCGTGTAAAATAGAATATGATTTAAGGCGACGTATGAAGTAGAAAATATTTAACGTTTGTTAAAAATATACACATTTCAATTTGACAACTTATACGCTTCTTACGCTACGGTGCAATTGATTTAACGGTGTCCATCAGTTCATGTGTCCGTTGAAATGGCGTTTTCGAACACCCCAGATACGATCGGGACTAGGTTGCGACATATTTATGCCATATATAGTCCAGTACTGTTTGCTATTGAGATTTTTTTTATCAGTCTACAAATGACCGTGATATGAGCAAAAACCATCGCCTGCATCTTATTTTACCCATAATCCCTTGTTGTGTTGTATTTCTGGTGAACGGCAAGAGCCAACGTTTCCAAATTAGGTACAAGCATCTTGGTTATTTATGTATATCTAAAGAACAGTAAGTATAAAATTGTCCATATTTGGTACTCGTAGCTCTCTAAAATAGGCAGGATTGGAGTTGTGGGCCCGGCATCGCTCATACAAAAATAGTTTAGACTTTAGTTTCTCTAAAGAATGGCAAGAGCCAACATTTCCAAATAAGGTACAAGCATCTTGATTATCAATAAACAACATCAGAAAAAATGTGGATGGGAGATATGAGTACGGCATAAAATACATTTAATTACCCAGGTCAATAAATAACCAAAATAACCATATACGGACAAAAAATAGCCATAAAGGACCAAAAAAAAAAGATCCGTGTCTCCCAGTTTTGCCTTTTGTTTAATGGGTCCTTAAAGATTTGGGGCCTCGTTGTCAGTTTTGCAAAAAAGTGATAATTTTCTCAGGCTCATATCTTGCAAACCGTTCGGAATTTTGATTTCCACTTTGAGACTGCTCTTGACATAGAGAACAAAAGTTATGAACACACAAAATCTAAAAAAAAAAATTCATCTTTCAGATCAAAATCGCAAAAAACTTAAAATAAGTCGATTTTTTTTACTTTTTACCCCCTTGTTTAGGTCCAACGGTAGCAAACCGTACAAAATTTAAATAAACAATCAACTACAAAAATGTACCTAAGATCTCAGTAAACAACTTTTTAGAGCATATGAACTTCCGAGGAATTATTCTAAATACCGTTTAGGTAGCCGCAAAAGTGAAAAATTTCCCGAAAATTTTTTAATTTCATTGGTTTTTTCATTACTTCAACATTACTAACTACACTAAATTGCTATTGGTGCTACCTAAACGGTCTTACGAAACATTCCTAGGAAGTTTATATGCTTTAAAAGTTGTTTATTGAGATCTAAGGTACATTTTTGTAGTTGATTGTTTCCCTGAATTTTGAACGGTTGGCTACCATTGGACCTAAACAAGGGGGAAAAGGTAAACAAATTCGAACTTTTTAAAGTTTTTTGCGATTTTGATCTGGAAGATGAATTTTTTTAGATTCTACATGTTCACAACTTTTATTTTCTATGGCAAGAGCTGTCTCAAAGTGTAAATCAAAATTCCGAACGGTTTGCAAGAAATAAGCCTGAGAAAATTATCACTTTTTTGCAAAAATGGCACCGAGGCCAAAAATCTTTAAGCGCCCATAAAAAATGTGCATGACTTTGGGCAAAACTGGGAGACACGGGTCTTTTTTTTTGATCTTTTATGGTTATTTTTCCATGACTTAAAAAATTACACACCGTGTTATATCTGAAGAACGGTAATTGTAAAACTTTCGGTTTTTATCGCACCAGGGTGAAGGTTATAAAAGATCCGGCATAGCCGAATAAAACACGCCTTCTTGTTTTTTTTAATACAATCAAATACCTTTAGTGGCTTTCCATATAAAACTTTTTTAAGTGTACTAAAGACAGCAGTAAAACTCAAATTGGTTTTTGTTTTCAATATAATTTTCTTAAAATTAAAATTATGAAATTATTATAAAAATTATCGTACTTCAATTACAAAAACAGGCAGATAAAAAGATTTTTATTTTTATTTTTAAAAAAATATTGAATATTATCAAATTTTAAACATTGAAAGGAACTAAAAAATCCATTGGAATAAGCTCATCTAGCAATTAATTATTTTGGAAGTAAATCATTTAGAATATTTATTTCTACAGAAATTAAAATTTTGCTACATTTAACTCCATTTTACAAAAAGAATTAAAGAATTCATTCTTTCGAATCTGTGGATGACAGAATGGATGGACGGCTTAAATGTATAAAAAATAATGAAAAGATTATGAATGTATTAACAATAAACTGGTAGGTATGGAAATTAAAAATGATTTTACAATATAAATACATCAGTGTGGTGTAGTCATTCCCTGCAAATAATAGGACCAGTCCAAACACGCGTATAAGGAGTAGCCCACAAGAGACTAGGACTAGTGTAAAAGTAACCCAAACGTATGGAAAAAATATGGTCTATAGTATACCATGGAGTAGTTTTAAAACAACTCCTTTGTAGTCCAAAGCTGGGTTATATGGTCCTTCCCTAGGACATCGTTATGTTAAATATACCACGTTTTTTCCATACGTATGGGTTACTTTTGGACTAGTCCTAGTCCCTTGTAGGGTACTCTTTACACGCGTGCTTGGACTAGTCCCATCCCAGCGGTAAAAAGAATGACTTATTAGTCCTTATAGAAGGCCTTATTTAGCAGACACAAGCTCTCCACTTCGCATTCCATACTCATATATTTTTTATACAGGTTGTCATTGGGAGCATGCCCTTCCACACTCCCTTCTTCTTACAGTAATTATAAAAGGCTTTCAAAAGAAGCTCTTTTGTTAGCCCTTCTGATGCATGTCTTTAAGAACGCCTTTTAATACAGGACTGTTAAAAGGCATTACAAAGGTGAACTAAAAAAGACTCTATGAATACCTACAAAAAAAGGTTTTTTAAAAAGGACTTCTGAAAATTTTAGTTTTACATTCATAGACGTTTAGTATATGTACATACATACATACATACATACATACAATTTAATGGTATGAATGCAAAATAGGAATTAAGAGGAAAGAACTACCGATGGGAAAAGCTACCACATCTTTTAATTAATATTTTTCTTCTATTTTCCATTGAAAATGTCCTAGTTGGATTAAATTTATGTATGTTTTAAATGAATTTTTCAAAAGTTCACAGAAAAATTATTTTTAAAATTTATAATAAAAAATTCCAAGATTCCTTTATATAAAACATTTATAATTTGTCAAGTAGATTTTTAAACTGTACTCCAACATTTTTAGAAAAAGGTTTTATATTTATTTCTATGCGTAATAGAGCGGGTCGATTTTTTTTTCGAAAAATCGCATATGCGGAAAATGTTCTACGGATCATTTTGAGAAACTTTGCTTAAGAAAGTATGGGTCTAAAACCGATTTGGATGCCGCGATTTTTAAGGGGAAATTTAGTTTTAGGTAGTATAAAAAATTGTATCAAATATGTTTACATAGAAGTAAATTACATGTACAAAACTTATATTTTTAGCTTTTTGACAATAATTGGAAGGTTTAATTTTTTGAAAAGTGGTACAGTGGTTTCCCGGTATTACGAACGATATGACACATTCGATTTTTACGATCGTAACATCAGTGCAATCAGCGAGTAAAAACCTTGAAGAGTGTAAAAAAAAAATTTCCTCTGTATATTAAATTAATGAAATTTTCGCATTTGAAAACGCAAAAATGTAATATTTATCAATTCGCAAACTTTAAGAGTACTTTTATTTTGAAATAAAATTTTACACATGTTTTTTCTTTAAAGAAATTGAAAAACTTTTTTGAAAACTATTCTGAAGTTTTAAAAAAGAAATCGCTTCCAGCGTTAACGAAAAGTAAGACCAGAGTAGAAAAAAATTTAAGAAAAAAGTGTTAATAGATAGGCTCGTTCGTTAAATTAAAAAATCGCTTGAACAAGTGGTGCCTTTTTAACGTTTTTATTTTTATTAAAAACAGTGCAGTTGCAATTTTTTTCTAACAGTCTAGTTTTCGTTGATAAAATTTTTTAATTTTTATTCAGTAAATTTTTAAATTCATAAATAAGTTTTTATAATCAATAAACGTTTGAATCTTGAAAGTATTATGGCTGTGACTGATGTTAGTCGAAAAAAAAATCCACGCTTGGAAAGCAGGCAGGACTTAAAAACTTAGTTATTTAGTTCTTTTTTCAAATCTAGAAACTAACTTTGTATTAATAACAATACACTTAAAATTTATTTTATTCTTTCTGATTTTATTGCTAAATTAATAACTGCAAATAAAACAATAAATCGTAGAAAACTTAAAGGATAATTTTAGTTTTATTTCAATATATGGTCAACAAACAAAAGTATACCTTTCCCTCGATTAACACCTTAAAAAAAGTATTGTGTAAATCGAGGGATAAGTGTACTTTAAAAATAAGAAGTAAAAACAAAGGGTTTCGAAGAAAACTTAGCGTTTTTTTAACCTCAGTGGGTCCCTCACACTCATAAATAAGCTATCTGTTTAAGTTTTTCTAACAAAATTTTCTATAACCTGAATATGAAACTTCCCTTTAAAAATCGCGGCATCCGAATCGATTTTACACACATAGTTTCTTAGCCAAATTTTCTTAGAATTGTTCGTAGATTACTTCCCGCATATGCGATTTTTTCATTTTTTCCGTCCCATACAAATTGACCCGCTCTAATGCGTAATCTTATTCTAAAAAATAAGCTTTACAAAGGGAAAATAATTGCAAACGTTTAACATTTCTGAAACAATGGACTTAAAAAAAAATACTATTGATTACAAAATGAGCGAATTTTTTAATTTAAGAACTTATTGAAGGAATAAAGAGCGTTTTAAATGTTTTTATAAAAAACTGATTGTTGATTAAAAATTTGAGTGGTCAAAAAAACTAATTGTTCCGTTTGGA
Organism: Pollenia labialis; assembly: GCA_949318255.1. Lineage (NCBI taxonomy): Eukaryota > Metazoa > Arthropoda > Insecta > Diptera > Polleniidae > Pollenia > Pollenia labialis. Next base: position 149,432,536 of record OX439140.1, on the reverse strand, counting down.
AGTAACAATCAAATGTTTTTTTTTTTACCAAATAACAACTTTACCCAAAAATATGTTTGATCACAAGACAGGCTTTTATTTTCGATCAAACTCTTTTTTAAGGAGTTATAAGCCATTTTAATTATTTTTGTATTTTCTATATAAAAATACGATTTTTGGTGGTTATTTTATTATACGCTTCTTTTGCGTGATCACAGCCTTTTTTTAGCTGTTTTTTATTTTTTTAAAACTTTTTTAATAGAATTCCAAGCTTTTGCTCTTTATTTTATATGTATAATACTGTTTGCTTTATAAACTTTTCAATAAGTTTGCCTCCATGACTTAAAAAATTTGTTATATTATTCTTTTTTATTGTCAGATAATATTCTTTCACAGCTCTTACGTTAATACAGGGGAAAATTTAAATTTTATCAGTTTCTTCCGCAACGCAACGTCTTGCTTACGTAGAATTTATTTAACTTTTTATACAAAAACTAAGTATGCAAAACGAAACAGGTGATCCGCAACGTATACGTTTACATAAGACAAACGACGCGTTTAGGGACTACGTGCAAAAAGAAATGTATAAAATTGTTGTTAAAATGTTAGAGACCAAAAAATAAAAAAGATACAAATTGAACAACTTCTTTCCCTTCCCTAAAGCCCTAAAGGGGAACAGAATGTCACTAAAAACAAAAAAAAAGCAAAATCAAAATTGAACAACTTCCTTTCTCCCTTCTTAAAGAAGGGAGCAGCGAATGTGTAATGGATATTTTGGAAGGTCTTTCTAAAAGCAATTTAAACCTTCTAGAAGGCATATTTCTTAAGGCAGGATATCATACGAAGCGAATCTTTTAGAATGGAGTGCAGAGGCATTCAAACAGGCCTTCCACTTTCAGTCCTTTCAAAATTTACCGCTGGGCTTATTTGCGGGGTAAACACAAACACACACACATACGTAATCTATTGATTATTGAATTTATAAAAATTTATATAACTATAATTAGAATTGTGGTTATTTTGTTGAACTATTTATGGTTTTTAATCTAAATTTTTTAATATTTTAATCAGGCTTAAGTTCATCAAATTTAATTTTCATTAAATTATTTTTATGAAGAAAGGAATTTTACAACTTGACCGACCTGAGATTCGAACCCAGGCGGTTGGATACCCTGATATGTTTCGATCGCTACCCCTCGATCTCTTCATAGGGACTTGCCGTCTTACACTCGCAGCCATCGATGACTGCTGACGTCAATAGTCAAACATCAATCCTTAAACCAAATTGTATTTATACCTTTGGTAGATCGAAATTTGCTTCTAATTATTGTTAAAGCTAAGGCCCGAGCTCTATGTGTACATTTGTCCTTCAAGTTGTGCTGAAAAAGGTCAACAAGAAACAGAAAGCCAAATGGAAAAAACAAACAATGCACTTTGGACTGCAAGAAGAATTCTTGACATAAGTACGGAAAAAACAGAAGTTAGGAAAAACATGTAAAATGGATAATCATTCATTCGATGTAAAATCAATTAAATGGATAATCATTCATTCGATCTACCAAAGGTTAAAATACAATTTGGTTTAAGGATTGATGTTTGACTATTGACGTCAGCAGTCATCGATGGCTGCGAGTGTAAGACGGCAAATCCATCTGAGGAGATCGAGTGGTTGCGATCGAAACATGTCATGGTAACCAGCCGCCTGGGCTGAGATTCGAACCCAGGCGGAAAAAATATCAGTACAAAAGCTTTTTAAAAGGTCATTTTTAAGAAAAATTATTTTAATATGAAGAGTCTTCTAAATAAGTGTTAAAGAATGGAGAAACGTGTATTGGATTGTGTGTTTGTTCCCTCTAGACTCCTAAGCTTCAGTCATTTCCCCATGGCCCGGTGCTTCGTATAAGCTATAAATATTTGAAAATGTTCAAGTTGGCGTGGCACCTCCAATATAGCAAAAGTTTTCAAATTTGGAACAAAATATTTTGCCTATCAATACAAAACATCTGTCAGTGAAGTGAAAAAAAGTTCTTCTAGAACTCGTTTGTTGACCTAAAAAGAGAAAACGCTTTCATTTTTCCTATTGGGTAATTATTATTTCTTTATAAAATTATTAATTTTTTTTTCTTTTCATTTGTCTAAACGTATTTGCGGACATGTCATTATTGTTTTTATTATTCAATGGTTGTTAATGTGTGTATTAATTATACGCAACCCCAAAATATTGAAAATTTGCAACTGAAAATACAATTATCGAAATACTTAATTGTTGAATTTCGGATAGTTAAAATAAATTGTTTTTGAATAAACTTGTTTGTTTAAATTTAAATAAAATAAGCAAATTGTTTTGAATAAAAATTAAAAAATAAAAGCCGAAATTTATTCGAAGTGAAGCAAAAATTAAAAAAATTAATTTTATATACTTAAGTTATGTTCACATTATTGGGGGATTTACAAGGTGTCATAAAGTCATATGTCCTTAAATAATAACATGAAAAATAGGACTGTTGTGAACAACCGCTCATAATTCAGTGTGCTATTTTGAGTTTAAATCAGCTGATTTAAAACAAATATAAAAAATAAATATTTACCTAACATCAAAATATTTTTTAATTCTAATCGATGAATTAATAAATTAAATAAGACCTTACCTGACTATTTTCCATTTTTCAGACGCAAATCACAAATAAATTTTATTTTGTTTGATATTCAAATTTGTTTGATATTTTATACCGCAAGTGATTTGTTGCAAAAATTGCTAGCCGCAGGTTAAATTCGGATGTTAGCCGGCTACATTTTACCATCAACGGCGACGACTTACAAAAACTACTGCGGCTCGGCTATGCCGTTCAGCGCAGGCCTCTTCGGATGAATTACGACCGCACAATACACAAAGGACTTTTTGTTTACAAAGCAACAAAAATATTTTTAAACCATTATAAAATGTAAGAACATTGTGAAAATATAACACGATAGCACACCTAGTGAATACCCCATATGTGTATTTGTCATATTTCATTATTTTACCCTCCACCACAATTAGTTGTGAAGAGGTCATAGCTGTAAGTTTGTCATTCCGTGTGAAACTTTTTTACTATTTATCTATAATGTATATATATTCTGGCTCCTTGTGTAATTCTAAGTCGATTTAGCCATGTCAGCCTGTCTTTCCGTCTGTTGAAAACACGCTCACTTTCGAAAAATTCAAAAGAAGTGAACAAACTTGGTGTCAAATTGCTTTTAGTTATCGCAAGCAGTTTGGGAATGAAATCCAGCAAAATCGGTTCAGTAGGATCAGATCAAAATGTTGAACCACCACCTTAAACAATTTATAATTTTGTTATAAAAACGAACATAAATGGTGGAACAATGCACGGAATATTAAAAAGTTTTGCAAAAATTCGTTCCACTCGACTGGAAATTACACTGTAAAATTTCGTGAAGATTGGTCCATAACTTACTAAAGGCTCCATATAAACCCAACTCCCACCTAAAACTATAATTAATAATGCTACCAGAATAAAATTAAATAAATACTTCACAGTTTTATAGGACTAGACATCACACTAATAAATTTCGCGATGATCGGTCCATTATTTACTTTAGGTGCATATAAAGCCCACTCTAGTTAATTAATTAACGACTAATGGTTAATAAATCACTGATGGTTTAAACGCTGGTTTAGTTGAACTAAACTTGAATTATTATGACGTTTAAGACCAACAACTATAAATCAGTTTCCCATGTTGTTAAAAAAATAACATGAGGCAGCACTGCGAAAAATCTTATCAAATTCATATGGTCTGTATTGGTTATTTAAACCACAGAGCATTCAGAGATGAAAAAATTACGTTGATAAATGCCCAAATCATTTGAGTGGGCAGCTTTCGAAGAAAGTGAAAGTAATCTTTTTGTGGTAGTGAAGTGGCAGTGTGTTAAAACAGGCCGTCGCAATCAACACAAATTGCGTAATCAAAACAAAAATGCAAAAAGGGCAGCTTTCGAAGAAGAAGACAGAAAAAACACAATATTTCCTGTCTCGTGACGCCTCTGTGTGCTCTGTGGCTTAAACGCTCAATTGTATGCGTTTAACTGCCCGTCTATACCAGAGATCATTATTGCGACATATATTGCAGTAAATGTCAATGGATCTGAAGACAATGTAAAAATTAATTATGTTAATAATACACGCCTAACCTGCAACGCTGAATTACAAAGGTCTTCAAAATTAAAATAAATGGATTTTTTAACGTTATGTTCGCACGGCATCTTGAATTAAGTTGTTTTCTTTTTGAATTACAAATACGAATTACGCTGTTCAAACCGCATCTTCTTAATTCAAGAACTATTCTTTTTACATTTATGAAAATTTTTGCTTTGAAAATTAATACAAAACCAAGCAACAATTTAAAATGTCTCGTTTTTAATAATTCCTATTTTGTTTCTTTATTTGTTGTTTTAAATTTCACAAAAGAAACCTTTTTACAATTTTATGCAAGGCAAATTCGTATTACATGAATTCGCCTTGAGTTTATGTTTTTAGGGCGATTTGGATTTATAACTCGTATCCTCCTAAACGGATTTGGCTGATTATCAATCTCTTGTTAGTAAAACTAGAAACGATTCGATGCCGAAATTGGTATTTTTCTTTGACTTCCCAATAATAAATTGTATCATTTTGCGAAGCACTTAACGTACATTTAAAAACATAAGCGCACAATTATGCGCTACGCAATAAGACATACAGGGCTGCAGTAAAGTAAGTGAACAAACTCTTGGCAAATTTATAAAAAAAAATAACATTTTAAGGGCTACAGACGGACAGACAGTTGGCCACGGTTAAATCTACTTAGAATTAAACATGCACCCAAAATATACATAAGTATATACTTTATAGAGTCTTAGAAAAATATTAAAGTTTCACACGGAGTGACAAACTAAGTAAACCCTAACTCACCTATAATGCTGAAGGTTATAAAAATAAGAAAAATGGTTGAAAGCTTAAAAAATATACAAACATTTTTTATTGTGATTAATTAAAAATAACCAATATTGTTGTTCCAAAAAAATTACTCAAGTGTGTTGGTAATGAAACATTAATTAGAATAAATAAACAAAATAAATAAGCTAATTAATTGTAAATGAAATTAAATAAATAGTTTTTAAAAAAAATATATTAAAAATTTCATATATCTGACTTTATTTTAAACTAATAAAAGCACCCTAAAAATCCCCTTTTCTCTCCTTCTCTAACAAGTTGGTTTTTGTTTGTGATAAATTTTTAGCGTCCCAAGTCTAAAATAAAATTCGACAATAGAGACAGTTGTGTAAATAAAACTAAATTACTTGAAAGTTACAAAAAGTTTCGTTTTAAAAATTATTTGTTTGGATATAAAACAAAAATCAACAAAATAACTTAAAAAATTAAAATGTACAAAGTACAGTAATAGACCTATCCGAATTATTAAAACCGCCATAGTGCTGACTATAATTATATTTCAGTTATAAAGAAAACATTTTCAAAAAGCTGCCTTTAACCCATTCCTGCCTTATAGGTATTTCAATACGCAAAGAAAAAATAAACACAGCAAAGATATTCTAGAAAAGGCCAGATGAGAGAAAATTGCTGCAACATACATTTTTATTGAAAAGTAAACATTGATTAACCTGAAAAGAATTAAAAGAGTAGAATTGATTGGTTTTTGCATTAGTTAGTTCTCATCCATATTATGAAACATTTGCTGCAAAAACTTTATTCCAATTATCTTTTGAAACTGCATTCGTGTCCATAGAATATCATTTTTGTTTTACGCCATTGAGTCATTTTCTATGCCTTCTTTCTTTTTTTAATAACAGACATACAACTGCAAACTGCTTTTATTTACATGAAACAAATTACACTTTTCCATTCGTCTTTCCCATTTCTTCAACAAACTCAAGGCGAATTAAATACAGGTGATGTCGAAACGCCTTCTGTTTTTTACAGGTCGAGCCTATTTGTTAGTGTTTTGCTAAGAACGGTTGACATTTCGAGCCGTAAACACTAACAATGCAATGCAAAACCCCCTATGTTGTTTCTGTTGTTTTTGGATTGTTGTAGTTGCGACACCACCTGTAGTTGAATTCGGCTTGAACAAACTCAAATGTTTCATAATATGGATTGGGACTTATCATAAAGATGAATTAAGTTGTTTTCTATTTCCAATAAAGCTTGAAAAAAGTGTTGGCAAATAAAGCACAAAGCGAAAATCAAAAAATGATCACCCGCTTAAAATAGTTTTAGGCGTCCCTTAGCATTGTAAAAAATTTAAAAGCGATTTGTAAATTATGCAATTTTGTTTTATTTAGTTGACATGGGTAAAAATGTTTTCCACATTGGCTAAAGAACGTGAAAGCGACATAATTTGTTAGAAATTCAATATTAAATTTGAATTTTTGGCCAAACAGTTTGTAAATGTACTTGACTTTCTTACAAAAGATTGGCAATCTGATGTACCTGCATCATCCTCAATTGGGCTTTTTTTGATTTAAATTTTTTTCATTAAAAATTAATATGAACTTAGCTTGCCACAACTTTTTTGTAAGAATCAATCTACTCTTTGGTAATCATGGGCAGTAAGCGGCTCACATAAACAAAGTTATGTAAAGAGGTTAATTATCTAGATACATATTAACATCCATATGAGATTTTTTTCTCTTAAAGGAATTTAATGGTCGGTCGCTAAATTGTTTAATAATGTTAATTTTTTAAGCCCTCGCCTGGGTAACTATCTTGTCGAGATGCGAGGGCTTAAGTGCACTCTACGGTTCTGATCTCATGGGATGACGTGTGTGATGAATACGTCCTCGCTGGAGGTCGAGAACACTGAAGGGGTGTGCAACTAAAGGTTTCTCATCTTGTCAGGATAATGAGGCGGTAGTGGAATGCACACTACCGGTCCATTATCAGTACATATAGCACGGCGTGTAAGCCCGCGGGTTCGCCCCTGGCAAGGTGGGGGCTTTACCAGTGGCTGGGGCGCGAAATATGCGAAAAGAAACTAGTCGTTAACAGCTCCCCTCAGCGTCAGGGCAAAGCGCTGTTGTACGTAAGTTGCCTAGTCCACGCACGCCGTCACTGCGTGGTTCGGTCCGAACAAAAATGAAAACCTCCTTTTAACAACAAAAAACAAAAACTAACACAAAAACAACAAATGATAAGGACACGACGGACGGAATTGACCAGGGTCAGTCGGACGTCACGGTCTGTGAGGTAGGGAGTACCCTCTCGACTGTTCATGAGAACATAATTAAACAGGAGAGACAGGTACTGACCGACCTTTACGTGTAAAGTCTTCTGGGACTATCGAGTGACTCCTGTGGTGAAACCGGTGCTACTCAAGGGTTAGAGGGGCTGACTCTGCTCTCTGACACGGAGCTCGATATTGATATATCAGCTCACAGTCAGTCTACAGAGCCTGCCACTCTCATCTGTGAGGACAAGAGACATCAGAGGGGACACTCGGGAGAAGATTGTCCACAACTTGTTCGACAGGACGCCGTGGAGGATGGGCCAAGCGCCCCTCCACGAGACATTAAGAACTCCAGCCGAACGATGGAAGAGAATGCGCAGAACGGTACAGGGTGTTCTCTGGCATATCTGGATAAGATGTCGAAGAGAGATCCTTCAACGTTCTCCGCGAGGGATAGGCACCTTCTGAGAAGGCACCGTCAGAGCTTCGCCATATTCGAAAGAATTTACGGCCCTGTCAGTACCGTGCTTGGTTGGCCCTATCCTTGGAGAAAGCAAGTGGATGAAGTCGCCGACCCGGACACTACTCAAAAGAGGACAGGGCCGTTGGCATCGTTAACCTGCCGTGGAGAGATGGAGAAAGGAGGGGTTGCCCCGATGACCAAAGCGATCATGTCTTCGGAACGAGCTGTGGACGATAAGGGGCGATACCCAAGAAGGTAGGCTAAGGCAGCTGACACGAGGAAGAAGGCTGTTAATCCTCCGTCCGATTCCACAAGTGGCTCTCGTAAGGAGGCCAGTAGAGGAAAAGGTGCGGGCAGGAACAAGCCTTCTAAACTAGTCGTGCCGAAATCACCGAGCTCAGTAAAGAGGGTTGGTACATCTCCGGCTGAAGCTCCTAATAGCTCTAATAAGGAGACCATTAAGAGGATCAGATCTGGGGATGATCAGCCTGCCTCATCGAACAAAAGACTGAAGAAGTCGACGAGCCTGGAAGGTCATCTGCAAGTGGCTGTCATCGATCGGAACGATCCGGATGGGAGGAGCAGTGCCGGGCTATGGCAGTTAGTGGAGGCTAGGCTTATCGACGAGCTGGCAGCATTCAAGGGCAAAGAAGAGGACGTATCCTTCAATGGTGCGGACTGGGTTAAGTCACTCCCTTAGGTTGTCAAATGTGGTAACAAGAATTCTTTGGAATTCTTAAGGACTACAATTGACAAATGCAGCGACATTAACCCGGGGGCAAGGTTTGAAGTCATACAAGCCTCCGATTTGCCAATTAGGTCCATAGTGACAGTATAGATTGCACCACCCGTACGCCCGGTGGAAACTATACTGGCTGTATTGGGCAACCAAAACAATAGGATTCTTACCGACCAATGGAGGCTAGTGACCTCACTGGTTTGTAAGGGGAACAACGGCAGGGACTTCCGCTTCGCGGTGAATCGGAAGTCCATGGAATTCTTGGAGGAGGTGGAGAGGGGTAGTTAAGCTTGGTTTAGGTAACGTCAGGTTCCGGTATCCGAAACATGACAGGACCAAAGAGGTTGTTAGTGGTGCAAATAAACCTGCACCATTGTGAAGCAGGCTCAGCCGAACTAACAACCTTCCTCACCAGCACCCGGACGGACGTAACCCTAAACGGTTTAGGGGTTGCGGGATACACTCTGTTTGTCCCGACCACGGAGGACAAGGTAAGAACGTGTATATTAGCGAGGAATGAATTGAATTTTCTCATCACACATTCTTTCAGGTGCGGTGACTTGACCGTAGTAAACGGAGAACCCAAAGGTAAGCGCACTCTTACACTGGCTTCGGTGTATATGCCATACGAGGCGTTGTACCCACCTGGCATGGAGGTGCGGGAACTGACATCATATGCAAGGAGGAAGGGTGCAATCCTTGTATTGAGCTGCGATGCCAATGCTCATCATTGCCAATGGGGGAGTGCAGACATAACCAAAAGGGGAGAGTTATTGTTTGATTTTATAACTACTAACAATCTTATTATCTGTAATATGGGTAACACGCCGGCGTTCAGAAATAAAGATAGGCAGGCAGTGATAGATCTGACATTAGTGAACCGTGACGAGCAACTTGTTGTTGATTGGAGGGTGGCAACGGACTGTACATTTTCAGACCATAGTTGTATTACCTTCACATTGAATTTTAACCCACCTGGGGTTGCTCCATTTAGGAACCCTAGGGTGACAAATGGGACTCCTTTAAGGAAAGAGTCCGAATTGGATTGGCGCAAAGGGCCATGGGTGACTTGCTGCCGACTGACATGGAGGGTGTTGTGAACAAGTTCACTCATCTTCTAAGAGAAAGCTATGAGCAGCCCTGCCCGGTTACATTTCCAGGTAGGCGTAAACAGCCAAACTGGTGGACCAGGGAACTTCACGTTCAAAGGTCTACGGTTAGAAGACTGTTTAATAGGGCCAAGCTTACCAGAGCACCAGAGGATTGGAACAATCACAGGGTGCAGTTCAACAGGTATAAGGCGGATCTGAAAAGGGCAAAGCGACTATTATGGCGGCAATTTTGTGCATCCATTGATAATGTCAACGTGTTGTCAAGATTCCGACGGATTTTATCTAAGGACCCTAAGGCCCTTGGGTACGTCCAAAGGAATGACGGCTCACGGACTGAGTCTAGCTCTGAGACCATAACCTTACTTACGGAGACGCACTTTCCCGGGTGCAGGGAAACCGGAGGTATGGACGACGGGCAATGGGACGTGATGTCCATGACATCGGATTATACTTCCGCCTGCGTCGAGGAAATGGTCACAAGGGAGAAGCTGGCGTGGGCGGTCAATACTTTCGACTCATATAAATCACCGGGTCCGGATGGCATTTTTCCGGCCATGCTCTGCAACATTCCGGACGATACATCATTTCTTCTGGGGAATGTATTCAAGAAGTGCCTCAGTAGGAGGTATCTGCTTAGGGGTGGAGAGGGGTCAGGGTGATTTTTATACCAAAGGCTGGTAAAGCAGGCCACTCGAAACCGGGGGATTTTAGACCTATTAGTTTGTCTTCATTTTTGTTGAAGACTCTTGAGAGGCTAATAGATTTCTATCTCAGGAGCAATATTGAGACCCGCCTTATTAGCAACGCTCAACATGCTTACCTGAAGGGTAAATCTGTTGAGAGCGCGTTACATGAGGTGGTGGGTTGTATTTAGTACGGTCTGAGGCATAAGGAATATAGTCTCGCCGCATTTCTGGATATAGAAGGAGCCTTTAATAACATTAGGATTGAGGCGATTAGAGATTCGTTGTTGGAGTTGGGAGTGGAGGACTTTCTGGTGGAGTAGATAGTCTGCATGCTTGGCAGTAGGATTATAAACTCGAGCCTGGGGGATCATGTGATGAGGAGAAGGGTTACCAGGGGGACACCACAAGGGGGGGTTCTATCACTTCTACTTTGGTTGTTTGCGGTCGACATAGTTCTGCTGGTCAGGGAAAAATTTCTGTCCACGATCGGGGAAATTATGCAGGTGATGCTAGGCGAACTCTCGACATGGGACAAGGATAGGGGACTGGGTTTTAACCCTGTGAAGACTGAGCTGGTGCATTTACCAGAAGGTTTGAATAGAGGGATTTAGGAGACCAGTGCTAGATGGCGTCGAGTTACCTCTATCGGACGGAGCAAAGTATTTGGGTAACTTTCTGCACTGCAAACTGTCTTGGAAGAGAAATACTCAGGAAAGGATGAGAAGGGGACTCAATGCATACTAAACATGCAGGAACTCCATTCGTAAGAACTGGGGTCTGAGGCCGGATATGGTAAACTGGATTTACACCTCGGTTGTTAGGCCTATACTTACCTATGGATGCACTGTTTGGTGGAGTGCGTTGGGAGTGGATAGCACTGGTGCCGGTGTATATATCGCGGTTAAAAGGTCATTCAGACTCCCCGATGAGTGCAGTGTCTTCCAGGCTGAGATCCTAGTGATCTGGAGGGCGACGGAGGTGATACTGGAACACATCGTGGGTGGATCTGTGGTGACAATTTACGTCGATAGTCAGGCGGCGCTTAGGGCATTGACAAATTATACGGTGCGATCGTAACTGGTCGCGCGGTGTAGGAATGCTCTTAGTGGACTCATGGAGGCATTCAATGTAAGGCTGTGTTGGGTACCTGGACACTGCATGGTTGAGGGAAATGATGTTACTACTATGGTGTGATACGGGAGAAATTCCGTGATGACGTAAACCGGTCCTGGAGGGACAGAGTATATTGCAGGGTTTCTAGGGCACTATGGCCCAGCTTGGACGCGGGGGCAACCAGGGTTATACTGGGATTGGATAGGAGTAGTCTTAGAACGCTTATAGGGTTCTTGACGGGTCATTGGGATGATGGGACAACGCCATACCGGACTTCTGCAGATTGTGCGATGATTCAGAGGAGCTGGAGACGATCGAGCATGTACTGTGCCATTGTCCCAGGATGCAGGGTCTCTGGCAGAAGTAGCTAGGAGATAGGTTTCACGACGAACTGGAGTGCATCGCTGGATTTTCTGGACTCTTGTAATAATTGAAATCCGTTTTTTTATTTTTAGACGGTGCAACTAGTGCACTCGTCAGCTTTTTTATTATGATTAATTTTATTTACAATTTATTCTAACTTATATACTAACTATGAAAATAATTGCTAGCCTATTCTTACGTGTAAATTAAAATAACTTAAACTAAAGCATGGGAAAATTAGTGTAATATGATATAAATTTTAAGTTTATAAATATTTCCCATGCGTTTGGGTGTAGTACCTTTTAAGCGGCTATTTAGGGTTTAATATTTTGGAGTAATAAGATACCCGTTTATGTCTGCTCTTTAAAGGTATGAATTCATGCAAGTAAATAATACTTAAAGGAATGTATCCACCTCATACTTCTTTTCTTAACCTTTCTCTTTTTCTATCTTCTTTATTTATATGTTCGGCTTGAAAATAGTGACGAACGGTATTAAGGGCTGTGTTCGCCTACACATTCACTAACAAATAGATATCGTTCTTGGGTGTATGAGCCGAACGCTAAATAATGTACTAGGGTCTAATCACCGCATACGATATCGAGCAAAACTGATCGAAATTATTTATTTTGGTATCATGAATCTCGATATAGAATTAAATTTATTGAATTTGAAATAGTAGCATTCGATATCGAGTAACTCGACATTCCATTTCTCGAGCTTTCATTCGATACGTCAGTGTCTATCGTATGCAAAAACATTCGATAGTTTATTCGATACGATAGTATCGAATGCGGTGATTAGACCCCTGTTTATTTTCGAACACTGGTAGAAATACCTATATTACACAAATTATACATATGTATTTAAATAGAATGAATAAAACACCTTACATTTCTTATGCCCAATTTTCAGGATTGATATTAAATTACATTTATTTTTAAAATCGTTTTAAATACAAAATCCTTTTCTTCACTAAAAACTTAAGTGGAACTTAAGTCACCGATGTGGTACACTTAATTTCAACTTAAGTTTTCATTGTAATATTTTAGCAAGGTGGCCTCAATATCACAACAATACAACAACAATAGGCAAAGCATTAACAGTCATCTGTTTTCTCAGACCACCTTGTAAATAAAAACACTTGTTTATATTTTTTTTTGTATTTAGTAGTGCTACCATACTTTTATTTTAATTAAATAAGACTTTTCAAATAAAACTCAAGAACCCAATCTGTATTTAAATACGATTTAAGTTTTTATGAAAATTAACTTAATATAGATTTAAATACAATCCTGAAAATTGGGCAATAATCTAATAGCAATGCTAGTGTGTTGTAAATCATTTGGATGCATGCTTAATATAAAGAAGCATAATTACGATGTCAAAATTGTATTAAATGTTTTCCTTCTTCCAGAGCTAGAACACTGTAAACGAGCATTAAGATATTTTGGGCAAAACTGGGAGACACGGTCTTTTTTTTTGTCTTTTATGGTTATTTTTTTTATTTGTATATGGTTATTTTTCCATGACTTAAAAATTACACACAGTGTTATATCTGAAGAACGGGAATTATAAAACTTTCGGTTCTTATCGCACCAGGGTGAAGGTTATAAAAGATCCGGCATAGCCAAATAAAACACGCCTACTTGTTTTTTTAATACAATCAAATTCCTTAATGGCTTTCCATATAAAACTTTTTTAAGTCTACTAAAGACAGCAGTAAAACTCAAATTTGTTTTTATTTTCAATATAATTTTCTTGATAATTTTTACTTTAATTACAAAAACAGGCAGGTAAAAAGATTTTTATTTTTATTTATAAAAAAATATTTAATATTATCAAATTTTAATCATTGAAAGGAACTAAAAAATCCATAGGAAGAAGCTCATCTAGCAATTAATTCTTTTGGAAGTAAATCATTTAGAATATTTATTTCTACAGAAATTAAAATTTTGCTACATTTAACTCCATTTTACAAAAAGAATTAAAGAATTCATTCTTTCGAATCTGTGGATGACAGAATGGATGGACGGCTTAAATGTAAAAAAATAATGAAAAGATTATGAATGTATTAACAATATAAATGTAAAACTGGTAGGTATGGAAATTAAAAATGATTTTGCGATATAAATACATCAGTGTAGGTGTAGTAGGACCAGTCGTTTGGGTTACTTTTGGAGTAGTCCTAGTCCCTTGTGGGCTACTATTTACACGCGTGTTTGGACTAGTCCCATTATTTGCGGGGTAAACACACACACACAGACGTAATCTATTGATTATTGCATAGAGCTCGTGCAAATTTCGATCTACCAAAGGTTAAAATACAATTTGGTTTAAGGATTGATGTTTGACTATTGACGTCATTAGTCATCGATGGCTGCGAGTGTAAGACGGCAAGTCCCTCTGAAGAGATCGAAAGGGTTGCGATCGAAACATATCAGGGTATCCAGCCGCCTGGGTCAGGTCAGTCAAGAATGAATGATTACATTGTGCATGAAATTGACACTTTTTTTTCGTGACAAGCCGGGCACATGGCGTTTTAACATAATTCGGGGACGCTGAATCCAGTGGTGCCCATGGTTTTTTCAGATTGGCTCTGGTTTTCGAGATATACCGTTATTTCGAAAATGGAGGAGGTTGCACAACATATATTCGCGTAACTCAAAAAGAGTTTAGTTTATTGAAATTACTAAAAAAAACCGAAATTCCGCAATAAAATTTCATTTCAGAAAAGTAAAACTCTTTTTCTAATATAAGTAGTCGTTATTGAAACATAATTTTTTTATCAAAATTTCGAAATATTTGTTTTTTAAAAATGCAGCTAGGCTTAAAATTTTTTGCAGACTTATAAAAAACGAAGCTACAAACAAAACAAGCCATAAATGATTAAAATCAGTTTGCAACTTTTGCTTTTATTCACAAAAGTCGACAAATTTTAATTAATTTAAGAATTTCATAAAACGCAATATTTGTATGGGAGCCCCCTAAGGGATGGTGATAAAGGGAAATTATAATTTGAGAAAATGTTAAGAACAAAAAACTAATGGAGGCCTACATTTTATCATCCTAGGGGCAACTCCTGGGCATTTATGGGACTTTTTCTTCAATGTATATGAAGAATATAATTTATATGGAGCATTTCACAGGATTTTTTTTAATTTTTAAATTCTTTATTCAAAATTATGTATGTACATATATATGAAGAATGTGCCAATGCAGATAATTTATTTTCAATGACATTTTGACGTAAAATTTTTTAAATGCGGTTTTTGTGCCATTTGCAATACAACACAAAAAAACAAATATTCAAATGTATGCTATTCCAAAGAAATATGCTTGCATTATTACCACACTTCACTTTGCGGTAGGAATTTTGGAAAATCCACAGTAACCGATTAAAAAATTCTTAGAATTAAGAAATAAAGTCACAAATGGTTACATCTTTGTATTTTATTGTGCTTACAAAACCACACAAAACGGTATTTTATTGTGCAGTCGAAACCGCACTAATCGGTCTTGTAAAAAACTTAAATAACATATTCTATTGTTATACCTGGAACAGGTAGAAATATTAATCGTTCTGGCTTTGTTCTTTTTTTACAAAACATGGTCATGATGGTCTCGACAGGTACTTTGATTAAAACAATTACAGTATAAATAAGAGTTCCTCAACCCCTTCATATGGAAAGTGCTTGCGAAAGCGATTAGTGAAGTTTAAAGCCTTTGACAGTCTTGTATCTAATCAGTTATATTGAAATATCTAAGATGGAGGCGTGTAAAAAGTTTAATTACTTTTGTTATGTGTGTGGGAAATATAAAAATATACCAAGTCGCCGTAAAATCAGTAATGAAACAAGTACCTTGTATGAATCATATTTTTCTTTGAGTGTTATATATGGTAAGAGTTTGACACCATCAATAGTGTGTACCCACTGCATTTACCAATTAAACAAGTGGGGAAAAAATGGAGACGCCATGCCATTTGGTGTTCCAATGATTTGGAGAGATCCCATAGTACATGTTGAAGATGAGTGTTATGCATGCATAAATTATACAGCGGGTATGAACAGAAGAAAAATGACTTATACATCTTATACTGCAACAACATATGCTCGATTATCGCTGCCACATTCTGATGAAATTCCTGCTCCGGATAGCCAAATACCAACAGAACATATTCCCTCAATAATTCATTCTGTTGAAGCGGGTGGGTCAGCTACTTCAATGTATGTACCGTCATGCATCACGGTTCCATGCAGTCACAATGAAATCACGCAAGATCGTCTGGATATAATGGTACGGCGTCCAAAATTATCTCAAAGACAGAGCATTCTCTTAACAAAAGAGCTAAAACGAGCTAATATTTTAGCACCAGGTGTACAAATATACGGGGCTATCAATCGCCATAGACGATTTACGACTTTTTTTAAATCAATTGAGAATAATTCTATCGCGATTTGTACTGACATCCGTGGCTTGGTTTTAACAATGCAAAATGAATATAATCCGGGAGATTGGCGCTTATTCATTGATTTTTCCAAAAGTAGCTTAAAAGCAGTTTTGCTACATGCCACTAATTTAAAAAGTCCTATTCCGATAGCACTAAGCACAAATACTAAAGAGACATACGCATCAATGAAAAAAATAATAAAGTTAATTAAATATGAAGACCAAAAGTGGAAAATATGCGCAGATTTAAAAGTGGTAGCTCTTTTAAGAGGCATCGAATTGGGCTATACTAAAAATATGTGCTTATGGAATACGCGTTACGATGGCGACCAGTACAATACACGGGATTGGGTTTTACGTGAGGAAAGCAGATTGAATAGAAATAATGTTATTGAATTACCACTTGTGCCGATGGAAAAGATTTTGCTCCCTCCACTCCACATCAAACTGGGTATTGTAAAAAATTTTATAAAAGCATTGAGCCCAGATGGTGTTGCTTTTACCGAATTGCGCCGAATTTTTCCACGATTAAGCGGCATGAAAGTAAAAGAAGGTATAAACTGTAACTACTTTATTAAATTAGATTTATATTTCATATCATAATGTTTTTATTTTAAAGGAATTCTTAATGGACCGGACATTCGTCGTCTTATGAAGGACCATCAATTTGAGGTTGCATTGAATGATATCGAGCTATTGGCCTGGAAATGTGTGAAATCAGTAATAGAAAATGTATTAGGAAATCATCGGTCTGATAGCTGGCGAATTTTAATCAAAAATATGCTAACCGCATTTAAAAACTTAAACGTAAGAATGTCATTGAAAATACATTTTTTGCATTACCATGCCGAAAAATTTAATGAACAATCACCAGCCGAGTCTGATGAACATGGCGAGAGATTTCACCAAGTAACAGCCAGGCTCGAACACTGGTATAGCGGCAAACAACTTGATTCGCTATTAGGGGATATTTGTTGGAATCTGCAGGAGGAAGAAGAATAAATTTCTAAATAAAAACTTTAACTTTAACTAATTAACAACAAAAATAAATGTTTCCAACGGAAAGCTAAGGTAAAATGTAACAAGAAAATACAATATAATAGTCTGATAGTGTATAAAGTCATTTCTGAAAAATTGAAGGAGTATGACTATTCCAAAAACCTTTATAAAAATACTAACTGAAATTTAGCTCATAGAATAAATTCGAAAAATAAAAAATGTTGAATTTAATTTAAAAATAAAAAAATTTCATCTATTATGAAAAAATTAAAAGTTGTAGAAGCCTAGCCTTAAATTTGGCCCCTGCAGCGCCTAGGATGCCCCTAGATGACTCAAATGTATGACCAACCCCACTTTATTTTTCATCTCAATCATTTATTTCTAACATACCCACCCGCTATCTCCATTCCTTAAGGGGGCTTCTATACAAAATGTTCAATGCAGACTAGAAATACATTGAAGAAAAAGTCCCATAAATGCCCAGGAGCTGCCCCTAGGATGATAAAATGTATGACTGGCCTCCATTAGTTTTTTGTTCTTAACATTTTCTAAAATTGTACTTTCCCTTTATCACCATCCCTTACATGGGGTCTTCACCTGAGATAATATCTGATATAATATGTGAGAGAACGTCGGCAGAATGAGAGAACAAATTTCTTCATGTTAATCTTAATCTTAAACAAGGGGAACACGTATCTTATAAGATTTCATAATCGAATGATTCTCGTGCAGTAAACTTGTGTCGTTTTTACTCTTTTTTTTAGTTTTTTCTTGTTTTTTAGTTAAAAATATTGTTTTTTTAAACATTTATCACAAGATTTTCATTATTTACACAAACAAATTAAACATTTTAATGAACGCATCTTATTATTGTTTTATATGTGTGTATGTATGTGTATTTTTGACAGCTCATCTTATAAGATCGTTGTTATAAGATTTCTTATAACAACTGTCTCATAACATTTATTATAATATTGATATTAACACTATTTGAGAGTCTACACGTAAGATAATACTCTCTGCGATTGAATTTGACGTTTGCTGATATAAAAATCTTATATCTTATCTCACGTGTAGACCCTGTGTTAGGGGGCTCCCATACAAATATTGCGTTTTATGAAATTCTTAAATTAATTCAAAAGTTGCAAACAGATTTTAATCATTTATGGCTTGTTTTGCTTGTAGCTTCGTTTTTTATAAGTCTGCAAAAAAATTAGAAGCCTAGCTGCATTTTTAAAAAACAAAAATTTCGAAATTTTGATAAAAAAATTAATTTTTTTTTCAAAAAAAAAATTATGTTTCAATAACGACTACTCATATTAGAAAAAGTGAATGAAATTTTATTGCGGAATTTCGGTTTTTTTAGTAATTTCAATAACCTAAACCGTTTTTGAGTTAC
Source organism: Pollenia labialis (assembly GCA_949318255.1). Classification (NCBI taxonomy): domain Eukaryota; kingdom Metazoa; phylum Arthropoda; class Insecta; order Diptera; family Polleniidae; genus Pollenia; species Pollenia labialis. The sequence continues at coordinate 149,414,002 of OX439140.1, read as the reverse complement.
GCGAATATATGTTGTGCAACCTCCTCCATTTTCGAAATAACTGTATATACCGCGGCCACCACTGGATTCAGCGTCCCCGAGTTATGTTAAAACGCCATGTGCCCCGCTTGTCTGTTTTTTCAACTAGCATAGTGTTATCAATAACAATTTTATTTAATTTTCATGTTGTAAAATTCCTTTCTTCATAAAAAGAATTTAATGAAAATTAAATTTGATGAACTTAAGCCTGATTAAAATATTAAAAAAATGTATAGAAAAGATATTTTAATATGAAGAGTCTTCTAAATAAGCGTTAAAGAATGGAGAAACGTGTATTGGATTGTGTGTTTGTTCCCTCTAGACTCCTAAGCTTCAGTCATTTCCCCATGGCCCGGTGCTTCGTATTAGCTATAAATATTTGAAAATGTTCAAGTTGGCGTGCCACCTCCAATATAGCAAAAGTTTTCAAATTTGGAAAATAATATTTTGCCTATCAATACAAAACATCTGTCAGTGAACGTGAAACCTCCCATACACGAGACCTGTTTTAAAAATATTTTAGAAATTTAAATTTAATGGCTGTTGCAAAAGCTCATTCAAAAAAACTATTTAAAATAGACAATGTGAAGTGAAAAAAAGTTCTTCTAGAACTCGTTTGTTGACCTAAAAAGAGAAAACGCTTTCATTTTTCCTATTGGGTAATTATTATTTCTTTATAAAATTATTAATTTTTTTTTATTTTCATTTGTCTAAATGTATTTGCGGACATGTCATTATTGTTTTAATTATTCAATGGTTGTTAATATGTGTATTAATTATACGCAACCCCAAAATATTGAAAATTTGCAACTGAAAATACAATTATCGAAATACTAAATTGTTTTTGAATAAACTTGTTTGTTTAAATTTAAATAAAATAAGCAAATTGTTTTGAAGAAAAATTAAAAAAAAAAAGCCGGAATTTATTCGAAGTGAAGCAAAAATTAAAAAAATTTATTTTATATACTTAAGTTATGTTCACATTATTGGGGGATTTACAAGGTGTCATAAAGTCATATGTCTTAAAACAATAACATGAAAAATACGACTGTTGTGAACAACCCCTCATAATTCAGTGTGCTATTTTGAGTTTAAATCAGCTGATTTAAAACAAATATAAAAAATAAATATTTACCTAACATCAAAATATTTTTTAATTCTAATCGATGAATTAATAAATTAAACAAGACCTTACCTGACTATTTTCCATTTTTCAGACGCAAATCACAAATAAATTTTATTTTGTTTGATATTCAAAAAGGCAGAGTCCTAAGCCGATCTAATTTTATGCCGCAAGTGATTTGTTGCAAAAATTGCTAGCCGCAGGTAAAATTCGGATGTTAGCCGGCTACATTTTACCATCAACGGCGACGACTTACAAAAACTACTGCGGCTCGGCTCAGCCGTTCAGCGCAGGCCTCTTCGGATGAATTACGACCGCACAATACACAAAGGACTTTTTGTTTACAAAGCAACAAAAATATTTTTAAACCATTATAAAATGTTAGAACATTATGAAAATATAACACGATAGCACACCTAGTGAATACCCCATATGTGTATTTGTCATATTTCATTATTTTACCCTCCACCACAATTAGTTCTGATGAGGTCATAGCTGTGAGTTTGTCATTCCGTGTGAAACTTTTTTACTATTTATCTGTAATGTATATATATTCTGGCTCCTTGTGTAATTCTAAGTCGATTTAGCCATGTCAGCCTGTCTTTTCGTCTGTTGAAAACAGGCTCACTTTCGAAAAATTCAAAAGAAGTGAACAAACTTGGTGTCAAATTGCTTTTAGTTATCGCAAGCAGTTTGGGAATGAAATCCAGTAAAATCGGTTCAGTAGGATCAGAGCTATGAATCAAAATGTTGAACCACCACCTTAAAAAATTTATAATTTTGTTACAAAAACGAACATAAATGGTGGAACAATGCACGGAATATTAAAAAGTTTTGCAAAAATTCGTTCCAATCGACTGGAAATTACACTGTAAAATTTCGTGAAGATTGGTCCATAATTTACTAAGGCTCCATATAAACCCAACTCCCACCTAAAACTATAATTAATAATGCTACCAGAATAAAATTAAATAAATACTTCACAATTTTATAGGACTAGAAATCACACTTATAAATTTCGCGATGATCGGTCCATTATTAACTTTATGAGCGTATAAAGCCCACTCTGGTTAATTAATTAACGACTAATGGTTAATAAATCACTGAAACTTTAAACGCTGGTTTAATTAAATTACACTTTTTGTGGTAGTGAAGTGGCAATGTGTTCAAACAGGCCGTCGCAATCAACACAAATTGCGTAATCAAAACAAAAATGCAAAAAGGGCAGCCTTCGAAGAAAAAACACAATATTTCCTGTCTCGTGACGCCTCTGTGTGCTCTGTGGCTTAAACGCTCAATTGTATGCGTTTAACTGCCCGTCTATACCAAAAATAATTATTGCGACATATATTGCAGTAAATGTCAATGGATCTGAAGACAATGTAAACATTAATTATGTAAATAGCACACGCCTAAACTGCAACGCTGTTTCAAAAAACTGAATTACGAAAGTCTTCAATATTAAAATAAATGGTTTTGTTTAACGTTATGTTCGCACGGCATCTTGAATTAAGTTGTTTTCTTTTTGAATTACAAATACGAAATACGCTGTTCAAACCGCATCTTCTTAATTCAAGAACTATTCTTTTTACATTTATGAAAATTTTTGCTTTGAAAATTAATACAAAACCAAGCAACAATTTAAAATGACTCGTTTTTAATAATTCCTATTTTGTTTCTTTATTTGTTGTTTTAAATTTCACAAAAGAAACCTTTTTACAATTTTATGCAAGGCAAATTCGTATTACATGAATTCGCCTTGAGTTTATGTTTTTAGGGCGATTTGGATTTATAACTCGTATCCTCCTAAACGGATTTGGCTGATTATCAATCTCTTGTTAGTAAAACTAGAAACGAATCCATGCCGAAATTGGTCTTTTCCTTTGACTTCCCAATAATAAATTGTATCATTTTGCGAAGCACTAAACGTTCATTTAAAAACATAAGCGCACAATTATGCGCTACGCAATAAGACATACAGGGCTGCAGTAAAGTAAGTGAACAAACTCTTGGCAAATTTATAAAAAAAAATAACATTTTAAGGGCTACAGACGGACAGACAGTTGGCCACGGTTAAATCTACTTAGAATTAAACATGCACCCAAAATATACATATCGTCACCTAAAAGACGAAATAACCTATCTTCAGTTTTCAAAAGTTTACAGGAGGGGGAAAAAACGTTATAAAATGGGAACTATTAACGATATTGAAACGAAAATTACACATTTTGATTAAAATGAAACCAGTAATATCTATCGGTTGAGAAAATTTTGTTTTTCTAATCAAAACTTATGTTATGACACTTAGGTTATTTGGAACTGTAAAAATCTGAAACCAAAATAACCTATCTGCAGTACTAATTAGTATGAATAAATAAAAAAAATTTTAAGAACATGAATATTATTTACATTAAATAATTACAGTAGTAGTTTCTTTTACAGGTTTAAGCAAAAACAAGTACTTAATGTTTGTTTAAATTACACTATGCAACAAAATAAAACTTTTATCGTGATTTTTGATGATTTATTTTTCTCTTTTTTTGTGCGTAACGGTCCTCTAGGTAGAAAAACTTTGTCATTTGTAATATTATATGTTCAAAATTTTGCACACATATGCGTTATGATATAAGGAATAAAGATCCATAAAAAAATCAATTTTGAAATTTTTGCAGATAGGTTATTAGGTCTTTTAGGTGACGATATATACTTTATAGAGTCTTAGAAAAATATTAAAGTTTCACATTTTGCGAAGCACTAAACGTTCATTTAAAAACATAAGCGCACAATTATGCGCTACGCAATAAGACATACAGGGCTGCAGTAAAGTAAGTGAACAAACTCTTGGCAAATTTATAAAAAAAATAACATTTTAAGGGCTACAGACGGACAGACAGTTGGCCACGGTTAAATCTACTTAGAATTAAACATGCACCCAAAATATACATATATACTTTATAGAGTCTTAGAAAAATATTAAAGTTTCACATTTTGCGAAGCACTAAACGTTCATTTAAAAACATAAGCGCACAATTATGCGCTACGCAATAAGACATACAGGGCTGCAGTAAAGTAAGTGAACAAACTCTTGGCAAATTTATAAAAAAAAATAACATTTTAAGGGCTACAGACGGACAGACAGTTGGCCACGGTTAAATCTACTTAGAATTAAACATGCACCCAAAATATACATAAGTATATACTTTATAGAGTCTTAGAAAAATATTAAAGTTTCACACGGAGTGACAAACTAAGTAAACCCTAACTCACCTATAATGTTGAAGGTTATAAAAATAAGAAAAATGGTTGAAAGCTTCAAAAATATACAAAAATTTTTTATTTTGATTAAAATAAAAATAACCAATATTGTTGTTCCAAAATTATTACTCAAGTGTGTTGGTAATGAAACATTAATTAGAATAAATAAACAAAATAAATAAGCTAATTAATTGTAAATGAAATTAAATAAATAGTTTTTAAAAAAAATATATTAAAAATTTCATATACCTGACTTTGTTTTAAACTAATAAAAGCACCCTAAAAATCCCCTTTTCTCTCCTTCTCTAACAAGTTGGTTTTTGTTTGTGATAAATTTTTAGCGTCCCAAGTCTAAAATAAAATTCGACAATAGAGACAGTTGTGTAAATAAAACTAAATTACTTGAAATTTACAAAAAGTTTCGTTTTAAAAATTAATTGTTTGGATATGAAACAAAAATCAACAAAATTACTTAAAAAATTTAAATGTACAAAGTACAGTAGTAGACCAATCCGAATTATTAAAACCGCCATAGTGCTGACTATAATTCCATTTAAGTTATAAAGAAAACATTTTCAAAAAGCTGCCTTTAACCCATTCCTGCCTTATAGGTATTTCAATACGCAAAGAAAAAATAAACACAGCAAAGATATTGAAGAAAAGGCCAGATGAGAGAAAATTGCTGCAACATACATTTTTATTGAAAAGTAAACATTGATTAACCTGAAAAAAATTGAGAGAGTAGAATTGATTGCTTTTTGCATTAGTTAGTTCTCATCCATATTATGAAACATTTGCTGAAAAACTTTATTCCAATTATCTTTTGAAACTGCATTCGTGTCCATAGAATACCATTTTTGTTTTACGCCATTGAGTCATTTTCTATGCCTTCTCTCTTTATTTAATAACAGACATACGACTGCAAACTGCTTGTACATGAAACAAATTACACTTTTCCATTCGTCTTTCCCATTTCTTCAACAAACTCAAGGCGAATTAAATACAGGTGATGTCGAAACGCCTTCTGTTTTTTACAGGTCGAGCCTATTTGTTAGTGTTTTGCTAAGAATGGTTGACATTTCGAGCCGTAAACACTAACAATGCAATGCAAAACCCCCTATGTTGTTTCTGTTGTTTTTGGATTGTTGTAGTTGCGACACCACCTGTAGTTGAATTCTGCTTGAACAAACTCAAATGTTTCATAATATGGATTGGGACTTATCATAAAGATGAATTAAGTTGTTTTCTATTTCCAATAAAGCTTGAGAAAAGTGTTGGCAAATAAAGCACAAAGCGAAAATCAAAAAAATGCTCACCTGCTTAAAATAGTTTTAGGCGTCCCTTGTAAAAAAATTAAAAGCGATTTGTAAATGATGCAATTTTGTTTTATTTAGCTGACATGTCTAAAAATGTTTTCCACATTGGCTAAAGAATGTGAAAGCGACATAATTTGTTAGAAATTCAATTTTAAATTTGAATTTTTGGCCAAACAGTTTGTAAATGTACTTGACTTTCTTACAAAAGATTGGCAATCTGATGTACCTGCATCATCCTCAATCGGGCTTTTTTTGATTTAAATTGTTTTCATTAAAAATTAATATGAACTTAGCTTGCCACAACTTTTTTGTAAGAATCAATCTACTCTTTGGTAACCATGGGCAGTAATCGGCTCACATAAACAAAGTTATGTAAAGAGGTTAATTATCTAGATACATATTAACATCCATATGATATTTTTTTTTCTTATAGGGATTTAAAGGTCGGTCGCTAAATTGTTTAGTAATGGGATGATATATGTGATGAATACGTCCTCGCGGGAGGTCGAGAACACTAAAAGGGTGTGCAACTAAAGGTTACTCATCTTGTCAGGATAATGAGGCGGTAGTGGAATGCATACTTCCGGTCCATTATCAGTACATATAGCCCCTGGCAAGGTGGGGGCTTTACATAAATATAATTTAATACGCTTTTAAAAAGATACAAAATTTAATTTAATTTCATAAAAATATTGTGTACTAATGCAATATAGGATATGGGTACCCGGGTAACCCGGGTGCCAAACAATTTGGATAATGTTGGGTATTAACACAAGGGTTAACAATTCATATGAATTTAGTTTCAGCCACTGATGTTCCAAAGTTGTAATTTCTTCTACAGTGAAATCAATCATTTCTTCTTTAAAATGATCGCTTTATTAGTATTTATTAGTTTTTTAACTGTTTTCCACACAAAAAAGGTAGTATTTATTCAATTATAATAATTATTTGGCAATCGTTATCTAAGTTGACATATTAATTGAGCTATAAAATCTCGGCATGTAATTTGTGTTTGTTTTTTAATTTCAAAAGTTATGGTATCTCTTTTCGATTCCAAAAATTTTTCAAAATCGTAATTGAGGGAAAAAATTAGCTTAACATGAATTTAATGGATCAAACTGATCAAATTTTAAAACAATTTGATATGAAAGTTCTTTTAAAAGAATGTACAGTTTCTATAGCAAAAGAGTAGGGGTTTGCATGTGCATTCAACAAAAAAAGTGTGGTAGTTTTTCAAAAAAAAGATTACTTGAACATTCTTAAATTAAAAAATGCTAAAAATGCTAAATATTTGGTTGAAAAATGCTAATTTAGCTGCAAAAATGCCAAAATGGCCACTCTGAAGTCGAGTAGCCACCAATAGTTACTCGCTAATTTTCTTGTTCTCAAAAACATGTACCTGGTTTTTTATTATAGTTCGAGTAAGTGTTCATGCTTTGCTAGATCGTATGTACTTTTGAAGTACAAATCCATTTGTGCAGGGGTCTAATACAAATACATTATAAGCCTCTAAATAACTGAGATGTATCTAATTGGTATACAAATTGCTTCGTTATCAATAAAGGAGAACAGTTTTAAAACAATTTTTTCTAATTTTATTTTAATGGGGGTGGCGAAGCTCACCGGGCTGTTCTTGGAAATATGAGCAATAATATTAAATAAAATTATTGGTTTGTTAAAATTTTTCATTTTTTGTTTATTTTTTTTTAAATTGGTAAAGAAAAGTAAATTAATTTAATTTTTTCTGGTATTCAAGCAAAATTTTAGCTTGTTTTATTATGTCATTATTAACTGAATGGCAGTTGTCTGCTGTAATGTTGAAGGTTTTTTTTTTTTAATTACAGTGGACTGGCGATTATTCGTAATAGCAAGGGACCGGCCATTTCTTACGATTTAACGTGGTTAAAATAAAATTAATACCATTAACGGGGTTTTTCAATCTACATATTTACTAAAACGGTAGAAAAACATAAAAACATATTAAGAAAATAAAAATATCGGTAAACAAAAAATTATTCTTTCAATGTTTCTGCTGTTTTTATTACGAATTATAAGTGGTAGTTAGCAAACAATTACGATTTATAAGATGTAAAAAAGATTTTATTTTTAAAAATTACGAATAAGCGAGGGGACCAAAATGTATGTAAATTTTACGAATTAACGAAGTTTTTAAGGGACCTACAGTTTATTACGATTTATCGAGATTTGACTGTATTAGTAAACAAAAAATTTAATTAGAAACCTCGTTGTTTACTGTTACACATTGTTGTCCGTATTTGGTTAGCTAAATTGTATTTTTATAAAAAGTTTGGCTTGATGAATTAGTTTTTAGTAAATTATCGAGCTCTTATAGCAAAAATGATGTAACCAACAAAAAAAAAATTTTACAGAAGAAGGTTTTTTTAAATATTTTTGCTTCAAGTCTATGGTTTCGCTTGAAATTGCTTTTGCTTTTATTTCATAACAGGACTTCCCAGAGATGTGAGATTTTTAGAGATGATGCATATGATCAAAAATGATCGATTTTCATCAAAAAACAAAAATCTAAAATGTTGTTGGTTACATCATTTTTGTTATTAAGGCTCGTTATAGTTCTTGACATATCAAAATATTCTTTAACATCTAATTGTAAATAAAACAAAAAGTTTACAGAGAATTATCTTAATATTTTTTATTATCATAGAAGGATCTATGACAATGTCTTAAACAAAGTATCGGTCAAATGCTCGCCACGGCTTCGGTGGCATACCTCTATCTGATGGTCCATATTTTTAATGACTCTGAGGCATAAGTACGTGAGGATAAATGTCGTTAACAGTATTTATTAGTTGTAATCAGGACCAAAAAGTCGCATCTAAAGTTCCACATCAATGAACTAGAGGCCTGGCTAAAAAATGGAAAATAAAGGTTAACCCGGCTAAATGTGCTCACTTAAGTTTCACGCTCAGAAGACTAACGTGGCCAACTGTAAAAATAAAAAGCATCATTCATATAGATAGACGCTTGACATGGTCTCGTCATATTAAAGCGAAAATAACGGCTATGCAACTTAAAAAAGCTCAACTACATCGGCTCCTCGGTCGAAACTCAAATTTGTCCTTAGACAACAAAGTTATCTTATACAAGTTTATCATAAAACCAATATGGCATCCAATTATTGGGTAATGCATGCGCATCAAACATCCAGAAGCTACAAAGAAGACAGTCTAGGATATTACGACAAATCGTCTGCGCCCCATGGTATATATGTAATGACATTATCCACAGAGATCTTCAAAGGTCACCAGAGGCTAAAAAGAACTGAGACTTCAATTTCTGTCCACAAGAAGACCGTTATTATCTCGCTATTGCGAATACCGTTTACGCTAACTGCTTGGCCGATCTCATTTTCGATGAAGTAGGCCCGATTAAGCCGCCTGTAAGAACGAACTGGGAGCACAGTTGTTTTCACATTTCCTACAGATCTGGTTAGCGGAAATTTGCACACAATTCTCCCGATTGAAGGGCACGAATGCATTTTGATCTGAACGCCCATTTCTCAGTTGTGTATCTCTCCATGGTTGAATTTGCAAAAATTGAAACAAAGAAATGTCAAAACCCAGTTAACATGGTGCATTATGGTTGGACAACCCTCAATGATTTTGGTTTTTATAAGCTTAAGTTGAAATTTTAATTTTGAAATTTTATATTGTTAAAAATTTCTTGTTTCCTTATTTATTGTTTGTTATATTATATTTATATATTACAACGCTACTTCGTTAGCGTCTCCTGTTTTTTTCGTGGACATATCTGTACGCCAAAGTTTATTTTTCTAGGCTTTAACTTGCTTAAATTCTAGCATTTAACCCGCCACTTTGTTCCTAGGTTTAAACAAAAAAGTTCCAAGATTTTTCAACTAAGTTCAATATTATAGAAAATTCAAAAAGGACCACTCGTAGAACACAAAAGCAAATGAAAGAAAGTTAATTTCCCGTATTATCCTTTTTGATACTTTTGATACCCCATTTATGTATCACAGTAACTTTATAATTTTATATTATATAGATAGATGGAGAAAAATATTTTGAAAAAAGTAACAAAATTAAGAAAGATTTTCACACCTTAAACGTTCGAACTTCGAAAAAGTACCAAATCTGGTTTTGTATTTTTTAGAAAAGCTACGAATGTGATATAATTTTCATTTACCCATTTACATCCCAAATAGGCCGTACCTCAAAAAAGTACCAGACACCTGTCCGCTTTTTTATTAAATTAAATTTGTTTGTATCTCTTTTAGTTTAGGCGGTATAAGTTATATGCGATGAAAGATAAGTATATTGCTATGCGCCGGATAGATTCAAGACACAATCTACATGCCTACTATAACCCTAGACTGTGCAAAATAAAACTAATAAATAGGTATAAGTCATCAGAGCCAAATTTATAAACCAATAACTACAGCTCTGGACTCGTAAGAATGGGCATCCGAGCCGAGTAATTTACCAAACATTGAAGTCAAATTTGACGCAAAATAAAATTTGGACTTGCGATATGAAACGACGTACTTAATTCCGGGAACGAAAACACTTCATTCAATAGTTTCTTCTAACGCTGGTACATTTATTGCTAAAAAGTTGTCTTTATCAACAAATTAAAATGTTTTTAAAAATGTAACAAAATACTTAAATAAAATAAAAAAAAAAGTAAAAATTATTATTTTTTAATAAACGTTATGTGCCCAAGGGAACACTTCCACTCGGAGACCAATGCGGTCCATTGTGAATTCCTTTAATGAAAAAAGAAAAAAAGGTAGAGAAAGGGGAAAGTAAAGAAAAGAAGAGGTGGATAGAATTAAGAAAGTTAGTAGGTACCACGTAGAACTAACACCCTCTCTACAGTCCACTCAACAGAAATAACCGCACTATTTCCCTGACAAACCCCAGTATATCAGCCGGATTACATCCAGCGATGAACCCAGTTCGTCGTGAAATCTATCTCCTAGTCATTCCTGTCTGAGAAACTGCATCCTAGGACAGTGTCACAGTACATGCTCGATCGTCTCCAGCTACTCAGAATCATCGCATAATCTGCAGAAGTCCGGTATGGTATTATTCCATTTTCCCGTAAAAGCTTTAATAGGACAATGACCCGCCAAGAACCCTATAAGTGTTCTAAGATCACTCCTATCCGATCCCAGGCGCCTCCGCGTCCAATCTGGGCCATAGTGCCCCATACACCCTGCAATCCGTTCTGTCCCTCCAGGATCGATTTACGTCATCACGGAATTTTTCCCGTATCACCCCATAGTTGTAACAAAGGGGGAACCGAGTCCAGATTCGAACCCCCTCTTGCTAGTTCGTCCGCCACCACATTTCCATCAACCATGCAGTGTCCATGTACCCAACACAGCCTTACATTGAATGCCTCCATGAGTTCCCTTAGAGCATTTCTACACCGAGCGATCAGGCACAACTGCACCGTATAACTTGTCAATGACCTAAGCGCCGGATTTGTTTCGACGTAAATTATCACCACAGATCCCCCCACAAAGTATCACTTTCGTCGTCCTCCAGATCGCTAGGATCTCAGCCTTGAAGACACTGCACTCATCCGGGAGTAAGAAGACCTTTTCACTTCGGTGTCCCCGATATATACCCAGGCACCAGTGCCAGTTTCCATCTTGGATCCATCCGTAAATACTGCGGATGAATACATACGAATTTAATCTAAATACCAACATATTAAGATAATTATACACTCAAAAAATTATGTAGTTAAATTCAAACGAAAATTCATTTGAAACAACTTAAAATTCATTTAAAAAACGGATCATTTACATTTCATTTAAAACAAATGATTTTTACATTCATTTTTAATTTGTTTATTTATTAAACAGCATATTCCGTAAAATTGAATAGTTTTTACTTTAAAAAAATATATTTTAACCGAAAATAATCAAACTACATAACAAAATAAATACGGAAAAACATTATTTTTTGGTAGTTTGTTTTTTGAATAACAAACACAAATGTTGAAAAATAAAATTATTCGTAAAATAACTATATTTTTATTAAATTTTAACAGTACGGAAAACGAATTTAATAACCCACAATCAGTTACTGTAATAATTTTATAAGTGTATGGTTTACAGACACAAAGAGGGAGTTTACACGGTGTCTTTCCAGACGTGTCAGCCTGATAAAAAAAATTAGTTAAAGTTTTTCTACTCAAGTACAAACATTTGGTAGATAGCAATATCGATACTATCGATAGTGAAATCCAAACTCTCGATAAATATCGATAGTGGAAAATATCGATAGTATCCCAGCACTACTTTAATGACAACCTGCTTTGTCTTACAATGTTCGACTAAAAATTAAATATAGATGGCGAAATTGGAGAAACACGTTGGGTATACAGATATTTATTTAAAACAGAAAAGCCAGAATTTATTTATTTATTTATTTATTTAATTTCAAAAGATTTTGTTATTCGTGCTTAATTCCCAGTTTTTATTATTGATAAAAACACTTGAAATTTATTGTTGATGGGATAAGCTATTCCTATGCGCATTTCACTGGTTGCTTAGGCCAAATCATCAGGAAACTTCATCCATAAAGATTTTAGAAAAACTAAAGATATTAAACCAAATAAAACTGTTAAACGTATAAGAATTATAGCAACAGTTCTACTTGTAATAATATTACAAAGTTTAAACAAAACACATCAACAATAAACAGTGGGTTTATCTCATCTTACATTCCCCACTACAATTAGTTCAAATTCTCTCAACATTAATTGTAGTTGTAAGAAGGTTAAGAAAAAAAAAATAAAAACAACAACAACTTACAAAAGATGTTGTCAATTAAGTGTTTTTTTAGGCCGTGCACTTGCCTGTTTATTATCAAAAAGTAATTTCAATTTTTGGGAATACAAAATTTTAATTTCAGAAGATTTTGTTATTCGTGCTAAATTTCAAGTGTTTTTATCAATAATAAAAACTGGGAATTAAGCACGAGTAACAAAATCTTTTGAAATTAAAATTATGAAAATACAATTAATTGAGAAAAGAAAAAGGAATGACAAATAAAATTACTATAAGTTTTTTACTATAAGTTTTGTGCACAAATAAATATATGTTAACAAATAAGTAAATGTTGTAATGCAGCTTACTTTCCCAGCTGAGGTATAACTCAGTCTGTCCAGGGTAGGGATGGGCAAGTTGAAAAAATATATCGATATATATCGAATCGATATTTTTTTAGAGTATCGATATTTATCATTTCAAAAATATCGATATATCGATATTTCGAACGTATTTTGCTGAAACTATTAACAAATTAAAAAATTCAGTATACCTTTGTACAAACATATGTATGAACAAATTAATTATATGTAATTACATTGTTAGTTTTTATTGTTTCATTTTATTTAAAAAAATTAATAAAAACAAAAAAATTTAATCAAAACAAAAAATTCAATTATAAAAAAACAAAAGGGAAGAATACAAAAAAACCATAAGAAAAAAAAAATAAATTACGAAAAATTTAAATGGAAGTAAATAAGTCATGGAAGTACCAACATTTCTTAAAATTTGAATTGCACCCCAAAAGAACCAACTGGTTTTGTCAAACCAGTAATCATCAGATATGGACATCAGGAGCACTCTCTATTTTTTGTGCATTCCAGACAATCTGCTTCTTGTATCCGGCACTGCTTCTTATAAATGCCAATTATTTTAGATTTTCATATTTGTTTAAAAAAACATATGATGCATGCAATGATTCCAATTCTTAAAAACATATTGTTTGAAAAACGGCTAAAATTTTGAGTTCTTAATGAAGACTGACTTTAAAAAATATCGAATTCGATAGTCGTATTTCAATATCGATACATCGATATATCGGTATTTAAAATATCGGCGATATATATCGATTATATTTTTTTTAAATATCGATATTTTGATATATCGATATTTTTTGCCCATTCCTAGTCCAGGGTCAATTCAAAGGTCTGCTTCCTTTGAAATGAAACACGTGATGTTCTCGTGTATGTTCGCTTACAATAATTTAACAAAGCTTTATTTACGAAATCTTAATCTACGCTAAATACTTAGAACTACGACGGCTTTCGGCTGCTTCGGCGCGGCTGTAGACGGGAACGGGTGCTGAGACAGCGTAATTTCGTGTACGTACGGCTGATGACGTTAGGCAACGGCTAGATGTTGTTGGCATTAGGCACGTGCGGTGGCGATCCGTGGGGTAGCGTCAAGTTACTGAGGATTCGATCTGGCAGAAAAGATGATAATAAACGGGTTTCGGTTATAGTTTGTTAGTATCTTCTTCTACGATCGAAACTATGCCGAATTCAGAATATGAGAATTCAGGAGCCTTGGCGTTCGGCTAACTACTTCGGACACCACGAGAATTCGGAGGCCGTGGCGTTCGGCTAACTACTTCGTAAATACTTCGGACACCAAGAGAATTCGGAAGCCTTGGCGTTCGGCTAACTACTTCGGACACTAGAAGAATTCGGAAGCTCTAGTGTTCGGCTAGATACGTAAAACTACTAACTACCGAGAGTAAATACTGTGGTTTAAGCTGAAGGTCCACACCATGCGTTCATGCGTAGATGCGTATGATACTTTCTATGCATTTTATGCGTTTCTAAATTCAAGTTACATGCCATGCGTTTTATGCGCCAAATTTGTTTTTTTTTTATCAGCTGTTGTGCTAATATGTTTATCAATTAAAAGCAATTTTGCCAAAAATGGAAAGTGTAATTGATATTTTAATAGAATTTATTTAAAAGAATTCATAGGAAAGTAAGCTTTTATTATAAAAATATTCGTGATTTTTCACGGTATTAATAAGTTTCCAGTTCATGGCATTTGTTCAAAAAAAAAAAAAATATAATAAACACAACAAAGATGACACTCAGAACATAAAAGTAATCGATAACTAGAATGGCAAATTTTGTTCGTGGTAAAATTGTGCTTAAAATTAATTTTAATGTATTTTATTCTTTAAAGTTTATACAATCTTAATAACGAAAGCTTTTCTCTTATTAAAAACCTTTTTTAATGCAAAAAAATAGTAAAAAGTAATCCACCACACAAACATATTTATCGATAACATTGAAAATAAAATATGATTTGTCATCCATGGCCATCAATAACAGCTGACTTTTATACACCACACATGCGACGGATACAAAAGTAGAAAGTAAACCTACTTTGATGCGTTCATACGTCTATGCTTTCTATGCATTTTGGTGTGTAACTTGTCATATGCAATTACACTGATTCAACTTTTTTGTCAAATGCATAAAAAGGATTGACGCATAAACGCATGGTGTGGACCTTCAGCTTAAAGGCAATATCTACTCTCCCTGTTTTGAACAAACTTCGACTACGTATTAAAAAATAAATTTCAATATTATTTATTAAGCTTGAGGTTTTTCTTTTTTTTATAAAAAATTAGATAACATTTATTTTATAAAAATTCCAATATTTCGATACAGCAATGTGTATCATCGTCAGGGAAATAATTAAACAATAAAAATAACAAAATAATGAAAAAATAATAACAATTGTCACAATAGAAAAAATTATTTACAATTAGAAAAATTTTTATACAAATAATCTATTACATTCTTTTTTTCAATTTTTCAATTTCCTGTTTTGTTTTTATACACTAAATGTCTATAATTTTGTGCTACATTTTCCGTGTCTGATTTAAAATTAATTCTTAACAATTCTGGTACTTTAATGATTTGCAACATTTCTAGCATTAAACGTCGTTTATAAAATAAACTAAATGAGACTTCTACAGTTAAAAAGTAATTTATATAAACAGTAAGGGTATTCACAGTAGTAGGAAAAATAGTAAGGGTATTCAAGGTGTGGGGTTACTTATATTTTATGATGTTAGTATTAAAATATTAGGATTATGTATATATGTAGGCTAGATTTGTAACGTCACGTTACAATGTTAATAATAAGGCTATTCTAACCGAAGTACTCAAATATGGCAGATTTAAAATGTCTTGCATTGCTTATGATTGGGATTCGATGGGGTAGTTGGCTCCAGAGACGAATCGAGTTAATAAAGAAGTGTTGATTAGAAATTGATTTGTTATACCTAATACTGTTAATCATGTAACCTCTGTTCGATCTAGAGAACATGATTCTTTCATATAGGTAGGAAGGCTGTTGACTATATATAATCTTATGCAAAAACAATAGAGTTCGGCAAGTCAATAAGTTATCAAATGTTATGCTACATATCTGTTTCGCAAATTGTGAGATGCTATGGTCCCTTTTTATTCCAAATACATATCTAGCAATATTATTGTATGTTAAGTTGAGCCTTCGCCTACTAACCGAATCGCAACTTGAAAAAAGCTCGCATCCATACATGAGTGTTGGCAATAAGTACGTTTTAGCTAATAACATTCGGATGTGAATCGGTGTATAATATTGTGACATCCATAAGTTCCTTAGAATAGAAGAGGTTTTTCCACAGCTTATTTTCACATGGTCTGACCAATTAAGTTGATTGCTAAAAACAACACCAAGATTTTTTGTAGTATCAACATAATTAATTGTCATATAATTAATCTTTATTGGTGGTAGACACGTGTTTATATATTTTAATGGTCCAATAGCAAGAGCAACTGATTTTTTTGCCCAAAGATAAATATGTTTGAGATCTTCGTTTATAAGTTGAATGCAATTTGCGGCGTCTGATATTTTACAGCTTATATAGAGTTGCACGTCGTCAGCATACATTTGAATTTTACAATGTTTCACTTGCAAAGGCAGATCATTAGCGTATATAGAATACAATAGTGGTCCAAGTATTGAACCCTGTGGCACACCTCTAAGCATTAGGCAACGATCAGAGACATTTGTTTCATGGAATACGCTTTGACATCTGGAACTTAGATATGACGTTAACAGTTTCAATGCTGTTGAGGAGAAATTGCACATGTGCTTTAATTTAAGACAGAGAATGGAATGATGCACTGTATCAAAGGCTTTGGAGTGATCAAGCAGTATTAGGAATGACATCGTTTGGCGCTTATCAATTTGGCATCTTATTTCCTCAGTGACATCAATGAGAGCAGTAGTACAGCTGTGTTTGGGTCTAAATCCAGATTGCCTGTCATTTTATATGGAGTTTGTATAAAGGTAGTGGCTTATTTGCGAGTGTAATAATTTCCCACAGACTTTTGACAAATAAGGCAAAATTGAAATTGGTCGGTAGCTCTTATCAGATTTCAGGATCGGAATAATTTTAGCATGCTTCCATTCAGACGGGAACGTACACGTTGTGATGATCGTGTTAAAATATGAGCAAAAAAAAATTATGTTTATTTGTTGCTAAAGCTCTTGTAGTCCAGTGTTGTTAAATGTGATGATTTTACGTCATTTTGACGATTTTTTTGCGAAAATACAGTATTATGACGATTGACGATTTTTTAACTAAAAGCAATAGTGTTATGACGATTTTCTGGCATCAATAAAATACTGACAAGAAATATTTACAATTATGTATAATAGGAACAGTCCAAAACGGAAAAATCTATTTTTCAAAATACAAAAATTTTTTGAAATTAAACAAAAAAAATTCTTCCCCCATCTTTATTAGAACCATTAGTAATTCAAATTCTACAATTATATAAATGCCATCGATACTGCAAAAACTATACACTAGAGCCCCGCTTTTCGTCCTATTTGGCCCGCATTTTAAAAATTGGTTAAATCCGCTTTGCGTTTTTTTATTTCGATTTCTAGATACGATTGTATTTTTCGATGCAGCCATAATCACATGTGAAGAATTTTTCTATTTGCGTGTAAAAAGCGAAGTATAGTTGCGCGTTAGGAACTAAGAAGTTAGTTCTTAATAAGAACTTGTGTAGAAAAACGAGCGCAAACAGAAGACAATGCATTAGTTTGGAGCTAAAATTGGACGTAATAAAACGTTTCAAGTCGGGTAAAAAGACACTTGCTGAAATAAATAGAATTAAACTTAACCACATCACTTTCTTCATCATAAATAGAATTTCTTGCTAAAAATTTATTTTTTTGAAGCAATCAATTCAATAAATTGTCTCTTATTTGTAAAATTTAAATATTTGACAATTTGTTGATGATTTTGTTAAATGTTCGGGACGATTTCGACGAATTTTGTTAAAACTTTTGACGATTTTTGAAGAAAAAAGCCTAAAAACCCTGTTGTAGTCATCTATAAAAAATTAAAAACTTAACCTGTATCAAAATATTGTACCTCAAAAAGGGAAAAAACTTAAAAAATGCTGCAAAAAGGGTATTTTTACTAATTTTTACTCCTAATGGTGAAATATGCAAAAATATGCACTAACAAATCGATGACAAAATTCCTAAAAAGCTCTAAAGCGGATAAATATATTTTTTCTGTCTTTATTGATCGCACAAGGAAAAACATGCAGTTGCATATTTTTGGTTTTCCTGGTTATGAGTATTTATTTCAACATTGCTTTCTTATAACGCGATTTTTTTCATGTTCGATATCTCTGTAACCATAAGCCAAAAATCTGAAAATTTGCTGTTGAGAAGGAACATCAACACAGTAAAAAAAATAAAGGAAATCAAAAAATATTTTTCTCCAAACTGTCCAAATTGAGTTGGGTTCCCCCATATTAATTAATTCAAATAAAGTTAAATTCAAAGTTAAAATGTATAGACCCCGCCCCCCTTATTAAGAATGACAACAAATGAAACATTCTGACGAACGAATGTTGCGCTTGCTTTCTAATAACAGGTTGACATGTACAGGCATGTTCTGAAAATCACTTTTTCGTAAAGCGATTTGAAATCACTAAAAAGGTGTTCTGCACACAAAATTTTTTGAAATCTCGTGATTTAAAACCGGTTAGTTTACAGCATGACGATTTCAAATCCCTTGAAGTTTTTTTACGCATTTTTTTTTTTGCATAAAAATTAATTAGTTTACACGGGAGAACCTTAAAATTTACTAATTTAGAAAGCCGCTGTAGTGTTTGCAGCCGCTGTTTTTATTTTGTTTGCATTTTTCGTGATTTAATTTTTAGTAGTCAGCTGATAAAAGTGGTTCATCAAACAGACCTTTGTGGTTTCCAGAGCAAAAAATTCTTGAAGTAGTGTAGCATATGACTAATTTCTTCAATTAAATTAAATATTAAAAATTTAAATTAAATTAATTTGTTAAAAAACTAAAAAGTAAACAATAATTATAAAGTTTGATTGATTAAACTTTAATATACGATGGTAAAAATAAATGAAAATGGCAACCAAATGTACTAAATGAATGGCAACATTTTAAAAAGAAGCGCACAATTGTCTTCAAGCGGTTTAGAACAATGATAATCACGACTAAAAATTCAAAATCTCGTGATTTTCAGAACACCAAAATTCTAAAAATGACTTTCAGTTATTTTTTTTAATTCATTGATATTAATCCATTAATTCCTTAAAGATCTGTAAAAATTTTAAACATTTGAATTATTTTACAACAAATGTATTCATGCTACAATTACAAATTGAAATATTAATGGAATTCGAAAAACAATTAAAATAATCGAATAAATTATCATCTAGGTAAACGGATGAATGAATGCAAGCCTTCAAAAGAATAAAATCTATATATGTGACAGTTTCAGTTAAAAGGGACCTATGGATGAAAAAATGGCGATTCTTAAAATATAAAATACGCTCTTTCTAATCGAGCAAACCGCAGTTGTCTAACTTCATTAGTATTGTCATAAGTATGATAATGCTGTTTCATTTTCTAATAATAATTTATTACCGCAATCGTCTGAAAATCAAACTCCAATGGATACAACATTAAAAACCAAAATTGTTCGTAACCCACTGCGAGCTGTTCCACCAAAAAGATCAATTTTCATTGCTCGTCTGGCAAGTTCCACTACTTCAGATGATATAGATTATTATATTAAATCTAAAGTTGGATATAATTCTGATGTTTTAATTCATAAATTTAAATACTCTCAGCCAAGGTCTATTACATCTTTTAAATTAACTGTTTCTGCTGATATTTTCAATCAAGTTCTGGATAAAAACTTCTGGCCTGAAAACACATTAGTTCGCGAGTACATCAATAAGGATAGATTCAATGTTAATAATTTTGGTGTTCTCCCTCAACTTGAACAGAATAATCCAAAAAACTAAGTTAAGCTACTGTTGATTCATTATCTGTTTTTTTATCAAAATGTTCGTGGTTTACGATCAAAGCTGTCCAATTTGTATATGCAAAGCTTCAACTTTAATTATGACGTATTAGTTTTTACTGAAACTTGGCTCAATGATAACTTTCTAAATACTGAAATCCTATGTGACAACATTTTCCGTAGAGATCGGGCTACTTATGGAGGAGGTGTTGTTATTGCAGTCTCTAGGAGTTTTCCTTTTGAACGTTTGGTGGTTGACATATCGCTTGATATAGAATTTATATCTGTTATTGTTAAATTTAAATACAAAAAATAATACTAACGTGTTCATATATTCCTCCATCATCCCCGCAGTCTTTATATATCCATCATGGTGAAGCTATTAGGTGTGCTTCTCTCTCTGCTAATAACCATGACTCTATTATAATTATGGGTGACTTTAATATGCCTTCAATATCCTGGAAATATTCGCTTGATGATAAATACTTCGTCCAAACGAAATTAAGTGCAAATTACATGGACTTTTTTAATATTTTATATGATGTGACCCTTTTCCAAATAAATGGAATACTAAACGATTTTGCTAAAATTCTAGATTTAGTTTTTGTAAATGATATAGATGACTGTTATATTAAACGATCCAACCATATTACTCTTCCGGAAGATCGATATGATTCTGCTTTTGAAGTTATTGTATCCATTCCTTCGGATTGTGCTGTATCATTGAATGTTAGTACTGAAAAAGTATTTTCTTTCGAACGAGCTAACTACTACATGTTAAATGATCCTATAAGAAATACTGACTGGAGTAACATCTTGGCATATTCTTCAAACTCAAGTGATTCCATGTGTCGTATATTTGATGTGTTTTAAAACAAGCTGTGTTCTTTTATGGATGTGTGTATTCCAAAATGCACATCTAAAGTATTACTGGGACCGCCTTGAAATAACGTGCAGCTTTCTCGAGCATAGAAAAGGAAAAATAAATATTATAAAGTATTCAAGCGATCTGGATCATCTGTAGACTATCTTAGATATTCCGTCAGCAGGGCTGAATATGCTAGTCTAAACAAAAGTTGTTATAATCGTTATTTAAATAAAATCAAATTTAATTTAAAACGTGATCCCAAGTCGTTCTATAAATTTATAAACTCAAAAAAAAAACCGTTGGTTAACGTACTTCAATGACTTATGGACAAATTGAATCTAGTAATGATACAGTTATAAGTAACATGTTTGCAGATTTTTTCTCAAACACCTACTCGAATTCAACATATGATAACTCAGTCAATTATCCATTTCCCCTGGTGGAAAACAATACAATATCACTATTGCTTCTTGATGTGTATACGATTGCAAATAATCTAAAAAAACTGAAGTTCTCCTACAGTTATGGCCCGGATAAAATTCCTAGCTGTGTTTTAATAAAGTGTGCAGATTCCTTAGCAATCCATCTGACAACTTTATTCAACGCATCTATTAAATATGCTTATCTGCCTACATTGTGGAAAGAGTCGTATATTGTTCCTTTGTTTAAGTCGGGTAATAAGTCTCTTATTGAAAATTACAGGGGAATTGCAAAACTGAGTGCTATACCTAAGCTTTTTGAGAAAATTATTTCAGAACATTTGAGTTATCAAGTTGCAAATATAATATCTCCTTATCAGCATGGATTTCGTAAAGTTCTACGATTACAAATCTCTTACAATTCACTATCGCTGTTAACCGCGGATTTCTTCAAAAAAATCAAACACTGATTTTAGCAAAGCATTCGATATAGTAAATCATTTGCTTCTTGTAAAGAAACTACAATTAAGTGGTTTTACGAAGCATTGCATAAAATGGATATACTCATATTTATCAGATAGGACGCAAACCGTTTGCTTTAAAAGCAGTTATTCTAAAAATATTAATGTTCTTTCTGGAGTACCTCAAGGAAGCCACCTTGGGCCGCTGCTTTTCTCATTGTTTATTAATGACTTGCCTAATGTAATAAAATGCTCGAATATTTTAATGTATGCTGATGATGTCAAAGTTTATTTAACCTATAACAAACTTTTAGACCACCATCGACTTCAAAAGGACTTAAACTCATTTTATGAATGGTGCAACATCAACTTAATGAGCTGAATTTAAAGAAATGTAAAACAATGCGCTTTGTAAGAAATAACCCGATTGTTGCTGATTTTTTTCTGGGTGATTATAAAGTGGAATTAGTTGACAGCTTCCAAGATCTTGGTATATTATTTGATTCTAAATTGAGTTTTACTCCGCATATAACAGCTATAATAAATAGAGCAAGGGGGTAAAGATTTTAATGATCCGTATATTGGTAAAACATTATTCATGGCACTAGTTCGACCTATTCTTGAATATGGATCGATAATATGGGACCCTATTAACGAAATTCATTCCAATGCCATTGAGTCGGTTCAAAAACGATTTCTGTTGTTTTGTCTTCGTGGATTACGTTTTAACTTCCTAAACTTGCCTTCATATGCTGCTCGACTTGCTCGTATTAAACTTCCTACATTAAAATGTCGTAGAACTATGCTCCATGTGTCATTTTTATT
The DNA here is from genome assembly GCA_949318255.1 of Pollenia labialis. Taxonomy (NCBI): domain Eukaryota; kingdom Metazoa; phylum Arthropoda; class Insecta; order Diptera; family Polleniidae; genus Pollenia; species Pollenia labialis. The sequence continues at coordinate 149,391,527 of OX439140.1, read as the reverse complement.
CAATGTTATTAATGGTGACATCTGGTGTGTATATTTGATTAATGATATTTCTCTCAACATTCCTCAACGTCCATCCCGGAATTACATACCTTTATCAGTTGCATTTGTTAGAGCTAATTATGCTAATGCTGACCCTCTCAGGAGAATGAGCAATGCATTTAACAACTTACATATATAGATTTGTCGACTTTTCATCAAATCCTAATTTTATTGTTAATTATGTATAATATTTTTATGTGTATCATATTGTAATCAATTATTTTTTAAATTGTCTGTAAGGAATAAAATTCCATAGACATATACATATATTAATAAATAAATAAATAAATAAATAAGTAAGCTTTAAAATGCACCTTTCATAAGAAAAAAAGAAAACTTGTTAACTTAAAATTCATTTTTCTCCAAAACTCATTTTTTGCCCATAGGTCCTTTTTAACTGAAACTGTATATGGAATTCGTTCGCTGAAAAATGAAATACGGTATAAATTTGTTTAATTAACCATTCTGTAGAAGCATTAATCATCGTCAAATAATTTCTGGTCCTTCCTTCTAAGAATACAACAAAGACGTAAGTAGTAGGAACGTCACGTAGTAAGTTTATAAAAATTCCTTTAACTTTTTTTTAATATTAAATTTTAAACCACAAAAATCTTTTGATTTCATATTAATTTAAAATTTGTTTTATGACAATACGGTGTCAAACGGCGTGTAAAATAGAATATGATTTAAGGCGACGTATGAAGTAGAAAATATTTAACGTTTGTAAAAATATACACATTTCAATTTGACAACTTGTACGCTTCTTACGCTACGGTGCAATTGATTTAACGGTGTCCATCAGTTCATGTGTCCGTTGAAATGGCGTTTTCGAACACCCCAGATACGATCGGGACTAGGTTGCGACATATTTATGCCATCCCAGTTACTAATATTCCGAGTACTCAGAATTGTAAGCCAAATAGTAACACAGAGTTTGCTTTCGGTTACTACATATTGTACAATGTACATGATACAGTACTACAGGTAGACCAATTTTATTTGAAATTTTCGTTAAAATAAAAACAGTTCAATTTTTTATTTTGAAAACATTCATTTATTTGTCAAACAATAAAATTTCATTAAAAAAATTTTAAAAATTAATCTTTTGCAAACAATTACTTATAAAGTAAACATAAAAGATATATAAAGTAATTAAACGCACACGCATCAAACTGGCTTAACATTTTTATAAAAATCAAAAGTATTTTGATTTTCGTCAAACTCACGCGTGAGTCTTTTATTTCTAGCGAAACGAATTTTAAGTCCTGGAGGATTGCGCAAGAATTTTCATCGGCTCCTTGACAAGAATATTTTTTTTCGTACAATTACGATGGCGTGAATGACAAAAAAGCCTTTAAAGAATATAAGTCTTTGAATGCTGCAATTTTCGGTAAGTAACAGTAAATGTATTTTAAAAAATGTACTTCAGTTTCAGTTTCATCTTCTTTCTTTTGTCTTTTTTACTTTGCATAGAAGCAGTTAAAAATGATGGCTACACGCATACCGAATACGTCAAAGATATTCGTGAATCTATTAAGACACTCAAGAACAGGATTCACAAGAGGAAATATGACGAAAATAAGAAAAGTGAGAAAAAGATTAAAGCAGAATGTGTTAACACCATTTAAGTTTTTCTTTATTATTTATTTATTAAATTTTTAATTTTTTTTTATTAAAGGTTTTAATGGCAAAAGTTGCACTGTTGCGAAAAAGTAAAATTGCAAAACCATAACAACAACCACATAGAAAATTATTTCTCAAAAATTGTCCATAGAGTTTTCGCAAAAGTACAATTGACGTGAATACCTTTATTGTACAAGTTTTTTTAAATCTGTTCAGTTTATGCAAAATAATTTGTTTTTTTTTCTTTGTTACCAGTGATTTATGTTTTTTAATCTATAATGAAATTATTTTAGTATTATTATAAATAATTATAAAAAAATATAAATAATTAAAAATTAAAAAAAATAAACAATAAAATACAAAAATTTTTTTTTATTTTTCTAAAATTTTCGGTAGGGTGTGTTGTTGCAAAATTCCATATACTTTGTATATGAACAAGTATATTATGTTAATTACAGTACCGTATACTAAGTATATGAGAAAGTATTTTAGTTTGATAACATAACGATAATACAAAATACATTAAATTGTATGAAAGACGAATACTTTCTCGTTCACTTTGTGGGTTGCTGGTAATCAATGAAAAAGCGGCCATGTCTATATAAAAGTAAACCTTAAACGTATATAGAGTTCCGAGTACCCCGTACACACAAAGTATGCCACACGTATTTAAGTACGTGTAACACACGTTCGTTATTGGGATATATAGTCCAGTACTGTTTGCTATTGAGATTTTTTTTATCAGTCTACAAATGACCGTGATATGAGCAAAAACCATCGTCTGCATCTTATTTTACCCATAAATCCCTTGTTGTGTTGTATTTCTGGTGAACGGCAAGAGCCAACGTTTCCAAATTAGGTACAAGCATCTTGGTTATTTATGTATATCTAAAGAACAGTAAGTATAAAATTGTCCATTTTTGGTACTCGTAGCTCTCTAAAATAGGCAGGATTGGAGTTGTGGGCACGGCATCGCTCATACAAAAATAGTATAGACTTTAGTTTCTCTAAAGAATGGCAAGAGCCAACATTTCCAAATAAGGTACAAGCATCTTGATTATCAATAAACAACATCCGAAAAAATGTGGATGGGAGATATGAGTACGGCATAAAATACATTTAATTACCCAGGTCAATAAATAACCAAAATAACCATATACGGACAAAAAATAGCCATAAAGGACCAAAAAAAAAAGACCCGTGTCTCCCAGTTTTGCCTTTTGTTTAATGGGTCCTTAAATATTTGGGGCCTCGTTGTCATTTTTGCAAAAAAGTGATAATTTTCTCAGGCTCATATCTTGCAAACCGTTCGGAATTTTGATTTCTACTTTGAGACTGCTCTTGACATAGAGAACAAAAGTTATGAACACACAAAATCTAAAAAAAAAAAATTCATCTTTCAGATCAAAATCGCAAAAACTTAAAAAAAGTCGATTTTTTTTACTTTTTACCCCCTTGTTTAGGTCCAACGGTAGCAAACCGTACAAAATTTAAATAAACAATCAACTACAAAAATGTACCTAAGATCTCAGTAAACAACTTTTTAGAGCATATGAACTTCCGAGGAATTATTCTAAATACCGTTTTGGTAGCCGCAAAAGTGAAAAATTTCCCGAAAATTTTTTAATTTCATTGGTTTTTTCATTACTTCAACATTACTAACTACACTAAATTGCTATTGGTGCTACCTAAACGGTCTTACGAAACATTCCTAGGAAGTTTATATGCTATAAAAGTTGTTTATTGAGATCTAAGGTACATTTTTGTAGTTGATTGTTTCCCTGAATTTTGAACGGTTGGCTACCATTGGACCTAAACAAGGGGGAAAAGGTAAACAAATTCGAACTTTTTAAAGTTTTTTGCGATTTTGATCTGGAAGATGAATTTTTTTAGATTCTACATGTTCACAACTTTTATTTTCTATGGCAAGAGCTGTCTCAAAGTGTAAATCAAAATTCCGAACGGTTTGCAAGAAATAAGCCTGAGAAAATTATCACTTTTTTGCAAAAATGGCACCGAGGCCAAAAATCTTTAAGCGCCCATAAAAAATGTGCATGACTTTGGGCAAAACTGGGAGACACGGGTCTTTTTTTTTGATCTTTTATGGTTATTTTTCCATGACTTAAAAAATTACACACCGTGTTATATCTGAAGAACGGTAATTGTAAAACTTTCGGTTTTTATCGCACCAGGGTGAAGGTTATAAAAGATCCGGCATAGCCGAATAAAACACGCCTTCTTGTTTTTTTTAATAAAATCAAATACCTTTAGTGGCTTTCCATATAAAACTTTTTTAAGTGTACTAAAGACAGCAGTAAAACTCAAATTGGTTTTTGTTTTCAATATAATTTTCTTAAAATTAAAATTATGAAATTATTATAAAAATTATCGTACTTCAATTACAAAAACAGGCAGATAAAAAGATTTTTATTTTTATTTTTAAAAAATATTGAATATTATCAACTTTTAAACATTGAAAGGAACTAAAAAATCCATTGGAATAAGCTCATCTAGCAATTAATGATTTTGGAAGTAAATCATTTAGAATATTTATTTCTACAGGAATTAAAATTTTGCTACATTTAACTCCATTTTGCAAAAAGAATTAAAGAATTCATTCTTTCGAATCTGTGGATGACAGAATGGATGGACGGCTTAAATGTAAAAAAATAATGAAAAGATTATGAATGTATTAACAATATAAATGTAAAACTGGTAGGTATGGAAATTAAAAATGATTTTACAATATAAATACATCAGTGTGGTGTAGTCATTCCCTGCAAATAATAGGACCAGTCCAAACACGCGTGTAAAGAGTACCCTACAAGGGACTAGGACTAGTCTAAAAGTAACCCAAACGTATGGAAAAAATATGGTCTATAGTATACCATGGAGTAGTTTTAAAACAACTCCTTTGTAGTCCAAAGCTGGGTTATATGGTCCTTCCCTAGGACATCGTTATGTTAAATATACCACGTTTTTTCCATACGTATGGGTTACTTTTGGACTAGTCCTAGTCCCTTGTAGGGTACTCTTTACACGCGTGCTTGGACTAGTCCCATCCCAGCGGTAAAAAGAATGACTTATTAGTCCTTATAGAAGGCCTTATTTAGCAGACACAAGCTCTCCACTTCGCATTCCATACTCATATATTTTTTATACAGGTTGTCATTGGGAGCATGCCCTTCCACACTCCCTTCTTCTTACAGGAATTATAAAAGGCTTTCAAAAGAAGCTCTTTTGTTAGCCCTTCTGATGCATGTCTTTAAGAACGCCTTTTAATACAGGACTGTTAAAAGGCATTACAAAGGTGAACTAAAAAAGACTCTATGAATACATACAAAATAAGTACATATTGAATACCTACAAAAAAGGGTTTTTTAAAAAGGACTTCTGAAAATTTTAGTTTTACATTCATAGACGTTTAGTATATGTATGTACATATGTACATACATACATACAATTTAATGGTATGAATGCAAAATAGGAATTAAGAGGAAAGAACTACCGATGGGAAAAGCTACCACATCTTTTAATTAATATTTTTCTTCTATTTTCCATTGAAAATGCCCTAGTTGGATTAAATTTATGTATGTTTTAAATGAATTTTTCAAAAGTTCACAGAAAAATTATTTTTAAAATTTATAATAAAAAATTCCAAGATTCCTTTATATAAAACATTTATAATTTGTCAAGTAGATTTTTAAACTGTACTCCAACATTTTTAGAAAAAGGTTTTATATTTATTTCTATGCGTAATCTTATTCTAAAAAATAAGCTTTACAAAGGGAAAATAATTGCAACGTTTAACATTTCTGAAACAATGGATTTAAAAAAAAATACTATTGATTACAAAATGAGCGAATTTTTTAATTTAAGAACTTATTGAAGGAATAAAGAGCGTTTTAAATGTTTCTATAAAAAATTGATTGTTGATTAAAAATTTGAGTGGTCAAAAAAACTAATTGTTCCGTTTGGAAGTAAAAAGCAAATGTTTTTTTTTTTACCAAATAACAACTTTACCCAAAAATATGTTTGATCACAAGACAGGCTTTTATTTTCTATCAAACTCTTTTTTAAGGAGTTATAAGCCATTTTAATTATTTTTGTATTTTCTATATAAAAATACGATTTTTGGTGGTTATTTTATTATACGCTTCTTTTGCGTGATCACAGCCTTTTTTTAGCTGTTTTTTATTTTTTTAAAACTTTTTTAATAGAATTCCAAGCTTTTGCTCTTTATTTTATATGTATAATACTGTTTGCTTTATAAACTTTTCAATAAGTTTGCCTCCATGACTTAAAAAATTTGTTATATTATTCTTTTTTATTGTCAGATAATATTCTTTCACAGCTCTTACGTTAATACAGGGGAAAATTTAAATTTTATCAGTTTCTTCCGCAACGCAACGTCTTGCTTACGTAGAATTTATTTAACTTTTTATACAAAAACTAAGTATGCAAAACGAAACAGGTGCTCCGCAACGTATACGTTTACATAAGACAAACGACGCGTTTAGGGACTACGTGCAAAAAGAAATGTATAAAATTGTTGTTAAAATGTTAGAGACCAAAAAATAAAAAAGATACAAATTGAACAACTTCTTTCCCTTCCCTAAAGCCCTAAAGGGGAACAGAATGTCACTAAAAACAAAAAAAAAGCAAAATCAAAATTGAACAACTTCCTTTCTCCCTTCTTAAAGAAGGGAGCAGCGAATGTGTAATGGATATTTTGGAAGGTCTTTCTAAAAGCAATTTTAACCTTCTAGAAGGCATATTTCTTAAGGCAGGATATCATACGAAGCGAATCTTTTAGAATGGAGTGCAGAGGCATTCAAACAGGCCTTCCACTTTCAGTCCTTTCAAAATTTACCGCTGGGCTTATTTGCGGGGTAAACACAAACACACACACATACGTAATCTATTGATTATTGAATTTATAAAAATTTATATAACTATAATTAGAATTGTGGTTATTTTGTTGAACTATTTATGGTTTTTAGTCTAAATTTTTTAATATTTTAATCAGGCTTAAGTTCATCAAATTTAAATATCGATGGCTGCGATTGTAAGACGGCAAGTCCCTATGAAGAGATCGAGTGGTTGCGATCGAAACATGTCATGGTAACCAGCCGCCTGGGTTCGAATCTCAGGTCAGTCAAGAATGAATGATTATCAATAACATTTTTAATTAATTTTCATGTTGTAAAATTCCTTTCTTTATAAAAATCATTTAATGAAAATTAAATTTGATGAACTTAAGCCTGATTAAAATATTAAAAATTGTATATAACTTTTACAAGCCAGCGGAAAAAATATCAGTACAAAAGCTTTGTAAAAGGTCATTTTTAAGAAAAATTATTTTAATATGAAGAGTCTTCTAAATAAGTCTTAAAGAATGGAGAAACGTGTATTGGATTGTGTGTTTGTTCCCTCAAGACTCCTAAGCTTCAGTCATTTCCCCATGGCCCGGTGCTTCGTATAAGCTATAAATATTTGAAAATGTTCAAGTTGGCGTGCCACCTCCAATATAGCAAAAGTTTTCAAATTTGGAACAAAATATTTTGCCTATCAATACAAAACATCTGTCAGTGAAGTGAAAAAAAGTTCTTCTAGAACTCGTTTGTTGACCTAAAAAGAGAAAACGCTGGCATTTTTCCTACTGGGTAATTATTATTTTTTTATAAAATTATTAATTTTTTTTTTATTTTCATTTGTCTAAACGTATTTGCGGACATGTCATTATTGTTTTTATTATTCAATGGTTGTTAATGTGTGTATTAATTATACGCAACCCCAAAATATTGAAAATTTGCAACTGAAAATACAATAATCGAAATACTTAATTGTTGAATTTCGGATAGTTAAAATAAATTGTTTTTGAATAAACTTGTTTGTTTAAATTTAAATAAAATAAGCAAATTGTTTTGAAGAAAAATCAAAAAAAAAAGCCGAAATTTATTCGAAGTGAAGCAAAAATTAAAAAAATTTATTTTATATACTTAAGTTATGTTCACATTATTGGGGGATTTACAAGGTGTCATAAAGTCATATGTCTTAAAATACCCTTGAGGGCAGCGAACTGACACTGAAGTAGTTCCGTGATAGGTCTTTGGTGGTAGGGACCGGTTCCAGTTCTAACACTTTATATGAATAAGACCTATGACTTTTACATGGGGTTGTCATTGGAGGGGGTCAGTTGACACAATTTGACCAATCACAGACCTATTCTCAATGAACCTGCTTAGTGTCAGTTACTAAAATGTAGTATTATTTAAATACAATGTAGTATTATTTCATTAAAACTAGTCCAATAATTAAATTTAAGTGCCATATTTTAGAAATTACCAATTGTCACATCACCGCTGAAGACTGTTCTGTAATTCATTACTTTTTCTACCTTTTTGTTCTTTGTAAACCAGTTAAGGGATTGGTTCTTCTTTCACTGGTCATGAGTCCTTTCTTTTTGTACTTGTTCTATTTTCACAAATCCCAGGACCAGTCGCTTGGACCAATTGACACAAATTTCCCACAGGGTAATAACATGAAAAATAGGACTGTTGTGAACAACCCCTCATAATTCAGTGTGCTATTTTGAGTTTAAATCAGCTGATTTAAAACAAATATAAAAAATAAATATTTACCTAACATCAAAATATTTTTTAATTCTAATCCATGAATTAATAAATTAAATAAGACCTTACCTGACTATTTTCCATTTTTCAGACGCAAATCACAAATAAATTTTATTTTGTTTGATATTCAAAAAGGCAGAGTCCTAAGTCGATCTAATTTTATGCCGCAAGTGATTTGCTGCAAAAATTGCTAGCCGCAGGGTTAATTCGGATGTTAGCCGGCTACATTTTACCATCAACGGCGACGACTTACAAAAACTACTGCGGCTCGGCTATGCCGTTCAGCGCAGGCCTCTTCGGATGAATTACGACCGCACAATACACAAAGGACTTTTTGTTTACAAAGCAACAAAAATATTTTTAAACCATTATAAAATGTTAGAACATTATGAAAATATAACACGATAGCACACCTAGTGAATACCCCATATGTGTATTTGTCATATTTCATTATTTTACCCTCCACCACAATTAGTTGTGAAGAGGTCATAGCTGTGAGTTTGTCATTCCGTGTGAAACTTTTTTACTATTTATCTGTAATGTATATATATTCTGGCTCCTTGTGTAATTCTAAGTCGATTTAGCCATGTCAGCCTGTCTTTTCGTCTGTTGAAAACAGGCTCACTTTCGAAAAATTCAAAAGAAGTGAACAAACTTGGTGTCAAATTGCTTTTAGTTATCGCAAGCAGTTTGGGAATGAAATCCAGCAAAATCGGTTCAGTAGGATCAGAGCTATGAATCAAAATGTTGAACCACCACCTTAAACAATTTATAATTTTGTTACAAAAACGAACATAAATGGTGGAACAATGCACGGAATATTAAAAAGTTTTGCAAAAATTCGTTCCACTCGACTGGAAATTACACTGTAAAATTTCGTGAAGAATGGTCCATAATTTACTAAAGGCTCCATATAAAGCCAGCTCCCAGAAAACAGTTTAATTAATAATGCTACCAGAATAAAATTTAATACTTCACAGTTTTATAGGACTAGAAATCACACAAATAAATTTCGTGTTGATCGGTCCATAGTTTACTATAGGAGCATATAAAGCCCACTCTGGTTAATTAATTAACGACTAATGGTAAATAAATCACTGATGGTTTAAACGCTGGTTTAGTTGAACTAAACTTGAATTATTATGACGTTTAATACCAACAACTATAAATAAGTGTCCCATGTTGTTAAAAAAATAACATGAGGCAGCACTGCGAAAAATCTTATCAAATTCATATGGTCTGTATTGGTTATTTAAACCACAGAGCATTCAGAGATGAAAAAATTACGTTGATAAATGCCCAAATCATTTGTGTGGACAGCTTTCGAAGAAAGTGAAAGTAATCTTTTTGTGGTAGTGAAGTGGCAATGTGTTAAAACAGGCCGTCGCAATCAACACAAATTGCGTAATCAAAACAAAAATGCAAAAAGGGCAGCCTTCGAAGAAAAAGACAGAAAAAACACAATATTTCCTGTCTCGTGACGCCTATGTGTGCTCTGTGGCTTAAACGCTCAATTGTATGCGTTTAACTGCCCGTCTATACCAGAGATCATTATTGCGACATATATTGCAGTAAATGTCAATGGATCTGAAGACAATGTAAAAATTAATTATGTTAATAATACACGCCTAACCTGCAACGCTGAATTACAAAGGTCTTCAAAATTAAAATAAATGGATTTTTTAACGGTATGTTCGCACGGCATCTTGAATTAAGTTGTTTTCTTTTTGAATTACAAATACGAATTACGCTGTTCAAACCGCATCTTCTTAATTCAAGAACTATTCTTTTTACATTTATGAAAATTTTTGCTTTGAAAATTAAAACAAAACCAAGCAACAATTTAAAATGTCTCGTTTTTAATAATTCCTATTTTGTTTCTTTATTTGTTGTTTTAAATTTCACAAAAGAAACCTTTTTACAATTTTATGCAAGGCAAATTCATATTACATGAATTCGCCTTGAGTTTATGTTTTTAGGGCGATTTGGATTTATAACTCGTATCCTCCTAAACGGATTTGGCTGATTATCAATCTCTTGTTAGTAAAACTAGAAACGATTCGATGCCGAAATTGGTATTTTTCTTTGACTTCCCAATAATAAATTGTATCATTTTGCGAAGCACTAAACGTACATTTAAAAACATAAGCGCACAATTATGCGCTACGCAATAAGACATACAGGGCTGCAGTAAAGTGAGTGAACAAACTCTTAGAAAATTTATAAAAAAAATAACATTTCAAGGGCCACGGCATTTTCTTCCTAAGAAGCAGGTTTCTAAGGGAAATACTTAAAAATAACTAACAAAACATTCAGTGTGTAATGCTGACAGCTACACTCACCAGTTTTTATATGCGTTGAATAAAGCGCTTTTTGTGTCAAAAAATGTATTGCTTCAAAGTGGGAACTCAAAATATAAAATTCAAGCCTTCCGTAAGCGAAATGGTAAGATTTCTCTCTACAAACCTGCTTCGTTGGATGCTCAATTTTTATTGGGTTGTAGTGAGCGTGTTTTCAGCAGACGGACAGACAGTTGGACACGGTTAAATCTACTTAGAATTAAACATGCACCCAAAATATACATATATACTTTATAGAGTCTTAGAAAAATATTAAAGTTTCACACGGAGTGACAAACTAAGTTAACCCTAACTCACCTATAATGCTGAAGGTTATAAAAATAGGAAAAATGGTTGAAAGCTTAAAAAATAAACAAAAACTTTTTATTGTGATTAACATAAAAATATTGTTGTTCCAAAAAAATTACTCCAGTGTGTTGGTAATGAAACATTAATTAGAATAAATAAACAAAATAAATAAGCTAATTAATTGTAAATGAAATTAAATAAATAGTTTTTAAAAAATATATATTAAAAATTTCATGTATCTGACTTTATTTTAAACTAATAAAAGCACTCTAAAAATCCCCTTTTCTCTCCATCTCAAACAAGTTGGTTTTTGTTTGTGATAAATTTTTAGCGTCCCAAGTCTAAAATAAAATTCGACAATAGAGACAGTTGTGTAAATAAAACTAAATTACTTGAAATTTACAAAAAGTTTCGTTTTAAAAATTATTTGTTTGGATATAAAACAAAAATCAACAAAATTACTTAAAAAATTAAAATGTACAAAGAACAGTAGTAGACCGATCCGAATTATTAAAACCGCCATAGTGCTGACTATAATTCCATTTCAGTTATAAAGAAAACATTTTCAAAAAGCTGCCTTTAACCCATTCCTGCCTTATAGGTATTTCAATACGCAAAGAAAAAATAAACACAGCAAAGATATTGAAGAAAAGGCCAGATGAGAGAAAATTGCTGCAACATACATTTTTATTGAAAAGTAAACATTGATAAACCTGAAAAAAATTAAGAGAGTAGAATTGATTGGTTTTTGCATTAGTTAGTTCTCATCCATATTATGAAACATTTGCTGCAAAAACTTTATTCCAATTATCTTTTGAAACTGCATTCGTGTCCATAGAATAACATTTTTGTTTTACGCCATTGAGTCATTTTCTATGCCTTCTCTCTTTTTTCAATAACAGACATACAACTGCAAACTGCTTGTATTTACATGAAACAAATTACACTTTTCCATTCGTCTCTCCCATTTCTTCAACAAACTCAAGGCGAATTAAATACAGGTGATGTAGAAACGCCTTCTGTTTTTTACAGGTCGAGCCTATTTGGTTTGATTTGTTAGTGTTTTGCTAAGAATGGTTGACATTTCGAGCCGTAAACACTAACGATGCAATGCAAAACCCCCTATGTTGTTTCTGTTGTTTTTGGATTGTTGTAGTTGCGACACCACCTATAGTTGAATTCGGCTTGAACAAACTCAAATGTTTCATAATATGGATTGGGACTTATCACAAAGATGAATTAAGTTGTTTTCTATTTCCAATAATGCTTGAGAAAAGTGTTGGCTCACCCGCTCAAAATAGTTTTAGGCGTCCCTTGTAAAAAAATTAAAAGCGATTTGTAAATGATGCAATTTTGTTTTATTTATTTGACATGTCTAAAAATGTTTTCCACATTGGCTAAAGAATGTGAAAGCGACATAATTTGTTAGAAATTCAATTTTAAATTTGAATTTTTGGCCAAACAGTTTGTAAATGTACTTGACTTTCTTACAAAAGATTGGCAATCTGATGTACCTGCATCATCCTCAATTGCCCTTTTTTTGATTTAAATTTTTTTCATTAAAAATTAATATGAACTTAGCTTGCCACAACTTTTTTGTAAGAATCAATCTACTCTTTGGTAACAATGGGCAGCAGTGTTGCCAATTTGGCATTTTTCATGCTAGATCTAGCATTTTTTAAAGTCATTTGGCATGAAAAAACCTGATTTAGCATCTAGCATTTTTTCTAGCATTATTTAAAAATTTCTAGCATTTTTTAGTTCTTGTGGTATTTTTAATATTTTGCATTAATGTTTAATTTTAATACAAATATCAAAGAAAAAAATGAATGATTCTAACCTAAAGATGAATGTAAATGCTCATTAATGTGTATAGATGGGAGGAGGGAAAATATATCCAATTGGTAAATTATGCTAGGGAAAATAATTGGTAAAGGATATGTGGGTACAAACGTTTTGTAAAAAATTTAATATTTTGATCAACATTGACTTCACTAATAAACACATACCTTGTTTACATGTTTAAATCAATATGCTCCGGTTTATTATTGAAGGTTTAGTGCTATTTAACCAGCTTTTTAGTATTTAACGACGCTTAAAAAAAAAACGAAAATTAATTTAAAACTAAATTAATTTTATTGACAGTTAATGATTGCCATATTCAATTGTGTTTTATATATACCCAAATAAATTCCCATAAAAGGAATATTCCCGGTATTTACCCAAACATCAGATAAATACCCTGTATAGTTCCATCTATATTTATGTGAATATAAATAAACTGAAATAAAAATGAAGAAAGGAAAAAAATTTAAAAAATTAGTAAAACCTATTCAAAAAGTTTCACAAGGATTGGCTTAAACACTTAAAGTAAAAACAATGGGCGAAGGAAACAGATGAAAAACCTTCTGAAATTACTGCAAATGTGATATTGTTTCTAAATTTAGTGGCCTGAAGCAACAAGGAAGCACAAAAATGCTACGGGCATAACTCAAAACCATTCAGTCCCTTTTAAAAGAACTTGTTACAACTTTCAGCATAGAGAAAATTCAGAAAAAATAGAAAGTCAACTTTAATTAAACAATTCGTTCAGACAATTAAATATTTTACTAATCTTGCCCCTGCAAAGGAATTGATCATATCAATTAACGGATTTGTATTTTCAAATCATGGGATACAAATTTAGTCAATTAAAAAATTAATTGCATAAACAAAAAAATACACAACACATTAAAAAAATCAATTGCAGCAAGCAAAAAATTAATTGAATAATTATTGTACTCCAATTAATTACTTAATTGAATAATTTTTTGCAAACATTTTTTTGTGCAGAGGCGGTATTATGTTTAAGTGCTGCGCACTTATCTAAAAATAATTGGAACACCTGATAGTTATACCGATAGAAATAATAATGAAAATGAAGTTGAAGATGAAGATGACTGGATATTTTGAAATATCTAGAAATTCGGTTTTTCTTAAATTTTACAAAAAATATTTAAACAAAACTAGTCTTTGTACAAATCTTCACAGAACGTTAAGAAACTTTTAAAAACCTAGCTTTTAATATATGTATGTATGTATATAGCTTTTTGATTTTGTTTTAAAAATCAATTTTTTAATTGTCTTTCATTTATTTTTTTATGTTAATAATAAAATTAAATGAATTTTCTTTTATTTTAAATTGAATTATAAATAAAATATAACAAAATAATAACTATGTATGCACGTGCTAATTTTATACCATGATATTTACATTGTTTTGACAAATTAAAAGGAGTTTCTTTGCATTTTTGGATGAAACATGTATTAGCATTTTTTTAGCATAAATTTAGCATATTTTAGCATTTTTTTAATACAATTCTAGCATTTTTTTCCCCATTAGGTTTTGGCAACACTGATGGGCAGTAATCGGCTCACACAAACAAAGTTATGTAAAGAGGTTAATTATCTAGATATTAACATCCATATGAGATTTTTTTCTCTTAAAGGGATTTAAAGATCGGTCGCTAAATTGTTTAGTAATGTTAACTTTTTAAAGAAAGTTAAAGCTATAAAATATTTATAGATGGAAACTTTGGGAAAATGTAAGCTGATTCAAAAGGAATTTATTTGCAGTAAAATATTTTTGGGGCGAATTTAATCTAAACAACAACATATGTATTTAGATTTTCCGGATACAAAGAGTCTAATTTGGAAAAAAGTTCTTCATCCTTAGTACAATTAAAATGTATTTACCAAATTTGATTAAATTACCTACCAGACTGCAACTTGTACACAAGGTTAACATGAACAAAGAACCAGCATATACGGACGGATGGACATGGTAAGATCACTTAACAAAAGTGATTCTGAGTCGATCAGTATACTTAAAGATTTGTCCAGATTTCTATGTATGTATAACACACATCGCCAAAAACGTATATTATTGATTTTTCCTTAACTTTTGCTTATTCGTATCCAAAATGTTAAAGTTTAAAAAAACATTTGTCCTTAATGACAACCTGCTGTTTATTACAATTTTCGAGTAAAAATTATTTGCGGCGAAAGCTCTTAGGCATCAAAAAATTAAACATGCCAAGGGTAAATTATGCAAAAATATGCACTAACAAATCGATGCCAAAATTTATCAAAAGTTCTAAATCGGATAAATATATTATTTTTACCTTCATTCGTCGCACAAGAAAAACATGCAATTGCATATTAATGGTTTTCCTGGTAATAACATTGATTTCACAATTTTGATGTTGTGATGTCAATATGAAGATGCATTTTTCTAAATCGCTAGAAACAACAATATTTGTGTATCATGTAAAACAGTAAAACCAAACATATAAGATATCACTATGCAGAAAATCCTATCTTCTTTTCGACAAATTTATATACATATCTACTATACAGGGTGGCCCAAAATTAACGAAGTGGTTTGAATTCGTTATAACTTTTTATTTAGGAAATAATTATTCATTTTTTTTAATACAGTATATAAATTGGGAATATTATTAGTTTAGTTATGAAAAATAATATCTCGCAAGTGGTGGCCATTTTCTGCTTTACAAATTAGTGCTCTTTTTAACTCATTTCCATAGCCTTTCGCAAAACTTTAGGTGTAATGTTGTAACTTCAGGTGTTATGTTGTTTATTTCGTCGCGTATATTGTTTTTTAATTGCTGGTTCTAGGGTTATTAATGTAGACTTTTCCTTTCAAATAACCCCAAAGAAAACAGTATGGGCTCGTTGGATCGTTGATTTGAAAAATAAAGCTCAACAATTTGGGCACGTTGTTCAATTCAGTACTGCTCCAATTTAAATTCCCCAAGTCTTTTTTACAAAATACTGAAAAGAAAAAAAAATTTTAATAAAAAAGTTTTAAGCAACTCAAACCCCTTCGATAATTTTGGGCCACCCAGTATATACAAAAATTTTATCATCAAATGTTGTTCGTTTGGGATAACACCATAATTTTGCCCTAACTCAATATATTGCCTAATGGCAGATCTCATCATCACAAACAACTTTTGTTATTGTAAGTTCATAACAAGGCGAATTCTTATGTTCGGTGGCGGCGATAATATAACTTTTATTGGCCTTACCCTAGGTCTACACTAAAGATAATTATCTCAGCATGTTGGCAATAACGTCGGCAGAATAATGCATTTAACGCATTCACCACATCTGCACGAACACACGACTACAAATGCTGCTTGGTGAAATTATAGTCGTGTAGTCAGCTACTGAATTATTTTGAAGACGACAGCTACAATTGAAAAACTATAAACAGCGATTTTTTATTATGTATTTGTATTTCAGTGGTGCCACTATCATTTTTTTTTTTACTTTTATGAAATGGTAAAACATGCATAATTTAAGACTAGTACACGAAGTTAATTTAAGCCTTTAAATATATAAATACTTATTTATAAACATTTTATAGCACAAAAACAAATGAATTTATTAAAAGTCATTTAAAATTTTTTAATTTTGTTTTTTAGCACTAATAAAAACTATAATTTTAACGATAGATTAAATAAAAAAAATATTAACTGCTTTTAAAATTGTATTCGTTTAACTGCGACATATATTGCAGTTAATGTCAATGGATCTGAAGACAATGTAAACATTAATTATGTAAATAATACACGCCTAAACTGCAACGCTGTTTCAAAAAACTGAATTACGAAAGTCTTCGCATTTTTAAACGTGGTTTTGAATAAGATTTCTGTAATAAATGAATTTTGTGACAAATATACAAATATTTCTCTATTAAACAGAAGCTTATAACAAAAATTATAAAAAATAAATAAAAAAATTAAAATTAATGTTTCACTTTGAAGTTTATTTTGATTTGTAATTTGAAAAACTTCCAGCTACAATTTAACATAAACATCTTTTGACATATCTCTGCATAATTAGAAAAAAATGTAAAAAACTTTTGACATGTCTCTACCCAATTATGCAAGAAAAAAGTAGCACAGCTGTGTTTTCAACGCCACCTGAAAGTCAATTCGCCTTGTTTGTTGTTTTAATTTATGCAAGGCATATTCATATTACATGAATTCGCCTTGAGTTAATGTTTTTTGGGCGATTTGGATTAATAACTCTTACCCTCCTAAACGGATTTGGCTGATTATCAATCTCTTGTTAGTAAAACTAGAAACGAATCCATGCCGAAATTGGTCTTTTCCTTTGACTTCCCAATAATAAATTGTATCATTTTGCGAAGCACTAAAACTCTTGGCAAATTTATAAAAAAAAATAACATATCAAGGGCCACGGCATTTCCTTCCTTAAAAGCAGGTTTGTAAGGGAAATACTTAAAAATAACTAACAAAACATTCAGTGTGTAATGCTGACAGCTACACTCACCAGTTTTTATATGCGTTGAATAAAGCACTTTTTGTGTCAAAAAATGTATTGCTTCAAAGTGGGAACTCAAAATATAAAATTCAAGCCTTCCGTAAGCGAAATGGTAAGATTTCTCTCTTACAAACCTGCTTCGTTGGATGCTCAATTTATATTGGGTTGTAGTGAGCGTGTTTTCAGCAGACGAACAGACAGTTGGACATGGTTAAATCTACTTAGAATTAAACATGCACCCAAAATATACATAAATACTTTATAGAGTCTTAGAAAAATTTTAAAGTTTCACACGGAGTGACAAACTAAGTTAACCCTAACTCACCTATAATGCTGAAGGTTATAAAAATAAGAAAAATGGTTGAAAGCTTAAAAAATATACAAACATTTTTTATTGTGATTAAAATAAAAATAACCAATATTGTTGTTCCAAAATAATTACTCAAGTGTGTTGGTAATGAAACATTAATTAGAATAAATAAACAAAATAAATAAGCTAATTTATTGTAAATGAAATTAAATAAATAGTTTTTAAAAAAAATATATTAAACATTTCATATATCTGACTTTATTTTAAACTAATAAAAGCACTCTAAAAATCCCCTTTTCTCTCCATCTCAAACAAGTTGGTTTTTGTTTGTGATAAATTTTTAGCGTCCCAAGTCTAAAATAAAATTCGACAATAGAGACAGTTGTGTAAATAAAACTAAATTACTTGAAATTTACAAAAAGTTTCGTTTTAAAAATTATTTGTTTGGATATAAAACAAAAATCAACAAAATAACTTAAAAAATTAAAATGTACAAAGTACAGTAGTAGACCAATCCGAATTATTAAAACCGCCATAGTGCTGACTATAATTCCATTTCAGTTATAAAGAAAACATTTTCAAAAAGCTGCCTTTAACCCATTCCTGCCTTATAGGTATTTCAATACGCAAAGAAAAAATAAACACAGCAAAGATATTCTAGAAAAGGCAAGATGAGAGAAAATTGCTGCAACATACATTTTTGTTGAAAAGTAAACATTGATTAACCTGAAAAAAATTAAGAGAGTAGAATTGATTGGTTTTTGCATTAGTTAGTTCTCATCCATATTATGAAACATTTGCTGCAAAAACTTTATTCCAATTATCTTTTGAAACTGCATTCGTGTCCATAGAATAACATTTTTGTTTTACGCCATTGAGTCATTTTCTATGCCTTCTCTCTTTTTTCAATAACAGACATACAACTGCAAACTGCTTGTATTTACATGAAAAAATTACACTTTTCCATTCGTCTTTCCCATTTCTTCAACAAACTCAAGGCGAATTAAATACAGGTGATGTCGAAACGCCTTCTGTTTTTTACAGGTCGAGCCTATTTGTTAGTGTTTGCTAAGAACGGTTGACATTTCGAGCCGTAAACACTAACAATGCAATGCAAAACCCCCCATGTTGTTTCTGTTGTTTTTGGATTGTTGTAGTTGCGACACCACCTGTAGTTGAATTCGGCTTGAACAAACTCAAATGTTTCATAATATGGATTGGGACTTATCACAAAGATGAATTAAGTTGTTTTCTATTTCCAATAATGCTTGAGAAAAGTGTTGGCAAATAAAGCACAAAGCGAAAATCAAAAAATGCTCACCCGCTTAAAATAGTTTTAGGCGTCCTTTGTAAAAAATTTAAAAGCGATTTGTAAATGATGCAATTTTGTTTTATTTAGTTGACATGGCTAAAAATGTTTTCCACATTGGCTAAAGAACGTGAAAGCGACATAATTTGTTAGAAATGCACCAGGATAATTCTCAATTTTAAATCTGAATACTTGACTTTCTTACAAAAGATTGACAATCTGATGTACCTGCATCATCCTCAATTGGGCTTTTTTTGATTTAAATTGTTTTCATTAAAAATTATTATGAACTTAGCTTGCCACAACTTTTTTGTAAGAATCAATCTACTCTTTGGTAACCATGGGCAGTAATCGGCTCACATAAACAAAGTTATGTAAAGAGGTTAATTACCTAGATACATATTAACATCCATATGATATTTTTTTTTTCTTATAGGGATTTAAAGGTCGGTCGCTAAATTGTTTAATAATGGGATGATATATGTGATGAACATATGTCGTGAACACTAAAGGGGTGTGCAACTAAAGGTTACTCATCTTGTCAGGATAATGAGGCGGTAGTGGAATGCACACTTCCGGTCCATTATCAGTACATATAGCCCCTGGCAAGGTGGGGGCTTTACATAAATATAATTTAATACGCTTTTAAAAAGATACAAAATTTAATTTAATTTCATAAAAATATTGTGTACTAATGCAATATAGTATATGGGTACCCGGGTAACCCGGGTGCCAAACAATTTGGATAATGTTGGGTATTAACACAAGGGTTAACAATTCATATGAATTTAGTTTCAGCCACGGATGTTCCAAAGTTGTAATTTCTTCTACAGTGAAATCAATCATTTCTTCTTTAAAATGATCGCTTTATTAGTATTTATTAGTTTTTTAACTGTTTTCCACACAAAAAAGGTAGTATTTATTCAATTATAATAATTATTTGGCAATCGTTATCTAAGTTGACATATAAATTGAGCTATAAAATCTCGGCATGTAATTTGTGTTTGTTTTTTAATTTCCGATTCCAAAAATTTTTCAAAATCGTAATTGAGGGAAAAAATTAGCTTAACATGAATTTAATGGATCAAACTGATCAAATTTTAAAACAATTTGATATGAAAGTTCTTTTAAAAGAATGTACAGTTTCTATAGCAAAAGAGTAGGGGTTTGCATGTGCATTCAACACAAAAAGTGTGGTAGTTTTTCAAAAAAAAGATTACTTGAACATTCTTAAATTAAAA
Source organism: Pollenia labialis (assembly GCA_949318255.1). NCBI lineage: Eukaryota > Metazoa > Arthropoda > Insecta > Diptera > Polleniidae > Pollenia > Pollenia labialis. Next base: position 149,371,368 of record OX439140.1, on the reverse strand, counting down.
AATGCTAAAAATGCTAAATATTTGGTTGAAAAATGCTAAATCTAGCTGCAAAAATGCCAAAATGGCCACTCTGAAGTCGAGTAACCACCAATAGTTACTCGCTAATTTTCTTGTTCTCAAAAACATGTACCTGGTTTTTTATTATAGTTCGAGTAAGTGTTCATGCTTTGCTAGATCGTATGTACTTTTGAAGTACAAATCCATTTGTGCAGGGGTCTAATACAAATACATTATAAGCCTCTAAATAAATGAGATGTATCTAATTGGTATACAAATTGCTTCGTTATCAATAAAGGAGAACAGTTTTAAAACAATTTTTTCTAATTTTATTTTAATGGGGGTAGCGAAGCTCACCGGGCTGTTCTTGGAAATATGAGTAATAATATTAAATAAAATTATTAGTTTGTTAAAATTTTTCATTTTTTGTTTATTTTTTTTTAAATTGGTAAAGAAAAGTAAATTAATTTACTTTTTTCTGGTATTCAAGCAAAATTTTAGCTTGTTTTATTATGTCATTATTAACTGAATGGCAGTTGTCTGCTGTAATGTTGAAGGTTTTTTTTTTAATTACAGTGGACTGGCGATTATTCGTAATAGCAAGGGACCGGCCATTTCTTACGATTTAACGTGGTTAAAATAAAATTAATACCATTAACGGGGTTTTTCAATCTACATATTTACTAAAACGGTAAAAAAACATAAAAACATATTAAGAAAATAAAAATATCGGTTAACAAAAAATTATTCTTTCAATGTTTCTGCTGTTTTTATTACGAATTATAAGTGGTAGTTAGCAAACAATTACGATTTATAAGATGTAAAAAAGATTTTATTTTTAAGAATAAGCGAGGGGACCAAAATGTATGTAAATTTTACGAATTAACGAAGTTTTTTAAGGGACCTACAGTTTATTACGATTTATCGAGATTTGACTGTATTAGTAAACAAAAAATTTAATTAGAAACCTCGTTGTTTACTGTTACACATTGTTGTCCGTATTTGGTTAACTTAATTGTATTTTTAAAAAAAGTTTGGCTTGATGAATTAGTTTTTAGTAAATTATCGAGCTCTTATAGTAAAAATGATGTAACCAACAAAAATAAAATTTTACAGGAGAAGGTTTTTTTTAAATATTTTTGCTTCAAGTCTATGGTTTCGTTTGAAATTGCTTTTGCTCTTATTTCATAACAGGACTTCCCAGAGATGTGAGATTTTTAGAGATGATCAAAAATGATCGATTTTCATCAAAAAACTAAAATCTAAAATGTTGTTGGTTACATCATTTTTGTTATTAAGGCTCGTTATAGTTCTTGACATATCAAAATATTCTTTAACATCTAATTGTAAATAAAACAAAAAGTTTTCAGAGAATTATCTTAATATTTTTTATTATCATAGAAGGATCTATGACAATGTCTTAAACAAAGTATCGGTCAAATGCTCGCCACGGCTTCGGTGGCATACCTCTATCTGATGGTCCATATTTTTAATGACTCTGAGGCATAAGTACGTGAGGATAAATGTCGTTAACAGTATTTATTAGTGTTAATCAGGACCAAAAAGTCGCATCTAAAGTTCCACATCAATGAACTAGAGGCCTGGCTAAAAAATGGAAAAAAAAGGTTAACCCGGCTAAATGTGCTCACTTAAGTTTCACGCTCAGAAGACTAACGTGGCCAACTGTAAAAATAAAAAGCATCATTCATATAGATAGACGCTTGACATGGTCTCGTCATATTAAAGCGAAAATAACGGCTATGCAACTTAAAAAAGCTCAACTACATCGGCTCCTCGGTCGAAACTCAAATTTGTCCTTAGACAACAAAGTTATCTTATACAAGTTTATCATAAAACCAATATGGCATCCAATTATTGGGTAATGCATGCGCATCAAACATCCAGAAGCTACAAAGAAGACAGTCTAGGATATTACGACAAATCGTCTGCGCCCCATGGTATATATGTAATGACATTATCCACAGAGATCTTCAAAGGTCACCAGAGGCTAAAAAGAACTGAGACTTCAATTTCTGTCCACAAGAAGACCGTTATTATCTCGCTATTGCGAATACCGTTTACGCTAACTGCTTGGCCGATCTCATTTTCGATGAAGTAGGCCCGATTAAGCCGCCTGTAAGAACGAACTGGGAGCACAGTTGTTTTCACATTTCCTACAGATCTGGTTAGCGGAAATTTGCACACAATTCTCCCGATTGAAGGGCACGAATGCATTTTGATCTGAACGCCCATTTCTCAGTTGTGTATCTCTCCATGGTTGAATTTGCAAAAATTGAAACAAAGAAATGTCAAAACCCAGTTAACATGGTGCATTATGGTTGGACAACCCTCAATGATTTTGGTTTTTATAAGCTTAAGTTGAAATTTTAATTTTGAAATTTTATATTGTTAAAAATTTCTTGTTTCCTTATTTATTGTTTGTTATATTATATTTATATATTACAACGCTACTTCGTTAGCGTCTCCTGTTTTTTCGTGGACATATCTGTACGCCAAAGTTTATTTTTCTAGGCTTTAACTTGCTTAAATTCTAGCATTTAACCCGCCACTTTGTTCCTAGGTTTAAACAAAAAAGTTCCAACATTTTTCAACTAAGTTCAATATTATAGAAAATTCAAAAAGGACCACTCGTAGAACACAAAAGCAAATGAAAGAAAGTTAATTTCCTGTATTATCCTTTTTGATACTTTTGATACCCCATTTATGTATCACAGTAACTTTATAATTTTATATTATATAGATAGATGGAGAAAAATATTTTGAAAAAAGTAACAAAATTAGGAAAGATTTTCACACCTTAAACGTTCGAACTTCGAAAAAGTACCAAATCTGGTTTTGTATTTTTTAGAAAAGCTACGAATGTGATATAATTTTCATTTACCCATTTACATCCCAAATAGGCCGTACCTCAAAAAAGTACCAGACACCTGTCCGCTTTTTTATTAAATTAAATTTGTTTGTATCTCTTTTAGTTTAGGCGGTATAAGTTATATGCGATGAAAGATAAGTATATTGCTATGCGCCGGATAGATTCAAGACACAATCTACATGCCTACTATAACCCTAGACTGTGCAAAATAAAACTAATAAATAGGTATAAGTCATCAGAGCCAAATTTATAAACCAATAACTACAGCTCTGGACTCGTAAGAATGGGCATCCGAGCCGAGTAATTTACCAAACATTGAAGTCAAATTTGACGCAAAATAAAATTTGGACTTGCGATATGAAACGACGTACTTAATTCCGGGAACGAAAACACTTCATTCAATAGTTTCTTCTAACGCTGGTACATTTATTGCTAAAAAGTTGTCTTTATCAAAAAATTTAAATGTTTTTAAAAATGTAACAAAATACTTAAATAAAATAAAAAAAAAAGTAAAAATTATTATTTTTTAATAAACGTTATGTGCCCAAGGGAACACTTCCACTCGGAGACCAATGCGGTCCATTGTGAATTCCTTTAATGAAAAAAGAAAAAAAGGTAGAGAAAGGGGAAAGTAAAGAAAAGAAGAGGTGGATAGAATTAAGAAAGTTAGTAGGTACCACGTAGAACTAATACCCTCTCTACAGTCCACTCAACAGAAATAACCGCACTATTTCCCTGACAAACCCCATGGATTACATCCAGCCATGAACCCCAGTTCGTCGTGAAATCTATCTCCTAGTCATTCCTGTCTGAGAAACAGCATCCTAGGACAGTGTCACAGTACATGCTCGATCGTCTCCAGCTACTCAGAATCATCGCATAATCTGCAGAAGTCCGGTATGGTATTATTCCATTTTCCCGTAAAAGCTTTAATAGGACAATGACCCGCCAAGAACCCTATAAGTGTTCTAAGATCACTCCTATCCGATCCCAGACGCCTCCGCGTCCAATCTGGGCCATAGTGCCCCATACACCCTGCAATCCGTTCTGTCCCTCCAGGATCGATTTACGTCATCACGGAATTTTTCCCGTATCACCCCATAGTTGTAACAAAGGGGGAACCGAGTCCAGATTCGAACCCCCTCTTGCTAGTTCGTCCGCCACCACATTTCCATCAACCATGCAGTGTCCATGTACCCAACACAGCCTTACATTGAATGCCTCCATGAGTTCCCTTAGAGCATTTCTACACCGAGCGATCAGGCACAACTGCACCGTATAACTTGTCAATGACCTAAGCGCCGGATTTGTTTCGACGTAAATTATCACCACAGATCCCCCCACAAAGTATCACTTTCGTCGTCCTCCAGATCGCTAGGATCTCAGCCTTGAAGACACTGCACTCATCCGGGAGTAAGAAGACCTTTTCACTTCGGTGTCCCCGATATATACCCAGGCACCAGTGCCAGTTTCCATCTTGGATCCATCCGTAAATACTGCGGATGAATACATACGAATTTAATCTAAATACCAACATATTAAGATAATTATACACTCAAAAAATTATGTAGTTAAATTCAAACGAAAATTCATTTGAAACAACTTAAAATTCATTTAAAAAACGGATCATTTACATTTCATTTAAAACAAATGATTTTTACATTCATTTTTAATTTGTTTATTTATTAAACAGCATATTCCGTAAAATTGAATAGTTTTTACTTTTAAAAAATATATTTTAACCGAAAAAAATCAAACTACATAACAAAATAAATACGGAAAAACATTATTTTTTGGTAGTTTGTTTTTTGAATAACAAACACAAATGTTGAAAAATAAAATTATTCGTAAAATAACTATATTTTTATTAAATTTTAACAGTACGGAAAACGAATTTAATAACCCACAATCAGTTACTGTAATAATTTTATAAGTGTATGGTTTACAGACACAAAGAGGGAGTTTACACGGTGTCTTTCCAGACGTGTCAGCCTGATAAAAAAAATTAGTTAAAGTTTTTCTACTCAAGTACAAACATTTGTGAACAATTAAGGATTCTAGTGTGATTTAATTCAAACGTTTCGTCAGAATTAACACTATTTTATTTTCCCGTTTTTGTCTTTCTAGTACTTGTAACTGAAAGACTGTTTGTAAGAAATAAAGAAATGACGTTATGTGTATGAAGACTGTAAATCAATACAATTTATTTGTAACATTGGTCATCTTTTTATACAAAATTAAAATAATAACATAATTAATAAACTTAAAAATTAACATGAATTGACCTAAATAAAAATGCATATTAAATGGTAACTAAAAATAATGCATGCGTTGTAGTTTTGATTTCAGTTGACATAATTTAATTGTAAACAATAAAGTTCAATAAACTTAACTAAAAATAATGCATGCGTTGTAGTTTTGATTTCAGTTGACATAATTTAATTGTAAACAGTAAAGTTCAATTAACTTAACTAATAATGCATGCGTTGCAGTTTTGACGAATATAGTGACGAACAAAATTAAGTTAACATTAACAATTAAGTTTAAGTAACTTAACATTCTCCCCGGCATTGACGAGTGGTCAATTAGATTTAGACTTGAATTGTGAAGTTTTGCCGTGGATGTGGTGTGGGTGTTGTCTTGTTTGGTGGAGGAGTCGAACAATTAGGTGATTGTGTCATTTTTGTTATTGCAACGGTACTGGATTTTCTGCGTATTACCGTTATGGCTGAGATCAGTAGTATGGATATTAGGCTGACGACTAATGCAGAGTATGCAACTGTACTACTGGTTTTTGAAGTTGAATGATGTTGAAACCTTGAAGTATTTATTGCTTCTAGCTTTTGTTGCAAACCTTTCATTTTATTAAGTTGCATTGAAATCTGGTCTATCATCAATGTGTCATTGGATCTTTTGATGTGTTCATTCTTTGCAAGGTGGTTATATGAAAATTCTGAGAGGTTTGCAAGGCTCGTGTAGGATGCCCCAGTCACTGTTGATATCGACTGTTGTCCAGTTATATGAATAAAATCATGCTTAATAATGCATTCTGGGTTCAAAGTTAACATTCCAGAGCCCTCTAAATGTAGAGTTATGATTTCCTTCCCACAAACTGCTGTTGCTTGTGTGATTGATGCTGATGAATATATCCATTGGTTGTGATTTAATGGTGACCACGTTATGTTTGCCGACAGCCTCTTTAGATTGCAAGTTGGAATAGTAAAGTTGTTAAATAAGTTAACTTCACATGAGCATCTATCTGCGCCAAAGTTGTATTCCAGTTGAATATTATAGCATATGAATATATCCATCTTGATGATGTTACATGACTTAAGTTGATCTGATGATACTGGAAAATAATGTCTTCGGGTTGTGTCTATTGCTAGTACAGCACTACAAGTTTCTATCATTAGCATTGTGTTGTTTACTGCGTTAGGAATGGGGATCAGATTATATAATTTAAATTTATCATGCTCTACTAATGGTAGCGTAATACTAAACACCACGTGCTTCTGAGTAAGTCCACCTTTTATTTTCATTAACTTATAAAATTCTAACAAATCATTTTCAGGTACTGGTAACATTAACGACTCAGGCATATGCGTTTTGATTTGTTGTATTTCGACTTCAAGTTGTAGCGGAGTTAACAGTAACGGGTTGATTTTTCCATGATGAGTGTCAGTTAATGTATCCAAGATACTTGCTTGCGTTCTTTGTAAATTGTTTGCTATGAGTGATAGTTGCATGAAACCCATATTGAACATATTGGCAAGCCTAAATTGGTACAATTCTTCGTTGCGTAATTCTTCATCTTTTACTAATTCATTTATTGTTGATTGAAGACTGTCAAATTTGAATTTTGCTGCAGTTAGACCTTGTTTAACGATGTTCATTGTTGAGTTTACCACCGAAGTTTGATCCTTTATGAGTTTTAGCATGAACGAATCGTCTTCTTGTAATTGGGCAATGGTTGATGACATTTTATCTGCATACTCTGAATCAAGCACACCAAACAGTGAATGTGCGACGTTTCCAACAAAGTCAATAGCACCTCTTTTTGGCCGAGACTTGTCTAGCAATCTATTATCAAGACTCAAGTCAGATTCAATATGTTGCAAGTGTTCAATTATGTTCGTACATGACTTATTGGACTCAATTTTTTTACAAATTTGTTTTAATGATTCGGTGCCATTTGCCAAAAATGATGTATCAGTCCAGTATGTCGAAAGGTCATAATAAACCACTAGATTCCATTGACTTGTAGATATATATGTTGATCCTATTTCTTCAAAGTGAATTCCCAGCTGAGTTCCAAATCGTTTGTTATTGATTGGCGTTCCCAAGATCATTGGGAAAATAAATAGCAACGCCAGCAAAGTTATGCATATATTGTTGATTGGAACTCTTATTCTTTTGCCTTTGGGTTCGCTATCATCTTCGGCCTTTGCTTCTGTGTTTGTTGTGTATGGGTCTGGATTTGTTGAGTCTGACTGTTGACTCTCTTCAACAGGAAGCAATGCAAGGCGATGTATAGGCCTTTTACATATTCCAGATGTGATTTTGACATCAGCAACCCTAATGGATCCATCATTTCCAGGATAAACCTTCAATATTCGTCCTAGCGGCCATTTCATTGGCGCAGTGTTATCTTCCTTAATGATAACCATATCTCCTGGCTTGACGTTGGGACTTGCAGTTTTCCACTTATGGCGCAGCTGTAGTTCGTGAAGATATTCATTTGACCATCTTTTCCAGAATTCCTGTTTTATTCATGAGACGAGCTCCCATCGTGATAACAGTGATATTTTCGTTGATTTGGCTGCTATGTCCACCTGAGACGTGAGAGGCTCGCCGATCAATAGATGTCCTGGAGTTAGTGCGGACATATCGGAAGGATCATTAGACATAGGTGTTAATGGACGGGAATTCAATATGGCTTCAATCTCGATTATTACCGTTTCCAATTCTTCATATGTTAGTGAGGCTGTACTTAAGCTTCGCACAAGTAGGTTTTTGGCCGATTTGACTGCTGCTTCCCAAAGTCCTCCAAAGTGGGGAGATCTTGGTGGAATAAAATGGAATTGTATTCCTTTTGAGCTGCATGTTGAAACTATCGATTCTTTTCCATCCTCAGAAAATATTGTTTCAGCGAGTTCAATAAGTTTATTGTTTGCTCCAACGAAATTTGTTGCGTTATCACTATATATATTTTGGCATCGTCCTCTTCGACCAATAAAACGTTTTAATGCACCAATGTAAGCATCGGTCGATAAGTCACTAACTAGTTCAAAATGCACTGCCTTTGTCGCGAAACAGCAAAACACTGCTACATATGCCTTTGTTGGCCGTTTTCCTCTTATTTTGTAGTGGATCCATATTGGACCAAAGTAATCAACGCCTGTGTTAATGAATGGACGTGCAGGTGTGACTCTGTCTTGTGGAAGGTTTCCCATTAATTGTTGACAAAGCTTTGGACGGGCCTTGCAACATTGTACGCATTTTTGCACTGTTGATCTTGCAATGGACTTTCCTTTGATCGGCCAGAATCTCTGCCTCACGATTCCTAACAGAGCTTGAGGACTGCAGTGCTTGTTTTCTTCGTGCACTGATTTAAATAAAAGCTTCACTAATTCATCGTTGTATGGAAGAATCATGGGATGTTTTGCATCGTAGGATAAGTTTGACTCCTCCAATCGCCCTCCCACTCGCAGGATGCCTTTATTATCGATAAATGGGGTTAAACTAAGAATCGAACTAGTTTTTCCGAGTTCTTGTTGTTTGTTTAACTGCTGGATTTCATTGGAAAAGTCATAACCTTGGATGGCACGTATGATTATTCTAAGTGATGTTTCAAGTTCTTCTGTACTTAGAGCTTTCAGTTGTGTTCTTGCTGAATTTTTATTAGACGTGTTTGTTATGAAGCGGTGGACATATGATATTATTCGCTGTAATTTCTTAAATGAGCCTTTATGATCGATTTCATATACGAAGCTGTAGTCGTGTATGGTTGACAAAACAATTGTTGAATCTTTTTTTCTTTCAAGATCAGATGTAATTTGTAAAGATGGCCGAAACTCTGAAGGCCAGTATTCTTGTTTTCCGTGTAAAAATAATGGTCCTAGAAACCAAAGGTGGCACTCTGATAGTGCCTTTGCTGACAAACCTCTTGAGAGAATATCTGCTGGATTATCCTTAGATGAAACATGTCGCCATTGTTCTGGAAGAGTTAGTGTTTGAATTTTAGATATCCTATTACCCACAAATGTCTGGAAACAGGATGAGTTTGAATGTATCCATGACAAGACAATTTCAGAGTCTGTCCATAAGAAGATTGGTAAACTTTTAATTTGCATAACCTTTCGAAGACGTTGAGAAAGTTCTGCAGCCATAAGTGCTGCACAAAGTTCTAGTCGTGGTAGTGTTTGCCTCTTGATTGGTGAAACGCGAGACTTCGCACATAGCAATTTTGTAATTGTTCTACCACCTTTAAATGTAGACCGAACGTATGCTGCTGCCCCAAAGGCTCTTTCGGACGCGTCAGCAAAGATATGCAGCTGAGTGGTTAATGGGATGTCATCTTTGAATATATGTCGTGCTATTTGAAGATTGTTTAAAGAATTTAAGCTTTCGCGGAAATCTGACCAAGTTGAGCTGAGATCTTTAGGAAGAGCTTCGTCCCAAGACAACTTCATCTGCCACAAATGTTGAATAAATATCTTTGCCTTAACAATGATTGGCGTTAAGAGGCCAAGCGGATCGAACAGTTTTGCCAAGTCAGAACTTACTGTACGTTTAGTAATTATATCAACAGGTTCTACCTTCACCTTCACACACAGATGGTCAGCTTTAGGCAGCCATATTAGACCCAGAGTTTTAATAGTCTCCTTCTGTGTGCTATTAAAATCGAGATTCACTTCTCGATCATCTTGTGGAATGTTTTGAAGAAGTTGTTTGTTATTCGCACTCCATTTACGGCAGTTGAAACCATGTTTTTTCAGTATGTAAGCTAGTTGTTGTTGTGTTTCGATTGCAGTAGATAAGCTGTTTGACCCTCCAAGACCATCGTCTACATAGAAATTATCCCTTAACATTTGAGCACCTAATGGGAAATCAGTTTCATTATTGAGTGCAATCTGTTGAAGACATCTTGTCGCCAAAAATGGAGCAGCTCGCGTCCCGTATGTGACAGTGTTGAGCTGATAATATTTTATTGGTGCGGAAGGGTCATTTCTCCATAGGATAAGCTGGTATCTCCTGTCATCTTGATGTATTAAAATTTGTCGGTACATTTTCTCAACGTCTGTAGTGAAAACAAATCTTGGTAAGCGGAAACGGATGAGTATCGAAAAAAGATCACTCTGAACGATTGGGCCAGTATAAAGTAAGTCATTAAGTGAATATCCAGACGACGTTTTGGCAGAAGCGTCGAAAACAGCACGAAGTTTAGTAGTTGTGCTATCTGGTTTTAAAACGCAATGATGTGGAATGAAATGGTTGGGTGTTGGTATTGAATTGACATCTATTTCAGACATGTGTCCCATTTGTTCATATTCGTTCATAAAACTTACGTACTGATTTCTGGTTAATGGATCTTTCAGTAATCGTCGTTCAAGACTAAGAAATCTTTTATGAGCTGTCGCCTTGGAATCACCCAGTGCAGAGGGATTTTCACGAAAGGGTAACTTGACGACAAAGCGTCCTTCATCATTTGTTGTTGTATTTTGAACAAATAGCGATTCACATTGTTGTTCGTCTCGTGACAGTCCTTTCTCATTTGATCCATCGTCTTCCATTCTCCATAGCCGCTCAATGACGTCGTTTAATAACTCGTCGTTAAACTTTTCTGAATTATTGGTAAGAACCGCACAAGTTGCAGCGTCATTAGTACCTTGACATGAAGATATTTTTCCGCTTATGATCCATCCAAGTGATGTATTCAACAGGGTTGGGAGATTGCTTGCCAGTTTTATCTTTTCCTGCTGTATTAGGTTAAAATAATATTCGGCACCCAACAGGATGTCTACCCTTCCTGGCTGATTGAAATGTGGGTCGGCTAACTCTAAGTTCGGAATCTGCCATTTAGAGATATTAATGTGCTGACTTGGTTGAGGGGGGATGATTGTTGGGATGACAAATGCCTCTAAGTTGGTTTCAAAAGTATTGTTTCTTGATTGTAACTTCACGTTTATTCTCTTTGTGACTCGCTTCTTCCCGTTTCCGACACCGTCAATACATAATGATGCTGTTGAAGTTGAAACACCTAGCCTTCTTATCACTTGCTCGGAAATGAGGTTGACCTGCGACCCAGAGTCAAGAACTGCTCGGAATTCTGCTGAATTTCCATTAGATGCTGTTATTTTTACTCTTGCGGTTGCAAGTATCACATAATCCTTCATTGAGGATGAATTATCTGCTGCTGCAGATGTTACCGTGGCGTTGGACGTGTTTGGTTTTAAGTCAATGTTTGAGCCAGAATTGGTGATCTGCTTGACTTGTGGATTTAATTTTGATTCAATGTGTAATAATGTATTGTGTTTTTTATTGCACTTTTTGCATGAACTTGATGGACAGTCTTTTGAGGAGTGTTCGCCTTTGAAGCAATTGAAACATAGTTTTTGTGATTGTACAAGTTTTAGCCTTTCTATCTCTGACAAACTTAAAAACTTTTCACAGCGATATAAGGCATGATTTCCATTATTGCAACAGTTGCACTTGGGTGTTCCTTTGACCACAGTAGCTGCTGTTTTATTTGGAGTATATACCGATTTCTCCCGGTGAGTAATGGACTCGATAGTTTGGAATTGAAATTCCAGGAACGATAACAGGTCTTCAACTGATGGTAACTCCTTTGGTTGGCTTAAAGACTGTTCAAACCTCATAAGCAAGCTTCGGTCTAGTTTTTTTATCAAGATTTGGAAAAGGAGAGGGTTCCAGCTTTTCGTCTCAATTCCAATGTTGTTCAGTGCTAAAAGACACTCTCGAGTTGTATCGTGTAATTTCTTAATAGTGGCAGAGTTTGACGTGCATAATGGCTGACTAATAATTTTCTCGACCAATGTTGTAAAAAGAATGCGTTTATTGTTATATCGATCTTTTAACATAGTCCATGCTGACTCGTAGTTGCCTTCGGTTGTTGATAGGTGGCTCACAAATTTTTCGGCTTCCCCTGTAAGATTGGATTTTAGATACCAAATCTTTTGGATATCAGGTATCGGTTGTTGATGCACCATATGGAAAAACATGTCATAAAATTGTGTCCATTTTGCGTAATCCCCATCAAACTTGGGAATTGAGATTTTCGGCAGAGGCAGTGACGTTGCCATTAATGTCTGTTGACCTGCCGAGTTAGTCCTTGATGGTTGATTTGATATCACTTGTAACTTCGTCAAACCGTCAATAACCATTCCTCTTAGATTTTCATAATCCTCTTGATTCAGACCATTATCTAGAGGGTTTGGACATTGATCCCATACTTGATCATATAAATCTTCAATTTGATTCCATAATTTGTTAATGGTATCAATTCTTATGTTGTAAAACTGCTGAGACTCATCCATCTCCAGTTCTGACATTCCCGTTAAGAACCTCTGTAGTGCTGACATACGAGCTGTAAATTTTCCAATCAAATTATGTGATGCCACCTCCTTTGTCCCATGATGTTTGATGCTAGACCCTTTTGCTTGATCATTGTTCTCACGGTAAGTTGCTTGTAAAGTTGTTTGCTTGATCTTAAGCTCTTCCTTTTTCAAGCGGGTCAATTCAGATTGGAATAGCTCACTGTATTCTTCAGCCAATGACCGTATCTGCTCAAAGTAGTTAGTTTTGAAGTAGTCTACTTCAGACTGATCTTCAACAAGTATACGCAATTTTTCGTCGGTCTCATTGAACTCGGTCCACTTGTCTGAGAGACGATGTATGCGTTCTTCAAAATAGGAACTCTTAACTTTTCTATCCGCAGAGTCCTTTTTGAAGTTACGGATGATTTGCTGGATGTTTTCGCCCAAGATACTCTGTAGGCTTATCAATGCTTCCATTGAAGACATATTGTTAAAACTGACGATGGGACAAAATGCGGAAGTACAGGCGGCTTGTTTTGTTGTCAATGCTAGTTCGCCTACTCGAACCTCGTTGATGAAGTATTGATTATGCCTTTTTACACAATCACGTCGGGGTCACCAATGAACAATTAAGGATTCTAGTGTGATTTAATTCAAACGTTTCGTCAGAATTAACACTATTTTATTTTCCCGTTTTTGTCTTTCTAGTACTTGTAACTGAAAGACTGTTTGTAAGAAATAAAGAAATGACGTTATGTGTATGAAGACTGTAAATCAATACAATTTATTTGTAACATTGGTCATCTTTTTATACAAAATTAAAATAATAACATAATTAATAAACTTAAAAATTAACATGAATTGACCTAAATAAAAATGCATATTAAATGGTAACTAAAAATAATGCATGCGTTGTAGTTTTGATTTCAGTTGACATAATTTAATTGTAAACAGTAAAGTTCAATTAACTTAACTAATAATGCATGCGTTGCAGTTTTGACGAATATAGTGACGAACAAAATTAAGTTCACATTAACAATTAAGTTTAAGTAACTTAACAATTTGGTAGATAGCAATATCGATACTATCGATAGTGAAATCCAAACTCTCGATAAATATCGATAGTGGAAAATATCGATAGTATCCCAGCACTACTTTAATGACAACCTGCTTTGTCTTACAATGTTCGACTAAAAATTAAATATAGATGGCGAAATTGGAGAAACACGTTGGGTATACAGATATTTATTTAAAACAGAAAAGCCAAAATTTATTTATTTATTTAATTTCAAAAGATTTTGTTATTCGTGCTTAATTCCCAGTTTTTATTATTGATAAAAACACTTGAAATTTATTGTTGATGGGATAAGCTATTCCTATGCGCATTTCACTGGTTGCTTAGGCCAAATCATCAGGAAACTTCATCCATAAAGATTTTAGAAAAACTAAAGATATTAAACCAAATAAAACTGTTAAACGTATAAGAATTATAGCAACAGTTCTACTTGTAATAATATTACAAAGTTTAAACAAAACACATCAACAATAAACAGTGGGTTTATCTCATCTTACATTCCCCACTACAATTAGTTCAAATTCTCTCAACATTAATTGTAGTTGTAAGAAGGTTAAGAAAAAAAAAATAAAAACAACAACAACTTACAAAAGATGTTGTCAATTAAGTGTTTTTTTTAGGCCGTGCACTTGCCTGTTTATTATCAAAAAGTAATTTCAATTTTTGGGAATACAAAATTTTAATTTCAGAAGATTTTGTTATTCGTGCTAAATTTCAAGTGTTTTTATCAATAATAAAAACTGGGAATTAAGCACGAGTAACAAAATCTTTTGAAATTAAAATTATGAAAATACAATTAATTGAGAAAAGAAAAAGGAATGACAAATAAAATTACTATAAGTTTTTTACTATAAGTTTTGTGCACAAATAAATATATGTTAACAAATAAGTAAATGTTGTAATGCAGCTTACTTTCCCAGCTGAGGTATAACTCAGTCTGTCCAGGGTAGGGATGGGCAAGTTGAAAAAATATATCGATATATATCGAATCGATATTTTTTTAGAGTATCGATATTTATCATTTCAAAAATATCGATATTTCGAACGTATTTTGCTGAAACTATTAACAAATTAAAAAATTCAGTATACCTTTGTACAAACATATGTATGAACAAATTAATTATATGTAATTACATTGTTAGTTTTTATTGTTTCATTTTATTTAAAAAAATTAATAAAAACAAAAAAATTTAATCAAAACAAAAAATTCAATTATAAAAAAACAAAAGGGAAGAATACAAAAAAACCATAAGAAAAAAAAATAAATTACGAAAAATTTAAATGGAAGTAAATAAGTCATGGAAGTACCAACATTTCTTAAAATTTGAATTGCACCCCAAAAGAACCAACTGGTTTTGTCAAACCAGTAATCATCAGATATGGACATCAGGAGCACTCTCTATTTTTTGTGCATTCCAGACAATCTGCTTCTTGTATCCGGCACTGCTTCTTATAAATGCCAATTATTTTAGATTTTCATATTTGTTTAAAAAAACATATGATGCATGCAATGATTCCAATTCTTAAAAACATATTGTTTGAAAAACGGCTAAAATTTTGAGTTCTTAATGAAGACTGACTTTAAAAAATATCGAATTCGATAGTCGTATTTCAATATCGATACATCGATATATCGGTATTTAAAATATCGGCGATATATATCGATTATATTTTTTTTAAATATCGATATTTTGATATATCGATATTTTTTGCCCATTCCTAGTCCAGGGTCAATTCAAAGGTCTACTTCCTTTGAAATGAAACAAGTGATGTTCTCGTGTATGTTCGCTTACAATAATTTAACAAAGCTTTATTTACGAAATCTTAATCTACGCTAAATACTTAGAACTACGACGGCTTTCGGCTGCTTCGGCGCGGCTGTAGTGTACGTACGGCTGATGACGTTAGGCAACGGCTAGATGTTGTTGGCATTAGGCACGTGCGGTGGCGATCCGTGGGGTAGCGTTAAGTTACTGAGGATTCGATCTGGCAGAAAAGATGATAATAAACGGGTTTCGGTTATAGTTTGTTAGCAATGATGGGATTTGTGGTACAATTGTACCAAATTTGGTACAATCGAAACTTCAATGGTACACTGGTACAATTCATCACTTTTTGGTTCAATTAAAAAAAAATACCCACAAAGTTGTATTATTTCTTTGATCTGGGTTAACTCACTTTTCTTTTCAATAATAACATTTGTAATAACAGCCGTGACCAGAACTACCAAAAATTGTATTTTTGTAAATTAATGATCGGATATTATACTAAGATATAAAGTACATACATACATAAGTATATACATATACTCGTATCTCCAAATCGCCACTTTAGTCGATTGTTTTGATGACACTGTCAGCCGGGTTTCTACATTTTTGTATGCCTTTAAAAGAAAAGGGAAATTGACAAAATGTTACTCTTTTTTAATTTGTATACCCACACCACAATAGTGGAGAGGGTATTATGCGTCGATTATTATGAGTCGATTTAACGATGTCCCTCCGTCCGGCTGGCTGGTCGTCTGTTTATGTAACCTTGTACGTAAAGTACAGGTCGCAACTTGTAAGGTGATTCGATGAAATTTCGAACATACCTAGCAAAAACTTTCATTGTAAAGTAATTAGTGAATAAGCTTATATCTATACAACTTATCATTTTGGAGGCAAGTACTCGCTTACAAATAGTTAACACCCTATAAGTCGTTATCACATTCCCTTACAAATAGGGAGTTTAGTAAGGCATTACCTTACAAAAAGGTTCTTCACATTGGTATCAACAAAACTTTTGTCAAACGAAATGTATTTTTAATTTAAATTTACTTTCTAATGTAAAATTTAACTACCCTGCATTAAGGACATATTTATACCCAATAAACCAGAGAACGATATGATTGCAAAAACGATACATGATCGATATCATATATTATAATTTATGTCACCTAGAAGATATTGTTTGGTTGATTGGGTAGTGTAGTTTTTATTAAAATTTTTGTACATATTAAAATCAATTAAGTATTTATTTTTTTCATATTCAAATCTACTACAAATTGTTCTTCATTTATAACGAATAACAAATTGTTGAAACAAACATTTAAAATCAATTTGTATTAAATATGAATAAATAAAACCGTAGACGCATTTTATTATGAATTATTATCAAATTTCGTAAACCAACTCATAAACAAGTACTTATGTAACAGGTATATCAGCCCTTACTAAACTACTGGTATGTAATGCAGATGGTATGAAGTAGTCGTTGAAAAGTAAGTTGTTCAGTAATTGCAAGTCATTACCAAGTTTTTGCTGAGTAGGTTTCAATTCATAAGGAAAATGCCTACTAAAAATGTTGAGAATAGGTCAATAATTTCACGTTTCCCCATACAAACTTCTTTCATCCTATTACGTTGGCATTTAGAAATTTGGAGCAGACTTATTTTATTGCAATCTAATTCATCTTGCCACTTTTTACTGGAATCGGTCCATATTTGACGACTACCTTATAAATGTTCGTGTTGATTTAAAAATGAGTGACGATACAGTTAACGATAGCCACTTTGTCAAGACAAAATATTGCACTGACGAGTCCAAAATTACGCATAGATCCCATATAAACACCCTTCCTAAAATCACTTAAAGGTAAATAAATCTCATATGGTTGATAAAAATAGTCGACACAAAACTTTTACATAAATCTTAACTTCATTACCAGCGCCCGGACTTTTATGCAGTTAAAATCGCGTTTTATGCAGTTAAAATTATCTTAAATTTATTTATTAGTGATAAAACTATGCTCCATGTGTCATTTTTATTCAATGTTATTAATGGTGACATCTGCTGTGGATATTTGATTAATGATATTTCTCTCAACATTCCTCAACGTCCATCCCGGAATTACATACCTTTATCAGTTGCATTTGTTAGAGCTAATTATGCTAATGCTGACCCTCTCAGGAGAATGAGCAATGCATTTAACAACTTACATATATAGATTTGTCGACTTTTCATCAAATCCTAATTTTATTGTTAATTATGTATAATATTTTTATGTGTATCATTTTGTAATCAATTATTTTTTAAATTGTCTGTAAGGAATAAAATTCCATAGACATATATATTAATAAATAAATAAATAAGTAAGCTTTAAAATGCACCTTTCATAAGAAAAAAAGAAAACTTGTTAACTTAAAATTCATTTTTCTCCAAAACTCATTTTTTGCCCATAGGTCCTTTTTAACTGAAACTGTATATGGAATTCGTTCGCTGAAAAATGAAATACGGTATAAATTTGTTTAATTAACCATTCTGTAGAAGCATTAATCATCGTCAAATAATTTCTGGTCCTTCCTTCTAAGAATACAACAAAGACGTAAGTAGTAGGAACGTCACGTAGTAAGTTTATAAAAATTCCTTTAACTTTTTTTTAAATATTAAATTTTAAACCACAAAAATCTTTTGATTTCATATTAATTTAAAATTTGTTTTATGACAATACGGTGTCAAACGGCGTGTAAAATAGAATATGATTTAAGGCGACGTATGAAGTAGAAAATATTTAACGTTTGTTAAAAATATACACATTTCAATTTGACAACTTATACGCTTCTTACGCTACGGTGCAATTGATTTAACGGTGTCCATCAGTTCATGTGTCCGTTGAAATGGCGTTTTCGAACACCCCAGATACGATCGGGACTAGGTTGTGACATATTTATGAAATATATAGTCCGGTACTGTTTGCTATTGAGATTTTTTTTATCAGTCTACAAATTGTTTTTTTTTTTTTTTTTTTTTTTTTTTTTTTTATTTCCTAAGCTTATCCCGCGAAGCTTTATGCTTGTCTGCAGGAAAGATACCAGAGTCTCAGGCGGGAATCGAACCCGCAACCCCGGCGCTGATAGACTAGCTCGCTACCAGCTAGTCTACCGGGGCACTCAACGACCGTGATATGAGCAAAAACCATCGCCTGCATCTTATTTTACCCATAAATCCCTTGTTGTGTTGTATTTCTGGTGAACGGCAAGAGCCAACGTTTCCAAATTAGGTACAAGCATCTTGGTTATTTATGTATATCTAAAGAACAGTAAGTATAAAATTGTCCATTTTTGGTACTCGTAGCTCTCTAAAATAGGCAGGATTGGAGTTGTGGGCACGGCATCGCTCATACAAAAATAGTTTAGACTTTAGTTTCTCTAAAGAATGGCAAGAGCCAACATTTCCAAATAAGGTACAAGCATCTTGATTATCAATAAACAACATCAGAAAAAATGTGGATGGGAGATATGAGTACGGCATAAAATACATTTAATTACCCAGGTCAATAAATAACCAAAATAACCATATACGGACAAAAAATAGCCATAAAGGACCAAAAAAAAAGACCCGTGTCTCCCAGTTTTGCCTTTTGTTTAATGGGTCCTTAAAGATTTGGGGCCTCGTTGTCATTTTTGCAAAAAAGTGATAATTTTCTCAGGCTCATATCTTGCAAACCGTTCGGAATTTTGATTTCCACTTTGAGACTGCTCTTGACATAGAGAACAAAAGTTATGAACACACAAAATCTAAAAAAAAAAAATTCATCTTTCAGATCAAAATCGCAAAAAACTTAAAATTCTCAATTTTAAACTGTGATACCAAAAGAAAATTCATCTGTGATATATTTTATTTTATTATTTATTTTATTTATTTTGTGTTTTATGTGGTACTTTTTGTATTGTTTAAAAACAAATTTATTTAAAATTATAATGTAAAGATTATATATTCAATAAAATTTAAATCCCTGAAGAAGTTGAAAAAATCTCAACGAAACGTCGGAGGAGTAAAATTATGAATAAATAGTCTTTTATTTTTCATTTACTGTGACCTTGAAAGCCTGACTTAGATAATTCTAAGAAAAAACAACATAAAAAAAGTCGATTTTTTTTACTTTTTACCCCCTTGTTTAGGTCCAACGGTAGCAAACCGTACAAAATTTAAATGAACAATCAACTACAAAAATGTACCTAAGATCTCAGTAAACAACTTTTTAGAGCATATGAACTTCCGAGGAATTATTCTAAATACCGTTTAGGTAGCCGCAAAAGTGAAAAATTTCCCGAAAATTTTTTAATTTCATTGGTTTTTTCATTACTTCAACATTACTAACTACACTAAATTGCTATTGGTGCTACCTAAACGGTCTTACGAAACATTCCTAGGAAGTTTATATGCTATAAAAGTTGTTTATTGAGATCTAAGGTACATTTTTGTAGTTGATTGTTTCCCTGAATTTTGAACGGTTGGCTACCATTGGACCTAAACAAGGGGGAAAAGGTAAACAAATTCGAACTTTTTAAAGTTTTTTGCGATTTTGATCTGGAAGATGAATTTTTTTAGATTCTACATGTTCACAACTTTTATTTTCTATGGCAAGAGCTGTCTCAAAGTGTAAATCAAAATTCCGAACGGTTTGCAAGAAATAAGCCTGAGAAAATTATCACTTTTTTGCAAAAATGGCACCGAGGCCAAAAATCTTTAAGCGCCCATAAAAAATGTGCATGACTTTGGGCAAAACTGGGAGACACGGGTCTTTTTTTTTGATCTTTTATGGTTATTTTTCCATGACTTAAAAAATTACACACCGTGTTATATCTGAAGAACGGTAATTGTAAAACTTTCGGTTTTTATCGCACCAGGGTGAAGGTTATAAAAGATCCGGCATAGCCGAATAAAACACGCCTTCTTGTTTTTTTTAATACAATCAAATACCTTTAGTGGCTTTCCATATAAAACTTTTTTAAGTGTACTAAAGACAGCAGTAAAACTCAAATTGGTTTTTGTTTTCAATATAATTTTCTTAAAATTAAAATTATGAAATTATTATAAAAATTATCGTACTTCAATTACAAAAACAGGCAGATAAAAAGATTTTTATTTTTATTTTTAAAAAATATTGAATATTATCAACTTTTAAACATTGAAAGGAACTAAAAAATCCATTGGAATAAGCTCATCTAGCAATTAATGATTTTGGAAGTAAATCATTTAGAATATTTATTTCTACAGGAATTAAAATTTTGCTACATTTAACTCCATTTTGCAAAAAGAATTAAAGAATTCATTCTTTCGAATCTGTGGATGACAGAATGGATGGACGGCTTAAATGTAAAAAAATAATGAAAAGATTATGAATGTATTAACAATATAAATGTAAAACTGGTAGGTATGGAAATTAAAAATGATTTTACAATATAAATACATCAGTGTGGTGTAGTCATTCCCTGCAAATAATAGGACCAGTCCAAACACGCGTGTAAAGAGTACCCTACAAGGGACTAGGACTAGTCTAAAAGTAACCCAAACGTATGGAAAAAATATGGTCTATAGTATACCATGGAGTAGTTTTAAAACAACTCCTTTGTAGTCCAAAGCTGGGTTATATGGTCCTTCCCTAGGACATCGTTATGTTAAATATACCACGTTTTTTCCATACGTATGGGTTACTTTTGGACTAGTCCTAGTCCCTTGTAGGGTACTCTTTACACGCGTGCTTGGACTAGTCCCATCCCAGCGGTAAAAAGAATGACTTATTAGTCCTTATAGAAGGCCTTATTTAGCAGACACAAGCTCTCCACTTCGCATTCCATACTCATATATTTTTTATACAGGTTGTCATTGGGAGCATGCCCTTCCACACTCCCTTCTTCTTACAGTAATTATAAAAGGCTTTCAAAAGAAGCTCTTTTGTTAGCCCTTCTGATGCATGTCTTTAAGAACGCCTTTTAATACAGGACTGTTAAAAGGCATTACAAAGGTGTACTAAAAAAGGGCTTCTATTTTAGTACTCTATGAATACATACAAAATAAGTACATATTGAATACCTACAAAAAAAGGTTTTTTAAAAAGGACTTCTGAAAATTTTAGTTTTACATTCATAGACGTTTAGTATATGTACATACATACATACATACAATTTAATGGTATGAATGCAAAATAGGAATTAAGAGGAAAGAACTACCGATGGGAAAAGCTACCACATCTTTTAATTAATATTTTTCTTCTATTTTCCATTGAAAATGTCCTAGTTGGATTAAATTTATGTATGTATGTTTTAAATGAATTTTTCAAAAGTTCACAGAAAAATTATTTTTAAAATTTATAATAAAAAATTCCAAGATTCCTTTATATAAAACATTTATAATTTGTCAAGTAGATTTTTAAACTGTACTCCAACATTTTTAGAAAAAGGTTTTATATTTATTTCTATGCGTAATCTTATTCTAAAAAATAAGCTTTACAAAGGGAAAATAATTGCAACGTTTAACATTTCTGAAACAATGGATTTAAAAAAAAATACTATTGATTACAAAATGAGCGAATTTTTTAATTTAAGAACTTATTGAAGGAATAAAGAGCGTTTTAAATGTTTCTATAAAAAATTGATTGTTGATTAAAAATTTGAGTGGTCAAAAAAACTAATTGTTCCGTTTGGAAGTAAAAAGCAAATGTTTTTTTTTTTACCAAATAACAACTTTACCCAAAAATATGTTTGATCACAAGACAGGCTTTTATTTTCTATCAAACTCTTTTTTAAGGAGTTATAAGCCATTTTAATTATTTTTGTATTTTCTATATAAAAATACGATTTTTGGTGGTTATTTTATTATACGCTTCTTTTGCGTGATCACAGCCTTTTTTTAGCTGTTTTTTATTTTTTTAAAACTTTTTTAATAGAATTCCAAGCTTTTGCTCTTTATTTTATATGTATAATACTGTTTGCTTTATAAACTTTTCAATAAGTTTGCCTCCATGACTTAAAAAATTTGTTATATTATTCTTTTTTATTGTCAGATAAAAATCTTTCACAGCTCTTACGTTAATACAGGGGAAAATTTAAATTTTATCAGTTTCTTCCGCAACGCAACGTCTTGCTTACGTAGAATTTATTTAACTTTTTATACAAAAACTAAGTATGCAAAACGAAACAGGTGCTCCGCAACGTATACGTTTACATAAGACAAACGACGCGTTTAGGGACTACGTGCAAAAAGAAATGTATAAAATTGTTGTTAAAATGTTAGAGACCAAAAAATAAAAAAGATACAAATTGAACAACTTCTTTCCCTTCCCTAAAGCCCTAAAGGGGAACAGAATGTCACTAAAAACAAAAAAAAAGCAAAATCAAAATTGAACAACTTCCTTTCTCCCTTCTTAAAGAAGGGAGCAGCGAATGTGTAATGGATATTTTGGAAGGTATTTCTAAAAGCAATTTAAACCTTCTAGAAGGCATATTTCTTAAGGCAGGATATCATACGAAGCGAATCTTTTAGAATGGAGTGCAGAGGCATTCAAACAGGCCTTCCACTTTCAGTCCTTTCAAAATTTACCGCTGGGCTTATTTGCGGGGTAAACACAAACACACACACATACGTAATCTATTGATTATTGAATTTATAAAAATTTATATAACTATAATTAGAATTGTGGTTATTTTGTTGAACTATTTATGGTTTTTAGTCTAAATTTTTTAATATTTTAATCAGGCTTAAGTTCATCAAATTTAATTTTCATTAAATTATTTTTATGAAGAAAGGAATTTTACAACATGAAAATTAATTAAAATTGTTATTGATAATCATTCATTCTTGACTGACCTGAGATTCGAACCCAGGCGGTTGGATACCCTGATATGTTTCGATCGCTACCCCTCGATCTCTTCATAGGGACTTGCCGTCTTACAATCGCAGCCATCGATGACTGCTGACGTCAATAGTCAAACATCAATCCTTAAACCAAATTGTATTTTTACCTTTGGTAGATCGAATTTTGCTTTTAATTATTGTTAAAGCTAAGGCACGAGCTCTATGCGTACATTTTTCCTTCATGTTGTGCTGAAAAAGGTCAACAGGAAAAAGAAAGCCAAATGGTAAAACAGACAATGTACTTTGGACTGCAAGAAGAATTCTTGACATAAGTACGGAAAAAACAGAAATTAGGAAAAACATGTAAAATCAATTAAATGGACAATCATTCATTCGATGTATAATCAATTAAATGGATAATCATTCATTCGATCTACCAAAGGTTAAAATACAATTTGGTTTAAGGATTGATGTTTGACTATTGACGTCAGCAGTCATCGATGGCTGCGAGTGTAAGACGGCAAATCCATCTGAGGAGATCGAGTGGTTGCGATCGAAACATGTCATGGTAACCAGCCGCCTGGGTTCGAATCTCAGGTCAGTCAAGAATGAATGATTATCAATAACATTTTTAATTAATTTTCATGTTGTAAAATTCCTTTCTTTATAAAAATCATTTAATGAAAATTAAATTTGATGAACTTAAGCCTGATTAAAATATTAAAAATTGTATATAACTTTTACAAGCCAGCGGAAAAAATATCAGTACAAACGCTTTGTAAAAGGTCATTTTTAAGAAAAATTATTTTAATATGAAGAGTCTTCTAAATAAGTGTTAAAGAATGGAGAAACGTGTATTGGATTGTGTGTTTGTTCCCTCTAGACTCCTAAGCTTCAGTCATTTCCCCATGGCCCGGTGCTTCGTATAAGCTATAAATATTTGAAAATGTTCAAGTTGGCGTGCCACCTCCAATATAGCAAAAGTTTTCAAATTTGGAACAAAATATTTTGCCTATCAATACAAAACATCTGTCAGTGAAGTGAAAAAAAGTTCTTCTAGAACTCGTTTGTTGACCTAAAAAGAGAAAACGCTGGCATTTTTCCTACTGGGTAATTATTATTTTTTTATAAAATTATTAATTTTTTTTTTATTTTCATTTGTCTAAACGTATTTGCGGACATGTCATTATTGTTTTTATTATTCAATGGTTGTTAATGTGTGTATTAATTATACGCAACCCCAAAATATTGAAAATTTGCAACTGAAAATACAATAATCGAAATACTTAATTGTTGAATTTCGGATAGTTAAAATAAATTGTTTTTGAATAAACTTGTTTGTTTAAATTTAAATAAAATAAGCAAATTGTTTTGAAGAAAAATCAAAAAAAAAAGCCGAAATTTATTCGAAGTGAAGCAAAAATTAAAAAAATTTATTTTATATACTTAAGTTATGTTCACATTATTGGGGGATTTACAAGGTGTCATAAAGTCATATGTCTTAAAATACCCTTGAGGGCAGCGAACTGACACTGAAGTAGTTCCGTGATAGGTCTTTGGTGGTAGGGACCGGTTCCAGTTCTAACACTTTATATGAATAAGACCTATGACTTTTACATGGGGTTGTCATTGGAGGGGGTCAGTTGACACAATTTGACCAATCACAGACCTATTCTCAATGAACCTGCTTAGTGTCAGTTACTAAAATGTAGTATTATTTAAATACAATGTAGTATTATTTCATTAAAACTAGTCCAATAATTAAATTTAAGTGCCATATTTTAGAAATTACCAATTGTCACATCACCGCTGAAGACTGTTCTGTAATTCATTACTTTTTCTACCTTTTTGTTCTTTGTAAACCAGTTAAGGGATTGGTTCTTCTTTCACTGGTCATGAGTCCTTTCTTTTTGTACTTGTTCTATTTTCACAAATCCCAGGACCAGTCGCTTGGACCAATTGACACAAATTTCCCACAGGGTAATAACATGAAAAATAGGACTGTTGTGAACAACCCCTCATAATTCAGTGTGCTATTTTGAGTTTAAATCAGCTGATTTAAAACAAATATAAAAAATAAATATTTACCTAACATCAAAATATTTTTTAATTCTAATCCATGAATTAATAAATTAAATAAGACCTTACCTGACTATTTTCCATTTTTCAGACGCAAATCACAAATAAATTTTATTTTGTTTGATATTCAAAAAGGCAGAGTCCTAAGTCGATCTAATTTTATGCCGCAAGTGATTTGCTGCAAAAATTGCTAGCCGCAGGGTTAATTCGGATGTTAGCCGGCTACATTTTACCATCAACGGCGACGACTTACAAAAACTACTGCGGCTCGGCTATGCCGTTCAGCGCAGGCCTCTTCGGATGAATTACGACCGCACAATACACAAAGGACTTTTTGTTTACAAAGCAACAAAAATATTTTTAAACCATTATAAAATGTTAGAACATTATGAAAATATAACACGATAGCACACCTAGTGAATACCCCATATGTGTATTTGTCATATTTCATTATTTTACCCTCCACCACAATTAGTTGTGAAGAGGTCATAGCTGTGAGTTTGTCATTCCGTGTGAAACTTTTTTACTATTTATCTGTAATGTATATATATTCTGGCTCCTTGTGTAATTCTAAGTCGATTTAGCCATGTCAGCCTGTCTTTTCGTCTGTTGAAAACAGGCTCACTTTCGAAAAATTCAAAAGAAGTGAACAAACTTGGTGTCAAATTGCTTTTAGTTATCGCAAGCAGTTTGGGAATGAAATCCAGCAAAATCGGTTCAGTAGGATCAGAGCTATGAATCAAAATGTTGAACCACCACCTTAAACAATTTATAATTTTGTTACAAAAACGAACATAAATGGTGGAACAATGCACGGAATATTAAAAAGTTTTGCAAAAATTCGTTCCACTCGACTGGAAATTACACTGTAAAATTTCGTGAAGAATGGTCCATAATTTACTAAAGGCTCCATATAAAGCCAGCTCCCAGAAAACAGTTTAATTAATAATGCTACCAGAATAAAATTTAATACTTCACAGTTTTATAGGACTAGAAATCACACAAATAAATTTCGTGTTGATCGGTCCATAGTTTACTATAGGAGCATATAAAGCCCACTCTGGTTAATTAATTAACGACTAATGGTAAATAAATCACTGATGGTTTAAACGCTGGTTTAGTTGAACTAAACTTGAATTATTATGACGTTTAATACCAACAACTATAAATAAGTGTCCCATGTTGTTAAAAAAATAACATGAGGCAGCACTGCGAAAAATCTTATCAAATTCATATGGTCTGTATTGGTTATTTAAACCACAGAGCATTCAGAGATGAAAAAATTACGTTGATAAATGCCCAAATCATTTGTGTGGACAGCTTTCGAAGAAAGTGAAAGTAATCTTTTTGTGGTAGTGAAGTGGCAATGTGTTAAAACAGGCCGTCGCAATCAACACAAATTGCGTAATCAAAACAAAAATGCAAAAAGGGCAGCCTTCGAAGAAAAAGACAGAAAAAACACAATATTTCCTGTCTCGTGACGCCTATGTGTGCTCTGTGGCTTAAACGCTCAATTGTATGCGTTTAACTGCCCGTCTATACCAGAGATCATTATTGCGACATATATTGCAGTAAATGTCAATGGATCTGAAGACAATGTAAAAATTAATTATGTTAATAATACACGCCTAACCTGCAACGCTGAATTACAAAGGTCTTCAAAATTAAAATAAATGGATTTTTTAACGGTATGTTCGCACGGCATCTTGAATTAAGTTGTTTTCTTTTTGAATTACAAATACGAATTACGCTGTTCAAACCGCATCTTCTTAATTCAAGAACTATTCTTTTTACATTTATGAAAATTTTTGCTTTGAAAATTAATACAAAACCAAGCAACAATTTAAAATGTCTCGTTTTTAATAATTCCTATTTTGTTTCTTTATTTGTTGTTTTAAATTTCACAAAAGAAACCTTTTTACAATTTTATGCAAGGCAAATTCGTATTACATGAATTCGCCTTGAGTTTATGTTTTTAGGGCGATTTGGATTTATAACTCGTATCCTCCTAAACGGATTTGGCTGATTATCAATCTCTTGTTAGTAAAACTAGAAACGATTCGATGCCGAAATTGGTATTTTTCTTTGACTTCCCAATAATAAATTGTATCATTTTGCGAAGCACTAAACGTACATTTAAAAACATAAGCGCACAATTATGCGCTACGCAATAAGACATACAGGGCTGCAGTAAAGTGAGTGAACAAACTCTTAGAAAATTTATAAAAAAAATAGCATTTTCTTCCTAAGAAGCAGGTTTCTAAGGGAAATACTTAAAAATAACTAACAAAACATTCAGTGTGTAATGCTGACAGCTACACTCACCAGTTTTGATATGCGTTGAATAAAGCGCTTTTTGTGTCAAAAAATGTATTGCTTCAAAGTGGGAACTCAAAATATAAAATTCAAGCCTTCCGTAAGCGAAATGGTAAGATTTCTCTCTTACAAACCTGCTTCGTTGGATGCTCAATTTTTATTGGGTTGTAGTGAGCGTGTTTTCAGCAGACGGACAGACAGTTGGACATGGTTAAATCTACTTAGAATTAAACATGCACCCAAAATATACATAAATACTTTATAGAGTCTTAGAAAAATTTTAAAGTTTCACACGGAGTGACAAACTAAGTTAACCCTAACTCACCTATAATGCTGAAGGTTATAAAAATAAGAAAAATGGTTGAAAGCTTAAAAAATAAACAAAAATTTTTTATTGTGATTAACATAAAAATAAAAATATTGTTGTTCCAAAAAAATTACTCAAGTGTGTTGGTAATGAAACATTAATTAGAATAAATAAACAAAATAAATAAGCTAATTAATTGTAAATGAAATTAAATAAATAGTTTTTAAAAAAAATATATTAAAAATTTCATATATCTGACTTTATTTTAAACTAATAAAAGCACCCTAAAAAGCCCCTTTTCTCTCCTTCTCTAACAAGTTGGTTTTTGTTTGTGATAAATTTTTTAGCGTCCCAAGTCGAAAGTAAAATTCGACAATAGAGACAGTTGTGTAAATAAAACTAAATTTCTTGAAATTTACAAAAAGTTTCGTTTTAAAAATTATTTGTTTGGATATAAAACAAAAATCAACAAAATTACTTGAAAAACTAAAAAGTACAAAGTACAGTAGTAGACCTATCCGAATTATTAAAACCGCCATAGTGCTGACTATAATTCCATTTAAGTTATAAAGAAAACATTTTCAAAAAGCTGCCTTTAACCCATTCCTGCCTTATAGGTATTTCAATACGCAAAGAAAAAATAAACACAGCAAAGATATTCTAGAAAAGGCCAGATGAGAGAAAATTGCTGCAACATACATTTTTATTGAAAAGTAAACATTGATAAACCTGAAAAAAATTAAGAGAGTAGAATTGATTGGTTTTTGCATTAGTTAGTTCTCATCCATATTATGAAACATTTGCTGCAAAAACTTTATTCCAATTATCTTTTGAAACTGCATTCGTGTCCATAGAATAACATTTTTGTTTTACGCCATTGAGTCATTTTCTATGCCTTCTCTCTTTTTTCAATAACAGACATACAACTGCAAACTGCTTGTATTTACATGAAACAAATTACACTTTTCCATTCGTCTCTCCCATTTCTTCAACAAACTCAAGGCGAATTAAATACAGGTGATGTAGAAACGCCTTCTGTTTTTTACAGGTCGAGCCTATTTGGTTTGATTTGTTAGTGTTTTGCTAAGAATGGTTGACATTTCGAGCCGTAAACACTAACGATGCAATGCAAAACCCCCTATGTTGTTTCTGTTGTTTTTGGATTGTTGTAGTTGCGACACCACCTATAGTTGAATTCGGCTTGAACAAACTCAAATGTTTCATAATATGGATTGGGACTTATCACAAAGATGAATTAAGTTGTTTTCTATTTCCAATAATGCTTGAGAAAAGTGTTGGCTCACCCGCTCAAAATAGTTTTAGGCGTCCCTTGTAAAAAAATTAAAAGCGATTTGTAAATGATGGAATTTTGTTTTATTTATTTGACATGTCTAAAAATGTTTTCCACATTGGCTAAAGAATGTGAAAGCGACATAATTTGTTATAAATTCAATTTTAAATTTGAATTTTTGGCCAAACAGTTTGTAAATGTACTTGACTTTCTTACAAAAGATTGGCAATCTGATGTACCTGCATCATCCTCAATTGCCCTTTTTTTGATTTAAATTTTTTTCATTAAAAATTAATATGAACTTAGCTTGCCACAACTTTTTTGTAAGAATCAATCTACTCTTTGGTAACAATGGGCAGCAGTGTTGCCAATTTGGCATTTTTCATGCTAGATCTAGCATTTTTTAAAGTCATTTGGCATGAAAAAACCTGATTTAGCATCTAGCATTTTTTCTAGCATTATTTAAAAATTTCTAGCATTTTTTAGTTCTTGTGGTATTTTTAATATTTTGCATTAATGTTTAATTTTAATACAAATATCAAAGAAAAAAATGAATGATTCTAACCTAAAGATGAATGTAAATGCTCATTAATGTGTATAGATGGGAGGAGGGAAAATATATCCAATTGGTAAATTATGCTAGGGAAAATAATTGGTAAAGGATATGTGGGTACAAACGTTTTGTAAAAAATTTAATATTTTGATCAACATTGACTTCACTAATAAACACATACCTTGTTCACAAGGATTGGCTTAAACACTTAAAGTAAAAACAATGGGCGAAGGAAACAGATGAAAAACCTTCTGAAATTACTGCAAATGTGATATTGTTTCTAAATTTAGTGGCCTGAAGCAACAAGGAAGCACAAAAATGCTACGGGCATAACTCAAAACCATTCAGTCCCTTTTAAAAGAACTTGTTACAACTTTCAGCATAGAGAAAATTCAGAAAAAATAGAAAGTCGACTTTAATTAAACAATTCGTTCAGACAATTAAATATTTTACTAATCTTGCCCCTGCAAAGGAATTGATCATATCAATTAACGGATTTGTATTTTCAAATCATGGGATACAAATTTAGTCAATTAAAAAATTAATTGCATAAACAAAAAAATACACAACACATTAAAAAAATCAATTGCAGCAAGCAAAAAATTAATTGAATAATTATTGTACTCCAATTAATTACTTAATTGAATAATTTTTTGCAAACATTTTTTTGTGCAGAGGCGGTATTATGTTTAAGTGCTGCGCACTTATCTAAAAATAATTGGAACACCTGATAGTTATACCGATAGAAATAATAATGAAAATGAAGTTGAAGATGAAGATGACTGGATATTTTGAAATATCTAGAAATTCGGTTTTTCTTAAATTTTACAAAAAATATTTAAACAAAACTAGTCTTTGTACAAATCTTCACAGAACGTTAAGAAACTTTTAAAAACCTAGCTTTTAATATATGTATGTATGTATATAGCTTTTTGATTTTGTTTTAAAAATCAATTTTTTAATTGTCTTTCATTTATTTTTTTATGTTAATAATAAAATTAAATGAATTTTCTTTTATTTTAAATTGAATTATAAATAAAATATAACAAAATAATAACTATGTATGCACGTGCTAATTTTATACCATGATATTTACATTGTTTTGACAAATTAAAAGGAGTTTCTTTGCATTTTTGGATGAAACATGTATTAGCATTTTTTTTAGCATATATTTAGCATATTTTAGCATTTTTTTAATACAATTCTAGCATTTTTTCCCCATTAGGTTTTGGCAACACTGATGGGCAGTAATCGGCTCACACAAACAAAGTTATGTAAAGACGTTAATTATCTAGATATTAACATCCATATGAGATTTTTTTCTCTTAAAGGGATTTAAAGATCGGTCGCTAAATTGTTTAGTAATGTTAACTTTTTAAAGAAAGTTAAAGCTATAAAATCTTTATAGATGGAAACTTTGGGAAAATGTAAACTGATTCAAAAGGAATTTATTTGCAGTAAAATATTTTGGGGCGAATTTAATCTAAACAACAACATATGTATTTAGATTTTCCGGATACAAAGAGTCTAATTTGGAAAAAAGTTCTTCATCCTTAGTACAATTAAAATGTATTTACCAAATTTGATTAAATTACCTACCAGACTGCAACTTGTACACAAGGTTAACATGAACAAAGAACCAGCATATACGGACGGATGGACATGGTAGTGATTCTGTCGATCAGTATACTTAAAGATTTGTCCAGATTTTTATGTATGTATAACACACATCGCCAAAAACGTATATTATTGATTTTTCCTTAACTTTTGCTTATTCGTATCCAAAATGTTAAAGTTTAAAAAAACATTTGTCCTTAATGACAACCTGCTGTTTATTACAATTTTCGAGTAAAAATTATTTGCGGCGAAAGCTCTTAGGCATCAAAAAATTAAACATGCCAAGGGTAAAATATGCAAAAATATGCACTAACAAATCGATGCCAAAATTTATCAAAAGCTCTAAATCGGATAAATATATTATTTTTACCTTCATTCGTCGCACAAGAAAAACATGCAATTGCATATTTATGGTTTTCCTGGTAATAACATTGATTTCACAATTTTGATGTTGTGATGTCAATATGAAGATGCATTTTTCTAAATCGCTAGAAACAACAATATTTGTGTATCATGTAAAACAGTAAAACCAAACATATAAGATATCACTATGCAGAAGATCCTATCTTCTTTTCGACAAATTTATATACATATCTACTATACAGGGTGGCCCAAAATTAACGAAGTGGTTTGAATTCGTTATAACTTTTTATTTAGGAAATAATTATTCATTTTTTTTAATACAGTATATAAATTGGGAATATTATTAGTTTAGTTATGAAAAATAATATCTCGCAAGTGGTGGCCATTTTCTGCTTTACAAATTAGTGCTCTTTTTAACTCATTTCCATAGCCTTTCGCAAAACTTTAGGTGTAATGTTGTAACTTCAGGTGTTATGTTGTTTATTTCGTCGCGTATATTGTTTTTTAATTGCTGGTTCTAGGGTTATTAATGTAGACTTTTCCTTTCAAATAACCCCAAAGAAAACAGTATGGGCTCGTTGGATCGTTGATTTGAAAAATAAAGCTCAACAATTTGGGCACGTTGTTCAATTCAGTACTGCTCCAATTTAAATTCCCCAAGTCTTTTTTACAAAATACTGAAAAGAAAAAAAAATTTTAATAAAAAAGTTTTAAGCAACTCAAACCCCTTCGATAATTTTGGGCCACCCAGTATATACAAAAATTTTATCATCAAATGTTGTTCGTTTGGGATAACACCATAATTTTGCCCTAACTCAATATATTGCCTAATGGCAGATCTCATCATCACAAACAACTTTTGTTATTGTAAGTTTATAACAAGGCGAATTCTTATGTTCAGTGGCGGCGATAATATAACTTTTATTGGACTTACCCTAGGTCTACACTAAAGATAATTATCTCAGCATGTAGGCAATAACGTCGGCAGAATAATGCATTTAACACATTCACCACATCTGCACGAAAACACGACTACAAATGCTGCTTGGTGAAATTATAGTCGTGTAGTCAGCTACTGAATTATTTTGAAGACGACAGCTACAATTGAAAAACTATAAACAGCGATTTTTTATTATGTATTTGTATTTCAGTGGTGCCACTATCATTTTTTTTTTACTTTTATGAAATGGTAAAACATGCATAATTTAAGACTAGTACACGAAGTTAATTTAAGCCTTTAAATATATAAATACTTATTTATAAACATTTTATAGCACAAAAACAAATGAATTTATTAAAAGTCATTTAAAATTTTTTAATTTTGTTTTTTAGCACTAATAAACACTATAATTTTAACGATAGATTAAATAAAAAAAATATTAACTACTTTTAAAATTGTATTCGTTTAACTGCGACATATATTGCAGTAAATGTCAATGGATCTGAAGACAATGTAAAAATTAATTATGTAAATAATACACGCCTAAACTGCAACGCTGTTTCAAAAAACTGAATTACGAAAGTCTTCAATATTAAAATAAATGGTTTTTTTAACGTTATGTTCGCACGGCATCTTGAATTAAGTTGTTTTCTTTTTGAATTACAAATACGAATTACGCTGTTCAAACCGCATCTTCTTAATTCAAGAACTATTCTTTTTACATTTATGAAAATTTTTGCTTTGAAAATTAATACAAAACCAAGCAACAATTTAAAATGTCTCGTTTTTTAATAATTCCTATTTTGTTTCTTTATTTGTTGTTATAATTTATGCAAGGCAAATTCATATTACATGAATTCGCCTTGAGTTTATGTTTTTTGGGCGATTTGGATTAATAACTCTTATCCTCCTAAACGGATTTGGCTGATTATCAATCTCTTGTTAGTAAAACTAGAAACGAATCCATGCCGAAATTGGTCTTTTCCTTTGACTTCC
This sequence comes from Pollenia labialis, assembly GCA_949318255.1. Classification (NCBI taxonomy): domain Eukaryota; kingdom Metazoa; phylum Arthropoda; class Insecta; order Diptera; family Polleniidae; genus Pollenia; species Pollenia labialis. The sequence goes on along the minus strand of OX439140.1, from coordinate 149,337,770 downwards.
CAATAATAAATTGTATCATTTTGCGAAGCACTAATGGTACATTTAAAAACATAAGCGCACAATTATGCGCTACGCAATAAGACATACAGGGCTGCAGTAAAGTAAGTGAACAAACTCTTGGCAAATTTATAAAAAAAATAACATTTCAAGGGCCACGGCATTTCCTTCCTTAAAAGCAGGTTTGTAAGGGAAATACTTAAAAATAACTAACAAAACATTCAGTGTGTAATGCTGACAGTTACACTCACCAGTTTTTATATGCGTTGAATAAAGCGCTTTTTGTGTCAAAAAATGTATTGCTTCAAAGTAGGAACTCAAAATATAAAATTCAAGCCTTCCGTAAGCGAAATGGTAAGATTTCTCTCTTACAAACCTGCTTCGTTGGATGCTCAATTTTTATTGGGTTGTAGTGAGCGTGTTTTCAACAGACGGACAGATAGTTGGACATGGTTAAATCTACTTAGAATTAAACATGCACCCAAAATATACATATATACTTTATAGAGTCTTAGATAAATATTAAAGTTTCACACGGAGTGACAAACTAAGTAAACCCTAACTCACCTATAATGCTCAAGGTTATAAAAATAAGAAAAATGGTTGAAAGCTTAAAAAATATACAAACATTTTTTATTGTGATTAATTAAAAATAACCAATATTGTTGTTCCAAAAAAATTACTCAAGTGTGTTGGTAATGAAACACTAATTAGAATAAATAAACAAAATAAATAAGCTAATTAATTGTAAATGAAATTAAATAAATAGTTTTTAAAAAAAATATATTAAAAATTTCATATATCTGACTTTATTTTAAACTAATAAAAGCACTCTAAAAATCCCCTTTTCTCTCCTTCTCAAACAAGTTGGTTTTTGTTTGTGATAAATTTTTAGCGTCCCAAGTCTAAAATAAAATTCGACAATAGAGACAGTTGTGTAAATAAAACTAAATTACTTGAAATTTACAAAAAGTTTCGTTTTAAAAATTATTTGTTTGGATATAAAACAAAAATCAACAAAATTGCTTAAAATATTAAAATGTACAAAGTACAGTAGTAGACCGATCCGAATTATTAAAACCGCCATAGTGCTGACTATAATTCCATTTCAGTTATAAAGAAAACATTTTCAAAAATCTGCCTTTAACCCATTCCTGCCTTATAGGTATTTCAATACGCAAAGAAAAAATAAACACAGCAAAGATATTGAAGAAAAGGCCAGATGAGAGAAAATTGCTGCAACATACATTTTTATTGAAAAGTAAACATTGATTAACCTGAAAAAAATTGAGAGAGTAGAATTGATTGCTTTTTGCATTAGTTAGTTCTCATCCATATTATGAAACATTTGCTGAAAAACTTTATTCCAATTATCTTTTGAAACTGCATTCGTGTCCATAGAATAACATTTTTGTTTTACGCCATTGAGTCATTTTCTATGCCTTCTCTCTTTTTTCAATAACAGACATACAACTGAAAACTGCTTGTATTTACATGAAAAAATTACACTTTTCCATTCGTCTCTCCCATTTCTTCAACAAACTCAAGGCGAATTAAATACAGGTGATGTCGAAACGCCTTCTGTTTTTTACAGGTCGAGCCTATTTGTTTTGATTTGTTAGTGTTTTGCTAAGAACGGTTGACATTTCGAGCCGTAAAAACTAACAATGCAATGCAAAACCCCCTATGTTGTTTCTGTTGTTTTTGGATTGTTGTAGTTGCGACACCACCTGTAGTTGAATTCTGCTTGAACAAACTCAAATGTTTCATAATATGGATTGGGACTTATCATAAAGATGAATTAAGTTGTTTTCTATTTCCAATAATGCTTGAGAAAAGTGTTGGCAAATAAAGCACAAAGGGAAAATCAAAAAAATGCTCACCCGCTTAAAATAGTTTTAGGCGTCCCTTGTAAAAAATTTAATAGCGATTTGTAAATGATGCAATTTTGTTTTATTTAGTTGACATGGCTAAAAATGTTTTCCACATTGGCTAAAGAACGTGAAAGCGACATAATTTGTTAGAAATGCACCAGGATAATTCTCAATTTTAAATCTGAATACTTGACTTTCTTACAAAAGATTGACAATCTGATGTACCTGCATCATCCTCAATTGGGCTTTTTTTGATTTAAATTGTTTTCATTAAAAATTATTATGAACTTAGCTTGCCACAACTTTTTGTAAGAATCAAACTACTCTTTGGTAACCATGGGCAGTAATCGGCTCACATAAACAAAGTTATGTAAAGAGGTTAATTACCTAGATACATATTAACATCCATATGATATTTTTTTTTTCTTATAGGGATTTAAAGGTCGGTCGCTAAATTGTTTAATAATGGGATGATATATGTGATGAACATATGTCGAGAACACTAAAGGGGCGTGCAACTAAAGGTTACTCATCTTGTCAGGATAATGAGGCGGTAGTGGAATGCACACTTCCGGTCCATTATCAGTACATATAGCCCCTGGCAAGGTGGGGGCTTTACATAAATATAATTTAATACGCTTTTAAAAAGATACAAAATTTAATTTAATTTCATAAAAATATTGTGTACTAATGCAATATAGTATATGGGTACCCGGGTAACCCGGTTGCCAAACAATTTGGATAATGTTGGGTATTAACACAAGGGTTAACAATTCATATGAATTTAGTTTCAGCCACTGATGTTCCAAAGTTGTAATTTCTTCTACAGTGAAATCAATCATTTCTTCTTTAAAATGATCGCTTTATTAGTATTTATTAGTTTTTTAACTGTTTTCCACACAAAAAAGGTAGTATTTATTCAATTATAATAATTATTTGGCAATCGTTATCTAAGTTGACATATTAATTGAGCTATAAAATCTCGGCATGTAATTTGTGTTTGTTTTTTAATTTCAAAAGTTATGGTATCTCTTTTCGATTCCAAAAATTTTTCAAAATCGTAATTGAGGGAAAAAATTAGCTTAACATGAATTTAATGGATCAAACTGATCAAATTTTAAAACAATTTGATATGAAAGTTCTTTTAAAAGAATGTACAGTTTCTATAGCAAAAGAGTAGGGGTTTGCATGTGCATTCAACAAAAAAAGTGTGGTAGTTTTTCAAAAAAAGATTACTTGAACATTCTTAAATTAAAAAATGCTAAAAATGCTAAATATTTGGTTGAAAAATGCTAAATCTAGCTGCAAAAATGCCAAAATGGCCACTCTGAAGTCGAGAAACCACCAATAGTTACTCGCTAATTTTCTTGTTCTCAAAAACATGTACCTGGTTTTTTATTATAGTTCGAGTAAGTGTTCATGCTTTGCTAGATCGTATGTACTTTTGAAGTACAAATCCATTTGTGCAGGGGTCTAATACAAATACATTATAAGCCTCTAAATAACTGAGATGTATCTAATTGGTATTCAAATTGCTTCGTTATCAATAAAGGAGAACAGTTTTAAAACAATTTTTTCTAATTTTATTTTAATGGGGGTAGCGAAGCTCACCGGGCTTAGCTAAATTTGCATAACATTTTGTTTACCAAATATAGTTTTTATTAACTCCCGAAACTGTTCTTGGAAATATGAGTAATAATATTAAATAAAATTATTAGTTTGTTAAAATTTTTAATTTTTTGTTTATTTTTTTTTAAATTGGTAAAGAAAAGTAAATTAATTTACTTTTTTCTGGTATTCAAGCAAAATTTTAGCTTGTTTTATTATGTCATTATTAACTGAATGGCAGTTGTCTGCTGTAATGTTGAAGGGTTTTTTTTAATTACAGTGGACTGCCGATAATTCGTAATAGCAAGGGACCGGCCATTTCTTACGATTTAACGTGGTTAAAATAAAATTAATACCATTAACGGGGTTTTTCAATCTACATATTTACTAAAACGGTAAAAAAACATAAAAACATATTAAGAAAATAAAAATATCGGTTAACAAAAAATTATTCTTTCAATGTTTCTGCTGTTTTTATTACGAATTATAAGTGGTAGTTAGCAAACAATTACGATTTATAAGATGTAAAAAAGATTTTATTTTTAAAAATTACGAATAAGCGAGGGGACCAAAATGTATGTAAATTTTACGAATTAACGAAGTTTTTTAAGGGACCTACAGTTTATTACGATTTATCGAGATTTGACTGTATTAGTAAACAAAAAATTTAATTAGAAACCTCGTTGTTTACTGTTACACATTGTTGTCCGTATTTGGTTAACTTAATTGTATTTTTAAAAAAAGTTTGGCTTGATGAATTAGTTTTTAGTAAATTATCGAGCTCTTATAGTAAAAATGATGTAACCAACAAAAATAAAATTTTACAGGAGAAGGTTTTTTTTAAATATTTTTGCTTCAAGTCTATGGTTTCGTTTGAAATTGCTTTTGCTCTTATTTCATAACAGGACTTCCCAGAGATGTGAGATTTTTAGAGATGATCAAAAATGATCGATTTTCATCAAAAAACTAAAATCTAAAATGTTGTTGGTTACATCATTTTTGTTATTAAGGCTCGTTATAGTTCTTGACATATCAAAATATTCTTTAACATCTAATTGTAAATAAAACAAAAAGTTTTCAGAGAATTATCTTAATATTTTTTATTATCATAGAAGGATCTATGACAATGTCTTAAACAAAGTATCGGTCAAATGCTCGCCACGACTTCGGTGGCATATCTCTATCTGATGGTCCATATTTTTAATGACTCTGAGGCATAAGTACGTGAGGATAAATGTCGTTAACAGTATTTATTAGTGTTAATCAGGACCAAAAAGTCGCATCTAAAGTTCCACATCAATGAACTAGAGGCCTGGCTAAAAAATGGAAAATAAAGGTTAACCCGGCTAAATGTGCTCACTTAAGTTTCACGCTCAGAAGACTAACGTGGCCAACTGTAAAAATAAAAAGCATCATTCATATAGATAGACGCTTGACATGGTCTCGTCATATTAAAGCGAAAATAACGGCTATGCAACTTAAAAAAGCTCAACTACATCGGCTCCTCGGTCGAAACTCAAATTTGTCCTTAGACAACAAAGTTATCTTATACAAGTTTATCATAAAACCAATATGGCATCCAATTATTGGGTAATGCATGCGCATCAAACATCCAGAAGCTACAAAGAAGACAGTCGAGGATATTACGACAAATCGTCTGCGCCCCATGGTATATATGTAATGACATTATCCACAGAGATCTTCAAAGGTCACCAGAGGCTAAAAAGAACTGAGACTTCAATTTCTGTCCACAAGAAGACCGTAATTATCTCGCTATTGCGAATACCGTTTACGCTAACTGCTTGGCCGATCTCATTTTCGATGAAGTAGGCCCGATTAAGCCGCCAGCAAGAACGAACTGGGGGCACAGTTGTTTTCACATTTCCTACAGATCTGGTTAGCGGAAATTTGATCTGAACGCCCATTTCTCAGTTGTGTATCTCTCCATGGTTGAATTTGCAAAAATTGAAACAAAGAAATGTCAAAACCCAGTTAACATGGTGCATTATGGTTGGACAACCCTCAATGATTTTGGTTTTTATAAGCTTAAGTTGAAATTTTAATTTTGAAATTTTATATTGTTAAAAATTTCTTGTTTCCTTATTTATTGTTTGTTATATTATATTTATATATTACAACGCTACTTCGTTAGCGTCTCCTGTTTTTTCGTGGACATATCTGTACGCCAAAGTTTATTTTTCTAGGCTTTAACTTGCTTAAATTCTAGCATTTAACCCGCCACTTTGTTCCTAGGTTTAAACAAAAAAGTTCCAACATTTTTCAACTAAGTTCAATATTATAGAAAATTCAAAAAGGACCACTCGTAGAACACAAAAGCAAATGAAAGAAAGTTAATTTCCTGTATTATCCTTTTTGATACTTTTGATACCCCATTTATGTATCACAGTAACTTTATAATTTTATATTATATAGATAGATGGAGAAAAATATTTTGAAAAAAGTAACAAAATTAGGAAAGATTTTCACACCTTAAACGTTCGAACTTCGAAAAAGTACCAAATCTGGTTTTGTATTTTTTAGAAAAGCTACGAATGTGATATAATTTTCATTTACCCATTTACATCCCAAATAGGCCGTACCTCAAAAAAGTACCAGACACCTGTCCGCTTTTTTTATTAAATTAAATTTGTTTGTATCTCTTTTAGTTTAGGCGGTATAAGTTATATGCGATGAAAGATAAGTATATTGCTATGCGCCGGATAGATTCAAGACACAATCTACATGCCTACTATAACCCTAGACTGTGCAAAATAAAACTAATAAATAGGTATAAGTCATCAGAGCCAAATTTATAAACCAATAACTACAGCTCTGGAATCGTAAGAATGGGCATCCGAGCCGAGTAATTTACCAAACATTGAAGTCAAATTTGACGCAAAATTAAATTTGGACTTGCGATATGAAACGACGTACTTAATTCCGGGAACGAAAACACTTCATTCAATAGTTTCTTCTAACGCTGGTACATTTATTGCTAAAAAGTTGTCTTTATCAAAAAATTAAAATGTTTTTAAAAATGTAACAAGATACTTAAATAAAATAAAAAAAAAAGTAAAAATTATTATTTTTTAATAAACGTTATGTGCCCAAGGGAACACTTCCACTCGGAGACCAATGCGGTCCATTGTGAATTCCTTTAATGAAAAAAGAAAAAAAGGTAGAGAAAGGGGAAAGTAAAGAAAAGAAGAGGTGGATAGAATTAAGAAAGTTAGTAGGTACCACGTAGAACTAATACCCTCTCTACAGTCCACTCAACAGAAATAACCGCACTATTTCCCTGACAAACCCCATGGATTACATCCAGCCATGAACCCCAGTTCGTCGTGAAATCTATCTCCTAGTCATTCCTGTCTGAGAAACAGCATCCTAGGACAGTGTCACAGTACATGCTCGATCGTCTCCAGCTACTCAGAATCATCGCATAATCTGCAGAAGTCCGGTATGGTATTATTCCATTTTCCCGTAAAAGCTTTAATAGGACAATGACCCGCCAAGAACCCTATAAGTGTTCTAAGATCACTCCTATCCGATCCCAGACGCCTCCGCGTCCAATCTGGGCCATAGTGCCCCATACACCCTGCAATCCGTTCTGTCCCTCCAGGATCGATTTACGTCATCACGGAATTTTTCCCGTATCACCCCATAGTTGTAACAAAGGGGGAACTTTACCCCCTTTCCCTTACCACCGAGTCCAGATTCGAACCCCCTCTCGCTAGTTCGTCCGCCACCACATTTCCATCAACCATGCAGTGTTCATGTACCCAACACAGCCTTACATTGAATGCCTCCATAAGTTCCCTTAGAGCATTCCTACACCGAGCGATCAGGCACAACTGCACCGTATAACTTGTCAATGACCTAAGCGCCGGATTTGTTTCGACGTAAATTATCACCACAGATCCCCCCACAAAGTATCACTTTCGTCGTCCTCCAGATCGCTAGGATCTCAGCCTTGAAGACACTGCACTCATCCGGGAGTAAGAAGACCTTTTCACTTCGGTGTCCCCGATATATACCCCGGCACCAGTGCCAGTTTCCATCTTGGATCCATCCGTAAATACTGCGGATGAATACATACGAATTTAATCTAAATACCAACATATTAAGATAATTATACACTCAAAAAATTATGTAGTTAAATTCAAACGAAAATTCATTTGAAACAACTTAAAATTCATTTAAAAAACGGACCATTTACATTTCATTTAAAACAAGTGATTTTTACATTCATTTTTAATTTGTTTATTTATTAAACAGCATATTCCGTAAAATTGAATAGTTTTTACTTTTAAAAAATATATTTTAACCGAAAAAAATCAAACTACATAACAAAATAAATACGGAAAAACATTATTTTTTGGTAGTTTGTTTTTTGAATAACAAACACAAATGTTGAAAAATAAAATTATTCGTAAAATAACTATATTTTTATTAAATTTTAACAGTACGGAAAACGAATTTAATAACCCACAATCAGTTACTGTAATAATTTTATAAGTGTATGGTTTACAGACACAAAGAGGGAGTTTACACGGTGTCTTTCCAGACGTGTCAGCCTGATAAAAAAAATTAGTTAAAGTTTTTCTACTCAAGTACAAACATTTGGTAGATAGCAATATCGATACTATCGATAGTGAAATCCAAACTCTCGATAAATATCGAAAGTGGAAAATATCGATAGTATCCCAGCACTACTTTAATAACAACCTGCTTTGTCTTACAATGTTCGACTAAAAATTAAATATAGATGGCGAAATTGGAGAAACACGTTGGGTATACAGATATTTATTTAAAACAGAAAAGCCAGAATTTATTTATTTATTTAATTTCAAAAGATTTTGTTATTCGTGCTTAATTCCCAGTTTTTATTATTGATAAAAACACTTGAAATTTATTGTTGATGGGATAAGCTATTCCTATGCGCATTTCACTGGTTGCTTAGGCCAGATCATCAGGAAACTTCATCCATAAAGATTTTAGAAAAACTAAAGATATTAAACCAAATAAAACTGTTAAACGTATAAGAATTATAGCAACAGTTCTACTTGTAATAATATTACAAAGTTTAAACAAAACACATCAACAATAAACAGTGGGGTTATCTCATCTTACATTCCCCACTACAATTAGTTGAAATTCTCTCAACATTAAATGTAGTTGTAAGAAGGTTAAGAAAAACAAAATAAAAACAACAACAACTTACAAAAGATGTTGTCAATTAAGTGTTTTTTTAGGCCGTGCACTTGCCTGTTTATTATCAAAAAGTAATTTCAATTTTTGGGAATACAAAATTTTAATTTCAGAAGATTTTGTTATTCGTGCTAAATTTCAAGTGTTTTTATCAATAATAAAAACTGGGAATTAAGCACGAGTAACAAAATCTTTTGAAATTAAAATTATGAAAATACAATTAATTGAGAAAAGAAAAAGGAATGACAAATAAAATTACTATAAGTTTTTTACTATAAGTTTTGTGCACAAATAAATATATGTTAACAAATAAGTAAATGTTGTAATGCAGCTTACTTTCCCAGCTGAGGTATAACTCAGTCTGTCCAGGGTAGGGATGGGCAAGTTGAAAAAATATATCGATATATATCGAATCGATATTTTTTTAGAGTATCGATATTTATCATTTCAAAAATATCGATATATCGATATTTCGAACGTATTTTGCTGAAACTATTAACAAATTAAAAAATTCAGTATACCTTTGTACAAACATATGTTTGAACAAATTAATTATATGTAATTACATTGTTAGTTTTTATTGTTTCATTTTATTTAAAAAAATTTATAAAAACAAAAAAATTAAATCAAAACAAAAAATTCAATTATAAAAAAACAAAAGGGAAGAATACAAAAAAACCATAAGAAAAAAAAAATAAATTACGAAAAATTTAAATGGAAGTAAATAAGTCATGGAAGTACCAACATTTCTTAAAATTTGAATTGCACCCCAAAAGAACCAACTGGTTTTGTCAAACCAGTAATCATCAGATATGGACATCAGGAGCACTCTCTATTTTTTGTGCATTCCAGACAATCTGCTTCTTGTATCCGGCACTGCTTCTTATAAATGCCAATTATTTTAGATTTTCATATTTGTTTAAAAAAACATATGATGCATGCAATGATTCCAATTCTTAAAAACATATTGTTTGAAAAACGGCTAAAATTTTGAGTTCTTAATGAAGACTGACTTTAAAAAATATCGAATTCGATAGTCGTATTTCAATATCGATATATCGGTATTTAAATGATTCCAATTCTTAAAAACATATTGTTTGAAAAACGGCTAAAATTTTGAGTTCTTAATGAAGACTGACTTTAAAAAATATCGAATTCGATAGTCGTATTTCAATATCGATACATCGATATATCGGTATTTAAAATATCGGCGATATATATCGATTATATTTTTTTAAATATCGATATTTTGATATATCGATATTTTTTGCCCGTTCCTAGTCCAGGGTCAATTCAAAGGTCTGCTTCCTTTGAAATGAAACACGTGATGTTCTCGTGTATGTTCGCTTACAATAATTTAACAAAGCTTTATTTACGAAATCTTAATCTACGCTAAATACTTAGAACTACGACGGCTTTCGGCTGCTTCGGCGCGGCTGTAGACGGGAACGGGTGCTGAGACAGCGTAATTTCGTGTACGTACGGCTGATAACGTTAGGCAACGGCTAGATGTTGTTGGCATTAGGCACGTGCGGTGGCGATCCGTGGGGTAGCGTCAAGTTACTGAGGATTCGATCTGGCAGAAAAAATGATAATAAACGGGTTTCGGTTATAGTTTGTTAGTATCTTCTTCTACGATCGAAACTATGCCGAATTCAGAATATGAGAATTCAGGAGCCTTGGCGTTCGGCTAACTACTTCGGACACCACGAGAATTCGGAGGCCGTGGCGTTCGGCTAACTACTTCGTAAACACTTCGGACACCAAGAGAATTCGGAAGCCTTGGCGTTCGGCTAACTACTTCGGACACTAGAAGAATTCGGAAGCTCTAGTGTTCGGCTAGATACGTAAAACTACTAACTACCGAGAGTAAATACTGTGGTTTAAGCTGAAGGTCCACACCATGCGTTCATGCGTAGATGCGTATGATACTTTCTATGCATTTTATGCGTTTCTAAATTCAAGTTACATGCCATGCGTTTTATGCGCCAAATTTGTTTTTTTTTTATCAGCTGTTGTGCTAATATGTTTATCAATTAAAAGCAATTTTGCCAAAAATGGAAAGTGTAATTGATATTTTAATAGAATTTATTTAAAAGAATTCATAGGAAAGTAAGCTTTTATTATAAAAATATTCGTGATTTTTCACGGTATTAATAAGTTTCCAGTTCATGGCATTTGTTCAAAAAAAAAAAAATATAATAAACACAACAAAGATGACACTCAGAACATAAAAGTAATCGATAACTAGAATGGCAAATTTTGTTCGTGGTAAAATTGTGCTTAAAATTAATTTTAATGTATTTTATTCTTTAAAGTTTATACAATCTTAATAACGAAAGCTTTTCTCTTATTAAAAACCTTTTTTAATGCAAAAAAATAGTAAAAAGTAATCCACCACACAAACATATTTATCGATAACATTGAAAACAAAATATGATTTGTCATCCATGGCCATCAATAACAGCTGACTTTTATACACCACACATGCGACGGATACAAAAGTAGAAAGTAAACCTACTTTGATGCGTTCATACGTCTATGCATTCTATGCATTTTGGTGTGTAACTTGTCATATGCAATTACACTGATTCAACTTTTTTGTCAAATGCATAAAAAGGATTGACGCATAAACGCATGGTGTGGACCAGTGATGTTAACCGTACGGTAATTACCCTTTTTTAGGGTAATTTTGGGCCGCAAAAGGTAGCAAGGTAATTTTATTTAAAATACGGTAATTTAAAGAAATTTGGATTTTTGGTATAAATATACATATGTAGGGTTTAAAGTTTTAACTTTTGAGAGGTGATTTTCAATTTAAAAATACATAGATAAATATTTTAACAAAAAAATGAACAACAATATGTTTTTATAAATGTTTTCGTAACACCGATAAGTGCAAAATAAAAAAAATTAAATTACTCTTGTAAATTATTAATTTCATATTTACGGCCATTTTCACCAAGTTCGGTTAAAACTAACTTGCAATTAAAGTTCTGGTTACCAATATGACAGCTATAACCGATAGTTAATTATAACCGAATTTGGCGAAAATGCCCGTTTAACATAAATATGAAATGGCCGCAAAGTTATAAATTTAACTATAATTTTTGGATTATTTTAAGTAAGGATCAAGTTCTAAATTATTTTACTACCTTATTCATAAAAAAATACAATAATTTTTAAAAATGCATTTTAAGACAAAAATTTCCATTCAGATTTTTTTTTTAAATACATTTAATGGTTTATAAATAATGCTCTTATGTGCTGTTAACAAATGAAACAATCAATCGCCTGCCATTTGGAAACAGCACATTATGTTTTAATTAAAAGTCTTTGCGTACGGTAATTTCTTCTCAAAAACGGTAATTTTTAGAGGGCCGTAAGGTAATGAAAAAATACAAGTTAACATCACTGGCAGTATGACCAGATTTTTAAAAAACATAAAGCTAAATCATGCTTAAAATAGAGCTAAAAAGAGCTAAAGACGGAAATTTAAAGCCAAAAAATAAAGCTAAATTTTTGTATAGCTTCCTGTAGTAACTTTTAATTATTTCGATATTTTTCATAGATTTAACAGTGTTTGGGTAAGTATATACACTGATAGAAAAATGCATCTTCATATTGATGATGCCCTAGCATCAAAATTGTGACATCAATGTTACTACAAATGGCATCAATGATAAAAAAAGTAACATCAATCCAATGACTAACGTTTTCGAACAATTTTGTCATTTTTTACGTGTCATCTATTTTATGACTATAGTGACATCAATTCGATGCCACATTTTGTGTATTATTAACATTATTTTCATGATAACAATGTATTACAGGAAGCAACAATTCCTATATTCTATTGTTTTAAATTATTTGGTTAAATACAACAAATTTTTAAAGTATAATGATTACAAAAACCAAACCAAAGGTCGTAATTCAACAAACGTGAAACAAACATATGTAACGGGTAAGTAAATAATAATATTCTCTCACTTTGACTTAAGTCAATTCCAATGACTTTGACTTGATGACAAACTGTCATTAGATTGATGCTAATGTGTCCTTTCTCCGATGTTACTTTGTCATCGCACTGAGGACATGTTCGTCATTTCTATGATGCCGATGTGTCATCCCATTGATGACATAATTTCATTTTGAACCTGATGACACTTTGGCCAAGTGATGTTAAGGTTGACATCACAATGATGAAAAGTGTCATGGGGTCAAAAACGAAGACACTTGTCAAGTACTGATGTCAAAATACATCAGCGTTATGACGCCTTTTCTATCAGTGTAGTTATAACATCCTTGGCTTTGTTCTTAAAGGTCAATGTCAAAAAAAAAGTTTTTATAAAAATTGTTAATTATATGTAACTTCATTTACGCAATCAGGCAAATTTCATTGTAAATTGCATCGTGTTTTTAGATTGCAGTCAAGATTTCACCAGCATCAAAATATTTTGGTGTTGTGGGATTGCATTGATGTTTTTATCTGATTAGTACATTGAAAGCAAGCAGGCTGTAAGCACAAATTCTGTGATGTAAGCATCTACCTTTAAAAAAAATTCTTAATCGCATAAAAAAGTAAAAAACTTGAAAAAATGCCAATTGAACAAAATGAGGATTGGGTAAATTTTATTAATTTATACAAAAGTTTACCTGAACTCGCGATGTTTATGTTAATATAAAAAAACCAGAACTGACATTGCGTTTATGATTTCATTGTTGATTGCAGTGTATGTGTCAAAACATGCAATCTGAATGAGAAACGCGTTGTGTAAGTGAATTGCATAGTGTGTACCCAGCATAAGAAGGCCAAACAAGATATTTTTCTCTGATATGTACCTAAACCAAAAACTAATTTTTTCAAGTTGATGACAAAAATTAAACGATTTAATTTAATTCTTAGTTCTTTTATATGGTTTGAGGCTTCGAAAATTAAAACAAAAACGTAGAACGTTTTGCTAATGTGACTATAACGCATTACTCTTTTAACTTAACAACACAAGTTTATTTTGATAGCCTGTTTTATTTATTTTGGAAAGCACTAAATTGAAATCAAAAAAGGCTAGAAAATGCTAAATGCATTTTTGAAAAAAGCCGAAAAAAAAGATTAAAGCTAAATGAAATATCTGAAGCTAAACATGAAAAAATAAAGCTAAATTTAGCTCGAAAAAAGCTAATATGGTCACACTGATCACTGGTGTGGACCTTCAGCTTAAAGGCAATATCTACTCTCCCTGTTTTGAACAAACTTCGACTACTTATTAAAAAATAAAATAAACTAAATGAGACTTCTACAGTTAAAAAGTAATTTATATAAACAGTAAGGGTATTCACAGTAGTAGGAAAAATAGTAAGGGTATTCAAGGTGTGGGGTTACTTATATTTTATGATGTTAGTATTAAAATATTAGGATTATGTATATATGTAGGCTAGATTTGTAACGTCACGTTACAATGTTAATAATAAGGCTATTCTAACCGAAGTACTCAAATATGGCAGATTTAAAATGTCTTGCATTGCTTATGATTGGGATTCGAGGGGGTAGTTGGCTCCAGAGACGAATCGAGTTAATAAAGAAGTGTTGATTAGAAATTGATTTGTTATACCTAATACTGTTAATCATGTAACCTCTGTTCGATCTAGAGAACATGATTCTTTCATATAGGTAGGAAGGCTGTTGACTATATATAATCTTATGCAAAAACAATAGAGTTCGGCAAGTCAATAAGTTATCAAATGTTATGCTACATATGTATCTGTTTCGCAAATTGTGAGATGCTATGGTCCCTTTTTATTCCAAATACATATCTAGCAATATTATTGTATGTTAAGTTGAGCCTTCGCCTACTAACCGCTCGCATCCATACATGAGTGTTGGCAATAAGTACGTTTTAGCTAATAACATTCGGATGTGAATCGGTGTATAATATTGTGACATCCATAAGTTCCTTAGAATAGAAGAGGTTTTTCCACAGCTTATTTTCACATGGTCTGACCAATTAAGTTGATTGCTAAAAACAACACCAAGATTTTTTGTAGTATCAACATAATTAATTGTCATATAATTAATCTTTATTGGTGGTAGACACGTGTTTATATATTTTAATGGTCCAATAGCAAGAGCAACTGATTTTTTTGGGTTTAAGCTTAGGCCATTTGCAGATGCCCAAAGATAAATATGTTTGAGATCTTCGTTTATAAGTTGAATGCAATTTGCGGCGTCTGATATTTTACAGCTTATATAGAGTTGCACGTCGTCAGCATACATTTGAATTTTACAATGTTTCACTTGCAAAGGCAGATCATTAGCGTATATAGAATACAATAGTGGTCCAAGTATTGAACCCTGTGGCACACCTCTAAGCATTAGGCAACGATCAGAGACATTTGTTTCATGGAATACGCTTTGACATCTGTACAGCTGTGCTTGGGTCTAAATCCAGATTGCCTGTCATTTAATATGGAGTTTGTATAAAGGTAGTGGCTTATTTGCGAGTGTAATAATTTCCCACAGACTTTTGACAAATAAGGCAAAATTGAAATTGGTCGGTAGCTCTTATCAGATTTCAGGATCGGAATAATTTTAGCATGCTTCCATTCAGACGGGAACGTACACGTTGTGATGATCGTGTTAAAATATGAGCAAAAAAAAATTATGTTTATTTGTTGCTAAAGCTCTTGTAGTCCAGTGTTGTTAAATGTGATGATTTTACGTCATTTTGACGATTTTTTTGCGAAAATACAGTATTATGACGATTGACGATTTTTTAACTAAAAGCAATAGTGTTATAACGATTTTCTGGCATCAATAAAATACTGACAAGAAATATTTACAATTATGTATAATAGGAACAGTTCAAAACGGAAAAATCTATTTTTCAAAATACAAAAATTTTTTGAAATTAAACAAAAAAAAATTCTTCCCCCATCTTTATTAGAACCATTAGTAATTCAAATTCTACAATTATATAAATGCCATCGATACTGCAAAAACTATACACTAGAGCCCCGCTTTTCGTCCTATTTGGCCCGCATTTTAAAAATTGGTTAAATCCGCTTTGCGTTTTTTTTATTTCGATTTCTAGATACGATTGTATTTTTCGATGCAGCCATAATCACATGTGAAGAATTTTTCTATTTGCGTGTAAAAAGCGAAGTATAGTTGCGCGTTAGGAACTAAGAAGTTAGTTCTTAATAAGAACTTGTGTAGAAAAATGAGCGCAAACAGAAGACAATGCATTAGTTTGGAGCTAAAATTGGACGTAATAAAACGTGTCAAGTCGGGTAAAAAGACACTTGCTGAAATAAATAGAATTAAACTTAACCACATCACTTTCTTCATCATAAATAGAATTTCTTGCTAAAAATTTATTTTTTTGAACCAATCAATTCAATAAATTGTCTCTTATTTGTAAAATATAAATATTTGACAATTTGTTGATGATTTTGTTAAATGTTCGGGACGATTTCGACGAATTTTGTTAAAACTTTTGACGATTTTTGAAGAAAAAAGCCTAACAACCCTGTTGTAGTCATCTATAAAAAATTAAAAACTTAACCTGTATCAAAATATTGTACCTCAAAAAGGAAAAAAACTTAAAAAATGCTGAAAAAAGGGTATTTTTACTAATTTTTACTCCTAATGGTGAAATATGCAAAAATATGCATTAACAAATCGATGACAAAATTCCTAAAAAGCTCTAAAGCGGATAAATATATTTTTTCTGTCTTTATTGATCGCACAAGGAAAAACATGCAGTTGCATATTTTTGGTTTTCCTGGTTATGAGTATTTATTTCAACATTGCTTTCTTATAACGCGATTTTTTTCATGTTCGATATCTCTGTAACCATAAGCCAAAAATCTGAAAATTTGCTGTTGAGAAGGAACATCAACACAGTAAAAAAAATAAAGGAAATCAAAAAATATTTTTCTCCAAACTGTCCAAATTGAGTTGGGTTTCCCCATATTAATTAATTCAAATAAAGTTAAATTCAAAGTTAAAATGTATAGACCCCGCCCCCCTTATTAAGAATGACAACAAATGAAACATTCTGACGAACGAATGTTGCGCTTGCTGAAAATCTGAAAATCACTTTTTCGTAAAGCGATTTGAAATCACTAAAAAGGTGTTCTGCACACAAAATTTTTTGAAATCTCGTGATTTAAAACCGGTTAGTTTACAGCATGACGATTTCAAATCCCTTGAAGTTTTTTTACGCATTTTTTTTTTTGCATAAAAATTAATTAGTTTACACGGGAGAACCTTAAAATTTACTAATTTAGAAAGACGCTGTAATGTTTGCAGCCGATGTTTTTTTTTTTGTTTGCATTTATCGTGATTTACTTTTCAGTAGTCAGCTGATATAAGTGGTTCATCAAACAGACCTTTGTGGTTTCCAGAGCAACAAATTCTTAAAGTAGTGTAGCATATGACTAATTTCTTCAATTAAATTAAATATTAAAAATTTAAATTAAATTAATTTGTTAAAAAACTAAAAAGTAAACAATAATTATAAAGTTTGATTGATTAAACTTTAATATACGATGGTAAAAATAAATGAAAATGGCAACCAAATGTACTAAATGAATGGCAACATTTTAAAAAGAAGCGCACAATTGTCTTCAAGCGGTTTAGAAAAATGATAATCACGACTAAAAATTCAAAATCTCGTGATTTTCAGAACACCAAATTCTAAAAATGACCTTTAGTTATTTTTTTTAATTCATTGATATTAATCCATTAATTCCTTAAAGATCTGTAAAAATTTTAAACATTTGAATTATTTTACAACAAATGTATTCATGCTACAATTACAAATTGAAATATTAATGGAATTCGAAAAACAATTAAAATAATCGAATAAATTATCATCTAGGTAAACGGATGAATGAATGCAAGCCTTCAAAAGAATAAAATCTATATATGTGACAGTTTCAGTTAAAAGGGACCTATGGATGAAAAAATGGCGATTCTTAAAATATAAAATACGCTCTTTCTAATCGAGCAAACCGCAGTTGTCTAACTTCATTAGTATTGTCATAAGTATGATAATGCTGTTTCATTTTCTAATAATAATTTATTACCGCAATCGTCTGAAAATCAAACTCCAATGGATACAACATTAAATAACAAAATTGTTCGTAACCCACTGCGAGCTGTTCCACCAAAAAGATCAATTTTCATTGCTCGTCTGGCAAGTTCCACTACTTCAGATGATATAGATTATTATATTAAATCTAAAGTTGGATATAATTCTGATGTTTTAATTCATAAATTTAAATACTCTCAGCCAAGGTCTATTACATCTTTTAAATTAACTGTTTCTGCTGATATTTTCAATCAAGTTCTGGAAAAAAACTTCTGGCCTGAAAACACATTAGTTCGCGAGTACATCAATAAGGATAGATTCAATGTTAATAATTTTGGTGTTCTCCCTCAACTTGAACAGAATAATCCAAAAAACTAAGTTAAGCTGCTGTTGATTCATTATCTGTTTTTTTATCAAAATGTTCGTGGTTTACGATCAAAGCTGTCCAATTTGTATATGCAAAGCTTCAACTTTAATTATGACGTATTAGTTTTTACTGAAACTTGGCTCAATGATAACTTTCTAAATACTGAAATCCTATGTGACAACATTTTCCGTAGAGATCGGGCTACTTATGGAGGAGGTGTTCTTATTGCAGTCTCTAGGAGTTTTCCTTCTGAACGTTTAGTGGTTGACATATCGCTTGATATAGAATTTATATCTGTTATTGTTAAATTTAAATACAAAAAATAATACTAACGTGTTCATATATTCCTCCATCATCCCCGCAGTCTTTATATATCCATCATGGTGAAGCTATTAGGTGTGCTTCTCTCTCTGCTAATAACCATGACTCTATTATAATTATGGGTGACTTTAATATGCCTTCAATATCCTGGAAATATTCGCTTGATGATAAATACTTCGTCCAAACGAAATTAAGTGCAAATTACATGGACTTTTTTAATATTTTATATGATATGACCCTTTTCCAAATAAATGGAATACTAAACGATTTTGCTAAAATTCTAGATTTAGTTTTTGTAAATGATATAGATGACTGTTATATTAAACGATCCAACCATATTACTCTTCCGGAAGATCGATATGATTCTGCTTTTGAAGTTATTGTATCCATTCCTTCGGATTGTGCTGTATCATTGAATGTTAGTACTGAAAAAGTATTTTCTTTCGAACGAGCTAACTACTACATGTTAAATGATCCTATAAGAAATACTGACTGGAGTAACATCTTGGCATATTCTTCAAACTCAAGTGATTCCATGTGTCGTATATTTGATGTGTTTTAAAACAAGCTGTGTTCTTTTATGGATGTGTGTATTCCAAAATGCACATCTAAAGTATTACTGGGACCGCCTTGAAATAACGTGCAGCTTTCTCGAGCATAGAAAAGGAAAAATAAATATTATAAAGTATTCAAGCGATCTGGATCATCTGTAGACTATCTTAGATATTCCGTCAGCAGGGCTGAATATGCTAGTCTAAACAAAAGTTGTTATAATCGTAATTTAAATAAAATCAAATTTAATTTAAAACGTGATCCCAAGTCGTTCTATAAATTTATAAACTCAAAAAAAAAACCGTTGGTTAACGTACTTCAATGACTTATGGACAAATTGAATCTAGTAATGATACAGTTATAAGTAACATGTTTGCAGATTTTTTCTCAAACACCTACTCGAATTCAACATATGATAACTCAGTCAATTATCCATTTCCCCTGGTGGAAAACAATACAATATCACTATTGCTTCTTGATGTGTATACGATTGCAAATAATCTAAAAAAACTGAAGTTCTCCTACAGTTATGGCCCGGATAAAATTCCTAGCTGTGTGTTAATAAAGTGTGCAGATTCCTTAGCAATCCCTCTGACAACTTTATTCAACGCATCTATTAAATATGCTTATCTGCCTACATTGTGGAAAGAGTCGTATATTGTTCCTTTGTTTAAGTCGGGTAATAAGTCTCTTATTGAAAATTACAGGGGAATTGCAAAACTGAGTACTATACCTAAGCTTTTTGAGAAAATTATTTCAGAACATTTGAGTTATCAAGTTGCAAATATAATATCTCCTTATCAGCATGGATTTCGTAAAGTTCTACGATTACAAATCTCTTACAATTCACTATCGCTGTTAACCGCGGATTTCTTCAAAAAAATCAAACACTGATTTTAGCAAAGCATTCGATATAGTAAATCATTTGCTTCTTGTAAAGAAACTACAATTAAGTGGTTTTACGAAGCATTGCATAAAATGGATATACTCATATTTATCAGATAGGACGCAAACCGTTTGCTTTAAAAGCAGTTATTCTAAAAATATTAATGTTCTTTCTGGAGTACCTCAAGGAAGCCACCTTGGGCCGCTGCTTTTCTCATTGTTTATTAATGACTTGCCTAATGTAATAAAATGCTCCAATATTTTAATGTATGCTGATGATGTCAAAGTTTATTTAACCTATAACAAACTTTTAGACCACCATCGACTTCAAAAGGACTTAAACTCATTTTATGAATGGTGCAACATCAACTTAATGAGCTGAATTTAAAGAAATGTAAAACAATGCGCTTTGTAAGAAATAACCCGATTGTTGCTGATTTTTTTCTGGGTGATTATAAAGTGGAATTAGTTGACAGCTTCCAAGATCTTGGTATATTATTTGATTCTAAATTGAGTTTTACTCCGCATATAACAGCTATAATAAATAGAGCAAGGGGGTAAAGAGTTTAATGATCCGTATATTGGTAAAACATTATTCATGGCACTAGTTCGACCTATTCTTGAATATGGATCGATAATATGGGACCCTATTAACGAAATTCATTCCAATGCCATTGAGTCGGTTCAAAAACGATTTCTGTTGTTTTGTCTTCGTGGATTACGTTTTAACTTCCTAAACTTGCCTTCATATGCTGCTCGACTTGCTCTTATTAAACGTCCTACATTAAAATGTCGTAGAACTATGCTCCATGTGTCATTTTTATTCAATGTTATTAATGGTGACATCTGGTGTGTATATTTGATTAATGATATTTCTCTCAACATTCCTCAACGTCCATCCCGGAATTACATACCTTTATCAGTTGCATTTGTTAGAGCTAATTATGCTAATGCTGACCCTCTCAGGAGAATGAGCAATGCATTTAACAACTTACATATATAGATTTGTCGACTTTTCATCAAATCCTAATTTTATTGTTAATTATGTATAATATTTTTATGTGTATCATATTGTAATCAATTATTTTTTAAATTGTCTGTAAGGAATAAAATTCCATAGACATATACATATATTAATAAATAAATAAATAAATAAGTAAGCTTTAAAATGCACCTTTCATAAGAAAAAAAGAAAACTTGTTAACTTAAAATTCATTTTTCTCCAAAACTCATTTTTTGCCCATAGGTCCTTTTTAACTGAAACTGTATATGGAATTCGTTCGCTGAAAAATGAAATACGGTATAAATTTGTTTAATTAACCATTCTGTAGAAGCATTAATCATCGTCAAATAATTTCTGTTCCTTCCTTCTAAGAATACAACAAAGACGTAAGTAGTAGGAACGTCACGTAGTTAGTTTATAAAAATTCCTTTAACTTTTTTTTAAATATTAAATTTTAAACCACAAAAATCTTTTGATTTCATATTAATTTAAAATTTGTTTTATGACAATACGGTGTCAAACGGCGTGTAAAATAGACTATGATTTAAGGCGACGTATGAAGTAGAAAATATTTAACGTTTGTAAAAATATACACATTTCAATTTGACAACTTATACGCTTCTTACGCTACGGTGCAATTGATTTAACGGTGTCCATCAGTTCATGTGTCCGTTGAAATGGCGTTTTCGAACACCCCAGATACGATCGGGACTAGGTTGCGACATATTTATGCCATCCCAGTTACTAATATTCCGAGTACTCAGAATTGTAAGCCAAATAGTAACACAGAGTTTGCTTTCGGTTACTACATATTGTACAATGTACATGATACAGTACTACAGGTAGACCAATTTTATTTGAAATTTTCGTTAAAATAAAAACAGTTCAATTTTTTATTTTGAAAACATTCATTTATTTGTCAAACAATAAAATTTCATTAAAAAAATTTTAAAAATTAATCTTTTGCAAACAATTACTTATAAAGTAAACATAAAAGATATTTAAAGTAATTAAACGCACACGCATCAAACTGGCTTAACATTTTTATAAAAATCAAAAGTATTTTGATTTTCGTCAAACTCACGCGTGAGTCTTTTATTTCTAGCGAAACGAATTTTAAGTCCTGGAGGATTGCGCAAGAATTTTCATCGGCTCCTTGACAAGAATATTTTTTTTCGTACAATTACGATGGCGTGAATGACAAAAAAGCCTTTAAAGAATATAAGTCTTTGAATGCTGCAATTTTCGGTAAGTAACAGTAAATGTATTTTAAAAAATGTACTTCAGTTTCAGTTTCATCTTCTTTCTTTTGTCTTTTTTACTTTGCATAGAAGCAGTTAAAAATGATGGCTACACGCATACCGAATACGTCAAAGATATTCGTGAATCTATTAAGACACTCAAGAACAGGATTCACAAGAGGAAATATGACGAAAATAAGAAAAGTGAGAAAAAGATTAAAGCAGAATGTGTTAACACCATTTAAGTTTTTCTTTATTATTTATTTATTAAATTTTTAATTTTTTTTTATTAAAGGTTTTAATGGCAAAAGTTGCACTGTTGCGAAAAAGTAAAATTGCAAAACCATAACAACAACCACATAGAAAATTATTTCTCAAAAATTGTCCATAGAGTTTTCGCAAAAGTACAATTGACGTGAATACCTTTATTGTACAAGTTTTTTTAAATCTGTTCAGTTTATGCAAAATAATTTGTTTTTTTTTCTTTGTTACCAGTGATTTATGTTTTTTAATCTATAATGAAATTATTTTAGTATTATTATAAATAATTATAAAAAAATATAAATAATTAAAAATTAAAAAAAATAAACAATAAAATACAAAAATTTTTTTTTAGTTTTCTAAAATTTTCGGTAGGGTGTGTTGTTGCAAAATTCCATATACTTTGTATATGAACAAGTATATTATGTTAATTACAGTACCGTATACTAAGTATATGAGAAAGTATTTTAGTTTGATAACATAACGATAATACAAAATACATTAAATTGTATGAAAGACGGATACTTTCTCGTTCACTTTGTGGGTTGCTGGTAATCAATGAAAAAGCGGCCATGTCTATATAAAAGTAAACCTTAAACGTATATAGAGTTCCGAGTACCCCGTACACACAAAGTATGCCACACGTATTTAAGTACGTGTAACACACGTTCGTTATTGGGATATATAGTCCAGTACTGTTTGCTATTGAGATTTTTTTTATCAGTCTACAAATGACCGTGATATGAGCAAAAACCATCGTCTGCATCTTATTTTACCCATAAATCCCTTGTTGTGTTGTATTTCTGGTGAACGGCAAGAGCCAACGTTTCCAAATTAGGTACAAGCATCTTGGTTATTTATGTATATCTAAAGAACAGTAAGAAAAAAATTGTCCATATTTGGTACTCGTAGCTCTCTAAAATAGGCAGGATTGGAGTTGTGGGCACGGCATCGCTCATACAAAAATATTATAGACTTTAGTTTCTCTAAAGAATGGCAAGAGCCAACATTTCCAAATAAGGTACAAGCATCTTGATTATCAATAAACAACATCAGAAAAAATGTGGATGGGAGATATGAGTACGGCATAAAATACATTTAATTACCCAGGTCAATAAATAACCAAAATAACCATATACGGACAAAAAATAGCCATAAAGGACCAAAAAAAAAAAAATCCGTGTCTCCCAGTTTTGCCTTTTGTTTAATGGGTCCTTAAAGATTTGGGGCCTCGTTGTCAGTTTTGCAAAAAAGTGATAATTTTCTCAGGCTCATATCTTGCAAACCGTTCGGAATTTTGATTTCCACTTTGAGACTGCTCTTGACATAGAGAACAAAAGTTAAAAATGGCACCGAGGCCAAAAATCTTTAAGCGCCCATAAAAAATGTGCATGACTTTGGGCAAAACTGGGAGACACGGGTCTTTTTTTTTGGTCTTTTATGGTTATTTTTCCATGACTTAAAAAATTACACACCGTGTTATATCTGAAGAACGGTAATTGTAAAACTTTCGGTTTTTATCGCACCAGGGTGAAGGTTATAAAAGATCCGGCATAGCCGAATAAAACACGCCTTCTTGTTTTTTTTAATACAATCAAATACCTTTAATGGCTTTCCATATAAAACTTTTTTTAAGTCTACTAATGACAGCAGTAAAACTCAAATTTGTTTTTATTTTCAATATAATTTTCTTGATAATTTTTACTTTAATTACAAAAACAGGCAGATAAAAAGATTTTTATTTTTATTTTTAAAAAATATTGAATATTATCAACTTTTAAACATTGAAAGGAACTAAAAAATCCATTGGAATAAGCTCATCTAGCAATTAATTATTTTGGAAGTAAATCATTTAGAATATTTATTTCTACAGAAATTAAAATTTTGCTACATTTAACTCCATTTTACAAAAAGAATTAAAGAATTCATTCTTTCGAATCTGTGGATGACAGAATGGATGGACGGCTTAAATGTAAAAAAATAATGAAAAGATTATGAATGTATTAACAATAAACTGGTAGGTATGGAAATTAAAAATGATTTTACAATATAAATACATCAGTGTGGTGTAGTCATTCCCTGCAAATAATAGGACCAGTCCAAACACGCGTGTAAAGAGTACCCTACAAGGGACTAGGACTAGTCTAAAAGTAACCCAAACGTATGGAAAAAATATGGTCTATAGTATACCATGGAGTAGTTTTAAAACAACTCCTTTGTAGTCCAAAGCTGGGTTATATGGTCCTTCCCTAGGACATCGTTATGTTAAATATACCACGTTTTTTCCATACGTATGGGTTACTTTTGGACTAGTCCTAGTCCCTTGTAGGGTACTCTTTACACGCGTGCTTGGACTAGTCCCATCCCAGCGGTAAAAAGAATGACTTATTAGTCCTTATAGAAGGCCTTATTTAGCAGACACAAGCTCTCCACTTCCCATTCCATACTCATATATTTTTTATACAGGTTGTCATTGGGAGCATGCCCTTCCACACTCCCTTCTTCTTACAGGAATTATAAAAGGCTTTCAAAAGAAGCTCTTTTGTTAGCCCTTCTGATGCATGTCTTTAAGAACGCCTTTTAATACAGGACTGTTAAAAGGCATTACAAAGGTGTACTAAAAAGGGCTTCTATTAGACGGGCGTCATAGACGTTTAGTATATGTACATATGTATGTACATACATACATACATACAATTTAATGGTATAAATGCAAAATAGGAATTAAGAGGAAAGAACTACCGATGGGAAAAGCTACCACATCTTTTAATTCATATTTTTCTTCTATTTTCCATTGAAAATGTCCTAGTTGGATTAAATTTATGTATGTTTTAAATGAATTTTTCAAAAGTTCACAGAAAAATTATTTTTAAAATTTATAATACAAAATTCCAAGATTCCTTTATATAAAACATTTATAATTTGTCAATTAGATTTTTAAACTGTACTCCAACACTTTTAGAAAAAGGTTTTATATTTATTTCTATGCGTAATCTTATTCTAAAAAATAAGCTTTACAAAGGGAAAATAATTGCAAACGTTTAATTAAAAAAAAAATACTATTGATTACAAAATGAGCGAATTTTTTAATTTAAGAACTTATTGAAGGAATAAAGAGCGTTTTAAATGTTTCTATAAAAAATTGATTGTTGATTAAAAATTTGAGTGGTCAAAAAAACTAATTGTTCCGTTTGGAAGTAAAAAGCAAATGTTTTTTTTTTTTACCAAATAACAACTTTACCCAAAAATATGTTTGATCACAAGACAGGCTTTTATTTTCTATCAAACTCTTTTTTAAGGAGTTATAAGCCATTTTAATTATTTTTGTATTTTCTATATAAAAATACGATTTTTGGTGGTTATTTTATTATACGCTTCTTTTGCGTGATCACAGCCTTTTTTTAGCTGTTTTTTATTTTTTTAAAACTTTTTTAATAGAATTCCAAGCTTTTGCTCTTTATTTTATATGTATAATACTGTTTGCTTTATAAACTTTTCAATAAGTTTGCCTCCATGACTTAAAAAATTTGTTATATTATTCTTTTTTATTGTCAGATAATATTCTTTCACAGCTCTTACGTTAATACAGGGGAAAATTTAAATTTTATCAGTTTCTTCCGAAACGCAACGTCTTGCTTACGTAGAATTTATTTAACTTTTTATCCAAAAACTAAGTATGCAAAACGAAACAGCTGATCCGCAACGTATACGTTTACATAAGAAAAACGACGCGTTTAGGGGCACGTAGTCCCCTAATGTATAAAATTGTTGTTAAAATGTTAGAGACCAAAAAATAAAAAAAATACAAATTGAACAACTTCTTTCCCTTCCCTAAAGCCCTAAAGGGGAACAGAATGTCACTAAAAACAAAAAAAAAGCAAAATCAAAATTGAACAACTTCCTTTCTCCCTTCTTAAAGAAGGGAGCAGCGAATGTGTAATGGATATTTTGGAAGGTCTTTCTAAAAGCAATTTAAACCTTCTAGAAGGCATATTTCTTAAGGCAGGATATCATACGAAGCGAATCTTTTAGAATGGAGTGCAGAGGCATTCAAACAGGCCTTCCACTTTCAGTCCTTTCAAAATTTACCGCTGGGCTTATTTGCGGGGTAAACACAAACACACACACATACGTAATATATTGATTATTGAATTTATAAAAATTTATATAACTATAATTAGAATTGTGGTTATTTTGTTGAACTATTTATGGTTTTTAATCGAAATTTTTTAATATTTTAATCAGGCTTAAGTTCATCAAATTTAATTTTCATTAAATTATTTTTATGAAGAAAGGAATTTTACAACTTGACTGACCTGAGATTCGAACGCAGGCGGTTGGATACCCTGATATGTTTCGATCGCTACCCCTCGATCTCTTCATAGGGACTTGCCGTCTTACACTCGCAGCCATCGATGACTGCTGACGTCAATAGTCAAACATCAATCCTTAAACCAAATTGTATTTTTACCTTTGGTAGATCGAATTTTGCTTTTAATTATTGTTAAAGCTAAGGCACGAGCTCTATGCGTACATTTTTCCTTCAAGT
This sequence comes from Pollenia labialis, assembly GCA_949318255.1. Classification (NCBI taxonomy): domain Eukaryota; kingdom Metazoa; phylum Arthropoda; class Insecta; order Diptera; family Polleniidae; genus Pollenia; species Pollenia labialis. The sequence goes on along the minus strand of OX439140.1, from coordinate 149,310,806 downwards.
TGTGCTGAAAAAGGTCAACAGGAAAAAGAAAGCCAAATGGAAAAACAAACAATGTACTTTGGACTGCAAGAAGAATTCTTGACATAAGTACGGAAAAAACAGAAGTTAGGAAAAACATGTAAAATCAATTAAATGGATAATCATTCATTCGATGTAAAATCAATTAAATGGATAATCATTCATTAGATCTACCAAAGGTTAAAATACAATTTGGTTTAAGGATTGATGTTTGACTATTGACGTCAGCAGTCATCGATGGCTGCGAGTGTAAGACGGCAAATCCATCTGAGGAGATCGAGTGGTTGCGATCGAAACATGTCATGGTAACCAGCCGCCTGGGTTCGAATCTCAGGTCAGTCAAGAATGAATGATTATCAATAACAATTTTAATTAATTTTCATGTTGTAAAATTCCTTTCTTCATAAAAATCATTTAATGAAAATTAAATTTGATGAACTTAAGCCTGATTAAAATATTAAAAATTGTATATAACTTTTACTAGCCAGCGGAAAAAATATCAGTACAAAAGCTTTGTAAAAGGTCATTTTTAAGAAAAATTATTTTAATATGAAGAGTCTTATAAATAAGTGTTAAAGAATGGAGAAACGTGTATTGGATTGTGTGTTTGTTCCCTCTAGACTCCTAAGCTTCAGTCATTTCCCCATGGCCCGGTGCTTCGTATAAGCTATAAATATTTGAAAATGTTCAAGTTGGCGTGCCACCTCCAATATAGCAAAAGTTTTCAAATTTGGAACAAAATATTTTGCCTATCAATACAAAACATCTGTCAGTGAAGTGAAAAAAAGTTCTTCTAGAACTCGTTTGTTGACCTAAAAAGAGAAAACGCTGGCATTTTTCCTACTGGGTAATTATTATTTTTTTATAAAATTATTAATTTTTTTTTTATTTTCATTTGTCTAAACGTATTTGCGGACATGTCATTATTGTTTTTATTATTCAATGGTTGTTAATGTGTGTATTAATTATACGCAACCCCAAAATATTGAAAATTTGCAACTGAAAATACAATAATCGAAATACTTAATTGTTGAATTTCGGATAGTTAAAATAAATTGTTTTTGAATAAACTTGTTTGTTTAAATTTAAATAAAATAAGCAAATTGTTTTGAAGAAAAATCAAAAAAAAAAGCCGAAATTTATTCGAAGTGAAGCAAAAATTAAAAAAATTTATTTTATATACTTAAGTTATGTTCACATTATTGGGGGATTTACAAGGTGTCATAAAGTCATATGTCTTAAAATACCCTTGAGGGCAGCGAACTGACACTGAAGTAGTTCCGTGATAGGTCTTTGGTGGTAGGGACCGGTTCCAGTTCTAACACTTTATATGAATAAGACCTATCACTTTTACATGGGGTTGTCATTGGAGGGGGTCAATTGACACAATTTGACCCATCACAGACCTATTCTCAATGAACCTGCTTAGTGTCAGTTACTAAAATGTAGTATTATTTAAATACAATGTAGTATTATTTCATTAAAACTAGTCCAATAATTAAATTTAAGTGCCATATTTTAGAAATTACCAATTGTCACATCACCGCTGAAGACTGTTCTGTAATTCATTACTTTTTCTACCTTTTTGTTCTTTATAAACCAGTTAAGGGATTGGTTCTTCTTTCACTGGTCATGAGTCCTTTCTTTTTGTACTTGTTCTATTTTCACAAATGCCAGGACCAGTCGCTTGGACCAATTGACACAAATTTCCCACAGGGTAATAACATGAAAAATAGGACTGTTGTGAACAACCCCTCATAATTCAGTGTGCTATTTTGAGTTTAAATCAGCTGATTTAAAACAAATATAAAAAATAAATATTTACCTAACATCAAAATATTTTTTAATTCTAATCCATGAATTAATAAATTAAATAAGATCTTACCTGACTATTTTCCATTTTTCAGACGCAAATCACAAATAAATTTTATTTTGTTTGATATTCAAAAAGGCAGAGTCCTAAGTCGATCTAATTTTATGCCGCAAGTGATTTGCTGCAAAAATTGCTAGCCGCAGGTTAAATTCGGATGTTAGCCGGCTACATTTTACCATCAACGGCGACGACTTACAAAAACTACTGCGGCTCGGCTATGCCGTTCAGCGCAGGCCTCTTCGGATGAATTACGACCGCACAATACACAAAGGACTTTTTGTTTACAAAGCAACAAAAATATTTTTAAACCATTATAAAATGTTAGAACATTATGAAAATATAACACGATAGCACACCCCATATGTGTATTTGTCATATTTCATTATTTTACCCTCCACCACAATTAGTTGTGAAGAGGTCATAGCTGTGAGTTTGTCATTCCGTGTGAAACTTTTTTACTATTTATCTATAATTTATATATATTCTGGCTCCTTGTGTAATTCTAAGTCGATTTAGCCATGTCAGCCTGTCTTTCCGTCTGTTGAAAACACGCTCACTTTCGAAAAATTCAAAAGAAGTGAACAAACTTGGTGTCAAATTGCTTTTAGTTATCGCAAGCAGTTTGGGAATGAAATCCAGCAAAATCGGTTCAGTAGGATCAGAGCTATGAATCAAAATGTTGAACCACCACCTTAAACAATTTATAATTTTGTTATAAAAACGAACATAAATGGTGGAACAATGCACGGAATATTAAAAAGTTTTGCAAAAATTCGTTCCACTCGACTGGAAATTACACTGTAAAATTTCGTGAAGAATGGTCCATAATTTACTAAAGGCTCCATATAAAGCCAGCTCCCAGAAAACAGTTTAATTAATAATGCTACCAGAATAAAATTTAATACTTCACAGTTTTATAGGACTAGAAATCACACAAATAAATTTCGTGTTGATCGGTCCATAGTTTACTTTAGGTGCATATAAAGCCCACTCTGGTTAATTAATTAACGACTAATGGTTAATAAATCACTGATGGTTTAAACGCTGGTTTAGTTGAACTAAACTTGAATTATTATGACGTTTAATACCAACAACTATAAATAAGTGTCCCATGTTGTTAAAAAAATAACATGAGGCAGCACTGCGAAAAATCTTATCAAATTCATATGGTCTGTATTGGTTATTTAAACCACAGAGCATTCAGAGATGAAAAAATTACGTTGATAAATGCCCAAATCATTTGTGTGGGCAGCTTTCGAAGAAAGTGGAAGTAAACTTTTTGTGGTAGTGAAGTGGCAATGTGTTAAAACAGGCCGTCGCAATCAACACAAATTGCGTAATCAAAACAAAAATGCAAAAAGGGCAGCCTTCGAAGAAAAAGACAGAAAAAACACAATATTTCCTGTCTCGTGACGCCTATGTGTGCTCTGTGGCTTAAACGCTCAATTGTATGCGTTTAACTGCCCGTCTATACCAGAGATCATTATTGCGACATATATTGCAGTAAATGTCAATGGATCTGAAGACAATGTAAAAATTAATTATGTTAATAATACACGCCTAACCTGCAACGCTGAATTACAAAGGTCTTCAAAATTAAAATAAATGGATTTTTTAACGTTATGTTCGCACGGCATCTTGAATTAAGTTGTTTTCTTTTTGAATTACAAATACGAATTACGCTGCTCAAACCGCATCTTCTTAATTCAAGAATTATTCTTTTTACATTTATGAAAATTTTTGCTTTGAAAATTAAAACAAAACCAAGCAACAATTTAAAATGTCTCGTTTTTAATAATTCCTATTTTGTTTCTTTATTTGTTGTTTTAAATTTCACAAAAGAAACCTTTTTACAATTTTATGCAAGGCAAATTCATATTACATGAATTCGCCTTGAGTTTATGTTTTTAGGGCGATTTGGATTTATAACTCGTATCCTCCTAAACGGATTTGGCTGATTATCAATCTCTTGTTAGTAAAACTAGAAACGATTCGATGCCGAAATTGGTATTTTTCTTTGACTTCCCAATAATAAATTGTATCATTTTGCGAAGCACTAAACGTACATTTAAAAACATAAGCGCACAATTATGCGCTACGCAATAAGACATACAGGGCTGCAGTAAAGTGAGTGAACAAACTCTTAGAAAATTTATAAAAAAAATAACATTTCAAGGGCCACGGCATTTTCTTCCTAAGAAGCAGGTTTCTAAGGGAAATACTTAAAAATAACTAACAAAACATTCAGTGTGTAATGCTGACAGCTACACTCACCAGTTTGGATATGCGTTGAATAAAGCGCTTTTTGTGTCAAAAAATGTATTGCTTCAAAGTGGGAACTCAAAATATAAAATTCAAGCCTTCCGTAAGCGAAATGGTAAGATTTCTCTCTTACAAACCTGCTTCGTTGGATGCTCAATTTTTATTGGGTTGTAGTGAGCGTGTTTTCAGCAGACGAACAGACAGTTGGACATGGTTAAATCTACTTAGAATTAAACATGCACCCAAAATATACATATATACTTTATAGAGTCTTAGATAAATATTAAAGTTTCACACGGAGTGACAAACTAAGTAAACCCTAACTCACCTATAATGCTGAAGGTTATAAAAATAAGAAAAATGGTTGAAAGCTTAAAAAATAAACAAAAATTTTTTATTGTGATTAACATAAAAATAAAAATATTGTTGTTCCAAAAAAATTACTCAAGTGTGTTGGTAATGAAACATTAATTAGAATAAATAAACAAAATAAATAAGCTAATTAATTGTAAATGAAATTAAATAAATAGTTTTTAAAAAAAATATATTAAAAATTTCATATATCTGACTTTATTTTAAACTAATAAAAGCACCCTAAAAAGCCCCTTTTCTCTCCTTCTCTAACAAGTTGGTTTTTGTTTGTGATAAATTTTTTAGCGTCCCAAGTCGAAAGTAAAATTCGACAATAGAGACAGTTGTGTAAATAAAACTAAATTACTTGAAATTTACAAAAAGTTTCGTTTAAAAATTATTTGTTTGGATATAAAACAAAAATCAACAAAATTGCTTAAAAAATTAAAATGTACAAAGTACAGTAGTAGACCGATCCGAATTATTAAAACCGCCATAGTGCTGACTATAATTCCATTTCAGTTATAAAGAAAACATTTTCAAAAAGCTGCCTTTAACCCATTCCTGCCTTATAGGTATTTCAATACGCAAAGAAAAAATAAACACAGCAAAGATATTGAAGAAAAGGCCAGATGAGAGAAAATTGCTGCAACATACATTTTTATTGAAAAGTAAACATTGATAAACCTGAAAAAAATTAAGAGAGTAGAATTGATTGGTTTTTGCATTGGTTAGTTCTCATCCATATTATGAAATATTTGCTGCAAAAACTTTATTCCAATTATCTTTTGAAACTGCATTCGTGTCCATAGAATAACATTTTTGTTTTACGCCATTGAGTCATTTTCTATGCCTTCTCTCTTTTTTCAATAACAGACATACAACTGCAAACTGCTTGTATTTACATGAAACAAATTACACTTTTCCATTCGTCTCTCCCATTTCTTCAACAAACTCAAGGCGAATTAAATACAGGTGATGTAGAAACGCCTTCTGTTTTTTACAGGTCGAGCCTATTTGTTTTGATTTGTTAGTGTTTTGCTAAGAACGGTTGACATTTCGAGCCGTAAACACTAACAATGCAATGCAAAACCCCCTATGTTGTTTCTGTTGTTTTTGGATTGTTGTAGTTGCGACACCACCTGTAGTTGAATTCTGCTTGAACAAACTCAAATGTTTCATAATATGGATTGGGACTTATCATAAAGATGAATTAAGTTGTTTTCTATTTCCAATAAAGCTTGAGAAAAGTGTTGGCAAATAAAGCACAAAGGGAAAATCAAAAAAATGCTCACCCGCTTAAAATAGTTTTAGGCGTCCCTTGTAAAAAAATTAAAAGCGATTTGTAAATGATGCAATTTTGTTTTATTTAGTTGACATGTCTAAGAATGTGAAAGCGACATAATTTTTTAGAAATTCAATTTTAAATTTGAATTTTTGGCCAAACAGTTTGTAAATGTACTTGACTTTCTTACAAAAGATTGGCAATCTGATGTACCTGCATCATCCTCAATCGGGCTTTTTTTGGATTAAATTGTTTTCATTAAAAATTAATATGAACTTAGCTTGCCACAACTTTTTTGTAAGAATCAATCTACTCTTTGGTAACCATGGGCAGTAATCGGCTCACACAAACAAAGTTATGTAAAGAGGTTAATTATCTAGATATTAACATCCATATGAGATTTTTTTCTCTTAAAGGGATTTAAAGATCGGTCGCTAAATTATTTAGTAATGTTAACTTTTTAAAGAAAGTTAAAGCTATAAAATCTTTATAGATGGAAACTTTGGGAAAATGTAAACTGATTCAAAAGGAATTTATTTGCAGTAAAATATTTTTGGGGCGAATTTAATCTAAACAACAACATATGTATTTAGATTTTCCGGATACAAAGAGTCTAATTTGGAAAAAAGTTCTTCATCCTTAGTACAATTAAAATGTATTTACCAAATTTGATTAAATTAACTACCAGACTGCAACTTGTACACAAGGTTAACATGAACAAAGAACCAGCATATACGGACGGATGGACATGGTAAGATCACTTAACAAAAGTGATTCTGAGTCGATCAGTATACTTAAAGATTTGTCCAGATTTCTATGAATGTATAACACACATCGCCAAAAACGAATATTATTGATTTTTCCTTAACTTTTGCTTATTCGTATCCAAAATGTTAAAGTTTAAAAAAACATTTGTCCTTAATGACAACCTGCTGTTTATTACAATTTTCGAGTAAAAATTAAATGCAAATGGCGAAATTGAAGCAACTTAAAAGCCAAAATTCCCCAAAACAATTGTTTTTTTATTTGCTGCGAAAGCTCTCAGGCATCAAAAAATTAAACATGCCAAGGGTAAAATATGCAAAAATATGCACTAACAAATCGATGCCAAAATTTATCAAAAGTTCTAAATCGGATAAATATATTATTTTTACCTTCATTCGTCGCACAAGAAAAACATGCAATTGCATATTTATGGTTTTCCTGGTAATAACATTGATTTCACAATTTTGATGTTGTGATGTCAATATGAAGATGCATTTTTCTAAATCGCTAGAAACAACAATATTTGTGTATCATGTAAAACAGTAAAACCAAACATATAAGATATCACTATGCAGAAGATCCTATCTTCTTTTCGACAAATTTATATACATATCTACTATACAGGGTGGCCCAAAATTAACAAAGTGGCTCAGCCGTTCAGCGCAGGCCTCTTCGGATGAATTACGACCGCACAATACACAAAGGACTTTTGGTTTACAAAGCAACAAAAATATTTTTAAGCCATTATAAAATGTTAGAACATTATGAAAATATAACACGATTGCACACCTAGTGAATACCCAATATGTGTATTTGTCATATTTCTATTTTTTACCCTCCACCATATATATATTTGTCAATTACCCGATAATCGGGTAAATTTTGATTTTGAAAATTCGCTTCGCAATTTGGCATAATCATATGAGTCAAATGCCGTTGAGTTCAAGTCAATCGAAGGTAATGTTTGTATCTCTAATTCAGCTCATGTAGCATCCTCATCAAAAACACGCGACAAAGCATCCGTTACTACATTATCTTTACCTTTACGGTGTTCTATCGTAAAGTCGAAGCCTTGCAGTTTCAAAGCCCACCTGGCCAATCGACAAGATAAGTCTTTTTGTCTCATGAGCCATTTGAGACTGGCATGGTCGCGTACAACTTTAAACTCATGACCCTCAATATACGCCCTAAATTTTTTTATTGCCAGAATTACAGCCAAACTCCAAACATACTGGCATCACATTGGATTATAAACGGTTTACGAAAGTCCGCATGTACCAAAATGGGTGCGGATGTCAATGTATTTTTAATTGCTTCAAATGATCTTTGTGCCACATCTGTCCAAACAAATGTTTTCCTTTTCGACAATAATTCTGTCATCGGAAATGAAATAGTCGCATAATCATCGATAAATCGACGGTACCATCCGGCCATACCAAGAAATTGTCTAAGTCGTCGGACTGTTTTAGGAGCCGGAAACTGAGAAATTGCTCTTACTTTCTCAGGGTCAACTTTTAATGAACCTTTACCAACGATATATCCCAAATACTATACTTGACGAAGACAGAAACTACTCTTCTTCATATTTATTGTTAAGTTAGCCTTCCGAAGTTGAGTCGCCCCCTCCTTTAAGTGCTTTAAATGTTCGTCAAAGTCTTTTGAAATTATTAATAAGTCGTCTAAGTAAACAAAAACGTTCGTCTTTAAATAATACGGAATGACTTGGTCCATTAGTCTACACATTGTCTGTGGTGCATTGCACAATCCAAACGGCATTCTTGTAAATTGGTACAAGGGCCGGTTAGGGATTGTAAACGCTGTCTTCGGTCTTGAGGTTTCGTCCAATTTAATTTGCCAAAATGCATCTTTTAGATCCACCTTAGAAATTTAATAAATTGGAGGAAGTCTCGAAATAAGTCCATCTATGTTGGGAATGGGATATGCGTCTTTCTTAGTAACGGAATTTAATTTTCAACTGTCCAGGCAAAAACGTACTTTTTCAGGTTTAACAATTAAACACCTGGCGATGACCATGGAGATAACGGGCATTCTTCGATAACGCCTAACTTTAACATTCGATCTTCCTCTCCACATAATAACTTTTCCCTAGCTGGTGATATTGGGTTATATCGCTGTTTTATCGGGGTTGCTTCACCAGAATCGATGTTATGTTCCAACAGTGTGGTACATCCCAGTCCGTCTCTGTCGGAATTAGGAAAATAATCAATAATGCTTTGTAACTGTTTCCCCCGAGATACTGGTAATGGAATTTTATCCGGATTTTCCTCAGAAAAAATTTCGTCGATTGCGTTCAATGTGATAATTTTGATGTCAAATTTTTCCCAAAAATCAATGCCACATATTATATCCTGTGTGATTGAAGGTATTAACAAAAATTCAATCTATAATAAAGTGGTTTCACTTTATTAAAGGGGTTTGGAGTTTTAAACAAATATTGATAATTCGTTTTAATAAAATTAAATTATTTCCGGTTCGAATAAGGCAGAAAAGTCGCCAGTATTCGCCCTCAGATTTGCTAATCACAGTAGTCCACAAAGGTCTTCCTGCGTCTGAGCAATTTTATTTATTTATTTATTTAATAAAACAAATTAAACATATTTGATTTAAAGTAGATGTTTATTCTTTGACTTTCGCTATAAGAATCAATAAAATATGATGTTACAAGAGCTCATTTGATTTTAGTCAAATTACAATAGTCGTCTAGTATACAGCATAAAAGTTAATATAAAAACAAATTAATAAAAATATAATGCGAGTGAGAGAAAGTGATATTGTTTAATCTCTTTTAGTGATGTGCATAAATATTGATAATTGATTATCACTTTGTTTTGATTACATTATTAGAGTTTCCAATACAAAATTAAAATTAATCATACATAGAATTATACATAAAATTATTAATGAAAATCAAACAATCATAATACAACTAATAAGAATCAATTTATTACAATAATGATAAATAATCAAATTTAGTAAAAATAAGGTTAAATAAAAATAATAGTCTTAGTTAAAGCCGGATTAAATTCAGGCTGCTACAACCTCCCCCTCTGGTGGATTAATCGTCTCGATAATGCAACCAGGATTTTAATTTCTTGGACTTTCTTTGAGCCGCAATGATCTTCTTAGGGAAATAAGATGATTACTGTGGTTTTGCTTGTTGTTTTGCTGTTGTTGTATTGTTTGGTTGTTCAATTGTTGAGTCGTTAGTTTGTTGTTTTGTTGAGTCGTTAGGTTGTTGTTTTGTTGAGTTGTTTGGTTGTTGTGTTCAATATTGCTCGGTCGACCTCGTTTACGAATTGGGTATATTGGAGTTTCGGAATCGCCTTCGTATGGAGTTATGTCAGATGTATGTAGTGTGGCTAGTGGTGTATTTGGAGACGTTAATGAGGCAATTGTAAAACATGATGAACCTTTGGCTCCAATTACAACATATGGACCATCTCTGCGTGGTGTGAATTTTGAGGTAATTCCATCTTTTGCTTTACTCAGTATATGCGTTGCTACTAACACCTTATCGCCAATTTTTATATCATGTGACGGTTTTCGTTTCCGATCTGCAACACTTTTGTTTCAATCTTGCATTTTATATTGAACGTCATTTGCAATTTCTAATGTATCTGCCAGTTTCAATAGATATGGAGTTATTTGAGGAATGAAATTTTCTGCCTTCACTATAGCTTTGAAGTCGTAGTTTACTTCTGTTGGCGTTCGCAGTTCACGGCCAAATGATAGAAAAGCAGCAGAATAACCAGTACTTTCGCATTTTGCAGTATTCATGGAGAATCGTATAGCTGGTAACATTACATTCCATTTTGTGTGGTCTTTTCCGACACAAATTGCTAATTGGGTTTTTAGATCCCGGTTTTTCCTTTCTACAGGATTAGATTGTGGATGATATATTGCAGTAAATGTTTGTTTTATACCCAAACAAAATGTTAATTTTTGCATTAATGCAGATATAAATTGGGTTCCATTATCTGTGTGTAATCTGCGTGGTATTCCATATCTTGGAAAAACTTCATTTAGTGGTGTTAAAGCACAATTTTCGGCAGTAGCTTCTTTTAATGCAAAAAGTTCGACCCATATACTACAAACATCTTCTACTATAAGGATCCATTGATATCCTTCTGGAGTTTTAGGCAAAGGACCAAAAAGATCTACTGCTACGATTTCAAATCTTTTGTTGCTACTAAGTGTTTGTAACAGTCCGCAAGCTTTCAAATTTGTTGGTTTGTACTTTTTACATTCTTCGCATGATTTAACAAAATTTTGAATATCGGTTCTTATACCTGACCAATAAAACAGTGGAGTTATCCGATTCATGGTTCTGTCTATTCCATAATGAACAGATGTTGGATCATTGTGGTATTTGTTTAAAATTAGTTGACGATGTGATTTTGGTATAACTAATTGTCCATCTTCAGAATCTTGGTCTGAATTATATTTGTAGAGAATACCATCAATCATTATATAGCCACGATTTGTGTATCTTCTAACGTTTTCGTCATTATTTTCAAAAGAAGATATTATATTTTTAAGATCTTCGTCTTCTAATTAAGCTTTACGAAATTCTTCAAAACTTTCTCGTGGAAAATCAATTTCGACTGCGTTACAATTACAGTTTTCAATGCATTGTTCATTAACACATGGTGGGCGCGAAAGAGAATCGGCAATGACATTTTGCTTTCCTGGGGTGTAATTAAAAGTTAAATTATAGCTTTGAAGTAATAGCGACCATCTTGCCAGTCTTCCGGTTGGAGATTTTAATGTAAATAACCATTTCAGCGGTTGATGATCTGTGAAAACAGTAACTTTAGAGCCTTCAATGTACCCTCGAAATTTCTGAACAGCCCATACAACAGCTAGTGCTTCACGTTCTGTAGTAGAATAGTTTTTTTCAGCTTGAATTAAAAGTCGACTTGCGTATTCAATAGGGTGTTCTTCGTTGTTCTCCCCCTGCAATAATACAGCTCCGATCGCATAACTGCTTGCATCAGTTCTTAAAGAAAACGGTTCGTTTTCGTTTACTTGTTGCAGGATTGGTGGGGTTATTAATTTTTCTTTTAATATTTGAAAACCGTCGTTTTCATTTGTAGACCATTTCCAAATAGCATTCTTTTTAGTCAAGTTGGAAAGAGGTTTTGATATTTCAGCAAAGTTTGGTATATATCGTCTAAACCACGAACAAGTCTGCAAAAAATGACATAAGTTGTTTAAGATTTGTAGGCTTAGGACGTTTTAAAATAGCTGAAGTTTTTTGAGGGTCAATTTCTATGCTCTCTTTTGATAAAATATGTCCTAAATACTTTATTTTAGGTTTGCAGAAATAGCATTTTTCCTTATTAAGATGGAAAGCAATACCTTTAAGTTTTTTAAATGTTATTTCTAAGTCGTTTAAATGACTTTCAAAATCCTTAGAGCAAATGATTATATCATCTAAATATGCCAAAATTAGAATGTTGGGAAGGCTTGATTTAATTTTATCAATTACTCTTTGGAATGTTGCTGGAGCATTTTTGAGTCCAAATGGCATTCTATTAAAAACGTATATTCCAAAAGGAGTTGTAAATGCTGTTTTTAATTAATCATCTTCATTAATTTCTATTTACCAGTACCCAAATTTTAAATCAATAGTTGACATGTAAGGCGTAGTTTTTGCAGCATGTAAAAGATCTTCCATTCTTGGCAACGGGTAAGTATCAGAGACTGTTATAGAATTAAGTTTTCTGTAATCAACACAGAGACGTATTGAGTTATCCTTTTTGGGTATTAAAACTACAGGAAAAGCCAATGGAGATTCTTTTTCTTCTATAATTCCTTTTTCTAGCATATCATTTAGTTCATCTTTTAGCTTTTCTTTCATGGCTGGTGAAATTCTATAAGGTGGGTTAGTTATGGGTGTATTATTTCCGGTATTTATTTTGTGTTTAACTCCTTTTATAGGCGAGCATATGTTTTGAAAAATTTCTTCATACGAATTTAAAAGTTTTACCAAATTATACTTTTGTTCTTTATTTAAATATTTACTTTCGTTTTCACATATATTAAAATCGATTGCGTTAAATTCAAACGCTTTTGTTAATGGTGAATCTTCATTAACTTTTTTTTTCTTTAAAGGAGGAAACAAATCTGTTTTCTTTTCTTTAGGCATTTCAAAATTTTGTGGCAAGCAATCTTCAAAAATTTTTTAAATTCCTCTGGGGGAATAGTATACTCACAATATTATTACAGTAACGGACTGTAGTTTATTTAAGAAATATTCCGTTCAGTCATTTTTAAATAAATAAACATTTAAACTTCCAAGCAAATTTATTTTTAACTGATTCTAACAGTTATTCAAAAAACTAAGTGCATATTAATACGGATTTTCAGTTGCAGTTAATATTGTCTGTTGATTGAGTTAAATTCTTCTTTATGTTAAAGTAAATAAAAATGTAATTTAAAGCAACGAAAAGTTCATTTAATTTTTACTGTCAAAAATTCAACCGCGAATTCCGTAAAAACAAATCAATATTCAGTTATCTTTTATAAATTAATTGTCAAAAAATTAACTACATATTCCGTAAAAACAAATAAATATGCAGTTATTTTATAAAATTTTACTGTCAAAAATTCAACACCATATTCTGTAAAAACAATTAAATATTCAGTTATTTTATATAATTTTACTACCAAAAAATAAATTTTACTTATCTATAAAAAATGAATTGCTTGTTTTGTGTAAGCAATACCCATTTTCTATTTGTTAAAATAATTTAGTTAAATACCTACATCAAATTTTAAAAGTAAAATAATTACGAAGCCATATCGGTCATGCTGCTGGTGTCTTATAATTGAGAGTTCTTCTGTAAACAACGTGGTCAGTACAACAAAAGTAAAACAAACGTGTGTAACTGGGTAAGTAAATAAAAATATTCTCCCTCTTTCGCTTATAAGAAAAACAAGCGGACAGGTGTCTGTCTGGTATTTTTAGAAATTCGGCTCTTTTGTGGAGTAAACGAAAATTTAATAAAATAACTGAATATTTAATTGTTTTTACTGAATATGGGGTCAATTTGACAGTAAAAAATTGACAGTAAAATTTTAATAAATAACTGAATATTTAATCGTTTTTACTGAATATGGTGTTGAATTTTTGACAGTTAAATTTTACAAAATAACTGAATATTTATTTGATTTTACGGAATATGGTGTTGAATTTTTGACAGTAAAAATTAAATGAACTTGTTGTTAAAAATAAATGAAAAATAGGTAGACCGGTTTTTAATTGAACTTTCATTTATTTTATATTACAATTTCAGTTAATTTTACGTACAGAATATTGTGAGTGTAGTTTTGTGGTGAATAAAATGATTTTAGTGTTGGAATGTTTTCTGAATCATTTTTGTTATTAGATTCAAACCATGACATAAAATCATTGATACGGCTTACATTTGATGAACTTGGTTGACCATCTGTTACTTTGGTTTGGTTAAGATTAATGTTTTCTTTAACCTTAGATGGGTTTGACTTAAATTCAAAGGTTTTCAGCGGTTCATCCTTATAATGCCATGTTCTTTGAGCTAGATCCATTACAATACCGGCTTGCTCCAAAAAGTCAATGCCGAGTAAGGTTCTATTATCCTTAGCCTTCGGTAGGCAAACAAAACGAATTCGCTTTAAGCGGTTACCAATCATAATATCGACTATGGTTGAGTTCACATTTTCTTTACGCGATATTCCATCAGCTAGGGTTATTTCCCCAAAAACTGATTGGAATTTAACTTTCTTTTCTTAAAGTTTTTTATATAGAAAGTGACCAGCTATACTAGTTCTGGCAGCGGTATCTAAATATGCTTCACCTTTCAACCCATTAACATTTATTTCAACGGTAGGAACATTTCTACCAACAATATTTGTTTGTATGCTATGAAAATCCATTTCTTTTGGGCTTTCCACAACATTTTTGTAGTTGCATGTTGGACAGTTTGCTCTGTAGAAACCAACCGCTCCACAGCCGTAACAATTAAGTTTGGTTTCATCAGGTTTTTTCTTCTTTTCGATTTCTAAACGTTTATAACAGACATCTGCCGTGTGATTTTTCTTTCTACAGAATGAACATTTAGCTTGAAAATTTTCTTTAAGGAGCATATAGACGACATGTTTTTGTCATCTGACATGTCAAATTTTCAAGTCACATGTAATTTTGCATGTCTGTCAAAATCGCTGTTTTACATAAGGTTTATAATATTCGGTCACAAACGTACATGTAATTTGCTTCTGACATTGTCTTTGTTTTTTTTTTGCATTGTTATTGCAGAAACCAAAGTAGTGCTCGGTTTTAAAACAGCTTGCTGCCGCCATGAAATTTTTTATTTGCGCCGTAAAATAGTTTAGCCATCTTAACATTTTTTTCTTTTAATTCAAAGATACCAATTTAGGATTTTATAATAAAACGGTTTTTATATATATATATTCACATAAATTCTATTCAATGGAAAGATGATCAAACATATCTCGGTATTGTAAAAAATTAACTTCAGCCGGCTAATGATTCCGTCAATAGTTGACGTCGCTGCCGGTTTCTTCGCGGCATAGATTTCTGATGTCAGATGGTTTGTCAGAAGAAAATAGAGCACGCTCTAATTGAAATTTTGTCAGATGACCTTGCGTCTGACTTTTACAGAAACAAAGTTAAAAAGGTAACACACGACATGTATGTATTTTGCAGTGTGAAATTTGACATGTCAGATGACAAATACATGTCGTGTACGGTCGCCTTTAGTACCAATGGATTTTACAAAATTTTCGGATTGATTTTCTTTATTTAGCAATTCTATATCCCGAGCCCTTGAAAGTAAATCTTGAAAAGTTTCTATACTTTCTCTTGAAATTTTCTCACGGATTTGTATATTTATTAATGAAAAAATCATATTAATTTTTGTGCTCTCTGGGAGTCTTTCCTTTAGTTGTGCAAATAGACTTCTTTTTCTACATATAAAAGCATCTGTGGATTCAAAGGATTTTTGTTTGTCTTGAAAAATTTCCGCATATATTCTCCAATCTGGTTTAGGTGGAGCAAAATCATTACGTAGGAGCTCTATAGCTTCATCAAAATTTCTGGCCTCATGCTTGACGCCTTGCCACCATGACGATGCATAACCTTCAAGCAATAAAGGTAAGCTTGTTAAGGCTACAGAATCAGAAATACGTTCGGCTTCTTTAAATACTAAAATTGTAGCTATAAAATCTTCTACTTTTGATGTATTACGGCCTCCATTAAAACGAGAGCTACAAGAACTAAAAGTTGCTTTTATTTCTTGACGAACTTGTAGAGATCCAAGTAAATCAGAAAATTGACGTTCTGTTAAATTGATATTAAAAGGTCCATTAACAGCAGAATTTGGTGCACTAACATTTTGCCTATTGGAACTAGGTTGGATATTTGTAGACGGTGTAGAAGAGGTCGTGTTTGTAGGAATTACTGGGGTTGAAACCTGGATGGAATTTTGCATTGGTGCATTGGGAATTGAATTTTGGGAGTTCATAGTTGTTCTAGGCATTTTCAAAAAAAACCTTACTTGAAAACCCTTTTATTTATGTGCTTTTTAAAAAATTTCTCTTAAAATTTAGTAGCTATACTGCTGTTTATTTATTGGTATAATTTGTTACAACAACAACGCATATACTTTATTTATTTTATTTATTTAAGAATTTCTTGCTTATCCTACACAACAAGATATAAATCTTATAGTTAAAGTGCAGGAATTAAATTAGTTTAAAACATAAATAGGTTATCACAATTCAACGATAAAGTTTCAAAAGAAGAAATAAAAAACAAAAAAAAAAAAAAGGGTACAATATATCAAAATGGCAAGGAATTAAACATTTACTTTAAAGAATGATTACTTTTAAATTAATTGGTGTAACATATAAATTATTAATTAAAAATAAACTAAATAAATAGATAGCTTTGATGGCAAACATTAATTGTATTAGTTTTATAGGTTTTAGCTTATGAAATAATTGACTAATTGATTACTAAAATTGTACTCATTGTTGTTTGTTTGGACATGATTGGGCAGTAGGTTCCAAAGACGGACAGAATGAATAAAAAATTGATATTCAGATATCAGGCTGCGGTGTGTAAAGGGAATTATTTTATTACCCCTGTTAGACCTCGCAAAGGTTAATCTGTTGTACAGATATGGAGGATTCTTCTTATAAATTATTTTATGTAGCATTTTCAATACCCTCATATCTATAAGGTTTTTAAGTGTCATGCCATAAAGTTTATTTGTGAACTGGGATATACTATCGTATTTTCCTAAGCCGAAAACATATCTGATTATATTGTTATATGGTTTCTGTAACACGTTTTTGCTACGAAAGTCGCAACTTGAGAACAACTCGCAACCATATAAAAGTCGTGGCATTAAGTATGTTTTGGCAAAAGGTATTTTAATTTTTAAAGGCGTAAAGTATTGGGTAGGCCAAAGTTCACGTAATCTTAGGTAAATATTCGATGCAGTTTTATTAATATGGTCAGTCCAATCTAAATTATTATTGAATATAACACCAAGATTTTTTGCCGAGCGTACACATTCAATTTTTTCATTATTAAGCATAATGTCAATGTTGATACTAAAACGGATCGTTTTACGGTGAATGATAATACATTTGGATTTGTGGGGATTAATTAGAAGTCTATTAGCGGTTGCCCATCTATAAACACTATCTAAGTCCTTATTTAATTTACGTACGTTATCTGCAATATCTTCGACAGAACTGCCAATGTAAATTTGTACATCATCGGCATATAAGTGTAACTTAGAATATGATAAGGTTTGAGAAAGATCATTAACATACAGTGAAAACAAAAGTGGCCCCAAAATTGATCCCTGTGGAACACCTTTGGTGACAGGGAGTGCAGACGAGAAGCTTCCGTTAATAAATACTGATTGGTAACGATTACCAAGGTATGATTGAAGTAGATTATTCGAGGTCCCTGATAGACCAAATAGCTTTTTAAGTTTGAGGCAAAGCAGAGAATGGTCAATTGCATCGAAAGCTTTGGAGTGATCCAAAAGCACCAGTATATTAACTTTCCCGATATCTATATCATTTCGAATATCCTCACTCAGATTTATTAATGCTGTAACACAACTATGCTTAGCTCGGAAGCCAGATTGGTGGGGCGTGAGCAAATTATGCCGATCAATAAATTCATTTATTTGTGTATACATAAGTTTTTCCATTATTTTGGAAAGATAAGGCAGAATTGCAATAGGCCTAAACTCCGAGTTATTTTTAGGGACCGGAATAATCTTAGCGTTGTTTTACTGTCAATTGCACTTTGAAATCGTTCAGCATAGAAAGACGTTTTAGTTTTTTTTATTTCCCGATTAACTTCCATTCTAATTCTACGAAATTCATCGTATAAAATTGGGATTTTGAAACGCTTCCAGCGGGAATGCGCAACATCTCTTTTCTTAATTAAATGTTTTATGATTGGATTGAACCAGGGCCTAGTATTATCCTTGACAGTTTTTGTCAAGGATAATACTAGGCCCTGGTTCAAATATAACTTTAAGAGTTATATTTGTTAAAGCAAAGAATAATTGAACGAAGAAAAATTGAGAAATAACAACCGTTATATAAAAACAACACTACAGGTGGATGATGAATACACAAAGTATCGATGAGCAACAACAACAACAACTGCAGCTTTTTCCAATTTTTTCAAATTAATGTTTTATTTTAGCAAAACTTTTTTTTTTATTTTGCAAAAATAATCAACAATATTTTACGTTGGGCGCCAATTGTAATAAAGTGGTTTCACTTTATTAAAGGGGTTTGGAGTTTTAAACAAATATTGATAATTCGTTTTAATAAAATTAAATTCTTTCCGGTTCGAATAAGGCAGAAAAGTCGCCAGTATTCGCCCTCAGATTTGCTAATCACAGTAGTCCACAAAGGTCTTCCTGCGTCTGAGCAATTTTATTTATTTATTTATTTAATAAAACAAATTAAACATATTTGATTTAAAGTAGATGTTTATTCTTTGACTTTCGCTATAAGAATCAATAAAATATGATGTTACAAGAGCTTACTTGATTTTAGTCAAATTACAATAGTCGTCTAGTATACAGCATAAAAGTTAATACAAAAACAAATTAATAAAAATATAATGCGAGTGAGAGAAAGTGATATTGTTTAATCTCTTTTAGTGATGTGCATAAATATTGATAATTGATTATCACTTTGTTTTGATTACATTATTAGAGTTTCCAATACAAAATTAAGATTAATCAAACATAGAATTATACATAAAATTATTAATGAAAATCAAACAATCATAATACAACTAATAAGAATCAATTTATTACAATAATGAAAAATAATCAAATTTAGTAAAAATAAGGTTAAATAAAAATAATAGTGTTAGTTAAAGCCGGATT
This sequence comes from Pollenia labialis, assembly GCA_949318255.1. NCBI lineage: Eukaryota > Metazoa > Arthropoda > Insecta > Diptera > Polleniidae > Pollenia > Pollenia labialis. Next base: position 149,291,791 of record OX439140.1, on the reverse strand, counting down.
TAATTCAGGCTGCTACAAATCGGTTTTCTCTGACTATTATACCCGATTTCAAGAATAACCGTCCCACAACAACGCTGACGTTGCCCATCAGCTGTCCTTACACTACCAATAATTTGATTATAGTCACCCGATTCAATTAATTCGGAACATAATTGACCTCCAATAACGTTAACGTTCGCCCCACTATCTAATAATGCAAAATAATTTCCATTGCACAAGTTCAACCTAACATAAGGACGATTGTCGTTTTCCCTATTCACCAATGATGATATAACGTGTTTGCGAAATTGTTTCCTATTTTTATAAAACTAACGTAGCCTTCTCGTAGATCTGTTAAGTTTCCGTTTACTATTGGATTCATCAAAAATCCTAGCCCTAGCAAGTGTATATTCCTCTAAACGAATATGATAAGGTCGTTTTAACGGATGAGTTTTTGAAATTTCAGTGCAAATTGTCTTAGCCGGTATTTTATGTTCATAAAAATAATTTGTCTCATCAGATTTAGAATTTATTATAATCCCGTTTAGTTTATCCTCGGATGCCCGTCCTTTGATGCACGGACATCCCGAGTTACGTTTCCCCGTTTCAAACAACAATTAGGACACCTTGGCTTAAAAATATTTTTCGTCCCACAACCGTAACAAAAAATAGTTCTAGGCTCTATGCAGTCTATAAAACTGTGGCCAATTTTATCGCAATTCCAACATTTTCCCGATTTTACTAACATACAAATTTCGGTATCATCATCATCTAAATTTTTGTCCTCCACAAACTGTTCGTCTTTACCAATAAGCTCAGATACCTGCATCTTTGTCCCTGGCAAACTTCTCATGCCTTCGTACTGCACGCCGTAAATGGGAAACACGATTTATTTCCAAATGAAGAATGTCATGCCTTATCTCCGGTTTTAAATTTCTTTGTAAAGTTTCACACAACTCGTATTCTGATAAGGGGGTATGCAGTTTGTCACACAAAACCATGATTGCCTCATGAAATTCGTCAAATGTCTCATTATGTCTTTGTTTCCTCTGTAGTATGTCATCCCTAATGTCAAAATCTGTTTTGTCATCTTGTTATGCGTCGTATACATTAATAAAAATTAAGTTGAATAAACACAAAAAATACGGTTTGTTTAGAAACGTAGTTAAGGTGTAATTAAGGTTTTACTCGGCTAGCTGCTAAATTGGTATCGAAGGCTCTTAACCAGGCTTCATAACGCATAACACATAATATACTCCTTACCGTTAGATACCTGAGAGTATATTTGAACTTCACACAAAAAAAAAACATCCAATTACTGATGGCAAGGTGTTGTGCCCATCGGGTTCCATTGTCCCCCCCCCCCCCCCCCCACTGACAGATGTACTGTTAGACGCCTTGACAGAACGCGTACCCTTATTATTGTTCTGTCCCTAATATAGACATGATTATCTTTTAAGACATATTTATACTGGTTATCCTTCCCTTCTTATTCGTAAATTAAAATTGCATTTTTTTCGTTTTAATGTTACAATAGGAATTCAATAGTAGTATTTATTAAAAAAAAAATCTGAATAAACATAAATAAGTGTAGTAAAATAAAATGATGATAATTCAATAAAACAAAGTATGAATGAAAATAAAAATATTACAAAATAAGATATACACATTTATGAATGAAACCAAAATGATATCGGACTGACAATCGGACAGAAAAAAAACAAATGAGAAAAAGAAATATATGTACGTGTGTACTTTAAGAGTTAAAAATAATTACAAAAAAAAACTTCAATATTTTACTCACAACCAAAATAGCGATTTTTCATTAATGATGTTTAGACTGTAGGGCCCAGCAATCCTTACATGATGATCTTGTTGTTGTTGCTTTTCTTTTTCTTAAAAGAGACTTGTTTTTGTAATTACTTAATTGATAAAAATAGAGTTAGATTACAACTATACCCTCAAAAAAAATATGTTAATATTCATTTTAAAAGAAAAATAGTAATGGTTAAAGTTAGTGTTTTAAGTATTATTTAAGAAGATAATTAATGTTTAAATTTTCCTTTTTACGAATTATCATTGTTAGTTATACCTTACAATTATGAAAAAAAAATGAAGATATGTATGTTTAATTTAGGAAATTCATTAGTGATTTTTGGATTTGTTATAATTTAATGTTTAAATATAATTCTATATTGCAAACACAACGTAACATTGTTTAGATATTCAAAATTTGGTTTGTTAGATAATAAGTATATTTAGTGAAATGATAGAGAAAAAATGTTATGGTATATTAATATTTTGGATTGGTTGTTTCGAACTCCGGTTCTTTGAAAAAATTTAGGCCGCAGAGAATCGGTTCTAATGTGATTTCCAAAGGGTTTGATACAAATTCCACCAGGATTCAACACAACCTCCTCTGAGGGAATGAAACTATATAGGACACATGTACACACGTATTGTCAAAATTCAAATTCTTACCTAATTTTATCCTTTTTCCAAAACTTTCTTCAAACGAAATGTATTCTCCCTTTTGGCCTTTAACCAGGACAATTTTGCCCGGGGGTACTAGATATAATAAGGATACGTTTCCACAATTTACAAGCACTTAGAAACTTTTCTAGAAACTATTAATTTGCTTATTCAAATTTTTCTTCTATTTTTTTATTTCTTCATTGTTGCACTAATTCTCACTTTTATATGATCTTCACCTGATCAATGTCACTTTGATAATGAAATGCATTAAATTTTTAATAAGAATATAGAGCGCGTAGCAGTTCAAGAAAAAAATTGTGCGTAATAAGTCTGCTTTCACACGTTTCATCTTTTGATGCTCAACTCTTATGTTTTAAGTTGAAAGAAGAGAAAAGAAAGGGGGTTAGTACGGAGATGCCTGTACTCGGTCAGTACGCTTTGTGTTTTTATTCGTTAGTTTATGCACAACGATGGCTACATGTAATTTTTTTCTTTTCTTTTTCTCTTTGATTCGCTGTTAATAAAATTGTTGTTGTTTTGAACCGAAAAAAGTTGAAGGCGATTGCTGCGTGTGATTATATTGGCATCTTTAAAAGGGAATTGAAAAGAAGTTGAGCATCAAAAGATGAAACGTGTAAATTTAGACTAAGTAATTAAAGAAAGAGAGTAAAAAAAACAACAAAAACGTTTTACGATGCAAAATCCAAAAAACATGACCATATATGGTAATAAATTTGGGGATTTTTATGAGTGTAATTACCAGAATGTGAACTAAGAGACTTTGCATATAAAATGAGTGAATTAAAGTAAATTACAGAATAATATCTTCATGAATTTCTATCATGCTAGAAAGTGGGGAATATATCCAGTTAGCATATGTCAATTTTTGAATGTGGTATTCCATCGAATTGGGCAAATAAAAAATGTATCTTTACAAAATATTCTATAAAAATTTAAATTCCATTATTCCTCCAGCTTATTCATAACATAAAAAAAAATTCATAACAATCTCCATATTGTCGCCTCAGTGCATCACATAATTTGTCCCAATACATGTGAACACAACTACGGTGGAATCGCCAAAACCATTTAAGTGCTTTGTCTTTAAAAAGAATATGGGCGTGTTCACAAAGAAGGTCGAAATCGCCGATAAGATTTGAGTTTGTTAAAGAATTTATTCTATAAATGAATACGTCCACGGTAACTTCCGAAATATTGCCAGTAAAACGAACCTTCCAATTACGAATTATGTTCAAAACCCTTTCGGAATTCCTATCGGATCAATTGTCCGAATACCGATTTTCGCGATTTCCTTGTCCACAACGATGGTTTTCATAATCTTCACTCCCATTATCCTGCATGCCGCGTCCAGTTCTGTCCGGATCTAATCTCTCCGTCCGAGCTAATCTGTCCTGTCCTATTGGTTCCCGATTGGCCAAAGTAAAGTTCCGCAAACTCTCAGCTATCATGTCTGATATTTCGTTCCTAAGCCCTTGTAATGAATTATCAACTATGCGTCGTATATTCTCGTCCTCTCTTTCATTGGCTTCCCTACGAGCTTGCAAACGAGTCATTGGTCTTCGGACCGTAAAAACAGGTGTTCGGGCATCACCACCAGCTTCCTGATCTAATGAATCCCGCTCTACTTCTGATGGTATATCCCCGGTACTCCGAACTACAGGCATTATTATAAATAATTAATCAAAGAACAATAATCTCAAAATTCTAATGGTATTAATTAAGAAATTATTTCCGTCTAAAATCGTTGTTGTGTATCCGATTAAAAAAAAAGAACTATTATAAAAAGTCAAATTAAATACATATATATATATATATATATATATATATATATATATTTATGAATAAAATCACACCAAAATATCAAAAAGGTTATCAACAATGTCAATATATATTACTACTCAGTGAAGTCTATAAGTAGGGGTATATAGTGAAAAGTTTAAAACTAAAAATCAAAACTACAAATTAAAATAAAACAATTAACAAATAAAAAAAAAGTATAAAATATTCATCAGTTACCGCAAAGTACAATAAAGGAAAAGAAAGAGAAGAAGAATAGTATCAATTATAACTGTTGGAACCTTTTGACAAATGTCAAAAGAATCATATCCAAGACAACAATAAGTTCTAGAAAGGAAGTAAGGGATCGTTTAACCGTTATAGGAAAATAACCGATTACAAATTCAGTTACCTTAAGTCCATATAAACAGAAAATACAAACTGGAAAAAGTAAATTTTGAAGAAAAAGAATCAATAAATAGAAATAGAAGACATACTAGAAGGGAAAGTGTCAAACGAGGATTGTATCCGATAACCACCAGATCAACTTCTCAAGTTCGAACCCAAGCCCTGTATAACTTCTGATGCATTAAATATCAGACCGGGAATTGTTTATCATAACTACAATAAACAATTAAGTCCACAGTAGAAAAATAATGAAAACAAGAGTCAAATGAAAAGTAAATATATTTTAGTAAAAGAGTTTATTATGTAAATCATTACCCACAATGATTCAGAGTCCTCAGCATCTAGATGATACTTGCACACAAAACTTAAAAATAACGTCTACTGAGGCCCCACGTTGGGCGCCAAAAATCTCTGTAACGATTCTTAATTCTGAATTTCAGTTTTTGGGAACGGTGCTACCTAATAATACGGCCGTGCTCGTCGGTGGGGAGTGAGTTGTGTTCCCTTATGAGAATAAAAAAAAAATATTAACATATTTGAATCCGTCACAGTGGCTTTACTTTAGGTAGCTTTAAAATATATAATGGTCCACATAATATAAAAGAAGAAGAAGAAGAAACGGTAAAAGATTATAGTGTAGCTTTTGATGTAATTCGCTACACTGCTCCGGAAGCCCACCCTCCATGCTGACAAGAACTTTAAATTGGCTGTCAGCCCAAAATCAAAACAAAACTAACAAAAATTAACGAACTAAACAATTCCGCCTAACCCCCATACCATTAACTTCACTTTTCGTAAATAAATAAAAAATTCAAGATTCCATATTCAAGATAAAATTACAATAGGTTATAAATTTTATTAATGTTAAAATTCGATTTAAAAAAAAATAACAATAACAAAAAAATAATTGTTGTTTTTTCTTCTTTTTACTATTTTAAACTAAATATTAAACATTACTATGAAAAGTTTGCCACCATATGTTTATTTAAATGAATTTGATATTTTTCTGTTCTAACGAAAATGAATAAAATTTCACATGTAAATTTCCGAACGTGTGAACAGTTGGTATCATGAATAAAATTTGTTGTGAAATTTCTGAATGTTTATATTTTTAAACTCCGAAAAAAAATTATTTGTGAATTTATTTTTTTACACACGATTGTTAACAGCTCACATGTGAAATATTTTTACGACTTATAAAGAAAATAATTCACAAAGAGTTGTCTGTCGGAAAAGGAAGAAAATGTAAGTTTTTATTTAAAATTAAAAAAAAAACGTTTCAAATGCACATATTTAATTTATTTAATTTAGCGATCCCAAATTAGTTATAGGGTTTGTTTCAAATTTTGCAATTTTTCGCGAATTTTAGAAATGTTCGCGATAGAAGCGATTTGTTACTGTAATTTTTCTGATTATTTTAACGATTTACAATAAATAGTAGACTTTGCAATAATGCCGCTGTTTGAAAATTTTTGCGAATTTCCGCTAATTTTACAATTTTTACCGAATTCTTACCATTCCTTAAAGTTAAAGGAACTTTTAATTCGTTTTATGGCTTGTTTGAAATATTAAAACATTTCGCGAATTTTTTACAAGTTTTCAATTTTTCGCGAATTTTAGCCATGTTCCCGATTAAAGCGATTTTTTCCTGTGATCCTTTACAGCTTTAACGATTTAAACCGCTGTTTGCAAATTTTTGCGAATTTCCGCTAATATAAAAATTTTAACCGAATTATTGCCATTTCTAATAGTTTTAAAAACATTTAATAAATTTTTTTGGCTTGTTTGAAATATTAAAACTTTTCGCGAATTTTCGCTATTTTTGCAAATTTTTTTTTTTTTTTGTTATTTTCCGACACTCTGTTCTTTTATCCCGTTTAGCGATTTCAAATAAATTTTAGGGTTTCTTAACAAGTTTTTTTTTGCTATTTTTAATAAAAATTAGACTGTGCTATCATGCCCTCTTAGCAAATTAGCGATATTTAATTCAAATATGGAATTTAATTCCATAAATTTCCAAAAACACAGTTTTCTTAAATACATTAATTGTTTTTTGTTTACAACTCCGAATATAATGAAAATGGTTTTTAAAATCAGGTATGTTATTTTATTCACAGGGAATTCATGATACGAAATTAAAATCCATGTGAATTAAGAATTTCATTCGGAAATTTTCACATGTGGAATTCATGATAAGGGTGAATATGTTTAAAAACACAGAGCTAAATTGAAATTTTAGAATATTGTGTTTATAGCAAATGTAACATGAACAACACAAAAAAAAAAATTATTATATAAAAAAAAAATAACGCAATGGTAACTTGTGTTGCAATCAATATAGGAATTCAAAATTGTTCATATAACATTTCTATTTCAATGTATAAATTTTTTTATTAATATAGACAGAATTAAAATAAGTATGTTTGAATATATTAACAGAAATTATGAAACTTCCGTTTATTATCCATCGATGTCAGCAGGCGCCGGTTGACAGTGGTCGGTTGCGTATAACACTAAGGGCCATTATTACAACTTACAAATAGTTATTTTTAGGATGCTATCTGACAGATAAATAGTTTTTGGTTATTACAAGTTAAAAATAACCTAAAAAGTGACTGATAAGCTAACATCAGGTTTGTCCTCATGGTAACTTTACAAGTGAACTTTAAGAATTTAAAGCTGCCATATTTTCTGCTAAAGATATGGTAACTTAAATGTTTCTTTTTCTTTCTATTAATATAGTTAATAAGAGTTTTGGTTATTGTGTTTAAAGCAGATTTTTTTTTCTTTTTTTATTGGATTGTATTATAATTGTATTTCTTCATTATCAGATATGATACCATCCACAATAGTACAAATAAAATGTGTAGAAATGTTAAAATGATTAATGAAATTGTATTACTTGTATAGCATAATTTAAGGATGCAAAAAAAAATTCTTCAAACAAACAATACGGTAACCGAGTAATTTTTAGAATTAAACAAATTTGTGTAATTTAAATTTAAAACATTTCATTAAAAGATTTTTTTTTAAAAAACTAATCTTATAGATGTTTTGCTTGTGCCAATAATTTTCTCACCAATACTTAGTCGAGTTGTGCAAATAGTTATCCAAATATTTTCGTTTTCATTCCCAAAACATTCTCCAAATGTGTGTCCTTTCGCTGTGCTGATGAAAAAAAACTTATCCTCGGCTTGTGATTCCCTAGAAACGAGTCTCCCAATTGTTTACTTTAGCGGAGAAATTGTTCTGAGGCGGATAGTTAGGTGGATCGTCTTCTTTAAAATGTAAATTTGCTTGTGGAACGTAAGTTTCATTTATTTTATTCCAGCTCTAATGTGGTACACGACATAAAACAAATATTCTTAAAAATTTGATGCGTTTCCGGTAATTTTCCGTTTAAAACATGAATTTTCTTTTTTTTTATTTTTTTAAATACTTTTTGCTTTTAATAAATACTTTTGATTAAGTTTAATTCCAAACGTTTTAAAGATGTGCGCTGTTTTAATAAATTTTTCTTGAATATTTGATCGAACTCAAGCTGTTTATTTTAAAATCCAAATCAATAATAAAAATTTTTAACATTTTCCACAAAAATTTAAAATTCATGACTCACTATATTTTCAAAAAAAAAACTTATTTTTTTTATATTCAAAGAAAATCTTCTACACCCAACAAAATAAATTAGTAATAAGTAATGAGACTTTACCAATATAAAGCAGTCACCCTCATAGATTTGCAAAAATTCGTTCCACTCAACTGGAAATTACACTGTAAAATTTCGTGAAGATTGGTCCATAATTTACTAAAGGCTCCATATAAACCCAACTCCCACCTAAAACTATAATTAATAATGCTACCAGAAAAAATTAAATAAATACTTCACAGTTTTATAGGACTAGAAATCACACTTATAAATTTCAGGATGATCGGTCCATTATTTACTTTAGGAGCATATAAAGCCCACTCTGGTTAATTAATTAACGACTAATGGTTAATAAATCACTGATGGTTTAAACGCTGGTTTAGTTGAACTAAACTTGAATTATTATGACGTTTAAGACCAACAACTATAAATCAGTGTCCCATGTTGTTAAAAAAATAACATGAGGCAGCACTGCCGAAAATCTTATCAAATTCATATGGTCTGTATTGGTTATTTAAACCACAGAGCATTCAGAGATGAAAAAATTACGTTGATAAATGCCCAAATCATTTGTGTGGGCAGCTTTCGAAGAAAGTGGAAGTAAACTTTTTGTGGTAGTGAAGTGGCAATGTGTTAAAACAGGCCGTCGCAATCAACACAAATTGCGTAATCAAAACAAAAATGCAAAAAGGGCAGCCTTCGAAGAAAAAGACAGAAAAAACACAATATTTCCTGTCTCGTGACAGAGATCAGAGATCATTATTGCGACATATATTGCAGTAAATGTCAATGGATCTGAAGACAATGTAAACATTAATTATGTTAATAATACACGCCTAACCTGCAACGCTGTTTCAAAAAACTGAATTACAAAGGTCTTCAAAATTAAAATAAATGGATTTTTTAACGTTATGTTCGCACGGCATCTTGAATTAAGTTGTTTTCTTTTTGAATTACAAATACGAATTACGCTGTTCAAACCGCATCTTCTTAATTCAAGAACTATTCTTTTTACATTTATGAAAATTTTTGCTTTGAAAATTAATACAAAACCAAGCAACAATTTAAAATGTCTCGTTTTTAATAATTCCTATTTTGTTTCTCTATTTGTTTCACAAAAAAAAAATTTGTTTACAATTTTATGCAAGGCAAATTCATATTACATGAATTCGCCTTGAGTTTATGTTTTTAGGGCGATTTGGATTAATAACTCTTATCCTCCTAAACGGATTTGGCTGATTATCAATCTCTTGTTAGTAAAACTAGAAACGATTCGATGCCGGAATTGGTCTTTTCCTTTGACTTCTCAATAATAAGACATACAGGGCTGCAGTAAAGTGAGTGAACAAACTCTTAGCAAATTTATAAAAAAAAATAACATTTCAAGGGCCACGGCATTTCCTTCCCAGTTTGTATATGCGTTAAATAAAGCGCTTTTTGTGTCAAAAAATGTATTGCTTCAAAGTGGGAACTCAAAATATAAAATTCAAGCCTTCCGTAAGCGAAATGGTAAGATTTCTCCCTTACAAACCTGCTTCGTTGGAAGTTCAAATTTTATTGGGTTGTAGTGAGCGTGTTTTCAACAGACGGACAGACAGTTGGACACGGTTTAATCTACTTAGAATTAAACATGCACCCAAAATATACATATATACTTTATAGAGTCTTAGATAAATACTACAGTTTCACACGGAGTGACAAACTAAGTAAACCCTAACTCACCTGTAATGCTGAAGGTTATAAAAATAAGAAAAATGGTTGAAAGCTTAAAAAATAAACAAAAACTTTTTATTGTGATTAAAATAAAAATAACCAATATTGTTGTTCCAAAAAAATTACTCAAGTGTATTGGTAATGAAACATTAATTAGAATAAATAAACAAAATAAATAAGCTAATTAATTGTAAACCATTCTTGAATTTTTTTCATAAATGAAAAATGTAAAATATGTAACTTTTTTCACAGTCATGAATGAATTGTTAATATTTCGCCAAATTCATTCATGTTTTTGAGGAAAAATCCAATTTTGCCTTTTTTCAGTCATGAAGAATGAGGAAAAAAAAAGTTTTAAAAACGATCCTCACTAGAAATGTTGTTGTTGCTCGACAGTTTGCATGACTACAGCTCGAAATGCCTGTGTGTGTATTTGTTTGTGGAAAACCAGCCAAAGTGTCTGTTGCATTTTTTGTAGGAAAAAATTATTGGAAAAAAATTAAAAGAACTGCACATATCGTCATCTTAAATGCAGAATAACATAACATTTCATAAGTTTACATGCAAAGCAAAAAACTTTGTAAAATGTTAATTATTTGAGATTTAAAATCAATTTTAAATATTTCAGATACAAATGCGATAACCCATATATTTTTGAAGTAAAAATATAATTTTTATTATTTTTTAAGATGTGTTATTATATATTAATTTGTATTTTTTAGAAACAAAAAGACATATCGTAAAAGAAAGTATATTAGTATTAAGTGAAACAAACATATAATATATTAAATTATTAAATATTTGTGTTTAATTACCGGAAAAATAGAATATATATATAGAGCAATTCCATATGAAAGCGATCACCTTTTGGACGACCCCTCTCCGATTTTAAAATAAATAGTCTGAATCGATTGCCCAGCAAAAAATAATGTACCTACATTTTTTTTTTTTTTTTATAGTGACTGGTTTAGTGGTGGTGTACACCACTGTCATGTGCCAAAATTGAAGAATTCTTCATAAGGGACCTCATTGAAAGTTGTTTAAAAAAAACTACTAAAGCGATCGCAACGAGTGATAGCTCGTTGGAAAGGTATTGAATCAGGCTTTAATTGAAAAATAAAATTTTCCTAATTTTTCTTAGAAATTTACCTTTAAATTTTCCCATGAAAATTAAATTTTCCGATTTTCCACAGAAGCTCCTAAATTTTCCGGCTAATTTTTTTTTTTGGATTCCTCATAATTTTTGCTTTAAGAATCAGCAGTAAAAAAATGGGCCCCGACTCCTTGTTTGGACAGGGGAAGAGCATTTAAGAGACCACCTTGTTAAAAATACATTTTAAAAATTATTTTACAGTTAAAAATACATTAATGAAGAAAAAATCTTTCTTATACTTATATACAATATTTATTAAAAATTTCAATTGTCTTGGCATCATTATAAAATTAAAGTAACTTTAAATTTAGCACGTCGGCAGACGAAGAGTACCGCTTTACATTAATTGACATATCAGAAATATTTGGTATGAAGCAATGAAACTTTTGCGTTCCAGTTATATATTATATATTAACAAAACTAAGGTCTAAACTTTCGAAAAAGTCTCTTTCCAATTTACTCATGATAAAGCTAAATTACAACCTCTTAAATTTTTCGAATTTCGATGTTGATAATATCATAGCAAATGACTCTGCTCCTAGAATAAATGTATAAGATATATGTAAATTCATGTATGTAGACATTCATAGATATGTACATATGTATATCTTTAGTCCCCATTTAAAATAATTTATAAGAAATACGTGAAGTACCCTTTTTCGTTTTCTAATTAAATAAAAATACAAATAAACTAATTAGTTATAACATAAATACCAATGGTTGTAATTTTGGGATAACTAGCGGGAAAAACGCGCTGCTGGTACCGATACACCTAAACCTCCCAGTCTGGATACTGTGCCCCTCTAAGCCGAAACCGTTTTCACCAATCTGACCAATTTGAATGATGCTGATTGGACATACGATATTGACAATAATAAAGGGGTGAAAATCGTCACTATTTTTAATACTTTTTTTACAAAATATTTTCCTCCATTCATTGACATATTCGTACTAAATTATGGGCTGACACTACAATACTGAAATTTTTTTTGTTACTTTAATGGGGGGAAAATATAGTACCCAAAAAAGATAAATACGGGAAATTTGATATTTTTCTTTAGCTTTTTGGTTTTACTAAGTAAGCGGGTTAAATGCTAGAATTCAAACAAGTTTAAACCTAGAAAAATAAACTTTGGCATAAAAATATGTCCACGAAGAAAAAGGAGACGCTTACGAAGTAGCGGGTACATGCTAGCTATTTAATAAAAATAACAATTTATTGTGTACGACAACAATAAACATAGTGTTTCTTCGAGACTTGAAACTATTATCGAATAATTAATTAAGAAGACATAGGTAGAGGAACTTTTTACCCCGTTTGCCCTATTTTAAGCACTAATTTTTGGAATTTCCAACAAAATGTATATCTTAAAGTTCCTTTAGATTTTACAGTCTCTGCATGCCAAATTTTAAGAAACCCGGTTGTTTTGTTAAGAAGATGTAGAGAAGGGCAGCGTTTACCCCTTTTGCCCTGTTTAACGTTTAAAATAGTAAAAGTTATAGGCAATAGTTCCTTCCAGATATAACACTATTTTCCTGCCAAATTTCAAGAAAATCGGTTGATTAGTTAAGAAGATATTGGGAGGGGCCGTTTTACACGTTTTGTCCTATTTTATGCCCTCTAGCAAAATTAAATATACTTCATTACCTATTCTGAATGTCATTGTACTCATAAGGCATAATGATACATGGTAGTAACATAAAAGTAACCCACTTTTCCAGTAACAATAAAAAATTATAATATGGAAAATGGAGGACATTTTGTTGTTATTTGTGTGGGAATAATAAAGGGCCGAGGTTGATTTTGAAAAAAAACACAAATTATTTGGGAAATTATTGTCATTTCTTTTTATTATAATTATATTAGTATGGTTCAATTATGTATGGCACACCTCCATCCTAATTAAAGTTCTATGCCGTTAATGTGCCGAATAATCTCATCCTTAAGCTCTTGAATTGTTGCTTATCGAAGTACACATTTATTTCAAATAACCCGAAAGAAAGAAGTCCAACTCTGAGATAACACGGCCATTGAATTTGTCTCGCAAAAGAGTCATTGCTTCGTTAGCTGTGTGGCAAGTGGCATCGTCCTGTTGAAACAACATATCGTCCACATCCATATCTTCTAATTCGGGCCATAAAAAGTTCGTTATCATCTCACGATAGCGAACACCATTCACAGTAACTGCCTTATTTTGGATATGGGCCGATGAAGCCACCCACCTGTAAACCGAACCAAACAATCACTCTTTGTGGGTGCATCAGTTTTTCGCCAATCACTCTAAGATTATCAAATGCGGCAATAATGCTTACTGAGGAATTTACTGAGGTGAAAATGTGCCGACGAGAGTGAGAGGAGCAATTGGTGGGCACGACGATGAGTTGAGGTGGACGGCTCTTCAGCCACACTATCGCGAACAGTAGCAATATTTTCTGCAGTACGAACATGCACTGGTGTTTTCACATCTCCTACAGACCTGGTTTTCTCAAATTTTTGCTCAATTTGTTGCGATTGTACGCACATTTGGACGATTAAATTGGTCGAAAAAATCACGAAGTGCACAATATGCATTTTGATTTCTTCGCTAATTTTCATTATATGCTGAATTATCATGGTTCAAATTGAGTAAGTCTGAAATTGAGAAATGTCAAATGAAATGCAGAAACAAAACTTGACGTTTAGGTGTGGTTCACATTAAACATCGGAAAGACTTAACGAAATAACTCCGGAACCACTGGGCCGATTTCGTGCAAACTTCACATAAACCAATCCCCAACTTTTACAATAACAACATGAAAATTTCCTGAGTTGTTTTTGTAACTTATTAAAAATGTTACCACCTACAATATACTCTGTTAAAATACACACCTGATATGATAAAAATACATAAGTTTCTAAAATGGTTTGGAAAAAGAAACATTAACCGACCGCCAGTCAGATTTTGTATCCGTATTCTCTCATACTTAATACATTTTGCTTTTGCATGAAAAGATTTTTCTCATTCTACATCATTTTTCGACATGTCGTAATACATTGCATTACCGTGTAAACTGGCCTTTAGTGGTGACATGAAAGTGTTCACTTCTTTTTATATATACATATAGACAAGGATCAACGGTTGGTGGGTTACAGGCAAAGGCTATGAACCGCCTTCGACTCCTCGCTAGCGATACTAAACAAAATTTGTTGAGTTTATTATTATAACTTTAATGATTCTTTTCACAAGTAAACATATTTTTAAATATAACATAACATAAAATTTATACGATATCAATTTATTAAATATTTGGTTACAAATCATATACAATTCCAAAATAAGAATTTATTAAATCTAATTCTAATTGCCTTCTCCATACAATGGATAAGGGATTGACTTAAACGTCTTTGCTATGTAGTCATCCCATTTACGTTGCCACTTCGTAAAAGCATCAGTTTGTTGTGTTTTAGTTAAGGAGCTAAATTTAAAGGAATTGAAAATTAATTGTTTCAACGTTTTTAAGTCCGCTTGAGCTTGCGTCGCAAGGAAGGCTGCAGTAAAATCGTGTGTAAAGGGTTTTGCCATCAATAAAGATGGATAATCCGAGGATATTACTACTCGCTCATTATTGGCCAAAAAAGGTGCCAAGGGATGATTGTGTAAGTCAGATGTCAACTGAAATACCTGATTCGATATAGGAGTAACTTCGATAGCTATATCATATTTCCTTGCATATTCCAATACCGTTGGATGTGTATTTAAAGCATATCCATGCCAAATACGTTTGCTCTTTAGCAATACCGCATCTATTAGGTCTTCGTCTTCCCAGGTGCCGGCCCAATTCGTTTCACCGGCATGATAATGGAATGGAATATGAGTAGGCATCTTTAACAGTTCCTGTACGAAATAATTAAGAGGGGGTCCCAACTCTTCTTGACCACTCAACTCAAAACCAGCCACAAGATCGGGAAATTTTTCCTGACGAATTAGTGTGGAACTTATGAATTTTTTTTTATTTGTATATCTTAAGAAAACTTACCGTAATTTCCAAACAAGTTTCTATATGTTTTTTGAGAGTAGGAATATCAGCAGGACGTTTGGGTGCATAGATCACTTTGGCTCCAATGAAATCTTGATTCATTTTCATAAATTTTTTCAAAGCTTTTTCGTATATACGTAAAGTATCTTCTGCAGTGTAGGTGGTGCCTTCCAAATCATAAAGCTGTAAAAGGCAGGGACCGAAAATAACTGTTATTTTGAAATTTCAAAACAAAAAAAGCATAAGGAAGTAAATGTCGGAAAAGTAATGTATACCATATTGATTCTTATGAACTAGTCTATAATAAAAAGTAATTTTTTAAGTTTCATATTTTTTTTTTTTTTTTGAGCAAAATTGATTTTTTTTTTTTTTATTTTCGTGCAAAAATGATATGTACGAATAACTGTTATTTTTGCTCAGAAAAATAA
Organism: Pollenia labialis; assembly: GCA_949318255.1. Taxonomy (NCBI): domain Eukaryota; kingdom Metazoa; phylum Arthropoda; class Insecta; order Diptera; family Polleniidae; genus Pollenia; species Pollenia labialis. The sequence continues at coordinate 149,276,175 of OX439140.1, read as the reverse complement.
AAATCAATAAATCACTTTTTGGTCGAAAAATATAAATAAGAAAATAATTGTTATCATCTGACTTTTATGAAAAAGGGAAAATTATTGTAAAAAAAATTATAGAAATAAATTCTTAAGACCGTTGGCCGATTGTGAAACATAAACCTATGTAATTTTAAAATAAATTCACCCTAAAGCTATTCTGTATTTCAATCTCCCTTTTGAATTTAAGACAATTAAGCTTGGATTTTAAAACTTGTTTTAGTTTGCCATCTCTTTGCACGTTTCCATCACTAAAAACACACATATTGATTTAAAAGAACTTGATTTTCCATATAAAAAAAAACATCCTTTAATTTTGTTAACTGCAGAAAACATTATTTGAATAAACATTAATATCGCACCTGTTCAACAATACTGTCTTAACTCAACTCAAATTTTTTTTCACTTTTTGGAAAAAATCGACAGGCATCATTCATTACCACCCTCTGTAAGAATATTGAGCTATTTTTTCTACTTTTTGGTAAAGAAACGGTTGGTTTAAAAATCCTTTTTCATATGCGTTCATATAAAATTAAAAATAGTTTTGCTTCTAGTGAACATTTTGAAATTTTGATTTAATACAGTACTGTTGAACAAGTGCGATATGTCTCAGTTTAATTGTGTTGGCTCCAAAAGTCTCATAAAAATTTAACAACAATATTTTCGTATCTCACAAACATCTTTGTTTATTCTTTTTCGATGTCGACCAAAACTTTTTGAAAATGATCAGAATTGAAATTTTGAAGTAATAAGTTCCTCATTCAAGCCAAATATTTTGATAGTCAAGCGATTTTAGAGAATCATTTAACTGATACACGATTTACTACTTGTTATTATAACCTAAACATCTAAAGGCACAAAACAATTAAATAAATCAGTGAGTTTTCCTTTTGTTACTTTTAATAATGAGGTACAACTTTTAGGGCTATTTCTTTTCAAGCATTTTTGGATTAAGAAATAACCCAGCACCTTATTATATGTACAAACTTGTTGTCCTCAAATTTTAAAGAAAATATTTAGCGAGCGTTATAAGAAAGTCAAGTATTTTGTGATGTTTACGGTCATATAAAAAACCACAACTGATATTGCGTTTATAATTTCATTGTTGATTGCAGTGTGTGTGTCAAAACATGCAATCTGAATGATAAATGCGTTACACATTTTTATCTTCTGTGGGCTTTAGGTAAAAATACATTAAAAAAAATGGCAACTCAGTAAGCAAGTGCTAGTGTGGCAAGTTCGCCCCCCCCCCCCATAGCCACAGATCTGTATCACTGCAACGGGCTTAGGTTTACATTACTGTAGCTCGGTAAATTTTGTTAGAATTTCCCAAAACAAAAGTCGTCGACTTTAAAACGATTTTGAACAATTTTGACCGAACAGACAGGTAACTTTCTTGCTCAGTAGTGGTACAACTTTTTACTGTTAGGACCAGCACTCAGGGGATGACCCCTACTAATGCATTGCATTGTGTTGGAACTAGGAAAATAGGTTGTGGGAAGGAGGATAGAGGGAGTAGTGTTTGTGAACATTCGATTTGAACTTGATCATGTTGTAAGTGAGAGGGAAGACTTCTGCAGGAAGGTTATTCCACATACGAACTGTGCGGGAAAAAAACGAATTCTCTCTGTAATGCGTTGTACGATTCACCTGCCAATCGACCACATAAGGATGGGCTCTTGAGGAAGAACGTGTATTGCGAACAAACGTGCGGGTTTCGGGAACCAGATCCCTTATTTCGTCAGAACACATCCCATTGTAGTAACGATAAAACAGACAAATACAACCCACATTGCGACGGTGCTCAAGGGAGTCAATAGAATTGGATACCCTACTGTCACCAATGAGAACCTTCGCCCTCTCCTGCACGCGGTCGAGAAGCTCCAAAATAGACTTTGAAGCACCGGCCCACACATGAGAGTTGTATTCCATACGCGGTCGGATATAGGTGGTATAAATAGTAAGGAGATCAGATGGAGTGAAGTATATCCTACACCGTCTTAGAAAACCGAGGCACTTGAATGCTTCTTTCGACACCTTGAATATATGTTCAGTCCATCGGACATCACATTGTATCCTCATGCCCAGAACATCAAGAGATTCTGATTCCTCAATAATTATACCACCCATATATACAGATGAGGCACCCTGATTTGTCGCGCGTTTATGCGTCAGCACGCAACATTGTGTTTTTCGGGCATTAAAATCGACCCTATTCGCTCGACCCCATTCCGAGATCGTGTCAAGATCTCGGCCAAGCGTATCATTCATATTCTGCCGCATAGCAGCGACATCGGATACGCTTGGTCTGCATTCGAATGAGAACGAGTGGCAAAGGTTGCTGTCATCTGCAAAAGAGTAGATAGGGTTGGAAGTTTGACCAAGGAGGTCGTTTAGGAAGATAAGAAATAGAGTAGGAGAAAGAACGGAGCCTTGCGGCACCCCTGAATGAATCTTGAACTCGTTTGACGAAACCCCATCTATAACAACTCGTATAGTGCGATCTCTGAGAAAACTCGATATAAATCGAGAGAAATTATCACCGACACCAAATGCAGCAAGTTTTGACAAGAGTGCACCATGCCAGACTCTGTCAAACGCCTTGGAAATATCTAAAGCAATTACCTTACTTTCGCCAAAATGGTGAATGGAACGGCACCATTTTTCCGATAACAGAGCTAGTAAGTCTCCAGTAGAGCGACCTCTACGAAAGCCATACTGGCGGTCGCTTAGTAGGTAGTTTGACTCTAAATATTTGACAAGATGGTAATTTACCATACTCTCCATAACTTTGGAAAGTGCCGAACAAATTGCAATTGGGCGGTAATTTTCGGGGTTATTACTGATACAGTAGAATAAATAAAGCTTTATGTATTTATTTATTTATTTGCCTGATCCTGTTTTGTATAAATGGTTTTTACTGCAGTTCCTTAATGAGTTTTAAATTATTTTACATTAATTTTCGAAGTATTATGAGACCAAATTGGAAAACCGTCAGTTGTAACTTTAATACACTGCCACTATTATCTGGGTGTACAGGTATAATCTAAAATCAATCATTTAAATTTCATATTCTCGATCTGTAAAGTTATTTGGGTTAGTCTTCTACATATCTCTATAGTTTTCATTTGTGTCCTTCTTCTTGGCTCCTTTTATTCTATCACGTATTTTTTTCTTACATACTTACAGGTGGCAAAGTAGAACGGAATTCTAAATATTGTACACCATCAGCCAGAAACTCTTGTAAAGAATCCAAAAAAAAATCCTCAAATACATAACGGTAGAGCATCAAGCCACTGATAAGTTTAGATATTTTAACAAGTTTTTTCCGAATTTCATTGGGATCTCTTAATTTTGGCACGGAATATAATGTTAATTCTTTACGCAATCTTTTGTCAACTTTTTCATTCCCAGATTCTTTTCTAACTTCAGACAACAATTTCCAACTGCAGTTAATTTCGTTTTGCGGTAACGGTGACATTTTTGAGAATTTAAATTGCACCGGCTTTTGATTATCACTGTTTTCGCACATCCATAAATCTTCTCGATAAGTAAGGTTTATAACACATTTTGTACTACACAATGCTGTATCGTGGGCATGCAATACACCTCCTTTAGGCATATTTAAAAAGAAATTAAAAAGAGTCGAGTTTTCTATTATCTCCAATACTTTTAAGATATTATGGGAAGGATTAAATAATTTGGGATTACGCAAACCCTCTGCATATTCTTTTCTTTTCTCGGTCATAATAATTTTATTCGCTACTAATTCTTCTGCTGTTAAATTCATTGTTCCACCAAACCCATTTATTAGTTCCTGGTCAAGGATTGAATTACGTAACCTTTGATACTGTCTGAAGGGATCACGACCGAAAGGATTATAATCGGGATCCGGAGAAGGGAACTTGTGAGCTCTACAGTTAATTGCCAACAGAAGGACAGCTGGTGCCCAAAGGAATTTAATAACTTGCATTACAATTTTAATTTTATTTTTTACTTATTCCGGGTAACTTTTGTTTAATTGAATATTTTTTTCTGCGGCTTGTCTTCTTAAATGTAGCTTTTAGGAAACTACTTATTTATTACTGATGTAGTACTGTCGTCTGCACTTCTTTATATACCTCGGCGGTTTCAATACTTCCGGTAATTCTACAATTTGTTCAGCTATTTAAATTTTTAATTAGTTTTGTTGATTTTTGTTTTATACCCATAAAATTAATTTTCAACCTAAAACTTTTCAGTTTAAATCTTCTAAATTTTAAATAATTTAGTTTAATTTACACAAGTGTCGAATGTTATTTTGGCCTTACATTATTAAGCTAAAAAAGCTTTTTCACAAACACGACCGAACTTTGTTGAGAAGTGGATACAGGGTGTTTTTTAGGGTGGGGACGGGGAGGTTGAATATTATTATTTACGTACTTATTTTGCTACAATGTTAATGTATTTTTAACTTAATTCAATGTTTGTGTATGTTTTCAAATTACGCTCTTTTTTCAACAACGTTAGCTGATGCCGTAAGCTTGTAGTGAGTGGACGTACGCTGGATCCTCATCGTTTTAAAGTTAAAATTCAGATGTGTATACTGGTCGCAACGAATTTGGAATTTTAAATATTCCTTTGTCAACAGCTACGTGATGTATACTCACAACGTGCTCCATAAAGTTCAAAACCACAAAAAACGGCGAGAATATCTGAAAAATCTTTATTAATCTTTCGTGGCTCCCTATTTAAAAGGCAGATTCGAGACACCTCCCTTGCAGGCCTTAAGTAAGGAAAAAAATCAAAATAAAATACCTAATCGAAAAGAATCCGTCTAAAATGTTGTCAAAGGACCAAAAGAGCGTAGAATGTGTCATATCTGTCCCTATAGCAAACTCAGAATGACGAGAAGTACTTGTTCTATATGCCAGAAAAGCATCTGTTGTGAAAATAAAATTGAAATTTGTGTCTAATGCGTAAAATATGGCTAATAACTAAATATTTTTTTCCTTTTGTATTATTTGCACTGTGCAAAAAATTGACACTTTTTTTGAGACAAGCCGGGCACATGGCGTTGTCTGTTTTTCAACTAGCATGGTGTTGTTTTTAAAGGCTGAAAAAGAAAAAAGTAATTGATTTTTTACCTTTTAAGATTTCGTTGTGTTTAAAAGTAAATTAATTTGAAAAACAAAAAAAAGGAGTTCAAATTCGTAACAAATTTTAGAGAGAAAAATAATTTTTATTCTTTATATTTTATTTATTTTTAATAAAACGCTTAACTAAAACTGTTTTTGTTTATTTTTTACCTTAAAAATCGTTCCGCTAGAATTTATTTTTTAAAAAGTTCGTCGATTCGACAAAGAAAAACCTTAATGTACTAAAATGAAGAGTAATCTTTCAGGGTTAAATGTGCCAAATTCCCATTTCATACTGTTGATAAACTGAAATTTATTGTTAATGGTATGAGCAATTCCAATGCGCATTTCACTGGTGACTTAGGCCAGATCATCAGGAAACTGCATCCAAAGATTTTAGAAAAACAATAACTATTCTTCAAATAAAACTGTTAAGCGAATTAGAACACCAGTTTTACTTGTAACAATTTCAAAGCTTAAACAAAACAACAATAACAATAACACAGTACAACATTTTTCAGGTGATTGATTCGGGACTCAATTCTTATAATTGTTAATGAAAGAAGACCCAAAAAAAAACTTCTGCATCATTAGTTTGGTCAAGGTGGCTCAAAAAATCATTTAAAAATTAATTTGAAGTTAGTAAGTATCGTATAGGGGCATTTGTCAAGTTTTAGGCTCTTTTGTTTATCATAACTCGAGAACCACTAGTCCGAATAAGCTGAAAAAAATTTAAGAATTACAATTCCTTTAATCTGTTCATACAACGTTTCACTACATAAGCAACAGTTTCGCAGTTATAAATAAATGTACGAAGAAAAAAAATATATTTCGCCCAAAAAATTAAAATTTTTTATTTTTAATTTTATTGCGCCAGTTCAGTTTTATTTACACTGCCACATGCATATTAGTTCTCAAAGTTTTTCTTGAAAGTTAAAAAAATTAATTAACAAGGTCTCGTTTAAATATGCTAAATTCCCATTTCATACTATTGATAAGCTGAAATATATTGTTGCTTGTATTTAACATTTTTAGTCTTTCTTTAAAAAAAAATTTTTTTAATGGGCTCAACCTGTAGTTTTAATAATTATGATAGTTCACTATAATTTTGTTATAGAATTATGTGATTCTTAAATTAAAAACAGCCTACGAATATTGTGAACATGCTTTATTTTTTGCTACCTGTTTATTTTTACACCGACATATAGAGATGAGCGATCCCGTGATTTTTAAGGAACATCGTGATTAGTGAACGTGATTTTAAAATCACTGTTATTTAAAACTGTGATTGTGATCACAACTTTTATTTTTGTTCTTGGATATTTGAAAATTTTTTGTTATGGAGTTTGACAAAGAAATAAGGCAACAAAAAGGATCACCTGTTTAGTTGGACATACTTGAACAAATAAACATTGGCTGAAAAAAAATTCTAAAAAGGAAGAAGAGAGAACAAAAGAATAAATAGCAACAATTACATTCATGAGTGCAAAAAACGCTATTACCCACACAAACAGTGAAATATCATAAATTTGTGTATGAAACAAAATAAGAAAATAACAACTTAGCAAGTACCTGTTACTTAACAGATTTGGTCACAACTGTGATTCGTGATTTTTCAGTAACAGTGATTAAATCACAGGTACGGAAATATCGCTCATCTCTACCGACATATAATACGTAATGCTTCTCCATGCTTCAAATTCCAATCATGAACGAATCAACTGCTTCGCAATACAAAATTTCGAGAGTGAAGCAAGTAGATTCTCGAATATTTCAGAGTTGTCAGCTTAGTGCGTTTCGCACCATTCTTGGTGCTTTGTTAAATTTGTTCTGCGATAACAATAATGGTGAAAATATTAACTTTATTAATTTGGAATAATTATTTGAAATGTTTGATCTCTTTTTAAAAAGTTTTAAACAGAATTTATTTAATTAATTTTTAAAAATGTATCACCTTGAATAAATATTACGATTTAAATACAAATTTGTTTATTTACTTTATAAAGTTTTTGGGTTTTCATTTTTAACTATGTATAATGTAAAAGGCTGCTTTATTGTTATATTTTTAATATAAAAATATTAAACTTCTGAAAAAAAAATAATTTTTAAAATTATCTTATATATAAAAACGGGAACAATTTTTTTGTGGTTGATTTTGAAGTATCTTATTTTAATGAAACATATATCGTTTTAAAGGTATTTGTGTGTACAATATATTTTTTTCTAAATTTTTCTCTTAAAATGTGAACGTTTTTGTTGTATAACGAACAGGTTCTCTCGAAAGTAAATGTAAAGTGGTCGAATTTCGGCCACCGGGCGATCCTAGTTTTCATAAAACGATAAATACTGAACTATTGTTAATTTTAAATCCCTACTAGATATTTATAGTTGATCAATTTTAAAAAAAAATTTTTATATATTTAATGTAATTAACAAAAATGTTTCTAGTACATATGAATACCGAGTCGAATTCAACAAGGCAAACTCGTCGCTACAACAATCACAACTCTAACAAATATAACAGGAATTTTGTTAATTTAACAAATCCAATGTGTCAAAATAGTTGTTTACAAAAAGTGTGATGAAAACATTAATAAATAAAATTAATTTAATTGATTGTTTTTATATTTCAATTTTTGTTTTTCATGATTTTGAAGATATTAGAACAATTTAAAGGGGATAACTAAAATAAAAGCTAATACTTTGTAAATTAGGGTTTTTCCCGGGGTTTTCCCGTCCCCGGAATTTCAATTATTTTATTTCCCGTTTTCCCGGGATTTTTGTTGCGGGATCCCGGGAAATAAAAGTTCCTCATAGTTTCAGAAAAAAGCTATTTATACTCTGAAATTTAGTTTTCTATTCTCTAAAAATTAGCACCTGTTGATGGGTTGTCGATTAGATCAATAACAAGAAGTGAGTACGTTCGTAAATCAATGTCTACTGACGCAATAAATCTACCAAAAGCGGAATGTGCCGTGCAACAGTTATTAACTAATAAATTGTGAAGTGAAGAGTTATTAAAGAACATAAATTCAAAATAAGATGCAGGCAGTACATTTTAATTGTCCATGGACAAGTCTTACAAATAGGAGATATCCAAAAATATCGCTCCTTTATTGCAGCAAAGTCATATCTACAAAATGACAAAATGCGATTTAAGTTAAAATGTACCGATAAAAAGATACATATATTTTGCTATAACTTCGGTTCAGTTGGAGATAAAAACCGATGTTTTGTTACGAGAAAGTAGAAGGATCACTTTGCTTAATTAACTTAAAATTAAAAAAAAATAAAATTTAGAGATATGACGATATGTTTATAAGGTGATAAACATAAATTTGTTTCATTTTGTGACGGCTTATATAACTTGGAAGTGCTGGGAAACAGAAATAAAAAAAACCTATGGAAACTCGTGTAAGATACTACAACATACAATTTTAAAACCACATTGCCCTAAAGATTACAGGTGGATCTTGTAAGAAGAAGTCCGTTTGATGCTATTTTTTGCATCTACCTTGTCATACATTTGGCTGATATAGACGTTGTTTATAAAAAAGAAAAATTACTTCGGATTGCGAATTAGAAATATGCAACAACTTTAAACATTTGCACTTTAAACTATTTGTCCAATCTCGGTAAAAAAGTGAACGAAATGTTTCGGAAACATGGTAATAAGTAAATAAAATAAGAAATATACTCTTTGCCGACTTTCTAAACGCATTGAGTGTGTCTTAATGTTTTTTCCTAAGCTGTTAAAAAATGTTAATATATTTATAAAACATATTTATTCAAAAAGGAGCTAATTGCAGACTCTGGTTTCTTTCCTGCAGACAAGTATAAAGCTTCGCGGGATAAGCTAGGAAATTATAAAAAAAAAAAAAATATTGTATCTATATGTAACATAACTAAAATTTCAAGCTTGAGGTCTTTTTTAATTTTATACAAAACGTTTATTTTAACCAATATTTCGGCACTTCCTTGAGTGCCTTCTTCAGGGTTTTTTCTTTTTTTTCTTATTTAACAAAATAAAATGACAAATAAAAAAATTTTTCAATAAGTTCAGGCGTGCAGCAAGTAGAGCCGACAGTGGCTCCGTTTTGACACCACACAACTCGTCAAGAAATTAGAACCCCTCGATCAAACTTGACCCAGGGGCAATGCCGAGGTGGCTAGAGCCAGCCCGTTGCGTTGAGATATTTCAGCAGGCTGTTGAGTCCCACCCGCGATATCTCCGAGAGTCCCTGTAGAAGGTAATTCCCAAATAGTCTATGTCGCATTGAGTTAAACGCCGGGCAATCACATAGAAGATGAAATACTATCTCCTCAGTTCCAGGTTCCCTGCAGCTGCGGCAGCATACATTGAAAGGGAGGCCGAGTCTCATAGCGTGCTTGCCGATCGTCCAGTGACCAGTAAGCACGTATGTAAGTCTTGACGTGTCCTTCCGACTGAATTTGAGAAGTCGCTCAGAGCGACCCATGTCATATGTGGGCCACGTTTCCTTGGTAGCCCTGCAGCCATCTAGTTTCCTCCATTTATCGTCAGCCATATCCAGATAGTGCCTGAAGATTTCGCTCTTGATAGTTCCCAGGGGTGTTGCGACTGGCACAGCCTGTGAAATATCAAGAGCGGCTCCAGTTTTGGCCAGCCCATCCGCCTGTTCATTGCCATAATGGTCCCTATGCGCAGGGATCCAAATTAAGGACAGTTCTTCCCTACACTGGTTGACGAGTATGGATGTTGTTTTGTGTGACTCCAGTGACATCAGAGCTGCCTGGCTATCGACGAAGATACCAATTTTGCCGCTGATGTTCCTACCGTATAGCGTTCTGCATGCCTCTCTGATCGCCAGTATTTCAGCCTGAAATACGCTGGCCCAATCCGGCGGACGAAAAGAGAGGTTCACAAGTAGTTCCTCCGAGAAGACCCCGGAGCCGACACCACAAGTCATCTTTGACCCATCCGTGTAAACCCTCGTGCGGTATTCCCCGGCCAGGATACCCCTGCTCTATTCCCGTCTTGACGGGAATATGACCTTGAATTTCCTATCAAAGTCCATGCGGGGTATCATATAGTCCGTTGGTCGTTTCAGAGATGTGGGTTGCTTCTGTAAGATCCTTGCATGACCGTACGTCCTCGCCTTCCAACATCCCGATGAAGAGAGCCTGACCGCGCTATTGACGGATATGGCCATAAGGTGTATTTCAATTGGAACAAGGTGCAGTATAGTGTTCAGAGCCTCTGAAGGACTAGTGCGTAGAGCGCCTGTTGCTCCAATGCAGGCTGATCTTTGTACTCTGCCCAGCTGAACCTACTTGACAGTTTATTGACCAAATGAAAAAAAAATTTTCCGCTGAATCCGAATATGAAGTCAGAATTGTCAAAATTTTTGAATGTCACATGTCACTAAAAAAAAAAGAAATACATAATCCGTTTAAAATTTTTGAAGATATTTGCATTTCAGTCACATCATCTTTTTTAAAAACACAAATAACGGTTATTTTGGAATATCTCAAAAACTGTTCTTTTTGGCAATTCTGACTTCATATTCGGATTCAGCGGAAAATTTTGCATAAAGATTAGTTGTCAGATTTATTTGGTCACGACTTTGTAAAAAAATTAAAGATTTTTATGTATTAAAAATTCATAAAAAATAAATATTGCACGCAAATCGCAGCTGATAGAAAAAAGGAAGTGCAGTTTTAAAATCAGCGACATTGAATTGGTAAAGAACCTCATCAAATTTTCTAGCAACACAAAAAATGTTTATCTTTGATCCCTCGTGTTATACAACTTATAAAATAAAATCTTCTTAATTTATACTTTTATGGCAGTTTCGTAATGGTAGAATGCTTTTCAAATGGGATGAACTTAATTTACTACGTAGCTTAGAACAAATAAATTTGAAATCCGAAAAAATTTGTTCGCATTGGTAAGTAGGGCCGAATAAAGAGAGGAGAGATTTTTTTTAAGTTCAGGATAGAACTCGCCATCCAAGTCTTTCCAGAACTCTACAATATTATTTTTGGCTGGAGCATTTACTTCGCTCGTAGTATGATTAGTTCTGATTGAATATTAAATTCGTTGTTGCTTATATCGCAACGAAAATGATTTTCGAAAAGATCTTGTAAAATTAGTCCCCTTTTAGGCAGGCAAAGTTTACTTTGACAAAGTTTTTTGAATTCTCTTTTAAACTTTTGTTCGGCGTTTAGATTGACAAAGTATTGTTTTCTTTTGTTTGAATATATTAAGTAAGCAGCGTTGCCAGAGTGATGATTTTATCATATTTTTTTTTTTTTTTTTTTGACAAAACAAAGCAAACAGCAAATTCGTTTTCTTAAATCCACTAAGTTGTCAAACCTTTTTCGCCTTCTTTTTTTAAAAAAACTTTTAAGTATTAAAATTGAATGTATAAATTAAATAAATCTAACTCAACTATAAATTGTAATTGCATAAAATATTCTACCCGTTTCAATCGTAAAAGAATTCATACCAAATTATAGTGAAATATTGCAATTCATACATAAGAGTTGAATGGGAATATTGCATTTAATTTTATTAGTTATGAAAAATTTATTATAAGGTATGTATTTTAAATTCATTTAACAAAAATAAGAACTAAAGAAATCATGAAAATATTCCCTCTTCTTATTTTTGCTGGGTAGAAGTATTTTTTTTATATAAAATTAATTAAAAATTAATAATTAATTAATAATTTTTACTTTTTTGCCCTTGTTATAAAAAATTTCATTTAAAAAAAAAATTTTGTAGATTTTTCTTTTCAAGAAAATCATATTTTAGCCAAATTATGATTTTTTTACCAAACTTTCTGGTAACGCTATATATTGGTATAAAGTTGCAGCCAACTTCAGGTAAAAAATACGAACGAAAAACAAAAGAAATTTGCGAGTACAGCAAAGTATGTACACCCCGCTTTTCTCTTTTTCCCCTCCCTTCTATAAACTCAAGACTTTGCAAAGAAAACTTTGCCTGTCTAAAAGGGGACTTACATTCCCCACTACAATTGATTGGAATTCTTCCAACATTAATTGTAGTTGTAAGTAGGTTAAGAAAAAACAAAACAAAATAAAAACAAAAACAACTCGCTTTATTCTTTTCGCAAACAAAATCAGTTTTTTTAGGCCGTGGGAATACAAAATTTAATTTAAATTCATGATTAATTCCCAATTTTTATTATTTGATAAAAACACTGAAATTTATTGTTGATGGGATAAGCTTTTTCATTTATGGTTGCTATTTTATTTTATGGTTGCTCAGGCCAGATCATCAGGAAACTTCTTCCATAAAGATTTTAGAAAAACTACAGGGTTTTTATCAAAGAATAAAAATTGGGAATTAAGCACCAAAACCAAAATCATTTAAATTAAATTTTGTATTCCTACGAAAATTATTTTTATTTATTTATTAAATTTCAGCAACCTAGCCTTTTATCCATAATCGGCTTACAAATTTTACTTAATAATAGTGCCAGTAAAATACATCCGTTTTTAACCTCTTATTACGCCTTTGGTTCAATTTTATATGCGTACACATTTTTAGCTTCGGTCAATAGTATAGAAAGGCTTGGGAATCATATCTTGTGCTTATAAAATGGATTAAACCAGCAAAACATATATAATTTTCGCCACATGTTCAGACAGATACGTAAATTGCACACGCAAATCTAACTATATATACACCATTTTTAGCAATGAATAACCTTTGCGAAGCAAGCGTGCTTGTAAAAATAAATGTAATTAAAACATATAAAAGGTAAAAATTTTATATAAAAACAAACATATGGCCAGAAGAAGAATTTAACTAATTAAAAATTACTGTTAATATTTTAAATTCTTTTTATTGAAATGATACATATTGTAATGTAAATACATATTTGTTAACAATTTTTAAGAGGCACGTTTGTTTAGCAATAATATGTGTATTACATTTTTGTAATATAAATGAGTTTGAAGTACAAAAATGGATTTAAAAAACTTTAATCGCACTATAGAATTATTATCTTGGGATTATTGAATTAAATTTTTACATGACAATGTAAAATTTTCTTATACTTTTATTCGTAACTAGCATTTAACCCACTACTTCGTTAGCGCCTCCTTTTCCTTCGTGGAAAAATTGTATGCCAAAGTTTATTTTTCTAGATTTTAACTTGTTAAAATTCTAGCATTTTACCCGCTACTTTGTAATTGGGCCTTTTCTTTCATGAACATATTTATATGCCAAAGTTTATGTTCCTATAGGAACCTATAGGTTTTAACAAAAAAGTTCCAAAATTTTTCATCTCATAGGTTGGTTGATATTAACACAGGACTTTGCACTTATAATTTTGTGATTCTAAAATTAATAATATATAAAATTCAAAAAGTACCGCTCGTAGAACACAAAAGCAAATGAAAGAAAGTTAATATCCCGTATTATACTTTTTGATACTTTTTTCATCCCATTTATGTATCACAGTGACTTTATAATTTTATATAATATAGATAGATGGAGAAAATTGTTTTGAAAAAAGTATCAAAATTAGGAAAGATTTTCACACTTTAAACGTTCGAATTTCGAAAAAGTACCAAATCTGGTTTTGTATTCTTGAGATAAGCTACGAATGTGATATAATTTGTATTTGTCCTTTCACACCCCAAAAATGCCGTACATCAAAAAAGTACCAGACATCTGTTGTTTGTTTTTATAATGAACAATAATAAGTATTCAATTTTTTGTATCTCTTTTAGTTAATGAACAGCAATAAGTGTTAATTATTTTAAACTCTTTTTGAGTTTAGGAGGTATGAGGTATGAGGTCCAAATGTCAACCTTTTTAGCTTCATACGCTTATACTCTGCGATGAAAGATAAATAGATGGAGCAAATTCTATTGAAAAAAATAACAAACATGTACAATTTGCATCCCTAAAATCTTATATAATTATTTTTTATTTTTTAAATTAATTTAATTTTATTAAATTTCCTGAAGATGCTAACCAAAGGTTAGCGAAATATCGAAAATAAATAATTAAATATTATAAGACCTAGAGCTTAATTTAAAAAATAAAAAATAATCAGTTATAGTAAGTTTGGTTGGTTGGTTTTTAAATATTTAAAACAATTACAAATCTATTACTATTGCATTAGCATTGAATCGCGACTAATGCAATAGAAAGCCTTGGTTTGTAGAGCGAGGCTTTAAAACTCGGCAGACGAGCAAATTATGCCCTTTATTTGAGTTCAGTAAAAGAAGAATGAATTCTTGTGTCTAAACTGAGACTAACTTTTATTTACAAATTTTACAACTTATATACTAATTTACAAATTATCTGACACATCTTGCATTTCATTCATACATCCAAAATGCCCAATGTAACATGGTGTTCAACTTTTTGTTCATGTTACAAAATGCATTTACTGATCGACTGACTAATCAGCACAGTCATTATTTTTAAACAAATTGCATTTCTCCTATTTAAGGTATTAAAAAAAAAAAATATAAAAAGAAATTTGATTTGCTATTGTTACCCCTTAAGTACGGTCAAGTACCTGAAGCGATAAACTATAAGTGGAGCAAGTGAAAATACTCATGTTTCACTTCGCTGTAGGTATTTTGGTATACGTATGAAGTGCAAGCATTTGTTTACCATATGTGTCATAATGTTTACAATTAATATTTTCTGTTATTTTGCTTACAAAAATATTGTGTAATGCTTTTGTGGAAATGAAAAAATAAGTGTACACTACACCCTTACCCTTAAGATAAAATTTATGAGATTTTGAATAAATTTAAATCTGAATACAAATTAATAGTTTTAAAAATTTTTTTTGTATATGGTTAATGCATTTTTAGTAAGTATTATAAATAAGAATATATACTTATATCTACTTTATTTCATGATTTTTTTTTTTTTTTGTATAATTTTAATGAGTTATTATGGAATATTCGTTCTTTATTATTTATTTCTAGTATTGAATTACAATTTTGTCTTTCTAGTATTCTATATGGACCAATGTAGGGACTCTGATTTTTCTTTCTACTTTCTAGTTTTACTAATACTAAGTCTCCTACATCAAATAAACTTTTTATAATTTTCTTATCATATTCTAATTTTGATTTTTCTTTTGCTATATTTATCAAATTTTTTGCGTTATCTAATGCTCTCTTAATCCTAGTCCTAAGTTCATTAGCATAATTTTCCAAATCATAAACTTTAGTGTTAGTGCATAATGCGTCTGTGGGCAGAGTTGGTAATTTGCCAAAAATTAACTGGTATGGAGAATAATTGCTATTTACGTGAGGTGTGGTATTATACGCAAATGTATAATAAGGTATCCACTTGTCCCATTCTAAATCCTCAACAAAGTTTAACATATATTCATTTAATACTCTGTGATTTCTTTCTAGTGTTCCTATAGACTGATGGTGATATGGTGCTGAGAATTTCTGGTCTATATTTAATAGTTTGCATACTTCATTCATTGATTCATTTTTGAATTCAGTGCCTCTATCTGATTTTAATACTTTAAAGCAACCATATTGTAAAATAAACTGTTCTACTAGAGTTTTAGCTATATTTTTTGCTTCTTTTGTTTCCATAGGGTATGCTACAACATACTTTGTTAATTCGCATTGCATTGTTAGTATATATCTATAATTATTAGAAATTCTTAACGGTCCTACTGTATCTATTTCTATTATTTCAAAACTAGTATTTGGGGTTTCGGTGATATTCATTTCCTCCCTAATATGTTTTGTTTGCTTATTTCTTAAACATTTATCGCAATTTACAACGTAATCTCGTACCATTTTTCTCATATTTTTCCAAACATATCTTTGTTTGAGTCTTAGTACAGTCTTTCGAATGCCTAAGTGTCCTGATAATGGTGAGTTGTGGAATTCTTCAATTAATTTGTTTTGTAATTTCTTATTTTTAATGTACTGCAAAGGTTTATACAAGATGATATTCAAGTTAATGTTTTTATATTTTTTAGATTTTATCAATCTTTGGTATACCTCATCATAAATTCTTTTCATATATTCTACTGATATCAGTTTGAAAATTTCATCGTCGCTAGCTAATGCGAGATCTTTAATATTCTGCTTATGCATATAGATTATCAGCTTCTCTAGAAACAAAACGTATTTTGCAAGAGCATCACTAATATTCATATGATAGCTATTATTTATACAGTCAATGGTACCATTTAATTTATCATCATTGATAATTTTAAATTTCAATTTGTGCACATTTTTAATATCCCATATGTTTGTATATTTTTGTTGTTGGGATATGTTTTTCTCATCTGTGTTGTTTTCAGTTATTTTGCCCTTTGCGTTCATTCCACGCGTAATTGCTAAAATTTTTGTTGGTTTGGAATAATCGTCTTCTATTGGAATCATGTTTTTTAGTATATCAGAATCTATCTTAATTCTAGATAAAGCATCAGCATTTGTATTAATTCTTCCTTTTTTGTATACAATTTCAAAGTCATAATCTGATAAATCAATCCGTACTCTAGTTAATTTAGAAGAGGGGTTTTTATGAGTAAAAAGTGAAACAAGAGGTCTGTGGTCAGTTACTACTATAAATCTTCTACCATATAAATATGGTCTAAAGTATTCTATGCACCAATGTATAGCAAGTAATTCTTTTTCTATCACAGGTTTATTAATTTCGTGTTTATTCAAAGTTCTGCTAGCATAGGTTATTGGCAAATCTGTTCCTATTTCTCCCTGTGATAAGATTGCACCTAAAGCATAATTTGAAGCATCTGTTGTATGAATGAAAGGTTTTTCAAAATCCGGATATTGTAATATTGGTGAACTAATTAATTTTTGTCTTAATATGTTAAAAGTTTGTTGACATTCATCTGTCCATTCAAATATTTTTCCTTTCTTTGTTTGATCATTCAGACATTTTGTTAATGTAGCGAAATTTCTTATAAAACGTCTATAGTAATTACAGAAAGCTACAAATCGTTTTACCTCGCTAGCATCTTTGGGTATTGGATAATTTTGTATTGCCTTGTGTTTTGCTGGGTCTGTTTTGATACCTTCTTTTGTTATTAGATGACCTAAATAAACAACTTCCGACTTTAAAAATACACATTTTTTTGCGTTCAATTTTAAATTGTATTTTGATAAACGTTCAAAGACCTGTCTCAGATTGTCATTGTGATGTTTCAAACTACATCCAAAAATTATGATGTCGTCCACATATAAAAATGCTTTACTATCGAGACCTGAAAGTGCTATTGTTAGCATACGTTGGAAACTATTTGATGAAATTTTAAGGCCAAAAGGTAGTCGTTTAAACTGATAGTGACCGTTTGATGTGGAAAATGCAGTTGGTTTTCTTGATTCTTTATCTAAGTTAATCTGATGAAACGAGCTTGTCATATCCAGAGTTGAAAAATATTTTGCTCTTCCCAATTTATCTAATACATCTTCAATTCTTGTAAGTGGAAATTTATCGTTAACTATTTTCTTATTTAATTGTCTAAAATCTACTACAAGTCGCCATTTCTCTTTGTCTCCATTGCTTTTCTTTGGTACAACAAGTAATGGTGAGTTGTAAGGACTGGTTGAATGTTCAATAATATCGTCATCAAATAATTTTTGAACTTGTTGATCGATTTCTTCTATCTGAGTTTGTGGAAGTCTATAGTTTTTGATGTAAACTGGTGTTTCATCGGTTAAATTAAGATGTTGTGTATAAAAGTTATTTGCTGTTAAAACATCTCCTTCTAAGTGAAATATGTCTTGATAGTCTTTAAAAATGTTTATCAATTCATCCGTCGCTTTACTGTCAGTATTGTCAATTTTTAACGTTTGTAATAGTTTGCTAAATCTGTCTTTATTGTTTTGGGATTTAGTGAGAAAAACGTATTTATTTAATGGTTCAATTTCAAAATTAACATTTTTTAATATTACATCTTCATCTGTTGTATTTAGAAATTTAACATGAGTAATGCCTGATCCTGGAACTATTGTATTCCCTATAAAAATTCCTGACTCTAATTCTTTACTTAAAATAATACTATCTTCCGTTAGATTTAATTGTACTGGACATATTAATTCAGATCGTTTCTCTATTTTAATGTAGTAATCTCTATTTATTGTAGATCTCATGGGAATTGTAATTTCTGTTTCTTGTAAAGTTAATGATATCGTGAATGTTTCATAATCAATTTTGCATAAAAATGTTGTGAAAAAGTCTCTTCCTAAGATTCCGTCCGTTGGTATTGGAAAATTATCATCGACTATGTGGAAATTGTGTTTTGATTAAATTATATGATAATTTAAAATTTAATTCTGTGATTCCAATAGATCTTATCTTTTCGTTTGTTATACCAGAAAATGAACATGATTGTGTTTTATCAATAAAAAGGTCTTCATTTAATTTTCCTAATTTACATAATGAAATATCAGCCCCTGCATCTATTAAAAATGTTAAGCTAGTTTTTGTTCCTATGTCTAATTCTATATAATTAGTAGTGTTTTTAGAAATAGAAAAAATTTTATTTAATTCTGCTCCGGAGGATGAATGATTAAATTTTGATTGTTCATCTCCGGGCCTTCGGTGTTTTCCTGAACTACATGTACGCTATTTCCATTGTTATTTCGGTTTCGTCTACCATTATTATTGTTGTTTTGTCTATTGTTGTAATGGTTATTATCATTCCAGGTATTATTATTATAATTTCTATTATTATTTCTATGATTATTATTATTATTTCTATTATTATTTCTGTTACTGTTATAATTCGAATTTCTATTATTCTGATTCGAAATATTGTTTCTGTTATAATTATTATTTCTAAAGTTATTATTTTTATTATTGTTTTTATTATTCCGCTTATTTAAATTGTTTCCATTATAAAAATATAATACTTGATTTTCATTACTAGCAAAGTCTTTTTCTAGTTCTATTGCAAGTTGTACAGCTTCATTCAAGTCCTTTGGCTTAGAAGCAAAAATTGTTGGCTTAATATCTGCATTAAGACCATTTTTGAATATATTCAATGCATAAGTATTATTAAGAGAAATAATTGTGTTTTTCTGTATAGCATTGCATTGCGGTATTTCGTGTATTTGCAGTTCATTCAGTTCAGCAATCATTTCTAAAAGCTTCTCGTTATATGTTTGTATTTTCATGTTCTTTTGCATGAATCTACTCAAAGTTAGTTGTATTTGAGCTATAGTTTTTGTAGACTTATATCTTGATTGAAGTGAATTTTTAAGGCTATTGAAATCATTAATTTCTGTAGCACTTATAGCAGTTCTAACGCTTGGTGTTAATTTCACATTAATAACAAAATCTATGAGTTGTATTTTCGCGTCAGTTGTTAAAGAATTGTAAATTATTTCAACTATTTTCAAAAATGATATTAAATCTTTGAAATTTCCAGAAAATTCTGGTATACTTTTCAATGATAGTTCTAAATTGAATGATGCCATTTTAACTGTAGAATTTGAACTTGAACTTGAATTTTCAGGAGTTAAGTTTGAGTTTTCAGTAGATACGTTTGAATTTTCAGCCTCTCTTTCTGAATCTGACATACTTTGAGTTGATTCTGTATCTAATCTTTCTAATTTTTGCTTTTTCATAAAGTTTGTAAAATTTCTCTATAAGTTTTTCTTTTATTTCTTTACCAATGCTAAATTCTACAAATTGTTTTTCAATTAACTCTACCTCTTTTAATTTTAAAATTAATGTTTTTTCAGTATATCCTCTGCTACCCGATTTTCTCAAATTAATGATAATTCTAGTCAACATTTTAGTTACATTTTAGAATTTTTTAATTATTGCTTTTTTTTTGATATTTAATTTTATTTAAACAATGTTGTTGTTTACTTTCTTATTGACATATTTTTTATAATAACTATTTAGTTTTGAAATACATATGCTCAAAATCAATATAAAAATTATAGCTAATACTACAATCCAATGTTTTTCATCGTTAGTGTGTTTGGGTTTTTCAGTATTGTTGCCTATTTCATAGCCAGCAATTGCTACTAAAATTGCGTTACTAACTTTACTCCACCAACCCATTTTGATGTTTTTATTTATGTATGTGCATGCTTTATTTTTGTATAAATATGTATAAATTTTTAAAAAAACAATTTTTGTGCCTACTTTAAGTCATAATAATGAAATAATTTAATTATTTATGTAAATTATCATTATAAAATATAATTTTTGCTGCTTTTTATTTTTCTAACTCTTTTAATTTGTTGTAGAAGAGTTTCTTTTGCGGTCCACTGCTAAGGCTTATTAACCGCCTTAATTCCGCTTTTTCTCTATTGAGCCGCTTCTTTTTGCCGCCCTTCGTCTTCTTTTTAGTTGGAGTTACAGGTGGTACTGGACGCTGTTTTTTCGACTTGTTTCTCTCAAGATATTGTTCTATTGTAATTGGCTGTGGTCCACAATGCTTTGGGGTAGGTATGTAAGGTGGTGCCTGAATTTCCACGCCTTCAGTGGGATTGTACTCCTCCACTGCCAATCTGTTAACCAAATCTTCGAAAAGTTTATGAAAATCTTCGTCCATTTAAAAAGAAAAATTCCAGATATGTTGGCAGGATCGCCATATAGTAAGTTTGGTTGGTTGGTTTTTAAATATTTAAAACAATTACAAATCTATTACTATTGCATTAGCATTGAATCGCGACTAATGCAATAGAAAGCGTTGGTTTGTAGAGCGAGGCTTTAAAACTCGGCAGACGAGCAAATTATGCCCTTTATTTGAGTTCAGTAAAAGAAGAATGAATTCTTGTGTCTAAACTGAGACTAACTTTTATTTACAAATTTTACAACTTATATACTAATTTACAAATTATCTGACACATCTTGCATTTCATTCATACATCCAAAATGCCCAATGTAACATGGTGTTCAACTTTTTGTTCATGTTACAAAATGCATTTACTGATCGACTGACTAATCAGCACAGTCATTATTTTTAAACAAATTGCATTTCTCCTATTTAAGGTATTAAAAAAAAAATATATAAAAAGAAATTTGATTTGCTATTGTTACCCCTTAAGTACGGTCAAGTACCTGAAGCGATAAACTATAAGTGGAGCAAGTGAAAATACTCATGTTTCACTTCGCTGTAGGTATTTTGGTATACGTATGAAGTGCAAGCATTTGTTTACCATATGTGTCATAATGTTTACAATTAATATTTTCTGTTATTTTGCTTGCAAAAATATTGTGTAATGCTTTTGTGGAAATGAAAAAATAAGTGTACACTACACAGTTAAACAAGGTCAAATAAAAGCTAAATATATGTTATATAATTTTTATTTCTATGCAAATTGGTTTAAAATCTGGTAGACAAACAAGTTTCAAAATAAAGGTTTTACCCGTTTACTACCTAAACCGGCCGAATTTCGTAAAAGTACCAGACACCTATTTGCTGTTTTTATTTAATGTGTAACGCAGTTTACTTCCCCAGCTGAGGTATGACTCGGTCTGTCCAGGGTCAATTCGAAGGTCTGCTTCCTTTGAAATGAAACACGGGATGTTTCGCGTATGTTCGTTTACAATAATTTTAGCAAAGCTTTATTAACGAAACCTTAATCTACGTAAAATACTTAAATCTACGACGGCTATCTGATGGTTCTGCGCAGCTGCAAGCGGAAACGGAGGCTGGAACGCTAGGCTGGTGGTGGGCTGGACTGTAGAGGTTGCGGGGGTGCACGGATGCGGTGCTGGATTGCTGCCGGACGGTTACGATCTGGTAAAGAGACTGGTGAGTGGTTCTAGATATCAGGTGTTAGTTGACCGATGAGTTCGGCTGATTAACTACGGTTGCGAATACCAACGAAATGCGGGAGCGCTGGCTTTCGGGCAAACTACGATAAATACGGGCTCGGATCAAGTCGGCTACCAACGAAATTCGGAGGCGCTGGCGGTCGGCTCAACACGACTAACTACGGTTACGAATACCAACGAATAAATACGTTTTCTTTTGAGTCAATTCAAATTGATGTAAATGTAAACAATACAATTCTTTCTCTCCTTACAATTTACCGTCCACCCTCCAATAATGTAAATAGCTTTATTGCAGAGCTTGATCAAATAATAACTAAAAAAAAAGAAAACAAGAGATTATTATTGTTGGAGACATAAATATTGACATAAAAAAACATAATATAACCATAACAAAATATTTGGAAATGCTCTCATCGAATGGTCTACATTGTATGATAAACGAAAGCACAAGAGAAGATTTGAACAAAAATACAAACACTTGCATTGACCATCTGTTTATTAAATATAATCAAACAACAACACAAATCTTTGCATCAATAATAACAACAACAATATCAGATCATTATTCTCTTTTCTGTTCGATTTATAAAGAAAAACAGAGTAAGGAAACCAACATTGCTCCGTGGGCCAAACAAATATGTAATTACAAAGTAAACCAACTAATAAAAGATACACATTGGAACGATATTATACAACATAGTGAAAACACCAACGATATGTACAATAAAATTTATGAAAAGTTCGGTGAAATATACAATAAATCAACAAAATCAATAAAACAAACCAAATCAAGATCAAATAATCCGTGGATAAATGAAAACATTATTAAAGATTGTAACTTTAGGGATAAACTTTATAAAAAATGGAAAAAAAATCCTCAGAACAAAACATATGAAACAAATTACAAAAAATTTAGAAATTTACTAAATAAAAAAATATATAATGCCAAAAATAACTACTACAGAATGAAATTTATAGAAAACAGAAACAATATACGTGTAACCTGGAAATTAATAAACGAGATAATCGGGAAAAAAATAAATAATATAGACAATACAATTATACAAAACTTTAAAAATATAAACTCAAAGACAATTTTGCACAACTTTGCAATCAGCTTTAGTGAAAATGTGCTGAAAATTCTGCATAAATGCAACATAAACACAATAAACAGCATAAATACAACAGTAAGTAACTCGATGTACCTAAATGCCACTAATGAAGAAGAGATATTTAACATATTAAACAATCTCAACGTTAAAAAGAGTGCAGGTTTTGACGAAATACGGCCAAAGGACCTGAAAAATAATGCAACCTACATAACTCCAGTTTTGACAGCTCTTATAAACTCATGTTTAAATGATATGCAGATACCAAATTTATTAAAAATCTCACTCATACGGCCAATATACAAACAGGGTTCTAAAACTGACTATAATAACTATAGACCAATTTCAATTTTATCTATTATTGAGAAAATTATTGAGGAAATAGTTGTCAGAAGACTAAACGATTTTCTAGAAAAATATAAAATTATAAATAAAAACCAATTTGGATTTCAAAAGAAAAAAAATATAAATAAGCTACTTGGTAACTTTTCAAGCCAAATAAATAATTATTTAAGCAAAAACTATCACTGCTTAGCGCTATTTATCGATTTCAGCAAAGCATTCGATACGCTTTCGCATGAGAAATTAATAAATATATTGGAAAGAAATGGAATAAGAGGAAATTGCATGAATTGGTTCAAAAATTACCTAAGCTATAGAACTTACAGAGTAAAAATAAACAACAAGCTCAGCGAAGAAATGGTAACAACTCATGGCGTACCTCAAGGTTCTAAATTAGGCCCGTTATTATATATTATTTACGCAAACGATATGATGAACCAATTAAGGAACTGCACAGCGTATGCCTACGCAGATGACACTGCAATTATTGTAGCGCATAAAAATCTAAATGCCGCTTGTGAAAATATGCAAAGGCAACTTGATATTGTGACAAAATGGTGCCACGATAATGATCTTGTTGTAAACGCAACAAAAACGAAGATCATGCATATTAAACCGCGACATATTTTATACACAAGTATCAAAATAAAATTCCACAATTTAAGTTGCTTACATGCTAACACAAACAATAACATTGATCCAAATGATAATTGTGACACTTACATTGATATGGTAAATACTTATAAATATTTGGGTGTTTTCATTGATCAAAACTTTAAATGGAAAACCCAAATCACACAACTCCAAAAAAAGCTACGTAAAGCAGCGTATATGCTTTTCCATTTAAGCAACTGCGCATCCACAGTAGTGCTAAGGCAAGCGTATTTCTCTCTCGCCGAATCTTACATAAGACATGGCATAACTGCATGGGGAAACGCGAATTCTATAAGACAGTTGCAAAATACACAAAATAGACTACTGAAAATCCTGCAAAATAACCAAAACTACAATAATAACATTAGAAACAATAGCACATTCACTACTAGGAATAATTTAAACCATAACCTACCTAACAGCAACATCAATGTTCCAGCTAATTTAAACAACAACAGCATAAATTACAACAGCGGCGAAGACCTAGCTAAAAATCTAAACGTCCTCAATGTACAAAGTATATACTACACAACTTTAGTCAATGAATTTTTTAATGATTCCCGTTTCCTACAAGCGATCGACCACACACACAACACAAGATCACGTGAAGCCGGTAGATTTAAAGTCCAAAAATATCAGAACAATTACGGATTATGCACCTTAAACGTATCTCTGCCAAAAATAATGAATAAGTTGCCAGCAGATATAATAAGGATTACTAATGAATATAAAAGAAGAAAATTGATAAAAAGACATTTTTTAAGTTCGCAATGAATAAACATCTTGAATATTAAATAGATTTCACTTCTGCAGACAAGCCTCAAGGCTTCGCAGATTTGTTCCTATATAATATTAAAGTAAACCACTTATTGCAAAATTATAATGTTAAGCTTTACATTTGTACTTTTATTATTATTATTATTGTCTAAAAGTAAACAAAGGATTTGAATTTGAAAAAAAAAAAAAAAAAAAAAAAAAAAAAAATGCGGAGGCGCTGGTGTTCGGGCAAAATACGGGTTCGGATCAAGTCGGCTACCAACGAAATTCGGAGGCGCTGGCGGTCGGCTCAATACGACTAACTACGGTTACGAATACCAACGAAATGCGGGAGCGCTGGCGTTCGTGCAAAATACGGGTTCGGATCAAGTCGGCTACCAACGAAATTCGGAGGCGCTGGCGGTCGGCTCAATACGACTAACTACGGTTACGAATACCAACGAAATGCGGGAGCGCTGGCGTTCGGCTCAATACGACTAACTACGGTTACGAATACCAACGAAATGCGGGGGCGCTGGTGTTCGGGCAAAATACGATAAATACGGGTTCGGATCAAGTCGGCTACCAACGAAATTCGGAGGCGCTGGCGGTCGGCTCAGTACGACTAACTACGGTTACGAATACCAACGAAATGCGGAGGCGCTGGTGTTCGGGCAAAATACGGGTTCGGATCAAGTCGGCTACCAACGAAATTCGGAGGCGTTGGCGGTCGGCTCAATACGACTAACTACGGTTACGAATACCAACGAAATGCGGGAGCGCTGGCGTTCGGGCAAACTACGATAAATACGGGCTCGGATCAAGTCGGCTACCAACGAAATTCGGAGGCGCTGGCGGTCGGCTCAACACGACTAACTACAGTTACGAATACCAACGAAATGCGGAGGCGCTGGTGTTCGGGCAAAATACGGGTTCGGATCAAGTCGGCTACCAACGAAATTCGGAGGCGCTGGCGGTCGGCTCAATACTACTAACTACGGTTACGAATACCAACGAAATGCGGGAGCGCTGGCGTTCGGTCAAAATACGGGTTCGGATCAAGTCGGCTACCAACGAAATTCGTAGGCGCTGGCGGTCGGCTCAATACGACTAACTACGGTTACGAATACCAACGAAATGCGGAGGCGCAGGTGTTCGGCTCAATACGACTAACTACGGTTACGAATACCAACGAAATGCGGGGGCGCTGGTGTTCAGGCAAAATACGATAAATACGGGTTCGGATCAAGTCGGCTACCAACGAAATTCGGAGGCGCTTGCGGTCGGCTCAATACGACAAACTACGGTTACGAATACCAACGAAATGCGGGAGCGCTGGCGTTCGGCTCAATACGACTAACTACGGTTACGAATACCAACGAAATGCGGGGGCGCTGGTGTTCGGGCAAAATACGATAAATACGGGTTCGGATCAAGTCGGCTACCAACGAAATTCGGAGGCGCTGGCGGTCGGCTCAATACGACTAACTACGGTTACGAATACCAACGAAATGCGGAGGCGCTGGTGTTCGCGCAAAATACGGGTTCGGATCAAGTCGGCTACCAACGAAATTCGGAGGCGCTGGCGGTCGGCTCAATACGACTAACTACGGTTACGAATACCAACGAAATGCGGAGGCGCAGGTGTTCGGCTCAATACGACTAACTACGGTTACGAATACCAACGAAATGCGGGGGCGCTGGTGTTCGGGCAAAATACGATAAATACGGGTTCGGATCAAGTCGGCTACCAACGAAATTCGGAGGCGCTTGCGGTCGGCTCAATACGACTAACTACGGTTACGAATACCAACGAAATGCGGGAGCGCTGGCGTTCGGGCAAAATACGATAAATACGGGTTCGGATCAAGTCGGCTACCAACGAAATGCGGGAGCGCTGGCGTTCGGCTCAATACGACTAACTACGGTTACGAATACCAACGAAATGCGGGGGCGCTGGTGTTCGGGCAAAATACGATAAATACGGGTTCGGATCAAGTCGGCTACCAACGAAATTCGGAGGCGCTGGCGGTCGGCTCAATACGACTAACTACGGTTACGAATACCAACGAAATGCGGGAGCGCTGGCGTTCGGTCAAAATACGGGTTCGGATCAAGTCGGCTACCAACGAAATTCGGAGGCGCTGGCGGTCGGCTCAATACGACTAACTACGGTTACGAATACCAACGAAATGCGGAGGCGCAGGTGTTCGGCTCAATACGACTAACTACGGTTACGAATACCAACGAAATGCGGAGGCGCTGGTGTTCGGGCAAAATACGATAAATACGGGTTCGGATCAAGTCGGCTACCAACGAAATTCGGAGGCGCTTGCGGTCGGCTCAATACGACAAACTACGGTTACGAATACCAACGAAATGCGGGAGCGCTGGCGTTCGGCTCAATACGACTAACTACGGTTACGAATACCAACGAAATGCGGAAGCGCTGGCGTTCGGGCAAAATACGGGTTCGGATCAAGTCGGCTACCAACGAAATTCAGAGGCGCTGGCGGTCGGCTCAATACGACTAACTACGGTTAAATAATGCAAGCTACTAAGAGTAAACACTGGGGTTAGCATCAGTTTCTACCAGCGCTGCCAGAAGTAAGATTTTACCTTATTTTTTAAGATGTTTCAACCGAAAAAAGATTTTAAGATTTTTTCCCCAAAAACAAGACTTTTTGTTTTGTCTAGACGAAGGTTAGGTTCAATAAAAAAAAACCTTCTCTGTTCCCATTTAATAATTTTAAAACTAAATAATACAAGAAATTAAATTTTTGGTAATGTTTTTTTTGTTTATTTTATGTATTAAATAAAATATGAACTGTTTTTATTATATATAATAAAAAAAACTACTTTTTTCTAAAAATAAGATTTTTTTTGGTAAAATTAAAAGTCTAAACACAATGTAACGATAATTTACTGCGGTGCGATTTTTCATACGATTTTGAAGTAAAAAACCGCAGTGCGGAACGAAATAAAATTAAAATCTATTTTATTTTCATTGCGGACTTTCTTTCTCTCTCAACAAAGCGAATTTAATTCGCCTTGTCTCCAGTGTTACCGTTCAAAATTTTCAAAAAGGGGCACAAAAAGGGGATTTTCAAAAAAAAAGTATCACAAAAAGGGGAATTCTGAGAAAAAAAGGGGCAACTTTAAAAACAGGAAAATTTAAAAAAAAACATATGTATTTATTAAATTAATTTCATCGAAAACTAAACATAACAAAAAATAAACTTCATATTTATAAAAAAATACATTATAGGTATATAATACAAATTGTTAGGGAAAAACACACATATACATATATATACATATATATATATACATATATCGTGAAAATACATGTCTTGTTTTCAAGTAAACGATAATGAACTGTTGCATAACATTTTTATTTCAATTATTTATACAACAGTTACTAATTACTTGTAAATAAAACGAGCTTAAAATAGTGTAATAACAAGACTTACGAAAACAAAAAATAGTTCATAATATGATTTGATACAAAAAAACGTTACATTTAAATAGATAGAGATATGTATGTAAGTATATCTACATAAATATTTGGCACTTGGATTATTTTACTTTTTTACCAAAAAAATTAAGTTACGAAAAAACCTCGAGGAAAAAGCATATAAAAGTATTGATAGGAAGATAGTTAATATCAGGTACAGATCCATTTTTTTATAAATTGCAGTGTTATGTTGTTTCTTCAACTATTAAATATCTATTTTTTTGAAAACGTAAATCTATATTTATTAATCAATTCATCACTTGGAATCGAAACTTCCAAGTCATTTTGATACAAATTTAAAGCGGATAACATAGACTGACAGGTATCTACTTTCAGTCTAGTTGTCACTTTATTTTTTAAATATGCTAACTTAAAAAAAATCCGCTCAGCGGATGCACTACTATGTGGTAAAGTAAAAACATACGAAGCAAATTTATACAAGTTTGGATATATGTAAATTGTCACCCAAACAGTTTTTTAAATTGCCAATTTCGTACCAAAATGTTTCAGGCTTAGATATTTTAAAAATTGCTTCATAGCTTTTATCGTTTGATCTGGTTTCTGAAAGTTTGAACTCTTTTACAAAATCATCTGGGTTAGTAATTATATCAATAAAAACGGTAACAATTTCAAAGTAATTTATGTCTTCAGCTAACTTTATAAATACTGGATCTAAAACCTTTAATGAACTCAGCCTCTTATCGCTAATATTAATTCTTGATAAAATTTATTTGCACAGCTTTTGGTACAAAAGTAAAATGTTGTTTTTAATTTCTACAATATCACTACTTAAGATGTTGTTAGTACATATTTCTAGCTCGGCTTCGTGGCCTATATATACAGGCCTGTTCTGAAAATCACATTTTTTGAAAGTGATTTCAAGTCACAAGAAAGGTGGTCTGGGCATATTATTTTGTGATTTCAAAACGTTCAGCTACGTAAAAAACTTTTTGAAATCACTTTGTTATTTTTGCGACTATTGTAAGTTGGCCGTTTTAATAAATTTCTTAAATAAAATATTCCATGTGTTGTTTATTAATTTTTTATGCAATAAGCTATTTTATTTACAACAAATCGTTTAAAATTGAGAAAATTCGATGAAACTACAAAATGATATTTGCTTTTGTGACTTCTGTTGTGATTTCAGGTTTGTTTTTTTAGTTGAATTAATGTTCGCTTTTTTGCTAACAGCGGCATGAAAGCAAAGTCTAATATTTATTAAAAATCGTAAAAGCTGTAAAGAATCACAGGACCAAATCGCTTCTATCTCTAATATGGCTAAAATTCGCAAAAAATTGAAAACTTGGAAACTAACCTTAAAATCTATTTGAAATCTCTAAATGGATTAAAAAAACAAAATGTCGAAAAATAAAACAAAAAAAATTTGCACAATAGCGAAAATTCGCAAAAAAAATTTATATTTCAAACAAGCCATAAAATTGATTAAAACTCCCTAAAACTGTAAGGAATGGCAAAAATTCGGTAAAAATTGCTAAATTAGCGGAAATTCGCAAAAATTTGCTAACAGCGGCATGATAGCAGAGTCTACTTTTTAATATAAATCGTTAAAGCTGAAAAGAATCCGAAAACTTACAGGAACAAATCGCTTCTATCGCGAACATGGCTAAAATTCGCAAAAAAAAAATAGAAGATTTTAAACAACCCTAAAACTAATTTGACATCGCTAAATCGGTAAAAAAAAAAAAACAAATTGTCGGAAAATAACATAAAAATCGTTAAAAATTAGCTATAATTTTGAAAAACAAACCCTTTGTGTTTACATGTGCTTTTGACAATTGAAAATCACATCGAAAAACACAAAAACGGTGTGATTTACAGAACACCACAAAATCACACGTGTGATTTTAAAAGCACATGTGATTTGAAATCACGTGATTTTCAGAACAGACCTGATATATTAAGAGTTTCTTTTATATGCAGAACATCAACAGAATCAATTTGTTCTACATTTGTTTGCATAACATACTCTTTTTTTTAAAAAATTTTTAAAAATGTCTAATACAATATCTTTCGTGGATGAAACTAAATATATAATTTGTGATGATTCGTTTTGAAAATTAAGGTTTAATTGATTCATAATATTTAATACATATACTAGAAATTTGAGGTAAATTTTATGGTTAATAGATAGCCCTTCCTGAATTATTTTAATTTTTTCCAAATTAGATGCTATTTTCTCTTCAAATTGAGCTCGGATTCATTGATTGACAGTATAAAAAAAATTTGGTTCAAAAAGGGGCAAAAGGGGCACAAAAAACTACAAAATGATTCAAAAGGGGATTTAAAACAAAGGGGTCAAAAAAGTGGCACGGTAGTCAAAAAGGGGCAAAAATGCGACTTTAGTCGCATAACGGTAACACTGCTTGTCTCTCAATTTTTGATACTCGTTCTCTTTCTGATGTTGCCATAGTTCAGGGCTGCCAGTTTAGGGGTCTTGACCCCAAATTAGGGGGTTTCTTGTTGCTAAAAGGGACAGAAAATTTAATTTGGGGTTTGGGGTTTGCATTGGGGATATTAAAAAAATAACTTGGGATTTTTTGGGGAAATAAAAAATATGAGCTTAATTTTTCTATTAAAGACAACTAAGTTTACTGCACACATAGTATGTGTCACATACACATTACAGTGGATTTTTTCAACATCACTTGATATCAATGAGCACCGGGCAAAAAAAGTTTCGTTTTTATTAAAAAAAATATCTGATAAGTTTGAAGTTAATCTGTCAATAAGTCCAAAATTTGCATTTTCCTGGACAACTTCATGTGTATAAGAGGTGTTCAAAAAAATTAAAATTAACTCGAAAGCCAATGAATGGGCTTAATGGTTCCTTTGTATATAAAAACATTTAATATGAAGTTTGGTGACGATTTGGTAAAGAAAAGTCGATTGAAATGTCAAATAGTGTGTACAAGGCAAAACAATCACTTATTTAAGTTTTTGGAAAATTTTTTAAATGTCGTAAAAGTTTTTAGTCTAGTTTATTAACAATTCGAAATTTTTTTAAAAAAGAAATAAAAAAAATCGGTTTAGAACTAGTAATAAATGATGCCCCAGACCACTAATGTGCCAATTTTTGCTTGACCTAGAAATGCGAGCACACACCTTAAATAGTTTTAAAATTGATTTGTGCAAAAGACTAAAAATTGTCAAATAATAATAACGCATTACAGAAAATACAGTACGTTACGGTACTTTACATTGCATTGCACAACATTTACGGTCGACTAAAGGAACCTTAATTCTTAAAATGTAGAATGCAAACAATTAAGCATGAAATGCAAGAGCCTTCAAACCTGTGTTTGTAGAGAAACAAATAAAGCAATTCTCAACTGGATAACTGGTGCGCGTGGGAATGTAATCCAAACTAGAACAGCCTCATTATTTTTTAATAAAAGTGGAAATAAAATTAATTTTGTATAATAAACTTCTTAAAAATTTAGTGATTTTGTGGTCCCATGCAAATTCATTATAGGAAAGTTCGACTGTATATATATGGCAGATTTCGCGTCAAGTGACCCAACTTTGAAATCGATGTCTTCCGATTTGGAAGAAAGTTAGTCCTATTGGATAGTACTTTAGACACAAATTTTCAACCAGATCGGTCAAAAAGTTCCTGAGTTAGAGGAGGTCAAAGATTGACATTTTGGCCATACAGGTGTTCTTTCTCATCCATGTAACTTATTACCTATTGGTGTTAGCAGAATTTGTCCCAAGTAGCTTCGATAGCTAAAGGTACGATTTAAAAGTTGGGTCACTTTACACGAAATCCCCCATATGTATATATATATATTTAAAAAACAACTACATATTTCCTTTCGATAAAAATGATCTCTTGTAGAACATGGTACATGTAAATCTCAAATAAATATTTAAATTATCCGTTAAAAATTATGTATTTTTTTACAGGGGCTTTTTTTTGGGGATTCTTGCTTTTATCGGGGGATATTTGGGGAAATTTATTTTTAAATTTGGGGAGAACGAAAAAAAGTACCTGGCAGCCCTGCCATAGTTTTTGAATAATTGGTTATGTTCCCAACGTTATTGAAAACAAACAACATGATAAAAATGTATGCACAAATAAATTAATAAAAATTTAAACAAAAAATGACAACTATTTCCGTCGCCGTCTTCCGTTGTATTATGTTTATGTTTCTCTCCCGCAACGAGAAATCGCACCGCACCGCAAACATAGACTCTAAGACTTTTTGCTAAAAATTTGTGGCAGCCCTGGTTTCTAGTCTCTCTGTTTCAAACAAAACCTTGTCTATTAGTTCAAAAATAAAATAAACTAAATGAGACTTCTAACTAACAAAAGTAATTTAGGTAAACAGTAAGGGGATTCATAGTAGTAAGCAAAATAATAAGGGTATTCAAGGTGTTGGGTTACTTATACTTTATGATGTTAGTATTAAATGTATATGTATAGAGTTAGTTTGTAACGTCACGTTACAAATGTACAAAAATAAATATTAAATTAAAAAATTACCAGGTTATTTGATATTATTACAAGTAGAACTGTTGCTATAATTCTTATACGTTTAACAGTTTTATTTGGTTTAATATCTTTAGTTTTTCTAAAATCTTTATGGATGAAGTTTCCTGATGATCTGGCCTAAGCAACCAGTGAAATGCGCATAGGAATAGCTTATCCCATCAACAATAAATTTCAAGTGTTTTTTATCAATAATAAAAACTGGGAATTAAGCACGAATAACAAAATCTTTTGAAAATTTTGAAAATTTAAATTACCAGGTTATTTAAAAAAAAATACCATTCAGGAAACAAAAAAGTACCAAAACTGTCTCTTACAGTTTCTCATTAACTTAGGAACTTGCATGTTTAATTCTTTGTTTCTAGATCCAATAAATACGGAAGTTGTAAAGGTACTAGTTAGAGAACAATATAATACCAAAAACCCTCTAACAGATTTTTATTTACTCAGGACCTTGCATGTTTAATTTTATCTTTCTAGGTCCAATACTAACGGAAATTCAAAATGTACCAGTTAATAAATAAATGTTCCCTCTTATAGATTTTAATCCACTCAGGACAGTGCATGTTGAATTTTATGATGCTACGTTCAATATTAAAGGAAATTCAAAAAGTACCAGTTAAAGAACAAAAAAAGTATCAAAAAGTCCTTTTGCAGGTTATCATTTACTCAGGACCGCTTATAGAGTTTTATCTACTCAAGGCATTGCATCTTGAATTTTATGTTTCTTAGTCCAATGGTAACGGATATCCAAAAAGTACAAGTTTAAGAACTAAGAAGTACCAAAAAGTTCCCTCATAGATTCTTATCCACTCACGAATTTTATATTTCTAGATCCAATAATATCGGAAATTCAAAAAGTACCAGTTAAAGAACAAAAAGCCCTCTTAAAGATTCTCATTCACTCACGACCTTGCAACACCAACGGCAATTCATAAAGTACCAGTCGATGAATAAAAAGTCACCAAAAAGTTCCCTCTTATAGACTCTCATCTTGAATTTTATGTTTCTAGGTCCAATATTAACGGATATTCAAAAAGCACCAGTTAAAGAACAAAAAAGTTCCGACATAGATTATTATCCACTCAGGACATTGTATGTTGAATCTTATGTTCAAAGGTTCATTAACGATAATTAAAAAAAATACCAGTTGTAGAACAAAAAAGCTAAATTAATACAAAAAATTTCCCGTATTTCCCCTTTTTGGTACTATTTTTTCCCCATTATAGCATAAAAATTTCATTTTTATAGTGGGAGCCCATAATTTAGTACGAATATGTCAATGAATGGAGAACAATGTTTTGTAAAAAGTACCAAATATAGTTACGAATTTCACCCCTTAAATGTTCGAATTTCGCAAAAGTACCAAATTCGTATTCGTATTTTTTTGATCATTTTCGAATGCTGTATAAACTTTGTTCCTGTGTTTATTGGTTCAAAAGATAGATGGGGGTCAAAAAGGTACTAAAATTCAGTGCACTCCCTAATAGGGCCGAATTTCAAAAAAGGACCAGACATCTGTCCGCTTATTTTTCTAAAGAACAACGATAAGTATTACATTTTTTTGTATCTCTTTTAGTTTTGGATATATACCAACTAAACATTCGAATTTCTAAAAATCCCGTCTTAGTGGACCGATTTGGGGAGTGACCAATCTCTGGTCCAAATTTCAAGTTTTTGTTTCAGGCGTTTAGGCTGTTCGATGATGAATCAGTGAGTTAATCAGTCAGTCAGTCAGTAGCGTTACAATTTTATATGTACAAAAATATTTAAAACAACATTTCTAAGATTCCCTAGAGATAATTTTTTTTACCAAACAGGTTTAACGTTTCTTAAGACCAAACTCATTCATTTTCATACGAAATTTGTTTTCGAGTGCAACTATTGATAGTTAAAATTATAATTGTTTATAAAAAAAATTTTAGTTTATCAATAAAACTATTCTAGCAGACTTAAAATAAACATAAAAACATTTTATAAAAATCCTAAATACAATACTTACCCCCCTATTCATAAAAAATATTATTGATTTATAAGAAGTTTATTAAAAAGATT
Organism: Pollenia labialis; assembly: GCA_949318255.1. Taxonomy (NCBI): domain Eukaryota; kingdom Metazoa; phylum Arthropoda; class Insecta; order Diptera; family Polleniidae; genus Pollenia; species Pollenia labialis. Next base: position 149,241,308 of record OX439140.1, on the reverse strand, counting down.
TCTATAGGAAATTCGTTTAATAAACCTGTTATTAATCTGAAATATTTTTTATGAATAAGGCCTTTATACTTAAATACTTTTAGATTTCGTTTTTCGCACTTTGAGCAATTTTACTTAAAGAAGGACTAAAGGTTTTTTTCTATTAAAAATTAATATTTTTTGTTTAATTTTATATATTTTTTACACTCTTGTTTTTTCGTGAAATATAAAATATAATCGTGAAATATTCGCTTGAATTTGGCAAATACGAACACGAATTTCGTAAAAAAGGCGAATATTCGGCATTTCGAATACGAATATTCGTAACTGTACTAATTTTAACTACTGTCGTTCTCCATATATATAAAGAATTTTATTTTGGGGTACGACCATCTCCAATTGCGCCCACCTTTTGACAGATGTTTTGCATTGACAACCAAGACATGTGTACCCTATTGCCGTTATCCAGATATACGTTAACCTTTATTGTGTATCGACAACTCAGCTACTAGTACCAAATTGGGGTAATTTTTCTCCTGCCGTTTTTAACATATAAAGGAAATCTTTTTTATGTCACGCCCACTTCTTCAATTGCGCCCACAGTTTGCCAGATATCGTATATTGGAAAATTTCACTGCTACAATTCCCCAGGCATACAGGGGCCTAATTCTGGCAATCGTGATCGAGTACTTCTCGATTCGGAAGCAATTTTATTTCTTATTCTTTCAGTCGATACTGAAAGAATCGAAATTTTTATTTCAGCATTGTTAAACTCAAATTAATGCTTTACAACACTGAATAAATAATTACGATTCATTCAGTATTGAGTGAAATAATTAGAATTTAAATTGCTTTCGAATCGAGATGATCATGATCACGATTGCAGAATCAGGCCACTGATCTCTATTTTGTACTGTATTTGTTATTGTTTTTCTATAGGGGATTCCACGTCCACTTGTCCAATACAGCCCACTTTTTCGCAGATGTTGTGTATTGGTAATCAAGTTGTTTGGTTAAAATTCGAAAACTTTTACTGCAACCGTTCTCCAGATATAAGGTTATTAATATTGTCGTTGTTTGAGACCCACTTTAAAATTTTCAAATATTTACAGCTTACATATGTTAAGCGCCGGATAGTCAGGAAATAACCGAAAATTTCAGGAAAATCGCTTAGTAGTAGCTTAGTAGTCTATAAGGAACAAACAAACATACAAACACACGCTTTTTAATTTTTTTTTTAAATAAATATAAATAAAACTGTTAGTTTTATTGTAAGTCATTTCCCTTAACTAATTAAAAAAATCTCAAAGTTATAGCACATGTAATGAATGTAGTCCCTACAAGAAGACTACCGGTCATTTTACTAGTTATATGACCGGTAGTGTTGACCAATATAGTGTTATAGTAATAGTAATTTTTTTAGTTTTGGTTATGCATTTCTTGTAGGGGTTTCTTAAATGCAACCATAAAATATATTTGTACCACCAACCAGCGTTACCGTTGTGCGACTTTAGTAGCAATTTGCAACCTTTTTGACGCCCTGACACTTTTTGTGCGACTTTTTCAAAATCGTCTAATTTTGCAACTTTTCCAACTATTTGCGACTTTTGCCCCTTTTTGTAAGTAAATTATTTTTTTTTTTAATGCATAATTTCACATATTTTCCCCTAAACATATCAATTTTGTTTTAAACATTCCCCTGGATATGTAACCTCATTCGATTGATCAGGTGATTATTTTGTATCCAGACAATTTCAATTACTGAACCGTATTGTATATGACTTGTTTTGTATCGTGTTCATTGAATTTCCATGCCAATCTGGGTTGATCGGCATTATTATTTAAAGCGTTTTAAGACAACTTTTTTACCGCTATTGATCTCATATCTTTATTTAAAAATGTTATAAATGACACACGCTTTTATTAACGAATTGGAGTTGTTAGAAAGTAAATCGAATGATAAATCATACAATTACAAAAAAACAAAAATTACAAAATGCTAACCATTTTTGGTATACAGTAGGAAGCTTTAAAATTGCTTTTAATTAACAATTGTAACTTAATTTAGACAAATAAGCAGCGCATGTATTAACTCTTCCGCACAACAGTGCGTGTGCTGGCAATTTTTTTTCAAAATTAGAATTAATAAAAAAATAACTTAAACAACAGGTTAAAAGTAGAAACTTGTGAGTCCATTCCATCAACCCTAAGTTTTCTAGATACTGAAATAGAAGGTTGGGTGCCAAGTGGTGAACTTGTGCGAAAATACAAAAAAAAGTTAAAAAAAACATTATTATAAATCAATCAAATGTAAAATTAATACACATAAGTGTATTCAAACACATTTTTACCGATTTATTTCTCATCTATTTATATCGTTTAAATTGTTAATTCCTTTTTGCTTAGTTTTGTTCAGTTTACGAAAGATTTGTATGTACATCGTTTACCAATACCCACCCGGTTGTTGCTGCATGTCTATAAGCGATGAGAACAAGTCATCGCCATACAACTTTTTTTTCGGTTATTTATAAAAAAGTTTTTGTCATACAAATTTTTTTCGGTTTTTTAACGTAAACAATTTGTTTTGTAAGTAAAAATATCTTTTTAACTGAAGCAAATTTAAGAAAATTTCTAAAGAAAAAAACCGAAATTGTCACCCGGGTGGTAATTAAAATGTTAAAAAAGTGTAAGACTTAACTTTGAAAAAACGACTTTTTTGTGCGACTTTTTGTTTTAAAAACGACTTTTTGTGCGACTTTTTCAAAATTCTCAACGGTAACCCTGCCACCAACAGTCACAAGCCAAATGCAACAACAATAACAAAGAAAGATAAAAACCTAGAGAAGGCTGTACCGAAAAGGAGAGTTGAGAGAATAAGAAGTTGTTTGTATAAGACACGGTTGATAAAGTTGGTACAATTGTACTTTTTTTGGTACAATTCAAAGCTACAAAGTACTCATTTGGTACTATTTCCAAACCTATTGTTATTTGATATGAAATGGAAACTTGTATTTACTATCCAATGAATATTAGTGCCGGTTCACACACGTCAAGATTGACTCGTCATGTCATGAGCTTTAAGGAGAAAAGGGAAAAGAGAATGATATTTCTTTTTCCGTCTCTCATGACATGACGAGTCAATCTTGACGTGTGTTAACCGGCACTAATATTCATTGGATAGTAAATACAAGTTGCCAATTCATATCAAATAACAATAGGTTTGAAAAATTTTCAGTGTTTGGTGCAAATGGTCTTGCGAAAAAGAATATGCGAAATATTGTAGCTTTTTGTAAAATCTAACGGAAACTCTGTTTATTTTTTGTTGTTGTTGGATTTAACAAAACAGCTATGATGTTTTGCATTTTCTTTTCACGTTCGCCGCAGAGTCTGGAATGGAAAATATTCTTTTCACACTCGACAAGTTACTTGTGCAAGTCTCTTGCCCAACTCTTGGTTTGTTGTCGCCAGCAGTAAGGTCGGGGTAAGGAAAAACAAATTTTGTACAGACTTTGTTGTTCTCGGCAAGTAACTTGCGCAACTAAATTGCCGAGTCTTAAAGGGGTATTAGTTAGGGTATTCATTTAATCGGGCTTTTGCTTTAATCGGTTAACCGCTCGATTAATTAACCGAGGTTTTGGGGTAATCGGTTAATAATCTGTTAATTTTGTTATTGATCGGTTAACCGATTAAAAAGTGTTGTTATAAATTAAGCAATTTCAATAAATAAAAATGCAAAAATTATTTATTATTTGGATTTTATTAGCAAAAAACAAACAATAACATAACCAACGAAACAATTCTTGAATTCTTGGACCTTACTTGGGTACATATAGATATACATATTTTGATTTTGTCATATTCTTCGGCATGACGAAATGAAAAGTTGGCGTGGCTCAATTCATATTTATTTTTACATATATAAAAAACATTATTTATAAAACTTTTAGTTCTTATCTCACCATGGTGAAGGGTATATAAGATGCCGCATAGCCGAATATAGCACTCTTACATGCACCCTTATCACGGTTGTCGTAGGCGTAATTCGGCTGAAGTCGTAGTCGTGGGCGGTCTTAATATTTTTTGGTACCATGTAAAAAAAACGACTGTTAAGGTTTTGTAATAGAATAAATATTACAGACTGTTTCCAAAATAAAAACAGCTGTTCAGCGGAAATTAGAAAATAAATTTAAATAACAAATTTTTTTTTAAAAGTTTTTATATATTGCATAAAAAAATGTTAAGTGTGGCTTTGTTTTCATCATTTGACGAAGATGAAGAATCTAACGTGAGAGAGTTGATTGCTATCCGACGGCAATTATGGGAACAATCCAACATATTCACCCTTATTCTGCGTTTCGATTCGAATCGTAAATTTCTCAGTTTGGCAACTTTGGTATTCTGCGTTCCGTTCCCCGTATCAATTCGATTTGTTTTTCGATTGTATGTATTCTGCGTTACGATCGTAGCTACGTTTTGTCAAGTTGTTTATTTACTAACGGAAAGTTTTTCGATTTTTGTTTCTGTAGTTAAAAAAGTGTATAATTAAATAAAATGTGAGTATAAACTGCTATAAATTTATTTTGTAATAAATTTAGTTTTTTTTTGTAACTTTAAAGCTTTATTTAATTTATTGCAGGTCAAAAAACACAACACCTGAGCAGTATGCAAAGCTGGCGAGTTTAATGGCACTGAAGGATGAAATTGCGCCTGGATATCATAAGCGTCCCAAGGAAGAAGTTGCAAACGCACTTAACGCAATAGGGCCACCAATAAAAACTGACGCTGCATGGAAGAAAGTATGACATTTTTTCTAGTCTTGATTCTGCATTCTGGACCACGTTGTTCTCCTCTTCCAACAGCAACGCCGCTGCCATCGATTCCATTTCTTCTCTAAACTAAATTTTTCTTTTGCAATGATGTGTAGAAAATGAAAATTTCGCTCCGGCGCTTCAGGATTCCTCACACTGTAGTTGTTTGGCTACAAATACCGTTTGCTTATAATCCGGCTATTTTCTTCCTTTCCGCACATAACTGTTGAGTTTATTTAATTATAGTTACCACACTATTTAGTTTTTATATATTTATGTATTTATCACTATTTATTCATAAAATTTTACTTTTTGGAGTTTAACAATTACAATGTTTACAAAATTTTTTATTTTTTATGTTTCTATTTCATACGTTTCATAACAAAACAGCTGGATTAAACATACTCTTCTCTTCTTCTTTTTCTTTCGATTAGGTTTTTTTTTAGAATACCTATTTTCGATTCGAGAGTAACTGAATGCGGGAACGTAATCGAAACGCAGAATAAGGGTGATTTTCCCTACCAAATCGCATGTAAGTTGGAAAATTACGTTCGTTGAAATTAGTTTTATTTTGTTAGAAATTAATTTTGTTTATAGATTTATTAGCTATTTTAGATTAAATAAAGATGCATTTAAGCACATATGTCTTGGAGAAAATCGGGTCACATTTGCAGGAGCCAAAGAGAAGAACAAGTGTTCCAAATATATTAAAGCTGGCCGCAACTATGCGAATACTTGCCGAAGGTAGTTACCAAAAGTCGGCTGGCAATGATTTCAATATTGGTCTCTCTCAATCATGCATTAGTAAAGTTTTAAAAGAATGTGTTGATGTGATGTACGATGAGCTTTGCCCAAGATGGATTTATTTTCACATGGATGAATATGAAAGGGATGAAATAAAAGAATATTTCTACAGAAAAACTGGTTTTCCTGGAGTTATAGGGTGTATAGATGGCACACATGTAAAAATTTTACCACCTAGAGAAGAAGAACGTTTCAAATATTACAACAGGAAAGGCTTCTGCAGTCTGAATGTAACAGTGGTCAGTATAACAATGTTGTATAATTAAATCTGTTCTTAAAATATCTTATTGCAGGTGTGTGATCATAAACAAAGAATAAGATATATTTCAACCCATAATCCAGGGTCATCTCACGATTCGTTAATATGGAATGCAAGTGATTTGAAACCATTATTAAGAGTTAAGTACGAAAACGGCGAAAAAAATACATGGTTATTAGGTAAATATAAAATTTTGTTTGATTAAGCGTTACAGATTTGATATAATTTTAATTCCTTAGGAGATGCTGGTTACCCACTAGAACCATACTTAATAACACCTTTTAGATCCACTCAGGAAGGAAGTCCAGAGAGTCATTTTAACCATATACACTCAGAAACTAGAAATATAGTTGAACGGACCATAGGAGTTCTAAAAAACAGATTTCGGTGCATATTAGGTGCAAGACAATTGCATTACTCTCCACAATTTGCAGGAAAAATTACTGCGGTTTGTGCTGCTTTGCATAATGTATGTATTCATTACAAACTTCAATGGCACGAAATTCATTTGGAATATGAAATACCGGAAATACCTGTTGATGAAGCAAATGATAATTTGTCGGCTTCAAATGTAAGAATTAAATAATGGAAGCACTACTTAATTAGGAAATTCATTTTTATTGTTACGTTTAATATAAAAAAGTAATTAAAATAAAATAATAAAATTCATTAATAAAAAAAAGAACAAAAACTAAATAAAATTCTACAACCACTTCTTATAGGTACATGTTTCATGTTTGGTAACCACTTTTACATTCTTTCAATTCAATTTTTCGTCTTTTAATATCTATTTCATCTAATTTTATTTTCATTAAGAATTTTCTATTGTCTTCCTTTCTCTTTAATTCTTCCTTATAAAGTTTAAGCTTTTCTTCCTTAAGTTTGTATGTCTTCCGGCTATATCTTTCAATTTCAGATAATGATCGCTTCACTTTGGAATATAACTGCGTTTGTACTTTTAATTGCTCAGAAAGCAGCTCGTTTTTTTTAGTCTTATTATTTTTATTAAAGGTGCGTTTAAAAGATGACTTTTGTTTTGTTGCTGGTTGTGTTTTTAATGGTTCTTCTTCGTTTTCACCACAACTTTCTTCATTTGAACAATTTAAATAAACACTATTTTCAGGTTCTTTTGAAGCACTTAATCTACGTTGGGTTCCAAATGTTTGCCCAGGATTTATTATTGAGTCTAACTAGTTTTTTTTTTAATTTAAATTTGTAGTCAGCCCACACCTTCAACCAGCCTTCACCTTTGCGCATTGGAGGTCCATATTTATTTAAGTGATCCGCAACTTTGTTCCACTCATCTTTTAAATCGAATTTGTGCAAACCCTTGTTGAATCCTTTGGCCAAATGTGGATTTTTTTCCATCAAATCTACTAACTTCTCAAATTGTTTTGGGTTAGTGATTTGTATTCTAAAATAATAAAAAAAACAAATTTAAGCAAAAATTTGTTATAAATAAATTAATTTGAACACTTACTTTCTTATATTATCCATTTTATTTGATTTTTTATATTTATTTTTAATGCTGTCGTGACCAAAAATTCAAACGACAAATTTGAAACAAAATGACAGACGAATACGTCATACATGGTACGAAAATTGTAGTAGATTTTCATACAGAGTTGTATATTTGTCGTTTTCGACAACCACAATTTTATTTTTTAAAAACGTCTTAAAACGCCTTATTTTCGAGACGACTACGACAACCGTGATAAGGGTGATGTTTTTATTTGTTTTTATAAATTTATAAAGAGTGGTCCAACCAAAACGCACGATGTTAATTGTAAATACAAAGTTTTCAGAGAATTATCTTAATGTTTTTTATTAAGATAGTAGGATCTATGACAAAATATCAGCCATATGCTCGCCACGGCATTGGTGGCATACTCCTATCCGATGGCTCATATTTTAAATGATTCTGAGACATAATTGAGGTTCAATGTCGTTAATGTGAAAAATTATCTCATCTCTTGAATTTTTTCTTGGCTTATTAACGCACACATTATCTTTTAAATATCCCCAAAGAAAGAGCATGTAAAATATCATGATCGTGGCGGCCAATCAACAACGCCACGACGTAAGATAACACAGCCATTGAATTTCTCGCGCAAAAGAGGCATTGTTTCGTTGGTTGTGTGTCAAGTGGCACCATCCTCTTAGAATCACATATCGTCTGGTTTGCTGAAATTTGCGCACAATTCTCCCAATTGTGGAAACATTTGGTCGATTATGCTGACCAAAACTTGATTGAACGCCCGTTTTCGTAAGAGTCTTTAACAATCTTAACGCGCTGCGCAATTGTGTACCCTTCAATGGCAGAAGTTGTCAAACACAGAAACAAAGAAAGGTCAAATTAAGGTGACCAAAAAACTTGACGTTAAGGTGTGACTCACAATTAACATCGTGGGTAATGGTTTAACCACCCTTTATAATATATTTATCAATTTAAAAATAAAATATATATTAACATTTAAAATAAAAATAAATACATAGTGACATTATGTGTGTTCGTTTACTTTTTCAGTCAAATCCAGTAGGTGAGTTATATGAAAATTTTACAAATTTATGTGTAAAATCGTTGATTCAATAAAATTGTTGATTTTTGGAATAAAAGGTGAATGAATGTTGTTATCCTAAACGTTCTATAAAATTTTGTTTCCTAACCTGGCCTTTACACATGCAAGTACAAGTTTGAAAAACTCAATACACTCACACTTTTTTACTAACACCATCACATTTTTCGTACTTGCAGACAACTTGCAGCTCAACTTGCAAGAAATTTCTGAAGACAGTGATATTTTGACAGCAAGTTAATGTCAAAAACATAAACAGTGTTACCAAATTTACTTGATTGCGGAAATAATAATTATAGATTTAACTTTTTTAAAGTATATTTAAACATACTTCTTGATTTTTTTGCATATTTACATAAAGAAGACAATTACTTTAATTTTTAAACATTAATCTAATTTAAAAAAGTAATAATAATTAATAATGCCAAATGTTTATTTAGAAATTAAGCTCTGTTTCGCACTTGGTAACTCTGGGCCCAGATCGTCGCAGTCGTGATCGAGTGACTGATCGAAATTTTACTTTTTGGAATCGTCCCATTCGTCATCGAAAAACTTCTATCGAAATTTGAGGGTATGTAATTCTATAACGAGTAGTCGATCGAATGCTTTTACTCGAAATGTCTTTCGATAGGTTAAGAGCTTTCGTAAAATTATTTAACTGCTTTTTACAAACAATTTACACACTTTTTGAGAATAATTATTATATTTCTTCAACAAATAGCTAAAAATTTAAGTATTAAACTTTTTTCAGCAATAAGAAAAAAAAACATTAAGTTTTGCAATTTTTCGCAAATTTTAGTCATGTTTGCGGTAGAAGCGATTTTTGTATTGTAAGTTTTTTGATTCTATTAGCTATTAGCAATTTTTTGCGAATTTCCCCTAATTTAGCAATTTTTACAGAATTGTTTCCATTCCATATACTTTTATTTTAACAACTTTTTTCATTTCTTCAATCACACCTGTTTATACACCTCAGCCAATTGGCGCTGGAGTCCCACAGGGCAGCATTCTGGGGCCTCTATTATACTTAATTTATACTTCGGACATGCCAACGAGCAACTACACACAAACTTCAACATTTGCAGACGATACAGCTTTTCTAAGCGTCCACGAAAACAGTTATGAAGCATCTCGTTACTTACAGGATCATATATTTCAACTAAAAATATGGTTAAAACAATGGAGGATAAAAGTCAATGAGCAAAAATGCGTACATTTAACATTCACCTTGCGTCGGGAATCAGGCCCTCCTATTAAAATCAATAATCAAATAATACCTCAAAATTCGCATGTAAAATATCTCGGTATACATTTAGATCGCCGTTTGACGTGGAAAAGCCATATAGAGGCAAAATTAACTCAAATGAAACTAAAAGCCATACAAATTCATTGGCTTATTGGAAGAAACTCTGTCCTTAGTCTCGACTGCAAACTCCTACTTTACAACTCTATCTTAAAGCCTATCTGGTGCTACGGTATTCAGTTATGGGGCACTACCTCGGCTTCTAATATCGAAAAAATTCAAAGGCGCCAAAATAAACTTCTTCGAATAATCACAGCTGCACCTTGGTATGTTAAAAATTCAAATATTCACAAGGATCTCAATGTTCCATTAGTTAAATCTGTGATTACGCAATATGCAGTAAAATACTTAAAAAGGCTCGAATTGCATCCGAACCCACTAGCTCGAAATATTTTAAATGATAGCGGCCACCCTCGCTTAAGAATAAGAGACACTGCAGCACTTGTCCAATTAGATTAGCGATAAACACCTATGTATATAAGTGAACAGAACCCGTGATGAAAAAATTTTTGTCTGGTACTGGCAGGACATAAAATAAAGTATTAGGTTAAGATTTGATTAATTATTGTTAGTTCATATTAAATGTATGAAGATTCAACAAATAATATTGAAAAAAAAAAAAAAATAAAAATATACTTTTATGGACTTTTAATCAATTGTATGGCTTATTCGAATTATTAAAAATTTTCGCGAATTTTCGCTATTTTTGTAAATTTTTTTTTTTTTTTGTTAATTGTTAAAATTTTGTTTTTAAATCGATTTAGGGATTTCAAATAAATTTTGGGGCTTGTTTCCAAGTTTGCAATAAATCGCGAATTTTAGCCATGTTGCGATATCATCGACATTTTCTACTACAGCTTTAACAATTTTTAATAAATACTAGACCAGGCAAATTTTTGTGAATTTCCGCTAATTTCAAATTTTTTATCGAATTTTTGCCATTCCTTGTAATTTTAGGAACTTTTAATCAATTTAATGGCTTGTTTGATCTATTAAAAACTTTCGAGAATTTTCGCAATTTTTGCAAATTATCTGAATTTATAAAATTTTTGCGAATTTCTATAGTTTTCCGAATTTTTTAAAATTTTGCGTTGCTCTTTTTGGCAAGCGCCGAAAACCGATAAGCCGAAGTCACTATTAACAATGTTGATTTATATACAAGCATAAAATCTATTACATTTTTTAAACAAATTTCGATTCGAAAGCTTTCGAATGCCGCAATCCCGTTTTTGATACGTGACCAAATTTTATTCGATACGAAAGTCCATTCGAACACGTGTGCGACGATTTGGGACCTGATTTTTAAGGAACTTTCACTTGACTGTGTACATACACATTTATGCAACTTGTATGCCATTCGACTATTTCGTCGCCATTATCGATGTTAATACGTATAGCCTACTTGCATGTGTAAAGGCAGGGTAAGATAAAAAAGACTTTTCGAAAAAATAATTGGTACTAGGTGAAAACTAAAAGTGATCTCAATTTTTACAAAAATTCTAATGGGTCGTAGTTCGTATTGTATTGTATAGTAAGTACTAAAATACTAATAAGAACTTTTATAAATGCTGCTTTCTATTTTTTTATAAACCGATACAAGTAGGTATCGATACTTTACGAGCGATACCACATCGAGTAAAAATATCGATACCTTAGAGGTATCGTTTCATCCCTACATCTATTTTTTAAACCGATAAACATAGAAACAAAGTTAATACCACATTCGAAACTCATAAAAAAAAAAGATACGGATACTGATATGGTACTTTTTCGAAATTCGAACATTTAAGGGGTGAAAATTGTATTATTTTTTGGTTCTTTATTTTATAAAACATTTTCCTACATTCATTGAAATATTCGTATTAAATCATGGTCTGCCACTACAATACTGAAATTTTTGTCACTTTAATGGGGGAAAAATAAAGTATCTAAAAAGGAAATACGGGAAATTTGATATTTTTCTTTAGCTTTTTGGTTCTACTAAAGTAGCGGGTTAAATGCTAGAATTTAAACAAGTTAAAACCTAGAAAAGTGAACTTTGGCATAAAAATATGTTCACGAAGAAAAAGGAGACGCCAACGAAGTAGAGGGTATATGCTAGTAATTTTTATTTGTAACAAAAAAAATTATTATTTGTTATAATGGTTATTTGAAACCCAACAAATTGTTTGGTTGATATAATGGTTATTTATAACCAAAAAAAACAAAACTAATTATTGGTTTAATTGGTTACGATAACCCAAATAAAATAAATTAAATGATAATTGGCATTTAAAACATTTACCCATACATAATTCATCAATTTTAATGGTTGTATTGATTTGTTGTCGTTTCTCTTATAACTGTTTAGACCCCTGCTTTAAACTATTCACTAAACACAAAAACGACAACTGTCAATATTTTTTATATTAACAAAAAAGTTTTTATTTTTTATAAAATTTTGTCTCAAATTTTAATTTCTATAAATTCTATATTATTTTTTTAACAAATATTTTACTTTAAAATATCAACCAATAAAATGTTTGCAATAGAACCTTAAAAATTTAATGCTTTTTTAAATTAAAATAAAAACAAGTAAGAGTGCTATATTCGGCTATGCCGAATCTTAAATACCCTTCACCATGGTGAGATAAGAACAAGAAGTTATATAAATAACGCTTTGTTGTTTAAAATAGTACATAGTGCCAAATTGAGAAATAATAACCAAATTAGCCATATACATATGTTAGTTTATAAACCATATTTATTTAAACAATTTATTAATATTTAATATTTATTAATAATATATAACTTTGAAATTAAAAAAAAAAGTTAATACAATCGTTTTTAGGAAATAAACAAATTAAATAAAAAATAAACAACAAAAAATAGGTATAGAATATGATTTTTGTTTTACATGTAAGTTAAGCGAACGATTAATATTTACATTGTCAAAAAAATCAAAAATTGCTGAATTATTTTAAAATCGTTTTTAGAATATAAAAAAAGTAAAAAACAAGTAAGAGTGCTATATTCGGCTGTGCCGAATCTTATATACCCTTCACCATTGTGCGAGCAGAATACATAGCAATTAGACAGAAACTAAATAAAACTGGTAAATATTTTTTTTTAAATTAGAGACAACCGGTTTTGAACTTCGCTTTTCGTAAGGGCCCAGAATATATATACTTTATAGGGTGTAGGATCAATATTGTAGAAATTACAGTTATACATATATACCTTTTTTACCTTCGGTGAAGGGTATAAAAAGAGTAATTTTCGGGAAGTTAGTGGTCTAATCACCCCTGCATACGATAGACACTGGCGTATCGAATGAAAACTCGATAAATGTAATGTCGAGTTACTCGATGTCGAATGGTATTATTTCAAATTCAATACATTTCATTCGATATCGAGTTTCAAGATACCAAATAAATAATTTCGATGAATTTTGCTCGATATCGTATGCGGTGATTAGACCCCAGTATTTCGGTTATAACTCATACAAATTTCCGATATTTTGATATATAAGTCATATCCCTAGGACGTATAGCAGCCCTAAAATTTAGGTTTTTATACAAATTTTGATGTTTTTTAGCCCATTTTTTGAGTATTTTGCTCATAAATTACCCATTGTCTAACCGATTTGATAGTTTTATATACCGACGTGTTAAGGAAGAATTTTACCTTTTACTTAAGTTATATTCATATATAAACATTTATATATACTTGTATACATATATTTTAACAAAGTTAATTATAAATAACAAAGTTAATTATAAAAAAGAGTAATTTTTGGGGATTCAGTATTTCGGTTGTAACTCAGCCATTTTATAACCGATTTGGCAGATTTATATACCGACGTGTTGAAGAAGAAATTTGCCATTTACTTGGACTCGGGGAGATCTATGGTTCCCGAAAGTGGGTATTTAAAAAAAAAAATTTTATTTTGGTCATAACTTTTTTGTATCTGAACCGATTTTCCCGAGTTTTTTATAAAATATGTTCTACTTAAAATTTCCGATATCTACTCACGATTTTAGTACAAGAATGGTGAGCATATTTAATTTTTTTAGAAATAAATAGTTTCACTTTATTTATTTTTGTAGTATGATGAAAAGTATTTCAGTGAGGGTAGACCACTTAATCCCTTAACAGATATATCTGGAAATCGTTTGGGTAGGCCTACAAATCAGGCTCAATATAAAAAACCTTTCAAAAGAGAAAATCATTTTAACCTAGAACAGGAAATGGCTAGAAACAAAGAAATTGCTTTGTGTCGAGTAAGAGCTGAAAAATCTGCAGCTTGTGCCGCTTCTAATTCTACTTCCCCGAACTACGAAAGGAGTGGTCAAAAGATGAATATTTACAGAGGAAAAGGCATGGGTTCAAAAACTGAAATTCAACGCTGGAAAATCAGGAGGTATATTTAGAAAAACTGTTAAAATTTTAACAAAAAAAAAAAAAAAAAAAAAAAAATATCATTACATTTTTAAACAGGGAAATAATGGTCGAAATGCTTGCGTAAATCCAGAACGTGGTAATATCAATGCCGGACGTCCAGTGAATGTGAATAGAGTTGGGTTTTTGAGGTATTTTGCATTCTTTAGCTTATTTATATATTCCTTAGGTTTACGACTACAATATGCCAGGTTATTGCCCTGCTGGCGGTAAAGGGAGGACTAATGAAACCGGAAGGGATTTGACATTTCGCCGCCTAAATTTGCCAACACCTAAAGAACAACGTGCTAGATCTTGCCCAACCCCAGTTCAACATGATGCCTCTTATTCCTTTCAACAACGTTTACCAAGAATATGCCCACGACCATCCCAATCTGTATGTGTTAGTCCTACAAGATCAGTTACCCCCTCGGAAGCAAATGAGAGCCGTTATGCAACAGCCATGCAGCAAGCTCCGCAAAAATCCCAAGAAATGAGAGCTACGTATCCAGTTGCACCTGTATGCCCCCCTACGAATACACCGGTATACCTGAATGCGGATAACACTGTTGATTCTCGTGACACTATTACGAGAATTGTAACAACCGCTACAAAAGTAGGTACTTTATATGTATCTACACATCTGACCAAACTCAAAATTAAAAAAGTTTAAGTTAGTTTTTACCTAAAACAAAGCCAAGGCGAAAGAAATCTATTTAAAAACACTAATATCGCCTGATCCGTGTGGGATCTTTTTTGTTTTACCCTTTTTACAGCCTTCTTCCCCTCAACAAAGGCCGATTTTCCCAACTTCACAAAAATCAACTGATAAGTCACTCAGTATGTATGGTGACCCAAGACAAAGACAGGAATTTCCGGTATGTATAAAATAAAAAGTTTTGCGTATTTTTTTCAACTGATTTATGTATAAAATGTATTTCAGAATAATTCTAATAGAACGGAATATAGTCACAGAATATACAGAACTGACACGAGACGGACGATTTTGCCTTTTTTTTTGTCTCTTTCTAAGAAAGCTGCCCTTTTTGCATTTTTTGTTTTGATTACGCAATTCGTGTTGATAGTAGCGGCCTGTTTTTACACATTGCCACTTTCCTACCAAAAAACATTTTCTTTCTCTTTCTTCGAAAGCTGCCCTCGCAACTGATTTGGGCCTTTTTCACACGTCACTTTTTACAGTTCTGTGTATTCTGTGATATAGTTCTTTACATATTGATCGTGATTATGCACAAACACCACTCAGAGGTTTTGCGCGATCCCCTCTCAAAACTCCAAGAAAACCAGAAAATGTTACGGTACACTTTTCTGTTTTTCGCCTTAATCTTATATTTGTGTTGTTTTTTTTCTTATAAAACAGGAGCAACTTGCTACCACCAAGGAAATTCATTCTTTGGAATAGGACAATATGTCAGTACCAAGAACAAATTCTTCTAAGCACAAACAACCCCGATCTCCTCAATTCTGTCGAGGTCCCGCCGTAGAGTCTGATTATGTAGGCACAATTTAAATGTCGAACAACCTTGATTTTGTTGAAATTAAAACTTGATATATATTTTCCTTAGTGTAATGTGTCTATGTTAGACGATCCAAGTCAATACAAAAGAAGTGCCCAAGAAATCCCCAAAAAATGCTTCATTGATCTTACTGAAGATACTCAATATATTTGCGAAGATATGGATATAAGTGGACAGGATGTAAGATTTCTTCTTTAGTTTTTTCTTTACCACTAAACATGATGACAACAGACGCATGTACTCCTGGATGATACCCCTGAAGATCTAACCTGTTTTGAACGCACTTGTTATGAGGAGTGCGAAGGCCAACGTCCAGATTTAAATTTGGCGATGATGCAAACACCACCAAATAAAACTTTGGTAAGTTCGTTTGCAATTGGTTTCGTTCATGAAATTTTTTTAAACGAATAAATTTAGGGAGCCGATTTCGATTTCACCGTGTATCTAGAATTGCCTTATACAAAAACTGGCCCTACCCAAACCTGTCCACCCTGTGAGCAACCAAAGGCCAGCTTATTTAGATGCTTGGCCAAGAAGTTAAGTTCCACTTATGAATTTATGTCTTCTTTATTAGCACCCCAAAAACCTGCAGGACACGCAGATCAAGTGTGCGATGCAACGGTAGGTTTTTTTTACCACACCCATTCTCATTTTAGTTTCAATAAGATCGATTTACGGGACTTCGAAATGTACTAAACGGCGAGTAACAACGTATTTGTCAAGACGATCACAATCATCTTCACAACACGATTATGCGTTTCAAAAGTTTGCTCGAAATTGCAAGACGCCATAGTTAATTACAGTTTGCGCATTATACCTAAGACAAAACATGCCCGTACTCATCATCAGAGAAGCCATAAATATGCAATTGCATATTTTTCCTCGTGCGACCAATGAAGGCACAAACAACATATTTATCCATTTTATAGCCTTTTATGAATTTTGGCATAGATTTGTTAGTGCATATTTTTGCATATTTTACGTTTTGCGGAATTTTTGTGCATAAATTAGTTTAACGAGCATTTTTGCATCATATATTTTAAGTCATATTTTGATACATGCTCAATTTTTTAGAAGCTTTTAGGAGCTTCCCACAATTTCTCCATCTACATTTAATTTTTACTCTCAAATTGTAAGACAAAGCTGGTTGTTATTAGGGATAAATGTTATGCGATGTGTATAATACATAGAAATGTAGACCAATCTTTTTGTATACCGATCGACTCAAAATCACTTTTTAAATTGATATAACGATGTCCATCCGTCCGTGTGGCTGGTTGTCTGCCCATGTTAACCTTGTGCGCAAAGTACAAGTTCCAATTTTGTAGATAGTGAGAATTTCTCTTTAATTTCTAATATTCCCCATAAAAACTTCTTTCCAAATAAGGCTCTTTGTGTCAGTAATACATCTTATTTTGATGGTATTTAAATTAAATTCGCTCCAAAAACATTTTACTGCAAATTAAATTATTTTCGAATCGTTTTACATTTGCCTAAAGCTTCCATCTTGAAATTGCTTTCACTTCCTTTAAATGTTAGCATTTGTTAACAATTTAGCGAGCTTACTCGTCATAGAAAAGACTCGTTTACTCGTCATAGTTAAGACGAGTTTAATACGGCTTGCCAGACGTACTTTTTCAGCAGTACACGTACTTTTTTCCATCAATGTACTGCTTTCTGCATAACACCTAAAAAAGTACGCTAAAGTACTTTTTTTTTAGCCTTTTGTACTTTTTTCTGTGCTTAACGTTTTTACTAATTTTTTTTTTAGTGTAGAAAAAAAAGTTCTTTGAAAGACCCAGTAAAAATATCTACAATGGCGATTGAGGGTACAAGTACATTGAAGGCTTTGGCTTTGAATTTAGATTGTTTCCTTACATTATATAAGTCGAAAAGCAGAGCTACTACTGGCGTTTTTGCTATACTTATTAAAGGTTTGGTTACAAGCAAAATTTATTGTAAAATATCGTGCTGTTTTAGATATTTTAATTACATTTTGATATTAGGTAAGTAATATTTATTTAAGAGTGCAGCAGCAGAAGCCGCTTTTTCTTATCACACAGTAGTACACAGCCATAGTTACCAATCGGCGGATTGCACCAGCAAACTACTCAAACAGATGTTTCCAGATTCCAATGTGCCCTCCAACTTTACGTGTTGTAACGTGGTTTTGTCGTTGGCTGGGGTAGTTCAGTTGCGTCCAGGGTCGACTTACGGAATCCACGAACCTTAAGTGAAAACACGAATGATTTACCCTCTTGGGGTAAGAAATAATCTCTTAACTTTATTTACAATTAATTTACAATACTTTGTTAATTTCATTTAACAGGCAGGAATTCGGCGGATTCTCCTCGGCTAATGTATTCGGGTTGGAATCGGGTGGGGAATCTGGATCGGGTTCCTTTAATGATCGGCAATGATGAGGTAGCTCGTTACGATTGGTTCTTATGTCTTGGTTTCTAAATACTACAATTCATCCTTATATACTAGGCTTACTACTGATTTACTAAGAGAGGACTTGTGACCGAAGTCACAATACAAAAACTGTTAACCGAAGTTACAGTACAAAAACTGTTGACCGAAGTCACAGTACAAAAACTGTTAACCGAAGTTACAGTACAAAAACTGTTGACCGAAGTCACAGTACAAAAACTGGTAACCGAGGTTACAGTACAAAAACTGGTGACCGAAGGCACAGTACAAAAACTGTTAACCGAAGTTTCAGTACAAAAACTGTTGACCGAAGTCACAGTACAAAAACTGTTAACCGAAGTTACAGTAGAAAAACTGTTGACCGAAGTCACAGTACAAAAACTGTTAACCGAAGTTACAGTACAAAAACTGTTGACCGAAGTCACAGTACAAAAACTGGTAACCGAAGTTACAGTACAAAAACTGTTGACCGAAGTCACAGTAAAAAACTGTTAACCGAAGTTACAGTACAAAAACTGTTGACCGAAGTCACAGTACAAAAACTGGTAACCGAAGTTACAGTACAAAAACTGTTGACCGAAGTCACAGTACAAAAACTGTTAACCGAAGTTACAGTACAAAAACTGTTGACCGAAGTCACAGTACAAAAACTGGTAACCGAAGTTACAGTACAAAAACTGTTAACCGAAGGCACAGTACAAAAACTGTTAACCGAAGTTACAGTACAAAAACTGTTAAGCGTGGTCACAGTACAAAAACTGTTAACAGAAATTACAGTACAAAAACTGTTGACCGAAGTCACAGTACAAAAACTGTTAACCGAAGTCACAGTACAAAAACTGTTAACCGAAGCTACAGTACAAAAACTGTTGACCGAAGTCACAGTACAAAAACTGGTAACCGAAGTTACAGTACAAAAACTGTTGACCGAAGTCACAGTACAAAAACTGGTAACCGAAGTTACAGTACAAAAACTGTTGACCGAAGTCACAGTAACAAAACTGTCAACCGAAGTCGCAGTCCAAGGCAACACCCGAGTTAATACAAGTGTCGGCGACCGTCGTGCAGAAGGCGGGGACTAAGTCGACTTTAATATGGCAAGTTCGTGGGTGCAATGAAATCGCCCCGATCGTCTCCAAATCTTAACTATTCATTCAACATTATTCATAAACTAAATAGGAATTCTTATAAAAAAAAGTAACAGTAGGGGGTTTCATTTAAAATAAAGTAACATTAGTGGGTTTCATGTGTAATTGAAAAATTATCGTAAATTATAATATTATATTAAAATAAAGATTAAATATATGAAATAAAATATAATTATATGGATAGAATATAATTATATGTGGCGTAGATTTTGGGAAGTATAAATCTACGTTACATTTCCCCCTTTCTTTGGAGAAGGCTGTGGTGGTGGCTGGATGTGGATCCCCTTCCAGATTTCATCTTCGGTGAACTGATGCCCGTTGTATTTTATTTTGCGACCAGGCTTGCGGCGCTGGTCTCGTATGGCAACTACGTGGTCAGAGCTGGGAGGACCTGGACGAGAGCTTGGTTGGCCACCCGGAGGATTGGATGGTTTGCTGACGATGTTTGGCTCGGCTAACGGGGGTGGTTGCCTTATGGCGTGGCATCTTCCCATCCGTGTTGGTGGCGGGGCAGCTGCTATTCGCACCATTCTTTTTGGCTGACCTGGTTACAGGGAACGAGTGGAGGTGGTCCATTGCCTACGATCGGTGGTGCTACGGACTCCAGTGGGATGATTACGTTGCTAATTATTCGAGGCCGAGCCTCTACAGGTGGTCTGTATGGTAAGGGCTTTGCTGGAGCTGGAAGAAGCTGGATGGCTTCGACCTTGTCGGGATCAGTGCGGATGCCGTCGGGAGTAACTGGATGGCCGAGGTAGCGGATACTCGTTCGCAGAAACTTGCATTTGTTGAAATTAAGCTTCATCTGGGCTTGAATGAAACGCATAAACACAGCTTCCAGGGTAAGTATGTGCTCCCTGAAGGTTCGGCCAAGTATTATAATGTCGTCCTGGTAGACGAAGAGCCGGGGGTACAGATCGGTGCCTATAATACGGTTCGGCATGCGATGGAATGTTGCTGGCGCAGAGTGCAGTTCAAAATTCATAACCTTCCACTGGAATAGCCCTCTGCCAGGGACCGTGAGCGCGGTGTATGGTTTGGACGAGGGTTTCAGTGAGATCTGCCAGTACCCGTTCTTCAGGTCCAGGTGGGAGATTAACTTGGCTTCGCGTAGCTGGTCGAGGATGGCAATAATTTGTTGCAGCGAGTATATCTTAAGGAACTTGATGCAACTCCACAATCTGACTACTCATTATGGCGTGCAGCTAGAAATCTAAAAAGGCCAGTTATATCAAAGCCACCATTAAGAAACTTGTATGGTAGTTGGGCAAGAAACGGATTTGTGAGTCACTTGAAAAACGTATTTACACCAAATTTATCTAACGATATTGCGGTCGAGTTACCACCTATTGCTGCCAGAGCATCTATTCCCATAAGATTTGAAATAAGAGAAATCGAAAAGGCTATTTGTGACTTAAACACTAAGATAGCACCTGGTATTGATAAGATCAGTAATAAAATGCTTTTAGAGCTACCTCGCATAGCAAAGAAAATTATACTTTTTATTTTTAATGCTATTTTACGGCTTGAATACTACCCGCAAGAATGGAAGGTTTCCTTAGTTACCATGATACCAAAGCCAGGGAAAGATCATACAAAAGTTGAGTCATATAGGCCTATTAGCTTATTATCAAATATGTCAAAGCTGTTTGAGAAACTATTAGTTTCAAAATTAACACCAATTTTAAATGACAATAGATGTATTCCAAACCATCAGTTTGGATTTAGAAGAAAACACAGCACAATTGAACAAACTCATCGAATAGTAAATGTTATAAGAAAAGCATTTGAAGAAAAAAAATATTGCTCAGCACTCTTCATCGATGTTTCGCAAGCTTTTGATAAAGTCTGGCATGAAGGCTTACTACATAAATTGAAGCAAAATTTACCAGCAAACACTCACAAACTGTTAGAAAGCTACTTAGTCGGCCGTCAATTTATTATTAAAGAAGGAGATTTCTTAAGTTCACCTCAGCCAATTGGCGCTGGAGTTCCACAAGGCAGCATCCTTGGCCCTCTTTTATACTTAATTTATACTTCGGACATGCCAACAAACAACTACACACAAACTTCAACATTTGCAGACGATACAGCTTTTCTAAGCGTACACGAAAACAGTTATGAAGCATCTCGTTATTTACAGGATCATATATTTCAACTAGAAATATGGCTAAGACAATGGAGGATAATGGTAAATGAGCGAAAATGCGTGCATATAACATTCACCTTGCGCCGGGAATCTTGCCCCCTATTACAATCAATAATCAAATAATTCCTCAACATTCGCATGTAAAATATCTCGGTTTACATCTGGATAGGCGATTAACGTGGAAATGCCATATAGAGGCAAAATTAACTCAAATGAAACTAAAAGCCATTGAAATTCATTGGCTTATTGGAAGAAATTCTGTCCTTAGTCTCGACTGCAAGCTTCTACTTTATAACTCTATCTTAAAGCCTATCTGGTGCTACGGTATTCAACTATGGGGCACCGCCTCGGCCTCTAATATCGAAAAAATTCAAAGGCGTCAAAATAAACTTCTTCGAATAATCACAGCAGCTCCCTCGTACGTTAAAAACTCAAACATTCATAAGGATCTCAATGTGCCATTAGTAAAAACTATGATTACAAAATATGCAGTAAAATATTTAAAAAGGCTTGAACAACACCCAAATCCACTAGCTCGAAATATTTTAAATCATGGCGGCCACACTCGATTAAGAAGAAGAGACACTGCAGCACTTACCCAACTAGAAGAGCGATAAGCACCTATATATGTGAACAGAGCCCGTGATAAAGAAAATTTGTGTCTGGCACTGGCAGGACATAAATAAAGTATTAGGATAAGATTTGATTAATTATTGTTAGTTCATATTTAATATATGAAGATTCAATAAATAAACAATGAACAAAAAAAAAAAAAATACTATCGGTGAGCTATATGCGCTTCGTGACGGTTTAATGCGTTCCTCACGCAGTAGTTTGTCGACCTCTTCGTTAATTACATGCTTCATAGCAGGATTTCGCGGCACATACCTCTGTTTGATGGGTTTCGGATGACGAAGACGGATCTTATGTGTGTCGATCAATTTGAACTTCATCGCGTAATTATGTAAGAGTCCTTCTAATTCTTTATTTTCTTCACCGGTTAAGATTTCTCGGGTAGTGAAGGCATGTTATGGTGGATGTACGGGGAAACTTGTTTTTTAATTTCGGGGCTTGGCAGCCTTTCGCCGTGTAGCCGTAGCTCGAGCTGTAAGGTGCTCAAGAAATCCATCCCGAGTATCATTGTTTCGGCCAATGTGTCAATCACTGACACCAGCAAGGACACCGTAGTTCCGTCGTATACCACAGGGATGAGAAATTCTTCTAGCGAGGTCGCCAGGGATTGATCGGCCATCTGTACCGGTGTTGACCGGATCGATGTTATGGGCACTCAGGTGTTCCCTCATGTTTTTTCCGATGTAAGTACGAGAGGACCCGGTGTCGACTAATGCCATTACCTGCCGACCGTATATTTTTACCGACACAAAGTATCGATTGTCGTTGGTGGGTTGTTCGTATACTGACGAAGCCCTACAGTCTCTCCGACACCCGCAGGCCCTAGAAAGTACTCCCTCGCGACCACAATATGAGCAGAAGAGATAACCGGGAAAGTTGCACGATGTTCGCTTATGACCCAACCCCTTGCATCTCCAGCAATTTGTCGCTCGGTTATATCCCGGACTGGATATCATGTGCGACGTCTTGGGCCGTTCTTCTCGCTTAAGGGCTTCGTACTCATCCGTCATAGTGATTAGCTCATCTAAGTTGCTGAAATCGCTTCGGCGAATATAATGTCGGTATTCGGTGCGAAGGCCATAGTAAACTCGATCCAGGTGGTTTTGTGATCGTAGGATTGGATGTCGTCTGGCGAGACTCAGCATGCTAAGCACATAATCTTTAGCCCGTTTTCGGTTGTTCTGCTTTCGGTTATAAAAGTTCTGCTCTAAGTGCGATAGATATCTCGGGGGTAGGAAAACTTTCTCTACTTCCTGTCTAAATTGTGTCCACGTGTTCAGTGTGCCCTTTTTAACCCTAAACCACTTGAGCGCATTGCCGGTTAACCCAACATGAAGGGGAGTAGGCGGTTAAGGGGTATTTGATGACATTCCGACAGCTCTTCGAGGCGTTCCAGAAACTCCATTAAATCATTTTCTCTGGAAAACTTCAAGTCCCACTTGTGGACGATGTTCATTATTTCAAGCTCGGAAATGTGGGTCACCAATGTCACCTCGTTTTCCAACTCCAGTAGGAGATTTTCAGAGGAGGCCCTCAGCCGTTTGGTGCGGATGGTTTCAGCCAACTGCTTACGAAGGTGTGCGACAGTGAAACCGACTGTCGGTATACCGAAGTTCCTGCATTGCTCGACCAGCTGTTCCTTGCGTAAAATGTATATCCATCCAACCGAATCTGTATTTAGTTGATTACTCGTAGACGCGGTGTTCTGTTTGCCGTGTTTGTAATTGTGGGCCGATTCCTCCTCGATGGCGGCGGTGGCTTCTTTCTCGCGTTGCGATTTAGAATCGGGTCCCTGCTCGGGCACCATTTGTAACGTGGTTTTGTCGTTGGCTGGGGTAGTTCAGTTGCGTCCAGGGTCGACTTACGGAATCCACGAACCTTAAGTGAAAACACGAATGATTTACCCTCTTGGGGTTAGAAATAATCTCTTAACTTTATTTACAATTAATTTACAATACTTTGTTAATTTCATTTAACAGGCAGGAATTCGGCGGATTCTCCTCGGCTAATGTATTCGGGTTGGAATCGGGTGGGGAGTCTGGATCGGGTTCCTTTAATGATCGGCAATGATGAGGTAGCTCGTTACGATTGGTTCTTATGTCTAGGTATCTAAATACTACAATTCATCCTTATATACTAGGCTAACTACTGATTTACTAAGAGAGGACTGTTGACCGAAGCCACAGTACAAAAACTGTTAACCGAAGTTACAGTACAAAAACTGTTGACCGAAGTCACAGTACAAAAACTGTTAACCGAAGTTACAGTACAAAAACTGTTGACCGAAGTCACAGTAACGAAACTGTCAACCGAAGTCGCAGTCCAAGGCAACACCCGAGTTAATACAAGTGTCGGCGACCGTCGTGCAGAAGGCGGGGACTAAGTCGACTTTAATATGGCAAGTTCGTGGGTGCAATGAAATCGCCCCGATCGTCTCTTAATCTTAACTATTCATTCAACATTATTCATAAACTAAATAGGAATTCTTATATAAAAAAGTAACAGTAGGGGGTTTCATTTAAAATAAAGTAACTTTAGTGGGTTTCATGTGTAATTGAAAAATTATCGTAAATTATAATATTATATTAAAATAAAGATTAAATATATGAAATAAAATATAATTATATGGATAGAATATAATTATATGTGGCGTAGATTTTGGGAAGTATAAATCTACGTTACAGTGTGGTAAAACTAAAATGTCTAAAATTATAACTTACATTTTGGCAAAATATTCAATAGAATCACTGTTGAAAGACTTAGACAATTCACACCCATTTTCAATATCGACCGACGCTTCGAATAAAGGTAATATTAAAACGTTTCCAATAGTGCTGAGACATTTTAGTAAAGAAACAGGAGTAAACACAAAACTTTTGAGTTTCTACAACTCTGATTCTGAAATGTCAATAGCAAAAATTTTAAATTTTAAAATACAGTAAAATAATCGGCATTTTTTTACCTTCGATTCTTTTGACCACAAATTTTTTTGTAAGCAATGAAAATGTTTAATTATTTTCACATCTCATTACTATGCACTTAGGGTTACTAAAATTAATAAACAATAACATCGTTTCATCCAAAAAATTTGTGGCCAAAAGAAAGAAGTATGCAATGAGATACATAGTAATGAAATATGAAAACATTTTCATTGATTACAAACAAATTTGTGGTCAAAAGAATTGAAGGTCTAAAAATTACGATTATTTTACTGTATTTTTTTTTTTTTTTTTTTTCAATAATATGTATATTTATTAGTTAACATTATAATTGTACAAAATATTTACATTTTAAAATTTGGGCCTCAGCGCCATAAAGGCATTTTTGATTCAAGTTGGCAAACATCTTCTGAGGTGTACAATATAAAAAGTAAATAAATCTTCTTATGATTATAAATTAAATTATAATTATAGTTACATATGTACATATTTACAAAAGAAGCATTTCCATTAAGCTATATAAATATTCTTTGCATTCTCTTTTAAAACTTGATATTCGCTCAATAGATTTCAAATTAGCGGGTAAGTTATTATAAAGATTACCTCCTACATAATCTATACGTTGCTTAGTTCTTTCCAATCGGCACCTTGGTACCCTAAGATTTGATACATTTCTGGTATAAAAATATGACTGGTTTTGCAAAAGAGGAATTATATGTTCACCTGTTTCATGTAAATTCTTATAAACATACAATATAACCTGGTATTGATATAAACCATAAATTGGTAAAATAGTTTTGCTTACATTTTTGTATAATGATACTGTTGAAAAATTTCTTGGTAAATTGTAAACAATTTTTAATGCCTTATTTTGCAGACATTGTAGAGATTTTTGAACTGTATTATGTTTATTAAATGCATAGACACTGGTCAAGTAATTGAGATGTGATTGTATCAGACCGTTATAAATCATTAATTTTGATTTTTCACTTAGTTTATTTTTGAACTTATATAAAATTTCAATGGCCGGAGCCATTTTGCTCTTCACCTCATTTATATGTATATCCCAGCACAGATTACTCTGCAACGTAATGCCTAAGTATTTAATCGAATTAGTTTCACTAATTGATGTTCCATCTACACATACAGAAAAGTTGTTATTTAAACTTGCTGAGTGGGGTCTAAAACGCACCAACTTTGTTTTTTCAGAGTTAAGCAATCAACGATTTAAGCGAGCAAGTTCCACTAATAAAGCAGTGTCTCTTTCAATATTTATTTTCAGAACCAAATCATACTAAAAAGGGTAAAACAAGCATATATCATCTGCAAACATGAATAATTGACCGGTTAGATTTAAGTTTTTCAAATCATTTATGTAAATGGAGAATAATAAAGGACAAATACCACTTCCTTGCGGTACACCATAATCTACAGAACCAAAAAAACTTCTATTCTGTCCAATTTGAACAAACTGTTGCCTGTTCCTGAAATAATTTTTAAACAAAAATAATTCTCGCCCTTGAATTCCATAAAATCCTAACTTTTGCAGCATTATTTCATGATCGATAAGGTCAAATGCCTTTGAAAAATCAAAAAACATCCCTGCAACTCCAGTAAAACCGTCATCCAAGCCTTTGCAAACATACCTTACTACATTTAATACAGCGTGCTGCGTACTAACCCCTTTTCTAAATCCAAATTGATATTTGTAAAAGAATTTATTATGCTCAAGATAAATCAATAGTCTGTCATACAATATTTTTTCAAATATTTTATCTATTGTTGAAAGCACAGCAATCGGCCGATATTTATCCTCAGTAGTTGCATTAACAGCCTTCGGTATTGGTACTCTCTTATGAATTTTTAATTCCCTATGGTATTCTGAAGTTCTTATAATTTTGTTAAATATTTCAACTAAAATAGGTAAAATAACATTTAAACATTCCTTTACTATTTTAACCGTAATGTTGTCAAAGCCAGGGCATTTATTTGCATTCATATTTAAAACAATATTACTAACATCCTCCATATCTTTTTCATTGAGAACAAAACGACAACTTGTTGCAGTAAATGTTCTTAAGGAATTAATTGAGTCCCCAGGAAAGATATTTATTCGACTTTTAAGTTGTTTTACTATCGAAATAAAGTAGTTATTAAAACAGTCTACTTTTACTTGTTCATTTAATATTAAATTGCCTTGTGAATCATTTAGTTTTACAACACTATTTTTCGATCTACCAAGTACATTGTTTATAAATTTCCAACATTTCCTCGGATCATTACCAGCTTTCTTCAAGCTATCTGCGTATAACCTTGCTTATTCTCTTCAAAGAAATTTCATTATCTCTATTATTACTTGATTTACGTCTTTTCTTTAATAATTTTTGTTTAAAAGATATAAGTTCTTGAAGATTTTTATTAATCCAAGGTGTAAGATCAAAATGAATTGGCATTTTAGACTTTTTTATTAAAGTTGAAATATTAATAGCTGACTCCATGGAAGATATTAATGAATTTGTTAACATGACACAGGCAATGATGAAAAGTTTGTAGGTAAAATATTTTGTAAATGATTTTTAGCTTTGTCATAATCACAATAAACTTTAGATATCTCAGTGAACTTTGTTCTTTTAAAGTTACTCTTCATTCTACAAAATAACATATTATGATCTGACAGAGTACATTCAACAGAATCAACACTAAGCCTTTCCCACAAATTGCTAAAAACATGATCTATGCATGTTCTACTTTCCGGTCTTGTGATAAGGTCATGATCACAATCACAGTTATAGTTCTGACAAATTGAAATCAATTCTCCACATGAGGAACTTTTTAAAATATCAATATTAGAGTCACCAACAACTATTAATGGATTTTGAGCTAAATCATGTAACGAAACATCAAGTAAATTTATGAAATTAACTTCATTACATTTTTGTGAACGATAATATGGCACAACTCTTAGTGGTTTAGATTCAACCTTTATGTTATGCAAAGTAATAGCCAAAATTTCAAATAAATTTTCACTTTTACAAATATTAAGACTGTAACTAATATTCTTATTTATATATAAAGATGTACCACCATACCCATCTTCTCTAAAACAATGTACATTTGCAAAACCAGATATTTCATATATTTGAGTAATATCTTTTTCAAATCAAGTTTCCTGAATTGCTATTAAATCCGGCAATTTTGGTAATTGAGCCAAAACTGATTTAAATTTGTTAAATTTATCAATAGATGAAACGCTTTTTATGTTAATATTGAGTATATTTAAAAATTCATCATTTAAACAATTTATGTACTTTTTAAAATATGAAAAATTATTAAAATATTTGTTTACTAACATTTACTGATTATAAATTTTTAAAAACAAGTATAATTACAAAACATATTCAAAACTTTCTTTTTATGAAGGCGACATATATGAAGCACCATCTTCTCCATCTGCATCACTTGTCCATAATGAATTCTTAATAAAAACATATTGATATCCAATAGATGTTAAGGACTTTGCATGATTAAAGAGATTAATCGTTTCTTTGCTGTTAAAATGGTTAATAAAAACCTTTTTTGTTTCTTCTTTATCTTTAAGTTTTGACCTTGATGTCATAAATTTGTCTTTTTGGACTTTTGAAGCAAACTTGACAACCATAGTTTTCTTATCATTGTTTTTATTTTTAAAAAAATACGCGTCATCAACAGCACTGTTTTCTAATGGCACCCCAATATCTTTAGAAATGTTAACCACATACAGTCATTTTTGATGCGATGTTCATTTAAAATTTTCACAGACGATTTTAACGCTTTAATTTCAGTTTTTAGTTTTTGTTTTCCTTTTCAATTTCGTTTATTTTCTTTTTGTTTTCCGCAACATCTTTAAACACTTCACCAAATTTAGCTGACATAAATTGGATAGACTCAGTCAGCTGATCTAATATTTCAAGTTTTTCAAGTTTTTTAATTCTCTCTTAATAGTGCTTAATTCTTCTTTAATATCTTCACCTCCTTCTTTACAGAATTGACATTTAAAAAGTTCATTTTCGTTGTTTAAAAGTCTCTCAAATTCTCTTCTACTCAAACTAGAACATTGAGAGTGAAAGCTTTTCATACACTTGTCGCATTGTATGCAATCATCAGTCTCTTCTTTGATATCATTTTCACATTGATTACAATACCATATATTTTTATTTGCAATACTGCGACGACTTGTTTTTTTAGGCACAATTTTATGTTTTTCTAGTGTCTTAAACTTTGGTTTGTTTGTTTTTAATGTTTTATTATTAAACACAAAGTATTTATTAATATATTTTATTATTTTATAAGAACACTTTTAACACCGGTAAAAACACGTCTTGTTGCTTTAAGGGTTGCCAACTTTTTTTTCAAAAAAATTAAAATTTTTTTTCTCGTAGCATATTAATATTTATCAATCTGATCGCCATTAAGCTTTAATTAAGGCTTGATAAATTATCTAAACAGCACTTTTTACAAAAGAACTTGTTTGATAGTAATTTGGTCTTTTATTGTAAACTTTCTTGATAACGAATTACATCTTCAATGTAGTCGTATATAGACATTTGTCGGCCACTGTATTAAAAAATATTTAAATTAATTTTATTAAAAAAAAAGAATTGACTTTGAAAAGACCTGACTAATTTTAAGTTACTACTTTATTTATATTTATATATTATTATTATTCTTATTAACGATCTCATTTTTATCTTCTTTGTTGAATAAATTGTTATTTTATATTATTTAATGAATTTTCAAAACTTAAAAAAAAAATACTTTTTTTCTTAAAGGTAAATAATATTTACGATCTCATTTTTATGTTCTTTATTGAATAAATTGTTATTTTATGTTATTTAATGGTTCTTTTCAACGTTTTTAAAAAAAAAATAAATGTACTCTTTTTTCATCGATGTACTTTTTTTGTGAGTTCCATATCTGGATACCCTAAGTTTAATCATCGTAGTTAAGACGAGTTTACTTGTCGTATTCAAGGCGAGTTTACTTATTATAGTAAGGACGAACATACTCTTATATTTAATATAAGTCTGCTCATAATGTCGAATATAGTAGCTAAAAATAAACATTGACTTTAGCTCTTCAGGCTTCCGACACAAGTCGATCAGTGAACGCAACCAGACCGCATGATGAAACTTTGGGTTTAAGGGATTTACTCGCAACACAATGCAATAACGCAACCGTAAGTTTTCTAGTGGTTAATTTCTAACAAAAACTTTTATTTTACTTATTTCGTAGACCCTTGGGCTTGCTACTCTCTTTGGTAGCAGCACTAGTTTATTGGTAAAAAAACGCTTAAAAAAACTTTTTCGGTTATGTTCTGAAAATTGAAATCGAGTGAAATTAAAATCGATTAAATTTTGAAAATAACAGTGTTTTGAAAGTTAATAAAAATATTTCTTTTTATATAATTTACACTTTATGTTCCAATTAAATTTGCCAGAACTACTCTAAACATCAGGCAAAACTGCGGTAATTTTTAAAGTAATTAATTTAAAAACTTCGCTCGATTTGAATTCCACTAATTTTCGGCTTGTGGAACATCGCCGCTTAATTAATATCGAAATAAAATAAAAATTAGAATGCATCAACCTCCATTAGAGAATGTGCCAATGCTAAACGGTGTGGTCGAGTGCAGTTCGATAGCACAGACAAATGTGAAGGTATTATTACAATAATATTTTCAAAAAAATATGTTCCATTTATATAATTTAAAAAATGTCCAGGCATAATACAAGAAACCATAGATGGTCGGGAAAATTTTAATAATCATTCCTTTAGTATATTCCTCAATAAAGAAACAAAAGAAAATAGTCCTTGCAAAGGATCACATACAAAAGATCCCATGACTTTGTTAGAAGCTTTTTCTCTACGCATTGAAAAGGAAAGAGAAGAAATTAATAAAGATTTGGAGGAAAATCTTACAGAAGTGCAGTAAGTTGCCTAAAATTCATAAAGAAAATTTTTAAGGTATTAAATTTTTATTTTTTTTTAACAGAATTGAAGATTCTATATAAAAATATTTTGCCACTCAAACCCCTAGTGACTTAAATCGTTCGATTAAAAGTTTATTATTATCAGAACGTTTACAAGATCATGAACAAAATGAAAAATCCCAAGGCACTTCTTTAGCGGCGGAAGTTCAAAAACTGGCCACTACATTTCCCGACAATACTCCGGTGAAATTAGTCGCCTATGCCGGTCATACAAAACCCGCAGCAAATCAGAAAACTGAAAAATAATTAAAGTTTTTGAAAATTGCATATTTGACTATTTTCTTTAATTTGATTTTTTTTTATTGATAATATTCAAAATACATTTCCTTTAAAAGCAATTCTCTAAGTGTGAGCTTAATTAAAGGTTTACTTTTACATCTTAATATAATTGGGACCAACGACGAATTTTTCGCAACGAATATTGGTCGTCAGAAATAAAATATAAGCAACTAGTGCGTCGAACGATGTGCATCATTGCGCTGCATCAGTGATTTCAAATGTTTGTCAGTGAAGTAGAGCACAAATCTACAAATAGTCGGGGATGTTGTACAAATCGAAATGAACTGGATTTAGAATCGCACCAATTCTAAAAACGAGACGGTAAAGAAAGTTCATAAAAATATTCGCTTTTTTATACTTCAATTAACCAATTACTTAGACCCCATTTACATTATACGATTTTTGTCGTTGCGATTCTTACTAGGCGAGAGGGGAGAGAGGAATTAAAAGGGGTTCACAAGCGAGTGTACTCCTCGATTTGTTTTGTTCGCTCACTCGTTCTCCTTTGACGAAAAATGTATTAAAGTTCGGTAGCACAGAAAAAATTGTAACGACAAAAATCGAACAATGTAAATATCAGACAGACGTCAAAGAGGAAACGACAAAAATCGTGTAATATAAATGGGGACTTATCTATACAAGAACCGTTGTTAAAAACAGGAAAAACTACAGTCATTTTGTAAATAATTGAGATCAAAATCTCGTTCGATTTCAATTCCACAATAAAACAAAATTAAATTATTGTTTTTTATTGGCACACCACTAGTGGTGAATGGGGGTATACTAACTGCCTGTTTAACGATTTCGACCGTCAACGTTCGCATAGAAAATTACATTTATGACAAAAACAAATTTTAGAATGTTAACGTTCGAAATCGATGAACAGGATGTAAGCTTGTCATTCCGTGTTCAACTTTTTTTACCCACACCACAGTAGTGGAGAGGGTATTATGCATTTGTGCTGATGTATGTACCACCTTAAAATATGGGTCACTCACCTTAAAGTTTACCGATCAAATCAGAATCACGTTCTGCGTCGATCTAACGATGTCCGTCCGGCTGGCTGTCGATGTAACCTTGTGCGCAAAGTACAGGTCGCAATTTAGGAGATAATTTGATAAAATTTGGCTTATAGGTTCTTATTGAAAATAGGCCAAATCGTAGGACCACGAGGAAAGATAGGGGCGAATTCTTCCTCTCAAAAACTATCAAACCGATTTAAATAAATTTTAAAACACACATTAGAGCGACTCACCGAAAAAAGTGCTCGATGTACCCTCCTAAAAATGAACCTGGGACTTTTTTAAGATACCATTTTAAATATTTCGACTCTAGCTTTGACCTCTCGTGAGCTGGACCATTTTGAAGAAGGGTCTATTTTTGCATTTTTTGTTAATTTGAGAATCTGTTTCCTTACCAACATATACAAATTGCGTATCATAAGAAAGGTTTTTTTTAAGGCGCGTGCAACTGTATATACAATTTGTCCAAGGACGATCATCCATGACCTTTTTTTTAAGGATTTTCTGCAAAAAAAAAAAACGATTTTTGAATTTTTTGTTTGGGGTTGTTTGTAATAAAAATGCCAAATTAACATATTTTAATCCCTAGTCGATTTAATTAAATACGTGTTTCCGCTTTTTTGGAAAATCGTGCTAGTTCGCGTTTTGACAAAAATGCAATGGGGAGGCAACGCTTAGATTTAAATAGAGCAATATGGGTATAAAATTTTTTCTTTTGCCAAGTTCATCATCTTTGTATATAAATAATTTAGATTTTTGCAAATTTGATGCATTTTACACGGTGCTCTGGAATATATATAAATGCAATTTTGTAGTAACTCTAATATAATAGCGGATTTAGTTTCTAGATCATGTATGGATGAAAATAGGATTAAAGATAAAAAAGATAAAAATAATGAAGGTACATTTTATCCCTTTAAGCACGACTCATATGAAGTTGTGGGTCTTTTTGTTTAGTATATTTGAATTATATTCTTCTTAAGTTTTGCATTACTTAAAGGTAATTTCCCAAGTCTTGATACCATACATCTGTAAAACTAACTTAAACCTATTTTTTAATTCGATTTTCATATAATAAACATAATTTTGAAACTATTTATTTTATAATTTTATATGTATATGCACATAAATTATTTAATAATATTTATATAAAACATCACTTTTTAATCATTTTTTGTATGCATTTATGGCATGCTGTAACAATATTTTATATCGAATACTCGTTGAAAACTGTAAATCCTTGATAAACTCCGTGATTATGTGGATACATCTAAATAAATAAGATTTCCTTACCCTAGGTCTACACTAGGGATGTCAATCCCGAAATCACGAGTAATGAAATCTCAAGACTATTCTAAAAATTTAAGTTCCGAATCAGTGCTGCCACAACCTATACAATTTTTACAACCAACATTTTTGAAAAAGTTACCAAATGTAAAAAAATATAACCAAATTTAAAATGATTTTTATTAATTGAGAATTCTTTTACATATTGAAAAAATATCGAGATGCTTAATTAAAAGTATTTATTTATTTGTGACTTTTTTCGTAAAAAATTTTTTTATTTTACAAGAGTAAAACCCGTAAAATATCCATACAAAATTTAGTATATTGAAATTTCATATATTGAATATTTTTAAAAATGCCAGTTATAAAGAACAAACATGGAAAATAGTTTTTCGCTTTTTAGCTGTTATTGGAAGGACTGTCAAATGTGGCGATTTTTTAATCATTTTGTCGGTTGAAATTCACGTTTGGCAATATGCGAAATGCATTTTATGTAAATATTTTCTAATTTACATATATGTATATAAAATGTTAAAAAACTTTTTTCTCTTGTTTGTACATTTTATTTAAAATTTATAATTCTATAATAAGAATAACTGATTCATAATGGTTATATTTGATATATTTTGTGAATCATTGTAAAATATTATGGCGTATATAAGCAAATTCGCCTTTCGTAACGTACATTTAATGGGGAAAAAATAAATGACTGACAGTCAAATTTTTGGTTTTACCAAATAATAATCTTAACCCTCAAATCCAGCTCAAAAACTTACGTTAGTTACCCTCGTGTGTTGTTTTTTACACATATACAATGTCTGTACACTTTGCTTCGGCTCCATAGTTCGTTTGTTATCAAACTCATGATTTACGTAACATTAATGATGTACTTATCCGATTTGTGATCAACAGCAAACCCTAAAAAGCTACTGTGTATTTTATATTAGTGCTCAATTTATAAAACATACATTGCATGCAGTTCGCAACAATATCAAAAATAATCACACTTTTCCGACAGAAAATTTAGCCTCTAGTGCAAAATACGTAGTAAGGAGGATAACTTACGTAAGTTCTGAAACATTTTGTTACTAAAAAATATTTTTAGTCAAAAAATGTGTTTTTTTGTACTTGTTAGATATTCTTTAGTGTACCTCAACTATTTTTTTGTTTATCGTGTAAAAATTAATCCGTTTGTGTGGTTTTTCATACAAGGGTGATTTAAAAGTAAAAAGACATTAAATAAATATGCATACCGACAAGTCATAAACAGTAAAATTTCAAATTTCTTAAGACTTACAGCCATTTCTTAAAGAAAATTCCATACATTTTAAAACTATATTGATAAATCAATGTAATTTTGAAAAATCTTTAAAATTCCTATGTGTATTTTCAAATATGTATGTAAATATACTTCTGGAAATAACCTAAATTCGGAATATTAAATTTATTATCAAGTTTTTAGAAACACTAAAACGACCTTTTTGTATTTATTCAGTAATTTTCTAGATTCCGCATGATTTTATGCACTTCCTACTTTAATGCCCGTAATTTATACAAAAAGAAAGCTGGTCGTGTTCGTACCTCAAAGTTATTTTTACCAATTTTTGCCAATTTTAAATTTTATTAAGACAACATGTTTTTAACTTCAGTTTTATTTTAAAATATGGCAGCTTTTACACTATAGAAATTACGGGCATACGTACTACTTATCTTTACTACTCTTAAAATCAAGAAAATTTACGCTCCTTTATTTAAAAAAAATAATTGAAAATTTCAATTGATTAAAACTTCATTTGTTTTCGATTTCAGAACATGGCGTTTTAATATGTATTAAAATCACAAATAGCAATATTTTCTCACCAAAAATCTTAAAAAAATTATTTGGTTGCTGTTTTGCGAGGGATTTTTTGTTTTCGATAAAATATTCAGTTCATTGGTAACAAATAATGAAAAAATCGTAGTTCACAGTACAAATTATTCCGGCTCGTAAATAATTGTATCAAGAAAAAAATATTCGTACGTATTATTATTTTAAAAAAAAGTAACCAAAATGAAAAAAATATTCACATCTCCACATTGAAAAAAAATATAACCAATTTTGGTTAGAAATAACCAAAAACGGCAGCCCTGTTCCGAATCCCGAAAGGGTTTAGTAAATATGTGCTCATTTTTTTTCATCAAATACAACTATATTTAAATAAACGTGAGTGACCCTATTAAAACTTCAAAAATTGAATATTAAATCATACCGGCAAGGAATCTAATTTGTAACTATTTACAGAAAGAAGTCGCAAGTGAATAAATGTTACATGCAATGCATTTTGTACCACAGAAATTAAAATCAGAAGATAAAGTTCGGTGTGTTCTTTGATATTTCTAATGATAATAGAACTGCGCACGCAAAATGCAGGTTGTGCAAAAAGGTGTTAAAAACTTTACTGGCTTCTACCAAAGACCTTTTGACACATACATATTTGTTTAAGTTTATTTTATTAAATTAATACTTGCATATACATATATATTTGAGATAAAATAAATTAAATATTGTCATACAGCATATACATATGCAGCTATTTATTTATGATACCACCCAGAAGTGTTGAATGCGAACATTGGTTTCGTCGGCAGCATATGTTTGCAATAAAATAAGGTAACGATTATCAGACGTCATAAATTTGTTTAAGTTAGAAGCTTTTTTAAATGTATGTTTTAATATTTACATAATTCTTCCAGGTTACTTTAAAAGAATACATTTAACTGTTTTATTTGGTAATGAGTAGGGCCCAGACTTTTATGCAGTTAAAATCGCGTTTTATGCGCATAAAAAATGCATTTAAAATAGAAAAATATGCGTTAAAAATTTTAAAAATATGCACTTGAATTTTTTTTAACACATGTATTAGTGATTAAAAAACGTAAAAACAACAAGAAAAAGCTAAATTACATAAAAAAAACTTAATAAAATGAAGTTAAAACCCAAATTTCATTAATATTAATATATTAATTAATTTTCGCTGTTTTCATAAAAATTCAAATTAAACATGCCAACAGTTTGTTTTATTGTCCTCCTTTTTTTACTTTATCAAACTTGATACGAATTTGTTAACAAAAGTTACCCTCCACAGCATACACCTTATTTAAAGCAATATTAATTAACTTAATTTGCTTTCTCAATGAATCAGATTTTCTTAATTTCACAAAAGTACCCAAATATTAACGGAGCTTTTTTTATATATGGTAAATTTAAAATTTTTGTATAGACACTGCATCAAAATTGTTGATTCCTTCCAACAGATCTTTGAATTGGTAAAATTTTTCAGAATAAAACATAATTGCTTTTAACCACGTTTCCCACCTGGTTTTTATAGGCAGTGGAGGAAGACATAAATCGGGATACTTCTCTTTATATACGGCAAGTCGCAAAAGTGCTTTACAAAATATTTTTTCCCAAAAGAAATCAAATTATTATCATTGAAGTTGAATCTTAACTCTTCTGCAACATGGTGCATGAAAAAATAAAGCAATTTTTCAAAATATGCAACTAAAATATGAAATATAAAAAATATGCATTTAAAGGAAAATATGCAAAAATATGCACTAACAAATCGATGTCATTTTACTGCAAATGTCTTGATTCGCAAAGATATTTAGCATATCTCAGACTGACGACAACAAATATACATCTGCATAAAAATCCGGGCCTTGGTACTGAGTTTAATTTTCCTCATGAATTAATTTGTATTAAAATTTATACATATGTAAACCTTAAATTATAATTACATGAATTTTAAAAATTGGCTTTTTTTTATTTATGAAATCCCGAAAAATCCCGACCTGTCCCGGTATCCTGTTTTTTGACTTAAAAATCTCGAATCCCGGGTTTCAAAAAACCTGGTCCCATTTGGCATCCCTTAACATAAAATTTTTAATTTGCAAGAGAGACATTGCGTATTCTAGGTGGAAACGTTTCAGAACCTCAGAGTTAGAAGCAGAATTTAAGACTGCTAGAAGAAATGTGAATAATAGGTTTAGAGCTGCTAAAACTGAATATTATTCTAGGCGTTTTGTTCTGCTGTCGATTCATGAGATTCGTGAGATTGGAGTTGGTAGGACGGCAAATGCAAACAACTGCCAATTAGATGTGGAAGAGCTTAAAAAACTTTTACAAATGTACCTCTGGTACCAATTGATAACGGGTTTTACGACCTTCCAAATTTAGGCCCCAATAATCCTGTAATGAACTGTAATCGCTTTCAATTTGCTTGTGTAACGCAATCTGAAGTCACCCAATGTTTTACTTTAATTAAGTCTAATGCAGTGGGCTGTGATAACATGCATCCAAAATTTATAAAGATGCTGCTGCCAATACTTTTGCCATATACAACCCATTTATACAACAGTATCATTGTGACTAGCACCTTTCAATTGGAATGGAAACATGCAAAAATAGTGCCAATACCAAAAACTGATTCTGAATTTAGGCCAATAGCTATTCTGTGCTACTTGTCTAAAGTACTGGAGAAAATTCTTTATCTTCAAATGACGTCATATATCAGTGCCAATAATTTGTTGGCTGATAAACAATCAGGGTTTCGTACTAATCATAGTTGCGTTTCTGCACTACTGGATGTGTCTGAAAATATACGGCGTGAACAAGATGATGGTAAGCTAAATTTCCTAGTTCTTCTTGATCATTCAAAAGCCTTTGACACGGTTGACCACAGTATGCTTTCCATGAAACTTGTGCACATATGTACGCAGATGATGTGCAGGTGTACTTAAGTAGCCCAGTAAAATCTGTTTCTCAAAGCATCATGAGACTCAAGAGTGATCTGGATAAAATTTATCGTTGGGCTACGTCTAACGGACTTTGTATAAACCCTAATAAGTCGAAGTGCATAATAATACGTACGAGATCACGTGCTTCTAATATCGGTCTTGATATTTTAATTAATGGGGAAAAAATCAATATTGTGAATGCGGCCATAAACCTTGGGCTAATTTTCAATGATAGTCTTACTTGGACAAATCATGTCAACACACCTGCTGGTCAAACTTATATAAAGTAAAGGTGCCTTTGGTCGACACAATACTATACACCTTTTAATATAAGATTAATGATTGCAAAATCTTATCTTCTTCCAGGTTTAATGTATGGTTGTGAACTTTTTGCAAATTGCGATTCCATTAGTAGAAGAAAGCTAAAAGTGTTATATAATAATATTGTTAGATATGTGTTTGGTCTGATATTTTACAGCTTATATAGAGCTGCACGTCGTCAGCATACATTTGAATTTTACAATGTTTCACTTGCAAAGGCAGATCATTAGCGTATATAGAATACAATAGTGGTCCAAGTATTGAACCCTGTGGCACACCTCTAAGCATTAGGCAACGATCAGAGACATTTGTTTCATGGAATACGCTTTGACATCTGGAACTTAGATATGACGTTAACAGTTTCAATGCTGTTGAGGAGAAATTGCACATGTGCTTTAATTTAAGACAGAGAATGGAATGATGCACTGCATCAAAGGCTTTGGATTGATCAAGCAGTATTAGGAATGACATCGTTTGGCGCTTATCAATTTGGCATCTTATTTCCTCCGTGACATCAATGAGAGCAGTAGTACAGCTGTGCTTGGGTCTAAATTCATATTACCTGTCATTTAATATGGAGTTTGTATAAAGGTAGTGGCTTATTTGCGAGTGTAATAATTTCCCACAGA
Source organism: Pollenia labialis (assembly GCA_949318255.1). Classification (NCBI taxonomy): domain Eukaryota; kingdom Metazoa; phylum Arthropoda; class Insecta; order Diptera; family Polleniidae; genus Pollenia; species Pollenia labialis. The sequence goes on along the minus strand of OX439140.1, from coordinate 149,201,977 downwards.
CTTTTGACAAATAAGGCAAAATTGAAATTGGTCGGTAGCTCTTATCAGATTTCAGGATCGGAATAATTTTAGCATGCTTCCATTCAGACGGGAACGTACACGTTGTGATGATCGTGTTAAAATATGAGCAAAAAAAAAAATTATGTTTATTTGTTGCTAAAGCTCTTGTAGTCCAGTGTTGTTAGATGTGATGATTTTACGTCATTTTGACGATTTTTTTGCGAAAATACAGTATTATGACGATTGACGATTTTTTAACTAAAAGCAATAGTGTTATGACGATTTTCTGGCATCAATAAAATACTGACAAGAAATATTTACAATTATGTATAATAGGAACAGTCCAAAACGGAAAAATCTATTCTTCAAAATACAAAAATTTTTTGAAATTAAACAAAAAAAAATTCTTCCCCCATCTTTATTAGAACCATTAGTAATTCAAATTCTACAATTATATAAATGCCATCGATACTGCAAAAACTATACACTAGAGCCCCGCTTTTCGTCCTATTTGGCCCGCATTTTAAAAATTGGTTAAATCCGCTTTGCGTTTTTTTTATTTCGATTTCTAGATACGATTGTATTTTTCGATGCAGCCATAATCACATGTGAAGAATTTTTCTATTTGCGAAGTATAGTTGCGCGTTAGGAACTAAGAAGTTAGTTCTTAATAAGAACTTGTGTAGAAAAATGAGCGCAAACAGAAGACAATGCATTAGTTTGGAGCTAAAATTGGACGTAATAAAACGTGTCAAGTCGGGTAAAAAGACACTTGCTGAAATAAATAGAATTAAACTTAACCACATCACTTTCTTCATCATAAATAGAATTTCTTGCTAAAAATTTATTTTTTTGAACCAATCAATTCAATAAATTGTCTCTTATTTGTAAAATTTAAATATTTGACAATTTGTTGATGATTTTGTTAAATGTTCGGGACGATTTCGACGAATTTTGTTAAAACTTTTGACGATTTTTGAAGAAAAAAGCCTAACAACCCTGTTGTAGTCATCTATAAAAAATTAAAAACTTAACCTGTATCAAAATATTGTACCTCAAAAAGGAAAAAAACTTAAAAAATGCTGCAAAAAGGGTATTTTTACTAATTTTTACTCCTAATGGTGAAATATGCAAAAATATGCACTAACAAATCGATGACAAAATTCCTAAAAAGCTCTAAAGCGGATAAATATATTTTTTCTGTCTTTATTGATCGCACAAGGAAAAACATGCAGTTGCATATTTTTGGTTTTCCTGGTTATGAGTATTTATTTCAACATTGCTTTCTTATAACGCGATTTTTTCATGTTCGATATCTCTGTAACCATAAGCCAAAAATCTGAAAATTTGCTGTTGAGAAGGAACATCAACACAGTAAAAAAAATAAAGGAAATCAAAAAATATTTTTCTCCAAACTGTCCAAATTGAGTTGGGTTCCCCCATATTAATTAATTCAAATAAAGTTAAATTCAAAGTTAAAATGTATAGACCCCGCCCCCCTTATTAAGAATGACAACAAATGAAACATTCTGACGAACGAATGTTGCGCTTGCTTTCTAATAACAGGTTGACATGTACAGGCATGTTCTGAAAATCACTTTTTCGTAAAGCGATTTGAAATCACTAAAAAGGTGTTCTGCACACAAAATTTTTTGAAATCTCGTGATTTAAAACCGGTTAGTTTACAGCATGACGATTTCAAATCCCTTGAAGTTTTTTTACGCATTTTTTTTTTTTTGCATAAAAATTAATTAGTTTACACGGGAGAACCTTAAAATTTACTAATTTAGAAAGCCGCTGTAGTGTTTGCAGCCGCTGTTTTTATTTTGTTTGCATTTTTCGTGATTTACTTTTCAGTAGTCAGCTGATAAAAGTGGTTCATCAAACAGAACTTTGTGGTTTCCAGAGCAAAAAATTCTTGAAGTAGTGTAGCATATGACTAATTTCTTCAATTAAATTAAATATTAAAAATTTAAATTAAATTAATTTGTTAAAAAACTAAAAAGTAAACAATAATTATAAAGTTTGATTGATTAAACTTTAATATACGATGGTAAAAATAAATGAAAATGGCAACCAAATGTACTAAATGAATGGCAACATTTTAAAAAGAAGCGCACAATTGTCTTCAAGCGGTTTAGAACAATGATAATCACGACTAAAAATTCAAAATCTCGTGATTTTCAGAACACCAAAATTCTAAAAATGACTTTCAGTTATTTTTTTTAATTCATTGATATTAATCCATTAATTCCTTAAAGATCTGTAAAAATTTTAAACATTTGAATTATTTTACAACAAATGTATTCATGCTACAATTACAAATTGAAATATTAATGGAATTCGAAAAACAATTAAAATAATCGAATAAATTATCATCTAGGTAAACGGATGAATGAATGCCAGCCTTCAAAAGAATAAAATCTATATATGTGACAGTTTCAGTTAAAAGGGACCTATGGATGAAAAAATGGCGATTCTTAAAATATAAAATACGCTCTTTCTAATCGAGCAAACCGCAGTTGTCTAACTTCATTAGTATTGTCATAAGTATGATAATGCTGTTTCATTTTCTAATAATAATTTATTACCGCAATCGTCTGAAAATCAAACTCCAATGGATACAACATTAAATAACAAAATTGTTCGTAACCCACTGCGAGCTGTTCCACCAAAAAGATCATTTTTCATCGCTCGTCTGGCAAGTTCCACTACTTCAGATGATATAGATTATTATATTAAATCTAAAGTTGGATATAATTCTGATGTTTTAATTCATAAATTTAAATACTCTCAGCCAAGGTCTATTACATCTTTTAAATTAACTGTTTCTGCTGATATTTTCAATCAAGTTCTGGATAAAACCTTCTGTCCTGAAAACACATTAGTTCGCGAGTACATCAATAAGGATAGATTGAATGTTAATAATTTTGGTGTTCTCCCTCAACTTGAACAGAATAATCCAAAAAACTAAGTTAAGCTACACTGTTGTACTGAAATCCTATGTGACAACATTTTCCGTAGAGATCGGGCTACTTATGGAGGAGGTGTTCTTATTGCAGTCTCTAGGAGTTTTCCTTCTGAACGTTTAGTGGTTGACATATCGCTTCATATAGAATTTATATCTGTTATTGTTAAATTAAAATACAAAAAAATAATACTAACGTGTTCATATATTCCTCCATCATCCCCGCAGTCTTTATATATCCATCATGGTGAAGCTATTAGGTGTGCTTCTCTCTCTGCTAATAACCATGACTCTATTATAATTATGGGTGACTTTAATATGCCTTCAATATCCTGGAAATATTCGCTTGATGATAAATACTTCGTCCAAACGAAATTAAGTGCAAATTACATGGACTTTTTTAATATTTTATATGATATGACCCTTTTCCAAATAAATGGAATACTAAACGATTTTGCTAAAATTCTAGATTTAGTTTTTGTAAATGATATAGATGACTGTTATATTAAACGATCCAACCATATTACTCTTCCGGAAGATCGATATGATTCTGCTTTTGAAGTTATTGTATCCATTCCTTCGGATTGTGCTGTATCATTGAATGTTAGTACTGAAAAAGTATTTTCTTTCGAACGAGCTAACTACTACATGTTAAATGATTTTATAAGTAATACTGACTGGAGTAACATCTTGGCATATTCTTCAAACTCAAGTGATTCCATGTGTCGTATATCTGATGTGTTTTAAAACAAGCTGTGTTCTTTTATGGATGTGTGTATTCCAAAATGCACATCTAAAGTATTACTGGGACCGCCTTGAAATAACGTGCAGCTTTCTCGAGCATAGAATAGGAAAAATAAATATTATAAAGTATTCAAGCGATCTGGATCATCTGTAGACTATCTAAGATATTCCGTCAGCAGGGCTGAATATGCTAGTCTAAACAAAAGTTGTTATAATCGTTATTTAAATAAAATCAAATTTAATTTAAAACGTGATCCCAAGTCGTTCTATAAATTTATAAACTCAAAAAAACCGTTGGTTAACGTACTTCAATGACTTATGGACAAATTGAATCTAGTAATGATACAGTTATAAGTAACATGTTTGCAGATTTTTTCTCAAACACCTACTCGAATTCAACATATGATAACTCAGTCAATTATCCATTTCCCCTGGTGGAAAACAATACAATATCACTATTGCTTCTTGATGTGTATACGATTGCAAATAATCTAAAAAAACTGAAGTTCTCCTACAGTTATGGCCCGGATAAAATTCCTAGCTGTGTGTTAATAAAGTGTGCAGATTCCTTAGCAATCCCTCTGACAACTTTATTCAACGCATCTATTAAATATGCTTATCTGCCTACATTGTGGAAAGAGTCGTATATTGTTCCTTTGTTTAAGTCGGGTAATAAGACTCTTATTGAAAATTACAGGGGAATTGCAAAACTGAGTACTATACCTAAGCTTTTTGAGAAAATTATTTCAGAACATTTGAGTTATCAAGTTGCAAATATAATATCTCCTTATCAGCATGGATTTCGTAAAGTTCTACGATTACAAATCTCTTACAATTCACTATCGCTGTTAACCGCGGATTTCTTCAAAAAAATCAAACACTGATTTTAGCAAAGCATTCGATATAGTAAATCATTTGCTTCTTGTAAAGAAACTACAATTAAGTGGTTTTACGAAGCATTGCATAAAATGGATATATTCATATTTATCAGATAGGACGCAAACCGTTTGCTTTAAAAGCAGTTATTCTAAAAATATTAATGTTCTTTCTGGAGTACCTCAAGGAAGCCACCTTGGGCCGCTGCTTTTCTCATTGTTTATTAATGACTTGCCTAATGTAATAAAATTCTCGAATATTTTAATGTATGCTGATGATGTCAAAGTTTATTTAACCTATAGCCAACTTTTAGACCACCATCGACTTCAAAAGGACTTAAACTCATTTTATGAATGGTGCAACATCAACTTTATGGAGCTGAATTTAAAGAAATGTAAAACAATGCGCTTTGTAAGAAATAACCCGATTGTTGCTGATTTTTTTCTGGGTGATTATAAAGTGGAATTAGTTGACAGCTTCCAAGATCTTGGTATATTATTTGATTCTAAATTGAGTTTTACTCCGCATATAACAGCTATAATAAATAGAGCAAGGGGCTCACTGGGTTATATAAAACGTTGGGCTAAAGAGTTTAATGATCCGTATATTGGTAAATCATTATTTATGGCACTAGTTCGACCTATTCTTGAATATGGATCGATAATATGGGACCCTATTTACGAAATTCATTCCAATGCCATTGAGTCGGTTCAAAAACAATTTCTGTTGTTTTGTCTTCGTGGATTACGTTTTAACTTCCTAAACTTGCCTTCATATGCTGCTCGACTTGCTCTTATTAAACTTCCTACATTAAAAAGTCGTAGAACTATGCTCCATGTGTCATTTTTATTCAATGTTATTAATGGTGACATCTGCTGTGGATATTTGATTAATGATATTTCTCTCAACATTCCTCAACGTCCATCCCGGAATTACATACCTTTATCAGTTGCATTTATTAGAGCTAATTATGCTAATGCTGACCCTCTCAGGAGAATGAGCAATGCATTTAACAACTTACATATATAGATTTGTCGACTTTTCATCAAATCCTAATTTTATTGTTAATTATGTATAATATTTTTATGTGTATCATTTTGTGATCAATTATTTTTTAAATTGTCTGTAAGGAATAAAATTCCATAGACATATGTATTAATAAATAAATAAATAAATAAGTAAGCTTTAAAATGCACCTTTCATAAGAAAAAAAGAAAACTTGTTAACTTAAAATTCATTTTTCTCCAAAACTCATTTTTTGCCCATAGGTCCTTTTTAACTGAAACTGTATATGGAATTCGTTCGCTGAAAAATGAAATACGGTATAAATTTGTTTAATTAACCATTCTGTAGAAGCATTAATCATCGTCAAATAATTTCTGTTCCTTCCTTCTAAGAATACAACAAAGACGTAAGTAGTAGGAACGTCACGTAGAAAGTTTATAAAAATTCCTTTAACTTTTTTTTAAATATTAAATTTTAAACCACAAAAATCTTTTGATTTCATATTAATTTAAAATTTGTTTTATGACAATACGGTGTCAAACGGCGTGTAAAATAGAATATGATTTAAGGCGACGTATGAAGTAGAAAATATTTAACGTTTGTAAAAATATACACATTTCAATTTGACAACTTATACGCTTCTTACGCTACGGTGCAATTGATTTAACGGTGTCCATCAGTTCATGTGTCCGTTGAAATGGCGTTTTCGAACACCCCAGATACGATCGGGACTAGGTTGTGACATATTTATGATATATATAGTCCGGTACTGTTTGCTATTGAGATTTTTTTTTATCAGTCTACAAATTGTTTTTTTTTTTTTTTTTTTTATTTCCTAAGCTTATCCCGCGAAGCTTTATGCTTGTCTGCAGGAAAGATACCAGAGTCTCAGGCGGGAATCGAACCCGCAACCCCGGCGCTGATAGACTAGCTCGCTACCAGCTAGTCTACCGGGGCACTCAACGACCGTGATATGAGCAAAACCCATCGCCTGCATCTTATTTTACATAAATCCCTTGTTGTGTTGTATTTCTGGTGAACGGCAAGAGCCAACGTTTCCAAATTAGGTACAAGCATCTTGGTTATTTATGTATATCTAAAGAACAGTAAGTATAAAATTGTCCATTTTTGGTACTCGTAGCTCTCTAAAATAGGCAGGATTGGAGTTGTGGGCCCGGCATCGCTCATACAAAAATAGTTTAGACTTTAGTTTCTCTAAAGAATGGCAAGAGCCAACATTTCCAAATAAGGTACAAGCATCTTGATTATCAATAAACAACATCAGAAAAAATGTGGATGGGAGATATGAGTACGGCATAAAATACATTTAATTACCCAGGTCAATAAATAACCAAAATAACCATATACGGACAAAAAATAGCCATAAAGGACCAAAAAAAAAAAGACCCGTGTCTCCCAGTTTTGCCTTTTGTTTAATGGGTCCTTAAAGATTTGGGGCCTCGTTGTCAGTTTTGCAAAAAAGTGATAATTTTCTCAGGCTCATATCTTGCAAACCGTTCGGAATTTTCATTTCCACTTTGAGACTGCTCTTGACATAGAGAACAAAAGTTATGAACACACAAAATCTAAAAAAAAAAAATTCATCTTTCAGATCAAAATCGCAAAAAACTTAAAAAAAGTCGATTTTTTTTACTTTTTACCCCCTGTTTAGGTCCAACGGTAGCAAACCGTACAAAATTTAAATAAACAATCAACTACAAAAATGTACCTAAGATCTCAGTAAACAACTTTTTAGAGCATACGAACTTCCGAGGAATTATTCTAAATACCGTTTAGGTAGCCGCAAAAGTGAAAAATTTCCCGAAAATTTTTTAATTTCATTGGTTTTTTCATTACTTCAACATTACTAACTACACTAAATTGCTATTGGTGCTACCTAAAAGGTCTTACGAAACATTCCTAGGAAGTTTATATGCTATAAAAGTTGTTTATTGAGATCTTAGGTACATTTTTGTAGTTGATTGTTTCCCTGAATTTTGAACGGTTGGCTACCATTGGACCTAAACAAGGGGGAAAAGGTAAACAAATTCGAACTTTTTAAAGTTTTTTGCGATTTTGATCTGGAAGATGTTCACAACTTTTATTTTCTATGGCAAGAGCTGTCTCAAAGTGTAAATCAAAATTCCGAACGGTTTGCAAGAAATAAGCCTGAGAAAATTATCACTTTTTTGCAAAAATGACACCGAGGCCAAAAATCTTTAAGCGCCCATAAAAAAAGTGCATGACTTTGGGCAAAACTGGGAGACACGGGTCTTTTTTTTTGGTCTTTTATGGTTATTTTTCCATGACTTAAAAAATTACACACCGTGTTATATCTGAAGAACGGTAATTGTAAAACTTTCGGTTTTTATCGCACCAGGGTGAAGGTTATAAAAGATCCGGCATAGCCGAATAAAACACGCCTTCTTGTTTTTTTAATACAATCAAATACCTTTAGTGGCTTTCCATATAAAACTTTTTTAAGTCTACTAAAGACAGCAGTAAAACTCAAATTGGTTTTTGTTTTCAATATAATTTTCTTAAAATTAAAATTATGAAATTATTATAAAAATTATCGTACTTCAATTACAAAAACAGGCAGATAAAAAGATTTTTATTTTTATTTTTAAAAAATATTGAATATTATCAACTTTTAAACATTGAAAGGAACTAAAAAATCCATTGGAATAAGCTCATCTAGCAATTAATTATTTTGGAAGTAAACCATTTAGAATATTTATTTCTACAGAAATTAAAATTTTGCTACATTTAACTCCATTTTACAAAAAGAATTAAAGAATTCATTCTTTCGAATCTGTGGATGACAGAATGGATGGACGGCTTAAATGTAAAAAAATAATGAAAAGATTATGAATGTATTAACAATATAAATGTAAAACTGGTAGGTATGGAAATTAAAAATGATTTTACAATATAAATACATCAGTGTGGTGTAGTCATTCCCTGCAAATAATAGGACCAGTCCAAACACGCGTATAAGGAGTAGCCCACAAGAGACTAGGACTAGTGTAAAAGTAACCCAAACGTATGGAAAAAATATGGTCTATAGTATACCATGGAGTAGTTTTAAAACAACTCCTTTGTAGTCCAAAGCTGGGTTATATGGTCCTTCCCTAGGACATCGTTATGTTAAATATACCACGTTTTTTCCATACGTATGGGTTACTTTTGGACTAGGCCTAGTCCCTTGTAGGGTACTCTTTACACGCGTGCTTGGACTAGTCCCATCCCAGCGGTAAAAAGAATGACTTAATAGTCCTTATAGAAGGCCTTATTTAGCAGACACAAGCTCTCCACTTCGCATTCCATACTCATATATTTTTTATACAGGTTGTCATTGGGAGCATGCCCTTCCACACTCCCTTCTTCTTACAGTAATTATAAAAGGCTTTCAAAAGAAGCTCTTTTGTTAGCCCTTCTGCTGCATGTCTTTAAGAACGCCTCTTAATACAGGACTGTTAAAAGGCATTACAAAGGTGTACTAAAAAAGGGCTTCTATTTTAGTACTCTATGAATACATACAAAATAAGTACATATTGAATACCTACAAAAAAAGGTTTTTTAAAAAGGACTTCTGAAAATTTTAGTTTTACATTCATAGACGTTTAGTATATGTACATACATACATACATACATACATACAATTTAATGGTATGAATGCAAAATAGGAATTAAGAGGAAAGAACTACCGATGGGAAAAGCTACCACATCTTTTAATTAATATTTTTCTTCTATTTTCCATTGAAAATGTCCTAGTTGGATTAAATTTATGTATGTTTTAAATGAATTTTTCAAAAGTTCACAGAAAAATTATTTTTAAAATTTATAATAAAAAATTCCAAGATTCCTTTATATAAAACATTTATAATTTGTCAAGTAGATTTTTAAACTGTACTCCAACATTTTTAGAAAAAGGTTTTATATTTATTTCTATGCGTAATCTTATTCTAAAAAATAAGCTTTACAAAGGGAAAATAATTGCAACGTTTAACATTTCTGAAACAATGGATTTAAAAAAAAATACTATTGATTACAAAATGAGCGAATTTTTTAATTTGAGAACTTATTGAAGGAATAAAGAGCGTTTTAAATGTTTCTATAAAAAATTGATTGTTGATTAAAAAATTGAGTGGTCAAAAAAACTAATTGTTCCGTTTGGAAGTAACAAGCAAATGTTTTTTTTTTACCAAATAACAACTTTACCCAAAAATATGTTTGATCACAAGACAGGCTTTTATTTTCGATCAAACTCTTTTTTAAGGAGTTATAAGCCATTTTAATTATTTTTGTATTTTCTATATAAAAATACGATTTTTGGTGGTTATTTTATTATACGCTTCTTTTGCGTGATCACAGCCTTTTTTTAGCTGTTTTTTATTTTTTTAAAACTTTTTTAATAGAATTCCAAGCTTTTGCTCTTTATTTTATATGTATAATACTGTTTGCTTTATAAACTTTTCAATAAGTTTGCCTCCATGACTTAAAAAATTTGTTATATTATTCTTTTTTATTGTCAGATAATATTCTTTCACAGCTCTTACGTTAATACAGGGGAAAATTTAAATTTTATCAGTTTCTTCCGAAACGCAACGTCTTGCTTACGTAGAATTTATTTAACTTTTTATCCAAAAACTAAGTATGCAAAACGAAACAGCTGATCCGCAACGTATACGTTTACATAAGAAAAACGACGCGTTTAGGGGCACGTAGCACTATGCTTTGTCCCATAGACAAAAATCAAAAAAAATTTTTTGTCTCAAATTGTTTTTAAATACAGATTTTTTGAAAGATAATAAGGTATCTCAAATAAATGTTAACAAAAAAAAATTTTCTGATTGCTTTTGCCACCACGAGAGGGCGTTAAAAGCAGATAATTTCTTTCAAAAATTACTTAACAGAAAAATGAGTTTTAGTTGTTTCACAAAAATAATTCTGAAAAATTCATTTTTTTAAAAAGTCGCTCGAAATTTGGTATTCAAGTTCTTTGATATATTTGCAGTTAAATTAAAATTTATAATTTTTTTTATATTTACAAAATAACTTTTTTTATTGCTCTGAAAAACACATTTTTTTTGTTGAAAATTCAAAAATTACTTAAGTTTGATGGAGTATAAAAAAAAATTATATAAAATTAGATATTTTTTTTCTTCTGTTTTTGTATGTTTATACTCTTAGCTAACAGGGTATTCAAAAATTAGTTACTATTTTTTACCACAACTTAAAAAAAAAATGCGTTTTTTGAAATGCCTAATTTTATGATTTTTACTCAAATATCAGGCATTTAAGAGTGTTTAATATCATTGCGCAACACGATTTTATATTTTGAATGTTAAAAAATAAAAAAATTTAATTATATCATTAGTAGACCAAAACCACAGAAGTATTTTCAAAATTTAGCTCGAGTTCTTTTTTTATGGCCCACTGAAGTTTTTAATTTTTTTTAAAGGCGTTTTGAGCAAGTCAAAAAAATGTACTAAATCTAATTCTGAGCTAAATAAGGTTAATAGATGATTTTAATAAAATTTAATTACGGTTCTTTTCATAGAACTAATTAACCCTCTATCTGCCATTTTTAGGGGTGATTTCGGCCCCTCCTCATAGAACACCACTAACACGTTTAACATTTAAGATAAACTCGGAGACCCAAAATTTGTTGCACAGTGTATGCAACTGTAGCTTTAAGTTATGTAATATATCTCATTAATAATTAGTTAGATCCAATTTAACTATAAATTAGATTCTGTTTTATATTTAAATTACTATTTTAAAGTGTAAGTTGCGATTGACTTCGATTTTGAAGTTTTTTTTTGGTTTCAAATTTTTGTTTTGCTTTATCATATTATTTGCCGTTATTTATATTTTTCAAATTAGAGATGATAGCGTGACACATTTGTTTTTAAGTTACAATACACGCGTGTGATAGTAACTATATTCCAGCAGCGCTAATACGACCATATATTAAATTTTCGGAAATGCGAGAGAAATTTTTATTTTCTATAAAAGTTTCAATTGTATAAAAACCGTAAGTGTTACAAATTGAATTGCCTTTAACATAAGTGATCGTGAGTGCTAGTGGATGAAAATATTAACGGGTCCATCTCTATTTGTAATGTAAACAAGGTTTAAAAAATAGATTTATAAATTAATGTAACTAATCTGTGGTGATGGCAAATATTTTAAAAAATTCCGATAGAATTGATTGTTGGATAGCAGCATCCTCAAACAATAAAATATCAGAGGTGTATAAATATGTAAAACATAAGATAGGCGATTCATATTTTAACAAAAAAAACTTAATACAAAGTATTCAGTTTTTTAATAGTAAAAAGTTATGGAGAGAAAGCAGAGCTAATCGAAGTTATTATGAAAAAAAAAATTCTAAATGGTTAAGTTATACTATTTTTGATCCCGACAATGTAAGTTTATCAGTTTTTTACTTCAAATTATGAAAATAAAGAAAATAAAAATACTTAGGAATCTAGCACAAGTAAAACTTGCCTTAAAAATGTGGCTTCCATAGACATAACAGCTGTTACATATACAACAACTACAACAATACCAGCAGAAGGAATAGTAGAAATAGCAGCAAGGGCTTCTGAAACAACAATGGATCCAATAGAAGCAATGGACCTATTAACTGCAACAACAGAAACAAAAAAACGCGGAAGACCGCAAAAAATGTTTCATGAATCTTCCAGCAAAACAAAAAATAGAAGAGTAACAGATTTGATTGAAAAGTATTCTCTTGAGGAACTTGAGTTTGCCGTAAAAAAATTAAAAAGAAGATCAAATTCTATTTCTGAAAGCCATGAAACAAATCTGAAATGTCTACCAGTTTCAAAAGCTTTGGCGCTTTATATGGATTTAGATCTATCGGAAAGAAAATACAGTGTTCTACGCCAAGCAATCAACGAATTACATCCAAATTGTTTTCCATCTTTGTATGCATTGCGAACCGAAAAGCAAAAATTGGTACCAACTATATCAACAACAGAAATTTCAGCGGAAGTGGACTTAAAAAGCATAATGCGCTAAACAGCAGCAAGTATATTTGAACTTTGTGATGTTCAAGAAGATAGCGATGATTCTTTGTTATAAGTTTGTCTTTATATGTTTTTTTTAACGTTTTTTATTAACAGTGATAAAATATAATTATTTAGTTAAACTATTATAATTTTTGTTTAAAAATCCAAAATTTTAATTTTTTTATCAAAATACATATATCGCACTTAATCAACAGGAGGGTATTAACTCAAAATGTTCAGTAGAAGCAAAACAATTTTAAATTTAATATTAAAGGCACATGAAAAAGAATTTTTAAACCAACCATTTCATTATAAAAAAGTAGGCAAAATAGCACGATATTTTTACAGCGGATATGAATACTACTCGTCGATTTTTTTCTAAAAGTGGAAAAATAAAAATTTTGATGGATCAAGTGCGATATGATTTTTTCATAATTTTTTAATGACGTTTACATTGCTAGTTTTCCTCTTTAATTTTTTCATTTATGTTATCTTTCAAATATCCTTATAGTTTTATTTTTGCAAGAGCATTTTAACCGGTTTATCCTATTTTTCAATAAATGATGTTTTTGTATTTTCCACATTGATAATCCGATTCTACCCAAATTTGGCACAAATATATATCTTGCAAATATCAATTTACATACCAAAATTTATTACGATCGGACAATTTTTGTAGGAGTGATAGCGTTTTTAAGAAAGAGGATATATGGCAGGACCTTGAGTCCTTAGCCCGATTTAAAAAAAAATTTACACACACATTGCAAGTTGCATTTGTATCAGCATGACCACATTTTGTAATTTTGTGGGCATTATTGAAGCTAAAATTACATTTTTCAATTTCAGGACACATGGGAGGTAGGCGTGTCCTTGGGCCGATTTTTCCAAAAATTCTAATTTTTCTAAACTAAGCTTTTTTATGCTAGTGTACCAAATTTCAAAAATATCTGACAACTCCTTCTATTTTTGTCCCTTCGTTATATGGGAACGAAGCATAGTGCGTAGTCCCCTAATGTATAAAATTGTTGTTAAAATGTTAGAGACCATAAAATAAAAAAAATACAAATTGAACAACTTCTTTCCCTTCCCTAAAGCCCTAAAGGGGAACAGAATGTCACTAAAAACAAACAAAAAATAAAATCAAAATTGAACAACTTCCTTTCTCCCTTCTTAAAGAAGGGAGCAGCGAATGTGTAATGGATATTTTGGAAGGTCTTTCTAAAAGCAATTTAAACCTTCTAGAAGGCATATTTCTTAAGGCAGGATATCATACGAAGCGAATCTTTTAGAATGGAGTGCAGAGGCATTCAAACAGGCCTTCCACTTTCAGTCCTTTCAAAATTTACCGCTGGGCTTATTTGCGGGGTAAACACAAACACACACACATACATAATCTATTGATTATTGAATTTATAAAAATTTATATAACTATAATTAGAATTGTGGTTATTTTGTTGAACTATTTATGGTTTTTAATCTAAATTTTTTAATATTTTAATCAGGCTTAAGTTCATCAAATTTAATTTTCATTAAATTATTTTTATGAAGAAAGAAATTTTACAACTTGACTGACCTGAGATTCGAACGCAGGCGGTTGGATGCCCTGATATGTTTCGATCGCTACCCCTCGATCTCTTCATAGGGACTTGCCGTCTTACACTCGCAGCCATCGATGACTGCTGACGTCAATAGTCAAACATCAATCCTTAAACCAAATTGTATTTTTACCTTTGGTAGATCGAATTTTGCTTTTAATTATTGTTAAAGCTAAGGCACGAGCTCTATGCGTACATTTTTCCTTCAAGTTGTGCTGAAAAAGGTCAACAGGAAAAAGAAAGCCAAATGGAAAAACAAACAATGTACTTTGGACTGCAAGAAGAATTCTTGACATAAGTACGGAAAAAACAGAAGTTAGGAAAAACATGTAAAATCAATTAAATGGATAATCATTCATTAGATCTACCAAAGGTTAAAATACAATTTGGTTTAAGGATTGATGTTTGACTATTGACGTCAGCAGTCATCGATGGCTGCGAGTGTAAGACGGCAAATCCATCTGAGGAGATCGAGTGGTTGCGATCGAAACATGTCATGGTAACCAGCCGCCTGGGTTCGAATCTCAGGTCAGTCAAGAATGAATGATTATCAATAACATTTTTAATTAATTTTCATGTTGTAAAATTCCTTTCTTTATAAAAATCATTTAATGAAAATTAAATTTGATGAACTTAAGCCTGATTAAAATATTAAAAATTGTATATAACTTTTACAAGCCAGCGGAAAAAATATCAGTACAAAAGCTTTGTAAAAGGTCATTTTTAAGAAAAATTATTTTAATATGAAGAGTCTTCTAAATAAGTCTTAAAGAATGGAGAAACGTGTATTGGATTGTGTGTTTGTTCCCTCTAGACTCCTAAGCTTCAGTCATTTCCCCATGGCCCGGTGCTTCGTATAAGCTATAAATATTTGAAAATGTTCAAGTTGGCGTGCCACCTCCAATATAGCAAAAGTTTTCAAATTTGGAACAAAATATTTTGCCTATCAATACAAAACATCTGTCAGTGAAGTGAAAAAAAGTTCTTCTAGAACTCGTTTGTTGACCTAAAAAGAGAAAACGCTGGCATTTTTCCTACTGGGTAATTATTATTTCTTTATAAAATTATTAATTTTTTTTTTTATTTTCATTTGTCTAAATGTATTTGCGGACATGTCATTATTGTTTTTATTATTCAATGGTTGTTAATGTGTGTATTAATTATACGCAACCCCAAAATATTGAAAATTTGCAACTGAAAATACAATTATCGAAATACTTAATTGTTGAATTTCGGATAGTTAAAATAAATTGTTTTTGAATAAACTTGTTTGTTTAAATTTAAATAAAATAAGCAAATTGTTTTGAAGAAAAATTAAAAAATAAAAGCCGAAATTTATTCGAAGTGAAGCAAATATTAAAAAAATTTATTTTATATACTTAAGTTATGTTCACATTATTGGGGGTTTTACAAGGTGTCATAAAGTCATATGTCTTAAAATAATAACATGAATAATAGGACTGTTGTGAACAACCCCTCATGTGTGCTATTTTGAGTTTATATCAGCTGATTTAAAACAAATATAAAAAATAAATATTTACCTAACATCAAAATATTTTTTAATTCTAATCGATGAATTAATAAATTAAATAAGACCTTACCTGACTATTTTCCATTTTTCAGACGCAAATCACAAATAAGAGTCCTAAGCCGATCTAATTTTATGCCGCAAGTGATTTGATGCAAAAATTGCTAGCCGCAGGTTAAATTCGGATGTTAGCCGGCTACATTTTACCATCAACGGCGACGACTTACAAAAACTACTGCGGCTCGGCTATTCCGTTCAGCGCAGGCCTCTTCGGATGAATTACGACCGCACAATACACAAAGGACTTTTTGTTTACAAAGCAACAAAAATATTTTTAAACCATTATAAAATGTTAGAACATTATGAAAATATAACACGATAGTACACCTAGTGAATACCCCATATGTGTATTTGTCATATTTCATTACTTTACCCTCCACCACAATTAGTTGTGAAGAGGTCATAGCTGTGAGTTTGTCATTCCGTGTGAAACTTTTTTACTATTTATCTATAATGTATATATATTCTGCCTCCTTGTGTAATTCTAAGTCGATTTAGCCATGTCAGCCTGTCTTTCCGTCTGTTGAAAACACGCTCACTTTCGAAAAATTCAAAAGAAGTGAACAAACTTGGTGTCAAATTGCTTTTAGTTATCGCAAGCAGTTTGGGAATGAAATCCAGCAAAATCGGTTCAGTAGGATCAGAGCTATGAATCAAAATGTTGAACCACCACCTTAAACAATTTATAATTTTGTTATAAAAACGAACATAAATGGTGGAACAATGCACGGAATATTAAAAAGTTTTGCAAAAATTCGTTCCACTCGACTGGAAATTACACTGTAAAATTTCGTGAAGATTGGTCCATAATTTACTAAAGGCTCCATATAAACCCAACTCCCACCTAAAACTATAATTAATAATGCTACCAGAATAAAATTAAATAAATACTTCACAGTTTTATAGGACTAGAAATCACACTAATAAATTTCGCGATGATCGGTCCATTATTTACTTTAGGTGCATATAAAGCCCACTCTAGTTAATTAATTAACGACTAATGGTTAATAAATCACTGATGGTTTAAACGCTGGTTTAGTTGAACTAAACTTGAATTATTATGACGTTTAAGACCAAAAACTATAAATCAGTTTCCCATGTTGTTAAAAAAATAACATGAGGCAGCACTGCGAAAAATCTTATCAAATTCATATGGTCTGTATTGGTTATTTAAACCACAGAGCATTCAGAGATGAAAAAATTACGTTGATAAATGCCCAAATCATTTGAGTGGGCAGCTTTCGAAGAAAGTAAAAGTAATCTTTTTGTGGTAGTGAAGTGGCAGTGTGTTAAAACAGGCCGTCGCAATCAACACAAATTGCGTAATCAAAACAAAAATGCAAAAAGGGCAGCTTTCGAAGAAGAAGACAGAAAAAACACAATATTTCCTGTGACGCCTCTGTGTGCTCTGTGGCTTAAAAGCTCAATTGTATGCGTTTAACTGCCCGTCTATACCAAAGATAATTATTGCGACATATATTGCAGTAAATGTAAATGGATCTGAAGACAATGTAAAAATTAATTATGTTAATAATACAAGCCTAAACTGCAACGCTGTTTCAAAAAACTGAATTACGAAAGTCTTCAATATTAAAATAAATGGTTTTTTAACGTTATGTTCGCACGGCATCTTGAATTAAGTTGTTTTCTTTTTGAATTACGAATACGAATTACGCTGTTCAAACCGCATCTTCTTAATTCAAGAACTATTCTTTTTACATTTATGAAAATTTTTGCTTTGAAAATTAATACAAAACCAAGCAACAATTTAAAATGTCTCGTTTTTAATAATTCCTATTTTGTTTCTTTATTTGTTGTTTTAAATTTCACAAAAGAAACCTTTTTACAATTTTATGCAAGGCAAATTCGTATTACATGAATTCGCCTTGAGTTTATGTTTTTAGGGCGATTTGGATTTATAACTCGTATCCTCCTAAACGGATTTGGCTGATTATCAATCTCTTGTTAGTAAAACTAGAAACGATTCGATGCCGAAATTGGTCTTTGACTTCCCAATAATAAATTGTATCATTTTGCGAAGCACTAAACGTACATTTAAAAACATAAGCGCACAATTATGCGCTACGCAATAAGACATACAGGGCTGCAGTAAAGTGAGTGAACAAACTCTTAGAAAATTTATAAAAAAAATAACATTTCAAGGGCCACGGCATTTCCTTCCTTAAAAGCAGCTTTGTAAGGGAAATACTTAAAAATAACTAACAAAACATTCAGTGTGTAATGCTGACAGCTACACTCACCAGTTTTTATATGCGTTGAATAAAGCGCTTTTTGTGTCAAAAAATGTATTGCTTCAAAGTGGGAACTCAAAATATAAAATTCAAGCCTTCCGTAAGCGAAATGGTAAGATTTCTCTCTACAAACCTGCTTCGTTGGATGCTCAATTTTTATTGGGTTGTAGTGAGCGTGTTTTCAACAGACGGACAGACAGTTGGACACGGTTAAATCTACTTAGAATTAAACATGCACCCAAAATATACATATATACTTTATAGAGTCTTAGAAAAATATTAAAGTTTCACACGGAGTGACAAACTAAGTTAACCCTAACTCACGTATAATGCTGAAGGTTATAAAAATAAGAAAAATGGTTGAAAGCTTAAAAAATAAACAAAAACTTTTTATTGTGATTAACATAAAAATAAAAATATTGTTGTTCCAAAAAAATTACTCAAGTGTGTTGGTAATGAAACATTAATTAGAATAAATAAACAAAATAAATAAGCTAATTAATTGTAAATGAAATTAAATAAATAGTTTTTAAAAAAAATATATTAAAAATTTCATATACATACCTGACTTTATTTTAAACTAATAAAAGCACCCTAAAAATCCCCTTTTCACTCCTTCTCTAACAAGTTGGTTTTTGTTTGTGATAAATTTTTTAGCGTCCCAAGTCTAAAATAAAATTCGACAATAGAGACAGTTGTGTAAATAAAACTAAATTACTTGAAATTTACAAAAAGTTTCGTTTTAAAAATTATTTGTTTGGATATAAAACAAAAATCAACAAAATTACTTAAAAAATTAAAATGTACAAAGTCCAGTAGTAGACCAATCCGAATTATTAAAACCGCCATAGTGCTGACTATAATTCCATTTCAGTTATAAAGAAAACATTTTCAAAAAGCTGCCTTTAACCCATTCCTGCCTTATAGGTATTTCAATACGCAAAGAAAAAATAAACACAGCAAAGATATTGAAGAAAAGGCCAGATGAGAGAAAATTGCTGCAACATACATTTTTATTGAAAAGTAAACATTGATTAACCTGAAAAAAATTAAGAGAGTAGAATTGATTGGTTTTTGCATTAGTTAGTTCTCATCCATATTATGAAACATTTGCTGCAAAAACGTTATTCCAATTATCTTTTGAAACTGCATTCGTGTCCATAGAATAACATTTTTGTTTTACGCCATTGAGTCATTTTCTATGCCTTCTCTCTTTTTTCAATAACAGACATACAACTGCAAACTGCTTGTATTTACATGAAACAAATTACACTTTTCCATTCGTCTCTCCCATTTCTTCAACAAACTCAAGGCGAATTAAATACAGGTGATGTAGAAACGCCTTCTGTTTTTTACAGGTCGAGCCTATTTGTTTTGATTTGTTAGTGTTTTGCTAAGAATGGTTGACATTTCGAGCCGTAAACACTAACAATGCAATGCAAAACCCCCTATGTTGTTTCTGTTGTTTTTGGATTGTTGTAGTTGCGACACCACCTATAGTTGAATTCGGCTTGAACAAACTCAAATGTTTCATAATATGGATTGGGACTTATCACAAAGATGAATTAAGTTGTTTTCTATTTCCAATAATGCTTGAGAAAAGTGTTGGCTCACCCGCTCAAAATAGTTTTAGGCGTCCCTTGTAAAAAAATTAAAAGCGATTTGTAAATGATGCAATTTTGTTTTATTTATTTGACATGTCTAAAAATGTTTTCCACATTGGCTAAAGAATGTGAAAGCGACATAATTTGTTAGAAATTCAATTTTAAATTTGAATTTTTGGCCAAACAGTTTGTAAATGTACTTGACTTTCTTACAAAAGATTGACAATCTGATGTACCTGCATCATCCTCAATTGGGCTTTTTTGATTTAAATTTTTTTCATTAAAAATTAATATGAACTTAGCTTGCCACAACTTTTTTGTAAGAATCAATCTACTCTTTGGTAACCATGGGCAGTAATCGGCTCCCACAAACAAAGTTATGTAAAGAGGTTAATTATCTAGATATTAACATCCATATGAGATTTTTTTCTCTTAAAGGGATTTAAAGATCGGTCGCTAAATTGTTTAGTAATGTTAACTTTTTAAAGAAAGTTAAAGCTATAAAATCTTTATAGATGGAAACTTTGGGAAAATGTAAACTGATTCAAAAGGAATTTATTTGCAGTAAAATATTTTTGGGGCGAATTTAATCTAAACAACAACATATGTATTTAGATTTTCCGGATACAAAGAGTCTAATTTGGAAAAAAGTTCTTCATCCTTAGTACAATTAAAATGTATTTACCAAATTTGATTAAATTAACTACCAGACTGCAACTTGTACACAAGGTTAACATGAACAAAGAACCAGCATATACGGACGGATGGACATGGTAAGATCACTTAACAAAAGTGATTCTGAGTCGATCAGTATACTTAAAGATTTGTCCAGATTTCTATGTATGTATAACACACATCGCCAAAAACGAATATTATTGATTTTTCCTTAACTTTTGCTTATTCGTATCCAAAATGTTAAAGTTTAAAAAAACATTTGTCCTTAATGACAACCTGCTGTTTATTACAATTTTCGAGTAAAAATTAAATGCAAATGGCGAAATTGAAGCAACTTAAAAGCCAAAATTCCCCAAAACAATTGTTTTTTTATTTGCTGCGAAAGCTCTCAGGCATCAAAAAATTAAACATGCCAAGGGTAAAATATGCAAAAATATGCACTAACAAATCGATGCCAAAATTTTTCAAAAGCTCTAAATCGGATAAATATATTATTTTTACCTTCATTCGTCGCACAAGAAAAACATGCAATTGCATATTTATGGTTTTTCTGGTAATAACATTGATTTCACAATTTTGATGTTGTGATGTCAATATGAAGATGCATTTTTCTAAATCGCTAGAAACAACAATATTTGTGTATCATGTAAAACAGTAAAACCAAACATATAAGATATCACTATGCAGAAGATCCTATCTTCTTTTCGACAAATTTATATACATATCTACTATACAGGGTGGCCCAAAATTAACGAAGTGGTTTGAATTCGTTATAACTTTTTATTTAAGAAATAATTATTCATTTTTTTAATACAGTATATAAATTGGGAATATTATTAGTTTAGTTATGAAAAATAATATCTCGCAAGTGGTGGCCATTTTCTGCTTTACAAATTAGTGCTCTTTTTAACACATTTCCATAGCCTTTCGCAAAACTTCAGGTGTTATGTTGTTTATTTCGTCGCGTATATTGTTTTTTAATTGCTGGATGGTTCTAGGCTTATTAATGTAGACTTTTCCTTTCAAATAACCCAAAAGAAAACAGTCTGGCCGGTTAAATCCGATGAACGCGGAGGCCAATTAAAATCACTGAGTCACAATCACGCTGAGTCAAAACAATGGATCGTTGATTTGAAAAATAAAGTTCAAAAATTTGGGCACGTTGTTCAATTCAGTACTGCTCCAATTTAAATTCCCCAAGCCTTCTTTACAAAAAAACAGAAAAAAAATGTTAATAAAAAAGTTATAAGTAACTTAAATCCCTTCGATAATTATGGGCCACCCAGTATATACAAAAATTTTATCATCAAATGTTGTTCGTTTGGGATAACACCATAATTTTGCCCTAACTCAATATATTGCCTAATGGCAGATCTCATCATCACAAACAACTTTTGTTATTGTAAGTTTATAACAAGGCGAATTCTTATGTTCAGTGGCGGCGATAATATAACTTTTATTGGACTTACCCTAGGTCTACACTAAAGATAATTATCTCAGCATGTAGGCAATAACGTCGGCAGAATAATGCATTTAACACATTCACCACATCTGCACGAACACACGACTACAAATGCTGCTTGGTGAAATTATAGTCGTGTAGTCAGCTACTGAATTATTTTGTAGACGACATCTACAATTGAAAAACTATAAACAGCGGTTTTTTATTATGTATTTGTATTTCAGTGGTGCCACTATCATTTTTTTTTTTTTTTTACTTTTATGAAATGGTAAAACATGCATAATTTAAGACTAGTACACGAAGTTAATTTAAGCCTTTAAATATATAAATACTTATTTATAAACATTTTATAGCACAAAAACAAATGAATTTATTAAAAGTCATTTAAAATTTTTTAATTTTGTTTTTTAGCACTAATAAACACTATAATTTTAACGATAGATTAAATAAAAAAAATATTAACTGCTTTTAAAATTGTATTCGTTTAACTGCGACATATATTGCAGTAAATGTCAATGGATCTGAAGACAATGTTAACATTAATTATGTAAATAATACACGCCTAAACTGCAACGCTGTTTCAAAAAACTGAATTACGAAAGTCTTCAATATTAAAATAAATGGTTTTTTTAACGTTATGTTCGCACGGCATCTTGAATTAAATTGTTTTCTTTTTGAATTACAAATACGAATTACGCTGTTCAAACCGCATCTTCTTAATTCAAGAACTATTCTTTTTACATTTATGAAAATTTTTGCTTTGAAAATTAATACAAAACCAAGCAACAATTTAAAATGTCTCGTTTTTTAATAATTCCTATTTTGTTTCTTTATTTGTTGTTTTAATTTATGCAAGGCAAATTCATATTACATGAATTCGCCTTGAGTTTATGTTTTTTGGGCGATTTGGATTAATAACTCTTATCCTCCTAAACGGATTTGGCTGATTATCAATCTCTTGTTAGTAAAACTAGAAACGAATCCATGCCGAAATTGGTCTTTTCCTTTGACTTCCCAATAATAAATTGTATCATTTTGCGAAGCACTAAACGTACATTTAAAAACATAAGCGCACAATTATGCGCTACGCAATAAGACATACAGGGCTGCAGTAAAGTAAGTGAACAAACTCTTGGCAAATTTATAAAAAAAAATAACATTTCAAGGGCCACGGCATTTCCTTCCTTAAAAGCAGGTTTGTAAGGGAAATACTTAAAAATAACTAACAAAACATTCAGTGTGTAATGCTGACAGTTACACTCACCAGTTTTTATATGCGTTGAATAAAGCGCTTTTTGTGTCAAAAAATGTATTGCTTCAAAGTAGGAACTCAAAATATAAAATTCAAGCCTTCCGTAAGCGAAATGGTAAGATTTCTCTCTTACAAACCTGCTTCGTTGGATGCTCAATTTTTATTGGGTTGTAGTGAGCGTGTTTTCAACAGACGGACAGATAGTTGGACATGGTTAAATCTACTTAGAATTAAACATGCACCCAAAATATACATATATACTTTATAGAGTCTTAGAAAAATATTAAAGTTTCACACGGAGTGACAAACTAAGTTAACCCTAACTCACGTATAATGCTCAAGGTTATAAAAATAAGAAAAATGGTTGAAAGCTTAAAAAATATACAAACATTTTTTATTGTGATTAATTAAAAATAACCAATATTGTTGTTCCAAAAAAATTACTCAAGTGTGTTGGTAATGAAACACTAATTAGAATAAATAAACAAAATAAATAAGCTAATTAATTGTAAATGAAATTAAATAAATAGTTTTAAAAAAAAATATATTAAAAATTTCATATACCTGACTTTATTTTAAACTAATAAAAGCACCCTAAAAATCCCCTTTTCACTCCTTCTCTAACAAGTTGGTTTTTGTTTGTGATAAATTTTTTAGCGTCCCAAGTCTAAAATAAAATTCGACAATAGAGACAGTTGTGTAAATAAAACTAAATTACTTGAAATTTACAAAAAGTTTCGTTTTAAAAATTATTTGTTTGGATATAAAACAAAAATCAACAAAATTACTTAAAAAATTAAAATGTACAAAGTACAGTAGTAGACCAATCCGAATTATTAAAACCGCCATAGTGCTGACTATAATTCCATTTAAGTTATAAAGAAAACATTTTCAAAAAGCTGCCTTTAACCCATTCCTGCCTTATAGGTATTTCAATACGCAAAGAAAAAATAAACACAGCAAAGATATTCTAGAAAAGGCCAGATGAGAGAAAATTGCTGCAACATACATTTTTATTGAAAAGTAAACATTGATAAACCTGAAAAAAATTAAGAGAGTAGAATTGATTGGTTTTTGCATTAGTTAGTTCTCATTAGGGTGATCGATCGAATAGTATTCGACCGGTTTTAACCGGTTATTTTAGTATTGCCCAAGTCGAATATTTTAAAATGTCCATTTTTCGAATATCGAATAAACCGGTTATTTTAGTAAAATTAACCGGTTACTTTATTAATGTGTAATTTATATACGTTTTCCTTACTTTTGTTATAACTGTACCCGCAATTTAAGTATTTTTCTAATTGAATATTTGGCAAACTTAAACTTTTTATAAAAAAATGTCAAAACAAAATGAAACAAAAGTCAAAAAACATTATGAGCAATGTAAATACAAATCGCTTATATGTATAAGCGTGTGTTCTTGTAACAAAAACCAAAAACAATTTAAAGTATTACAAAAAAAGTTCAGCTTAAAAAGTAATTAGCAATTTGACAGTATTATAAATACTATATATGTATATCTCTATAAAGATGTCATCTCTGTTTGAAGCTCTTCAATAAATTTTTCTTTCACGATTCGCAAATTTGTTAAAAAAAATTTTTTATTGCCAGCTGATTACTTGTCAAAAATACACAACGCGTTAAAAAGTTCAAAGTTAACCAACTTTCTGCCGCAGACGCGTCAAACTATTTTGCATGTAGCTTGATCTATGAAAATACACTAGTTTAACTTTTTTTGACAGAAGTCTACAGAGCGCGCGCGCACTAACGCGCGTTATGTACTTTGACCTTTAAGTAGTTCTAGCATATCTTCATGCTTAAAACAAGAACGTACCGGCGGAATCAACGATATGGGAAAATTCATCGGTTTTATTTATTAAAACACCAAGAACTTAAAATAAAATTAAAGGAATCAAAAATGTCCAAGAAGGGTTTAAATTGCGTGATCGACGAATTGACAGATATTTCATATAAGAAGCATGTTCATATTACTATTGTTTCTATAATGCTGAAACAAAAAAAAATTGAATTATATAATCCTGGATAAGAGGTTCTGTTTGTCACTTATCAAAAATATTAAATTCCTATATTTTTTCAACCAAAGTTTTACAAAAATTCTAAAGCTATGTTCACACCTATTAAATATTTGACTCCTACACATAACCACTAGTTTTATTTTTTTTTTTTTTTTTAGCGATAAACCAACACTCAGGGGATGCCCCCTATATATGCAGTGCATTGTGTTGATCAGGAAAATAAGGTTTGGGAAGGAGGAAAGAGGGAATAGTGTTTGTGGACATTTGACTTGAATCTTAATAAATTATAAGTACCGGGGAAGACCTCTGCGGGAAGTTCATTCCACATACGGATAGTTCGACTGAAAAACGAATTTTCTCTATAATGCGTTGTGAGAAACACAGGACAATCGACTACAAACGGATGTGATCCACTGGATGAGCGAGTATTACGAAGAATTGTTTGCTTTTGCCAAACGTTTGACTAGAGCAAACATTATTTAAGGGTTTCTTAACTACATTATACATAAATACAATTATCATCTTAGACATAAAGTTTAGCAAATAAATAGAAAATATTTAAAATAATGCTTAAGTTTTATCAGTTTACTGGTCACGCTTTTTTTTTGATTTTATCGTCAAATATTTGTTAGGCCTGAACATACCTTAAGTCATATCTATGTATTTTGTTGGTTCTTTACCTTAGTAAATTCTCTTGTTTTTATTCTAATTAACTTTTTATTACAATAACTAATTTGATTTTTGTATTTTTATGTTTTCGAATTAAAACCGGTTAACCGGTTATTTTTAAAATGCTTAACCGAAAACCGGTTTTTTTAAAATAGCAACTATTCGGAATATTCGAAAACCGGTTATTGAAAAATGTCGAATAATCGATCACCCTAGTTCTCATCCATATTATAAAACATTTGCTGCAAAAACTTTATTCCAATTATCTTTTGAAACTGCATTCGTGTCCATAGAATAACATTTTTGTTTTACGCCATTGAGTCATTTTCTATGCCTTCTCTCTTTTTTCAATAACAGACATACAACTGCAAACTGCTTGTATTTACATGAAAAAATTACACTTTTCCATTCGTCTTTCCCATTTCTTCAACAAACTCAAGGCGTATTAAATGCAGGTGATGTCGAAACGCCTTCTGTTTTTTACAGGTCGAGCCTATTTGTTAGTGTTTTGCTAAGAACGGTTGACATTTCGAGCCGTAAACACTAACAATGCAATGCAAAACCCCCTATGTTGTTTCTGTTGTTTTTGGATTGTTGTAGTTGCGACACCACCTGTAGTTGAATTCGGCTTGAACAAACTCAAATGTTTCATAATATGGATTGGGACTTATCATAAAGATGAATTAAGTTGTTTTCTATTTCCAATAAAGCTTGAGAAAAGTGTTGGCAAATAAAGCACAAAGGGAAAATCAAAAAAATGCTCACCCGCTTAAAATAGTTTTAGGCGTCCCTTGTAAAAAAATTAAAAGCGATTTGTAAATGATGCAATTTTGTTTTATTTAGTTGACATGTCTAAGAATGTGAAAGCGACATAATTTGTTAGAAATTCAATTTTAAATTTGAATTTTTGGCCAAACAGTTTGTAAATGTACTTGACTTTCTTACAAAAGATTGGCAATCTGATGTACCTGCATCATCCTCAATCGGGCTTTTTTTGAATTAAATTGTTTTCATTAAAAATTAATATGAACTTAGCTTGCCACAACTTTTTTGTAAGAATCAATCTACTCTTTGGTAACCATGGGCAGTAATCGGCTCACATAAACAAAGTTATGTAAAGAGGTTAATTATCTAGATATTAACATCCATATGATATTTTTTTTTTCTTATAGGGATTTAAAGGTCGGTCGCTAAATTGTTTAGTAATGGGATGATATATGTGATGAATACGTCCTCGCGGGAGGTCGAGAACACTAAAGGGGTGTGCAACTAAAGGTTACTCATCTTGTCAGGATAATGAGGCGGTAGTGGAATGCACACTTCCGGTCCATTATCAGTACATATAGCCCCTGGCAAGGTGGGGGCTTTACATAAATATAATTTAATACGCTTTTAAAAAGATACAAAATTTAATTTAATTTCATAAAAATATTGTGTACTAATGCAATATAGTATATGGGTACCCGGGTAACCCGGGTGCCAAACAATTTGGATAATGTTGGGTATTAACACAAGGGTTAACAATTCATATGAATTTAGTTTCAGCCACGGATGTTCCAAAGTTGTAATTTCTTCTACAGTGAAATCAATCATTTCTTCTTTAAAATGATCGCTTTATTAGTATTTATTAGTTTTTTAACTGTTTTCCACACAAAAAAGGTAGTATTTATTCAATTATAATAATTATTTGGCAATCGTTATCTAAGTTGACATATTAATTGAGCTATAAAATCTCGGCATGTAATTTGTGTTTGTTTTTTAATTTCCGATTCCAAAAATTTTTCAAAATCGTAATTGAGGGAAAAAATTAGCTTAACATGAATTTAATGGATCAAACTGATCAAATTTTAAAACAATTTGATTTGAAAGTTCTTTTAAAAGAATGTACAGTTTCTATAGCAAAAGAGTAGGGGTTTGCATGTGCATTCAACAAAAAAAGTGTGGTAGTTTTTCAAAAAAAAGATTACTTGAACATTCTTAAATTAAAAAATGCTAAAAATGCTAAATATTTGGTTGAAAAATGCTAAATCTAGCTGCAAAAATGCCAAAATGGCCACTCTGAAGTCGAGTAACCACCAATAGTTACTCGCTAATTTTCTTGTTCTCAAAAACATGTACCTGGTTTTTTATTATAGTTCGAGTAAGTGTTCATGCTTTGCTAGATCGTATGTACTTTTGAAGTACAAATCCATTTGTGCAGGGGTCTAATACAAATACATTATAAGCATCTAAATAACTGAGATGTATCTAATTGGTATTCAAATTGCTTCGTTATCAATAAAGGAGAACAGTTTTAAAACAATTTTTTCTAATTTTATTTTAATGGGGGTAGCGAAGCTCACCGGGCTGTTCTTGGAAATATGAGTAATAATATTAAATAAAATTATTGGTTTGTTAAAATTTTTCATTTTTTGTTTATTTTTTTTTAAATTGGTAAAGAAAAGTAAATTAATTTACTTTTTTCTGGTATTCAAGCAAAATTTTAGCTTGTTTTATTATGTCATTATTAACTGAATGGCAGTTGTCTGCTGTAATGTTGAAGGTTTTTTTTTTTTTAATTACAGTGGACTGGCGATTATTCGTAATAGCAAGGGACCGGCCATTTCTTACGATTTAACGTGGTTAAAATAAAATTAATACCATTAACGGGGTTTTTCAATCTACATATTTACTAAAACGGTAAAAAAACATAAAAACATATTAAGAAAATAAAAATATCGGTTAACAAAAAATTATTCTTTCAATGTTTCTGCTGTTTTTATTACGAATTATAAGTGGTAGTTAGCAAACAATTACGATTTACAAGATGTAAAAAAGATTTTATTTTTAAAAATTACGAATAAGCGAGGGGACCAAAATGTATGTAAATTTTACGAATTAACGAAGTTTTTTAAGGGACCTACAGTTTATTACGATTTATCGAGATTTGACTGTATTAGTAAACAAAAAATTTAATTAGAAACCTCGTTGTTTACTGTTACACATTGTTGTCCGTATTTGGTTAGCTGAATTGTATTTTTAAAAAAAGTTTGGCTTGATGAATTAGTTTTTAGTAAATTATCGAGCTCTTATAGTAAAAATGATGTAACCAACAAAAATAAAATTTTACAGGAGAAGGTTTTTTTTAAATATTTTTGCTTCAAGTCTATGGTTTCGTTTGAAATTGCTTTTGCTCTTATTTCATAACAGGACTTCCCAGAGATGTGAGATTTTTAGAGATGATCAAAAATGATCGATTTTCATCAAAAAACTAAAATCTAAAATGTTGTTGGTTACATCATTTTTGTTATTAAGGCTCGTTATAGTTCTTGACATATCAAAATATTCTTTAACATCTAATTGTAAATAAAACAAAAAGTTTTCAGAGAATTATCTTAATATTTTTTATTATCATAGAAGGATCTATGACAATGTCTTAAACAAAGTATCGGTCAAATGCTCGCCACGGCTTCGGTGGCATACCTCTATCTGATGGTCCATATTTTTAATGACTCTGAGGCATAAGTACGTGAGGATAAATGTCGTTAACAGTATTTATTAGTGTTAATCAGGACCAAAAAGTCGCATCTAAAGTTCCACATCAATGAACTAGAGGCCTGGCTAAAAAATGGAAAAAAAAGGTTAACCCGGCTAAATGTGCTCACTTAAGTTTCACGCTCAGAAGACTAACGTGGCCAACTGTAAAAATAAAAAGCATCATTCATATAGATAGACGCTTGACATGGTCTCGTCATATTAAAGCGAAAATAACGGCTATGCAACTTAAAAAAGCTCAACTACATCGGCTCCTCGGTCGAAACTCAAATTTGTCCTTAGACAACAAAGTTATCTTATACAAGTTTATCATAAAACCAATATGGCATCCAATTATTGGGTAATGCATGCGCATCAAACATCCAGAAGCTACAAAGAAGACAGTCTAGGATATTACGACAAATCGTCTGCGCCCCATGGTATATATGTAATGACATTATCCACAGAGATCTTCAAAGGTCACCAGAGGCTAAAAAGAACTGAGACTTCAATTTCTGTCCACAAGAAGACCGTTATTATCTCGCTATTGCGAATACCGTTTACGCTAACTGCTTGGCCGATCTCATTTTCGATGAAGTAGGCCCGATTAAGCCGCCTGTAAGAACGAACTGGGAGCACAGTTGTTTTCACATTTCCTACAGATCTGGTTAGCGGAAATTTGCACACAATTCTCCCGATTGAAGGGCACGAATGCATTTTGATCTGAACGCCCATTTCTCAGTTGTGTATCTCTCCATGGTTGAATTTGCAAAAATTGAAACAAAGAAATGTCAAAACCCAGTTAACATGGTGCATTATGGTTGGACAACCCTCAATGATTTTGGTTTTTATAAGCTTAAGTTGAAATTTTAATTTTGAAATTTTATATTGTTAAAAATTTCTTGTTTCCTTATTTATTGTTTGTTATATTATATTTATATATTACAACGCTACTTCGTTAGCGTCTCCTGTTTTTTCGTGGACATATCTGTACGCCAAAGTTTATTTTTCTAGGCTTTAACTTGCTTAAATTCTAGCATTTAACCCGCCACTTTGTTCCTAGGTTTAAACAAAAAAGTTCCAACATTTTTCAACTAAGTTCAATATTATAGAAAATTCAAAAAGGACCACTCGTAGAACACAAAAGCAAATGAAAGAAAGTTAATTTCCTGTATTATCCTTTTTGATACTTTTGATACCCCATTTATGTATCACAGTAACTTTATAATTTTATATTATATAGATAGATGGAGAAAAATATTTTGAAAAAAGTAACAAAATTAGGAAAGATTTTCACACCTTAAACGTTCGAACTTCGAAAAAGTACCAAATCTGGTTTTGTATTTTTTAGAAAAGCTACGAATGTGATATAATTTTCATTTACCCATTTACATCCCAAATAGGCCGTACCTCAAAAAAGTACCAGACACCTGTCCGCTTTTTTATTAAATTAAATTTGTTTGTATCTCTTTTAGTTTAGGCGGTATAAGTTATATGCGATGAAAGATAAGTATATTGCTATGCGCCGGATAGATTCAAGACACAATCTACATGCCTACTATAACCCTAGACTGTGCAAAATAAAACTAATAAATAGGTATAAGTCATCAGAGCCAAATTTATAAACCAATAACTACAGCTCTGGACTCGTAAGAATGGGCATCCGAGCCGAGTAATTTACCAAACATTGAAGTCAAATTTGACGCAAAATAAAATTTGGACTTGCGATATGAAACGACGTACTTAATTCCGGGAACGAAAACACTTCATTCAATAGTTTCTTCTAACGCTGGTACATTTATTGCTAAAAAGTTGTCTTTATCAAAAAATTTAAATGTTTTTAAAAATGTAACAAAATACTTAAATAAAATAAAAAAAAAAGTAAAAATTATTATTTTTTAATAAACGTT
Organism: Pollenia labialis; assembly: GCA_949318255.1. Classification (NCBI taxonomy): domain Eukaryota; kingdom Metazoa; phylum Arthropoda; class Insecta; order Diptera; family Polleniidae; genus Pollenia; species Pollenia labialis. The sequence continues at coordinate 149,170,782 of OX439140.1, read as the reverse complement.
ATGTGCCCAAGGGAACACTTCCACTCGGAGACCAATGCGGTCCATTGTGAATTCCTTTAATGAAAAAAGAAAAAAAGGTAGAGAAAGGGGAAAGTAAAGAAAAGAAGAGGTGGATAGAATTAAGAAAGTTAGTAGGTACCACGTAGAACTAATACCCTCTCTACAGTCCACTCAACAGAAATAACCGCACTATTTCCCTGACAAACCCCATGGATTACATCCAGCCATGAACCCCAGTTCGTCGTGAAATCTATCTCCTAGTCATTCCTGTCTGAGAAACAGCATCCTAGGACAGTGTCACAGTACATGCTCGATCGTCTCCAGCTACTCAGAATCATCGCATAATCTGCAGAAGTCCGGTATGGTATTATTCCATTTTCCCGTAAAAGCTTTAATAGGACAATGACCCGCCAAGAACCCTATAAGTGTTCTAAGATCACTCCTATCCGATCCCAGACGCCTCCGCGTCCAATCTGGGCCATAGTGCCCCATACACCCTGCAATCCGTTCTGTCCCTCCAGGATCGATTTACGTCATCACGGAATTTTTCCCGTATCACCCCATAGTTGTAACAAAGGGGGAACCGAGTCCAGATTCGAACCCCCTCTTGCTAGTTCGTCCGCCACCACATTTCCATCAACCATGCAGTGTCCATGTACCCAACACAGCCTTACATTGAATGCCTCCATGAGTTCCCTTAGAGCATTTCTACACCGAGCGATCAGGCACAACTGCACCGTATAACTTGTCAATGACCTAAGCGCCGGATTTGTTTCGACGTAAATTATCACCACAGATCCCCCCACAAAGTATCACTTTCGTCGTCCTCCAGATCGCTAGGATCTCAGCCTTGAAGACACTGCACTCATCCGGGAGTAAGATGACCTTTTCACTTCGGTGTCCCCGATATATACCCAGGCACCAGTGCCAGTTTCCATCTTGGATCCATCCGTAAATACTGCGGATGAATACATACGAATTTAATCTAAATACCAACATATTAAGATAATTATACACTCAAAAAATTATGTAGTTAAATTCAAACGAAAATTCATTTGAAACAACTTAAAATTCATTTAAAAAACGGATCATTTACATTTCATTTAAAACAAATGATTTTTACATTCATTTTTAATTTGTTTATTTATTAAACAGCATATTCCGTAAAATTGAATAGTTTTTACTTTTAAAAAATATATTTTAACCGAAAAAAATCAAACTACATAACAAAATAAATACGGAAAAACATTATTTTTTGGTAGTTTGTTTTTTGAATAACAAACACAAATGTTGAAAAATAAAATTATTCGTAAAATAACTATATTTTTATTAAATTTTAACAGTACGGAAAACGAATTTAATAACCCACAATCAGTTACTGTAATAATTTTATAAGTGTATGGTTTACAGACACAAAGAGGGAGTTTACACGGTGTCTTTCCAGACGTGTCAGCCTGATAAAAAAAATTAGTTAAAGTTTTTCTACTCAAGTACAAACATTTGTGAACAATTAAGGATTCTAGTGTGATTTAATTCAAACGTTTCGTCAGAATTAACACTATTTTATTTTCCCGTTTTTGTCTTTCTAGTACTTGTAACTGAAAGACTGTTTGTAAGAAATAAAGAAATGACGTTATGTGTATGAAGACTGTAAATCAATACAATTTATTTGTAACATTGGTCATCTTTTTATACAAAATTAAAATAATAACATAATTAATAAACTTAAAAATTAACATGAATTGACCTAAATAAAAATGCATATTAAATGGTAACTAAAAATAATGCATGCGTTGTAGTTTTGATTTCAGTTGACATAATTTAATTGTAAACAATAAAGTTCAATAAACTTAACTAAAAATAATGCATGCGTTGTAGTTTTGATTTCAGTTGACATAATTTAATTGTAAACAGTAAAGTTCAATTAACTTAACTAATAATGCATGCGTTGCAGTTTTGACGAATATAGTGACGAACAAAATTAAGTTCACATTAACAATTAAGTTTAAGTAACTTAACATTCTCCCCGGCATTGACGAGTGGTCAATTAGATTTAGACTTGAATTGTGAAGTTTTGCCGTGGATGTGGTGTGGGTGTTGTCTTGTTTGGTGGAGGAGTCGAACAATTAGGTGATTGTGTCATTTTTGTTATTGCAACGGTACTGGATTTTCTGCGTATTACCGTTATGGCTGAGATCAGTAGTATGGATATTAGGCTGACGACTAATGCAGAGTATGCAACTGTACTACTGGTTTTTGAAGTTGAATGATGTTGAAACCTTGAAGTATTTATTGCTTCTAGCTTTTGTTGCAAACCTTTCATTTTATTAAGTTGCATTGAAATCTGGTCTATCATCAATGTGTCATTGGATCTTTTGATGTGTTCATTCTTTGCAAGGTGGTTATATGAAAATTCTGAGAGGTTTGCAAGGCTCGTGTAGGATGCCCCAGTCACTGTTGATATCGACTGTTGTCCAGTTATATGAATAAAATCATGCTTAATAATGCATTCTGGGTTCAAAGTTAACATTCCAGAGCCCTCTAAATGTAGAGTTATGATTTCCTTCCCACAAACTGCTGTTGCTTGTGTGATTGATGCTGATGAATATATCCATTGGTTGTGATTTAATGGTGACCACGTTATGTTTGCCGACAGCCTCTTTAGATTGCAAGTTGGAATAGTAAAGTTGTTAAATAAGTTAACTTCACATGAGCATCTATCTGCGCCAAAGTTGTATTCCAGTTGAATATTATAGCATATGAATATATCCATCTTGATGATGTTACATGACTTAAGTTGATCTGATGATACTGGAAAATAATGTCTTCGGGTTGTGTCTATTGCTAGTACAGCACTACAAGTTTCTATCATTAGCATTGTGTTGTTTACTGCGTTAGGAATGGGGATCAGATTATATAATTTAAATTTATCATGCTCTACTAATGGTAGCGTAATACTAAACACCACGTGCTTCTGAGTAAGTCCACCTTTTATTTTCATTAACTTATAAAATTCTAACAAATCATTTTCAGGTACTGGTAACATTAACGACTCAGGCATATGCGTTTTGATTTGTTGTATTTCGACTTCAAGTTGTAGCGGAGTTAACAGTAACGGGTTGATTTTTCCATGATGAGTGTCAGTTAATGTATCCAAGATACTTGCTTGCGTTCTTTGTAAATTGTTTGCTATGAGTGATAGTTGCATGAAACCCATATTGAACATATTGGCAAGCCTAAATTGGTACAATTCTTCGTTGCGTAATTCTTCATCTTTTACTAATTCATTTATTGTTGATTGAAGACTGTCAAATTTGAATTTTGCTGCAGTTAGACCTTGTTTAACGATGTTCATTGTTGAGTTTACCACCGAAGTTTGATCCTTTATGAGTTTTAGCATGAACGAATCGTCTTCTTGTAATTGGGCAATGGTTGATGACATTTTATCTGCATACTCTGAATCAAGCACACCAAACAGTGAATGTGCGACGTTTCCAACAAAGTCAATAGCACCTCTTTTTGGCCGAGACTTGTCTAGCAATCTATTATCAAGACTCAAGTCAGATTCAATATGTTGCAAGTGTTCAATTATGTTCGTACATGACTTATTGGACTCAATTTTTTTACAAATTTGTTTTAATGATTCGGTGCCATTTGCCAAAAATGATGTATCAGTCCAGTATGTCGAAAGGTCATAATAAACCACTAGATTCCATTGACTTGTAGATATATATGTTGATCCTATTTCTTCAAAGTGAATTCCCAGCTGAGTTCCAAATCGTTTGTTATTGATTGGCGTTCCCAAGATCATTGGGAAAATAAATAGCAACGCCAGCAAAGTTATGCATATATTGTTGATTGGAACTCTTATTCTTTTGCCTTTGGGTTCGCTATCATCTTCGGCCTTTGCTTCTGTGTTTGTTGTGTATGGGTCTGGATTTGTTGAGTCTGACTGTTGACTCTCTTCAACAGGAAGCAATGCAAGGCGATGTATAGGCCTTTTACATATTCCAGATGTGATTTTGACATCAGCAACCCTAATGGATCCATCATTTCCAGGATAAACCTTCAATATTCGTCCTAGCGGCCATTTCATTGGCGCAGTGTTATCTTCCTTAATGATAACCATATCTCCTGGCTTGACGTTGGGACTTGCAGTTTTCCACTTATGGCGCAGCTGTAGTTCGTGAAGATATTCATTTGACCATCTTTTCCAGAATTCCTGTTTTATTCATGAGACGAGCTCCCATCGTGATAACAGTGATATTTTCGTTGATTTGGCTGCTATGTCCACCTGAGACGTGAGAGGCTCGCCGATCAATAGATGTCCTGGAGTTAGTGCGGACATATCGGAAGGATCATTAGACATAGGTGTTAATGGACGGGAATTCAATATGGCTTCAATCTCGATTATTACCGTTTCCAATTCTTCATATGTTAGTGAGGCTGTACTTAAGCTTCGCACAAGTAGGTTTTTGGCCGATTTGACTGCTGCTTCCCAAAGTCCTCCAAAGTGGGGAGATCTTGGTGGAATAAAATGGAATTGTATTCCTTTTGAGCTGCATGTTGAAACTATCGATTCTTTTCCATCCTCAGAAAATATTGTTTCAGCGAGTTCAATAAGTTTATTGTTTGCTCCAACGAAATTTGTTGCGTTATCACTATATATATTTTGGCATCGTCCTCTTCGACCAATAAAACGTTTTAATGCACCAATGTAAGCATCGGTCGATAAGTCACTAACTAGTTCAAAATGCACTGCCTTTGTCGCGAAACAGCAAAACACTGCTACATATGCCTTTGTTGGCCGTTTTCCTCTTATTTTGTAGTGGATCCATATTGGACCAAAGTAATCAACGCCTGTGTTAATGAATGGACGTGCAGGTGTGACTCTGTCTTGTGGAAGGTTTCCCATTAATTGTTGACAAAGCTTTGGACGGGCCTTGCAACATTGTACGCATTTTTGCACTGTTGATCTTGCAATGGACTTTCCTTTGATCGGCCAGAATCTCTGCCTCACGATTCCTAACAGAGCTTGAGGACTGCAGTGCTTGTTTTCTTCGTGCACTGATTTAAATAAAAGCTTCACTAATTCATCGTTGTATGGAAGAATCATGGGATGTTTTGCATCGTAGGATAAGTTTGACTCCTCCAATCGCCCTCCCACTCGCAGGATGCCTTTATTATCGATAAATGGGGTTAAACTAAGAATCGAACTAGTTTTTCCGAGTTCTTGTTGTTTGTTTAACTGCTGGATTTCATTGGAAAAGTCATAACCTTGGATGGCACGTATGATTATTCTAAGTGATGTTTCAAGTTCTTCTGTACTTAGAGCTTTCAGTTGTGTTCTTGCTGAATTTTTATTAGACGTGTTTGTTATGAAGCGGTGGACATATGATATTATTCGCTGTAATTTCTTAAATGAGCCTTTATGATCGATTTCATATACGAAGCTGTAGTCGTGTATGGTTGACAAAACAATTGTTGAATCTTTTTTTCTTTCAAGATCAGATGTAATTTGTAAAGATGGCCGAAACTCTGAAGGCCAGTATTCTTGTTTTCCGTGTAAAAATAATGGTCCTAGAAACCAAAGGTGGCACTCTGATAGTGCCTTTGCTGACAAACCTCTTGAGAGAATATCTGCTGGATTATCCTTAGATGAAACATGTCGCCATTGTTCTGGAAGAGTTAGTGTTTGAATTTTAGATATCCTATTACCCACAAATGTCTGGAAACAGGATGAGTTTGAATGTATCCATGACAAGACAATTTCAGAGTCTGTCCATAAGAAGATTGGTAAACTTTTAATTTGCATAACCTTTCGAAGACGTTGAGAAAGTTCTGCAGCCATAAGTGCTGCACAAAGTTCTAGTCGTGGTAGTGTTTGCCTCTTGATTGGTGAAACGCGAGACTTCGCACATAGCAATTTTGTAATTGTTCTACCACCTTTAAATGTAGACCGAACGTATGCTGCTGCCCCAAAGGCTCTTTCGGACGCGTCAGCAAAGATATGCAGCTGAGTGGTTAATGGGATGTCATCTTTGAATATATGTCGTGCTATTTGAAGATTGTTTAAAGAATTTAAGCTTTCGCGGAAATCTGACCAAGTTGAGCTGAGATCTTTAGGAAGAGCTTCGTCCCAAGACAACTTCATCTGCCACAAATGTTGAATAAATATCTTTGCCTTAACAATGATTGGCGTTAAGAGGCCAAGCGGATCGAACAGTTTTGCCAAGTCAGAACTTACTGTACGTTTAGTAATTATATCAACAGGTTCTACCTTCACCTTCACACACAGATGGTCAGCTTTAGGCAGCCATATTAGACCCAGAGTTTTAATAGTCTCCTTCTGTGTGCTATTAAAATCGAGATTCACTTCTCGATCATCTTGTGGAATGTTTTGAAGAAGTTGTTTGTTATTCGCACTCCATTTACGGCAGTTGAAACCATGTTTTTTCAGTATGTAAGCTAGTTGTTGTTGTGTTTCGATTGCAGTAGATAAGCTGTTTGACCCTCCAAGACCATCGTCTACATAGAAATTATCCCTTAACATTTGAGCACCTAATGGGAAATCAGTTTCATTATTGAGTGCAATCTGTTGAAGACATCTTGTCGCCAAAAATGGAGCAGCTCGCGTCCCGTATGTGACAGTGTTGAGCTGATAATATTTTATTGGTGCGGAAGGGTCATTTCTCCATAGGATAAGCTGGTATCTCCTGTCATCTTGATGTATTAAAATTTGTCGGTACATTTTCTCAACGTCTGTAGTGAAAACAAATCTTGGTAAGCGGAAACGGATGAGTATCGAAAAAAGATCACTCTGAACGATTGGGCCAGTATAAAGTAAGTCATTAAGTGAATATCCAGACGACGTTTTGGCAGAAGCGTCGAAAACAGCACGAAGTTTAGTAGTTGTGCTATCTGGTTTTAAAACGCAATGATGTGGAATGAAATGGTTGGGTGTTGGTATTGAATTGACATCTATTTCAGACATGTGTCCCATTTGTTCATATTCGTTCATAAAACTTACGTACTGATTTCTGGTTAATGGATCTTTCAGTAATCGTCGTTCAAGACTAAGAAATCTTTTATGAGCTGTCGCCTTGGAATCACCCAGTGCAGAGGGATTTTCACGAAAGGGTAACTTGACGACAAAGCGTCCTTCATCATTTGTTGTTGTATTTTGAACAAATAGCGATTCACATTGTTGTTCGTCTCGTGACAGTCCTTTCTCATTTGATCCATCGTCTTCCATTCTCCATAGCCGCTCAATGACGTCGTTTAATAACTCGTCGTTAAACTTTTCTGAATTATTGGTAAGAACCGCACAAGTTGCAGCGTCATTAGTACCTTGACATGAAGATATTTTTCCGCTTATGATCCATCCAAGTGATGTATTCAACAGGGTTGGGAGATTGCTTGCCAGTTTTATCTTTTCCTGCTGTATTAGGTTAAAATAATATTCGGCACCCAACAGGATGTCTACCCTTCCTGGCTGATTGAAATGTGGGTCGGCTAACTCTAAGTTCGGAATCTGCCATTTAGAGATATTAATGTGCTGACTTGGTTGAGGGGGGATGATTGTTGGGATGACAAATGCCTCTAAGTTGGTTTCAAAAGTATTGTTTCTTGATTGTAACTTCACGTTTATTCTCTTTGTGACTCGCTTCTTCCCGTTTCCGACACCGTCAATACATAATGATGCTGTTGAAGTTGAAACACCTAGCCTTCTTATCACTTGCTCGGAAATGAGGTTGACCTGCGACCCAGAGTCAAGAACTGCTCGGAATTCTGCTGAATTTCCATTAGATGCTGTTATTTTTACTCTTGCGGTTGCAAGTATCACATAATCCTTCATTGAGGATGAATTATCTGCTGCTGCAGATGTTACCGTGGCGTTGGACGTGTTTGGTTTTAAGTCAATGTTTGAGCCAGAATTGGTGATCTGCTTGACTTGTGGATTTAATTTTGATTCAATGTGTAATAATGTATTGTGTTTTTTATTGCACTTTTTGCATGAACTTGATGGACAGTCTTTTGAGGAGTGTTCGCCTTTGAAGCAATTGAAACATAGTTTTTGTGATTGTACAAGTTTTAGCCTTTCTATCTCTGACAAACTTAAAAACTTTTCACAGCGATATAAGGCATGATTTCCATTATTGCAACAGTTGCACTTGGGTGTTCCTTTGACCACAGTAGCTGCTGTTTTATTTGAAGTATATACCGATTTCTCCCGGTGAGTAATGGACTCGATAGTTTGGAATTGAAATTCCAGGAACGATAACAGGTCTTCAACTGATGGTAACTCCTTTGGTTGGCTTAAAGACTGTTCAAACCTCATATGCAAGCTTCGGTCTAGTTTTTTTTATCAAGATTTGGAAAAGGAGAGGGTTCCAGCTTTTCGTCTCAATTCCAATGTTGTTCAGTGCTAAAAGACACTCTCGAGTTGTATCGTGTAATTTCTTAATAGTGGCAGAGTTTGACGTGCATAATGGCTGACTAATAATTTTCTCGACCAATGTTGTAAAAAGAATGCGTTTATTGTTATATCGATCTTTTAACATAGTCCATGCTGACTCGTAGTTGCCTTCGGTTGTTGATAGGTGGCTCACAAATTTTTCGGCTTCCCCTGTAAGATTGGATTTTAGATACCAAATCTTTTGGATATCAGGTATCGGTTGTTGATGCACCATATGGAAAAACATGTCATAAAATTGTGTCCATTTTGCGTAATCCCCATCAAACTTGGGAATTGAGATTTTCGGCAGAGGCAGTGACGTTGCCATTAATGTCTGTTGACCTGCCGAGTTAGTCCTTGATGGTTGATTTGATATCACTTGTAACTTCGTCAAACCGTCAATAACCATTCCTCTTAGATTTTCATAATCCTCTTGATTCAGACCATTATCTAGAGGGTTTGGACATTGATCCCATACTTGATCATATAAATCTTCAATTTGATTCCATAATTTGTTAATGGTATCAATTCTTATGTTGTAAAACTGCTGAGACTCATCCATCTCCAGTTCTGACATTCCCGTTAAGAACCTCTGTAGTGCTGACATACGAGCTGTAAATTTTCCAATCAAATTATGTGATGCCACCTCCTTTGTCCCATGATGTTTGATGCTAGACCCTTTTGCTTGATCATTGTTCTCACGGTAAGTTGCTTGTAAAGTTGTTTGCTTGATCTCAAGCTCTTCCTTTTTCAAGCGGGTCAATTCAGATTGGAATAGCTCACTGTATTCTTCAGCCAATGACCGTATCTGCTCAAAGTAGTTAGTTTTGAAGTAGTCTACTTCAGACTGATCTTCAACAAGTATACGCAATTTTTCGTCGGTCTCATTGAACTCGGTCCACTTGTCTGAGAGACGATGTATGCGTTCTTCAAAATAGGAACTCTTAACTTTTCTATCCGCAGAGTCCTTTTTGAAGTTACGGATGATTTGCTGGATGTTTTCGCCCAAGATACTCTGTAGGCTTATCAATGCTTCCATTGAAGACATATTGTTAAAACTGACGATGGGACAAAATGCGGAAGTACAGGCGGCTTGTTTTGTTGTCAATGCTAGTTCGCCTACTCGAACCTCGTTGATGAAGTATTGATTATGCCTTTTTACACAATCACGTCGGGGTCACCAATGAACAATTAAGGATTCTAGTGTGATTTAATTCAAACGTTTCGTCAGAATTAACACTATTTTATTTTCCCGTTTTTGTCTTTCTAGTACTTGTAACTGAAAGACTGTTTGTAAGAAATAAAGAAATGACGTTATGTGTATGAAGACTGTAAATCAATACAATTTATTTGTAACATTGGTCATCTTTTTATACAAAATTAAAATAATAACATAATTAATAAACTTAAAAATTAACATGAATTGACCTAAATAAAAATGCATATTAAATGGTAACTAAAAATAATGCATGCGTTGTAGTTTTGATTTCAGTTGACATAATTTAATTGTAAACAATAAAGTTCAATAAACTTAACTAAAAATAATGCATGCGTTGTAGTTTTGATTTCAGTTGACATAATTTAATTGTAAACAGTAAAGTTCAATTAACTTAACTAATAATGCATGCGTTGCAGTTTTGACGAATATAGTGACGAACAAAATTAAGTTCACATTAACAATTAAGTTTAAGTAACTTAACAATTTGGTAGATAGCAATATCGATACTATCGATAGTGAAATCCAAACTCTCGATAAATATCGATAGTGGAAAATATCGATAGTATCCCAGCACTACTTTAATGACAACCTGCTTTGTCTTACAATGTTCGACTAAAAATTAAATATAGATGGCGAAATTGGAGAAACACGTTGGGTATACAGATATTTATTTAAAACAGAAAAGCCAAAATTTATTTATTTATTTAATTTCAAAAGATTTTGTTATTCGTGCTTAATTCCCAGTTTTTATTATTGATAAAAACACTTGAAATTTATTGTTGATGGGATAAGCTATTCCTATGCGCATTTCACTGGTTGCTTAGGCCAAATCATCAGGAAACTTCATCCATAAAGATTTTAGAAAAACTAAAGATATTAAACCAAATAAAACTGTTAAACGTATAAGAATTATAGCAACAGTTCTACTTGTAATAATATTACAAAGTTTAAACAAAACACATCAACAATAAACAGTGGGTTTATCTCATCTTACATTCCCCACTACAATTAGTTCAAATTCTCTCAACATTAATTGTAGTTGTAAGAAGGTTAAGAAAAAAAAAATAAAAACAACAACAACTTACAAAAGATGTTGTCAATTAAGTGTTTTTTTAGGCCGTGCACTTGCCTGTTTATTATCAAAAAGTAATTTCAATTTTTGGGAATACAAAATTTTAATTTCAGAAGATTTTGTTATTCGTGCTAAATTTCAAGTGTTTTTATCAATAATAAAAACTGGGAATTAAGCACGAGTAACAAAATCTTTTGAAATTAAAATTATGAAAATACAATTAATTGAGAAAAGAAAAAGGAATGACAAATAAAATTACTATAAGTTTTTTACTATAAGTTTTGTGCACAAATAAATATATGTTAACAAATAAGTAAATGTTGTAATGCAGCTTACTTTCCCAGCTGAGGTATAACTCAGTCTGTCCAGGGTAGGGATGGGCAAGTTGAAAAAATATATCGATATATATCGAATCGATATTTTTTTAGAGTATCGATATTTATCATTTCAAAAATATCGATATTTCGAACGTATTTTGCTGAAACTATTAACAAATTAAAAAATTCAGTATACCTTTGTACAAACATATGTATGAACAAATTAATTATATGTAATTACATTGTTAGTTTTTATTGTTTCATTTTATTTAAAAAAATTAATAAAAACAAAAAAATTTAATCAAAACAAAAAATTCAATTATAAAAAAACAAAAGGGAAGAATACAAAAAAACCATAAGAAAAAAAAATAAATTACGAAAAATTTAAATGGAAGTAAATAAGTCATGGAAGTACCAACATTTCTTAAAATTTGAATTGCACCCCAAAAGAACCAACTGGTTTTGTCAAACCAGTAATCATCAGATATGGACATCAGGAGCACTCTCTATTTTTTGTGCATTCCAGACAATCTGCTTCTTGTATCCGGCACTGCTTCTTATAAATGCCAATTATTTTAGATTTTCATATTTGTTTAAAAAAACATATGATGCATGCAATGATTCCAATTCTTAAAAACATATTGTTTGAAAAACGGCTAAAATTTTGAGTTCTTAATGAAGACTGACTTTAAAAAATATCGAATTCGATAGTCGTATTTCAATATCGATACATCGATATATCGGTATTTAAAATATCGGCGATATATATCGATTATATTTTTTTTAAATATCGATATTTTGATATATCGATATTTTTTGCCCATTCCTAGTCCAGGGTCAATTCAAAGGTCTACTTCCTTTGAAATGAAACAAGTGATGTTCTCGTGTATGTTCGCTTACAATAATTTAACAAAGCTTTATTTACGAAATCTTAATCTACGCTAAATACTTAGAACTACGACGGCTTTCGGCTGCTTCGGCGCGGCTGTAGTGTACGTACGGCTGATGACGTTAGGCAACGGCTAGATGTTGTTGGCATTAGGCACGTGCGGTGGCGATCCGTGGGGTAGCGTTAAGTTACTGAGGATTCGATCTGGCAGAAAAGATGATAATAAACGGGTTTCGGTTATAGTTTGTTAGCAATGATGGGATTTGTGGTACAATTGTACCAAATTTGGTACAATCGAAACTTCAATGGTACACTGGTACAATTCATCACTTTTTGGTTCAATTAAAAAAAAATACCCACAAAGTTGTATTATTTCTTTGATCTGGGTTAACTCACTTTTCTTTTCAATAATAACATTTGTAATAACAGCCGTGACCAGAACTACCAAAAATTGTATTTTTGTAAATTAATGATCGGATATTATACTAAGGTATAAAGTACATACATACATAAGTATATACATATACTCGTATCTCCAAATCGCCACTTTAGTCGATTGTTTTGATGACACTGTCAGCCGGGTTTCTACATTTTTGTATGCCTTTAAAAGAAAAGGGAAATTGACAAAATGTTACTCTTTTTTAATTTGTATACCCACACCACAATAGTGGAGAGGGTATTATGCGTCGATTATTATGAGTCGATTTAACGATGTCCCTCCGTCCGGCTGGCTGGTCGTCTGTTTATGTAACCTTGTACGTAAAGTACAGGTCGCAACTTGTAAGGTGATTCGATGAAATTTCGAACATACCTAGCAAAAACTTTCATTGTAAAGTAATTAGTGAATAAGCTTATATCTATACAACTTATCATTTTGGAGGCAAGTACTCGCTTACAAATAGTTAACACCCTATAAGTCGTTATCACATTCCCTTACAAATAGGGAGTTTAGTAAGGCATTACCTTACAAAAAGGTTCTTCACATTGGTATCAACAAAACTTTTGTCAAACGAAATGTATTTTTAATTTAAATTTACTTTCTAATGTAAAATTTAACTACCCTGCATTAAGGACATATTTATACCCAATAAACCAGAGAACGATATGATTGCAAAAACGATACATGATCGATATCATATATTATAATTTATGTCACCTAGAAGATATTGTTTGGTTGATTGGGTAGTGTAGTTTTTATTAAAATTTTTGTACATATTAAAATCAATTAAGTATTTATTTTTTTCATATTCAAATCTACTACAAATTGTTCTTCATTTATAACGAATAACAAATTGTTGAAACAAACATTTAAAATCAATTTGTATTAAATATGAATAAATAAAACCGTAGACGCATTTTATTATGAATTATTATCAAATTTCGTAAACCAACTCATAAACAAGTACTTATGTAACAGGTATATCAGCCCTTACTAAACTACTGGTATGTAATGCAGATGGTATGAAGTAGTCGTTGAAAAGTAAGTTGTTCAGTAATTGCAAGTCATTACCAAGTTTTTGCTGAGTAGGTTTCAATTCATAAGGAAAATGCCTACTAAAAATGTTGAGAATAGGTCAATAATTTCACGTTTCCCCATACAAACTTCTTTCATCCTATTACGTTGGCATTTAGAAATTTGGAGCAGACTTATTTTATTGCAATCTAATTCATCTTGCCACTTTTTACTGGAATCGGTCCATATTTGACGACTACCTTATAAATGTTCGTGTTGATTTAAAAATGAGTGACGATACAGTTAACGATAGCCACTTTGTCAAGACAAAATATTGCACTGACGAGTCCAAAATTACGCATAGATCCCATATAAACACCCTTCCTAAAATCACTTAAAGGTAAATAAATCTCATATGGTTGATAAAAATAGTCGACACAAAACTTTTACATAAATCTTAACTTCATTACCAGCGCCCGGACTTTTATGCAGTTAAAATCGCGTTTTATGCAGTTAAAATTATCTTAAATTTATTTATTAGTGATAAAACTATGCTCCATGTGTCATTTTTATTCAATGTTATTAATGGTGACATCTGCTGTGGATATTTGATTAATGATATTTCTCTCAACATTCCTCAACGTCCATCCCGGAATTACATACCTTTATCAGTTGCATTTGTTAGAGCTAATTATGCTAATGCTGACCCTCTCAGGAGAATGAGCAATGCATTTAACAACTTACATATATAGATTTGTCGACTTTTCATCAAATCCTAATTTTATTGTTAATTATGTATAATATTTTTATGTGTATCATTTTGTAATCAATTATTTTTTAAATTGTCTGTAAGGAATAAAATTCCATAGACATATATATTAATAAATAAATAAATAAGTAAGCTTTAAAATGCACCTTTCATAAGAAAAAAAGAAAACTTGTTAACTTAAAATTCATTTTTCTCCAAAACTCATTTTTTGCCCATAGGTCCTTTTTAACTGAAACTGTATATGGAATTCGTTCGCTGAAAAATGAAATACGGTATAAATTTGTTTAATTAACCATTCTGTAGAAGCATTAATCATCGTCAAATAATTTCTGGTCCTTCCTTCTAAGAATACAACAAAGACGTAAGTAGTAGGAACGTCACGTAGTAAGTTTATAAAAATTCCTTTAACTTTTTTTTAAATATTAAATTTTAAACCACAAAAATCTTTTGATTTCATATTAATTTAAAATTTGTTTTATGACAATACGGTGTCAAACGGCGTGTAAAATAGAATATGATTTAAGGCGACGTATGAAGTAGAAAATATTTAACGTTTGTTAAAAATATACACATTTCAATTTGACAACTTATACGCTTCTTACGCTACGGTGCAATTGATTTAACGGTGTCCATCAGTTCATGTGTCCGTTGAAATGGCGTTTTCGAACACCCCAGATACGATCGGGACTAGGTTGTGACATATTTATGAAATATATAGTCCGGTACTGTTTGCTATTGAGATTTTTTTTATCAGTCTACAAATTGTTTTTTTTTTTTTTTTTTTTTTTTTTTTTTTTTATTTCCTAAGCTTATCCCGCGAAGCTTTATGCTTGTCTGCAGGAAAGATACCAGAGTCTCAGGCGGGAATCGAACCCGCAACCCCGGCGCTGATAGACTAGCTCGCTACCAGCTAGTCTACCGGGGCACTCAACGACCGTGATATGAGCAAAAACCATCGCCTGCATCTTATTTTACCCATAAATCCCTTGTTGTGTTGTATTTCTGGTGAACGGCAAGAGCCAACGTTTCCAAATTAGGTACAAGCATCTTGGTTATTTATGTATATCTAAAGAACAGTAAGTATAAAATTGTCCATTTTTGGTACTCGTAGCTCTCTAAAATAGGCAGGATTGGAGTTGTGGGCACGGCATCGCTCATACAAAAATAGTTTAGACTTTAGTTTCTCTAAAGAATGGCAAGAGCCAACATTTCCAAATAAGGTACAAGCATCTTGATTATCAATAAACAACATCAGAAAAAATGTGGATGGGAGATATGAGTACGGCATAAAATACATTTAATTACCCAGGTCAATAAATAACCAAAATAACCATATACGGACAAAAAATAGCCATAAAGGACCAAAAAAAAAGACCCGTGTCTCCCAGTTTTGCCTTTTGTTTAATGGGTCCTTAAAGATTTGGGGCCTCGTTGTCATTTTTGCAAAAAAGTGATAATTTTCTCAGGCTCATATCTTGCAAACCGTTCGGAATTTTGATTTCCACTTTGAGACTGCTCTTGACATAGAGAACAAAAGTTATGAACACACAAAATCTAAAAAAAAAAAATTCATCTTTCAGATCAAAATCGCAAAAAACTTAAAATTCTCAATTTTAAACTGTGATACCAAAAGAAAATTCATCTGTGATATATTTTATTTTATTATTTATTTTATTTATTTTGTGTTTTATGTGGTACTTTTTGTATTGTTTAAAAACAAATTTATTTAAAATTATAATGTAAAGATTATATATTCAATAAAATTTAAATCCCTGAAGAAGTTGAAAAAATCTCAACGAAACGTCGGAGGAGTAAAATTATGAATAAATAGTCTTTTATTTTTCATTTACTGTGACCTTGAAAGCCTGACTTAGATAATTCTAAGAAAAAACAACATAAAAAAAGTCGATTTTTTTTACTTTTTACCCCCTTGTTTAGGTCCAACGGTAGCAAACCGTACAAAATTTAAATGAACAATCAACTACAAAAATGTACCTAAGATCTCAGTAAACAACTTTTTAGAGCATATGAACTTCCGAGGAATTATTCTAAATACCGTTTAGGTAGCCGCAAAAGTGAAAAATTTCCCGAAAATTTTTTAATTTCATTGGTTTTTTCATTACTTCAACATTACTAACTACACTAAATTGCTATTGGTGCTACCTAAACGGTCTTACGAAACATTCCTAGGAAGTTTATATGCTATAAAAGTTGTTTATTGAGATCTAAGGTACATTTTTGTAGTTGATTGTTTCCCTGAATTTTGAACGGTTGGCTACCATTGGACCTAAACAAGGGGGAAAAGGTAAACAAATTCGAACTTTTTAAAGTTTTTTGCGATTTTGATCTGGAAGATGAATTTTTTTAGATTCTACATGTTCACAACTTTTATTTTCTATGGCAAGAGCTGTCTCAAAGTGTAAATCAAAATTCCGAACGGTTTGCAAGAAATAAGCCTGAGAAAATTATCACTTTTTTGCAAAAATGGCACCGAGGCCAAAAATCTTTAAGCGCCCATAAAAAATGTGCATGACTTTGGGCAAAACTGGGAGACACGGGTCTTTTTTTTTGATCTTTTATGGTTATTTTTCCATGACTTAAAAAATTACACACCGTGTTATATCTGAAGAACGGTAATTGTAAAACTTTCGGTTTTTATCGCACCAGGGTGAAGGTTATAAAAGATCCGGCATAGCCGAATAAAACACGCCTTCTTGTTTTTTTTAATACAATCAAATACCTTTAGTGGCTTTCCATATAAAACTTTTTTAAGTGTACTAAAGACAGCAGTAAAACTCAAATTGGTTTTTGTTTTCAATATAATTTTCTTAAAATTAAAATTATGAAATTATTATAAAAATTATCGTACTTCAATTACAAAAACAGGCAGATAAAAAGATTTTTATTTTTATTTTTAAAAAATATTGAATATTATCAACTTTTAAACATTGAAAGGAACTAAAAAATCCATTGGAATAAGCTCATCTAGCAATTAATTATTTTGGAAGTAAATCGTTTAGAATATTTATTTCTACAGAAATTAAAATTTTGCTACATTTAACTCCATTTTACAAAAAGAATTAAAGAATTCATTCTTTCGAATCTGTGGATGACAGAATGGATGGACGGCTTAAATGTAAAAAAATAATGAAAAGATTATGAATGTATTAACAATAAACTGGTAGGTATGGAAATTAAAAATGATTTTACAATATAAATACATCAGTGTGGTGTAGTCATTCCCTGCAAATAATAGGACCAGTCCAAACACGCGTGTAAAGAGTACCCTACAAGGGACTAGGACTAGTCTAAAAGTAACCCAAACGTATGGAAAAAATATGGTCTATAGTATACCATGGAGTAGTTTTAAAACAACTCCTTTGTAGTCCAAAGCTGGGTTATATGGTCCTTCCCTAGGACATCGTTATGTTAAATATACCACGTTTTTTCCATACGTATGGGTTACTTTTGGACTAGTCCTAGTCCCTTGTAGGGTACTCTTTACACGCGTGCTTGGACTAGTCCCATCCCAGCGGTAAAAAGAATGACTTATTAGTCCTTATAGAAGGCCTTATTTAGCAGACACAAGCTCTCCACTTCGCATTCCATACTCATATATTTTTTATACAGGTTGTCATTGGGAGCATGCCCTTCCACACTCCCTTCTTCTTACAGTAATTATAAAAGGCTTTCAAAAGAAGCTCTTTTGTTAGCCCTTCTGATGCATGTCTTTAAGAACGCCTTTTAATACAGGACTGTTAAAAGGCATTACAAAGGTGTACTAAAAAAGGGCTTCTATTTTAGTACTCTATGAATACATACAAAATAAGTACATATTGAATACCTACAAAAAAAGGTTTTTTAAAAAGGACTTCTGAAAATTTTAGTTTTACATTCATAGACGTTTAGTATATGTACATACATACATACATACAATTTAATGGTATGAATGCAAAATAGGAATTAAGAGGAAAGAACTACCGATGGGAAAAGCTACCACATCTTTTAATTAATATTTTTCTTCTATTTTCCATTGAAAATGTCCTAGTTGGATTAAATTTATGTATGTATGTTTTAAATGAATTTTTCAAAAGTTCACAGAAAAATTATTTTTAAAATTTATAATAAAAAATTCCAAGATTCCTTTATATAAAACATTTATAATTTGTCAAGTAGATTTTTAAACTGTACTCCAACATTTTTAGAAAAAGGTTTTATATTTATTTCTATGCGTAATCTTATTCTAAAAAATAAGCTTTACAAAGGGAAAATAATTGCAACGTTTAACATTTCTGAAACAATGGATTTAAAAAAAAATACTATTGATTACAAAATGAGCGAATTTTTTAATTTGAGAACTTATTGAAGGAATAAAGAGCGTTTTAAATGTTTCTATAAAAAATTGATTGTTGATTAAAAAATTGAGTGGTCAAAAAAACTAATTGTTCCGTTTGGAAGTAACAAGCAAATGTTTTTTTTTTTTACCAAATAACAACTTTACCCAAAAATATGTTTGATCACAAGACAGGCTTTTATTTTCGATCAAACTCTTTTTTAAGGAGTTATAAGCCATTTTAATTATTTTTGTATTTTCTATATAAAAATACGATTTTTGGTGGTAATTTTATTATACGCTTCTTTTGCGTGATCACAGCCTTTTTTTAGCTGTTTTTTATTTTTTTAAAACTTTTTTAATAGAATTCCAAGCTTTTGCTCTTTATTTTATATGTATAATACTGTTTGCTTTATAAACTTTTCAATAAGTTTGCCTCCATGACTTAAAAAATTTGTTATATTATTCTTTTTTATTGTCAGATAATATTCTTTCACAGCTCTTACGTTAATACAGGGGAAAATTTAAATTTTATCAGTTTCTTCCGCAACGCAACGTCTTGCTTACGTAGAATTTATTTAACTTTTTATCCAAAAACTAAGTATGCAAAACGAAACAGCTGATCCGCAACGTATACGTTTACATAAGAAAAACGACGCGTTTAGGGGCACGTAGTCCCCTAATGTATAAAATTGTTGTTAAAATGTTAGAGACCATAAAATAAAAAAAATACAAATTGAACAACTTCTTTCCCTTCCCTAAAGCCCTAAAGGGGAACAGAATGTCACTAAAAACAAAAAAAAAGCAAAATCAAAATTGAACAACTTCCTTTCTCCCTTCTTAAAGAAGGGAGCAGCGAATGTGTAATGGATATTTTGGAAGGTCTTTCTAAAAGCAATTTAAACCTTCTAGAAGGCATATTTCTTAAGGCAGGATATCATACGAAGCGAATCTTTTAGAATGGAGTGCAGAGGCATTCAAACAGGCCTTCCACTTTCAGTCCTTTCAAAATTTACCGCTGGGCTTATTTGCGGGGTAAACACAAACACACACACATACATAATCTATTGATTATTGAATTTATAAAAATTTATATAACTATAATTAGAATTGTGGTTATTTTGTTGAACTATTTATGGTTTTTAATCTAAATTTTTTAATATTTTAATCAGGCTTAAGTTCATCAAATTTAATTTTCATTAAATTATTTTTATGAAGAAAGAAATTTTACAACTTGACTGACCTGAGATTCGAACGCAGGCGGTTGGATGCCCTGATATGTTTCGATCGCTACCCCTCGATCTCTTCATAGGGACTTGCCGTCTTACACTCGCAGCCATCGATGACTGCTGACGTCAATAGTCAAACATCAATCCTTAAACCAAATTGTATTTTTACCTTTGGTAGATCGAATTTTGCTTTTAATTATTGTTAAAGCTAAGGCACGAGCTCTATGCGTACATTTTTCCTTCAAGTTGTGCTGAAAAAGGTCAACAGGAAAAAGAAAGCCAAATGGAAAAACAAACAATGTACTTTGGACTGCAAGAAGAATTCTTGACATAAGTACGGAAAAAACAGAAGTTAGGAAAAACATGTAAAATCAATTAAATGGATAATCATTCATTAGATCTACCAAAGGTTAAAATACAATTTGGTTTAAGGATTGATGTTTGACTATTGACGTCAGCAGTCATCGATGGCTGCGAGTGTAAGACGGCAAATCCATCTGAGGAGATCGAGTGGTTGCGATCGAAACATGTCATGGTAACCAGCCGCCTGGGTTCGAATCTCAGGTCAGTCAAGAATGAATGATAATCAATTACAATTTTAATTAATTTTCATGTTGTAAAATTCCTTTCTTCATAAAAATCATTTAATGAAAATTAAATTTGATGAACTTAAGCCTGATTAAAATATTAAAAATTGTATATAACTTTTACTAGCCAGCGGAAAAAATATCAGTACAAAAGCTTTGTAAAAGGTCATTTTTAAGAAAAATTATTTTAATATGAAGAGTCTTCTAAATAAGTGTTAAAGAATGGAGAAACGTGTATTGGATTGTGTGTTTGTTCCCTCTAGACTCCTAAGCTTCAGTCATTTCCCCATGGCCCGGTGCTTCGTATAAGCTATAAATATTTGAAAATGTTCAAGTTGGCGTGCCACCTCCAATATAGCAAAAGTTTTCAAATTTGGAACAAAATATTTTGCCTATCAATACAAAACATCTGTCAGTGAAGTGAAAAAAAAGTTCTTCTAGAACTCGTTTGTTGACCTAAAAAGAGAAAACGCTTTCATTTTTCCTATTGGGTAATTATTATTTTTTTATAAAATTATTAATTTTTTTTTTATTTTCATTTGTCTAAACGTATTTGCGGACATGTCATTATTGTTTTTATTATTCAATGGTTGTTAATGTGTGTATTAATTATACGCAACCCCAAAATATTGAAAATTTGCAACTGAAAATACAATTATCGAAATGCTTAATTGTTGAATTTCGGATAGTTAAAATAAATTGTTTTTGAATAAACTTGTTTGTTTAAATTTAAATAAAATAAGCAAATTGTTTTGAAGAAAAATCAAAAAAAAAAGCCGAAATTTATTCGAAGTGAAGCAAAAATTAAAAAAATTTATTTTATATACTTAAGTTATGTTCACATTATTGGGGGATTTACAAGGTGTCATAAAGTCATATGTCTTAAAATACCCTTGAGGGCAGCGAACTGACACTGAAGTAGTTCCGTGATAGGTCTTTGGTGGTAGGGACCGGTTCCAGTTCTAACACTTTATATGAATAAGACCTATCACTTTTACATGGGGTTGTCATTGGAGGGGGTCAATTGACACAATTTGACCAATCACAGACCTATTCTCAATGAACCTGCTTAGTGTCAGTTACTAAAATGTAGTATTATCTAAATACAATGTAGTATTATTTCATTAAAACTAGTCCAATAATTAAATTTAAGTGCCATATTTTAGAAATTACCAATTGTCACATCACCGCTGAAGACTGTTCTGTAATTCATTACTTTTTCTACCTTTTTGTTCTTTATAAACCAGTTAAGGGATTGGTTCTTCTTTCACTGGTCATGAGTCCTTTCTTTTTGTACTTGTTCTATTTTCACAAATGCCAGGACCAGTCGCTTGGACCAATTGACACAAATTTCCCACAGGGTAATAACATGAAAAATAGAACTGTTGTGAACAACCCCTCATAATTCAGTGTGCTATTTTGAGTTTAAATCAGCTGATTTAAAACAAATATAAAAAATAAATATTTACCTAACATCAAAATATTTTTTAATTCTAATCCATGAATTAATAAATTAAATAAGACCTTACCTGACTATTTTCCATTTTTCAGACGCAAATCACAAATAAATTTTATTTTGTTTGATATTCAAAAAGGCAGAGTCCTAAGTCGATCTAATTTTATGCCGCAAGTGATTTGCTGCAAAAATTGCTAGCCGCAGGGTTAATTCGGATGTTAGCCGGCTACATTTTACCATCAACGGCGACGACTTACAAAAACTACTGCGGCTCGGCTATGCCGTTCAGCGCAGGCCTCTTCGGATGAATTACGACCGCACAATACACAAAGGACTTTTTGTTTACAAAGCAACAAAAATATTTTTAAACCATTATAAAATGTTAGAACATTATGAAAATATAACACGATAGCACACCTAGTGAATACCCCATATGTGTATTTGTCATATTTCATTATTTTACCCTCCACCACAATTAGTTGTGAAGAGGTCATAGCTGTGAGTTTGTCATTCCGTGTGAAACTTTTTTACTATTTATCTATAATTTATATATATTCTGGCTCCTTGTGTAATTCTAAGTCGATTTAGCCATGTCAGCCTGTCTTTCCGTCTGTTGAAAACACGCTCACTTTCGAAAAATTCAAAAGAAGTGAACAAACTTGGTGTCAAATTGCTTTTAGTTATCGCAAGCAGTTTGGGAATGAAATCCAGCAAAATCGGTTCAGTAGGATCAGAGCTATGAATCAAAATGTTGAACCACCACCTTTTTTTTTTTTTTTTTTTTTTTTTTTTTCATTGTTTATTTATTGAATCTTCATATATTAAATATGAACTAACAATAATTAATCAAATCTTATTCTAATTCTTTATTAATGTCCTGCCAGTGCCAGACAAAAATTTTTTTTCTTCACGGGTTCTGTTCACATATATAGGTGCTTATCGTTCTTCTAGTTGGGTAAGTGCTGCAGTGTCTCTTCTTCTTAAGCGAGTGTGGCCGGCATGATTTAGAATATTTCGAGCTAGTGGATTTGGGTGTTGTTCAAGCCTTTTTAAATATTTTACTGCATATTTTGTAATCATAGTTTTTACTAATGGCACATTGAGATCCTTATGAATGTTTGAATTTTTAACGTACCAGGGAGCGGCTGTGATTATTCGAAGAAGTTTATTTTGACGCCTTTGAATTTTTTCGATATTAGAGGCCGAGGCAGTGCCCCATAGTTGAATACCGTAGCACCAGATAGGCTTTAAGATAGAGTTGTAAAGTAGAAGCTTGCAATCGAGACTAAGGACAGAGTTTCTTCCGATAAGCCAATGAATTTGAATGGCTTTAAGTTTCATTTGAGTTAATTTTGCCTCTATATGGCATTTCCACGTTAATCGCCGATCCAGATGTAAACCGAGATATTTTACATGCGAATGTTGAGGAATTATTTGATTATTGATTGTAATAGGGGGGCAAGATTCCCGGCGCAAGGTGAATGTTATATGTACGCATTTTTGTTCATTTACCATTATCCTCCATTGTCTTAGCCATATTTCTAGTTGAAATATATGATCCTGTAAATAACGAGATGCTTCATAACTGTTTTCGTGTACGCTTAGAAAAGCTGTATCGTCTGCAAATGTTGAAGTCTGTGTGTAGTTGTTTGTTGGCATGTCCGAAGTATAAATTAAGTATAAAAGAGGGCCAAGGATGCTGCCTTGTGGAACTCCAGCGCCAATTGGCTGAGGTGAACTTAAGAAATCTCCTTCTTTAATAATAAATTGACGGCCGACTAAGTAGCTTTCTAACAGTTTGTGAGTGTTTGCTGGTAAATTTTGCTTCAACTTATGTAGTAAGCCTTCATGCCAGACTTTATCAAACGCTTGCGAAACATCGATGAAGAGTGCTGAGCAATATTTTTTTTCTTCAAATGCTTTTCTTATGACATTTACTATTCGATGAGTTTGTTCAATTGTGCTGTGTTTTCTTCTAAATCCAAACTGATGGTTTGGAATACATCTATTGTCATTTAAAATTGGTGTTAATTTTGAAACTAATAATTTCTCAAACAGCTTTGACATATTTGATAATAAGCTAATAGGCCTATATGACTCAACTTTTGTATGATCTTTCCCTGGCTTTGGTATCATGGTAACTAAGGAAACCTTCCATTCTTGCGGGTAGTATTCAAGCCGTAAAATAGCATTAAAAATAAAAACAATAATTTTCTTTGCTATGCGAGGTAGCTCTAAAAGCATTTTATTACTGATCTTATCAATACCAGGTGCCTTCTTAGTGTTTAAGTCACAAATAGCCTTTTCGATATCTCTTATTTCAAATCTTATGGGAATAGCAGCTCTAGCAGCAACAGGTGGTAACTCGACCACAGTATCGTTAGATAAATTTGGTGTAAATACGTTTTTCAAGTGACTCACAAACAGATTTCCTTTTTCAATATCGTTTCTTGCCCAACTACCATTCAAGTTTCTTAGTGGTGGCTTTGATATAACTGGTCTTTTTAGATTTCTAGCCGCACGCCATAATGAGTAGTCAGATTGTGGAGTTGCATCAAGTTCCTTAAGATATTTTTCTAGAGAAGCCGTTTTCTGGGTCTGCAGTAAGTTTCTAAGCCTTTTTGTGCACTCTTTTAATAAATTCTTAAGTTGCGGGGATCTGTAAAGTTGCCACTCTCTTCGAACTCTCCTTTTTTCAGTCAAGAGCCGCTCGACATCTGTGGAATATATTTTAATATTTTTTTGGGGGCAGTACTAGAATGTTGAACAGCTAGTTTCAGATAACTGTCAAAATTAACAATAGAGCGATCTACATTTTCCGGTGTTCTAAGCGGAATATTTTCTGTACAATGGGTACTGAGATATTTTTTAAATTTTAACCAATTAATTTGTGTGGCTGTCGGCGCAAAATAACCAGTCGGAGATACAATTCTATTGGGGTTCATTATAGTAACAACTGTAGGTGTGTGGTCGGAGGATAATTCTAAGGAAGCTTCAACATGAATAGTTTCTGTAGGGATGTTTTTAACCACGCCAAAATCTATAACATCTGGAATTTTTTGCTGATCAGTAGGCCAATATGTTGGCTGTCCGCTCGCGACCACATTTAAATCCATTTTAGAGATTGCATTAAACAAAACACGACCCTTTGGTGTTATAAGTCGTGACCCCCAGAAGGTATGTTTAGCATTATAATCGCCAGCGGCCAGAAAACAGGGTCCTAGTGATTTATAATATTCACAATATTGGCTTTCTGATATTGAAAATCTAGGTGGAGAGTATAAAGATGAAATTACTATGTTTCGATTTAGCTCTTCAACACAAACGTTTGTTGCTTGCAGATAATCCTCACGATGATCACACATTAAGTAGTGTTTGACTCGAGTTTTTATCAAAATGGCAGAACCTCCACAAGCTCTATCTCGAGGGTCCTTGGTATCATACAGTATATAACCATTAATTTTAAAACTATTTCTTGAGGTCAAATGAGTTTCAGAAACCATCATGACATCAATTTGTTTACTTTTAAGAAAATATTCTAATTCATTTTTATGTTGGCGGATGCCGTTTGCGTTCCAAAAACAAATTTTTAAACAGTTCATGGCTTGTTAAGTACAGCTTGCAATAACATCGATTGCATTCTAAGAATTTCTTGCATCATATTACCCATTGTATTTGTAAAATTATTTACTGTTTGCACTAATGTTTCCATGGTTTTTTCTAGACGACTTAAATTAGAAACCGGAGTTTCATCATTACTTGGCGAGGCACCTTGCATAGGCACATGGTTTGATTTGAGAACGTTAGCATAGGATGTTCTGGTATTACCAGGCTGCGGAGCCTGTATGCCATTTGTGGTTACTTGATTTGTTACCTGCATTTGGGGAGGATTAGTTTTCGGTCCAGCCGACTGCTTGACGATATTATATACAGGGCATCCTCTATAGTTGGCAGTGTGATTACCGCCACAGTTGCTACATTTTTTTACGTTGGGGTCGGTTTTAGACTTATCGCAAAGAACTGTGCCATGTAATTCACCACATACTACGCAAACAGGGGGTAAATAGCAGTATGCCTTAGTATGACCATACTCTTGACAGTTTAAACATTGAACAGGACCATTTCTTTTGTGCGGCTCTTCTATTGTTATTCTTCTGTAGAGAATATATTTTAAATTGTAAATAGGATGCGTTTCGTTTTTTTTAAGTTTTACGTCGCCGGGTTCAAACTCCACTCGAAAAAGTGGTTGGGGAATTTTTTCTCTATTTTTAATATTTACAACATGTTTTACCTTGAAGCCTTTTTCTTCTAGGAATGTTTTAACCTCTTCTGGGTCCACACATGAGTCAATACCCTTGATCACTACCTGAAGACCTTTACTGCTTTTCAGTTGGTATGTATAAAAGTTTTTTTTAAGTGCTTCAAAGTTGTTTATTATTTTGCGGAAGTCATTCTCATGATTGACTTGTATTTTTGTCTCATTTATACTTCCACGCTTGATAGCCGCTACGTAGAACGAATTTTCACCTATCACCGATATCACACTCTTTATGAGCTCATTTGAATTTTGCTCCCTAAGGTATATCGGGGGAGGCTTTGACGATCTTATGATATTTGGTGCTTCAGAGGATTCATCCTCCAGAATTGCAAAACGGTTTTGAGAATTTATCTTATCAAAAGATGGTACTTTTGAGGCCGAAGCAACTGCTGCAGAGGTAGGGCTGCGACCCCGTTTAAGAACTGTTATGTACCTGTCCATACCAACTTGTACTTGAGGCTTTTGACAACTTTTTACTTGTGATTTTTCCATTGCGTCTGTGTTTGAATTCATGGTAACATTTGTTACTAAAATTGTTTTTGCCGAAGCGGCAACACTTGCAGGCACTAGCGAAAGATTAATATTTTTTAATGTCTCAGCATCAACCGTCTTTGTAAAAACAGAGGGCGAAAGGGAACGTGTACGAACAATTGGTTTAGCCGTTAGGTAGTTAATATTGTTTTGTTTTGTTTTATTTATTTCAGTATTGCACTCTTTAGCATTAACTGTTACGTATGCATTTCTTTCATCTAGTTTTATTGTTGTTACATTGTGACTACTCATGCAAAAAGTTGTTTTTGTTTTTTCACCGTTTTGCTGTGCTTTTTTATTTTTATTATTTATTGTATTACACCAAAAATAAGAATTTTAAACTTAATGTTTTTGTTCAGTATATGTATACATTAGAGCGGGTCGATTTTTTTTTCGAAAAATCGCATATGCGGAAAATGTTCTACGGATCATTTTGAGAAACTTTGCTTAAGAAAGTATGGGTCTAAAACCGATTTGGATGCCGCGATTTTTAAGGGGAAATTTAGTTTTAGGTAGTATAAAAAATTGTATCAAATATGTTTACATAGAAGTAAATTACATGTACAAAACTTATATTTTTAGCTTTTTGACAATAATTGGAAGGTTTAATTTTTTGAAAAGTGGTACAGTGGTTTCCCGGTATTACGAACGATATGACACATTCGATTTTTACGATCGTAACATCAGTGCAATCAGCGAGTAAAAACCTTGAAGAGTGTAAAAAAAAAATTTCCTCTGTATATTAAATTAATGAAATTTTCGCATTTGAAAACGCAAAAATGTAATATTTATCAATTCGCAAACTTTAAGAGTACTTTTATTTTGAAATAAAATTTTACACATGTTTTTTCTTTAAAGAAATTGAAAAACTTTTTTGAAAACTATTCTGAAGTTTTAAAAAAGAAATCGCTTCCAGCGTTAACGAAAAGTAAGACCAGAGTAGAAAAAAATTTAAGAAAAAAGTGTTAATAGATAGGCTCGTTCGTTAAATTAAAAAATCGCTTGAACAAGTGGTGCCTTTTTAACGTTTTTATTTTTATTAAAAACAGTGCAGTTGCAATTTTTTTCTAACAGTCTAGTTTTCGTTGATAAAATTTTTTAATTTTTATTCAGTAAATTTTTAAATTCATAAATAAGTTTTTATAATCAATAAACGTTTGAATCTTTAAATTTATATTCAATAAAAGGAAAACAAAACATTGTGATAAGTACTAAGATTTGTGTGATTTAAGTTCAACTACGCGAGTGAAAAAATAAAACGTTCCGCTGTTCGGCTTTTTTATTGGCTATTCCATTTTGCATTTTAAATTTATAACCTAGTAAAATGGAAAATAATTTTTCATCTTCTTCATATGAATCTACCATATCTCATATGGCTTCCCCAGATATTTGCATTTTTGGACCACCAGCAGATTTTAGTGGCCTTAACTTACCAAGCAAGCGTGATGTATTAAAGTATTATTTCTTCTTGGGTTACCAGGCAAAAAAAGAAGGAAAAAAGTGTGCTTACAAGAACTTCACTGCTGACGTGTTAAATAAATTAACTGAAATATGGAATCGACTTTTTATTGATCTTATGAATGAAAAAAGCATTTTACTAAAACTAAACCAGTTCATTGAAAAGTACCAAAGAGAAATAAAAAGTAAAAGTAAATTAAATCGTTTTGTGGAATCGATTGATGATTTGTTTTTCATTGGAAAATGCAAATGTAATTTAAAAGTACATGAATGCAAATGTGGAGAAATTCCAAAAAGGTTGACATTTTTTATGCTAGATCAACACAATGATAGAAAACTGACTATTCCAGAGAATCATTCTGACCAAGTATCAACAATAGCAACCTTCCTACCAGTGAGTCATGATTCGACATATCAACCAAGCCAGTTAAACATGGAGGTGGAGGAGCTTATAGAGCTAAGTGCACCATCTGAGGATGTATTAATTTCACCGAAACCACGAGCTTATACCAAAAGGTACTCGGCTTTAAATTTCGCGATGATGTGCGACAGATTCGGCATATCTGACAGAGTAGCTTCAGGTTTAGCGACAGCTCTATTTAAGGATATTGACTATAGAGATGAAACTGGAGACCTAATAATTATGGATAAAAATAAAGTCGCCAGAGAAAAGATGAAGGGACGGGAAGCAGTACGCAAGAGTCAAGCAGGAGACACCAACCTATGCTACTTTTCATTTGATGGCAGAAAAGATGACGCATTAACAATGGAAAAAATTGACGGCAAATACCACCAAAGCATGGTTAAAGAAGCACATTTAGTCGTCCTTAAAGAGCCGAACTCGAAACTATTAGGATATGTTACAGTTCAAGCTGAAGATGCTTTAACAAAGCAAAGGCAGCTTAGCGAGTTTTTCAGCAAAAAAGGTTTCAGTTTTAATAATTTAATTGGTATTTGTAGTGATGGAGAAAACACTAACACAGGCGTTTCAAATGGCATAATACGGCGTTTCGAGATCGCATTGGGAAGACCATTGCATTGGTTTATATGTCTCCTACATTTTAATGAATTGCCTTTTCGTCACCTATTCGAATTTCTGGATAATTCGAAAACGAGCGGACCAAGAACTGCCAGCGGCTTAATTAGTAAACAAATTACGTGCTGTGAGAAAATGGTGGGAAAATAATTTTTCCAGAATATTTTTTTTAACATTTATTAAAAAAAGTTTAAAATTTTTTCAGAGGGTTGTTGAATTTACAGCCATTCCGCTAGAGAACATGCCACCTTCTTCATCAGACGAATGGAAGCTTGATTTATCTAATGACGTAAAGTATTTGCTTCAAATGGCTTCAGCAATATCGAATGGTTTTATTTCTGTTGACTTAGCTAACATAAAGCCTGGACCTGTAGCGCACTCCCGTTGGTTAACCAAGGCCAGCAGAATTTTACGATTGTACGTCGCAACAAGTTCACCCACTAGTTACTTAAAAACTCTAGCAGAGTACGTAATAAGAGTTTATGTTCCCATGTACTTTAACATCAAATACTACAATTCTGTTATTTACGGCAGTACGCTTTTATTTAAGTTTATTCGCCTCACACAGTTTCTTCCCTTGAATGTGCGGCAAATTGTTTACTCTGTAGTTCAAAATAACTCATACTTTGCTCATCCAGAAAATGTTATGCTTTCAATGCTTTACGATGATCGTAAATCAATACGCGACCAGGCAATACAAAAAATTTTGTACTACCGTAACAAACTTTGCGATGCAGAAAAACTTAGAGAGTACAAAAAATGTAAAATTAATTTTGACTGCTGCAATTATTTCAATATGATAGATTTAGATGATGACAGTATTTTATCAGAACCACCAATTACAAGAGATATTCCGTATGACTATTTGAAGGAATATTTAGAATTTCAAGATCCACCACTTCCTGACCCACAAGTTCCATGCCACATTCAAGGAACTGAACGATGCGTTAAACTTTTAACCAGTGTTTCTCGGCGCGTAACGGAAAAAAATCGTGAAAGTATTATGGCTGTGACTGATGTTAGTCGAAAAAAAAATCCACGCTTGGAAAGCAGGCAGGACTTAAAAACTTAGTTATTTAGTTCTTTTTTCAAATCTAGAAACTAACTTTGTATTAATAACAATACACTTAAAATTTATTTTATTCTTTCTGATTTTATTGCTAAATTAATAACTGCAAATAAAACAATAAATCGTAGAAAACTTAAAGGATAATTTTAGTTTTATTTCAATATATGGTCAACAAACAAAAGTATACCTTTCCCTCGATTAACACCTTAAAAAAAGTATTGTGTAAATCGAGGGATAAGTGTACTTTAAAAATAAGAAGTAAAAACAAAGGGTTTAGAAGAAAACTTAGCGTTTTTTTAACCTCAGTGGGTCCCTCACACTCATAAATAAGCTATCTGTTTAAGTTTTTCTAACAAAATTTTCTATAACCTGAATATGAAACTTCCCTTTAAAAATCGCGGCATCCGAATCGATTTTACACACATAGTTTCTTAGGCAAATTTTCTTAGAATTGTTCGTAGATTACTTCCCGCATATGCGATTTTTTCATTTTTTCCGTCCCATACAAATTGACCCGCTCTAGTATACATACATATATTTTATTTATTTTTTTTTATTAAATTTTTCGTTTTTGATAATTATTCACTTTTATTTTAAAAAAAATGCGTCCATTCGCTTAATTGTTATATTAAAATGTTATTAATAATTAAAATTTTATGCGGGGTTAAGAATACGCGTCTGTATTGCAACAAAGCACAAAACTAACTGAACCACCACCTTAAACAATTTATAATTTTGTTACAAAAACGAACATAAATGGTGGAACAATGCACGGAATATTAAAAAGTTTTGCAAAAATTCGTTCCACTCGACTGGAAATTACACTGTAAAATTTCGTGAAGAATGGTCCATAATTTACTAAAGGCTCCATATAAAGCCAGCTCCCAGAAAACAGTTTAATTAATAATGCTACCAGAATAAAATTTAATACTTCACAGTTTTATAGGACTAGAAATCACACAAATAAATTTCGTGTTGATCGGTCCATAGTTTACTATAGGAGCATATAAAGCCCACTCTGGTTAATTAATTAACGACTAATGGTTAATAAATCACTGATGGTTTAAACGCTGGTTTAGTTGAACTAAACTTGAATTATTATGACGTTTAATACCAACAACTATAAATAAGTGTCCCATGTTGTTAAAAAAATAACATGAGGCAGCACTGCGAAAAATCTTATCAAATTCATATGGTCTGTATTGGTTATTTAAACCACAGAGCATTCAGAGATGAAAAAATTACGTTGATAAATGCCCAAATCATTTGTGTGGGCAGCTTTCGAAGAAAGTGAAAGTAATCTTTTTGTGGTAGTGAAGTGGCAATGTGTTAAAACAGGCCGTCGCAATCAACACAAATTGCGTAATCAAAACAAAAATGCAAAAAGGGCAGCTTTCGAAGAAGAAGACAGAAAAAACACAATATTTCCTGTCTCGTGACGCCTATGTGTGCTCTGTGGCTTAACCGCTCAATTGTATGCGTTTAACTGCCCGTCTATACCAGAGATCATTATTGCGACATATATTGCAGTAAATGTCAATGGATCTGAAGACAATGTAAAAATTAATTATGTTAATAATACACGCCTAACCTGCAACGCTGAATTACAAAGGTCTTCAAAATTAAAATAAATGGATTTTTTAACGTTATGTTCGCACGGCATCTTGAATTAAGTTGTTTTCTTTTTGAATTACAAATACGAATTACGCTGTTCAAACCGCATCTTCTTAATTCAAGAACTATTCTTTTTACATTTATGAAAATTTTTGCTTTGAAAATTAATACAAAACCAAGCAACAATTTAAAATGTCTCGTTTTTAATAATTCCTATTTTGTTTCTTTATTTGTTGTTTTAAATTTCACAAAAGAAACCTTTTTACAATTTTATGCAAGGCAAATTCGTATTACATGAATTCGCCTTGAGTTTATGTTTTTAGGGCGATTTGGATTTATAACTCGTATCCTCCTAAACGGATTTGGCTGATTATCAATCTCTTGTTAGTAAAACTAGAAACGATTCGATGCCGAAATTGGTATTTTTCTTTGACTTCCCAATAATAAATTGTATCATTTTGCGAAGCACTAAACGTACATTTAAAAACATAAGCGCACAATTATGCGCTACGCAATAAGACATACAGGGCTGCAGTAAAGTGAGTGAACAAACTCTTAGAAAATTTATAAAAAAAATAGCATTTTCTTCCTAAGAAGCAGGTTTCTAAGGGAAATACTTAAAAATAACTAACAAAACATTCAGTGTGTAATGCTGACAGCTACACTCACCAGTTTTGATATGCGTTGAATAAAGCGCTTTTTGTGTCAAAAAATGTATTGATTCAAAGTGGGAACTCAAAATATAAAATTCAAGCCTTCCGTAAGCGAAATGGTAAGATTTCTCTCTTACAAACCTGCTTCGTTGGATGCTCAATTTTTATTGGGTTGTAGTGAGCGTGTTTTCAGCAGACGGACAGACAGTTGGACATGGTTAAATCTACTTAGAATTAAACATGCACCCAAAATATACATATATACTTAATAGAGTCTTAGATAAATATTAAAGTTTCACACGGAGTGACAAACTAAGTAAACCCTTACTCACCTATAATGCTCAAGGTTATAAAAATAAGAGAAATGGTTGAAAGCTTAAAAAATATACAAACATTTTTTATTGTGATTAATTAAAAATAACCAATATTGTTGTTCCAAAAAAATTACTCAAGTGTGTTGGTAATGAAACATTAATTAGAATAAATAAACAAAATAAATAAGCTAATTAATTGTAAATGAAATTAAATAAATAGTTTTTAAAAAAAATATATTAAAAATTTCATATATCTGACTTTATTTTAAACTAATAAAAGCACCCTAAAAAGCCCCTTTTCTCTCCTTCTCTAACAAGTTGGTTTTTGTTTGTGATACATTTTTTAGCGTCCCAAGTCGAAAGTAAAATTCGACAATAGAGACAGTTGTGTAAATAAAACTAAATTACTTGAAATTTACAAAAATTTCGTTTTAAAAATTATTTGTTTGGATATAAAACAAAAATCAACAAAATTACTTAAAAAATTTAAATGTACAAAGTACAGTAGTAGACCAATCCGAATTATTAAAACCGCCATAGTGCTGACTATAATTCCATTTCAGTTATAAAGAAAACATTTTCAAAAAGCTGCCTTTAACCCATTCCTGCCTTATAGGTATTTCAATACGCAAAGAAAAAATAAACACAGCAAAGATATTCTAGAAAAGGCCAGATGAGAGAAAATTGCTGCAACATACATTTTTATTGAAAAGTAAACATTGATAAACCTGAAAAAAATTAAGAGAGTAGAATTGATTGGTTTTTGCATTAGTTAGTTCTCATCCATATTATGAAACATTTGCTGCAAAAACTTTATTCCAATTATCTTTTGAAACTGCATTCGTGTCCATAGAATAACATTTTTGTTTTACGCCATTGAGTCATTTTCTATGCCTTCTCTCTTTTTTCAATAACAGACATACAACTGCAAACTGCTTGTATTTACATGAAACAAATTACACTTTTCCATTCGTCTCTCCCATTTCTTCAACAAACTCAAGGCGAATTAAATACAGGTGATGTAGAAACGCCTTCTGTTTTTTACAGGTCGAGCCTATTTGTTTTGATTTGTTAGTGTTTTGCTAAGAATGGTTGACATTTCGAGCCGTAAACACTAACAATGCAATGCAAAACCCCCTATGTTGTTTCTGTTGTTTTTGGATTGTTGTAGTTGCGACACCACCTATAGTTGAATTCGGCTTGAACAAACTCAAATGTTTCATAATATGGATTGGGACTTATCACAAAGATGAATTAAGTTGTTTTCTATTTCCAATAATGCTTGAGAAAAGTGTTGGCTCACCCGCTCAAAATAGTTTTAGGCGTCCCTTGTAAAAAAATTAAAAGCGATTTGTAAATGATGGAATTTTGTTTTATTTATTTGACATGTCTAAAAATGTTTTCCACATTGGCTAAAGAATGTGAAAGCGACATAATTTGTTAGAAATTCAATTTTAAATTTGAATTTTTGGCCAAACAGTTTGTAAATGTACTTGACTTTCTTACAAAAGATTGGCAATCTGATGTACCTGCATCATCCTCAATTGCCCTTTTTTTGATTTAAATTTTTTTCATTAAAAATTAATATGAACTTAGCTTGCCACAACTTTTTTGTAAGAATCAATCTACTCTTTGGTAACAATGGGCAGCAGTGTTGCCAATTTGGCATTTTTCATGCTAGATCTAGCATTTTTTAAAGTCATTTGGCATGAAAAAACCTGATTTAGCATCTAGCATTTTTTCTAGCATTATTTAAAAATTTCTAGCATTTTTTAGTTCTTGTGGTATTTTTAATATTTTGCATTAATGTTTAATTTTAATACAAATATCAAAGAAAAAAATGAATGATTCTAACCTAAAGATGAATGTAAATGCTCATTAATGTGTATAGATGGGAGGAGGGAAAATATATCCAATTGGTAAATTATGCTAGGGAAAATAATTGGTAAAGGATATGTGGGTACAAACGTTTTGTAAAAAATTTAATATTTTGATCAACATTGACTTCACTAATAAACACATACCTTGTTCACAAGGATTGGCTTAAACACTTAAAGTAAAAACAATGGGCGAAGGAAACAGATGAAAAACCTTCTGAAATTACTGCAAATGTGATATTGTTTCTAAATTTAGTGGCCTGAAGCAACAAGGAAGCACAAAAATGCTACGGGCATAACTCAAAACCATTCAGTCCCTTTTAAAAGAACTTGTTACAACTTTCAGCATAGAGAAAATTCAGAAAAAATAGAAAGTCGACTTTAATTAAACAATTCGTTCAGACAATTAAATATTTTACTAATCTTGCCCCTGCAAAGGAATTGATCATATCAATTAACGGATTTGTATTTTCAAATCATGGGATACAAATTTAGTCAATTAAAAAATTAATTGCATAAACAAAAAAATACACAACACATTAAAAAAATCAATTGCAGCAAGCAAAAAATTAATTGAATAATTATTGTACTCCAATTAATTACTTAATTGAATAATTTTTTGCAAACATTTTTTTGTGCAGAGGCGGTATTATGTTTAAGTGCTGCGCACTTATCTAAAAATAATTGGAACACCTGATAGTTATACCGATAGAAATAATAATGAAAATGAAGTTGAAGATGAAGATGACTGGATATTTTGAAATATCTAGAAATTCGGTTTTTCTTAAATTTTACAAAAAATATTTAAACAAAACTAGTCTTTGTACAAATCTTCACAGAACGTTAAGAAACTTTTAAAAACCTAGCTTTTAATATATGTATGTATGTATATAGCTTTTTGATTTTG
Source organism: Pollenia labialis (assembly GCA_949318255.1). NCBI lineage: Eukaryota > Metazoa > Arthropoda > Insecta > Diptera > Polleniidae > Pollenia > Pollenia labialis. The sequence continues at coordinate 149,135,223 of OX439140.1, read as the reverse complement.
TTTTAAAAATCAATTTTTTAATTGTCTTTCATTTATTTTTTTATGTTAATAATAAAATTAAATGAATTTTCTTTTATTTTAAATTGAATTATAAATAAAATATAACAAAATAATAACTATGTATGCACGTGCTAATTTTATACCATGATATTTACATTGTTTTGACAAATTAAAAGGAGTTTCTTTGCATTTTTGGATGAAACATGTATTAGCATTTTTTTTGCATATATTTAGCATATTTTAGCATTTTTTTAATACAATTCTAGCATTTTTTCCCCATTAGGTTTTGGCAACACTGATGGGCAGTAATCGGCTCACACAAACAAAGTTATGTAAAGAGGTTAATTATCTAGATATTAACATCCATATGAGATTTTTTTCTCTTAAAGGGATTTAAAGATCGGTCGCTAAATTGTTTAGTAATGTTAACTTTTTAAAGAAAGTTAAAGCTATAAAATCTTTATAGATGGAAACTTTGGGAAAATGTAAACTGATTCAAAAGGAATTTATTTGCAGTAAAATATTTTTGGGGCGAATTTAATCTAAACAACAACATATGTATTCAGATTTTCCGGATACAAAGAGTCTAATTTGGAAAAAAGTTCTTCATCCTTAGTACAATTAAAATGTATTTACCAAATTTGATTAAATTACCTACCAGACTGCAACTTGTACACAAGGTTAACATGAACAAAGAACCAGCATATACGGACGGATGGACATGGTAGTGATTCTGTCGATCAGTATACTTAAAGATTTGTCCAGATTTTTATGTATGTATAACACACATCGCCAAAAACGTATATTATTGATTTTTCCTTAACTTTTGCTTATTCGTATCCAAAATGTTAAAGTTTAAAAAAACATTTGTCCTTAATGACATCCTGCTGTTTATTACAATTTTCGAGTAAAAATTAAATGCAATTGGCGAAATTGAAGCAACTTAAAAGCCAAAATTCCCCAAAACAATGGTTTTTTTATTTGCTGCGAAAGCTCTCAGGCATCAAAAAATTAAACATGCCAAGAGTAAAATATGCAAAAATATGCACTAACAAATCGATGCCAAAATTTATCAAAAGCTCTAAATCGGATAAATATATTATTTTTACCTTCATTCGTCGCACAAGAAAAACATGCAATTGCATATTTATGGTTTTTCTGGTAATAACATTGATTTCACAATTTTGATGTTGTGATGTCAATATGAAGATGCATTTTTCTAAATCGCTAGAAACAACAATATTTGTGTATCATATAAAACAGTAAAACCAAACATATAAGATATCACTATGCAGAAGATCCTATCTTCTTTTCGACAAATTTATATACATATCTACTATACAGGGTGGCCCAAAATAAACGAAGTGGTTTGAATTCGTTATAACTTTTTATTTAGGAAATAATTATTCATTTTTTTTAATACAGTATATAAATTGGGAATATTATTAGTTTAGTTATGAAAAATAATATCTCGCAAGTGGTGGCCATTTTCTGCTTTACAAATTAGTGCTCTTTTTAACACATTTCCATAGCCTTTCGCAAAACTTCAGGTGTTATGTTGTTTATTTCGTCGCGTATATTGTTTTTTAATTGCTGGATGGTTCTAGGCTTATTAATGTAGACTTTTCCTTTCAAATAACCCAAAAGAAAACAGTCTGGCCGGTTAAATCCGATGAACGCGGAGGCCAATTAAAATCACTGAGTCACAATCACGCTGAGTCAAAAGTTCAAAAATTTGGGCACGTTGTTCAATTCAGTACTGCTCCAATTTAAATTCCCCAAGCCTTCTTTACAAAAAAACAGAAAAAAAATGTTAATAAAAAAGTTATAAGCAACTTAAATCCCTTCGATAATTATGGGCCACCCAGTATATACAAAAATTTTATCATCAAATGTTGTTCGTTTGGGATAACACCATAATTTTGCCCTAACTCAATATATTGCCTAATGGCAGATCTCATCATCACAAACAACTTTTGTTATTGTAAGTTTATAACAAGGCGAATTCTTATGTTCAGTGGCGGCGATAATATAACTTTTATTGGACTTACCCTAGGTCTACACTAAAGATAATTATCTCAGCATGTAGGCAATAACGTCGGCAGAATAATGCATTTAACACATTCACCACATCTGCACGAACACACGACTACAAATGCTGCTTGGTGAAATTATAGTCGTGTAGTCAGCTACTGAATTATTTTGAAGACGACAGCTACAATTGAAAAACTATAAACAGCGGTTTTTTATTATGTATTTGTATTTCAGTGGTGCCACTATCATTTTTTTTTTTTTTTTACTTTTATGAAATGGTAAAACATGCATAATTTAAGACTAGTACACGAAGTTAATTTAAGCCTTTAAATATATAAATACTTATTTATAAACATTTTATAGCACAAAAACAAATGAATTTATTAAAAGTCATTTAAAATTTTTTAATTTTGTTTTTTTAGCACTAATAAACACTTAATTTCAACGATAGATTAAATAAAAAAAATATTAACTGCTTTTAAAATTGTATTCGTTTAACTGCCCGTCTATACCAGAGATAATTATTGCGACATATATTGCAGTTAATGTCAATGGATCTGAAGACAATGTAAACATTAATTATGTAAATAATACACGCCTAAACTGCAACGCTGTTTCAAAAAACTGAATTACGAAAGTCTTCAATATTAAAATAAATGTTTTTTTTAACGTTATGTTCGCACGGCATCTTGAATTAAGTTGTTTTCTTTTTGAATTACAAATACGAATTACGCTGCTCAAACCGCATCTTCTTAATTCAAGAACTATTCTTTTTACATTTATGAAAATTTTTGCTTTGAAAATTAATACAAAACCAAGCAACAATTTAAAATGTCTCGTTTTTAATAATTCCTATTTTGTTTCTTTATTTGGTGTTATAATTTATGCAAGGCAAATTCATATTACATGAATTCGCCTTGAGTTTATGTTTTTTGGGCGATTTGGATTAATAACTCTTATCCTCCTAAACGGATTTGGCTGATTATCAATCTCTTGTTAGTAAAACTAGAAACGAATCCATGCCGAAATTGGTCTTTTCCTTTGACTTCCCAATAATAAATTGTATCATTTTGCGTAGCACTAAACGTACATTTAAAAACATAAGCGCACAATTATGCGCTACGCAATAAGACATACAGGGCTGCAGTAAAGTAAGTGAACAAACTCTTGGCAAATTTATAAAAAAAATAACATTTCAAGGGCCACGGCATTTCCTTCCTTAAAAGCAGGTTTGTAAGGGAAATACTTAAAAATAACTAACAAAACATTCAGTGTGTAATGCTGACAGTTACACTCACCAGTTTTTATATGCGTTGAATAAAGCGCTTTTTGTGTCAAAAAATGTATTGCTTCAAAGTAGGAACTCAAAATATAAAATTCAAGCCTTCCGTAAGCGAAATGGTAAGATTTCTCTCTTACAAACCTGCTTCGTTGGATGCTCAATTTTTATTGGGTTGTAGTCAGACTTGGGGGATTTCAATTACATTTCAATTACAATTAAATTACATGTAATTAGTAATTGATTTTTTTTTCAATTACAATTACAAGTAATTGTAATTCAAATGAAGGACCAAAAAATTGCAATTACTTGTAATTGTCATATTAAAAGTTCAATTACAATTACTTGTAATTGTAATTGAAAAAAAATCAATTACTAATTGCATGTAATTGTAATTGAAAATTTTCAATTTGCCATTACATATAATTTGTAATTGTAATTGAAGGAAAATAATTGGTCAAATTTGTAATTAATTACATTTCTGAACAATTAAGTTAAATAAAATTACTGATGTATTTAGGTAGAGATCGGAAAAAAGCAAAAAATACAATTAAATGCATTTTATTGGTTAGTAACAACTCATAATTAAGAGAAATAAAATATTCTCTTTTATTACTTTTTATTCGAAAACTTCATTATCTCGATAATAATACTATTTTTTTTCGCAGAATATTTAATTGCTTTTGATCATTGAGCGATTATTAATTTACTATGTTTTACTCTCTGTAATATTTGAAGTTATTTTTTTTTATCTGCTTAGGCCTCAAAATTAAACTACATAATATTATACAGGGTTCATGTTCGGCTGATTGTTTTAAAACGTTAACAAGTTAAATTTATATTTTTTTAATATCCCAGGAAAAATTTAGTAATAGCAGCTCATTGCTTTTTGCATTACCAATAATGACCTACCCCTGCTCACTACATTACTTCTAAACTTAAAATAATGAGTTACTAATAATATGTTACATAGCTACTTACATATATTCCATGGTAGCTCTTTGAATACTGGATTGCTTTCAAAGTGAAAATAATAAGTTACTTGTAATGTGTTTATAACTATATGTTTGAATTTTATATTTTTATTTTCGCATGTTATAAAGGATCTTAAATTATAAAATAACAATAAAACAGTCAATCAAGCGTGTCACACCCATTATAATAAATAATTCTTCAACTTGATACTTTTTGATTTGCCTCATTACAGTTTCTCTTTTTACGCTAAGCCACTGATATACAAAGAAATTAATTTACGATTATTTAATCTCTAAAAATAGAACAATCATATTGTTTAAAAGGTTCTTACATTGTTGTAGAATTTCAATGTCAGTGAAACTGTAAAAAATAGTTGTGTTGCTTAAATTAAATTGTTTATAAATAGTTTTGTTATTTAAATAAAATTTTGTTAATAAATCGTTTTGTTTATTTTGTTTGTTAATTTGTTTAAAAAATTGTTCAAAAATAAATATGGATATGCATATGCTTTCTCAAGACAGCAGCACATCAAGTTCGTCGCCACATAAAAATAATATTCTTTTTGATGAATTATTTGAAGCAGAAGTAAGTTCGGAAGGGTTTAAATTTTAATTGTATTACGTTGTGAAAAGTCAACAAAAAACTATATTAAGCAAACAGTACTATGGTAATCGATTCTTCAACTTATTTCGAAAACTGGTTTTTGGGCTTTCCAAATAGTTGGTATATTGAAAAATGAATGAATTTCCAAAATTTTTTTTTATTTTTCCCGTCATTAACTTTCAATTCCGCGTCCTTTGAGACCTAATGCTAAGCTCAATTCGAAAAATCGCCTAATTCGGGACATCCTAATGAGCATGTTCCCACGAACAGTGCTTTTTTGAATGAAATTCAAATTTACAAAAACATATAAGATATTGTTGATTTTTCCGGCGAACATCAAAAGTAAAAATGATTAAGTAGAAATCTGTACAAAAACCATTGTCGAGCATTGCAATTTGTCAGTTAACAAAAATATTGTTTATTGTTAAGAATTCTGATGATGCCACATCGTCTTCTGAAACGATTGGGAATAAATTTCAAGCAAAATGTTGTCTTTGCACCAACAAGCGTACTATTATTAAAGGATCATTAGGAGTTACCTCAAATTTTGTAACACATCTCAAGAGAAAACATCTTCCAGAATACGAAACGTATGTAAAAAAAAGGAAATTACAAGCAACGAAGAAGAACGTTTTAACCAAACAAGAACTATTCCAAAAAGATATACTTGATTTCGTTGTTCAAACGACAACACCACTTTCGATAGTGGACAACTCATATTTTCGAAAGCTTTTTGAACACCGCATAAATCTCAAAATACCAAGTCGAAGAATTATTTCGGGTGACTTAAATTCACGTTTCGACGCTCTTAAATCAAATATTAAGAATAGTATAGCAAAAAATACTTATTTTTGCACGACTGCCGATATTTGGTCTAATAAGCATAGGAGCTTCTTTGGATATACATGTCATTGGTTAGATAAAGACTATACAAGAATATCAGCTGCATTAGTCTGTAAACGATTCAGCGGGGCCCATACTTTTGATCGTATTGCAGAAGTTATTCAAGAAATAAATGAAGAATTTAATTTAAATCCATTCAATATAGTTGCTACTGTAACTGATAATGGCTCAAATTTTGTAAAAGCCTTTAAGGAGTATGGGGTGAAAGACTTTAAATTGGAAGAATCGCATCAATCGGCGGAATATGACGCTGACTTAACAGCCTCTGGTGAAAATTATGAAGATGAATTTGAAAATATAGAATTTTTCGATTTCGAAAATTTGCCTACACAAGTTGATCTACCGAAACATTATCGCTGTGGTAGTCACACTATTAACTTAATAGCTACAACAGACTTCAACACAGCTGTTAAATCTGAACCGGACACTCATAAAACTCATTTACAGGTTTGTATACACTCAAAAATGTTTTACAGTACAATCTACTTAAAATTACATTTAAAAAAATAAAAATGTTATGTGATGTCAAATAACTGAAAACGTGGTTATTTTTAAGAACAACTAACAAATGCAGTAAAAATAACTAACAAGGTCGGAAAATAACAGATAATTTTTTACTACAACAATTTTCATTAGTACATAGGGAAATTTTTTTTGGATGAGTTTTAATGGCATTTTTTCAATAAACTGGTGAAGTTGTCTTAGTGAATAAAAAATCTCTTTAACTTCATGAAAAACCATCAAAGTTTTAATGAAACTGCTTTCAATGAAACTTTTCATCAGTCGTTTGTATAAAATGTTTAATAAATATCATGAAATTTTTTATTACATTTTACGAAAAACTGCATTAATTTTATGAAAAGTTTCAATGGACAAGTTCCAGAGACGGTTCATAAATTCTCTTAGTGTAGTATTACTAACGACTTTACTAATTTTTTTCTGTGAGTGGTACAAACAACTGTCATGTAGGGACTGTAAAACGTTTTTAAGTGTTCAAAAGTCGATATCGATGAAATTCACATTTTTACATTTTTATTTTTCAGGCTTTTTTAAAATGTAATGCTCTTTGGAAAAAAGCAAATAGACCTAAGTCCTCTGAGACTATAAATAATACTCTTGGCTTTTCACTCAAAACTCCGTGTGTCACTAGGTGGAATTCCCTATACGATTCTGTGCAACATATTTTACTTAAGGAATCCCTTTTAAATGACGTTTGTTCAGAATTGCAAATAGCGAAATTTACGGTAGTGGATATAACTTATTTAAAGGAATATTGCACTTTCATGAAACCATTTGCAGAAATTTTAGATTTTCTGCAAGGTGAAAATGAAATTTATTACGGAATGTTAATTCCTTCGTTGGTGACTCTGAAAGTAAAAACTGATAAGTTGATAGGTGATAATTTGACATTTTTAAAAAAAGCAGCAGTCGCCGTTCAAAAAAGGCTATTGGAACGATTTCAGCAGTTTTTTGAGTTAACTGAGGAAGGTTATGATGCAATTGTTGCTTCAATGTCCCATCCCAACATTAAGTCGAAATGGTTTAAGGCATTAGCTAATATTTCAAATAAAACAAAGGAAGATGTGGAATCTATTTTTATTCAGTACAGTAACACCTATAAATTAGTTACTTCCAAAAGTGTTGTTAAAACCAACAACTCAATTAATTTATCAGTTTTCGATTTTGGTGACGACGTTAATGAAGGTACATTTGATTAAAACTTACTGCCAAATAATGTATTTTATTCAGTTATATGGTATTTATATTATAATAAATAACTCCAATTTTTATTTTATATACTGTAGAACTTCCTGCATCCAATTCAAACTTAGGATATACTGATATTGAAGTTGAACTTCGGAATTATTTGCACGACACCGATTCTTCATTACAAAGTTTGAAAAAATATCCAACAATTTCTAAAATTTTTCACCGGTCAAATACTGCTTTAACATCTTCAGCACCAGTAGAAAGACTTTTTTCCTTTGCTGGCATCATTTTAACACCCCGGAGACAAAGGTTAACTGATGACAATTTTGAAAAAATGCTTTTACTTAAAGCTAACACAAGTTTCCTGCAAAATACGTAACGCGTTCCAGAAACATGCTACAGAACTAGTACTTGTCCTAAGAAACCAAAGTGGAATTAATACTTAAACAACTTAAAATGAAAAAATTCCAATTTTTGAATATCAGATTTTTGTTTAAATATAATACTTCCCCTTATTTATAAACAAATAAGATCGCTGTTAGTACTATAATTATTATTGTTATTATTGGTTGAATTGTGTTTATTATTTTCATTGTTATTATCACTGTCGTTATTGTTATTATTATTAATTTCGTTCTTATTGAATGCTCTTATTATATGTAATTGATAATAATTGTAATTGAATAAATTTTTGAAATTAATTAATGTTAAATGTAATGATTACAGTTTTCTTCTTAAAACCAATTCCTTTCTTCAATTAAATGTAATTGTAAGGCAAAAATTTTCAATTTCAATTACATGTAATTAGTAATTGATATTATTTCAATTACAATTACATGTAATTTGTAATTGATATTTTCTCAATTACAATTACATTTTTTTGTAATTGAATTTTTTGCTTCAGCTTAATTACAATTACATGTAATTGTAATTGAGTTTTTTTCAATTACAATTACATGCCATTTGTAATTGAGTATATAATTAATTACAAAATGTAATGATTAACCCCCATGTCTGGTTGTAGTGAGCGTGTTTTCAACAGACGGACAGATAGTTGGACATGGTTAAATCTACTTAGAATTAAACATGCACCCAAAATATACATATATACTTTATAGAGTCTTAGATAAATATTAAAGTGTCACACGGAGTGACAAACTAAGTAAACCCTAACTCACCTATAATGCTCAAGGTTATAAAAATAAGAAAAATGGTTGAAAGCTTAAAAAATATACAAACATTTTTTATTGTGATTAATTAAAAATAACCAATATTGTTGTTCCAAAAAAATTACTCAAGTGTGTTGGTAATGAAACACTAATTAGAATAAATAAACAAAATAAATAAGCTAATTAATTGTAAATGAAATTAAATAAATAGTTTTAAAAAAAAATATATTAAAAATTTCATATACCTGACTTTATTTTAAACTAATAAAAGCACCCTAAAAATCCCCTTTTCACTCCTTCTCTAACAAGTTGGTTTTTGTTTGTGATAAATTTTTTAGCGTCCCAAGTCTAAAATAAAATTCGACAATAGAGACAGTTGTGTAAATAAAACTAAATTACTTGAAATTTACAAAAAGTTTCGTTTTAAAAATTATTTGTTTGGATATAAAACAAAAATCAACAAAATTACTTAAAAAATTAAAATGTACAAAGTACAGTAGTAGACCAATCCGAATTATTAAAACCGCCATAGTGCTGACTATAATTCCATTTCAGTTATAAAGAAAACATTTTCAAAAAGCTGCCTTTAACCCATTCCTGCCTTATAGGTATTTCAATACGCAAAGAAAAAATAAACACAGCAAAGATATTCTAGAAAAGGCCAGATGAGAGAAAATTGCTGCAACATACATTTTTATTGAAAAGTAAACATTGATAAACCTGAAAAAAATTAAGAGAGTAGAATTGATTGGTTTTTGCATTAGTTAGTTCTCATCCATATTATGAAACATTTGCTGCAAAAACTTTATTCCAATTATCTTTTGAAACTGCATTCGTCTCCATAGAATACCATTTTTGTTTTACGCCATTGAGTCATTTTCTATGCCTTCTCTCTTTTTTTAATAACAGACATACGACTGCAAACTGCTTGTACATGAAACAAATTACACTTTTCCATTCGTCTTTCCCATTTCTTCTACAAACTCAAGGCGAATTAAATACAGGTGATGTAGAAACGCCTTCTGTTTTTTAGAGGTCGAGCCTATTTGTTTTGATTTGTTAGTGTTTTGCTAAGAATGGTTGACATTTCGAGCCGTAAACACTAACAATGCAATGCAAAACCCCCTATGTTGTTTCTGTTGTTTTTGGATTGTTGTAGTTGCGACACCACCTGTAGTTGAATTCTGCTTGAACAAACTCAAATGTTTCATAATATGGATTGGGACTTATCATAAAGATGAATTAAGTTGTTTTCTATTTCCAATAAAGCTTGAGAAAAGTGTTGGCAAATAAAGCACAAAGGGAAAATCAAAAAAATGCTCACCCGCTTAAAATAGTTTTAGGCGTCCCTTGTAAAAAAATTAAAAGCGATTTGTAAATGATGCAATTTTGTTTTATTTAGTTGACATGTCTAAGAATGTGAAAGCGACATAATTTGTTAGAAATTCAATTTTAAATTTGAATTTTTGGCCAAACAGTTTGTAAATGTACTTGACTTTCTTACAAAAGATTGGCAATCTGATGTACCTGCATCATCCTCAATCGGGCTTTTTTTGAATTAAATTGTTTTCATTAAAAATTAATATGAACTTAGCTTGCCACAACTTTTTTGTAAGAATCAATCTACTCTTTGGTAACCATGGGCAGTAATCGGCTCACATAAACAAAGTTATGTAAAGAGGTTAATTATCTAGATACATATTAACATCCATATTAAATTTTTTTTTTCTTATAGGGATTTAAAGGTCGGTCGCTAAATTGTTTAGTAATGGGATGATATATGTGATGAATACGTCCTCGCGGGAGGTCGAGAACACTAAAGGGGTGTGCAACTAAAGGTTACTCATCTTGTCAGGATAATGAGGCGGTAGTGGAATGCACACTTCCGGTCCATTATCAGTACATATAGCCCCTGGCAAGGTGGGGGCTTTACATAAATATAATTTAATACGCTTTTAAAAAGATACAAAATTTAATTTAATTTCATAAAAATATTGTGTACTAATGCAATATAGTATATGGGTACCCGGGTAACCCGGTTGCCAAACAATTTGGATAATGTTGGGTATTAACACAAGGGTTAACAATTCATATGAATTTAGTTTCAGCCACTGATGTTCCAAAGTTGTAATTTCTTCTACAGTGAAATCAATCATTTCTTCTTTAAAATTATCGCTTTATTAGTATTTATTAGTTTTTTAACTGTTTTCCACACAAAAAAGGTAGTATTTATTCAATTATAATAATTATTTGGCAATCGTTATCTAAGTTGACATATTAATTGAGCTATAAAATCTCGGCATGTAATTTGTGTTTGTTTTTCAATTTCAAAAGTTATGGTATCTCTTTTCGATTCCAAAAATTTTTCAAAATCGTAATTGAGGGAAAAAATTAGCTTAACATGAATTTAATGGATCAAACTGATCAAATTTTAAAACAATTTGATATGAAAGTTCTTTTAAAAGAATGTACAGTTTCTATAGCAAAAGAGTAGGGGTTTGCATGTGCATTCAACAAAAAAAGTGTGGTAGTTTTTCAAAAAAAAGATTACTTGAACATTCTTAAATTAAAAAATGCTAAAAATGCTAAATATTTGGTTGAAAAATGCTAAGTCTAGCTGCAAAAATGCCAAAATGGCCACTCTGAAGTCGAGAAACCACCAATAGTTACTCGCTAATTTTCTTGTTCTCAAAAACATGTACCTGGTTTTTTATTATAGTTCGAGTAAGTGTTCATGCTTTGCTAGATCGTATGTACTTTTGAAGTACAAATCCATTTGTGCAGGGGTCTAATACAAATACATTATAAGCCTCTAAATAACTGAGATGTATCTAATTGGTATACAAATTGCTTCGTTATCAATAAAGGAGAACAGTTTTAAAACAATTTTTTCTAATTTTATTTTAATGGGGGTGGCGAAGCTCACCGGGCTGTTCTTGGAAATATGAGTAATAATATTAAATAAAATTATTAGTTTGTTAAAATTTTTCATTTTTTGTTTATTTTTTTTAAATTGGTAAAGAAAAGTAAATTAATTTAATTTTTTCTGGTATTCAAGCAAAATTTTAGCTTGTTTTATTATGTCATTATTAACTGAATGGCAGTTGTCTGCTGTAATGTTGAAGGTTTTTTTTTTTTTTAATTACAGTGGACTGCCGATAATTCGTAATAGCAAGGGACCGGCCATTTCTTACGATTTAACGTGGTTAAAATAAAATTAATACCATTAACGGGGTTTTTCAATCTACATATTTACTAGAACGGTAAAAAAACATAAAAACATATTAAGAAAATAAAAATATCGGTTAACAAAAAATTATTCTTTCAATGTTTCTGCTGTTTTTATTACGAATTATAAGTGGTAGTTAGCAAACAATTACGATTTATAAGATGTAAAAAAGATTTTATTTTTAAAAATTACGAATAAGCGAGGGGACCAAAATGTATGTAAATTTTACGAATTAACGAAGTTTTTTAAGGGACCTACAGTTTATTACGATTTATCGAGATTTGACTGTATTAGTAAACAAAAAATTTAATTAGAAACCTCGTTGTTTACTGTTACACATTGTTGTCCGTATTTGGTTAGCTGAATTGTATTTTTAAAAAAAGTTTGGCTTGATGAATTAGTTTTTAGTAAATTATCGAGCTCTTATAGCAAAAATGATGTAACCAACAAAAAAAAAATTTTACAGAAGAAGGTTTTTTTAAATATTTTTGCTTCAAGTCTATGGTTTCGCTTGAAATTGCTTTTGCTCTTATTTCATAACAGGACTTCCCAGAGATGTGAGATTTTTAGAGATGATGCAAATGATCAAAAATGATCGATTTTCATCAAAAAACAAAAATCTAAAATGTTGTTGGTTACATCATTTTTGCTATTAAGGCTCGTTATAGTTCTTGACATATCAAAATATTCTTTAACATCTAATTGTAAATAAAACAAAAAGTTTTCAGAGAATTATCTTAATATTTTTTATTATCATAGAAGGATCTATGACAATGTCTTAAACAAAGTATCGGTCAAATGCTCGCCACGACTTCGGTGGCATATCTCTATCTGATGGTCCATATTTTTAATGACTCTGAGGCATAAGTACGTGAGGATAAATGTCGTTAACAGTATTTATTAGTGTTAATCAGGACCAAAAAGTCGCATCTAAAGTTCCACATCAATGAACTAGAGGCCTGGCTAAAAAATGGAAAATAAACGTTAACCCGGCTAAATGTGCTCACTTAAGTTTCACGCTCAGAAGACTAACGTGGCCAACTGTAAAAATAAAAAGCATCATTCATATAGATAGACGCTTGACATGGTCTCGTCATATTAAAGCGAAAATAACGGCTATGCAACTTAAAAAAGCTCAACTACATCGGCTCCTCGGTCGAAACTCAAATTTGTCCTTAGACAACAAAGTTATCTTATACAAGTTTATCATAAAACCAATATGGCATCCAATTATTGGGTAATGCATGCGCATCAAACATCCAGAAGCTACAAAGAAGACAGTCTAGGATATTACGACAAATCGTCTGCGCCCCATGGTATATATGTAATGACATTATCCACAGAGATCTTCAAAGGTCACCAGAGGCTAAAAAGAACTGAGACTTCAATTTCTGTCCACAAGAAGACCGTTATTATCTCGCTATTGCGAATACCGTTTACGCTAACTGCTTGGCCGATCTCATTTTCGATGAAGTAGGCCCGATTAAGCCGCCTGTAAGAACGAACTGGGAGCACAGTTGTTTTCACATTTCCTACAGATCTGGTTAGCGGAAATTTGCACGATTGAAGGGCACGAATGCATTTTGATCTGAACGCCCATTTCTCAGTTGTGTATCTCTCCATGGTTGAATTTGCAAAAATTGAAACAAAGAAATGTCAAAACCCAGTTAACATGGTGCATTATGGTTGGACAACCCTCAATGATTTTGGTTTTTATAAGCTTAAGTTGAAATTTTAATTTTGAAATTTTATATTGTTAAAAATTTCTTGTTTCCTTATTTATTGTTTGTTATATTATATTTATATATTACAACGCTACTTCGTTAGCGTCTCCTGTTTTTTCGTGGACATATCTGTACGCCAAAGTTTATTTTTCTAGGCTTTAACTTGCTTAAATTCTAGCATTTAACCCGCCACTTTGTTCCTAGGTTTAAACAAAAAAGTTCCAACATTTTTCAACTAAGTTCAATATTATAGAAAATTCAAAAAGGACCACTCGTAGAACACAAAAGCAAATGAAAGAAAGTTAATTTCCCGTATTATCCTTTTTGATACTTTTGATACCCCATTTATGTATCACAGTAACTTTATAATTTTATATCACATATATAGATAGATGGAGAAAAATATTTTGAAAAAAGTAACAAAATTAGGAAAGATTTTCACACCTTAAACGTTCGAACTTCGAAAAAGTACCAAATCTGGTTTTGTATTTTTTAGAAAAGCTACGAATGTGATATAATTTTCATTTACCCATTTACATCCCAAATAGGCCGTACCTCAAAAAAGTACCAGACACCTGTCCGCTTTTTTATTAAATTAAATTTGTTTGTATCTCTTTTAGTTTAGGCGGTATAAGTTATATGCGATGAAAGATAAGTATATTGCTATGCGCCGGATAGATTCAAGACACAATCTACATGCCTACTATAACCCTAGACTGTGCAAAATAAAACTAATAAATAGGTATAAGTCATCAGAGCCAAATTTATAAACTAATAACTACAGCTCTGGAATCGTAGGAATGGGCATCCGAGCCGAGTAATTTACCAAACATTGAAGTCAAATTTGACGCAAAATTAAATTTGGACTTGCGATATGAAACGACGTACTTAATTCCGGGAACGAAAACACTTCATTCAATAGTTTCTTCTAACGCTGGTACATTTATTGCTAAAAAGTGGTCTTTATCAAAAAATTAAAATGTTTTTAAAAATGTAACAAGATACTTAAATAAAATAAAAAAAAAAGTAAAAATTATTATTTTTTAATAAACGTTATGTGCCCAAGGGAACACTTCCACTCGGAGACCAATGCGGTCCATTGTGAATTCCTTTAATGAAAAAAGAAAAAAAGGTAGAGAAAGGGGAAAGTAAAGAAAAGAAGAGGTGGATAGAATTAAGAAAGTTAGTAGGTACCACGTAGAACTAATACCCTCTCTACAGTCCACTCAACAGAAATAACCGCACTATTTCCCTGACAAACCCCAGTATATCAGCCGGATTACATCCAGCGATGAACCCCAGTTCGTCGTGAAATCTATCTCCTAGTCATTCCTGTCTGAGAAACTGCATCCTAGGACAGTGTCACAGTACATGCTCGATCGTCTCCAGCTACTCAGAATCATCGCATAATCTGCAGAAGTCCGGTATGGTATTATTCCATTTTCCCGTAAAAGCTTTAATAGGACAATGACCCGCCAAGAACCCTATAAGTGTTCTAAGATCACTCCTATCCGATCCCAGGCGCCTCCGCGTCCAATCTGGGCCATAGTGCCCCATACACCCTGCAATCCGTTCTGTCCCTCCAGGATCGATTTACGTCATCACGGAATTTTTCCCGTATCACCCCATAGTTGTAACAAAGGGGGAACTTTACCCCCTTTCCCTTACCACCGAGTCCAGATTCGAACCCCCTCTCGCTAGTTCGTCCGCCACCACATTTCCATCAACCATGCAGTGTTCATGTACCCAACACAGCCTTACATTGAATGCCTCCATAAGTTCCCTTAGAGCATTCCTACACCGAGCGATCAGGCACAACTGCACCGTATAACTTGTCAATGACCTAAGCGCCGGATTTGTTTCGACGTAAATTATCACCACAGATCCCCCCACAAAGTATCACTTTCGTCGTCCTCCAGATCGCTAGGATCTCAGCCTTGAAGACACTGCACTCATCCGGGAGTAAGAAGACCTTTTCACTTCGGTGTCCCCGATATATACCCCGGCACCAGTGCCAGTTTCCATCTTGGATCCATCCGTAAATACTGCGGATGAATACATACGAATTTAATCTAAATACCAACATATTAAGATAATTATACACTCAAAAAATTATGTAGTTAAATTCAAACGAAAATTCATTTGAAACAACTTAAAATTCATTTAAAAAACGGACCATTTACATTTCATTTAAAACAAGTGATTTTTACATTCATTTTTAATTTGTTTATTTATTAAACAGCATATTCCGTAAAATTGAATAGTTTTTACTTTTAAAAAATATATTTTAACCGAAAAAAATCAAACTACATAACAAAATAAATACGGAAAAACATTATTTTTTGGTAGTTTGTTTTTTGAATAACAAACACAAATGTTGAAAAATAAAATTATTCGTAAAATAACTATATTTTTATTAAATTTTAACAGTACGGAAAACGAATTTAATAACCCACAATCAGTTACTGTAATAATTTTATAAGTGTATGGTTTACAGACACAAAGAGGGAGTTTACACGGTGTCTTTCCAGACGTGTCAGCCTGATAAAAAAAATTAGTTAAAGTTTTTCTACTCAAGTACAAACATTTGGTAGATAGCAATATCGATACTATCGATAGTGAAATCCAAACTCTCGATAAATATCGATAGTGGAAAATATCGATAGTATCCCAGCACTACTTTAATGACAACCTGCTTTGTCTTACAATGTTCGACTAAAAATTAAATATAGATGGCGAAATTGGAGAAACACGTTGGGTATACAGATATTTATTTAAAACAGAAAAGCCAGAATTTATTTATTTATTTATTTATTTAATTTCAAAAGATTTTGTTATTCGTGCTTAATTCCCAGTTTTTATTATTGATAAAAACACTTGAAATTTATTGTTGATGGGATAAGCTATTCCTATGCGCATTTCACTGGTTGCTTAGGCCAAATCATCAGGAAACTTCATCCATAAAGATTTTAGAAAAACTAAAGATATTAAACCAAATAAAACTGTTAAACGTATAAGAATTATAGCAACAGTTCTACTTGTAATAATATTACAAAGTTTAAACAAAACACATCAACAATAAACAGTGGGTTTATCTCATCTTACATTCCCCACTACAATTAGTTCAAATTCTCTCAACATTAATTGTAGTTGTAAGAAGGTTAAGAAAAAAAAAATAAAAACAACAACAACTTACAAAAGATGTTGTCAATTAAGTGTTTTTTTAGGCCGTGCACTTGCCTGTTTATTATCAAAAAGTAATTTCAATTTTTGGGAATACAAAATTTTAATTTTAGAAGATTTTGTTATTCGTGCTAAATTTCAAGTGTTTTTATCAATAATAAAAACTGGGAATTAAGCACGAGTAACAAAATCTTTTGAAATTAAAATTATGAAAATACAATTAATTGAGAAAAGAAAAAGGAATGACAAATAAAATTACTATAAGTTTTTTACTATAAGTTTTGTGCACAAATAAATATATGTTAACAAATAAGTAAATGTTGTAATGCAGCTTACTTTCCCAGCTGAGGTATAACTCAGTCTGTCCAGGGTAGGGATGGGCAAGTTGAAAAAATATATCGATATATATCGAATCGATATTTTTTTAGAGTATCGATATTTATCATTTCAAAAATATCGATATATCGATATTTCGAACGTATTTTGCTGAAACTATTAACAAATTAAAAAATTCAGTATACCTTTGTACAAACATATGTATGAACAAATTAATTATATGTAATTACATTGTTAGTTTTTATTGTTTCATTTTATTTAAAAAAATTAATAAAAACAAAAAAATTTAATCAAAACAAAAAATTCAATTATAAAAAAACAAAAGGGAAGAATACAAAAAAACCATAAGAAAAAAAAAATAAATTACGAAAAATTTAAATGGAAGTAAATAAGTCATGGAAGTACCAACATTTCTTAAAATTTGAATTGCACCCCAAAAGAACCAACTGGTTTTGTCAAACCAGTAATCATCAGATATGGACATCAGGAGCACTCTCTATTTTTTGTGCATTCCAGACAATCTGCTTCTTGTATCCGGCACTGCGTCTTATAAATGCCAATTATTTTAGATTTTCATATTTGTTTAAAAAAACATATGATGCATGCAATGATTCCAATTCTTAAAAACATATTGTTTGAAAAACGGCTAAAATTTTGAGTTCTTAATGAAGACTGACTTTAAAAAATATCGAATTCGATAGTCGTATTTCAATATCGATACATCGGTATTTAAAATATCGGCGATATATATCGATTATATTTTTTTTAAATATCGATATTTTGATATATCGATATTTTTTGCCCATTCCTAGTCCAGGGTCAATTCAAAGGTCTGCTTCCTTTGAAATGAAACACGTGATGTTCTCGGGCTATTCTAACCGAAGTACTCAAATATGGCAGATTTAAAATGTCTTGCATTGCTTATGATTTGGATTCGAGGGGGTAGTTGGCTCCAGAGACGAATCGAGTTAATAAAGAAGTGTTGATTAGAAATTGATTTGTTATACCTAATACTGTTAATCTTGTCACCTCTGTTCGATCTAGAGAACATGATTATTTCATATAGGTAGGAAGGCTGTTGACTATATATAATCTTATGCAAAAACAATAGAGTTCGGCAAGTCAATAAGTTATCAAATGTTATGCTACATATCTGTTTCGCAAATTGTGAGATGCTATGGTCCCTTTTTATTCCAAATACATATCTAGCAATATTATTGTATGTTAAGTTGAGCCTTCGCCTACTAACCGAATCGCAACTTGAAAAAAGCTCGCATCCATACATGAGTGTTGGCAATAAGTACGTTTTAGCTAATAACATTCGGATGTGAATCGGTGTATAATATTGTGACATCCATAAGTTCCTTAGCATAGAAGAGGTTTTTCCACAGCTTATTTTCACATGGTCTGACCAATTAAGTTGATTGCTAAAAACAACACCAAGATTTTTTGTAGTATCAACATAATTAATTGTCATATAATTAATCTTTATTGGTGGTAGACACGTGTTTATATATTTTAATGGTCCAATAGCAAGAGCAACTGATTTTTTTGGGTTTAAGTTTAGGCCATTTGCAGATGCCCAAAGATAAATATGTTTGAGATCTTCGTTTATAAGTTGAATGCAATTTGCGGCGTCTGATATTTTACAGCTTATATAGAGTTGCACGTCGTCAGCATACATTTGAATTTTACAATGTTTCACTTGCAAAGGCAGATCATTAGCGTATATAGAATACGATAGTGGTCCAAGTATTGAACCCTGTGGCACACCTCTAAGCATTAGGCAACGATCAGAGACATTTGTTTCATGGAATACGCTTTGACATCTGGAACTTAGATATGACGTTAACAGTTTCAATGCTGTTGAGGAGAAATTGCACATGTGCTTTAATTTAAGACAGAGAATGGAATGATGCACTGTATCAAAGGCTTTGGAGTGATCAAGCAGTATTAGGAATGGCATCGTTTGGCGCTTATCAATTTGGCATCTTATTTCCTCCGTGACATCAATGAGAGCAGTAGTTCAGCTGTGCTTGGGTCTAAATCCAGATTGCCTGTCATTTAATATGGAGTTTGTATAAAGGTAGTGGCTTATTTGCGAGTGTAATAATTTCCCACAGACTTTTGACAAATAAGGCAAAATTGAAATTGGTCGGTAGCTCTTATCAGATTTCAGGATCGGAATAATTTTAGCATGCTTCCATTCAGACGGGAACGTACACGTTGTGATGATAGTGTTAAAATATGATATGTATTATGTTTATTTGTTGCTAAAGCTCTTGTAGTCCAGTGTTGTTAGATGTGATGATTTTACGTCGTTTTGACGATTTTTTTGCGAAAATACAGTATTATGACGATTGACGATTTTTTAACTAAAAGCAATAGTGTTATGACGATTTTCTGGCATCAATAAAATACTGACAAGAAATATTTACAATTATGTATAATAGGAACAGTCCAAAACGGAAAAATCTATTCTTCAAAATACAAAAATTTTTTGAAATTAAACAAAAAAAATTCTTCCCCCATCTTTATTAGAACCATTAGTAATTCAAATTCTACAATTATATAAATGTCATCGATACTGAAAAAACTATACACTAGAGCCCCACGTTTCGTCCTATTTGGCCCGCATTTTAAAAATTGGTTAAATCCGCTTTGCGTTTGTTTTATTTCGATTTCTAGATACGATTGAATTTTTCGATGCAGCCAAAATCACATGTGAAGAATTTTTCTATTTGCGTGTAAAAAGCGAAGTATAGTTGCGCGTTAGGAACTAAGAAGTTAGTTCTTAATAAGAACTTGTGTAGAAAAATGAGCGCAAACAGAAGACAATGCATTAGTTTGGAGCTAAAATTGGACGTAATAAAACGTGTCAAGTCGGGTAAAAAGACACTTGCTGAAATAAATAGAATTAAACTTAACCACATCACTTTCTTCATCATAAATAGAATTTCTTGCTAAAAATTTATATTCTTGAACCAATCAATTCAATAAATTGTCTCTTATTTGTAAAATTTAAATATTTGACAATTTGTTGATGATTTTGTTAAATGTTCGGGACGATTTCGACGAATTTTGTTAAAACTTTTGACGATTTTTGAAGAAAAAAGCCTAACAACCCTGTTGTAGTCATCTATAAAAAATTAAAAACTTAACCTGTATCAAAATATTGTACCTCAAAAAGGAAAAAAACTTAAAAAATGCTGCAAAAAGGGTATTTTTACTAATTTTTACTCCTAATGGTGAAATATGCAAAAATATGCACTAACAAATCGATGACAAAATTCCTAAAAAGCTCTAAAGCGGATAAATATATTTTTTCTGTCTTTATTGATCGCACAAGGAAAAACATGCAGTTGCATATTTTTGGTTTCCCTGGTTATGAGTATTTATTTCAACATTGCTTTCTTATAACGCGATTTTTTTCATGTTCGATATCTCTGTAACCATAAGCCAAAAAATCTGAAAATTTGCTGTTGAGAAGGAACATCAACACAGTAAAAAAAATAAAGGAAATCAAAAAATATTTTTCTCCAAACTGTCCGAATTGAGTTGGGTTCCCCCATATTAATTAATTCAAATAAAGTTAAATTCAAAGTTAAAATGTATAGACCCCGCCCCCCTTATTAAGAATGGCAACAAATGAAACATTCTGACGAACGAATGTTGCGCTTGCTTTCTAATAACAGGTTGACATGTACAGGCATGTTCTGAAAATCACTTTTTCGTAAAGCGATTTGAAATCACTAAAAAGGTGTTCTGCACACAAAATTTTTTGAAATCTCGTGATTTAAAACCGGTTAGTTTACAGCATGACGATTTCAAATCCCTTGAAGTTTTTTTACGCATTTTTTTTTTTTGCATAAAAATTAATTAGTTTACACGGGAGAAACTTAAAATTTACTAATTTAGAAAGACGCTATAATGTTTGCAGCCGATGTTTTTTTTTTGTTTGCATTTTTCGTGATTTACTTTTCAGTAGTCAGCTGATATAAGTGGTTCATCAAACAGACCTTTGTGGTTTCCAGAGCAACAAATTCTTAAAGTAGTGTAGCATATGACTAATTTCTTCAATTAAATTAAATATTAAAAATTTAAATTAAATTAATTTGTTAAAAAACTAAAAAGTAAACAATAATTATAAAGTTTGATTGATTAAACTTTAATATACGATGGTAAAAATAAATGAAAATGGCAACCAAATGTACTAAATGAATGGCAACATTTTAAAAAGAAGCGCACAATTGTCTTCAAGCGGTTTAGAAAAATGATAATCACGACTAAAAATTCAAAATCTCGTGATTTTCAGAACACCAAAATTCTAAAAATGACCTTTAGTTATTTTTTTTAATTCATTGATATTAATCCATTAATTCCTTAAAGATCTGTAAAAATTTTTAACATTTGAATTATTTTACAACAAATGTATTCATGCTACAATTACAAATTGAAATATTAATGGAATTCGAAAAACAATTAAAATAATCGACTTAATTATGATCTAGGTAAACGGATGAATGAATGCAAGCCTTCAAAAGAATAAAATCTATATATGTGACAGTTTCAGTTAAAAGGGACCTATGGATGAAAAAATGGCGATTCTTAAAATATAAAATACGCTCTTTCTAATCGAGCAAACCGCAGTTGTCTAACTTCATTAGTATTGTCATAAGTATGATAATGCTGTTTCATTTTCTAATAATAATTTATTACCGCAATCGTCTGAAAATCAAACTCCAATGGATACAACATTAAAAACCAAAATTGTTCGTAACCCACTGCGAGCTGTTCCACCAAAAAGATCAATTTTCATTGCTCGTCTGGCAAGTTCCACTACTTCAGATGATATACATAGATTATTATATTAAATCTAAAGTTGGATATAATTCTGATGTTTTAATTCATAAATTTAAATACTCTCAGCCAAGGTCTATTACATCTTTTAAATTAACTGTTTCTGCTGATATTTTCAATCAAGTTCTGGATAAAAACTTCTGGCCTGAAAACACATTAGTTCGCGAGTACATCAATAAGGATAGATTGAATGTTAATAATTTTGGTGTTCTCCTTCAACGTGAACAGAATAATCCAAAAAACTAAGTTAAGCTACTGTTGATTCATTATCTGTTTTTTATCAAAATGTTCGTGGTTTACGATCAAAGCTGTCCAATTTGTATATGCAAAGCTTCAACTTTAATTATGACGTATTAGTTTTTACTGAAACTTGGCTCAATGATAACTTTCTAAATACTGAAATCCTATGTGACAACATTTTCCGTAGAGATCGGGCTACTTATGGAGGAGGTGTTCTTATTGCAGTCCCTAGGAGTTTTCCTTTTGAACGTTTAGTGGTTGACATATCGCTTGATATAGAATTTATATCTGTTATTGTTAAATTTAAATACAAAAAAATAATACTAACGTGTTCATATATTCCTCCATCATCCCCGCAGTCTTTATATATCCATCATGGTGAAGCTATTAGGTGTGCTTCTCTCTCTGCTAATAACCATGACTCTATTATAATTATGGGTGACTTTAATATGCCTTCAATATCCTGGAAATATTCGCTTGATGATAAATACTTCGTCCAAACGAAATTAAGTGCAAATTACATGGACTTTTTTAATATTTTATATGATATGACCCTTTTCCAAATAAATGGAATACTAAACGATTTTGCTAAAATTCTAGATTTAGTTTTTGTAAATGATTTAGATGACTGCTATATTAAACGATCCAACCATATTACTCTTCCGGAAGATCGATATCATCCTGCTTTTGAAGTTATTGTATCCATTCCTTCCGATTGTGCTGTATCATTGAATGTTAGTACTGAAAAAGTATTTTCTTTCGAACGAGCTAACTACTACATGTTAAATGATCTTATAAGTAATACTGACTGGAGTAACATCTTGGCATATTCTTCAAACTCAAGTGATTCCATGTGTATTCCAAAATGCACATCTAAAGTATTGCTGGGACCGCCTTGAAATAACGTGCAGCTTTCTCGAGCATAGAATAGGAAAAATAAATATTATAAAGTATTCAAGCGATCTGGATCATCTGTAGACTATCTAAGATATTCCGTCAGCAGGGCTGAATATGCTAGTCTAAACAAAAGTTGTTATAATCGTTATTTAAATAAAATCAAATTTAATTTAAAACGTGATCCCAAGTCGTTCTATAAATTTATAAACTCAAAAAAAAACCGTTGGTTAACGTACTTCAATGACTTATGGACAAATTGAATCTAGTAATGATACAGTTATAAGTAACATGTTTGCAGATTTTTTCTCAAACACCTACTCGAATTCAACATATGATAACTCAGTCAATTATCCATTTCCCCTGGTGGAAAACAATACAATATCACTATTGCTTCTTGATGTGTATACGATTGCAAATAATCTAAAAAAACTGAAGTTCTCCTACAGTTATGGCCCGGATAAAATTCCTAGCTGTGTTTTAATAAAGTGTGCAGATTCCTTAGCAATCCATCTGACAACTTTATTCAACGCATCTATTAAATATGCTTATCTGCCTACATTGTGGAAAGAGTCGTATATTGTTCCTTTGTTTAAGTCGGGTAATAAGACTCTTATTGAAAATTACAGGGGAATTGCAAAACTGAGTACTATACCTAAGCTTTTTGAGAAAATTATTTCAGAACATTTGAGTTATCAAGTTGCAAATATAATATCTCCTTATCAGCATGGATTTCGTAAAGTTCTACGATTACAAATCTCTTACAATTCACTATCGCTGTTAACCGCGGATTTCTTCAAAAAAATCAAACACTGATTTTAGCAAAGCATTCGATAAAGTAAATCATTTGCTTCTTGTAAAGAAACTACAATTAAGTGGTTTTACGAAGCATTGCATAAAATGGATATACTCATATTTATCAGATAGGACGCAAACCGTTTGCTTTAAAAGCAGTTATTCTAAAAATATTAATGTTCTTTCTGGAGTACCTCAAGGAAGCCACCTTGGGCCGCTGCTTTTCTCATTGTTTATTAATGACTTGCCTAATGTAATAAAATTCTCGAATATTTTAATGTATGCTGATGATGTCAAAGTTTATTTAACCTATAGCCAACTTTTAGACCACCATCGACTTCAAAAGGACTTAAACTCATTTTATGAATGGTGCAACTTCAACTTGATGGAGCTGAATTTAAAGAAATGTAAAACAATGCGCTTTGTAAGAAATAACCCGATTGTTGCTGATTTTTTTCTGGGTGATTATAAAGTGGAATTAGTTGACAGCTTCCAAGATCTTGGTATATTATTTGATTCTAAATTGAGTTTTACTCCGCATATAACAGCTATAATAAATAGAGCAAGGGGCTCACTGGGTTATATAAAACGTTGGGCTAAAGAGTTTAATGATTCGTATATTGGTAAAACATTATTCATGGCACTAGTTCGACCTATTCTTGAATATGGATCAATAATATGGGACCCTATTTACGAAATTCATTCCAATGCCATTGAGTCGGTTCAAAAACAATTTCTGTTGTTTTGTCTTCGTGGATTACGTTTTAACTTCCTAAACTTGCCTTTATATGCTGCTCGACTTGCTCTTATTAAACTTCCTACATTAAAAAGTCGTAGAACTATGCTCCATGTGTCATTTTTATTCAATGTTATTAATGGTGACATCTGCTGTGGATATTTGATTAATGATATTTCTGTCAACATTCCTCAACGTCCATCCCGGAATTACATACCTTTATCAGTTGCATTTGTTAGAGCTAATTATGCTAATGCTGACCCTCTCAGGAGAATGAGCAATGCATTTAACAACTTACATATAAAGATTTGTCGACTTTTCATCAAATCCTAATTTTATTGTTAATTATGTATAATATTTTTATGTGTATCATTTTGTGATCAATTATTTTTTAAATTGTCTGTAAGGAATAAAATTCCATAGACATATATATTAATAAATAAATAAATAAATAAATAAATAAGTAAGCTTTAAAATGCACCTTTCATAAGAAAAAAAGAAAACTTGTTAACTTAAAATTCATTTTTCTCCAAAACTCATTTTTTGCCCATAGGTCCTTTTTAACTGAAACTGTATATGGAATTCGTTCGCTGAAAAATGAAATACGGTATAAATTTGTTTAATTAACCATTCTGTAGAAGCATTAATCATCGTCAAATAATTTCTGTTCCTTCCTTCTAAGAATACAACAAAGACGTAAGTAGTAGGAACGTCACGTAGTTAGTTTATAAAAATTCCTTTAACTTTTTTTTAAATATTAAATTTTAAACCACAAAAATCTTTTGATTTCATATTAATTTAAAATTTGTTTTATGACAATACGGTGTCAAACGGCGTGTAAAATAGACTATGATTTAAGGCGACGTATGAAGTAGAAAATATTTAACGTTTGTAAAAATATACACATTTCAATTTGACAACTTATACGCTTCTTACGCTACGGTGCAATTGATTTAACGGTGTCCATCAGTTCATGTGTCTGTTGAAATGGCGTTTTCGAACACCCCAGATACGATCGGGACTAGGTTGCGACATATTTATGCCATCCCAGTTACTAATATTCCGAGTACTCAGAATTGTAAGCCAAATAGTAACACAGAGTTTGCTTTCGGTTACTACATATTGTACAATGTACATGATACAGTACTACAGGTAGACCAATTTTATTTAAAATTGTCGTTAAAATAAAAACAGTTCAATTTTTTATTTTGAAAACATTCATTTATTTGTCAAACAATAAAATTTCATTAAAAAAATTTTAAAAATTAATCTTTTGCAAACAATTACTTATAAAGTAAACATAAAAGATATTTAAAGTAATTAAACGCACACGCATCAAACTGGCTTAACATTTTTATAAAAATCAAAAGTATTTTGATTTTCGTCAAACTCACGCGTGAGTCTTTTATTTCTAGCGAAACGAATTTTAAGTCCTGGAGGATTGCGCAAGAATTTTCATCGGCTCCTTGACAAGAATATTTTTTTTCGTACAATTACGATGGCGTGAATGACAAAAAAGCCTTTAAAGAATATAAGTCTTTGAATGCTGCAATTTTCGGTAAGTAACAGTAAATGTATTTTAAAAAATGTACTTCAGTTTCAGTTTCATCTTCTTTCTTTTGTCTTTTTTACTTTGCATAGAAGCAGTTAAAAATGATGGCTACACGCATACCGAATACGTCAAAGATATTCGTGAATCTATTAAGACACTCAAGAACAGGATTCACAAGAGGAAATATGACGAAAATAAGAAAAGTGAGAAAAAGATTAAAGCAGAATGTGTTAACACCATTTAAGTTTTTCTTTATTATTTATTTATTAAATTTTTAATTTTTTTTTATTAAAGGTTTTAATGGCAAAAGTTGCACTGTTGCGAAAAAGTAAAATTGCAAAACCATAACAACAACCACATAGAAAATTATTTCTCAAAAATTGTCCATAGAGTTTTCGCAAAAGTACAATTGACGTGAATACCTTTATTGTACAAGTTTTTTTAAATCTGTTCAGTTTATGCAAAATAATTTGTTTTTTTTTCTTTGTTACCAGTGATTTATGTTTTTTAATCTATAATGAAATTATTTTAGTATTATTATAAATAATTATAAAAAAATATAAATAATTAAAAATTAAAAAAAATAAACAATAAAATACAAAAATTTTTTTTTATTTTTCTAAAATTTTCGGTAGGGTGTGTTGTTGCAAAATTCCATATACTTTGTATATGAACAAGTATATTATGTTAATTACAGTACCGTATACTAAGTATATGAGAAACTATTTTAGTTTGATAACATAACGATAATACAAAATACATTAAATTGTATGAAAGACGGATACTTTCTCGTTCACTTTGTGGGTTGCTGGTAATCAATGAAAAAGCGGCCATGTCTATATAAAAGTAAACCTTAAACGTATATAGAGTTCCGAGTACCCCGTACACACAAAGTATGCCACACGTATTTAAGTACGTGTAACACACGTTCGTTATTGGGATATATAGTCCAGTACTGTTTGCTATTGAGATTTTTTTTATCAGTCTACAAATGACCGTGATATGAGCAAAAACCATCGCCTGCATCTTATTTTACCCATAAATCCCTTGTTGTGTTGTATTTCTGGTGAACGGCAAGAGCCAACGTTTCCAAATTAGGTACAAGCAGCTTGGTTATTTATGTATATCTAAAGAACAGTAAGTATAAAATTGTCCATTTTTGGTACTCGTAGCTCTCTAAAATAGGCAGGATTGGAGTTGTGGGCACGGCATCGCTCATACAAAAATAGTATAGACTTTAGTTTCTCTAAAGAATGGCAAGAGCCAACATTTCCAAATAAGGTACAAGCATCTTGATTATCAATAAACAACATCCGAAAAAATGTGGATGGGAGATATGAGTACGGCATAAAATACATTTAATTACCCAGGTCAATAAATAACCAAAATAACCATATACGGACAAAAAATAGCCATAAAGGACCAAAAAAAAAAGACCCGTGTCTCCCAGTTTTGCCTTTTGTTTAATGGGTCCTTAAATATTTGGGGCCTCGTTGTCATTTTTGCAAAAAAGTGATAATTTTCTCAGGCTCATATCTTGCAAACCGTTCGGAATTTTGATTTCCACTTTGAGACTGCTCTTGACATAGAGAACAAAAGTTATGAACACACAAAATCTAAAAAAAAAAAATTCATCTTTCAGATCAAAATCGCAAAAAACTTAAAAAAAGTCGATTTTTTTTACTTTTTACCCCCTGTTTAGGTCCAACGTACAAAATTTAAATAAACAATCAACTACAAAAATGTACCTAAGATCTCAGTAAACAACTTTTTAGAGCATATGAACTTCCGAGGAATTATTCTAAATACCGTTTAGGTAGCCGCAAAAGTGAAAAATTTCCCGAAAATTTTTTAATTTCATTGGTTTTTTCATTACTTCAACATTACTAACTACACTAAATTGCTATTGGTGCTACCTAAACGGTCTTACGAAACATTCCTAGGAAGTTTATATGCTATAAAAGTTGTTTATTGAGATCTAAGGTACATTTTTGTAGTTGATTGTTTTCTTGAATTTTGAACGGTTGGCTACCATTGGACCTAAACAAGGGGGAAAAGGTAAACAAATTCGAACTTTTTAAAGTTTTTTGCGATTTTGATCTGGAAGATGATTTTTTTTAGATTCTACATGTTCACAACTTTTATTTTCTATGGCAAGAGCTGTCTCAAAGTGTAAATCAAAATTCCGAACGGTTTGCAAGAAATAAGCCTGAGAAAATTATCACTTTTTTGCAAAAATGACACCGAGGCCAAAAATCTTTAAGCGCCCATAAAAAAAAGTGCATGACTTTGGGCAAAACTGGGAGACACGGGTCTTTTTTTTGGTATTTTATGGTTATTTGTCCATGACTTAAAAAATTACACACCGTGTTATATCTGAAGAACGGTAATTGTAAAACTTTCGGTTTTTATCGCACCAGGGTGAAGGTTATAAAAGATCCGGCATAGCCGAATAAAACACGCCTTCTTGTTTTTTTTTAATACAATCAAATACCTTTAGTGGCTTTCCATATAAAACTTTTTTAAGTGTACTAAAGACAGCAGTAAAACTCAAATTGGTTTTTGTTTTCAATATAATTTTCTTAAAATTAAAATTATGAAATTATTATAAAAATTATCGTACTTCAATTACAAAAACAGGCAGATAAAAAGATTTTTATTTTTATTTTAAAAAAATTATTGAATATTATTAAATTTTAAACATTGAAAGGAACTAAAAAATCCATTGGAATAAGCTCATCTAGCAATTAATTATTTTGGAAGTAAATCATTTAGAATATTTATTTCTACAGGAATTTAAATTTTGCTACATTTAACTCCATTTTGCAAAAAGAATTAAAGAATTCATTCTTTCGAATCTGTGGATGACAGAATGGATGGACGGCTTAAATGTAAAAAATAATGAAAAGATTATGAATGTTTTAACAATATATATGTAAAACTGGTAGGTATGGAAATTAAAAATGATTTTACAATATAAATACATCAGTGTGGTGTAGTCATTCCCTGCAAATAATAGGACCAGTCCAAGCACGCGTGTAAAGAGTACCCTACAAGGGACTAGGACTAGTCTAAAAGTAACCCAAACGTATGGAACAAATATGGTCTAAAGTATACCATGGAGTAGTTTTAAAACAACTCCTTTGTAGTCAAAAGCTGGGTTATATGGTCCTTCCCTAGAACATCGTTATGTTAAATATACCGCGTTTTTTCCATACAATTGGGTTACTTTTGGACTAGTCCTAGTCCCTTGTAGGGTACTCTTTACACGCGTGCTTGGACTAGTGCCATCCCAGCGGTAAAAAGGATGACTTAATAGTCCTCATAGAAGGCCTTATTTAGCAGACACAAGCTCTCCACTTCGCATTCCATACTCATATATTTTTTATACAGGTTGTCATTGGGAGCATGCCCTTCCACACTCCCTTCTTCTTACAGTAATTATAAAAGGCTTTCAAAAGAAGCTCTTTTGTTAGCCCTTCTGATGCATGTCTTTAAGAACGCCTTTTAATACAGGACTGTTAAAAGGCATTACAAAGGTGTACTAAAAAAGGGCTTCTATTTTAGTACTCTATGAATACATACAAAATAAGTACATATTGAATACCTACAAAAAAAGGTTTTTTAAAAAGGACTTCTGAAAATTTTAGTTTTACATTCATAGACGTTTAGTATATGTATGTACATACATACATACATACATACATACAATTTAATGGTATGAATGCAAAATAGGAATTAAGAGGAAAGAACTACCGATGGGAAAAGCTACCACATCTTTTAATTAATATTTTTCTTCTATTTTCCATTGAAAATGTCCTAGTTGGATTAAATTTATGTATGTTTTAAATGAATTTTTCAAAAGTTCACAGAAAAATTATTTTTAAAATTTATAATAAAAAATTCCAAGATTCCTTTATATAAAACATTTATAATTTGTCAAGTAGATTTTTAAACTGTACTCCAACATTTTTAGAAAAAGGTTTTATATTTATTTCTATGCGTAATCTTATTCTAAAAAATAAGCTTTACAAAGGGAAAATAATTGCAACGTTTAACATTTCTGAAACAATGGATTTAAAAAAAAATACTATTGATTACAAAATGAGCGAATTTTTTAATTTGAGAACTTATTGAAGGAATAAAGAGCGTTTTAAATGTTTCTATAAAAAATTGATTGTTGATTAAAAAATTGAGTGGTCAAAAAAACTAATTGTTCCGTTTGGAAGTAAAAAGCAAATGTTTTTTTTTACCAAATAACAACTTTACCCAAAAATATGTTTGATCACAAGACAGGCTTTTATTTTCGATCAAACTCTTTTTTAAGGAGTTATAAGCCATTTTAATTATTTTTGTATTTTCTATATAAAAATACGATTTTTGGTGGTTATTTTATTATACGCTTCTTTTGCGTGATCACAGCCTTTTTTTAGCTGTTTTTTATTTTTTTAAAACTTTTTTAATAGAATTCCAAGCTTTTGCTCTTTATTTTATATGTATAATACTGTTTGCTTTATAAACTTTTCAATAAGTTTGCCTCCATGACTTAAAAAATTTGTTATATTATTCTTTTTTATTGTCAGATAATATTCTTTCACAGCTCTTACGTTAATACAGGGGAAAATTTAAATTTTATCAGTTTCTTCCGCAACGCAACGTCTTGCTTACGTAGAATTTATTTAACTTTTTATACAAAAACTAAGTATGCGAAACGAAACAGGTGATCCGCAACGTATACGTTTACGTAAGACAAACGACGCGTTTAGGGACTACGTGCAAAAAGAAATGTATAAAATTGTTGTTAAAATGTTAGAGACCAAAAAATAAAAAAGATACAAATTGAACAACTTCTTTCCCTTCCCTAAAGCCCTAAAGGGGAACAGAATGTCACTAAAAACAAAAAAAAAGCAAAATCAAAATTGAACAACTTCCTTTCTCCCTTCTTAAAGAAGGGAGCAGCGAATGTGTAATGGATATTTTGGAAGGTCTTTCTAAAAGCAATTTTAACCTTCTAGAAGGCATATTTCTTAAGGCAGGATATCATACGAAGCGAATCTTTTAGAATGGAGTGCAGAGGCATTCAAACAGGCCTTCCACTTTCAGTCCTTTCAAAATTTACCGCTGGGCTTATTTGCGGGGTAAACACAAACACACACACATACGTAATCTATTGATTATTGAATTTATAAAAATTTATATAACTATAATTAGAATTGTGGTTATTTTGTTGAACTATTTATGGTTTTTAATCTAAATTTTTTAATATTTTAATCAGGCTTAAGTTCATCAAATTTAATTTTCATTCAATTATTTTTATGAAGAAAGGAATTTTACAACATGAAAATTAATTAAAATTGTTATTGATAATCATTCATTCTTGACTGACCTGAGATTCGAACCCAGGCGGTTGGATACCCTGATATGTTTCGATCGCTACCCCTCGATCTCTTCATAGGGACTTGCCATCTTACAATCGCAGCCATCGATGACTGCTGACGTCAATAGTCAAACATCAATCCTTAAACCAAATTGTATTTTTACCTTTGGTAGATCGAAATTTGCTTCTAATTATTGTTAAAGCTAAGGCACGAGCTCTATGTGTACATTTGTGCTTCAAGTTGTGCTGAAAAAGGTCAACAAGAAAAAGAAAGCCAAATGGAAAAAACAAACAATGCACTTTGGACTGCAAGAAGAATTCTTGACATAAGTACGGAAAAAACAGAAATTAGGAAAAACATGTAAAATCAATTAAATGGATAATCATTCATTCGATGTAAAATCAATTAAATGGATAATCATTCATTCGATCTACCAAAGGTTAAAATACAATTTGGTTTAAGGATTGATGTTTGACTATTGACGTCAGCAGTCATCGATGGCTGCGAGTGTAAGACGGCAAATCCATCTGAGGAGATCGAGTGGTTGCGATCGAAACATGTCATGGTAACCAGCCGCCTGGGTTCGAATCTCAGGTCAGTCAAGAATGAATGATAATCAATAACAATTTTAATTAATTTTCATGTTGTAAAATTCCTTTCTTCATAAAAATCATTTAATGAAAATTAAATTTGATGAACTTAAGCCTGATTAAAATATTAAAAATTGTATATAACTTTTACTAGCCAGCGGAAAAAATATCAGTACAAAAGCTTTGTAAAAGGTAATTTTTAAGAAAAATTATTTTAATATGAAGAGTCTTCTAAATAAGTGTTAAAGAATGGAGAAACGGGTATTGGATTGTGTGTTTGTTCCCTCTAGACTCCTAAGCTTCAGTCATTTCCCCATGGCCCGGTGCTTCGTATTAGCTATAAATATTTGAAAATGTTCAAGTTGGCGTGCCACCTCCAATATAGCAAAAGTTTTCAAATTTGGAACAAAATATTTTGCCTATCAATACAAAACATCTGTCAGTGAAGTGAAAAAAAGTTCTTCTAGAACTCGTTTGTTGACCTAAAAAGAGAAAACGCTGGCATTTTTCCTACTGGGTAATTATTATTTCTTTATAAAATTATTAATTTTTTTTTATTTTCATTTGTCTAAATGTATTTGCGGACATGTCATTATTGTTTTTATTATTCAATGGTTGTTAATGTGTGTATTAATTATACGCAACCCCAAAATATTGAAAATTTGCAACTGAAAATACAATTATCGAAATACTTAATTGTTGAATTTCGGATAGTTAAAATAAATTGTTTTTGAATAAACTTGTTTGTTTAAATTTAAATAAAATAAGCAAATTGTTTTGAAGAAATATTAAAAAAAAAAAGCCGAAATTTATTCGAAGTGAAGCAAAAATTAAAAAAATTAATTTTATATACTTAAGTTATGTTCACATTATTGGGGGATTTACAAGGTGTCATAAAGTCATATGTCCTTAAATAATAACATGAAAAATAGGACTGTTGTGAACAACCGCTCATAATTCAGTGTGCTATTTTGAGTTTAAATCAGCTGATTTAAAACAAATATAAAAAATAAATATTTACCTAACATCAAAATATTTTTTAATTCTAATCGATGAATTAATAAATTAAATAAGACCTTACCTGACTATTTTCCATTTTTCAGACGCAAATCACAAATAAGAGTCCTAAGCCGATCTAATTTTATGCCGCAAGTGATTTGATGCAAAAATTGCTAGCCGCAGGTTAAATTCGGATGTTAGCCGGCTACATTTTACCATCAACGGCGACGACTTACAAAAACTACTGCGGCTCGGCTATGCCGTTCAGCGCAGGCCTCTTCGGATGAATTACGACCGCACAATACACAAAGGACTTTTTGTTTACAAAGCAACAAAAATATTTTTAAACCATTATAAAATGTAAGAACATTGTGAAAATATAACACGATAGTACACCTAGTGAATACCCCATATGTGTATGTGTCATATTTCATTATTTTACCCTCCACCGCAATTAGTTGTGATGAGGTCATAGCTGTGAGTTTGTCATTCCGTGTGAAACTTTTTTACTATTTATCTATAATGTATATATATTCTGGCTCCTTGTGTAATTCTAAGTCGATTTAGCCATGTCAGCCTGTCTTTCCGTCTGTTGAAAACACGCTCACTTTCGAAAAATTCAAAAGAAGTGAACAAACTTGGTGTCAAATTGCTTTTAGTTATCGCAAGCAGTTTGGGAATGAAATCCAGCAAAATCGGTTCAGTAGGATCAGAGCTATGAATCAAAATGTTGAACCACCACCTTAAACAATTTATAATTTTGTTACAAAAACGAACATAAATGGTGGAACAATGCACGGAATGATATAAAGTTTTGCAAAAATTCGTTCCACTCGACTGGAAATTACACTGTAAAATTTCGTGAGGATTGGTCCATAATTTACTAAGGCTCCATATAAACCCAACTCCCACCTAAAACTATAATTAATAATGCTACCAGAATAAAATTTAATAAATACTTCACAGTTTTATAGGACTATACATCACACTAATAAATTTCGCGATGATCGGTCCATTATTAACTTTAG
Organism: Pollenia labialis; assembly: GCA_949318255.1. Lineage (NCBI taxonomy): Eukaryota > Metazoa > Arthropoda > Insecta > Diptera > Polleniidae > Pollenia > Pollenia labialis. The sequence continues at coordinate 149,101,006 of OX439140.1, read as the reverse complement.
GAGCATATAAAGCCTACTCTGGTTAATTAATTAACGACTAATGGTTAATAAATCCCTGATGGTTTAAACGCTGGTTTAGTTGAACTAAACTTTAATTATTATGACGTTTAAGACCAACAACTATAAATCAGTTTCCCATGTTGTTAAAAAAATAACATGAGGCAGCACTGCGAAAAATCTTATCAAATTCATATGGTCTGTATTGGTTATTTAAACCACAGAGCATTCAGAGATGAAAAAATTACGTTGATAAATGCCCAAATCATTTGAGTGGGCAGCTTTCGAAGAAAGTGAAAGTAATCTTTTTGTGGTAGTGAAGTGGCAGTGTGTTAAAACAGGCCGTCGCAATCAACACAAATTGCGTAATCAAAACAAAAATTCAAAAAGGGCAGCTTTCGAAGAAGAAGACAGAAAAAACACAATATTTCCTGTCTCGTGACGCCTATGTGTGCTCTGTGGCTTAAACGCTCAATTGTATGCGTTTAACTGCCCGTCTATACCAGAGATCATTATTGCGACATATATTGCAGTAAATGTCAATGGATCTGAAGACAATGTAAAAATTAATTATGTTAATAATACACGCCTAACCTGCAACGCTGAATTACAAAGGTCTTCAAAATTAAAATAAATGGATTTTTTAACGTTATGTTCGCACGGCATCTTGAATTAAGTTGTTTTCTTTTTGAATTACAAATACGAATTACGCTGTTCAAACCGCATCTTCTTAATTCAAGAACTATTCTTTTTACATTTATGAAAATTTTTGCCTTGAAAATTAATACAAAACCAAGCAACAATTTAAAATGTCTCGTTTGTAATAATTCCTATTTTGTTTCTTTATTTGTTGTTTTAAATTTCACAAAAGAAACCTTTTTACAATTTTATGCAAGGCAAATTCGTATTACATGAATTCGCCTTGAGTTTATGTTTTTAGGGCGATTTGGATTTATAACTCGTATCCTCCTAAACGGATTTGGCTGATTATCAATCTCTTGTTAGTAAAACTAGAAACGATTCGATGCCGAAATTGGTCTTTTCTTTTGACTTCCCAATAATAAATTGTATCATTTTGCGAAGCACTAAACGTACATTTAAAAACATAAGCGCACAATTATGCGCTACGCAATAAGACATACAGGGCTGCAGTAAAGTGAGTGAACAAACTCTTAGAAAATTTATAAAAAAAATAACATTTCAAGGCAGACTTGGGGGATTTCAATTACATTTCAATTACAATTAAATTACATGTAATTAGTAATAGATTTTTTTTTCAATTACAATTACAAGTAATTGTAATTCAAATGAAGGACCAAAAAATTGCAATTACTTGTTATTGTCATACTAAAAGTTCAATTACAATTACTTGTAATTGTAATTGAAAAAAAATCAATTACTAATTGCATGTAATTGTAATTGAAAATTTTCAATTTGCCATTACATATAATTTGTAATTGTAATTGAAGGAAAATAATTGGTCAAATTTGTAATTAATTACATTTCTGAACAATTAAGTTAAATAAAATTACTGATGTATTTAGGTAGAGATCGGAAAAAAGCAAAAAATACAATTAAATGCATTTTATTGGTTAGAAACAACTCATAATTAAGAGAAATAAAATATTCTCTTTTATTACTTTTTATTCGAAAACTTCATTATCTCGATAATAATACTATTTTTTTTCGCAGAATATTTAATTGCTTTTGATCATTGAGCGATTATTAATTTACTATGTTTTACTCTCTGTATTATTTGAAGTTATTTTTTTTTTATCTGCTTAGGCCTCAAAATTAAACTACATAATATTATACAGGGTTCATGTTCGGCTGATTGTTTTAAAACGTTAACAAGTTAAATTTATATTTTTTTAATATCCCAGGAAAAATTTAGTAATAGCAGCTCATTGCTTTTTGCATTACCAATAATGACCTACCCCTGCTCACTACATTACTTCTAAACTTAAAATAATGAGTTACTAATAATATGTTACATAGCTACTTACATATATTCCATGGTAGCTCTTTGAATACTGGATTGCTTTCAAAGTGAAAATAATAACTTACTTGTAATGTGTTTATAACTATATGTTTGAATTTTATATTTTTATTTTCGCATGTTATAAAGGATCTTAAATTATAAAATAACAATAAAACAGTCAATCAAGCGTGTCACACCCATTATAATAAATAATTCTTCAACTTGATACTTTTTGATTTGCCTCATTACACTTTCTCTTTTTACGCTAAGCCACTGATATACAAAGAAATTAATTTACGATTATTTAATCTCTAAAAATAGAACAATCATATTGTTTAAAAGGTTCTTACATTGTTGTAGAATTTCAATGTCAGTGAAACTGTAAAAAATAGTTGTGTTGCTTAAATTAAATTGTTTATAAATAGTTTTGTTTCCTTTGCTGGCATCATTTTAACACCCCGGAGACAAAGGTTAACTGATAACAATTTTGAAAAAATGCTTTTACTTAAAGCTAACACAAGTTTCCTGCAAAATACGTAACGCGTTCCAGAAACATGCTACAGCCCTAGTACTTGTCCTAAGAAACCAAAGTGGAATTAATACTTAAACAACTTAAAATGAAAAAATTCAAATTTTTGAATATCAGATTTTTGTTTAAATATAATACTTCCCCTTATTTATAAATAAATAAGATCGCTGTTAGTACTATAATTATTATTGTTATTATTGGTTGAATTGTGTTTATTATTTTCATTGTTATTATCACTGTCGTTATTGTTATTATTATTAATTTCGTTCTTATTGAATGCTCTTATTATATGTAATTGATAATAATTGTAATTGAATAAATTTTTGAAATTAATTAATGTTAAATGTAATGATTACAGTTTTCTTCTTAAAACCAATTCCTTTCTTCAATTAAATGTAATTGTAAGGGAAAAATTTTCAATTTCAATTACATGTAATTAGTAATTGATATTATTTCAATTACATGTAATTTGTAATTGATATTTTCTCAATTACAATTACATTTTTTTGTAATTGAATTTTTTGCTTCAGCTTAATTACAATTACATGTAATTGTAATTGAGTTTTTTTCAATTACAATTACATGCCATTTGTAATTGAGTATATAATTAATTACAAAATGTAATGATTAACCCCCATGTCTGTTTCAAGGGCCACGGCATTTCCTTCCTTAAAAGCAGGTTTGTAAGGGAAATACTTAAAAATAACTAACAAAACATTCAGTGTGTAATGCTGACAGCTACACTCACCAGTTTTTATATGCGTTGAATAAAGCGCTTTTTGTGTCAAAAAATGTATTGCTTCAAAGTGGGAACTCAAAATATAAAATTCAAGCCTTCCGTAAGCGAAATGGTAAGATTTCTCCCTTACAAACCTGCTTCGTTGGAAGTTCAATTTTTATTGGGTTGTAGTGAGCGTGTTTTCAACAGACGGACAGACAGTTGGACACGGTTAAATCTACTTAGAATTAAACATGCACCCAAAATATACATATATACTTTATAGAATCTTAGAAAAATATTAAAGTTTCACACAGAGTGACAAACTAAGTTAACCCTAACTCACCTATAATGCTGAAGGTTATAAAAATAGGAAAAATGGTTGAAAGCTTAAAAAATAAACAAAAACTTTTTATTGTGATTAACATAAAAATAAAAATATTGTTGTTCCAAAAAAATTACTCCAGTGTGTTGGTAATGAAACATTAATTAGAATAAATAAACAAAATAAATAAGCTAATTAATTGTAAATGAAATTAAATAAATAGTTTTTAAAAAATATATATTAAAAATTTCATGTATCTGACTTTATTTTAAACTAATAAAAGCACTCTAAAAATCCCCTTTTCTCTCCATCTCAAACAAGTTGGTTTTTGTTTGTGATAAATTTTTAGCGTCCCAAGTCTAAAATAAAATTCGACAATAGAGACAGTTGTGTAAATAAAACTAAATTACTTGAAATTTACAAAAAGTTTCGTTTTAAAAATTATTTGTTTGGATATAAAACAAAAATCAACAAAATAACTTAAAAAATTAAAATGTACAAAGTACAGTAATAGACCTATCCGAATTATTAAAACAGCTAGTGCTGACTATAATTATATTTCAGTTATAAAGAAAACATTTTCAAAAAGCTGCCTTTAACCCATTCCTGCCTTATAGGTATTTCAATACGCAAAGAAAAAATAAACACAGCAAAGATATTCTAGAAAAGGCCAGATGAGAGAAAATTGCTGCAACATACATTTTTATTGAAAAGTAAACATTGATTAACCTGAAAAGAATTAAAAGAGTAGAATTGATTGGTTTTTGCATTAGTTAGTTCTCATCCATATTATGAAACATTTGCTGCAAAAACTTTATTCCAATTATCTTTTGAAACTGCATTCGTGTCCATAGAATATCATTTTTGTTTTACGCCATTGAGTCATTTTCTATGCCTTCTTTCTTTTTTTAATAACAGACATACAACTGCAAACTGCTTTTATTTACATGAAACAAATTACACTTTTCCATTCGTCTTTCCCATTTCTTCAACAAACTCAAGGCGAATTAAATACAGGTGATGTCGAAACGCCTTCTGTTTTTTACAGGTCGAGCCTATTTGTTAGTGTTTTGCTAAGAACGGTTGACATTTCGAGCCGTAAACACTAACAATGCAATGCAAAACCCCCTATGTTGTTTCTGTTGTTTTTGGATTGTTGTAGTTGCGACACCACCTGTAGTTGAATTCTGCTTGAACAAACTCAAATGTTTCATAATATGGATTGGGACTTATCATAAAGATGAATTAAGTTGTTTTCTATTTCCAATAATGCTTGAAAAAAGTGTTGGCAAATAAAGCACAAAGCGAAAATCAAAAAATGCTCACCCGCTTAAAATAGTTTTAGGCGTCCCTTAGCATTGTAAAAAATTTAAAAGCGATTTGTAAATTATGCAATTTTGTTTTATTTAGTTGACATGGGTAAAAATGTTTTCCACATTGGCTAAAGAACGTGAAAGCGACATAATTTGTTAGAAATGCACCAGGATAATTCTCAATTTTAAATTTGAATGTTTGGCCAAACAGTTTGTAAATGTACTTGACTTTCTTACAAAAGATTGGCAATCTGATGTACCTGCATCATCCTCAATTGGGCTTTTTTTGATTTAAATTTTTTTCATTAAAAATTAATATGAACTTAGCTTGCCACAACTTTTTTGTAAGAATCAATCTACTCTTTGGTAATCATGGGCAGTAAGCGGCTCACATAAACAAAGTTATGTAAAGAGGTTAATTATCTACATATTAACATCCATATGAGATTTTTTTCTCTTAAAGGAATTTAAAGGTCGGTCGCTAAATTGTTTAATAATGTTAATTTTTTAAGCCCTCGCCTGGGTAACTATCTTGTCGAGATGCGAGGGCTTAAGTGCACTCTACGGTTCTGATCTCATGGGATGACGTGTGTGATGAATACGTCCTCGCGGGAGGTCGAGAACACTGAAGGGGTGTGCAACTAAAGGTTTCTCATCTTGTCAGGATAATGAGGCGGTAGTGGAATGCACACTACCGGTCCATTATCAGACAGTACAGGGTGTTCTCTGGCATATCTGGATAAGATGTCGAAGAGAGATCCTTCAACGTTCTCCGCGAGGGATAGGCACCTTCTGAGAAGGCACCGTCAGAGCTTCGCCATATTCGAAAGAATTTTCGGCCCTGTCAGTACCGTGCTTGGTTGGCCCTATCCTTGGAGAAAGCAAGTGGATGAAGTCGCCGACCCGGACACTACTCAAAAGAGTACAGGGCCGTTGCCATCGTTAACCTGCCGTGGAGAGATGGAGAAAGGAGGGGTTGCCCCGATGACCAAAGCGATCATGTCTTCGGAAGGAGCTGTGGACGATAAGGGGCGATACCCAAGAAGGTAGGCTAAGGCAGCTGACACGAGGAAGAAGACTGTTAATCCTCCGTCCGATTCCACAAGTGGCTCTCGTAAGGAGGCCAGTAGAGGAAAAGGTGCGGGCAGGAACAAGCCTTCTAAACTAGTCGTGCCGAAATCACCGAGCTCAGTAAAGAGGTTTGGTACATCTCCGGCTGAAGCTCCTAATAGCTCTAATAAGGAGACCATTAAGAGGATCAGATCTGGGGATGATCAGCCTGCCTCATCGAACAAAAGACTGAAAAAGTCGACGAGCATGGAAGGTCATCTGCAAGTGGCTGTCATCGATCGGAACGATCCGGATGGGAGGAGCAGTGCCGGGCTATAGCAGTTAGTGGAGGCTAGGCTTATCGACGAGCTGGCAGCATTCAAGGGCAAAGAAGAGGACGTATCCTTCAATGGTGCGGACTGGGTTAAGTCACTCCCTTAGGTTGTCAAATGTGGTAACAAGAATTCTTTGGAATTCTTAAGGACTACAATTGACAAATGCAGCGACATTAACCTGGGGGCAAGGTTTGAAGTCATACAAGCCTCCGATTTGCCAATTAGGTCCATAGTGACAGTATAGATTGCACCACCCGTACGCCCGGTGGAAACTATACTGGCTGTATTGGGCAACCAAAACAATAGGATTCTTACCGACCAATGGAGGCTAGTGACCTCACTGGTTTGTAAGGGGAACACCGGCAGGGACTTCCGCTTCGCGGTAAATCGGAAGTCCATGGAATTCTTGGAGGAGGTGGAGAGGGGTAGTTAAGCTTGGTTTAGGTAACGTCAGGTTCCGGTATCCGAAACATGACAGGACCAAAGAGGTTGTTAGTGGTGCAAATAAACCTGCACCATTGTGAAGCAGGCTCAGCCGAACTAATAACCTTCCTCACCAGCACCCGGACGGACGTAACCCTAAACTCTTTAGGGGTTGCGGGATACACTCTGTTTGTCCTGACCACGGAGGACAAGGTAAGAACGTGTATATTAGCGAGGAATGAATTGAATTTTCTCATCTCTCATTCTTTCAGGTGCGGTGACTTGACCGTAGTAAACGGAGAACCCAAAGGTAAGCGCACTCTTACACTGGCTTCGGTGTTTATGCCATACGAGGCGTTGTACCCACCTGGCATGGAGGTGCGGGAACTGACAGCATATGCAAGGAGGAAGGGTGCAATCCTTGTATTGGGCTGCGATGCCAATGCTCATCATTGCCAATGGGGGAGTGCAGACATAACCAAAAGGGGAGAGTTAATGTTTGATTTTATAACTACTAACAATCTTATTATCTGTAATATGGGTAACACGCCGACGTTCAGAAATAAAGATAGGCAGGCAGTGATAGATCTGACATTAGTGAACCGTGACGAGCAACTTGTTGTTGATTGGAGGGTGGCAACGGACTGTACATTTTCAGACCATAGTTGTATTACCTTCACATTGAATTTTAACCCACCTGGGGTTGCTCCATTTAGGAACCCTAGGGTGACAAATGGGACTCCTTTAAGGAAAGAGTCCGAATTGGATTGGCGCAAAGGGCCTTGGGTGACTTGCTGCCGACTGACATGGAGGGTGTTGTGAACAAGTTCACTCATCTTCTAAGGGAAAGCTATGAGCAGCCCTGCCCGGTTACATTTCCAGGTAGGCGTAAACAGCCAAACTGGTGGACCAGGGATCTTCACGTTCAAAGGTCTACGGTTAGAAGACTGTTTAATAGGGCCAAGCTTACCAGAGCACCAGAGGATTGGAACAATCACAGGGTGCAGTTCAACAGGTATAAGGCGGATCTGAAAAGGGCAAAGCGACTATCATGGCGGCAATTTTGTGCATCCATTGATAATGTCAACGTGTTGTCAAGATTCCGACGGATTTTATCTAAGGACCCTAAGGCCCTTGGGTACGTCCAAAGGAATGACGGCTCACGGACTGAGTCTAGCTCTGAGACCCTAACCCTTCTTATGGAGACGCACTTTCCCGGGTGCAGGTATGGACGTATGGACGGAGGTATGGATGGAGGTATGGACGTCGTGCAATGGGACGTGATGTCTATGACATCGGATTATACTTCCGCCTGCGTCGAGGAAATGGTCACAAGGGAGAAGCTGGCGTGGGCGGTCAATACTTTCGACTCATATAAATCACCGGGTCCGGATGGCATTTTTCCGGCCATGCTCTGCAACATTCCGGACGATGCATCATTTCTTCTGGGGAATGTATTCAAGAAGTGCCTCAGTAGGAGGTATCTGCTTAGGGGTGGAGAGGGGTCAGGGTGATTTTTATACCAAAGGCTGGTAAAGCAGGCCACTCGAAACCGGGGGATTTTAGACCTATTAGTTTGTCTTCATTTTTGTTGAAGACTCTTGAGAGGCTAATAGATTTCTATCTCAGGAGCAATATTGAGACCCGCCTTATTAGCAACGCTCAACATGCTTACCTGAAGGGTAAATCTGTTGAGAGCGCGTTACATGAGGTGGTGGGTTGTATTTAGTACGGTCTGAGGCATAAGGAATATAGTCTCGCCGCATTTCTGGATATAGAAGGAGCCTTTAATAACATTAGGATTGAGGCGATTAGAGATTCGTTGTTGGAGTTGGGAGTGGAGGACTTTCTGTTGGAGTAGATAGTCTGCATGCTTGGCAGTAGGATTATAAACTCGAGCCTGGGGGATCATGTGATGAGAAGAAGGGTTACCAGGGGGACACCACAAGGGGGGGTTCTATCACTTCTACTGTGGTTGTTTGCGGTCAACGGGATTCTTCGGTAATTTGATTCCATGGGCAGCAAGGTTGTTGCCTATGCGGACGACATAGTTCTGCTGGTCAGGGAAAAATTTCTGTCCACGATCGGGGAAATTATGCAGGTGATGCTAGGTGAACTCTCGGCATGGGACAAGGATAGGGGACTGGGTTTTAACCCTGTGAAGACTGAGCTGGTGCATTTACCAGAAGGTTTGAATAGAGGGATTTAGGAGACCAGTGCTAGATGGCGTCGAGTTACCTCTATCGGACGGAGCAAAGTATTTGGGTAACTTTCTGCACTGCAAACTGTCTTGGAAGAGAAATACTCAGGAAAGGATGAGAAGGGGACTCAATGCATACTACACATGCAGGAACTCCATTCGTAAGAACTGGGGTCTGAGGCCGGATATGGTAAACTGGATTTACACCTCGGTTGTTAGGCCTATACTTACCTATGGATGCACTGTTTGGTGGAGTGCGTTGGGAGTGGATAGCACTGGTGCCGGTGTATATATCGCGGTTAAAAGGTCATTCAGACTCCCCGATGAGTGCAGTGTCTTCCAGGCTGAGATCCTAGTGATCTGGAGGGCGACGGAGGTGATACTGGAACACATCGTGGGTGGATCTGTGGTGACAATTTACGTCGATAGTCAGGCGGCGCTTAGGGCATTGACAAATTATACGGTGCGATCGTAACTGGTCGCTCGGTGTAGGAATGCTCTTAGTGGACTCATGGAGGCATTCAATGTAAGGCTGTGTTGGGTACCTGGACACTGCATGGTTGAGGGAAATGAGGTGGCGGACGAACTCGCGATAGGGGGTTCGAATCTGGACTTAGTGGTAAGGGGCAGGGGGGTAAAGCCTCCTCTATGTTACTACTATGGTGTGATACGGGAGAAATTCCGTGATGACGTAAACCGGTCCTGGAGGGACAGAGTATATTGCAGGGTTTCTAGGGCACTATGGCCCAGCTTGGACGCGGGGGCAACCAGGGTTATACTGGGATTGGATAGGAGTAGTCTTAGAACGCTTATAGGGTTCTTGACGGGTCATTGGGATGATGGGACAACGCCATACCGGACTTCTGCAGATTGTGCGATGATTCAGAGGAGCTGGAGACGATCGAGCATGTACTGTGCCATTGTCCCAGGATGCAGGGTCTCTGGCAGAAGTGGCTAGGAGATAGGTTTCACGACGAACTGGAGTGCATCGCTGGATGCAGTCCGGCTGATCTACTGGGGATTGTCAGGGAAATAGTGCGGTTGTTTCTGTTGAGGGGACAGTAGAGAGGGAATTTGTTCTTCGAAGTACTTACTAACTTTCTTATTTTCTGGACTCTATTGTAATAATTGAAATCCGTTTTTTTATTTTTAGACGGTGCAACTAGTGCACTCGTCAGCTTTTTTATTATGATTAATTTTATTTACAATTTATTCTAACTTATATACTAACTATGAAAATAATTGCTAGCCTATTCTTACGTGTAAATTAAAATAACTTAAACTAAAGCATGGGAAAATTAGTGTAATATGATATAAATTTTAAGTTTATAAATATTTCCCATGCGTTTGGGTGTAGTACCTTTTAAGCGGCTATTTAGGGTTTAATATTTTGGAGTAATAAGATACCCGTTTATGTCTGCTCTTTAAAGGTATGAATTCATGCAAGTAAATAATATTTAAAGGAATGTATCCACCTCATACTTCTTTTCTTAACCTTTCTCTTTTTCTATCTTCTTTATTTATTTTTCTATATGTTGAAGGGATTCACAATGGACCGTACTGGTCTCCGAGTGGAAGTGTGCCCTGGGGCACACAACCCTTCTAAACCTAAGCTAACCTAACCTTAAAACAGTTTCAGGTAACAAAAACAATGCTAAAATTATAATCGGGAAAGCCCAAGCTCCAATGTATTGACAGACGAATTTTCGAGATGTTTTTCTCTTTGGTAACCATGGGCAGTTATCGGGTCATATTTATCAAACTCAACCAAAGATGAAAACATTTAATTCCGTTCTGTTTTTTTTAAATCCACAAACTTCATTGTGTTCGGTTCGGCTCATTAATGTTCGTCCCTTTTGGCTGTCAAAAAAAATCCAAATATATTTTACAAAAACAATATACATACATACTTACATGAAAAACAATACAAAATGCCAGCAAATAAAACACACAAGCTGTTCGTGGTGCGGTCGTTGCTAAGTTGTCTACAGTATCACTACAATTGTTCTGTTTTTTAACTACATACATATGTATATATGTATGTATAATGTTCGGCTTGAAAATAGTGACGAACGGTATTAAGGGCTGTGTTCGCCTACACATTCACTAACAAATAGATATCGTTCTTGGGTGTATGAGCCGAACGCTAAATAATGTACTAGGGTCTAATCACCGCATACGATATCGAGCAAAACTGATCAAAATTATTTATTTTGGTATCATGAATCTCGATATAGAATTAAATTTATTGAATTTGAAATAGTAGCATTCGATATCGAGTAACTCGACATTCCATTTCTCGAGCTTTCATTCGATACGTCAGTGTCTATCGTATGCAAAAACATTACACCTTACATTTCTTATGCCCAATTTTCAGGATTGATATTAAATTACATTTATTTTTAAAATCGTTTTAAATACAAAATCCTTTTCTTCACTAAAAACTTAAGTGGAACTTAAGTCACCGATGTGGTACACTTAATTTCAACTTAAGTTTTCATTGTAATATTTTAGCAAGGTGGCCTCAATATCACAACAATACAACAACAATAGGCAAAGCATTAACAGTCATCTGTTTTCTCAGACCACCTTGTAAATAAAAACACTTGTTTATATTTTTTTTTGTATTTAGTAGTGCTACCATACTTTTATTTTAATTAAATAAGACTTTTCAAATAAAACTCAAGAACCCAATCTGTATTTAAATACGATTTAAGTTTTTATGAAAATTAACTTAATATAGATTTAAATACAATCCTGAAAATTGGGCAATAATCTAATAGCAATGCTAGTGTGTTGTAAATCATTTGGATGCATGCTTAATATAAAGAAGCATAATTACGATGTCAAAATTGTATTAAATGTTTTCCTTCTTCCAGAGCTAGAACACTGTAAACGAGCATTAAGATATTTTGGGCAAAACTGGGAGACACGGTCTTTTTTTTTGTCTTTTATGGTTATTTTTTTTATTTGTATATGGTTATTTTTCCATGACTTAAAAATTACACACAGTGTTATATCTGAAGAACGGGAATTATAAAACTTTCGGTTCTTATCGCACCAGGGTGAAGGTTATAAAAGATCCGGCATAGCCAAATAAAACACGCCTACTTGTTTTTTTTAATACAATCAAATTCCTTAATGGCTTTCCATATAAAACTTTTTTTAAGTCTACTAAAGACAGCAGTAAAACTCAAATTTGTTTTTATTTTCAATATAATTTTCTTGATAATTTTTACTTTAATTACAAAAACAGGCAGGTAAAAAGATTTTTATTTTTATTTATAAAAAAATATTTAATATAATCTAATTTTAAACATTGAAAGGAACTAAAAAATCCATAGGAAGAAGCTCATCTAGCAATTAATTCTTTTGGAAGTAAATCATTTAGAATATTTATTTCTACAGAAATTAAAATTTTGCTACATTTAACTCCATTTTACAAAAAGAATTAAAGAATTCATTCTTTCGAATCTGTGGATGACAGAATGGATGGACGGCTTAAATGTAAAAAAATAATGAAAAGATTATGAATGTATTAACAATATAAATGTAAAACTGGTAGGTATGGAAATTAAAAATGATTTTGCGATATAAATACATCAGTGTAGGTGTAGTAGGACCAGTCGTTTGGGTTACTTTTGGAGTAGTCCTAGTCCCTTGTGGGCTACTCTTTACACGCGTGTTTGGACTAGTCCCATTATTTGCGGGGTAAACACATACACACACACACAGACGTAATCTATTGATTATTGCATAGAGCTCGTGCAAATTTCGATCTACCAAAGGTTAAAATACAATTTGGTTTAAGGATTGATGTTTGACTATTGACGTCAGCAGTCATCGATGGCTGCGAGTGTAAGACGGCAAGTCCCTCTGAAGAGATCGAAAGGGTTGCGATCGAAACATATTAGGGTATCCAGCCGCCTGGGTCAGGTCAGTCAAGAATGAATGATTACATTGTGCATGAAATTGACACTTTTTTTTCGTGACAAGCCGGGCACATGGCGTTTTAACATAATTCGGGGACGCTGAATCCAGTGGTGCCCATGGTTTTTTCAGATTGGCTCTGGTTTTCGAGATATACCGTTATTTCGAAAATGGAGGAGGTTGCACAACATATATTCGCGTAACTCAAAAACAGTTTAGTTTATTGAAATTACTAAAAAAAACCGAAATTCCGCAATAAAATTTCATTTCAGAAAAGTAAAACTCTTTTTCTAATATAAGTAGTCGTTATTGAAACATAATTTTTTTATCAAAATTTCGAAATATTTGTTTTTTAAAAATGCAGCTAGGCTTAAAATTTTTTGCAGACTTATAAAAAACGAAGCTACAAACAAAACAAGCCATAAATGATTAAAATCTGTTTGCAACTTTTGCTTTTATTCACAAAAGTCGACAAATTTTAATTAATTTAAGAATTTCATAAAACGCAATATTTGTATGGGAGCCCCCTAAGGGATGGTGATAAAGGGAAATTATAATTTGAGAAAATGTTAAGAACAAAAAACTAATGGGGGCCTACATTTTATCATCCTAGGGGCAACTCCTGGGCATTTATGGGACTTTTTCTTCAATGTATATGAAGAATATAATTTATATGGAGCATTTCACAGGATTTTTTTTAATTTTTAAATTCTTTATTCAAAATTATGTATGTACATTAGGGCGTCTCGAAAAAAAAAAGTTCGCCGTACACCACAGAATATAAAGTATTGTTGCAAGGCAGTTTTGAAAAAAAATTTTTTAATTTTTTTTGCCGAAAGTAGGGGTCGCCAAACCACATTTTTCGTTATATCTTCGACATTTATAGTCCTATCTCAAAGTGTGATATATCGATGTTTTCGTCTTGAGGAGGCCAATATTTTGATTTAATAGTCATTAACCTCAAATATCTCATTCTAGTATTTACCTACCAGATCTCAGTTTCTACCACCCTAATGTACCACCCTATTGTCAGAAAATTAAAGCCCCCAAAAAATCATTAAACTTTTGTTAAAGAAGTTTTTCGATATTTCCAACAGAACTGTTAAAAAATACAATTTATGTTTTTTGCCGAATGTAGGGGTTACCTTTTTGAGTATTTTTGTCAGATTTTCTGTATTTACTGTCGGAGCTCACAGTGCGATATATCGATGTTTTTGTCTCGAGGAGGCCAATGGTCAGGAAGTATTGGAGAAGGAATTCAGAATTGTACGCAGTATTCTGTAAGTTTCGCATACTTTTCTTCAATGAAATTTTAATCATGCCATTAACAATTCGGATCTCTATTGTTTACTCCATTCTGTTAGGTCAATAAAAATTTCGAGCGAATTGAAATGGGAGAAATGCCAGCAAACATAGAAGGATGGAGTATTCGAGGCGATCAGTCGTACTTGTATCGTATGGTTCGAACGTTTTTAAATATATATCTTGGATTCGTCAATTGCCAGAAGATGTTCAACAGATACTTCGTCCGTCGATAGAAAATAACGCGTACTTTTTCCACCCCGAGAATGTATTGTTATCGATGATAACGGACCAAGATCCGCTAGTACGTTCAGACGGCTATAACAAGATTTTGTCTGCGCGAAATGAAGCAGCAGTAGGCATTCGTCAAATGTACGGTGCACAAGTTAAAAATTTCATAGACTTCGAAAGTGACTCATATTACCATATGATCAATTGGACCAAATTTGAATTGACTGAGCCGCCGTGCTTGCAGTTCTATATGCAAGACCAGCTGGAAGCATTACAGTTTTCAAAAGAAATAATCGAGATACCAGGTAGCACAAGAAAAACAACTTTGTTTGATAGTTTTGTTGACTAACCTTAATTAATTTCACAGAATATCCGTGCCATTCTCAAAACACCGAGCGTTTTGTTCATGTAGTACATGAGTCTGCCATGGCTGTTACCGATGAGCAACGCCTAGGCCACATTTTTTCCAAGCTCGAAAGCCGTGAAAAATATAGCCAACTTGGGTCATTTCAAAATATGATTAAATAAAATTGTTTTAATATACACAGATCTTTGAATTTTTATTGTATTGGTACAGATATTATGGTAAGTTCGAAAAGAGTGTATCACTATTTAAAAAAGAAGATACTAGGCAAAAACATCGATGTATAATACTATAAAATCCGACTGTGAATACCGAATATATGATAACTGTTTAAAAAGTCAACCCCTACATTCGGCAAAAAACATAAATTATATTTTTTTAACACTTCTGTTGGAACTATCGAAAAACTTCTTTAACAAAAGTTTAATGATTTTTTGCGGGCTTTAATTTTCTGCTATTAGGGTGGTACATTAGGGTGGTAGAAAATGAGATCTGGTGGGTAAATACTAGAACGGGATACAAAATACCATTGACTATTAAAGCAAAACATTGGTCTCTTTGAGACAAAAACATCGATATATCACACTTTGAGATCCGACTGTAAATGCCGAAGATATAACGAAAAATGTATTTTGGCGACCCCTACTTTCGGCAAAAAAAATTAAAAAAATTTTTTTTGAAAATGTCTTACAACATTACTTCGTATTCGGTGGTGTACGGCGAACTTTTTTTTTCTTGCCTATATGGCGAGACGCTCTAATGTACATATATATGAAGAATGTGCCAATGCAGATAATTTATTTTCAATGACATTTTGACGTAAAATTTTTTAAATGCGGTTTTTGTGCCATTTGCAATACAACACAAAAAAACAAATATTCAAATGTATGCTATTCCAAAGAAATATGCTTGCATTATTACCACACTTCACTTTGCGGTAGGAATTTTGGAAAATCCACAGTAACCGATTAAAAAATTCTTAGAATTAAGAAATAAAGTCACAAATGGTTACATCTTTGTATTTTATTGTGCTTACAAAACCACACAAAACGGTATTTTATTGTGCAGTCGAAACCGCACTAATCGGTCTTGTAAAAAACTTAAATAACATATTCTATTGTTATACCTGGAACAGGTAGAAATATTAATCGTTCTGGCTTTGTTCTTTTTTTACAAAACATGGTCATGATGGTCTCGACAGGTACTTTGATTAAAACAATTACAGTATAAATAAGAGTTCCTCAACCCCTTCATATGGAAAGTGCTTGCGAAAGCGATTAGTGAAGTTTAAAGCCTTTGACAGTCTTGTATCTAATCGGTTATATTGAAATATCTAAGATGGAGGCGTGTAAAAAGTTTAATTACTTTTGTTATGTGTGTGGGAAATATAAAAATATACCAAGTCGCCGTAAAATCAGTAATGAAACAAGTACCTTGTATGAATCATATTTTTCTTTGAGTGTTATATATGGTAAGAGTTTGACACCATCAATAGTGTGTACACACTGCATTTACCAATTAAACAAGTGGGGAAAAAATGGAGACGCCATGCCATTTGGTGTTCCAATGATTTGGAGAGATCCCATAGTTCATGTTGAAGATGAGTGTTATGCGTGCATAAATTATACAGCGGGTATGAACAGAAGAAAAATGACTTATACATCTTATACTGCAACAACATATGCTCGATTATCGCTGCCACAT
Source organism: Pollenia labialis (assembly GCA_949318255.1). Taxonomy (NCBI): domain Eukaryota; kingdom Metazoa; phylum Arthropoda; class Insecta; order Diptera; family Polleniidae; genus Pollenia; species Pollenia labialis. The sequence continues at coordinate 149,084,604 of OX439140.1, read as the reverse complement.
TCTGATGAAATTCCTGCTCCGGATAGCCAAATACCAACAGAACATATTCCCTCAATAATTCATTCTGTTGAAGCGGGTGGGTCAGCTACTTCAATGTATGTACCGTCATGCATCACGGTTCCATGCAGTCACAATGAAATCATAATGTCTCATAACATTTATTATAATATTGATATTAACACTATTTGAGAGTCTACACGTAAGATAATACTCTCTGCGATTGAATTTGACGTTTGCTGATATAAAAATCTTATATCTTATCTCACGTGTAGACCCTGTGTTAGGGGGCTCCCATACAAATATTGCGTTTTATGAAATTCTTAAATTAATTCAAAAGTTGCAAACAGATTTTAATCATTTATGGCTTGTTTTGCTTGTAGCTTCGTTTTTTATAAGTCTGCAAAAAATTAGAAGCCTAGCTGCATTTTTAAAAAACAAAAATTTCGAAATTTTGATAAAAAAATTAATTTTTTTTTCAAAAAAAAAATTATGTTTCAATAACGACTACTCATATTAGAAAAAGTGAATGAAATTTTATTGCGGAATTTCGGTTTTTTTAGTAATTTCAATAACCTAAACCGTTTTTGAGTTACGCGAATATATGTTGTGCAACCTCCTCCATTTTCGAAATAACTGTATATACCGCGGCCACCACTGGATTCAGCGTCCCCGAGTTATGTTAAAACGCCATGTGCCCCGCTTGTCTGTTTTTTCAACTAGCATAGTGTTATCAATAACAATTTTATTTAATTTTCATGTTGTAAAATTCCTTTCTTCATAAAAATAATTTAATGAAAATTAAATTTGATGAACTTAAGCCTGATTAAAATATTAAAAAAATGTATAGAAAAGATATTTTAATATGAAGAGTCTTCTAAATAAGCGTTAAAGAATGGAGAAACGTGTATTGGATTGTGTGTTTGTTCCCTCTAGACTCCTAAGCTTCAGTCATTTCCCCATGGCCCGGTGCTTCGTATAAGCTATAAATATTTGAAAATGTTCAAGTTGGCGTGCCACCTCCAATATAGCAAAAGTTTTCAAATTTGGAAAATAATATTTTGCCTATCAATACAAAACATCTGTCAGTGAACGTGAAACCTCCCATACACGAGACCTGTTTTAAAAATATTTTAGAAATTTAAATTTAATGGCTGTTGCAAAAGCTCATTCAAAAAAACTATTTAAAATAGACAATGTGAAGTGAAAAAAAGTTCTTCTAGAACTCGTTTGTTGACCTAAAAAGAGAAAACGCTTTCATTTTTCCTATTGGGTAATTATTATTTCTTTATAAAATTATTAATTTTTTTTTATTTTCATTTGTCTAAATGTATTTGCGGACATGTCATTATTGTTTTAATTATTCAATGGTTGTTAATATGTGTATTAATTATACGCAACCCCAAAATATTGAAAATTTGCAACTGAAAATACAATTATCGAAATACTTAATTGTTGAATTTCGGATAGTTAAAATAAATTGTTTTTGAATAAACTTGTTTGTTTAAATTTAAATAAAATAAGCAAATTGTTTTGAAGAAAAATTAAAAAAAAAAGCCGGAATTTATTCGAAGTGAAGCAAAAATTAAAAAAATTTATTTTATATACTTAAGTTATGTTCACATTATTGGGGGATTTACAAGGTGTCATAAAGTCATATGTCTTAAAACAATAACATGAAAAATACGACTGTTGTGAACAACCCCTCATAATTCAGTGTGCTATTTTGAGTTTAAATCAGCTGATTTAAAACAAATATAAAAAATAAATATTTACCTAACATCAAAATATTTTTTAATTCTAATCGATGAATTAATAAATTAAATAAGACCTTACCTGACTATTTTCCATTTTTCAGACGCAAATCACAAATAAATTTTATTTTGTTTGATATTCAAAAAGGCAGAGTCCTAAGCCGATCTAATTTTATGCCGCAAGTGATTTGTTGCAAAAATTGCTAGCCGCAGGTAAAATTCGGATGTTAGCCGGCTACATTTTACCATCAACGGCGACGACTTACAAAAACTACTGCGGCTCGGCTCAGCCGTTCAGCGCAGGCCTCTTCGGATGAATTACGACCGCACAATACACAAAGGACTTTTTGTTTACAAAGCAACAAAAATATTTTTAAACCATTATAAAATGTTAGAACATTATGAAAATATAACACGATAGCACACCTAGTGAATACCCCATATGTGTATTTGTCATATTTCATTATTTTACCCTCCACCACAATTAGTTCTGATGAGGTCATAGCTGTGAGTTTGTCATTCCGTGTGAAACTTTTTTACTATTTATCTGTAATGTATGTATATATATTCTGGCTCCTTGTGTAATTCTAAGTCGATTTAGCCATGTCAGCCTGTCTTTTCGTCTGTTGAAAACAGGCTCACTTTCGAAAAATTCAAAAGAAGTGAACAAACTTGGTGTCAAATTGCTTTTAGTTATCGCAAGCAGTTTGGGAATGAAATCCAGCAAAATCGGTTCAGTAGGATCAGAGCTATGAATCAAAATGTTGAACCACCACCTTAAAAAATTTATAATTTTGTTACAAAAACGAACATAAATGGTGGAACAATGCACGGAATATTAAAAAGTTTTGCAAAAATTCGTTCCAATCGACTGGAAATTACACTGTAAAATTTCGTGAAGATTGGTCCATAATTTACTAAGGCTCCATATAAACCCAACTCCCACCTAAAACTATAATTAATAATGCTACCAGAATAAAATTAAATAAATACTTCACAATTTTATAGGACTAGAAATCACACTTATAAATTTCGCGATGATCGGTCCATTATTAACTTTATGAGCGTATAAAGCCCACTCTGGTTAATTAATTAACGACTAATGGTTAATAAATCACTGAAACTTTAAACGCTGGTTTAATTAAATTACACTTTTTGTGGTAGTGAAGTGGCAATGTGTTCAAACAGGCCGTCGCAATCAACACAAATTGCGTAATCAAAACAAAAATGCAAAAAGGGCAGCCTTCGAAGAAAAAACACAATATTTCCTGTCTCGTGACGCCTCTGTGTGCTCTGTGGCTTAAACGCTCAATTGTATGCGTTTAACTGCCCGTCTATACCAAAAATAATTATTGCGACATATATTGCAGTAAATGTCAATGGATCTGAAGACAATGTAAACATTAATTATGTAAATAACACAAGCCTAAACTGCAACGCTGTTTCAAAAAACTGAATTACGAAAGTCTTCAATATTAAAATAAATGGTTTTTTTAACGTTATGTTCGCACGGAATCTTGAATTAAGTTGTTTTCTTTTTGAATTACAAATACGAATTACGCTGTTCAAACCGCATCTTCTTAATTCAAAAACTATTCTTTTTACATTTATGAAAATTTTTGCTTTGAAAATTAATACAAAACCAAGCAACAATTTAAAATGTCTCGTTTTTAATAATTCCTATTTTGTTTCTTTATTTGTTGTTTTAAATTTCACAAAAGAAACCTTTTTACAATTTTATGCAAGGCAAATTCGTATTACATGAATTCGCCTTGAGTTTATGTTTTTAGGGCGATTTGGATTTATAACTCGTATCCTCCTAAACGGATTTGGCTGATTATCAATCTCTTGTTAGTAAAACTAGAAACGAATCCATGCCGAAATTGGTCTTTTCCTTTGACTTCCCAATAATAAATTGTATCATTTTGCGAAGCACTAAACGTTCATTTAAAAACATAAGCGCACAATTATGCGCTACGCAATAAGACATACAGGGCTGCAGTAAAGTAAGTGAACAAACTCTTGGCAAATTTATAAACAAAAAATAACATTTTAAGGGCTACAGACGGACAGACAGTTGGCCACGGTTAAATCTACTTAGAAATAAACATGCACCCAAAATATACATATATACTTTATAGAGTCTTAGAAAAATATTAAAGTTTCACATTTTGCGAAGCACTAAACGTTCATTTAAAAACTTAAGCGCACAATTATGCGCTACGCAATAAGACATACAGGGCTGCAGTAAAGTAAGTGAACAAACTCTTGGCAAATTTATAAAAAAAATAACATTTTAAGGGCTACAGACGGACAGACAGTTGGCCACGGTTAAATCTACTTAGAATTAAACATGCACCCAAAATATACATATATACTTTATAGAGTCTTAGAAAAATATTAAAGTTTCACATTTTGCGAAGCACTAAACGTTCATTTAAAAACATAAGCGCACAATTATGCGCTACGCAATAAGACATACAGGGCTGCAGTAAAGTAAGTGAACAAACTCTTGGCAAATTTATAAAAAAAAATAACATTTTAAGGGCTACAGACGGACAGACAGTTGGCCACGGTTAAATCTACTTAGAATTAAACATGCACCCAAAATATACATAACTATATACTTTATAGAGTCTTAGAAAAATATTAAAGTTTCACACGGAGTGACAAACTAAGTAAACCCTAACTCACCTATAATGTTGAAGGTTATAAAAATAAGAAAAATGGTTGAAAGCTTCAAAAATATACAAAAATTTTTTATTTTGATTAAAATAAAAATAACCAATATTGTTGTTCCAAAATTATTACTCAAGTGTGTTGGTAATGAAACATTAATTAGAATAAATAAACAAAATAAATAAGCTAATTAATTGTAAATGAAATTAAATAAATAGTTTTTAAAAAAAATATATTAAAAATTTCATATACCTGACTTTATTTTAAACTAATAAAAGCACCCTAAAAATCCCCTTTTCTCTCCTTCTCTAACAAGTTGGTTTTTGTTTGTGATAAATTTTTAGCGTCCCAAGTCTAAAATAAAATTCGACAATAGAGACAGTTGTGTAAATAAAACTAAATTACTTGAAATTTACAAAAAGTTTCGTTTTAAAAATTAATTGTTTGGATATGAAACAAAAATCAACAAAATTACTTAAAAAATTTAAATGTACAAAGTACAGTAGTAGACCTATCCGAATTATTAAAACCGCCATAGTGCTGACTATAATTCCATTTCAGTTATAAAGAAAACATTTTCAAAAAGCTGCCTTTAACCCATTCCTGCCTTATAGGTATTTCAATACGTAAAGAAAAAATAAACACAGCAAAGATATTGAAGAAAAGGCCAGATGAGAGAAAATTGCTGCAACATACATTTTTATTGAAAAGTAAACATTGATTAACCTGAAAAAAATTAAGAGAGTAGAATTGATTGGTTTTTGCATTAGTTAGTTCTCATCCATATTATGAAACATTTGCTGCAAAAACGTTATTCCAATTATCTTTTGAAACTGCATTCGTGTCCATAGAATACCATTTTTGTTTTACGCCATTGAGTCATTTTCTATGCCTTCTCTCTTTTTTTAATAACAGACATACAACTGCAAACTGCTTGTACATGAAACAAATTACACTTTTCCATTCGTCTTTCCCATTTCTTCAACAAACTCAAGGCGAATTAAATACAGGTGATGTAGAAACGCCTTCTGTTTTTTAGAGGTCGAGCCTATTTGTTTTGATTTGTTAGTGTTTTGCTAAGAATGGTTGACATTTCGAGCCGTAAACACTAACAATGCAATGCAAAACCCCCTATGTTGTTTCTGTTGTTTTTGGATTGTTGTAGTTGCGACACCACCTGTAGTTGAATTCTGCTTGAACAAACTCAAATGTTTCATAATATGGATTGGGACTTATCATAAAGATGAATTAAGTTGTTTTCTATTTCCAATAAAGCTTGAGAAAAGTGTTGGCAAATAAAGCACAAAGCGAAAATCAAAAAAATGCTCACCTGCTTAAAATAGTTTTAGGCGTCCCTTGTAAAAAAATTAAAAGCGATTTGTAAATGATGCAATTTTGTTTTATTTAGCTGACATGTCTAAAAATGTTTTCCACATTGGCTAAAGAATGTGAAAGCGACATAATTTGTTAGAAATTCAATTTTAAATTTGAATTTTTGGCCAAACAGTTTGTAAATGTACTTGACTTTCTTACAAAAGATTGGCAATCTGATGTACCTGCATCATCCTCAATCGGGCTTTTTTTGATTTAAATTGTTTTCATTAAAAATTAATATGAACTTAGCTTGCCACAACTTTTTTGTAAGAATCAATCTACTCTTTGGTAACCATGGGCAGTAATCGGCTCACATAAACAAAGTTATGTAAAGAGGTTAATTATCTAGATACATATTAACATCCATATGATATTTTTTTTTCTTATAGGGATTTAAAGGTCGGTCGCTAAATTGTTTAGTAATGGGATGATATATGTGATGAATACGTCCTCGCGGGAGGTCGAGAACACTAAAAGGGTGTGCAACTAAAGGTTACTCATCTTGTCAGGATAATGAGGCGGTAGTGGAATGCATACTTCCGGTCCATTATCAGTACATATAGCACGGCGTGTAAGCCCGCGGGTTGGCCCCTGGCAAGGTGGGGGCTTTACATAAATATAATTTAATACGCTTTTAAAAAGATACAAAATTTAATTTAATTTCATAAAAATATTGTGTACTAATGCAATATAGGATATGGGTACCCGGGTAACCCGGGTGCCAAACAATTTGGATAATGTTGGGTATTAACACAAGGGTTAACAATTCATATGAATTTAGTTTCAGCCACTGATGTTCCAAAGTTGTAATTTCTTCTACAGTGAAATCAATCATTTCTTCTTTAAAATGATCGCTTTATTAGTATTTATTAGTTTTTTAACTGTTTTCCACACAAAAAAGGTAGTATTTATTCAATTATAATAATTATTTGGCAATCGTTATCTAAGTTGACATATTAATTGAGCTATAAAATCTCGGCATGTAATTTGTGTTTGTTTTTTAATTTCAAAAGTTATGGTATCTCTTTTCGATTCCAAAAATTTTTCAAAATCGTAATTTAGGGAAAAAATTAGCTTAACATGAATTTAATGGATCAAACTGATCAAATTTTAAAACAATTTGATATGAAAGTTCTTTTAAAAGAATGTACAGTTTCTATAGCAAAAGAGTAGGGGTTTGCATGTGCATTCAACAAAAAAAGTGTGGTAGTTTTTCAAAAAAAAGATTACTTGAACATTCTTAAATTAAAAAATGCTAAAAATGCTAAATATTTGGTTGAAAAATGCTAAATCTAGCTGCAAAAATGCCAAAATGGCCACTCTGAAGTCGAGTAACCACCAATAGTTACTCGCTAATTTTCTTGTTCTCAAAAACATGTACCTGGTTTTTTATTATAGTTCGAGTAAGTGTTCATGCTTTGCTAGATCGTATGTACTTTTGAAGTACAAATCCATTTGTGCAGGGGTCTAATACAAATACATTATAAGCCTCTAAATAACTGAGATGTATCTAATTGGTATACAAATTGCTTCGTTATCAATAAAGGAGAACAGTTTTAAAACAATTTTTTCTAATTTTATTTTAATGGGGGTGGCGAAGCTCACCGGGCTGTTCTTGGAAATATGAGTAATAATATTAAATAAAATTATTAGTTTGTTAAAATTTTTCATTTTTTGTTTATTTTTTTTTTAAATTGGTAAAGAAAAGTAAATTAATTTAATTTTTTCTGGTATTCAAGCAAAATTTTAGCTTGTTTTATTATGTCATTATTAACTGAATGGCAGTTGTCTGCTGTAATGTTGAAGGGTTTTTTTTTAATTACAGTGGACTGCCGATAATTCGTAATAGCAAGGGACCGGCCATTTCTTACGATTTAACGTGGTTAAAATAAAATTAATACCATTAACGGGGTTTTTCAATCTACATATTTACTAAAACGGTAAAAAAACATAAAAACATATTAAGAAAATAAAAATATCGGTTAACAAAAAATTATTCTTTCAATGTTTCTGCTGTTTTTATTACGAATTATAAGTGGTAGTTAGCAAACAATTACGATTTACAAGATGTAAAAAAGATTTTATTTTTAAAAATTACGAATAAGCGAGGGGACCAAAATGTATGTAAATTTTACGAATTAACGAAGTTTTTTAAGGGACCTACAGTTTATTACGATTTATCGAGATTTGACTGTATTAGTAAACAAAAAATTTAATTAGAAACCTCGTTGTTTACTGTTACACATTGTTGTCCGTATTTGGTTAGCTGAATTGTATTTTTAAAAAAAGTTTGGCTTGATGAATTAGTTTTTAGTAAATTATCGAGCTCTTATAGTAAAAATGATGTAACCAACAAAAATAAAATTTTACAGGAGAAGGTTTTTTTTAAATATTTTTGCTTCAAGTCTATGGTTTCGTTTGAAATTGCTTTTGCTCTTATTTCATAACAGGACTTCCCAGAGATGTGAGATTTTTAGAGATGATGCAAATGATCAAAAATGATCGATTTTCATCAAAAAACAAAAATCTAAAATGTTGTTGGTTACATCATTTTTGCTATTAAGGCTCGTTATAGTTCTTGACATATCAAAATATTCTTTAACATCTAATTGTAAATAAAACAAAAAGTTTTCAGAGAATTATCTTAATATTTTTTATTATCATAGAAGGATCTATGACAATGTCTTAAACAAAGTATCGGTCAAATGCTCGCCACGACTTCGGTGGCATATCTCTATCTGATGGTCCATATTTTTAATGACTCTGAGGCATAAGTACGTGAGGATAAATGTCGTTAACAGTATTTATTAGTGTTAATCAGGACCAAAAAGTCGCATCTAAAGTTCCACATCAATGAACTAGAGGCCTGGCTAAAAAATGGAAAATAAACGTTAACCCGGCTAAATGTGCTCACTTAAGTTTCACGCTCAGAAGACTAACGTGGCCAACTGTAAAAATAAAAAGCATCATTCATATAGATAGACGCTTGACATGGTCTCGTCATATTGAAGCGAAAATAACGGCTATGCAACTTAAAAAAGCTCAACTACATCGGCTCCTCGGTCGAAACTCAAATTTGTCCTTAGACAACAAAGTTATCTTATACAAGTTTATCATAAAACCAATATGGCATCCAATTATTGGGTAATGCATGCGCATCAAACATCCAGAAGCTACAAAGAAGACAGTCGAGGATATTACGACAAATCGTCTGCGCCCCATGGTATATATGTAATGACATTATCCACAGAGATCTTCAAAGGTCACTAGAGGCTAAAAAGAACTGAGACTTCAATTTCTGTCCACAAGAAGACCGTTATTATCTCGCTATTGCGAATACCGTTTACGTTACAGATCTGGTTAGCGGAAATTTGCACACAATTCTCCCGATTGAAGGGCACGAATGCATTTTGATCTGAACGCCCATTTCTCAGTTGTGTATCTCTCCATGGTTGAATTTGCAAAAATTGAAACAAAGAAATGTCAAAACCCAGTTAACATGGTGCATTATGGTTGGACAACCCTCAATGATTTTGGTTTTTATAAGCTTAAGTTGAAATTTTAATTTTGAAATTTTATATTGTTAAAAATTTCTTGTTTCCTTATTTATTGTTTGTTATATTATATTTATATATTACAACGCTACTTCGTTAGCGTCTCCTGTTTTTTCGTGGACATATCTGTACGCCAAAGTTTATTTTTCTAGGCTTTAACTTGCTTAAATTCTAGCATTTAACCCGCCACTTTGTTCCTAGGTTTAAACAAAAAAGTTCCAACATTTTTCAACTAAGTTCAATATTATAGAAAATTCAAAAAGGACCACTCGTAGAACACAAAAGCAAATGAAAGAAAGTTAATTTCCCGTATTATCCTTTTTGATACTTTTGATACCCCATTTATGTATCACAGTAACTTTATAATTTTATATTATATAGATAGATGGAGAAAAATATTTTGAAAAAAGTAACAAAATTAGGAAAGATTTTCACACCTTAAACGTTCGAACTTCGATAAAGTACCAAATCTGGTTTTGTATTTTTTAGAAAAGCTACGAATGTGATATAATTTTCATTTACCCATTTACATCCCAAATAGGCCGTACCTCAAAAAAGTACCAGACACCTGTCCGCTTTTTTATTAAATTAAATTTGTTTGTATCTCTTTTAGTTTAGGCGGTATAAGTTATATGCGATGAAAGATAAGTATATTGCTATGCGCCGGATAGATTCAAGACACAATCTACATGCCTACTATAACCCTAGACTGTGCAAAATAAAACTAATAAATAGGCATAAGTCATCAGAGCCAAATTTATAAACCAATAACTACAGCTCTGGAATCGTAAGAATGGGCATCCGAGCCGAGTAATTTACCAAACATTGAAGTCAAATTTGACGCAAAATTAAATTTGGACTTGCGATATGAAACGACGTACTTAATTCCGGGAACGAAAACACTTCATTCAATAGTTTCTTCTAACGCTGGTACATTTATTGCTAAAAAGTTGTCTTTATCAAAAAATTAAAATGTTTTTAAAAATGTAACAAGATACTTAAATAAAATAAAAAAAAAGTAAAAATTATTATTTTTTAACTCGATATATCGGTATTTAAAATATCGGCGATATATATCGATTATATTTTTTTTAAATATCGATATTTTGATATATCGATATTTTTTGCCCATTCCTAGTCCAGGGTCAATTCAAAGGTCTGCTTCCTTTGAAATGAAACAAGTGATGTTCTCGTGTATGTTCGCTTACAATAATTTAACAAAGCTTTATTTACGAAATCTTAATCTACGCTAAATACTTAGAACTACGACGGCTTTCGGCTGCTTCGGCGCGGCTGTAGTGTACGTACGGCTGATGACGTTAGGCAACGGCTAGATGTTGTTGGCATTAGGCACGTGCGGTGGCGATCCGTGGGGTAGCGTTAAGTTACTGAGGATTCGATCTGGCAGAAAAGATGATAATAAACGGGTTTCGGTTATAGTTTGTTAGCAATGATGGGATTTGTGGTACAATTGTACCAAATTTGGTACAATCGAAACTTCAATGGTACACTGGTACAATTCATCACTTTTTGGTACAATTAAAAAAAAATACCCACAAAGTTTTATTATTTCTTTGATCTGGGTTAACTCACTTTTCTTTTCAATAATAACATTTGTAATAACAGCCGTGACCAGAACTACCAAAAATTGTATTTTTGTAAATTAATGATCGGATATTATACTAAGATATAAAGTACATACATACATAAGTATATACATATACTCGTATCTCCAAATCGTCACTTTAGTCGATTGTTTTGATGACACTGTCAGCCGGGTTTCTACATTTTTGTCTGCCTTTAAAAGAAAAGGAAAATTGACAAAATGTTACTCTTTTTTAATTTGTATACCCACACCACAATAGTGGAGAGGGTATTATGCGTCGATTATTATGAGTCGATTTAACGATGTCCCTCCGTCCGGCTGGCTGGTCGTCTGTTTATGTAACCTTGTACGTAAAGTACAGGTCGCAATTTGTAAGGTGATTCGATGAAATTTCGAACATACCTAGCAAAAACTTTCATTGTAAAGTAATTAGTGAATAAGCTTATATCTATACAACTTATCATTTTGGAGGCAAGTACTCGCTTACAAATAGTTAACACCCTATAAGTCGTTATCACATTCCCTTACAAATAGGGAGTTAAGTAAGTCATTACCTTACAAAAAGGTTCTTCACATTGGTATCAACAAAACTTAATTTGTCAAACGAAATGTATTTTTAATTTAAATTTACTTTCTAATGTAAAATTTAACTACCCTGCATTTAGGACATATTTATACCCAATAAACCAGAGAACGATATGATTGCAAAAACGATACATGATCGATATCATATATTATAATTTATGTCACCTAGAAGATATTGTTTGGTTGATTGGGTAGTGTAGTTTTTATTAAAATTTTTGTACATATTAAAATCAATTAAGTATTTATTTTTTTTCATATTCAAATCTACTACAAATTGTTCTTCATTTATAACGAATAACAAATTGTTGAAACAAACATTTAAAATCAATTTGTATTAAATATGAATAAATAAAACCTTAGACGCATTTTATTATGAATTATTATCAAATTTCGTAAACCAACTCATAAACAAGTACTTATGTAACAGGTATATCAGCCCTTACTAAACTACTGGTATGTAATGCAGATGGTATGAAGTAGTCGTTGAAAAGTAAGTTGTTCAGTAATTGCAAGTCATTACCAAGTTTTTGCTGAGTAGGTTTCAATTCATAAGGAAAATGCCTACTAAAAATGTTGAGAATAGGTCAATAATTTCACGTGTCCCCATACAAACTTCTTTCATCCTATTACGTTGGCATTTAGATTAAATTTGGAGCAGACTTATTTTATTGCAATCTAATTCATCTTGCCACTTTTTACTGGAATCGGTCCATATTTGACGACTACCTTATAAATGTTCGTGTTGATTTAAAAATGAGTGACGATACAGTTAACGATAGCCACTTTGTCAAGACAAAATATTGCACTGACGAGTCCAAAATTACGCATAGATCCCATATAAACACCCTTCCTAAAATCACTTAAAGGTAAATAAATCTCATATGGTTGATAAAAATAGTCGACACAAAACTTTTACATAAATCTTAACTTCATTACCAGCGCCCGGACTTTTATGCAGTTAAAATCGCGTTTTATGCAGTTAAAATTATCTTAAATTTATTTATTAGTGATAAAAAAAATACATAAAAATAACAAGAAAATACAAAAACAGCATGAAGAACGTTAAAATTCAGTCTCATAAACGTAAGTAAGGCACAATAACCACAAAAGTAGAAGTTAAATAAAGTAAAATACAAATAAGTATATAAAGAATCATGAAGACAATCATGTAAATCAAGTCACACGTAAAGACCCAACTATAATATACATAAGATGGCTTGAGTAGCTGTACGAATACATGTTAATCATAAGTGTCAACCCATATTCAACTTTTTTTAAATTTTTTGTTAAATTTTTTGAAACTGTCATTTGCTTAAGCAAAGTGCGAAACTGATCGCAATTACATACGAACAAAATGTTTATTGATTTTGTTTTTTAAAATGCCTTTAGAGATATATTTGACCCTACATTTTTTCAAAATAAAAGTTTACTGCCTGTTTTTCGAAACAAAATAAAACGGAAGTGATAGGTGCATGATTAAATGTGGTATATTCATTTTCATTACGCTGTTTTCGAAAACAATTTAAATTAAATATGCAAGCAGTTAAGGATTTAAAAATATAAATTTAAATCCTTAATTTTTGTTTTATCTTTATCAAGCTTACTACGAATTTGTTAACTTAAATTACCGTCCAAAAAATACATAATACATAATTGCTTTCAACCACGTCCCTCATCTGGTTGTTATAGGCTGTAGAGGAAGACATTAATCCGGATATTTTTCCCATACGAAATCAATAAATAAATTTCATCGAAGTTGCCTTTTACCTCTTCTGAAGAAGGGTGCATGGCAAAATAAAGCAATTAAAAATAATTTTTTCAAAATATGCAACACAAATATGCATTACTAGCAATATATGCATTCAAAAACAAAATGTTGGCAGCCCTGCGCAAAATACGTACATTTTGGTCAGTACTTAATTGAAAGAAAATAATTAAAAAATATTAAAAGTTAGTGAACTTGTGAAATAAATAATCAAGATTTTAAATAAAATTAAGGCCCTATTACCAACTCAGTTGAGTTGTAATTAAGACAACTGGTTGTGAACATTTGTAATTTTTGCTGTGTTTTTGTTCACCGAAATATAGCAAAGTTGTAAACCATAATACAAAAATTAAGAAATTAAATGTTAAATAAATTTGGTTTAATTTAATAGATCGCAAAAATGTAGCGTACATGATATTTTAAATCAGTTCGATGAGATTTTAAGGAACTGTGCTCGTAACCCTCTTATTATAGTTGGTGATTCCAATATTGACCTTATTAAAGGAACACATTCTCTGGACCCATAATATACTTTTAGAAGCTATGATTGCGATAGTGTTCATCGATTATTAACTAGGATTTTGAGCAATACCTGCATTGATCATGTCTTTAGTAATTTTTCTGAAAAAAATTTTATTGACTCTGTCGAGAGCAACCTGTCTGATCACAATTTGATTTCATGCAAATTTGTAAACGATGTGAGGTACATGGACTTTATGGAGTATGAGAAAATACACTGTAATTATGAAAAAGCGCGCAAATACTTATGTAATAACTTATCTGCTTAATATCACATCGCTAGATCCCTCGTCAATAGCAAATAGTTTGATTGAATGTTTAAAGGATGCGGAAAACAATTCTACTGTTGTTTCGAGACATAGGAAATAGTTACGTTTTGAAATCACGCCATGGATTAATAAAATCATCCAGGCTATGGTTTTACTTAAAAAAGGCTATTATCAAACGGCGTCAGTGTTACCGTTTTGCGACTAAAGTCGCATTTTTGCCCCTTTTTGACTGCCGTGCCACTTTTTTGACCCCTTTGTTTTAAATCCCCTTTTGTATCATTTTGTGGTTTTTTGTGCCCATTTTGCCCCTTTTTGAACCAAATTTTTTTTATACTGTCAATCAATGAATCCGAGCTCAATTTGAAGAGAAAATAGCATCTAATTTGGAAAAAATTAAAATAATTCAGGAAGGGCTATCTATTAACAATAAAATTTACCTCAAATTTCTAGTATATGTATTAAATATTATGAATAAATTAAACCTTAATTTTCAAAACGAATCTTCACAAATTATATATTTAGTTTCATCCACGAAAGATATTGTATTAGAAATTTTTAAAAATTTTAATATATATATCGGCCACGAAGCCGAGTTAGAAATATGTACTAACAACATCTTAAGTAGTGATATTGTAAAAATTAAAAACAACATTTTACTTTTTTACCAAAAGCTGTGCAAAGAAATTTTATCAAGAATTAATATTAGCGATAAGAGACTGAGTTCATTAAAGGTTTTAGATCCAGTATTTATTAAGTCAGCTGAAGACATGAATTACTTTGAAATTGTTACCGTTTTTACTGATATAATTACTAACCCAGATGATTTTGCAAAAGAGTTCAAACTTTTAGAAACCAGATCAAACGATAAAAGCTATGAAGGAATTTTTTAAATATCTAAGCCTGAAACATTTTTGTGCGAAATTGGCAATTTAAAAAACTGTTTGGGTGACAATTTATATCCAAACTTGTATAAATTTGCTTCGTATGTTTTTTCTTTACCACATAGTAGTGCATCCGCTGAGCGGATTTTTTCTAAGTTAGCATATTTAAAAAATAAAGTGACAAATATACTGAAAGTAGATACCTGTCAGTCTATGTTATCCGCCTTAAATTTGTATCAAAATGACTTGGAAGATTGGATTCCAAGTGATGAATTGATTAATAAATATAGATTTACGTTTTCAAAAAATAGATATTTAATAGTTGAAGAAACAACATAACACTGCAATTTATAAAAAAATGGATCTGTACCTGATATTAACTATCTTCCTATCAATACTTTTATATGCTTTTTCCTCGAGGTTTTTTCGTAACTTAATTTTTTTGGTAAAAAAGTAAAATAATCCAAGTGCCAAATATTTATGTAGATATACTTACATACATATCTCTATCTATTTAAATGTAACGTTTTTTTGTATCAAATCATATTATGAACTATTTTTTGTTTTCGTAAGTCTTGTTATTACACTATTTTAAGCTCGTTTTATTTACAAGTAATTAGTAACTGTTGTATAAATAATTGAAATAAAAATGTTATGCAACAGTTCATTATCGTTTACTTGAAAACAAGACATGTATTTTCACGATATATGTATATGTGTGTTTTTCCCTAACAATTTGTATTATATACCTATAATGTATTTTTTTATAAATAAGAAGTTTACCGTTCAAAATTTTCAAAAAGGGGCACAAAAAGGGGATTTGCAAAAAAAAAGTGTCACAAAAAGGGGAATTCTGAGAAAAAAAGGGGAACTTTAAAAACAGGAAAATTTAAAAAAAACGTATGTATTTATTAAATTATTTTCATCGAAAACTGAACATAACAAAAAATAAACTTCATATTTATAAAAAAATACATTATAGGTATATAATACAAATTGTTTGGGAAAAACACACATATATATATATATACAATGTATATATATATATACATATATACATATATCGTGAAAATACATGTCTTGTTTGCAAGTAAACGATAATGAACTGTTGCATAACATTTTTATTTCAATTATTTATACAACAGTTACTAATTACTTGTAAATAAAACGAGCTTAAAATAGTGTAATAACAAGACTTACGAAAACAAAAAATAGTTCATAATATGATTTGATACAAAAAAACGTTACATTTAAATAGATAGATATATGTATGTAAGTATATCTACATAAATATTTGGCACTTGGATTATTTTACTTTTTTACCAAAAAAATTAAGTTACGAAAAAACCTCGAGGAAAAAGCATATAAAAGTATTGATAGGAAGATAGTTAATATCAGGTACAGATCCATTTTTTTATAAATTGCAGTGTTATGTTGTTTCTTCAACTATTAAATATCTATTTTTTGAAAACGTAAATCTATATTTATTAATCAATTCATCACTTGGAATCCAATCTTCCAAGTCATTTTGATACAAATTTAAGGCGGATAACATAGACTGACAGGTATCTACTTTCAGTATATTTGTCACTTTATTTTTTAAATATGCTAACTTAGAAAAAATCCGCTCAGCGGATGCACTACTATGTGGTAAAGAAAAAACATACGAAGCAAATTTATACAAGTTTGGATATAAATTGTCACCCAAACAGTTTTTTAAATTGCCAATTTCGCACAAAAATGTTTCAGGCTTAGATATTTAAAAAATTCCTTCATAGCTTTTATCGTTTGATCTGGTTTCTAAAAGTTTGAACTCTTTTGCAAAATCATCTGGGTTAGTAATTATATCAGTAAAAACGGTAACAATTTCAAAGTAATTCATGTCTTCAGCTGACTTAATAAATACTGGATCTAAAACCTTTAATGAACTCAGTCTCTTATCGCTAATATTAATTCTTGATAAAATTTCTTTGCACAGCTTTTGGTAAAAAAGTAAAATGTTGTTTTTAATTTTTACAATATCACTACTTAAGATGTTGTTAGTACATATTTCTAACTCGGCTTCGTGGCCGATATATATATTAAAATTTTTAAAAATTTCTAATACAATATCTTTCGTGGATGAAACTAAATATATAATTTGTAATGATTCGTTTTGAAAATTAAGGTTTAATTTATTCATAATATTTAATATATATACTAGAAATTTGAGGTAAATTTTATTGTTGATAGATAGCCCTTCCTGAATTATTTTAATTTTATCCAAATTAGATGCTATTTTTTTTCTTCAAATTGAGCTCGTATTCATTGATTGACAGTATAAAAAAAATTTGGTTCAAAAAGGGGCAAAAGGGGCACAAAAAACTACAAAATGATACAAAAGGGGATTTAAAACAAAGGGGTCAAAAAAGTGGCACGGCAGTCAAAAAGGGGCAAAAATGCGACTTTAGTCGCATAACGGTAACACTGACGGTAACACTGAACGGCGTAAGGCAACGTGTGGGGGAAATTATTTTTTGAAGTTTATCGGAATTATTTGAAGCTTGATCAGGGTTGTTAGACTTTTTTCCTCAAAAATCGTCAAAAGTTTTAACAAAATTCTTCAAAATCGTCACGAAAATTGAACAAAATCGTCAACAAAACGTCAAACATATAAATTTTACAAATTAAAGACAATTTATTGCATGGATTGGTTCGAAAATATAAATTTTTATCAAGAAATTGATATGTGAAAGTGATATGGTTAAGTTTTATTCTATTTATTTCAGCAAGTGAGCTGAATATATTTATCATTTAAAAAGAAAACATAAGAAAAAATATATTTGCATAAATGCATAACAAAAATTTTTTTATTTCATTTATCCATATTCAGAAAAATAATAAATAAAATCTCATTTGCCTTTAACTCTAGCTATTTTTAGCGCTATCCCTATTGCAAATTGTTTTTATTGTAAAGGTGCTAAAATCCAAGGATTCTGTCTATATCAACAGTCTTTTTACCCGACTTGAAACGTTTTATTACGTCCAATATTTGTTCCAAACTAAAACATTTTCTTCTCATTGCACTCATTTTTCTACACAACTTCTTATTAAAAAGTAACTTCTTACTTCCTAACACGCAATTTGGGATTTGCCTTTTTACACACAAAGAGAAAAATTCTTCACATGAGATTATGACTTCATCGAAAAATACATTCGTATGTAGCGACGCAAATCGAAATCATAAAAACGCAAAGGGGATTTAACCAATTTTTAAAAAGCGGACCAAATAGAACAGACGCAAATTAGGGCTCTAGTGTATATTTTTGCAGTATCGATGGCATTTCTATAATTGTAGAATTTGAATAATTAATGCTTCTAATGAAATCCACCTGGTTTGTGATGGGGGAGGATTTTTAAGTTTTGGACTGTTTTCAATATAATTGTAAATATTTCTTGTGTGTTTTATCGATGCCAGAAAATCATCATAACACTATTAATTTTAGTCAAAAAATCGTAATTTTACTGTATTTTCTCAAAAAAATTGTCAAAATGACGAAAAATCGTCACATCTACCTGCTTGCCAGATTAAAGTGTTATAATATTGATGTCAGATTAAAGTAAATTTATTGACGGGATTAAATCGTCAAAACATAAGTGACTCTACATCAAAAATCGTCAATCGTCATTTTGGTAAATTCATCGAAAAAAATCGTCAAAATGACGTAAAATCGTCACATCTAACATCCCTGAGCTTGATACAAATAAAAACTTCAAATAATTCCAATAAGGGAGAGGGAAGTGGAACTACCTTGTGTATTTGTATCATGGTAAATACTGTGGTTTAGGCAATATCTACTCTCCCTGCTTTGAACAAACTTCGACTACTTATTCAAAAATAAAATAAACTAAATGAGACTTCTACAGTTAAAAAGTAATTTATATAAACAGTAAGGGTATTCACAGTAGTAGGAAAAATAGTAAGGGTATTCAAGGTGTGGGGTTACTTATATTTTATGATGTTAGTATTAAAATATTAGGATTATGTATATATGTAGGCTAGGTTTGTAACGTCACGTTACAATGTTAATAATAAGGCTATTCTAACCGAAGTACTCAAATATGGCAGATTTAAAATGTCTTGCATTGCTTATGATTGGGATTCGAGGGGGTAGTTGGCTCCAGAGACGAATCGAGTTAATAAAGAAGTGTTGATTAGAAATTGATTTGTTATACCTAATACTGTTAATCATGTAACCTCTGTTCGATCTAGAGAACATGATTCTTTCATATAGGTAGGAAGGCTGTTGACTATATGTAATCTTATGCAAAAACAATAGAGTTCGGCAAGTCAATAAGTTATCAAATGTTATGCTACATATCTGTTTCGCAAATTGTGAGATGCTATGGTCCCTTTTTATTCCAAATACATATCTAGCAATATTATTGTATGTTAAGTTGAGCCTTCGCCTACTAACCGAATCGCAACTTGAAAAAAGCTCGCATCCATACATGAGTGTTGGCAATAAGTACGTTTTAGCTAATAACATTCGGATGTGAATCGGTGTATAATATTGTGACATCCATAAGTTCCTTAGCATAGAAGAGGTTTTTCCACAGCTTATTTTCACATGGTCTGACCAATTAAGTTGATTGCTAAAAACAACACCAAGATTTTTTGTAGTATCAACATAATTAATTGTCATATAATTAATCTTTATTGGTGGTAGACACGTGTTTATATATTTTAATGGTCCAATAGCAAGAGCAACTGATTTTTTTGGGTTTAAGCTTAGGCCATTTGCAGATGCCCAAAGATAAATATGTTTGAGATCTTCGTTTATAAGTTGAATGCAATTTGCGGCGTCTGATATTTTACAGCTTATATAGAGTTGCACGTCGTCAGCATACATTTGAATTTTACAATGTTTCACTTGCAAAGGCAGATCATTAGCGTATATAGAATACGATAGTGGTCCAAGTATTGAACCCTGTGGCACACCTCTAAGCATTAGGCAACGATCAGAGACATTTGTTTCATGGAATACGCTTTGACATCTGGAACTTAGATATGACGTTAACAGTTTCAATGCTGTTGAGGAGAAATTGCACATGTGCTTTAATTTAAGACAGAGAATGGAATGATGCACTGTATCAAAGGCTTTGGAGTGATCAAGCAGTATTAGGAATGACATCGTTTGGCGCTTATCAATTTGGCATCTTATTTCCTCAGTGACATCAATGAGAGCAGTAGTACAGCTGTGTTTGGGTCTAAATCCAGATTGCCTGTCATTTTATATGGAGTTTGTATAAAGGTAGTGGCTTATTTGCGAGTGTAATAATTTCCCACAGACTTTTGACAAATAAGGCAAAATTGAAATTGGTCGGTAGCTCTTATCAGATTTCAGGATCGGAATAATTTTAGCATGCTTCCATTCAGACGGGAACGTACACGTTGTGATGATCGTGTTAAAATATGAGCAAAAAAAAATTATGTTTATTTGTTGCTAAAGCTCTTGTAGTCCAGTGTTGTTAAATGTGATGATTTTACGTCATTTTGACGATTTTTTTGCGAAAATACAGTATTATGACGATTGACGATTTTTTAACTAAAAGCAATAGTGTTATGACGATTTTCTGGCATCAATAAAATACTGACAAGAAATATTTACAATTATGTATAATAGGAACAGTCCAAAACGGAAAAATCTATTTTTCAAAATACAAAAATTTTTTGAAATTAAACAAAAAAAAATTCTTCCCCCATCTTTATTAGAACCATTAGTAATTCAAATTCTACAATTATATAAATGCCATCGATACTGAAAAAACTATACACTAGAGCCCCGCGTTTCGTCCTATTTGGCCCGCATTTTAAAAATTGGTTAAATCCGCTTTGCGTTTTTTTTATTTCGATTTCTAGATACGATTGTATTTTTCGATGCAGCCATAATCACATGTGAAGAATTTTTCTATTTGCGTGTAAAAAGCGAAGTATAGTTGCGCGTTAGGAACTAAGAAGTTAGTTCTTAATAAGAACTTGTGTAGAAAAATGAGCGCAAACAGAAGACAATGCATTAGTTTGGAGCTAAAATTGGACGTAATAAAACGTGTCAAGTCGGGTAAAAAGACACTTGCTGAAATAAATAGAATTAAACTTAACCACATCACTTTCTTCATCATAAATAGAATTTCTTGCTAAAAATTTATTTTTTTGAACCAATCAATTCAATAAATTGTCTCTTATTTGTAAAATATAAATATTTGACAATTTGTTGATGATTTTGTTAAATGTTCGGGACGATTTCGACGAATTTTGTTAAAACTTTTGACGATTTTTGAAGAAAAAAGCCTAACAACCCTGTTGTAGTCATCTATAAAAAATTAAAAACTTAACCTGTATCAAAATATTGTTCCTCAAAAAGGGAAAAAACTTAAAAAATGCTGCTAAAAGGGTATTTTTACTAATTTTTACTCCTAATGGTGAAATATGCAAAAATATGCACTAACAAATCGATGACAAAATTCCTAAAAAGCTCTAAAGCGGATAAATATATTTTTTCTGTCTTTATTGATCGCACAAGGAAAAACATGCAGTTGCATATTTTTGGTTTCCCTGGTTATGAGTATTTATTTCAACATTGCTTTCTTATAACGCGATTTTTTTCATGTTCGATATCTCTGTAACCATAAGCCAAAAAATCTGAAAATTTGCTGTTGAGAAGGAACATCAACACAGTAAAAAAAATAAAGGAAATCAAAAAATATTTTTCTCCAAACTGTCCGAATTGAGTTGGGTTCCCCCATATTAATTAATTCAAATAAAGTTAAATTCAAAGTTAAAATGTATAGACCCCGCCCCCCTTATTAAGAATGACAACAAATGAAACATTCTGACGAACGAATGTTGCGCTTGCTTTCTAATAACAGGTTGACATGTACAGGCATGTTCTGAAAATCACTTTTTCGTAAAGCGATTTGAAATCACTAAAAAGGTGTTCTGCACACAAAATTTTTTGAAATCTCGTGATTTAAAACCGGTTAGTTTACAGCATGACGATTTCAAATCCCTTGAAGTTTTTTTACGCATTTTTTTTTTTTTTGCATAAAAATTAATTAGTTTACACGGGAGAACCTTAAAATTTACTAATTTAGAAAGCCGCTGTAGTGTTTGCAGCCGCTGTTTTTATTTTGTTTGCATTTTTCGTGATTTACTTTTCAGTAGTCAGCTGATAAAAGTGGTTCATCAAACAGAACTTTGTGGTTTCCAGAGCAAAAAATTCTTGAAGTAGTGTAGCATATGACTAATTTCTTCAATTAAATTAAATATTAAAAATTTAAATTAAATTAATTTGTTAAAAAACTAAAAAGTAAACAATAATTATAAAGTTTGATTGATTAAACTTTAATATACGATGGTAAAAATAAATGAAAATGACAACCAAATGTACTAAATGAATGGCAACATTTTAAAAAGAAGCGCACAATTGTGTTGATAATCACGACTAAAAATTCAAAATCTCGTGATTTTCAGAACACCAAAATTCTAAAAATGACTTTCAGTTATTTTTTTTAATTCATTGATATTAATCCATTAATTCCTTAAAGATCTGTAAAAATCCAAATTTTTTTTTTTTTTTTTTTTTTAATTTTTTTAAAAGTTCATCAAATTTAATTTTTCATTAAATTAGTCGTCGATGGCGGCGAGTGTTAAATGGCAAATCCCTCTGAAGAGATTGAGTGGTTGCAATCGAAACATGTAAGGGTAACCAGCCGCCTGAGGTTCGAATCTCAAGCCAGCCGCCTGGGTTCGAATCTCAGGTCAGTCAAGAATGAAAAATTATCAATAACAATTTTAATTAATTTTCATGTTGTAAAATTCCTTTCTTCATAAAAAATAATTTAATGAAAAATTAAATTTGATGAACTTTAGCCTAATTAAAAAAATTAAAAAATTTGGATTAAAAACCATAAATAGTTCAATAAAATGACCACAATACTGATCTGTAAAAATTTTAAACATTTGAATTATTTTACAACAAATGTATTCATGCTACAATTACAAATTGAAATATTAATGGAATTCGAAAAACAATAAAAATAATCGACTTAATTATCATCTAGGTAAACGGATGAATGAATGCAAGCCTTCAAAAGAATAAAATCTATATATGTGACAGTTTCAGTTAAAAGGGACCTATGGATTAAAAAATAGCGATTCTTAAAATATAAAATACGCTCTTTCTAATCGAGCAAACCGCAGTTGTCTAACTTCATTAGTATTGTCATAAGTATGATAATGCTGTTTCATTTTCTAATAATAATTTATTACCGCAATCGTCTGAAAATCAAACTCCAATGGATACAACATTAAATAACAAAATTGTTCGTAACCCACTGCGAGCTGTTCCATTTTTCATCGCTCGTCTGGCAAGTTCCACTACTTCAGATGATATAGATTATTATATTAAATCTAAAGTTGGATATAATTCTGATGTTTTAATTCATAAATTTAAATACTCTCAGCCAAGGTCTATTACATCTTTTAAATTAACTGTTTCTGCTGATATTTTCAATCAAGTTCTGGATAAAACCTTCTGGCCTGAAAACACATTAGTTCGCGAGTACATCAATAAGGATAGATTGAATGTTAATAATTTTGGTGTTCTCCCTCAACTTGAACAGAATAATCCAAAAAACTAAGTTAAGCTACTGTTGATTCATTATCTGTTTTTTATCAAAATGTTCGTGGTTTACGATCAAAGCTGTCCAATTTGTATATGCAAAGCTTCAACTTTAATTATGACGTATTAGTTTTTACTGAAACTTGGCTCAATGATAACTTTCTAAATACTGAAATCCTATGTGACAACATTTTCCGTAGAGATCGGGCTACTTATGGAGGAGGTGTTGTTATTGCAGTCTCTAGGAGTTTTCCTTTTGAACGTTTGGTGGTTGACATATCGCTTGATATAGAATTTATATCTGTTATTGTTAAATTTAAATACAAAAAATAATACTAACGTGTTCATATATTCCTCCATCATCCCCGCAGTCTTTATATATCCATCATGGTGAAGCTATTAGGTGTGCTTCTCTCTCTGCTAATAACCATGACTCTATTATAATTATGGGTGACTTTAATATGCCTTCAATATCCTGGAAATATTCGCTTGATGATAAATACTTCGTCCAAACGAAATTAAGTGCAAATTACATGGACTTTTTTAATATTTTATATGATATGACCCTTTTCCAAATAAATGGAATACTAAACGATTTTGCTAAAATTCTAGATTTAGTTTTTGTAAATGATATAGATGACTGCTATATTAAACGATCCAACCATATTACTCTTCCGGAAGATCGATATCATTCTGCTTTTGAAGTTATTGTATCCATTCCTTCGGATTATGCTGTATCATTGAATGTTAGTACTGAAAAAGTATTTTCTTTCGAACGAGCTAACTACTACATGTTAAATGATCTTATAAGTAATACTGACTGGAGTAACATCTTGGCATATTCTTCAAACTCAAGTGATTCCATGTGTATTCCAAAATGCACATCTAAAGTATTGCTGGGACCGCCTTGAAATAACGTGCAGCTTTCTCGAGCATAGAATAG
The DNA here is from genome assembly GCA_949318255.1 of Pollenia labialis. Lineage (NCBI taxonomy): Eukaryota > Metazoa > Arthropoda > Insecta > Diptera > Polleniidae > Pollenia > Pollenia labialis. Next base: position 149,060,015 of record OX439140.1, on the reverse strand, counting down.
GAAAAATAAATATTATAAAGTATTCAAGCGATCTGGATCATCTGTAGACTATCTAAGATATTCCGTCAGCAGGGCTGAATATGCTAGTCTAAACAAAAGTTGTTATAATCGTTATTTAAATAAAATCAAATTTAATTTAAAACGTGATCCCAAGTCGTTCTATAAATTTATAAACTCAAAAAAAAAACCGTTGGTTAACGTACTTCAATGACTTATGGACAAATTGAATCTAGTAATGATACAGTTATAAGTAACATGTTTGCAGATTTTTTCTCAAACACCTACTCGAATTCAACATATGATAACTCAGTCAATTATCCATTTCCCCTGGTGGAAAACAATACAATATCACTATTGCTTCTTGATGTGTATACGATTGCAAATAATCTAAAAAAACTGAAGTTCTCCTACAGTTATGGCCCGGATAAAATTCCTAGCTGTGTGTTAATAAAGTGTGCAGATTCCTTAGCAATCCCTCTGACAACTTTATTCAACGCATCTATTAAATATGCTTATCTGCCTACATTGTGGAAAGAGTCGTATATTGTTCCTTTGTTTAAGTCGGGTAATAAGACTCTTATTGAAAATTACAGGGGAATTGCAAAACTGAGTACTATACCTAAGCTTTTTGAGAAAATTATTTCAGAACATTTGAGTTATCAAGTTGCAAATATAATATCTCCTTATCAGCATGGATTTCGTAAAGTTCTACGATTACAAATCTCTTACAATTCACTATCGCTGTTAACCGCGGATTTCTTCAAAAAAATCAAACACTGATTTTAGCAAAGCATTCGATATAGTAAATCATTTGCTTCTTGTAAAGAAACTACAATTAAGTGGTTTTACGAAGCATTGCATAAAATGGATATACTCATATTTATCAGATAGGACGCAAACCGTTTGCTTTAAAAGCAGTTATTCTAAAAATATTAATGTTCTTTCTGGAGTACCTCAAGGAAGCCACCTTGGGCCGCTGCTTTTCTCATTGTTTATTAATGACTTGCCTAATGTAATAAAATTCTCGAATATTTTAATGTATGCTGATGATGTCAAAGTTTATTTAACCTATAACCAACTTTTAGACCACCATCGACTTCAAAAGGACTTAAACTCATTTTATGAATGGTGCAACATCAACTTTATGGAGCTGAATTTAAAGAAATGTAAAACAATTCGCTTTGTAAGAAATAACCCGATTGTTGCTGATTTTTTTCTGGGTGATTATAAAGTGGAATTAGTTGACAGCTTCCAAGATCTTGGTATATTATTTGATTCTAAATTGAGTTTTACTCCGCATATAACAGCTATAATAAATAGAGCAAGGGGCTCACTGGGTTATATAAAACGTTGGGCTAAAGAGTTTAATGATCCGTATATTGGTAAATCATTATTTATGGCACTAGTTCGACCTATTCTTGAATATGGATCGATAATATGGGACCCTATTTACGAAATTCATTCCAATGCCATTGAGTCGGTTCAAAAACAATTTCTGTTGTTTTGTCTTCGTGGATTACGTTTTAACTTCCTAAACTTGCCTTCATATGCTGCTCGACTTGCTCTTATTAAACTTCCTACATTAAAAAGTCGTAGAACTATGCTCCATGTGTCATTTTTATTCAATGTTATTAATGGTGACATCTGCTGTGGATATTTGATTAATGATATTTCTCTCAACATTCCTCAACGTCCATCCCGGAATTACATACCTTTATCAGTTGCATTTGTTAGAGCTAATTAGGCTAATGCTGACCCTCTCAGGAGAATGAGCAATGCATTTAACAACTTACATATATAGATTTGTCGACTTTTCATCAAATCCTAATTTTATTGTTAACTAGCTTAACCCGGTGCGCTTCGCTACACTGCTTTAACCACTTTATCGGTTGAGAGATATTAAATATATGCATCCTATGGAAGGTAGTTCCCCCCTGCGCCTACCCGCTTTATTTTTATTTTCAAAGTGAAGTATACCATAAGAGTGACTTCTACAAAGTTTGAACTTTCTCACTATAACAGTTTTTAAGATATGCGATGGTATACATTGGCGTCCTATGGTGAAAACCACTTCCCCCGCTGCTACTTTATTTCAATTTTGGGGCTCATAAGATCCTACTACCAAAAGTTCAACAAATTGATTGCAGCGGCTCTTATTAATATTTCTATCTATGAGGGGTACTACTCCTCCTCTGGCTACCCCGCCCATTTCTTTATTGAAATTTATAGTTTACCATAATAGTAGCTTTAACTACGTTTGAAGACTCTCCCTTTAATAGTTCTTCAGTTGAGCGATATTTAATGTATGCATCCTATGGGAGGTATTTCCCCCCCTGCACCTGTCCGCTTTATTTTTATTTTCAAAAGTGTAGTATACCATAAGAGTGACTTCTAGAAAGTTTGAACATTCCCACTATAACAGTTCTTAAGATATGCGATATCAAACATTGGCGTCCTATGATGGGCATCACTTCCTCCGCAGCTATTTTATTCCAATTTTGGGGCTCAGAAGATCCTACTACCAAAAGTTCAACAAAATGCGTGCAGTTTCTCTTATTTATATGTCTTCTATGAGGGGTACTGCTGCTCCCCTGTCTACCCCGCACATTTTTTATTGAAATTTATAGTTTACTATAATAGTGGCTTTAACCACGTTTGAAGACTCTCCCTTTAATAGTTCTTCAGTTGAGCGATATTTAATGTATGCATCCTATGGGAGGTATTTCCCCCCCTGCGCCTACCCGCTTTATTTTTATTTTCAAAAGTGTAGTATACCATAAGAGTGACTTCCACAAAGTTTGAACATTCTCACTATAACAGTTCATAAGATTTGCGATGGTAAACATTGGCGTCCTATGGGGAAAACCACTTCCCCCGCTGCTACTTTATTTCAATTTCGGGGCTCAGAAGATCCTACCACCAAAAAATCAACAAAATGCGTGCAGTGGCTCTTATTTTTATTTCTATCTATGAGGGGTACTGCTCCTTCCCTCTTTACCCCGCCCATTTTTATACTGAAATTTATAGTTTGCCATAGTAGTAGCTTTAACCACGTTTGAAGACTCCCCCTTTAATAGTTCTTCAGTTAAGCGATATTTAATATATGCATCCTCTGGGAGGTTTCCCCCCCCCTCCCCTACCCGCTTTATTTTTATTTTCAAAAGTGTAGTATACCATAAGAGTGACTTCCACAAAGTTTGAACATTCTCACTATAACAGTTCATAAGATATGCGATATTAAGCATTGGCGTCCTATGGGGGGAACCACTTCCCCCGCTGCTATTTTATTTCAATTTTGGGGCTCAGAAGATCCTACTACAAAAAGTTCAGCAAAATGCGTCCAGCGGCTCTTAAGATATGCGATAATAAATATTGGCATCCTATGGGGGGTACCAATTCCCCTGCCCCTATCGAAAAAATAAGTAGCCTATTTTATTTTTAGGGCTCACGTGATGTTACTGTAAAAATTTCAAGATAATCGGTTCAGTAGTTTCGGAGTCTATAAGCCAACAAACACACAAACCCACAAACCCACAAACCCACAAACATACAAACATTTTTCATTTTTATATATATAGATTATGTATAATATTTTTATGTGTATCATTTTGTGATCAATTATTTTTTAAATTGTCTGTAAGGAATAAAATTCCATAGACATATATATTAATAAATAAATAAATAAATAAGTAAGCTTTAAAATGCACCTTTCATAAGAAAAAAAGAAAACTTGTTAACTTAAAATTCATTTTTCTCCAAAACTCATTTTTTGCCCATAGGTCCTTTTTAACTGAAACTGTATATGGAATTCGTTCGCTGAAAAATGAAATACGGTATAAATTTGTTTAATTAACCATTCTGTAGAAGCATTAATCATCGTCAAATAATTTCTGTTCCTTCCTTCTAAGAATACAACAAAGACGTAAGTAGTAGGAACGTCACGTAGAAAGTTTATAAAAATTCCTTTAACTTTTTTTTAAATATTAAATTTTAAACCACAAAAATCTTTTGATTTCATATTAATTTAAAATTTGTTTTATGACAATACGGTGTCAAACGGCGTGTAAAATAGAATATGATTTAAGGCGACGTATGAAGTAGAAAATATTTAACGTTTGTAAAAATATACACATTTCAATTTGACAACTTATACGCTTCTTACGCTACGGTGCAATTGATTTAACGGTGTCCATCAGTTCATGTGTCCGTTGAAATGGCGTTTTCGAACACCCCAGATACGATCGGGACTAGGTTGTGACATATTTATGATATATATAGTCCGGTACTGTTTGCTATTGAGATTTTTTTTTATCAGTCTACAAATTGTTTTTTTTTTTTTTTTTTTTTTATTTCCTAAGCTTATCCCGCGAAGCTTTATGCTTGTCTGCAGGAAAGATACCAGAGTCTCAGGCGGGAATCGAACCCGCAACCCCGGCGCTGATAGACTAGCTCGCTACCAGCTAGTCTACCGGGGCACTCAACGACCGTGATATGAGCAAAAACCATCGCCTGCATCTTATTTTACATAAATCCCTTGTTGTGTTGTATTTCTGGTGAACGGCAAGAGCCAACGTTTCCAAATTAGGTACAAGCATCTTGGTTATTTATGTATATCTAAAGAACAGTAAGTATAAAATTGTCCATTTTTGGTACTCGTAGCTCTCTAAAATAGGCAGGATTGGAGTTGTGGGCCCGGCATCGCTCATACAAAAATAGTTTAGACTTTAGTTTCTCTAAAGAATGGCAAGAGCCAACATTTCCAAATAAGGTACAAGCATCTTGATTATCAATAAACAACATCCGAAAAAATGTGGATGGGAGATATGAGTACGGCATAAAATACATTTAATTACCCAGGTCAATAAATAACCAAAATAACCATATACGGACAAAAAATAGCCATAAAGGACCAAAAAAAAAAGACCCGTGTCTCCCAGTTTTGCCTTTTGTTTAATGGGTCCTTAAATATTTGGGGCCTCGTTGTCATTTTTGCAAAAAAGTGATAATTTTCTCAGGCTCATATCTTGCAAACCGTTCGGAATTTTGATTTCCACTTTGAGACTGCTCTTGACATAGAGAACAAAAGTTATGAACACACAAAATCTAAAAAAAAAAAATTCATCTTTCAGATCAAAATCGCAAAAAACTTAAAAAAAGTCGATTTTTTTTACTTTTTACCCCCTGTTTAGGTCCAACGGTAGCAAACCGTACAAAATTTAAATAAACAATCAACTACAAAAATGTACCTAAGATCTCAGTAAACAACTTTTTAGAGCATATGAACTTCCGAGGAATTATTCTAAATACCGTTTAGGTAGCCGCAAAAGTGAAAAATTTCCCGAAAATTTTTTAATTTCATTGGTTTTTTCATTACTTCAACATTACTAACTACACTAAATTGCTATTGGTGCTACCTAAACGGTCTTACGAAACATTCCTAGGAAGTTTATATGCTATAAAAGTTGTTTATTGAGATCTAAGGTACATTTTTGTAGTTGATTGTTTCCCTGAATTTTGAACGGTTGGCTACCATTGGACCTAAACAAGGGGGAAAAGGTAAACAAATTCGAACTTTTTAAAGTTTTTTGCGATTTTGATCTGGAAGATGAATTTTTTTAGATTCTACATGTTCACAACTTTTATTTTCTATGGCAAGAGCTGTCTCAAAGTGTAAATCAAAATTCCGAACGGTTTGCAAGAAATAAGCCTGAGAAAATTATCACTTTTTTGCAAAAATGACACCGAGGCCAAAAATCTTTAAGCGCCCATAAAAAAAAGTGCATGACTTTGGGCAAAACTGGGAGACACGGGTCTTTTTTTTTGGTATTTTATGGTTATTTTTCCATGACTTAAAAAATTACACACCGTGTTATATCTGAAGAACGGTAATTGTAAAACTTTCGGTTTTTATCGCACCAGGGTGAAGGTTATAAAAGATCCGGCATAGCCGAATAAAACACGCCTTCTTGTTTTTTTTAATACAATCAAATACCTTTAGTGGCTTTCCTTATAAAACTTTTTTAAGTCTACTAAAGACAGCAGTAAAACTCAAATTGGTTTTTGTTTTCAATATAATTTTCTTAAAATTAAAATTATGAAATTATTATAAAAATTATCGTACTTCAATTACAAAAACAGGCAGATAAAAAGATTTTTATTTCTATTTTTAAAAAAATATTGAATATTATCAAATTTTAAACATTGAAAGGAACTTAAAAATCCATTGGAATAAGCTCATCTAGCAATTAATTATTTTGGAAGTAAATCGTTTAGAATATTTATTTCTACAGAAATTAAAATTTTGCTACATTTAACTTTATTTTACAAAAAGAATTAAAGAATTCATTCTTTCGAATCTGTGGATGACAGAATGGATGGACGGCTTAAATGTAAAAAAATAATGAAAAGATTATGAATGTATTAACAATAAACTGGTAGGTATGGAAATTAAAAATGATTTTACAATATAAATACATCAGTGTGGTGTAGTCATTCCCTGCAAATAATAGGACCAGTCCAAACACGCGTATAAGGAGTAGCCCACAAGAGACTAGGACTAGTGTAAAAGTAACCCAAACGTATGGAAAAAATATGGTCTATAGTATACCATGGAGTAGTTTTAAAACAACTCCTTTGTAGTCCAAAGCTGGGTTATATGGTCCTTCCCTAGGACATCGTTATGTTAAATATACCACGTTTTTTCCATACGTTTGGGTTACTTTTGGACTAGTCCTAGTCCCTTGTAGGGTACTCTTTACACGCGTGATTGGACTAGTCCCATCCCAGCGGTAAAAAGAATGACTTAATAGTCCTTATAGAAGGCCTTATTTAGCAGACACAAGCTCTCCACTTCGCATTCCATACTCATATATTTTTTATACAGGTTGTCATTGGGAGCATGCCCTTCCACACTCCCTTCTTCTTACAGTAATTATAAAAGGCTTTCAAAAGAAGCTCTTTTGTTAGCCCTTCTGATGCATGTCTTTAAGAACGCCTTTTAATACAGGACTGTTAAAAGGCATTACAAAGGTGTACTAAAAAAGGGCTTCTATTTTAGTACTCTATGAATACATACAAAATAAGTACATATTGAATACCTACAAAAAAAGGTTTTTTAAAAAGGACTTCTGAAAATTTTAGTTTTACATTCATAGACGTTTAGTATATGTATGTACATACATACATACATACATACATACAATTTAATGGTATGAATGCAAAATAGGAATTAAGAGGAAAGAACTACCGATGGGAAAAGCTACCACATCTTTTAATTAATATTTTTCTTCTATTTTCCATTGAAAATGTCCTAGTTGGATTAAATTTATGTATGTTTTAAATGAATTTTTCAAAAGTTCACAGAAAAATTATTTTTAAAATTTATAATAAAAAATTCCAAGATTCCTTTATATAAAACATTTATAATTTGTCAAGTAGATTTTTAAACTGTACTCCAACATTTTTAGAAAAAGGTTTTATATTTATTTCTATGCGTAATCTTATTCTAAAAAATAAGCTTTACAAAGGGAAAATAATTGCAACGTTTAACATTTCTGAAACAATGGATTTAAAAAAAAATACTATTGATTACAAAATGAGCGAATTTTTTAATTTGAGAACTTATTGAAGGAATAAAGAGCGTTTTAAATGTTTCTATAAAAAATTGATTGTTGATTAAAAAATTGAGTGGTCAAAAAAACTAATTGTTCCGTTTGGAAGTAAAAAGCAAATGTTTTTTTTTACCAAATAACAACTTTACCCAAAAATATGTTTGATCACAAGACAGGCTTTTATTTTCGATCAAACTCTTTTTTAAGGAGTTATAAGCCATTTTAATTATTTTTGTATTTTCTATATAAAAATACGATTTTTGGTGGTTATTTTATTATACGCTTCTTTTGCGTGATCACAGCCTTTTTTTAGCTGTTTTTTATTTTTTTAAAACTTTTTTAATAGAATTCCAAGCTTTTGCTCTTTATTTTATATGTATAATACTGTTTGCTTTATAAACTTTTCAATAAGTTTGCCTCCATGACTTAAAAAATTTGTTATATTATTCTTTTTTATTGTCAGATAATATTCTTTCACAGCTCTTACGTTAATACAGGGGAAAATTTAAATTTTATCAGTTTCTTCCGCAACGCAACGTCTTGCTTACGTAGAATTTATTTAACTTTTTATACAAAAACTAAGTATGCAAAACGAAACAGGTGATCCGCAACGTATACGTTTACGTAAGACAAACGACGCGTTTAGGGACTACGTGCAAAAAGAAATGTATAAAATTGTTGTTAAAATGTTAGAGACCAAAAAATAAAAAAGATACAAATTGAACAACTTCTTTCCCTTCCCTAAAGCCCTAAAGGGGAACAGAATGTCACTAAAAACAAAAAAAAAGCAAAATCAAAATTGAACAACTTCCTTTCTCCCTTCTTAAAGAAGGGAGCAGCGAATGTGTAATGGATATTTTGGAAGGTCTTTCTAAAAGCAATTTAAACCTTCTAGAAGGCATATTTCTTAAGGCAGGATATCATACGAAGCGAATCTTTTAGAATGGAGTGCAGAGGCATTCAAACAGGCCTTCCACTTTCAGTCCTTTCAAAATTTACCGCTGGGCTTATTTGCGGGGTAAACACAAACACATACACATACGTAATCTATTGATTATTGAATTTATAAAAATTTATATAACTATAATTAGAATTGTGGTTATTTTGTTGAACTATTTATGGTTTTTAATCTAAATTTTTTAATATTTTAATCAGGCTTAAGTTCATCAAATTTAATTTTCATTCAATTATTTTTATGAAGAAAGGAATTTTACAACTTGACCGACCTGAGATTCGAACCCAGGCGGTTGGATACCCTGATATGTTTCGATCGCTACCCCTCGATCTCTTCATAGGGACTTGCCGTCTTACACTCGCAGCCATCGATGACTGCTGACGTCAATAGTCAAACATCAATCCTTAAACCAAATTGTATTTATACCTTTGGTAGATCGAAATTTGCTTCTAATTATTGTTAAAGCTAAGGCCCGAGCTCTATGTGTACATTTGTCCTTCAAGTTGTGCTGAAAAAGGTCAACAAGAAAAAGAAAGCCAAATGGAAAAAACAAACAATGCACTTTGGACTGCAAGAAGAATTCTTGACATAAGTACGGAAAAAACAGAAGTTAGGAAAAACATGTAAAATGGATAATCATTCATTCGATGTAAAATCAATTAAATGGATAATCATTCATTCGATCTACCAAAGGTTAAAATACAATTTGGTTTAAGGATTGATGTTTGACTATTGACGTCAGCAGTCATCGATGGCTGCGAGTGTAAGACGGCAAATCCATCTGAGGAGATCGAGTGGTTGCGATCGAAACATGTCATGGTAACCAGCCGCCTGGGCTGAGATTCGAACCCAGGCGGAAAAAATATCAGTACAAAAGCTTTTTAAAAGGTCATTTTTAAGAAAAATTATTTTAATATGAAGAGTCTTCTAAATAAGTGTTAAAGAATGGAGAAACGTGTATTGGATTGTGTGTTTGTTCCCTCTAGACTCCTAAGCTTCAGTCATTTCCCCATGGCCCGGTGCTTCGTATAAGCTATAAATATTTGAAAATGTTCAAGTTGGCGTGGCACCTCCAATATAGCAAAAGTTTTCAAATTTGGAACAAAATATTTTGCCTATCAATACAAAACATCTGTCAGTGAAGTGAAAAAAAGTTCTTCTAGAACTCGTTTGTTGACCTAAAAAGAGAAAACGCTTTCATTTTTCCTATTGGGTAATTATTATTTCTTTATAAAATTATTAATTTTTTTTTCTTTTCATTTGTCTAAATGTATTTGCGGACATGTCATTATTGTTTTAATTATTCAATGGTTGTTAATGTGTGTATTAATTATACGCAACCCCAAAATATTGAAAATTTGCAACTGAAAATACAATTATCGAAATACTTAATTGTTGAATTTCGGATAGTTAAAATAAATTGTTTTTGAATAAACTTGTTTGTTTAAATTTAAATAAAATAAGCAAATTGTTTTGAATAAAAATTAAAAAATAAAAGCCGAAATTTATTCGAAGTGAAGCAAAAATTAAAAAAATTTATTTTATATACTTAAGTTATGTTCACATTATTGGGGGATTTACAAGGTGTCATAAAGTCATATGTCTTAAAATAATAACATGAAAAATAGGACTGTTGTGAACAACCGCTCATAATTCAGTGTGCTATTTTGAGTTTAAATCAGCTGATTTAAAACAAATATAAAAAATAAATATTTACCTAACATCAAAATATTTTTTAATTCTAATCGATGAATTAATAAATTAAATAAGACCTTACCTGACTATTTTCCATTTTTCAGACGCAAATCACAAATAAATTTTATTTTGTTTGATATTCAAATTTGTTTGATATTTTATACCGCAAGTGATTTGTTGCAAAAATTGCTAGCCGCAGGTTAAATTCGGATGTTAGCCGGCTACATTTTACCATCAACGGCGACGACTTACAAAAACTACTGCGGCTCGGCTATGCCGTTCAGCGCAGGCCTCTTCGGATGAATTACGACCGCACAATACACAAAGGACTTTTTGTTTACAAAGCAACAAAAATATTTTTAAACCATTATAAAATGTAAGAACATTGTGAAAATATAACACGATAGCACACCTAGTGAATACCCCATATGTGTATTTGTCATATTTCATTATTTTACCCTCCACCACAATTAGTTGTGAAGAGGTCATAGCTGTGAGTTTGTCATTCCGTGTGAAACTTTTTTACTATTTATCTGTAATGTATATATATTCTGGCTCCTTGTGTAATTCTAAGTCGATTTAGCCATGTCAGCCTGTCTTTCCGTCTGTTGAAAACACGCTCACTTTCGAAAAATTCAAAAGAAGTGAACAAACTTGGTGTCAAATTGCTTTTAGTTATCGCAAGCAGTTTGGGAATGAAATCCAGCAAAATCGGTTCAGTAGGATCAGATCAAAATGTTGAACCACCACCTTTAACAATTTATAATTTTGTTATAAAAACGAACATAAATGGTGGAACAATGCACGGAATATTAAAAAGTTTTGCAAAAATTCGTTCCACTCGACTGGAAATTACACTGTAAAATTTCGTGAAGATTGGTCCATAACTTACTAAAGGCTCCATATAAACCCAACTCCCACCTAAAACTATAATTAATAATGCTACCAGAATAAAATTAAATAAATACTTCACAGTTTTATAGGACTAGACATCACACTAATAAATTTCGCGATGATCGGTCCATTATTTACTTTAGGTGCATATAAAGCCCACTCTAGTTAATTAATTAACGACTAATGGTTAATAAATCACTGATGGTTTAAACGCTGGTTTAGTTGAACTAAACTTGAATTATTATGACGTTTAAGACCAACAACTATAAATCAGTTTCCCATGTTGTTAAAAAAATAACATGAGGCAGCACTGCGAAAAATCTTATCAAATTCATATGGTCTGTATTGGTTATTTAAACCACAGAGCATTCAGAGATGAAAAAATTACGTTGATAAATGCCCAAATCATTTGAGTGGGCAGCTTTCGAAGAAAGTGAAAGTAATCTTTTTGTGGTAGTGAAGTGGCAGTGTGTTAAAACAGGCCGTCGCAATCAACACAAATTGCGTAATCAAAACAAAAATGCAAAAAGGGCAGCTTTCGAAGAAGAAGACAGAAAAAACACAATATTTCCTGTCTCGTGACGCCTATGTGTGCTCTGTGGCTTAAACGCTCAATTGTATGCGTTTAACTGCCCGTCTATACCAGAGATCATTATTGCGACATATATTGCAGTAAATGTCAATGGATCTGAAGACAATGTAAAAATTAATTATGTTAATAATACACGCCTAACCTGCAACGCTGAATTACAAAGGTCTTCAAAATTAAAATAAATGGATTTTTTAACGTAATGTTCGCACGGCATCTTGAATTAAGTTGTTTTCTTTTTGAATTACAAATACGAATTACGCTGTTCAAACCGCATCTTCTTAATTCAAGAACTATTCTTTTTACATTTATGAAAATTTTTGCTTTGAAAATTAATACAAAACCAAGCAACAATTTAAAATGTCTCGTTTTTAATAATTCCTATTTTGTTTCTTTATTTGTTGTTTTAAATTTCACAAAAGAAACCTTTTTACAATTTTATGCAAGGCAAATTCGTATTACATGAATTCGCCTTGAGTTTATGTTTTTAGGGCGATTTGGATTTATAACTCGTATCCTCCTAAACGGATTTGGCTGATTATCAATCTCTTGTTAGTAAAACTAGAAACGATTCGATGCCGAAATTGGTATTTTTCTTTGACTTCCCAATAATAAATTGTATCATTTTGCGAAGCACTTAACGTACATTTAAAAACATAAGCGCACAATTATGCGCTACGCAATAAGACATACAGGGCTGCAGTAAAGTAAGTGAACAAACTCTTGGCAAATTTATAAAAAAAAATAACATTTTAAGGGCTACAGACGGACAGACAGTTGGCCACGGTTAAATCTACTTAGAATTAAACATGCACCCAAAATATACATAAGTATATACTTTATAGAGTCTTAGAAAAATATTAAAGTTTCACACGGAGTGACAAACTAAGTAAACCCTAACTCACCTATAATGCTGAAGGTTATAAAAATAAGAAAAATGGTTGAAAGCTTAAAAAATATACAAACATTTTTTATTGTGATTAATTAAAAATAACCAATATTGTTGTTCCAAAAAAATTACTCAAGTGTGTTGGTAATGAAACATTAATTAGAATAAATAAACAAAATAAATAAGCTAATTAATTGTAAATGAAATTAAATAAATAGTTTTTAAAAAAAATATATTAAAAATTTCATATATCTGACTTTATTTTAAACTAATAAAAGCACCCTAAAAATCCCCTTTTCTCCCCTTCTCTTACGAGTTGGTTTTTGTTTGTGATAGATTTTTTAGCGTCCCAAGTCGAAAATAAAATTCGACAATAGAGACAGTTGTGTAAATAAAACTAAATTACTTGAAAGTTACAAAAAGTTTCGTTTTAAAAATTATTTGTTTGGATATAAAACAAAAATCAACAAAATAACTTAAAAAATTAAAATGTACAAAGTACAGTAATAGACCTATCCGAATTATTAAAACCGCCATAGTGCTGACTATAATTATATTTCAGTTATAAAGAAAACATTTTCAAAAAGCTGCCTTTAACCCATTCCTGCCTTATAGGTATTTCAATACGCAAAGAAAAAATAAACACAGCAAAGATATTCTAGAAAAGGCCAGATGAGAGAAAATTGCTGCAACATACATTTTTATTGAAAAGTAAACATTGATTAACCTGAAAAGAATTAAAAGAGTAGAATTGATTGGTTTTTGCATTAGTTAGTTCTCATCCATATTATGAAACATTTGCTGCAAAAACTTTATTCCAATTATCTTTTGAAACTGCATTCGTGTCCATAGAATATCATTTTTGTTTTACGCCATTGAGTCATTTTCTATGCCTTCTTTCTTTTTTTAATAACAGACATACAACTGCAAACTGCTTTTATTTACATGAAACAAATTACACTTTTCCATTCGTCTTTCCCATTTCTTCAACAAACTCAAGGCGAATTAAATACAGGTGATGTCGAAACGCCTTCTGTTTTTTACAGGTCGAGCCTATTTGTTAGTGTTTTGCTAAGAACGGTTGACATTTCGAGCCGTAAACACTAACAATGCAATGCAAAACCCCCTATGTTGTTTCTGTTGTTTTTGGATTGTTGTAGTTGCGACACCACCTGTAGTTGAATTCGGCTTGAACAAACTCAAATGTTTCATAATATGGATTGGGACTTATCATAAAGATGAATTAAGTTGTTTTCTATTTCCAATAAAGCTTGAAAAAAGTGTTGGCAAATAAAGCACAAAGCGAAAATCAAAAAATGATCACCCGCTTAAAATAGTTTTAGGCGTCCCTTAGCATTGTAAAAAATTTAAAAGCGATTTGTAAATTATGCAATTTTGTTTTATTTAGTTGACATGGGTAAAAATGTTTTCCACATTGGCTAAAGAACGTGAAAGCGACATAATTTGTTAGAAATGCACCAGGATAATTCTCAATTTTAAATTTGAATGTTTGGCCAAACAGTTTGTAAATGTACTTGACTTTCTTACAAAAGATTGGCAATCTGATGTACCTGCATCATCCTCAATTGGGCTTTTTTTGATTTAAATTTTTTTCATTAAAAATTAATATGAACTTAGCTTGCCACAACTTTTTTGTAAGAATCAATCTACTCTTTGGTAATCATGGGCAGTAAGCGGCTCACATAAACAAAGTTATGTAAAGAGGTTAATTATCTAGATACATATTAACATCCATATGAGATTTTTTTCTCTTAAAGGAATTTAATGGTCGGTCGCTAAATTGTTTAATAATGTTAATTTTTTAAGCCCTCGCCTGGGTAACTATCTTGTCGAGATGCGAGGGCTTAAGTGCACTCTACGGTTCTGATCTCATGGGATGACGTGTGTGATGAATACGTCCTCGCTGGAGGTCGAGAACACTGAAGGGGTGTGCAACTAAAGGTTTCTCATCTTGTCAGGATAATGAGGCGGTAGTGGAATGCACACTACCGGTCCATTATCAGTACATATAGCACGGCGTGTAAGCCCGCGGGTTCGCCCCTGGCAAGGTGGGGGCTTTACCAGTGGCTGGGGCGCGAAATATGCGAAAAGAAGCTAGTCGTTAACAGCTCCCCTCAGCGTCAGGGCAAAGCGCTGTTGTACGTAAGTTGCCTAGTCCACGCACGCCGTCACTGCGTGGTTCGGTCCGAACAAAAATGAAAACCTCCTTTTAAAAACAAAAAACAAAAACTAACACAAAAACAACAAATGATAAGGACACGACGGACGGAATTGACCAGGGTCAGTCGGACGTCACGGTCTGTGAGGTAGGGAGTACCCTCTCGACTGTTCATGAGAACATAATTAAACAGGAGAGACAGGTACTGACCGACCTTTACGTGTAAAGTCTTCTGGGACTATCGAGTGACTCCTGTGGTGAAACCGGTGCTACTCAAGGGTTAGAGGGGCTGACTCTGCTCTCTGACACGGAGCTCGATATTGATATATCAGCTCACAGTCAGTCTACAGAGCCTGCCACTCTCATCTGTGAGGACAAGAGACATCAGAGGGGACACTCGGGAGAAGATTGTCCACAACTTGTTCGGCAGGACGCCGTGGAGGATGGGCCAAGCGCCCCTCCACGAGACATTAAGAACTCCAGCCGAACGATGGAAGAGAATGCGCAGAACGGTACAGGGTGTTCTCTGGCATATCTGGATAAGATGTCGAAGAGAGATCCTTCAACGTTCTCCGCGAGGGATAGGCACCTTCTGAGAAGGCACCGTCAGAGCTTCGCCATATTCGAAAGAATTTACGGCCCTGTCAGTACCGTGCTTGGTTGGCCCTATCCTTGGAGAAAGCAAGTGGATGAAGTCGCCGACCCGGACACTACTCAAAAGAGTACAGGGCCGTTGGCATCGTTAACCTGCCGTGGAGAGATGGAGAAAGGAGGGGTTGCCCCGATGACCAAAGCGATCATGTCTTCGGAACGAGCTGTGGACGATAAGGGGCGATACCCAAGAAGGTAGGCTAAGGCAGCTGACACGAGGAAGAAGGCTGTTAATCCTCCGTCCGATTCCACAAGTGGCTCTCGTAAGGAGGCCAGTAGAGGAAAAGGTGCGGGCAGGAACAAGCCTTCTAAACTAGTCGTGCCGAAATCACCGAGCTCAGTAAAGAGGGTTGGTACATCTCCGGCTGAAGCTCCTAATAGCTCTAATAAGGAGACCATTAAGAGGATCAGATCTGGGGATGATCAGCCTGCCTCATCGAACAAAAGACTGAAGAAGTCGACGAGCCTGGAAGGTCATCTGCAAGTGGCTGTCATCGATCGGAACGATCCGGATGGGAGGAGCAGTGCCGGGCTATGGCAGTTAGTGGAGGCTAGGCTTATCGACGAGCTGGCAGCATTCAAGGGCAAAGAAGAGGACGTATCCTTCAATGGTGCGGACTGGGTTAAGTCACTCCCTTAGGTTGTCAAATGTGGTAACAAGAATTCTTTGGAATTCTTAAGGACTACAATTGACAAATGCAGCGACATTAACCCGGGGGCAAGGTTTGAAGTCATACAAGCCTCCGATTTGCCAATTAGGTCCATAGTGACAGTATAGATTGCACCACCCGTACGCCCGGTGGAAACTATACTGGCTGTATTGGGCAACCAAAACAATAGGATTCTTACCGACCAATGGAGGCTAGTGACCTCACTGGTTTGTAAGGGGAACACCGGCAGGGACTTCCGCTTCGCGGTGAATCGGAAGTCCATTACATTTCCAGGTAGGCGTAAACAGCCAAACTGGTGGACCAGGGAACTTCACGTTCAAAGGTCTACGGTTAGAAGACTGTTTAATAGGGCCAAGCTTACCAGAGCACCAGAGGATTGGAACAATCACAGGGTGCAGTTCAACAGGTATAAGGCGACTATCATGGCGGCAATTTTGTGCATCCATTGATAATGTCAACGTGTTGTCAAGATTCCGACGGATTTTATCTAAGGACCCTAAGGCCCTTGGGTACGTCCAAAGGAATGACGGCTCACGGACTGAGTCTAGCTCTGAGACCATAACCTTACTTACGGAGACGCACTTTCCCGGGTGCAGGGAAACCGGAGGTATGGACGACGGGCAATGGGACGTGATGTCCATGACATCGGATTATACTTCCGCCTGCGTCGAGGAAATGGTCACAAGGGAGAAGCTGGCGTGGGCGGTCAATACTTTCGACTCATATAAATCACCGGGTCCGGATGGCATTTTTCCGGCCATGCTCTGCAACATTCCGGACGATGCATCATTTCTTCTGGGGAATGTATTCAAGAAGTGCCTCAGTAGGAGGTATCTGCTTAGGGGTGGAGAGGGGTCAGGGTGATTTTTATACCAAAGGCTGGTAAAGCAGGCCACTCGAAACCGGGGGATTTTAGACCTATTAGTTTGTCTTCATTTTTGTTGAAGACTCTTGAGAGGCTAATAGATTTCTATCTCAGGAGCAATATTGAGACCCGCCTTATTAGCAACGCTCAACATGCTTACCTGAAGGGTAAATCTGTTGAGAGCGCGTTACATGAGGTGGTGGGTTGTATTTAGTACGGTCTGAGGCATAAGGAATATAGTCTCGCCGCATTTCTGGATATAGAAGGAGCCTTTAATAACATTAGGATTGAGGCGATTAGAGATTCGTTGTTGGAGTTGGGAGTGGAGGACTTTCTGGTGGAGTAGATAGTCTGCATGCTTGGCAGTAGGATTATAAACTCGAGCCTGGGGGATCATGTGATGAGGAGAAGGGTTACCAGGGGGACACCACAAGGGGGGGTTCTATCACTTCTACTTTGGTTGTTTGCGGTCAACGGGATTCTTCGGTAATTTGATTCCATGGGCAGCAAGGTTGTTGCCTATGCGGACGACATAGTTCTGCTGGTCAGGGAAAAATTTCTGTCCACGATCGGGGAAATTATGCAGGTGATGCTAGGCGAACTCTCGACATGGGACAAGGATAGGGGACTGGGTTTTAACCCTGTGAAGACTGAGCTGGTGCATTTACCAGAAGGTTTGAATAGAGGGATTTAGGAGACCAGTGCTAGATGGCGTCGAGTTACCTCTATCGGACGGAGCAAAGTATTTGGGTAACTTTCTGCACTGCAAACTGTCTTGGAAGAGAAATACTCAGGAAAGGATGAGAAGGGGACTCAATGCATACTAAACATGCAGGAACTCCATTCGTAAGAACTGGGGTCTGAGGCCGGATATGGTAAACTGGATTTA
The DNA here is from genome assembly GCA_949318255.1 of Pollenia labialis. Taxonomy (NCBI): domain Eukaryota; kingdom Metazoa; phylum Arthropoda; class Insecta; order Diptera; family Polleniidae; genus Pollenia; species Pollenia labialis. The sequence continues at coordinate 149,042,128 of OX439140.1, read as the reverse complement.
CACCTCGGTTGTTAGGCCTATACTTACCTATGGATGCACTGTTTGGTGGAGTGCGTTGGGAGTGGATAGCACTGGTGCCGGTGTATATATCGCGGTTAAAAGGTCATTCAGACTCCCCGATGAGTGCAGTGTCTTCCAGGCTGAGATCCTAGTGATCTGGAGGGCGACGGAGGTGATACTGGAACACATCGTGGGTGGATCTGTGGTGACAATTTACGTCGATAGTCAGGCGGCGCTTAGGGCATTGACAAATTATACGGTGCGATCGTAACTGGTCGCGCGGTGTAGGAATGCTCTTAGTGGACTCATGGAGGCATTCAATGTAAGGCTGTGTTGGGTACCTGGACACTGCATGGTTGAGGGAAATGATGTTACTACTATGGTGTGATACGGGAGAAATTCCGTGATGACGTAAACCGGTCCTGGAGGGACAGAGTATATTGCAGGGTTTCTAGGGCACTATGGCCCAGCTTGGACGCGGGGGCAACCAGGGTTATACTGGGATTGGATAGGAGTAGTCTTAGAACGCTTATAGGGTTCTTGACGGGTCATTGGGATGATGGGACAACGCCATACCGGACTTCTGCAGATTGTGCGATGATTCAGAGGAGCTGGAGACGATCGAGCATGTACTGTGCCATTGTCCCAGGATGCAGGGTCTCTGGCAGAAGTAGCTAGGAGATAGGTTTCACGACGAACTGGAGTGCATCGCTGGATGCAGTCCGGCTGATCTACTGGGGATTGTCAGGGAAATAGTGCGGTTGTTTCTGTTGAGGGGACAGTAGAGAGGGAATTTGTTCTTCGAAGTACTTACTAACTTTCTTATTTTCTGGACTCTATTGTAATAATTGAAATCCGTTTTTTTATTTTTAGACGGTGCAACTAGTGCACTCGTCAGCTTTTTTATTATGATTAATTTTATTTACAATTTATTCTAACTTATATACTAACTATGAAAATAATTGCTAGCCTATTCTTACGTGTAAATTAAAATAACTTAAACTAAAGCATGGGAAAATTAGTGTAATATGATATAAATTTTAAGTTTATAAATATTTCCCATGCGTTTGGGTGTAGTACCTTTTAAGCGGCTATTTAGGGTTTAATATTTTGGAGTAATAAGATACCCGTTTATGTCTGCTCTTTAAAGGTATGAATTCATGCAAGTAAATAATACTTAAAGGAATGTATCCACCTCATACTTCTTTTCTTAACCTTTCTCTTTTTCTATCTTCTTTATTTATATGTTCGGCTTGAAAATAGTGACGAACGGTATTAAGGGCTGTGTTCGCCTACACATTCACTAACAAATAGATATCGTTCTTGGGTGTATGAGCCGAACGCTAAATAATGTACTAGGGTCTAATCACCGCATACGATATCGAGCAAAACTGATCGAAATTATTTATTTTGGTATCATGAATCTCGATATAGAATTAAATTTATTGAATTTGAAATAGTAGCATTCGATATCGAGTAACTCGACATTCCATTTCTCGAGCTTTCATTCGATACGTCAGTGTCTATCGTATGCAAAAACATTCGATAGTTTATTCGATACGATAGTATCGAATGCGGTGATTAGACCCCTGTTTATTTTCGAACACTGGTAGAAATACCTATATTACACAAATTATACATATGTATTTAAATAGAATGAATAAAACACCTTACATTTCTTATGCCCAATTTTCAGGATTGATATTAAATTACATTTATTTTTAAAATCGTTTTAAATACAAAATCCTTTTCTTCACTAAAAACTTAAGTGGAACTTAAGTCACCGATGTGGTACACTTAATTTCAACTTAAGTTTTCATTGTAATATTTTAGCAAGGTGGCCTCAATATCACAACAATACAACAACAATAGGCAAAGCATTAACAGTCATCTGTTTTCTCAGACCACCTTGTAAATAAAAACACTTGTTTATATTTTTTTTTGTATTTAGTAGTGCTACCATACTTTTATTTTAATTAAATAAGACTTTTCAAATAAAACTCAAGAACCCAATCTGTATTTAAATACGATTTAAGTTTTTATGAAAATTAACTTAATATAGATTTAAATACAATCCTGAAAATTGGGCAATAATCTAATAGCAATGCTAGTGTGTTGTAAATCATTTGGATGCATGCTTAATATAAAGAAGCATAATTACGATGTCAAAATTGTATTAAATGTTTTCCTTCTTCCAGAGCTAGAACACTGTAAACGAGCATTAAGATATTTTGGGCAAAACTGGGAGACACGGTCTTTTTTTTTGTCTTTTATGGTTATTTTTTTTATTTGTATATGGTTATTTTTCCATGACTTAAAAATTACACACAGTGTTATATCTGAAGAACGGGAATTATAAAACTTTCGGTTCTTATCGCACCAGGGTGAAGGTTATAAAAGATCCGGCATAGCCAAATAAAACACGCCTACTTGTTTTTTTAATACAATCAAATTCCTTAATGGCTTTCCATATAAAACTTTTTTAAGTCTACTAAAAACAGCAGTAAAACTCAAATTTGTTTTTATTTTCAATATAATTTTCTTGATAATTTTTACTTTAATTACAAAAACAGGCAGGTAAAAAGATTTTTATTTTTATTTATAAAAAAATATTTAATATTATCAAATTTTAATCATTGAAAGGAACTAAAAAATCCATAGGAAGAAGCTCATCTAGCAATTAATTCTTTTGGAAGTAAATCATTTAGAATATTTATTTCTACAGAAATTAAAATTTTGCTACATTTAACTCCATTTTACAAAAAGAATTAAAGAATTCATTCTTTCGAATCTGTGGATGACAGAATGGATGGACGGCTTAAATGTAAAAAAATAATGAAAAGATTATGAATGTATTAACAATATAAATGTAAAACTGGTAGGTATGGAAATTAAAAATGATTTTGCGATATAAATACATCAGTGTAGGTGTAGTAGGACCAGTCGTTTGGGTTACTTTTGGAGTAGTCCTAGTCCCTTGTGGGCTACTCTTTACACGCGTGTTTGGACTAGTCCCATTATTTGCGGGGTAAACACACACACACAGACGTAATCTATTGATTATTGCATAGAGCTCGTGCAAATTTCGATCTACCAAAGGTTAAAATACAATTTGGTTTAAGGATTGATGTTTGACTATTGACGTCAGCAGTCATCGATGGCTGCGAGTGTAAGACGGCAAGTCCCTCTGAAGAGATCGAAAGGGTTGCGATCGAAACATATTAGGGTATCCAGCCGCCTGGGTCAGGTCAGTCAAGAATGAATGATTACATTGTGCATGAAATTGACACTTTTTTTTCGTGACAAGCCGGGCACATGGCGTTTTAACATAATTCGGGGACGCTGAATCCAGTGGTGCCCATGGTTTTTTCAGATTGGCTCTGGTTTTCGAGATATACCGTTATTTCGAAAATGGAGGAGGTTGCACAACATATATTCGCGTAACTCAAAAAGAGTTTAGTTTATTGAAATTACTAAAAAAAACCGAAATTCCGCAATAAAATTTCATTTCAGAAAAGTAAATTTCTTTTTCTAATATAAGTAGTCGTTATTGAAACATAATTTTTTTATCAAAATTTCGAAATTTTTGTTTTTTAAAAATGCAGCTAGGCTTAAAATTTTTTGCAGACTTATAAAAAACGAAGCTACAAACAAAACAAGCCATAAATGATTAAAATCTGTTTGCAACTTTTGCTTTTATTCACAAAAGTCGACAAATTTTAATTAATTTAAGAATTTCATAAAACGCAATATTTGTATGGGAGCCCCCTAAGGGATGGTGATAAAGGGAAATTATAATTTGAGAAAATGTTAAGAACAAAAAACTAATGGATGCCTACATTTTATCATCCTAGGGGCAACTCCTGGGCATTTATGGGACTTTTTCTTCAATGTATATGAAGAATATAATTTATATGGAGCATTTCACAGGATTTTTTTTAATTTTTAAATTCTTTATTCAAAATTATGTATGTACATATATATGAAGAATGTGCCAATGCAGATAATTTATTTTCAATGACATTTTGACGTAAAATTTTTTAAATGCGGTTTTTGTGCCATTTGCAATACAACACAAAAAAACAAATATTCAAATGTATGCTATTCCAAAGAAATATGCTTGCATTATTACCACACTTCACTTTGCGGTAGGAATTTTGGAAAATCCACAGTAACCGATTAAAAAATTCTTAGAATTAAGAAATAAAGTCACAAATGGTTACATCTTTGTATTTTATTGTGCTTACAAAACCACACAAAACGGTATTTTATTGTGCAGTCGAAACCGCACTAATCGGTCTTGTAAAAAACTTAAATAACATATTCTATTGTTATACCTGGAACAGGTAGAAATATTAATCGTTCTGGCTTTGTTCTTTTTTTACAAAACATGGTCATGATGGTCTCGACAGGTACTTTGATTAAAACAATTACAGTATAAATAAGAGTTCCTCAACCCCTTCATATGGAAAGTGCTTGCGAAAGCGATTAGTGAAGTTTAAAGCCTTTGACAGTCTTGTATCTAATCAGTTATATTGAAATATCTAAGATGGAGGCGTGTAAAAAGTTTAATTACTTTTGTTATGTGTGTGGGAAATATAAAAATATACCAAGTCGCCGTAAAATCAGTAATGAAACAAGTACCTTGTATGAATCATATTTTTCTTTGAGTGTTATATATGGTAAGAGTTTGACACCATCAATAGTGTGTACCCACTGCATTTACCAATTAAACAAGTGGGGAAAAAATGGAGACGCCATGCCATTTGGTGTTCCAATGATTTGGAGAGATCCCATAGTTCATGTTGAAGATGAGTGTTATGCATGCATAAATTATACAGCGGGTATGAACAGAAGAAAAATGACTTATACATCTTATACTGCAACAACATATGCTCGATTATCGCTGCCACATTCTGATGAAATTCCTGCTCCGGATAGCCAAATACCAACAGAACATATTCCCTCAATAATTCATTCTGTTGAAGCGGGTGAGCCAGCTACTTCAATGTATGAACCGTCATGCATCACGGTTCCATGCAGTCACAATGAAATCACGCAAGATCGTCTGGATATAATGGTACGGCGTCCAAAATTATCTCAAAGACAGAGCATTCTCTTAACAAAAGAGCTAAAACGAGCTAATATTTTAGCACCAGGTGTACAAATATACGGGGCTATCAATCGCCATAGACGATTTACGACTTTTTTTAAATCAATTGAGAATAATTCTATCGCGATTTGTACTGACATCCGTGGCTTGGTTTTAACAATGCAAAATGAATATAATCCGGGAGATTGGCGCTTATTCATTGATTTTTCCAAAAGTAGCTTAAAAGCAGTTTTGCTACATGCCACTAATTTAAAAAGTCCTATTCCGATAGCACTAAGCACAAATACTAAAGAGACATACGCATCAATGAAAAAAATAATAAAGTTAATTAAATATGAAGACCAAAAGTGGAAAATATGCGCAGATTTAAAAGTGGTAGCTCTTTTAAGAGGCATCGAATTGGGCTATACTAAAAATATGTGCTTATGGAATACGCGTTACGATGGCGACCAGTACAATACACGGGATTGGGTTTTACGTGAGGAAAGCAGATTGAATAGAAATAATGTTATTGAATTACCACTTGTGCCGATGGAAAAGATTTTGCTCCCTCCACTCCACATCAAACTGGGTATTGTAAAAAATTTTATAAAAGCATTGAGCCCAGATGGTGTTGCTTTTACCGAATTGCGCCGAATTTTTCCACGATTAAGCGGCATGAAAGTAAAAGAAGGTATAAACTGTAACTACTTTATTAAATTAGATTTATATTTCATATCATAATGTTTTTATTTTAAAGGAATTCTTAATGGACCGGACATTCGTCGTCTTATGAAGGACCATCAATTTGAGGTTGCATTGAATGATATCGAGCTATTGGCCTGGAAATGTGTGAAATCAGTAATGGAAATCATCGGTCTGATAACTGGCGAATTTTAATCAAAAATATGCTAACCGCATTTAAAAACTTAAACGTTAGAATGTCATTGAAAATACATTTTTTGCATTACCATGCCGAAAAATTTAATGAACAATCACCAGCCGAGTCTGATGAACATGGCGAGAGATTTCACCAAGTAACAGCCAGGCTCGAACACTGGTATAGCGGCAAACAACTTGATTCGCTATTAGGGGATATTTGTTGGAATCTGCAGGAGGAAGAAGAATAAATTTCTAAATAAAAACTTTAACTTTAACTAATTAACAACAAAAATAAATGTTTCCAACGGAAAGCTAAGGTAAAATGTAACAAGAAAATACAATATAATAGTCTGATAGTGTATAAAGTCATTTCTGAAAAATTGAAGGAGTATGACTATTCCAAAAACCTTTATAAAAATACTAACTGAAATTTAGCTCATAGAATAAATTCGAAAAATAAAAAATGTTGAATTTAATTTAAAAATAAAAAAATTTCATCTATTATGAAAAAATTAAAAGTTGTAGAAGCCTAGCCTTAAATTTGGCCCCTGCAGCGCCTAGGATGCCCCTAGATGGCTCAAATGTATGACCAACCCCACTTTATTTTTCATCTCAATCATTTATTTCTAACATACCCACCCGCTATCTCCATTCCTTAAGGGGGCTTCTATACAAAATGTTCAATGCAGACTAGAAATACATTGAAGAAAAAGTCCCATAAATGCCCAGGAGCTGCCCCTAGGATGATAAAATGTATGACTGGCCTCCATTAGTTTTTTGTTCTTAACATTTTCTAAAATTGTACTTTCCCTTTATCACCATCCCTTACATGGGGTCTTCACCTGAGATAATATCTGATATAATATGTGAGAGAACGTCGGCAGAATGAGAGAACAAATTTCTTCATGTTAATCTTAATCTTAAACAAGGGGAACACGTATCTTATAAGATTTCATAATCGAATGATTCTCGTGCAGTAAACTTGTGTCGTTTTTACTCTTTTTTTTAGTTTTTTCTTGTTTTTTAGTTAAAAATATTGTTTTTTTAAACATTTATCACAAGATTTTCATTATTTACACAAACAAATTAAACATTTTAATGAACGCATCTTATTATTGTTTTATATGTGTGTATGTATGTGTATTTTTGACAGCTCATCTTATAAGATCGTTGTTATAAGATTTCTTATAACAACTGTCTCATAACATTTATTATAATATTGATATTAACACTATTTGAGAGTCTACACGTAAGATAATACTCTCTGCGATTGAATTTGACGTTTGCTGATATAAAAATCTTATATCTTATCTCACGTGTAGACCCTGTGTTAGGGGGCTCCCATACAAATATTGCGTTTTATGATATTCTTAAATTAATTCAAAAGTTGCAAACAGATTTTAATCATTTATGGCTTGTTTTGCTTGTAGCTTCGTTTTTTATAAGTCTGCAAAAAAATTAGAAGCCTAGCTGCATTTTTAAAAAACAAAAATTTCGAAATTTTGATAAAAAAATTAATTTTTTTTTCAAAAAAAAAATTATGTTTCAATAACGACTACTCATATTAGAAAAAGTGAATGAAATTTTATTGCGGAATTTCGGTTTTTTTAGTAATTTCAATAACCTAAACCGTTTTTGAGTTACGCGAATATATGTTGTGCAACCTCCTCCATTTTCGAAATAACTGTATATACCGCGGCCACCACTGGATTCAGCGTCCCCGAGTTATGTTAAAACGCCATGTGCCCCGCTTGTCTGTTTTTTCAACTAGCATAGTGTTATCAATAACAATTTTATTTAATTTTCATGTTGTAAAATTCCTTTCTTCATAAAAATAATTTAATGAAAATTAAATTTGATGAACTTAAGCCTGATTAAAATATTAAAAAAATGTATAGAAAAGATATTTTAATATGAAGAGTCTTCTAAATAAGCGTTAAAGAATGGAGAAACGTGTATTGGATTGTGTGTTTGTTCCCTCTAGACTCCTAAGCTTCAGTCATTTCCCCATGGCCCGGTGCTTCGTATTAGCTATAAATATTTGAAAATGTTCAAGTTGGCGTGCCACCTCCAATATAGCAAAAGTTTTCAAATTTGGAAAATAATATTTTGCCTATCAATACAAAACATCTGTCAGTGAACGTGAAACCTCCCATACACGAGACCTGTTTTAAAAATATTTTAGAAATTTAAATTTAATGGCTGTTGCAAAAGCTCATTCAAAAAAACTATTTAAAATAGACAATGTGAAGTGAAAAAAAGTTCTTCTAGAACTCGTTTGTTGACCTAAAAAGAGAAAACGCTTTCATTTTTCCTATTGGGTAATTATTATTTCTTTATAAAATTATTAATTTTTTTTTATTTTCATTTGTCTAAATGTATTTGCGGACATGTCATTATTGTTTTAATTATTCAATGGTTGTTAATATGTGTATTAATTATACGCAACCCCAAAATATTGAAAATTTGCAACTGAAAATACAATTATCGAAATACTTAATTGTTGAATTTCGGATAGTTAAAATAAATTGTTTTTGAATAAACTTGTTTGTTTAAATTTAAATAAAATAAGCAAATTGTTTTGAAGAAATATTAAAAAAAAAAAGCCGGAATTTATTCGAAGTGAAGCAAAAATTAAAAAAATTTATTTTATATACTTAAGTTATGTTCACATTATTGGGGGATTTACAAGGTGTCATAAAGTCATATGTCTTAAAACAATAACATGAAAAATACGACTGTTGTGAACAACCCCTCATAATTCAGTGTGCTATTTTGAGTTTAAATCAGCTGATTTAAAACAAATATAAAAAATAAATATTTACCTAACATCAAAATATTTTTTAATTCTAATCGATGAATTAATAAATTAAATAAGACCTTACCTGACTATTTTCCATTTTTCAGACGCAAATCACAAATAAATTTTATTTTGTTTGATATTCAAAAAGGCAGAGTCCTAAGCCGATCTAATTTTATGCCGCAAGTGATTTGTTGCAAAAATTGCTAGCCGCAGGTAAAATTCGGATGTTAGCCGGCTACATTTTACCATCAACGGCGACGACTTACAAAAACTACTGCGGCTCGGCTCAGCCGTTCAGCGCAGGCCTCTTCGGATGAATTACGACCGCACAATACACAAAGGACTTTTTGTTTACAAAGCAACAAAAATATTTTTAAACCATTATAAAATGTTAGAACATTATGAAAATATAACACGATAGCACACCTAGTGAATACCCCATATGTGTATTTGTCATATTTCATTATTTTACCCTCCACCACAATTAGTTCTGATGAGGTCATAGCTGTGAGTTTGTCATTCCGTGTGAAACTTTTTTACTATTTATCTGTAATGTATATATATTCTGGCTCCTTGTGTAATTCTAAGTCGATTTAGCCATGTCAGCCTGTCTTTTCGTCTGTTGAAAACAGGCTCACTTTCGAAAAATTCAAAAGAAGTGAACAAACTTGGTGTCAAATTGCTTTTAGTTATCGCAAGCAGTTTGGGAATGAAATCCAGTAAAATCGGTTCAGTAGGATCAGAGCTATGAATCAAAATGTTGAACCACCACCTTAAAAAATTTATAATTTTGTTACAAAAACGAACATAAATGGTGGAACAATGCACGGAATATTAAAAAGTTTTGCAAAAATTCGTTCCAATCGACTGGAAATTACACTGTAAAATTTCGTGAAGATTGGTCCATAATTTACTAAGGCTCCATATAAACCCAACTCCCACCTAAAACTATAATTAATAATGCTACCAGAATAAAATTAAATAAATACTTCACAATTTTATAGGACTAGAAATCACACTTATAAATTTCGCGATGATCGGTCCATTATTAACTTTATGAGCGTATAAAGCCCACTCTGGTTAATTAATTAACGACTAATGGTTAATAAATCACTGAAACTTTAAACGCTGGTTTAATTAAATTACACTTTTTGTGGTAGTGAAGTGGCAATGTGTTCAAACAGGCCGTCGCAATCAACACAAATTGCGTAATCAAAACAAAAATGCAAAAAGTGCAGCCTTCGAAGAAAAAGACAGAAAAAACACAATATTTCCTGTCTCGTGACGCCTCTGTGTGCTCTGTGGCTTAAACGCTCAATTGTATGCGTTTAACTGCCCGTCTATACCAAAAATAATTATTGCGACATATATTGCAGTAAATGTCAATGGATCTGAAGACAATGTAAACATTAATTATGTAAATAGCACACGCCTAAACTGCAACGCTGTTTCAAAAAACTGAATTACGAAAGTCTTCAATATTAAAATAAATGGTTTTGTTTAACGTTATGTTCGCACGGCATCTTGAATTAAGTTGTTTTCTTTTTGAATTACAAATACGAAATACGCTGTTCAAACCGCATCTTCTTAATTCAAGAACTATTCTTTTTACATTTATGAAAATTTTTGCTTTGAAAATTAATACAAAACCAAGCAACAATTTAAAATGACTCGTTTTTAATAATTCCTATTTTGTTTCTTTATTTGTTGTTTTAAATTTCACAAAAGAAACCTTTTTACAATTTTATGCAAGGCAAATTCGTATTACATGAATTCGCCTTGAGTTTATGTTTTTAGGGCGATTTGGATTTATAACTCGTATCCTCCTAAACGGATTTGGCTGATTATCAATCTCTTGTTAGTAAAACTAGAAACGAATCCATGCCGAAATTGGTCTTTTCCTTTGACTTCCCAATAATAAATTGTATCATTTTGCGAAGCACTAAACGTTCATTTAAAAACATAAGCGCACAATTATGCGCTACGCAATAAGACATACAGGGCTGCAGTAAAGTAAGTGAACAAACTCTTGGCAAATTTATAAAAAAAATAACATTTTAAGGGCTACAGACGGACAGACAGTTGGCCACGGTTAAATCTACTTAGAATTAAACATGCACCCAAAATATACATATATACTTTATAGAGTCTTAGAAAAATATTAAAGTTTCACATTTTGCGAAGCACTAAACGTTCATTTAAAAACATAAGCGCACAATTATGCGCTACGCAATAAGACATACAGGGCTGCAGTAAAGTAAGTGAACAAACTCTTGGCAAATTTATAAAAAAAAATAACATTTTAAGGGCTACAGACGGACAGACAGTTGGCCACGGTTAAATCTACTTAGAATTAAACATGCACCCAAAATATACATAAGTATATACTTTATAGAGTCTTAGAAAAATATTAAAGTTTCACACGGAGTGACAAACTAAGTAAACCCTAACTCACCTATAATGTTGAAGGTTATAAAAATAAGAAAAATGGTTGAAAGCTTAAAAAATATACAAACATTTTTTATTTTGATTAAAATAAAAATAACCAATATTGTTGTTCCAAAATTATTACTCAAGTGTGTTGGTAATGAAACATTAATTAGAATAAATAAACAAAATAAATAAGCTAATTAATTGTAAATGAAATTAAATAAATAGTTTTTAAAAAAAATATATTAAAAATTTCATATACCTGACTTTATTTTAAACTAATAAAAGCACCCTAAAAATCCCCTTTTCTCTCCTTCTCTAACAAGTTGGTTTTTGTTTGTGATAAATTTTTAGCGTCCCAAGTCTAAAATAAAATTCGACAATAGAGACAGTTGTGTAAATAAAACTAAATTACTTGAAATTTACAAAAAGTTTCGTTTTAAAAATTAATTGTTTGGATATGAAACAAAAATCAACAAAATTACTTAAAAAATTTAAATGTACAAAGTACAGTAGTAGACCAATCCGAATTATTAAAACCGCCATAGTGCTGACTATAATTCCATTTAAGTTATAAAGAAAACATTTTCAAAAAGCTGCCTTTAACCCATTCCTGCCTTATAGGTATTTCAATACGCAAAGAAAAAATAAACACAGCAAAGATATTCTAGAAAAGGCAAGATGAGAGAAAATTGCTGCAACATACATTTTTGTTGAAAAGTAAACATTGATTAACCTGAAAAAAATTAAAAGAGTAGAATTGATTGCTTTTTGCATTAGTTAGTTCTCATCCATATTATGAAACATTTGCTGAAAAACTTTATTCCAATTATCTTTTGAAACTGCATTCGTGTCCATAGAATACCATTTTTGTTTTACGCCATTGAGTCATTTTCTATGCCTTCTTTCTTTTTTTAATAACAGACATACGACTGCAAACTGCTTGTACATGAAACAAATTACACTTTTCCATTCGTCTTTCCCATTTCTTCAACAAACTCAAGGCGAATTAAATACAGGTGATGTAGAAACGCCTTCTGTTTTTTAGAGGTCGAGCCTATTTGTTTTGATTTGTTAGTGTTTTGCTAAGAATGGTTGACATTTCGAGCCGTAAACACTAACAATGCAATGCAAAACCCCCTATGTTGTTTCTGTTGTTTTTGGATTGTTGTAGTTGCGACACCACCTGTAGTTGAATTCTGCTTGAACAAACTCAAATGTTTCATAATATGGATTGGGACTTATCATAAAGATGAATTAAGTTGTTTTCTATTTCCAATAAAGCTTGAGAAAAGTGTTGGCAAATAAAGCACAAAGCGAAAATCAAAAAAATGCTCACCTGCTTAAAATAGTTTTAGGCGTCCCTTGTAAAAAAATTAAAAGCGATTTGTAAATGATGCAATTTTGTTTTATTTAGCTGACATGTCTAAAAATGTTTTCCACATTGGCTAAAGAATGTGAAAGCGACATAATTTGTTAGAAATTCAATTTTAAATTTGAATTTTTGGCCAAACAGTTTGTAAATGTACTTGACTTTCTTACAAAAGATTGGCAATCTGATGTACCTGCATCATCCTCAATCGGGCTTTTTTTGATTTAAATTGTTTTCATTAAAAATTAATATGAACTTAGCTTGCCACAACTTTTTTGTAAGAATCAATCTACTCTTTGGTAACCATGGGCAGTAATCGGCTCACATAAACAAAGTTATGTAAAGAGGTTAATTATCTAGATACATATTAACATCCATATGATATTTTTTTTTCTTATAGGGATTTAAAGGTCGGTCGCTAAATTGTTTAGTAATGGGATGATATATGTGATGAATACGTCCTCGCGGGAGGTCGAGAACACTAAAAGGGTGTGCAACTAAAGGTTACTCATCTTGTCAGGATAATGAGGCGGTAGTGGAATGCATACTTCCGGTCCATTATCAGTACATATAGCACGGCGTGTAAGCCCGCGGGTTGGCCCCTGGCAAGGTGGGGGCTTTACATAAATATAATTTAATACGCTTTTAAAAAGATACAAAATTTAATTTAATTTCATAAAAATATTGTGTACTAATGCAATATAGGATATGGGTACCCGGGTAACCCGGGTGCCAAACAATTTGGATAATGTTGGGTATTAACACAAGGGTTAACAATTCATATGAATTTAGTTTCAGCCACTGATGTTCCAAAGTTGTAATTTCTTCTACAGTGAAATCAATCATTTCTTCTTTAAAATGATCGCTTTATTAGTATTTATTAGTTTTTTAACTGTTTTCCACACAAAAAAGGTAGTATTTATTCAATTATAATAATTATTTGGCAATCGTTATCTAAGTTGACATATTAATTGAGCTATAAAATCTCGGCATGTAATTTGTGTTTGTTTTTTAATTTCAAAAGTTATGGTATCTCTTTTCGATTCCAAAAATTTTTCAAAATCGTAATTGAGGGAAAAAATTAGCTTAACATGAATTTAATGGATCAAACTGATCAAATTTTAAAACAATTTGATATGAAAGTTCTTTTAAAAGAATGTACAGTTTCTATAGCAAAAGAGTAGGGGTTTGCATGTGCATTCAACAAAAAAAGTGTGGTAGTTTTTCAAAAAAAAGATTACTTGAACATTCTTAAATTAAAAAATGCTAAAAATGCTAAATATTTGGTTGAAAAATGCTAATTTAGCTGCAAAAATGCCAAAATGGCCACTCTGAAGTCGAGTAGCCACCAATAGTTACTCGCTAATTTTCTTGTTCTCAAAAACATGTACCTGGTTTTTTATTATAGTTCGAGTAAGTGTTCATGCTTTGCTAGATCGTATGTACTTTTGAAGTACAAATCCATTTGTGCAGGGGTCTAATACAAATACATTATAAGCCTCTAAATAACTGAGATGTATCTAATTGGTATACAAATTGCTTCGTTATCAATAAAGGAGAACAGTTTTAAAACAATTTTTTCTAATTTTATTTTAATGGGGGTGGCGAAGCTCACCGGGCTGTTCTTGGAAATATGAGTAATAATATTAAATAAAATTATTAGTTTGTTAAAATTTTTCATTTTTTGTTTATTTTTTTTTAAATTGGTAAAGAAAAGTAAATTAATTTAATTTTTTCTGGTATTCAAGCAAAATTTTAGCTTGTTTTATTATGTCATTATTAACTGAATGGCAGTTGTCTGCTGTAATGTTGAAGGTTTTTTTTTTTTTTAATTACAGTGGACTGGCGATTATTCGTAATAGCAAGGGACCGGCCATTTCTTACGATTTAACGTGGTTAAAATAAAATTAATACCATTAACGGGGTTTTTCAATCTACATATTTACTAAAACGGTAAAAAAACATAAAAACATATTAAGAAAATAAAAATATCGGTTAACAAAAAATTATTCTTTCAATGTTTCTGCTGTTTTTATTACGAATTATAAGTGGTAGTTAGCAAACAATTACGATTTATAAGATGTAAAAAAGATTTTATTTTTAAAAATTACGAATAAGCGAGGGGACCAAAATCTATGTAAATTTTACGAATTAACGAAGTTTTTTAAGGGACCTACAGTTTATTACGATTTATCGAGATTTGACTGTATTAGTAAACAAAAAATTTAATTAGAAACCTCGTTGTTTACTGTTACACATTGTTGTCCGTATTTGGTTAGCTGAATTGTATTTTTAAAAAAAGTTTGGCTTGATGAATTAGTTTTTAGTAAATTATCGAGCTCTTATAGCAAAAATGATGTAACCAACAAAAAAAAAATTTTACAGAAGAAGGTTTTTTTAAATATTTTTGCTTCAAGTCTATGGTTTCGCTTGAAATTGCTTTTGCTTTTATTTCATAACAGGACTTCCCAGAGATGTGAGATTTTTAGAGATGATGCATATGATCAAAAATGATCGATTTTCATCAAAAAACAAAAATCTAAAATGTTGTTGGTTACATCATTTTTGTTATTAAGGCTCGTTATAGTTCTTGACATATCAAAATATTCTTTAACATCTAATTGTAAATAAAACAAAAAGTTTACAGAGAATTATCTTAATATTTTTTATTATCATAGAAGGATCTATGACAATGTCTTAAACAAAGTATCGGTCAAATGCTCGCCACGGCTTCGGTGGCATACCTCTATCTGATGGTCCATATTTTTAATGACTCTGAGGCATAAGTACGTGAGGATAAATGTCGTTAACAGTATTTATTAGTTGTAATCAGGACCAAAAAGTCGCATCTAAAGTTCCACATCAATGAACTAGAGGCCTGGCTAAAAAATGGAAAATAAAGGTTAACCCGGCTAAATGTGCTCACTTAAGTTTCACGCTCAGAAGACTAACGTGGCCAACTGTAAAAATAAAAAGCATCATTCATATAGATAGACGCTTGACATGGTCTCGTCATATTAAAGCGAAAATAACGGCTATGCAACTTAAAAAAGCTCAACTACATCGGCTCCTCGGTCGAAACTCAAATTTGTCCTTAGACAACAAAGTTATCTTATACAAGTTTATCATAAAACCAATATGGCATCCAATTATTGGGTAATGCATGCGCATCAAACATCCAGAAGCTACAAAGAAGACAGTCTAGGATATTACGACAAATCGTCTGCGCCCCATGGTATATATGTAATGACATTATCCACAGAGATCTTCAAAGGTCACCAGAGGCTAAAAAGAACTGAGACTTCAATTTCTGTCCACAAGAAGACCGTTATTATCTCGCTATTGCGAATACCGTTTACGTTACAGATCTGGTTAGCGGAAATTTGCACACAATTCTCCCGATTGAAGGGCACGAATGCATTTTGATCTGAACGCCCATTTCTCAGTTGTGTATCTCTCCATGGTTGAATTTGCAAAAATTGAAACAAAGAAATGTCAAAACCCAGTTAACATGGTGCATTATGGTTGGACAACCCTCAATGATTTTGGTTTTTATAAGCTTAAGTTGAAATTTTAATTTTGAAATTTTATATTGTTAAAAATTTCTTGTTTCCTTATTTATTGTTTGTTATATTATATTTATATATTACAACGCTACTTCGTTAGCGTCTCCTGTTTTTTCGTGGACATATCTGTACGCCAAAGTTTATTTTTCTAGGCTTTAACTTGCTTAAATTCTAGCATTTAACCCGCCACTTTGTTCCTAGGTTTAAAAAAAAAAGTTCCAACATTTTTCAACTAAGTTCAATATTATAGAAAATTCAAAAAGGACCACTCGTAGAACACAAAAGCAAATGAAAGAAAGTTAATTTCCCGTATTATCCTTTTTGATACTTTTGATACCCCATTTATGTATCACAGTAACTTTATAATTTTATATTATATAGATAGATGGAGAAAAATATTTTGAAAAAAGTAACAAAATTAAGAAAGATTTTCACACCTTAAACGTTCGAACTTCGAAAAAGTACCAAATCTGGTTTTGTATTTTTTAGAAAAGCTACGAATGTGATATAATTTTCATTTACCCATTTACATCCCAAATAGGCCGTACCTCAAAAAAGTACCAGACACCTGTCCGCTTTTTTATTAAATTAAATTTGTTTGTATCTCTTTTAGTTTAGGCGGTATAAGTTATATGCGATGAAAGATAAGTATATTGCTATGCGCCGGATAGATTCAAGACACAATCTACATGCCTACTATAACCCTAGACTGTGCAAAATAAAACTAATAAATAGGTATAAGTCATCAGAGCCAAATTTATAAACCAATAACTACAGCTCTGGAATCGTAAGAATGGGCATCCGAGCCGAGTAATTTACCAAACATTGAAGTCAAATTTGACGCAAAATTAAATTTGGACTTGCGATATGAAACGACGTACTTAATTCCGGGAACGAAAACACTTCATTCAATAGTTTCTTCTAACGCTGGTACATTTATTGCTAAAAAGTTGTCTTTATCAAAAAATTAAAATGTTTTTAAAAATGTAACAAAATACTTAAATAAAATAAAAAAAAAGTAAAAATTATTATTTTTTAATAAACGTTATGTGCCCAAGGGAACACTTCCACTCGGAGACCAATGCGGTCCATTGTGAATTCCTTTAATGAAAAAAGAAAAAAAGGTAGAGAAAGGGGAAAGTAAAGAAAAGAAGAGGTGGATAGAATTAAGAAAGTTAGTAGGTACCACGTAGAACTAATACCCTCTCTACAGTCCACTCAACAGAAATAACCGCACTATTTCCCTGACAAACCCCAGTATATCAGCCGGATTACATCCAGCGATGAACCCAGTTCGTCGTGAAATCTATCTCCTAGTCATTCCTGTCTGAGAAACTGCATCCTAGGACAGTGTCACAGTACATGCTCGATCGTCTCCAGCTACTCAGAATCATCGCATAATCTGCAGAAGTCCGGTATGGTATTATTCCATTTTCCCGTAAAAGCTTTAATAGGACAATGACCCGCCAAGAACCCTATAAGTGTTCTAAGATCACTCCTATCCGATCCCAGGCGCCTCCGCGTCCAATCTGGGCCATAGTGCCCCATACACCCTGCAATCCGTTCTGTCCCTCCAGGATCGATTTACGTCATCACGGAATTTTTCCCGTATCACCCCATAGTTGTAACAAAGGGGGAACCGAGTCCAGATTCGAACCCCCTCTTGCTAGTTCGTCCGCCACCACATTTCCATCAACCATGCAGTGTCCATGTACCCAACACAGCCTTACATTGAATGCCTCCATGAGTTCCCTTAGAGCATTTCTACACCGAGCGATCAGGCACAACTGCACCGTATAACTTGTCAATGACCTAAGCGCCGGATTTGTTTCGACGTAAATTATCACCACAGATCCCCCCACAAAGTATCACTTTCGTCGTCCTCCAGATCGCTAGGATCTCAGCCTTGAAGACACTGCACTCATCCGGGAGTAAGAAGACCTTTTCACTTCGGTGTCCCCGATATATACCCAGGCACCAGTGCCAGTTTCCATCTTGGATCCATCCGTAAATACTGCGGATGAATACATACGAATTTAATCTAAATACCAACATATTAAGATAATTATACACTCAAAAAATTATGTAGTTAAATTCAAACGAAAATTCATTTGAAACAACTTAAAATTCATTTAAAAAACGGATCATTTACATTTCATTTAAAACAAATGATTTTTACATTCATTTTTAATTTGTTTATTTATTAAACAGCATATTCCGTAAAATTGAATAGTTTTTACTTTAAAAAAATATATTTTAACCGAAAATAATCAAACTACATAACAAAATAAATACGGAAAAACATTATTTTTTGGTAGTTTGTTTTTTGAATAACAAACACAAATGTTGAAAAATAAAATTATTCGTAAAATAACTATATTTTTATTAAATTTTAACAGTACGGAAAACGAATTTAATAACCCACAATCAGTTACTGTAATAATTTTATAAGTGTATGGTTTACAGACACAAAGAGGGAGTTTACACGGTGTCTTTCCAGACGTGTCAGCCTGATAAAAAAAATTAGTTAAAGTTTTTCTACTCAAGTACAAACATTTGGTAGATAGCAATATCGATACTATCGATAGTGAAATCCAAACTCTCGATAAATATCGATAGTGGAAAATATCGATAGTATCCCAGCACTACTTTAATGACAACCTGCTTTGTCTTACAATGTTCGACTAAAAATTAAATATAGATGGCGAAATTGGAGAAACACGTTGGGTATACAGATATTTATTTAAAACAGAAAAGCCAAAATTTATTTATTTATTTATTTATTTAATTTCAAAAGATTTTGTTATTCGTGCTTAATTCCCAGTTTTTATTATTGATAAAAACACTTGAAATTTATTGTTGATGGGATAAGCTATTCCTATGCGCATTTCACTGGTTGCTTAGGCCAAATCATCAGGAAACTTCATCCATAAAGATTTTAGAAAAACTAAAGATATTAAACCAAATAAAACTGTTAAACGTATAAGAATTATAGCAACAGTTCTACTTGTAATAATATTACAAAGTTTAAACAAAACACATCAACAATAAACAGTGGGTTTATCTCATCTTACATTCCCCACTACAATTAGTTCAAATTCTCTCAACATTAATTGTAGTTGTAAGAAGGTTAAGAAAAAAAAAATAAAAACAACAACAACTTACAAAAGATGTTGTCAATTAAGTGTTTTTTTAGGCCGTGCACTTGCCTGTTTATTATCAAAAAGTAATTTCAATTTTTGGGAATACAAAATTTTAATTTCAGAAGATTTTGTTATTCGTGCTAAATTTCAAGTGTTTTTATCAATAATAAAAACTGGGAATTAAGCACGAGTAACAAAATCTTTTGAAATTAAAATTATGAAAATACAATTAATTGAGAAAAGAAAAAGGAATGACAAATAAAATTACTATAAGTTTTTTACTATAAGTTTTGTGCACAAATAAATATATGTTAACAAATAAGTAAATGTTGTAATGCAGCTTACTTTCCCAGCTGAGGTATAACTCAGTCTGTCCAGGGTAGGGATGGGCAAGTTGAAAAAATATATCGATATATATCGAATCGATATTTTTTTAGAGTATCGATATTTATCATTTCAAAAATATCGATATATCGATATTTCGAACGTATTTTGCTGAAACTATTAACAAATTAAAAAATTCAGTATACCTTTGTACAAACATATGTATGAACAAATTAATTATATGTAATTACATTGTTAGTTTTTATTGTTTCATTTTATTTAAAAAAATTAATAAAAACAAAAAAATTTAATCAAAACAAAAAATTCAATTATAAAAAAACAAAAGGGAAGAATACAAAAAAACCATAAGAAAAAAAAAATATATTACGAAAAATTTAAATGGAAGTAAATAAGTCATGGAAGTACCAACATTTCTTAAAATTTGAATTGCACCCCAAAAGAACCAACTGGTTTTGTCAAACCAGTAATCATCAGATATGGACATCAGGAGCACTCTCTATTTTTTGTGCATTCCAGACAATCTGCTTCTTGTATCCGGCACTGCTTCTTATAAATGCCAATTATTTTAGATTTTCATATTTGTTTAAAAAAACATATGATGCATGCAATGATTCCAATTCTTAAAAACATATTGTTTGAAAAACGGCTAAAATTTTGAGTTCTTAATGAAGACTGACTTTAAAAAATATCGAATTCGATAGTCGTATTTCAATATCGATACATCGATATATCGGTATTTAAAATATCGGCGATATATATCGATTATATTTTTTTTAAATATCGATATTTTGATATATCTATATTTTTTGCCCATTCCTAGTCCAGGGTCAATTCAAAGGTCTGCTTCCTTTGAAATGAAACACGTGATGTTCTCGTGTATGTTCGCTTACAATAATTTAACAAAGCTTTATTTACGAAATCTTAATCTACGCTAAATACTTAGAACTACGACGGCTTTCGGCTGCTTCGGCGCGGCTGTAGACGGGAACGGGTGCTGAGACAGCGTAATTTCGTGTACGTACGGCTGATGACGTTAGGCAACGGCTAGATGTTGTTGGCATTAGGCACGTGCGGTGGCGATCCGTGGGGTAGCGTCAAGTTACTGAGGATTCGATCTGGCAGAAAAGATGATAATAAACGGGTTTCGGTTATAGTTTGTTAGTATCTTCTTCTACGATCGAAACTATGCCGAATTCAGAATATGAGAATTCAGGAGCCTTGGCGTTCGGCTAACTACTTCGGACACCACGAGAATTCGGAGGCCGTGGCGTTCGGCTAACTACTTCGTAAATACTTCGGACACCAAGAGAATTCGGAAGCCTTGGCGTTCGGCTAACTACTTCGGACACTAGAAGAATTCGGAAGCTCTAGTGTTCGGCTAGATACGTAAAACTACTAACTACCGAGAGTTAATACTGTGGTTTAAGCTGAAGGTCCACACCATGCGTTCATGCGTAGATGCGTATGATACTTTCTATGCATTTTATGCGTTTCTAAATTCAAGTTACATGCCATGCGTTTTATGCGCCAAATTTGTTTTTTTTTTATCAGCTGTTGTGCTAATATGTTTATCAATTAAAAGCAATTTTGCCAAAAATGGAAAGTGTAATTGATATTTTAATAGAATTTATTTAAAAGAATTCATAGGAAAGTAAGCTTTTATTATAAAAATATTCGTGATTTTTCACGGTATTAATAAGTTTCCAGTTCATGGCATTTGTTAAAAAAAAAAAAAATATAATAAACACAACAAAGATGACACTCAGAACATAAAAGTAATCGATAACTAGAATGGCAAATTTTGTTCGTGGTAAAATTGTGCTTAAAATTAATTTTAATGTATTTTATTCTTTAAAGTTTATACAATCTTAATAACGAAAGCTTTTCTCTTATTAAAAACCTTTTTTAATGCAAAAAAATAGTAAAAAGTAATCCACCACACAAACATATTTATCGATAACATTGAAAATAAAATATGATTTGTCATCCATGGCCATCAATAACAGCTGACTTTTATACACCACACATGCGACGGATACAAAAGTAGAAAGTAAACCTACTTTGATGCGTTCATACGTCTATGCTTTCTATGCATTTTGGTGTGTAACTTGTCATATGCAATTACACTGATTCAACTTTTTTGTCAAATGCATAAAAAGGATTGACGCATAAACGCATGGTGTGGACCTTCAGCTTAAAGGCAATATCTACTCTCCCTGTTTTGAACAAACTTCGACTACGTATTAAAAAATAAATTTCAATATTATTTATTAAGCTTGAGGTTTTTCTTTTTTTTATAAAAAATTAGATAACATTTATTTTATAAAAATTCCAATATTTCGATACAGCAATGTGTATCATCGTCAGGGAAATAATTAAACAATAAAAATAACAAAATAATGAAAAAATAATAACAATTGTCACAATAGAAAAAATTATTTACAATTAGAAAAATTTTTATACAAATAATCTATTACATTCTAAAAAATTTTTCAATTTCCTGTTTTGTTTTTATACACTAAATGTCTATAATTTTGTGCTACATTTTCCGTGTCTGATTTAAAATTAATTCTTAACAATTCTGGTACTTTAATGATTTGCAACATTTCTAGCATTAAACGTCGTTTATAAAATAAACTAAATGAGACTTCTACAGTTAAAAAGTAATTTATATAAACAGTAAGGGTATTCACAGTAGTAGGAAAAATAGTAAGGGTATTCAAGGTGTGGGGTTACTTATATTTTATGATGTTAGTATTAAAATATTAGGATTATGTATATATGTAGGCTAGATTTGTAACGTCACGTTACAATGTTAATAATAAGGCTATTCTAACCGAAGTACTCAAATATGGCAGATTTAAAATGTCTTGCATTGCTTATGATTGGGATTCGAGGGGGTAGTTGGCTCCAGAGACGAATCGAGTTAATAAAGAAGTGTTGATTAGAAATTGATTTGTTATACCTAATACTGTTAATCATGTAACCTCTGTTCGATCTAGAGAACATGATTCTTTCATATAGGTAGGAAGGCTGTTGACTATATATAATCTTATGCAAAAACAATAGAGTTCGGCAAGTCAATAAGTTATCAAATGTTATGCTACATATCTGTTTCGCAAATTGTGAGATGCTATGGTCCCTTTTTATTCCAAATACATATCTAGCAATATTATTGTATGTTAAGTTGAGCCTTCGCCTACTAACCGAATCGCAACTTGAAAAAAGCTCGCATCCATACATGAGTGTTGGCAATAAGTACGTTTTAGCTAATAACATTCGGATGTGAATCGGTGTATAATATTGTGACATCCATAAGTTCCTTAGAATAGAAGAGGTTTTTCCACAGCTTATTTTCACATGGTCTGACCAATTAAGTTGATTGCTAAAAACAACACCAAGATTTTTTGTAGTATCAACATAATTAATTGTCATATAATTAATCTTTATTGGTGGTAGACACGTGTTTATATATTTTAATGGTCCAATAGCAAGAGCAACTTATTTTTTTGGGTTTAAGCTTAGGCCATTTGCAGATGCCCAAAGATAAATATGTTTGAGATCTTCGTTTATAAGTTGAATGCAATTTGCGG
The DNA here is from genome assembly GCA_949318255.1 of Pollenia labialis. NCBI lineage: Eukaryota > Metazoa > Arthropoda > Insecta > Diptera > Polleniidae > Pollenia > Pollenia labialis. The sequence goes on along the minus strand of OX439140.1, from coordinate 149,018,902 downwards.
CGTCTGATATTTTACAGCTTATATAGAGTTGCACGTCGTCAGCATACATTTGAATTTTACAATGTTTCACTTGCAAAGGCAGATCATTAGCGTATATAGAATACGATAGTGGTCCAAGTATTGAACCCTGTGGCACACCTCTAAGCATTAGGCAACGATCAGAGACATTTGTTTCATGGAATACGCTTTGACATCTGGAACTTAGATATGACGTTAACAGTTTCAATGCTGTTGAGGAGAAATTGCACATGTGCTTTAATTTAAGACAGAGAATGGAATGATGCACTGTATCAAAGGCTTTGGAGTGATCAAGCAGTATTAGGAATGACATCGTTTGGCGCTTATCAATTTGGCATCTTATTTCCTCAGTGACATCAATGAGAGCAGTAGTACAGCTGTGTTTGGGTCTAAATCCAGATTGCCTGTCATTTTATATGGAGTTTGTATAAAGGTAGTGGCTTATTTGCGAGTGTAATAATTTCCCACAGACTTTTGACAAATAAGGCAAAATTGAAATTGGTCGGTAGCTCTTATCAGATTTCAGGATCGGAATAATTTTAGCATGCTTCCATTCAGACGGGAACGTGCACGTTGTGATGATCGTGTTAAAATATGAGCAAAAAAAAATTATGTTTATTTGTTGCTAAAGCTCTTGTAGTCCAGTGTTGTTAAATGTGATGATTTTACGTCATTTTAACGATTTGTTTGCGAAAATACAGTATTATGACGATTGACGATTTTTTAACTAAAAGCAATAGTGTTATGACGATTTTCTGGCATCAATAAAATACTGACAAGAAATATTTACAATTATGTATAATAGTCCAAAACGGAAAAATCTATTTTTCAAAATACAAAAATTTTTTGAAATTAAACAAAAAAAAATTCTTCCCCCATCTTTATTAGAACCATTAGTAATTCAAATTCTACAATTATATAAATGCCATCGATACTGCAAAAACTATACACTAGAGCCCCGCTTTTCGTCCTATTTGGCCCGCATTTTAAAAATTGGTTAAATCCGCTTTGCGTTTTTTTATTTCGATTTCTAAATACGATTGTATTTTTCGATGCAGCCATAATCACATGTGAAGAATTTTTCTATTTGCGTGTAAAAAGCGAAGTATAGTTGCGCGTTAGGAACTAAGAAGTTAGTTCTTAATAAGAACTTGTGTAGAAAAACGAGCGCAAACAGAAGACAATGCATTAGTTTGGAGCTAAAACTGGACGTAATAAAACGTTTCAAGTCGGGTAAAAAGACACTTGCTGAAATAAATAGAATTAAACTTAACCACATCACTTTCTTCATCATAAATAGAATTTCTTGCTAAAAATTTATTTTTTTGAACCAATCAATTCAATAAATTGTCTCTTATTTGTAAAATATAAATATTTGACAATTTGTTGATGATTTTGTTAAATGTTCGGGACGATTTCGACGAATTTTGTTAAAACTTTTGACGATTTTTGAAGAAAAAAGCCTAACAACCCTGTTGTAGTCATCTATAAAAAATTAAAAACTTAACCTGTATCAAAATATTGTTCCTCAAAAAGGGAAAAAACTTAAAAAATGCTGCTAAATGGGTATTTTTACTAATTTTTACTCCTAATGGTGAAATATGCAAAAATATGCACTAACAAATCGATGACAAAATTCCTAAAAAGCTCTAAAGCGGATAAATATATTTTTTCTGTCTTTATTGATCGCACAAGGAAAAACATGCAGTTGCATATTTTTGGTTTCCCTGGTTATGAGTATTTATTTCAACATTGCTTTCTTATAACGCGATTTTTTTCATGTTCGATATCTCTGTAACCATAAGCCAAAAAATCTGAAAATTTGCTGTTGAGAAGGAACATCAACACAGTAAAAAAAATAAAGGAAATCAAAAAATATTTTTCTCCAAACTGTCCGAATTGAGTTGGGTTCCCCCATATTAATTAATTCAAATAAAGTTAAATTCAAAGTTAAAATGTATAGACCCCGCCCCCCTTATTAAGAATGACAACAAATGAAACATTCTGACGAACGAATGTTGCGCTTGCTTTCTAATAACAGGTTGACATGTACAGGCATGTTCTGAAAATCACTTTTTCGTAAAGCGATTTGAAATCACTAAAAAGGTGTTCTGCACACAAAATTTTTTGAAATCTCGTGATTTAAAACCGGTTAGTTTACAGCATGACGATTTCAAATCCCTTGAAGTTTTTTTACGCATTTTTTTTTTTTGCATAAAAATTAATTAGTTTACACGGGAGAACCTTAAAATTTACTAATTTAGAAAGCCGCTGTAGTGTTTGCAGCCGCTGTTTTTATTTTGTTTGCATTTTTCGTGATTTACTTTTCAGTAGTCAGCTGATAAAAGTGGTTCATCAAACAGAACTTTGTGGTTTCCAGAGCAAAAAATTCTTGAAGTAGTGTAGCATATGACTAATTTCTTCAATTAAATTAAATATTAAAAATTTAAATTAAATTAATTTGTTAAAAAACTAAAAAGTAAACAATAATTATAAAGTTTGATTGATTAAACTTTAATATACGATGGTAAAAATAAATGAAAATGACAACCAAATGTACTAAATGAATGGCAACATTTTAAAAAGAAGCGCACAATTGTGTTGATAATCACGACTAAAAATTCAAAATCTCGTGATTTTCAGAACACCAAAATTCTAAAAATGACTTTCAGTTATTTTTTTTAATTCATTGATATTAATCCATTAATTCCTTAAAGATCTGTAAAAATCCAAATTTTTTTTTTTTTTTTTTTTTTAATTTTTTTAAAAGTTCATCAAATTTAATTTTTCATTAAATTAGTCGTCGATGGCGGCGAGTGTTAAATGGCAAATCCCTCTGAAGAGATTGAGTGGTTGCAATCGAAACATGTAAGGGTAACCAGCCGCCTGAGGTTCGAATCTCAAGCCAGCCGCCTGGGTTCGAATCTCAGGTCAGTCAAGAATGAAAAATTATCAATAACAATTTTAATTAATTTTCATGTTGTAAAATTCCTTTCTTCATAAAAAATAATTTAATGAAAAATTAAATTTGATGAACTTTAGCCTAATTAAAAAAATTAAAAAATTTGGATTAAAAACCATAAATAGTTCAATAAAATGACCACAATACTGATCTGTAAAAATTTTAAACATTTGAATTATTTTACAACAAATGTATTCATGCTACAATTACAAATTGAAATATTAATGGAATTCGAAAAACAATAAAAATAATCGACTTAATTATCATCTAGGTAAACGGATGAATGAATGCAAGCCTTCAAAAGAATAAAATCTATATATGTGACAGTTTCAGTTAAAAGGGACCTATGGATTAAAAAATAGCGATTCTTAAAATATAAAATACGCTCTTTCTAATCGAGCAAACCGCAGTTGTCTAACTTCATTAGTATTGTCATAAGTATGATAATGCTGTTTCATTTTCTAATAATAATTTATTACCGCAATCGTCTGAAAATCAAACTCCAATGGATACAACATTAAATAACAAAATTGTTCGTAACCCACTGCGAGCTGTTCCACCAAAAAGATCATTTTTCATCGCTCGTCTGGCAAGTTCCACTACTTCAGATGATATAGATTATTATATTAAATCTAAAGTTGGATATAATTCTGATGTTTTAATTCATAAATTTAAATACTCTCAGCCAAGGTCTATTACATCTTTTAAATTAACTGTTTCTGCTGATATTTTCAATCAAGTTCTGGAAAAAAACTTCTGGCCTGAAAACACATTAGTTCGCGAGTACATCAATAAGGATAGATTGAATGTTAATAATTTTGGTGTTCTCCCTCAACGTGAACAGAATAATCCAAAAAACTAAGTTAAGCTACTGTTGATTCATTATCTGTTTTTTATCAAAATGTTCGTGGTTTACGATCAAAGCTGTCCAATTTGTATATGCAAAGCTTCAACTTTAATTATGACGTATTAGTTTTTACTGAAACTTGGCTCAATGATAACTTTCTAAATACTGAAATCCTATGTGACAAATACAACATTTTCCGTAGAGATCGGGCTACTTATGGAGGAGGTGTTGTTATTGCAGTCTCTAGGAGTTTTCCTTTTGAACGTTTGGTGGTTGACATATCGCTTGATATAGAATTTATATCTGTTATTGTTAAATTTAAATACAAAAAATAATACTAACGTGTTCATATATTCCTCCATCATCCCCGCAGTCTTTATATATCCATCATGGTGAAGCTATTAGGTGTGCTTCTCTCTCTGCTAATAACCATGACTCTATTATAATTATGGGTGACTTTAATATGCCTTCAATATCCTGGAAATATTCGCTTGATGATAAATACTTCGTCCAAACGAAATTAAGTGCAAATTACATGGACTTTTTTAATATTTTATATGATATGACCCTTTTCCAAATAAATGGAATACTAAACGATTTTGCTAAAATTCTAGATTTAGTTTTTGTAAATGATATAGAAGATCGATATCATTCTGCTTTTGAAGTTATTGTATCCATTCCTTCGGATTGTGCTGTATCATTGAATGTTAGTACTGAAAAAGTATTTTCTTTCGAACGAGCTAACTACTACATGTTAAATGATCTTATAAGTAATACTGACTGGAGTAACATCTTGGCATATTCTTCAAACTCAAGTGATTCCATGTGTCGTATATTTGATGTGTTTTAAAACAAGCTGTGTTCTTTTATGGATGTGTGTATTCCAAAATGCACATCTAAAGTATTACTGGGACCGCCTTGAAATAACGTGCAGCTTTCTCGAGCATAGAATAGGAAAAATAAATATTATAAAGTATTCAAGCGATCTGGATCATCTGTAGACTATCTTAGATATTCCGTCAGCAGGGCTGAATATGCTAGTCTAAACAAAAGTTGTTATAATCGTTATTTAAATAAAATCAAATTTAATTTAAAACGTGATCCCAAGTCGTTCTATAAATTTATAAACTCAAAAAAAAAACCGTTGGTTAACGTACTTCAATGACTTATGGACAAATTGAATCTAGTAATGATACAGTTATAAGTAACATGTTTGCAGATTTTTTCTCAAACACCTACTCGAATTCAACATATGATAACTCAGTCAATTATCCATTTCCCCTGGTGGAAAACAATACAATATCACTATTGCTTCTTGATGTGTATACGATTGCAAATAATCTAAAAAAACTGAAGTTCTCCTACAGTTATGGCCCGGATAAAATTCCTAGCTGTGTGTTAATAAAGTGTGCAGATTCCTTAGCAATCCCTCTGACAACTTTATTCAACGCATCTATTAAATATGCTTATCTGCCTACATTGTGGAAAGAGTCGTATATTGTTCCTTTGTTTAAGTCGGGTAATAAGACTCTTATTGAAAATTACAGGGGAATTGCAAAACTGAGTACTATACCTAAGCTTTTTGAGAAAATTATTTCAGAACATTTGAGTTATCAAGTTGCAAATATAATATCTCCTTATCAGCATGGATTTCGTAAAGTTCTACGATTACAAATCTCTTACAATTCACTATCGCTGTTAACCGCGGATTTCTTCAAAAAAATCAAACACTGATTTTAGCAAAGCATTCGATATAGTAAATCATTTGCTTCTTGTAAAGAAACTACAATTAAGTGGTTTTACGAAGCATTGCATAAAATGGAAATACTCATATTTATCAGATAGGACGCAAACCGTTTGCTTTAAAAGCAGTTATTCTAAAAATATTAATGTTCTTTCTGGAGTACCTCAAGGAAGCCACCTTGGGCCGCTGCTTTTCTCATTGTTTATTAATGACTTGCCTAATGTAATAAAATGCTCGAATATTTTAATGTATGCTGATGATGTCAAAGTTTATTTAACCTATAGCCAACTTTTAGACCACCATCGACTTCAAAAGGACTTAAACTCATTTTATGAATGGTGCAACATTAACTTGATGGAGCTGAATTTAAAGAAATGTAAAACAATGCGCTTTGTAAGAAATAACCCGATTGTTGCTGATTTTTTTCTGGGTGATTATAAAGTGGAATTAGTTGACAGCTTCCAAGATCTTGGTATATTATTTGATTCTAAATTGAGTTTTACTCCGCATATAACAGCTATAATAAATAGAGCAAGGGGCTCACTGGGTTATATAAAACGTTGGGCTAAAGAGTTTAATGATTCGTATATTGGTAAAACATTATTCATGGCACTAGTTCGACCTATTCTTGAATATGGATCAATAATATGGGACCCTATTTACGAAATTCATTCCAATGCCATTGAGTCGGTTCAAAAACAATTTCTGTTGTTTTGTCTTCGTGGATTACGTTTTAACTTCCTAAACTTGCCTTTATATGCTGCTCGACTTGCTCTTATTAAACTTCCTACATTAAAAAGTCGTAGAACTATGCTCCATGTGTCATTTTTATTCAATGTTATTAATGGTGACATCTGCTGTGGATATTTGATTAATGATATTTCTCTCAACATTCCTCAACGTCCATCCCGGAATTACATACCTTTATCAGTTGCATTTGTTAGAGCTAATTATGCTAATGCTGACCCTCTCAGGAGAATGAGCAATGCATTTAACAACTTACATATAAAGATTTGTCGACTTTTCATCAAATCCTAATTTTATTGTTAATTATGTATAATATTTTTATGTGTATCATTTTGTGATCAATTATTTTTTAAATTGTCTGTAAGGAATAAAATTCCATAGACATATATATTAATAAATAAATAAATAAATAAGTAAGCTTTAAAATGCACCTTTCATAAGAAAAAAAGAAAACTTGTTAACTTAAAATTCATTTTTCTCCAAAACTCATTTTTTGCCCATAGGTCCTTTTTAACTGAAACTGTATATGGAATTCGTTCGCTGAAAAATGAAATACGGTATAAATTTGTTTAATTAACCATTCTGTAGAAGCATTAATCATCGTCAAATAATTTCTGTTCCTTCCTTCTAAGAATACAACAAAGACGTAAGTAGTAGGAACGTCACGTAGTTAGTTTATAAAAATTCCTTTAACTTTTTTTTAAATATTAAATTTTAAACCACAAAAATCTTTTGATTTCATATTAATTTAAAATTTGTTTTATGACAATACGGTGTCAAACGGCGTGTAAAATAGACTATGATTTAAGGCGACGTATGAAGTAGAAAATATTTAACGTTTGTAAAAATATACACATTTCAATTTGACAACTTATACGCTTCTTACGCTACGGTGCAATTGATTTAACGGTGTCCATCAGTTCATGTGTCTGTTGAAATGGCGTTTTCGAACACCCCAGATACGATCGGGACTAGGTTGCGACATATTTATGCCATCCCAGTTACTAATATTCCGAGTACTCAGAATTGTAAGCCAAATAGTAACACAGAGTTTGCTTTCGGTTACTACATATTGTACAATGTACATGATACAGTACTACAGGTAGACCAATTTTATTTAAAATTGTCGTTAAAATAAAAACAGTTCAATTTTTTATTTTGAAAACATTCATTTATTTGTCAAACAATAAAATTTCATTAAAAAAATTTTAAAAATTAATCTTTTGCAAACAATTACTTATAAAGTAAACATAAAAGATATTTAAAGTAATTAAACGCACACGCATCAAACTGGCTTAACATTTTTATAAAAATCAAAAGTATTTTGATTTTCGTCAAACTCACGCGTGAGTCTTTTATTTCTAGCGAAACGAATTTTAAGTCCTGGAGGATTGCGCAAGAATTTTCATCGGCTCCTTGACAAGAATATTTTTTTTCGTACAATTACGATGGCGTGAATGACAAAAAAGCCTTTAAAGAATATAAGTCTTTGAATGCTGCAATTTTCGGTAAGTAACAGTAAATGTATTTTAAAAAATGTACTTCAGTTTCAGTTTCATCTTCTTTCTTTTGCCTTTTTTACTTTGCATAGAAGCAGTTAAAAATGATGGCTACACGCATACCGAATACGTCAAAGATATTCGTGAATCTATTAAGACACTCAAGAACAGGATTCACAAGAGGAAATATGACGAAAATAAGAAAAGTGAGAAAAAGATTAAAGCAGAATGTGTTAACACCATTTAAGTTTTTCTTTATTATTTATTTATTAAATTTTTAATTTTTTTTTATTAAAGGTTTTAATGGCAAAAGTTGCACTGTTGCGAAAAAGTAAAATTGCAAAACCATAACAACAACCACATAGAAAATTATTTCTCAAAAATTGTCCATAGAGTTTTCGCAAAAGTACAATTGACGTGAATACCTTTATTGTACAAGTTTTTTTAAATCTGTTCAGTTTATGCAAAATAATTTGTTTTTTTTTCTTTGTTACCAGTGATTTATGTTTTTTAATCTATAATGAAATTATTTTAGTATTATTATAAATAATTATAAAAAAATATAAATAATTAAAAATTAAAAAAAATAAACAATAAAATACAAAAATTTTTTTTTATTTTTCTAAAATTTTCGGTAGGGTGTGTTGTTGCAAAATTCCATATACTTTGTATATGAACAAGTATATTATGTTAATTACAGTACCGTATACTAAGTATATGAGAAACTATTTTAGTTTGATAACATAACGATAATACAAAATACATTAAATTGTATGAAAGACGGATACTTTCTCGTTCACTTTGTGGGTTGCTGGTAATCAATGAAAAAGCGGCCATGTCTATATAAAAGTAAACCTTAAACGTATATAGAGTTCCGAGTACCCCGTACACACAAAGTATGCCACACGTATTTAAGTACGTGTAACACACGTTCGTTATTGGGATATATAGTCCAGTACTGTTTGCTATTGAGATTTTTTTTATCAGTCTACAAATGACCGTGATATGAGCAAAAACCATCGCCTGCATCTTATTTTACCCATAAATCCCTTGTTGTGTTGTATTTCTGGTGAACGGCAAGAGCCAACGTTTCCAAATTAGGTACAAGCAGCTTGGTTATTTATGTATATCTAAAGAACAGTAAGTATAAAATTGTCCATTTTTGGTACTCGTAGCTCTCTAAAATAGGCAGGATTGGAGTTGTGGGCACGGCATCGCTCATACAAAAATAGTATAGACTTTAGTTTCTCTAAAGAATGGCAAGAGCCAACATTTCCAAATAAGGTACAAGCATCTTGATTATCAATAAACAACATCCGAAAAAATGTGGATGGGAGATATGAGTACGGCATAAAATACATTTAATTACCCAGGTCAATAAATAACCAAAATAACCATATACGGACAAAAAATAGCCATAAAGGACCAAAAAAAAAAGACCCGTGTCTCCCAGTTTTGCCTTTTGTTTAATGGGTCCTTAAATATTTGGGGCCTCGTTGTCATTTTTGCAAAAAAGTGATAATTTTCTCAGGCTCATATCTTGCAAACCGTTCGGAATTTTGATTTCCACTTTGAGACTGCTCTTGACATAGAGAACAAAAGTTATGAACACACAAAATCTAAAAAAAAAAAATTCATCTTTCAGATCAAAATCGCAAAAAACTTAAAAAAAGTCGATTTTTTTTACTTTTTACCCCCTGTTTAGGTCCAACGTACAAAATTCAAGAAAACAATCAACTACAAAAATGTACCTAAGATCTCAGTAAACAACTTTTTAGAGCATATGAACTTCCGAGGAATTATTCTAAATACCGTTTAGGTAGCCGCAAAAGTGAAAAATTTCCCGAAAATTTTTTAATTTCATTGGTTTTTTCATTACTTCAACATTACTAACTACACTAAATTGCTATTGGTGCTACCTAAACGGTCTTACGAAACATTCCTAGGAAGTTTATATGCTATAAAAGTTGTTTATTGAGATCTAAGGTACATTTTTGTAGTTGATTGTTTTCTTGAATTTTGAACGGTTGGCTACCATTGGACCTAAACAAGGGGGAAAAGGTAAACAAATTCGAACTTTTTAAAGTTTTTTGCGTTTTTGATCTGGAAGATGATTTTTTTTAGATTCTACATGTTCACAACTTTTATTTTCTATGGCAAGAGCTGTCTCAAAGTGTAAATCAAAATTCCGAACGGTTTGCAAGAAATAAGCCTGAGAAAATTATCACTTTTTTGCAAAAATGACACCGAGGCCAAAAATCTTTAAGCGCCCATAAAAAAAAGTGCATGACTTTGGGCAAAACTGGGAGACACGGGTCTTTTTTTTGGTATTTTATGGTTATTTGTCCATGACTTAAAAAATTACACACCGTGTTATATCTGAAGAACGGTAATTGTAAAACTTTCGGTTTTTATCGCACCAGGGTGAAGGTTATCAAAGATCCGGCATAGCCGAATAAAACACGCCTTCTTGTTTTTTTTAATACAATCAAATACCTTTAGTGGCTTTCCATATACAACTTTTTTAAGTGTACTAAAGACAGCAGTAAAACTCAAATTGGTTTTTGTTTTCAATATAATTTTCTTAAAATTAAAATTATGAAATTATTATAAAAATTATCGTACTTCAATTACAAAAACAGGCAGATAAAAAGATTTTTATTTTTATTTTAAAAAAATTATTGAATATTATTAAATTTTAAACATTGAAAGGAACTAAAAAATCCATTGGAATAAGCTCATCTAGCAATTAATTATTTTGGAAGTAAATCATTTAGAATATTTATTTCTACAGGAATTTAAATTTTGCTACATTTAACTCCATTTTGCAAAAAGAATTAAAGAATTCATTCTTTCGAATCTGTGGATGACAGAATGGATGGACGGCTTAAATGTAAAAAATAATGAAAAGATTATGAATGTATTAACAATATAAATGTAAAACTGGTAGGTATGGAAATTAAAAATGATTTTACAATATAAATACATCAGTGTGGTGTAGTCATTCCCTGCAAATAATAGGACCAGCCCAAGCACGCGTGTAAAGAGTACCCTACAAGGGACTAGGACTAGTCTAAAAGTAACCCAAACGTATGGAACAAATATGGTCTAAAGTATACCATGGAGTAGTTTTAAAACAACTCCTTTGTAGTCAAAAGCTGGGTTATATGGTCCTTCCCTAGAACATCGTTATGTTAAATATACCGCGTTTTTTCCATACAATTGGGTTACTTTTGGACTAGTCCTAGTCCCTTGTAGGGTACTCTTTACACGCGTGCTTGGACTAGTGCCATCCCAGCGGTAAAAAGGATGACTTAATAGTCCTCATAGAAGGCCTTATTTAGCAGACACAAGCTCTCCACTTCGCATTCCATACTCATATATTTTTTATACAGGTTGTCATTGGGAGCATGCCCTTCCACACTCCCTTCTTCTTACAGTAATTATAAAAGGCTTTCAAAAGAAGCTCTTTTGTTAGCCCTTCTGATGCATGTCTTTAAGAACGCCTTTTAATACAGGACTGTTAAAAGGCATTACAAAGGTGTACTAAAAAAGGGCTTCTATTTTAGTACTCTATGAATACATACAAAATAAGTACATATTGAATACCTACAAAAAAAGGTTTTTTAAAAAGGACTTCTGAAAATTTTAGTTTTACATTCATAGACGTTTAGTATATGTATGTACATACATACATACATACATACATACAATTTAATGGTATGAATGCAAAATAGGAATTAAGAGGAAAGAACTACCGATGGGAAAAGCTACCACATCTTTTAATTAATATTTTTCTTCTATTTTCCATTGAAAATGTCCTAGTTGGATTAAATTTATGTATGTTTTAAATGAATTTTTCAAAAGTTCACAGAAAAATTATTTTTAAAATTATTATAAAAAATTCCAAGATTCCTTTATATAAAACATTTATAATTTGTCAAGTAGATTTTTAAACTGTACTCCAACATTTTTAGAAAAAGGTTTTATATTTATTTCTATGCGTAATCTTATTCTAAAAAATAAGCTTTACAAAGGGAAAATAATTGCAACGTTTAACATTTCTGAAACAATGGATTTAAAAAAAAATACTATTGATTACAAAATGAGCGAATTTTTTAATTTGAGAACTTATTGAAGGAATAAAGAGCGTTTTAAATGTTTCTATAAAAAATTGATTGTTGATTAAAAAATTGAGTGGTCAAAAAAACTAATTGTTCCGTTTGGAAGTAAAAAGCAAATGTTTTTTTTTACCAAATAACAACTTTACCCAAAAATATGTTTGATCACAAGACAGGCTTTTATTTTCGATCAAACTCTTTTTTAAGGAGTTATAAGCCATTTTAATTATTTTTGTATTTTCTATATAAAAATACGATTTTTGGTGGTTATTTTATTATACGCTTCTTTTGCGTGATCACAGCCTTTTTTTAGCTGTTTTTTATTTTTTTAAAACTTTTTTAATAGAATTCCAAGCTTTTGCTCTTTATTTTATATGTATAATACTGTTTGCTTTATAAACTTTTCAATAAGTTTGCCTCCATGACTTAAAAAATTTGTTATATTATTCTTTTTTATTGTCAGATAATATTCTTTCACAGCTCTTACGTTAATACAGGGGAAAATTTAAATTTTATCAGTTTCTTCCGCAACGCAACGTCTTGCTTACGTAGAATTTATTTAACTTTTTATACAAAAACTAAGTATGCAAAACGAAACAGGTGATCCGCAACGTATACGTTTACGTAAGACAAACGACGCGTTTAGGGACTACGTGCAAAAAGAAATGTATAAAATTGTTGTTAAAATGTTAGAGACCAAAAAATAAAAAAGATACAAATTGAACAACTTCTTTCCCTTCCCTAAAGCCCTAAAGGGGAACAGAATGTCACTAAAAACAAAAAAAAAGCAAAATCAAAATTGAACAACTTCCTTTCTCCCTTCTTAAAGAAGGGAGCAGCGAATGTGTAATGGATATTTTGGAAGGTCTTTCTAAAAGCAATTTAAACCTTCTAGAAGGCATATTTCTTAAGGCAGGATATCATACGAAGCGAATCTTTTAGAATGGAGTGCAGAGGCATTCAAACAGGCCTTCCACTTTCAGTCCTTTCAAAATTTACCGCTGGGCTTATTTGCGGGGTAAACACAAACACACACACATACGTAATCTATTGATTATTGAATTTATAAAAATTTATATAACTATAATTAGAATTGTGGTTATTTTGTTGAACTATTTATGGTTTTTAATCTAAATTTTTTAATATTTTAATCAGGCTTAAGTTCATCAAATTTAATTTTCATTCAATTATTTTTATGAAGAAAGGAATTTTACAACATGAAAATTAATTAAAATTGTTATTGATAATCATTCATTCTTGACTGACCTGAGATTCGAACCCAGGCGGTTGGATACCCTGATATGTTTCGATCGCTACCCCTCGATCTCTTCATAGGGACTTGCCATCTTACAATCGCAGCCATCGATGACTGCTGACGTCAATAGTCAAACATCAATCCTTAAACCAAATTGTATTTTTACCTTTGGTAGATCGAAATTTGCTTCTAATTATTGTTAAAGCTAAGGCACAAGCTCTATGTGTACATTTGTGCTTCAAGTTGTGCTGAAAAAGGTCAACAAGAAAAAGAAAGCCAAATGGAAAAAACAAACAATGCACTTTGGACTGCAAGAAGAATTCTTGACATAAGTACGGAAAAAACAGAAATTAGGAAAAACATGTAAAATCAATTAAATGGATAATCATTCATTCGATGTAAAATCAATTAAATGGATAATCATTCATTCGATCTACCAAAGGTTAAAATACAATTTGGTTTAAGGATTGATGTTTGACTATTGACGTCAGCAGTCATCGATGGCTGCGAGTGTAAGACGGCAAATCCATCTGAGGAGATCGAGTGGTTGCGATCGAAACATGTCATGGTAACCAGCCGCCTGGGTTCGAATCTCAGGTCAGTCAAGAATGAATGATAATCAATAACAATTTTAATTAATTTTCATGTTGTAAAATTCCTTTCTTCATAAAAATCATTTAATGAAAATTAAATTTGATGAACTTAAGCCTGATTAAAATATTAAAAATTGTATATAACTTTTACTAGCCAGCGGAAAAAATATCAGTACAAAAGCTTTGTAAAAGGTCATTTTTAAGAAAAATTATTTTAATATGAAGAGTCTTCTAAATAAGTGTTAAAGAATGGAGAAACGGGTATTGGATTGTGTGTTTGTTCCCTCTAGACTCCTAAGCTTCAGTCATTTCCCCATGGCCCGGTGCTTCGTATTAGCTATAAATATTTGAAAATGTTCAAGTTGGCGTGCCACCTCCAATATAGCAAAAGTTTTCAAATTTGGAACAAAATATTTTGCCTATCAATACAAAACATCTGTCAGTGAAGTGAAAAAAAAGTTCTTCTAGAACTCGTTTGTTGACCTAAAAAGAGAAAACGCTTTCATTTTTCCTATTGGGTAATTATTATTTCTTTATAAAATTATTAATTTTTTTTTTATTTTCATTTGTCTAAACGTATTTGCGGACATGTCATTATTGTTTTTATTATTCAATGGTTGTTAATGTGTGTATTAATTATACACAACCCCAAAATATTGAAAATTTGCAACTGAAAATACAATTATCGAAATACTTAATTGTTGAATTTCGGATAGTTAAAATAAATTGTTTTTGAATAAACTTGTTTGTTTAAATTTAAATAAAATAAGCAAATTGTTTTGAAGAAAAATCAAAAAAAAAAAAGCCGAAATTTATTCGAAGTGAAGCAAAAATTAAAAAAATTAATTTTATATACTTAAGTTATGTTCACATTATTGGGGGATTTACAAGGTGTCATAAAGTCATATGTCCTTAAATAATAACATGAAAAATAGGACTGTTGTGAACAACCGCTCATAATTCAGTGTGCTATTTTGAGTTTAAATCAGCTGATTTAAAACAAATATAAAAAATAAATATTTACCTAACATCAAAATATTTTTTAATTCTAATCGATGAATTAATAAATTAAATAAGACCTTACCTGACTATTTTCCATTTTTCAGACGCAAATCACAAATAAGAGTCCTAAGCCGATCTAATTTTATGCCGCAAGTGATTTGATGCAAAAATTGCTAGCCGCAGGTTAAATTCGGATGTTAGCCGGCTACATTTTACCATCAACGGCGACGACTTACAAAAACTACTGCGGCTCGGCTATGCCGTTCAGCGCAGGCCTCTTCGGATGAATTACGACCGCACAATACACAAAGGACTTTTTGTTTACAAAGCAACAAAAATATTTTTAAACCATTATAAAATGTTAGAACATTATGAAAATATAACACGATAGCACAACTAGTGAATACCCCATATGTGTATTTGTCATATTTCATTATTTTACCCTCCACCACAATTAGTTGTGAAGAGGTCATAGCTGTGAGTTTGTCATTCCGTGTGAAACTTTTTTACTATTTATCTATAATGTATATATATTCTGGCTCCTTGTGTAATTCTAAGTCGATTTAGCCATGTCAGCCTGTCTTTCCGTCTGTTGAAAACACGCTCACTTTCGAAAAATTCAAAAGAAGTGAACAAACTTGGTGTCAAATTGCTTTTAGTTATCGCAAGCAGTTTGGGAATGAAATCCAGCAAAATCGGTTCAGTAGGATCAGAGCTATGAATCAAAATGTTGAACCACCACCTTAAACAATTTATAATTTTGTTACAAAAACGAACATAAATGGTGGAACAATGCACGGAATGATATAAAGTTTTGCAAAAATTCGTTCCACTCGACTGGAAATTACACTGTAAAATTTCGTGAGGATTGGTCCATAATTTACTAAGGCTCCATATAAACCCAACTCCCACCTAAAACTATAATTAATAATGCTACCAGAATAAAATTTAATAAATACTTCACAGTTTTATAGGACTATACATCACACTAATAAATTTCGCGATGATCGGTCCATTATTAACTTTAGGAGCATATAAAGCCTACTCTGGTTAATTAATTAACGACTAATGGTTAATAAATCCCTGATGGTTTAAACGCTGGTTTAGTTGAACTAAACTTGAATTATTATGACGTTTAAGACCAACAACTATAAATCAGTTTCCCATGTTGTTAAAAAAATAACATGAGGCAGCACTGCGAAAAATCTTATCAAATTCATATGGTCTGTATTGGTTATTTAAACCACAGAGCATTCAGAGATGAAAAAATTACGTTGATAAATGCCCAAATCATTTGAGTGGGCAGCTTTCGAAGAAAGTGAAAGTAATCTTTTTGTGGTAGTGAAGTGGCAGTGTGTTAAAACAGGCCGTCGCAATCAACACAAATTGCGTAATCAAAACAAAAATGCAAAAAGGGCAGCTTTCGAAGAAGAAGACAGAAAAAACACAATATTTCCTGTGACGCCTCTGTGTGCTCTGTGGCTTAAAAGCTCAATTGTATGCGTTTAACTGCCCGTCTATACCAAAGATAATTATTGCGACATATATTGCAGTAAATGTAAATGGATCTGAAGACAATGTAAAAATTAATTATGTTAATAATACAAGCCTAAACTGCAACGCTGTTTCAAAAAACTGAATTACGAAAGTCTTCAATATTAAAATAAATGGTTTTTTAACGTTATGTTCGCACGGCATCTTGAATTAAGTTGTTTTCTTTTTGAATTACAAATACGAATTACGCTGTTCAAACCGCATCTTCTTAATTCAAGAACTATTCTTTTTACATTTATGAAAATTTTTGCTTTGAAAATTAATACAAAACCAAGCAACAATTTAAAATGTCTCGTTTTTAATAATTCCTATTTTGTTTCTTTATTTGTTGTTTTAAATTTCACAAAAGAAACCTTTTTACAATTTTATGCAAGGCAAATTCGTATTACATGAATTCGCCTTGAGTTTATGTTTTTAGGGCGATTTGGATTTATAACTCGTATCCTCCTAAACGGATTTGGCTGATTATCAATCTCTTGTTAGTAAAACTAGAAACGATTCGATGCCGAAATTGGTCTTTTCTTTTGACTTCCCAATAATAAATTGTATCATTTTGCGAAGCACTAAACGTACATTTAAAAACATAAGCGCACAATTATGCGCTACGCAATAAGACATACAGGGCTGCAGTAAAGTGAGTGAACAAACTCTTAGAAAATTTATAAAAAAAATAACATTTCAAGGCAGACTTGGGGGATTTCAATTACATTTCAATTACAATTAAATTACATGTAATTAGTAATAGATTTTTTTTTCAATTACAATTACAAGTAATTGTAATTCAAATGAAGGACCAAAAAATTGCAATTACTTGTTATTGTCATACTAAAAGTTCAATTACAATTACTTGTAATTGTAATTGAAAAAAAATCAATTACTAATTGCATGTAATTGTAATTGAAAATTTTCAATTTGCCATTACATATAATTTGTAATTGTAATTGAAGGAAAATAATTGGTCAAATTTGTAATTAATTACATTTCTGAACAATTAAGTTAAATAAAATTACTGATGTATTTAGGTAGAGATCGGAAAAAAGCAAAAAATACAATTAAATGCATTTTATTGGTTAGAAACAACTCATAATTAAGAGAAATAAAATATTCTCTTTTATTACTTTTTATTCGAAAACTTCATTATCTCGATAATAATACTATTTTTTTTCGCAGAATATTTAATTGCTTTTGATCATTGAGCGATTATTAATTTACTATGTTTTACTCTCTGTATTATTTGAAGTTATTTTTTTTTTATCTGCTTAGGCCTCAAAATTAAACTACATAATATTATACAGGGTTCATGTTCGGCTGATTGTTTTAAAACGTTAACAAGTTAAATTTATATTTTTTTAATATCCCAGGAAAAATTTAGTAATAGCAGCTCATTGCTTTTTGCATTACCAATAATGACCTACCCCTGCTCACTACATTACTTCTAAACTTAAAATAATGAGTTACTAATAATATGTTACATAGCTACTTACATATATTCCATGGTAGCTCTTTGAATACTGGATTGCTTTCAAAGTGAAAATAATAACTTACTTTAATGTGTTTATAACTATATGTTTGAATTTTATATTTTTATTTTCGCATGTTATAAAGGATCTTAAATTATAAAATAACAATAAAACAGTCAATCAAGCGTGTCACACCCATTATAATAAATAATTCTTCAACTTGATACTTTTTGATTTGCCTCATTACACTTTCTCTTTTTACGCTAAGCCACTGATATACAAAGAAATTAATTTACGATTATTTAATCTCTAAAAATAGAACAATCATATTGTTTAAAAGGTTCTTACATTGTTGTAGAATTTCAATGTCAGTGAAACTGTAAAAAATAGTTGTGTTGCTTAAATTAAATTGTTTATAAATAGTTTTGTTTCCTTTGCTGGCATCATTTTAACACCCCGGAGACAAAGGTTAACTGATAACAATTTTGAAAAAATGCTTTTACTTAAAGCTAACACAAGTTTCCTGCAAAATACGTAACGCGTTCCAGAAACATGCTACAGCCCTAGTACTTGTCCTAAGAAACCAAAGTGGAATTAATACTTAAACAACTTAAAATGAAAAAATTCAAATTTTTGAATATCAGATTTTTGTTTAAATATAATACTTCCCCTTATTTATAAATAAATAAGATCGCTGTTAGTACTATAATTATTATTGTTATTATTGGTTGAATTGTGTTTATTATTTTCATTGTTATTATCACTGTCGTTATTGTTATTATTATTAATTTCGTTCTTATTGAATGCTCTTATTATATGTAATTGATAATAATTGTAATTGAATAAATTTTTGAAATTAATTAATGTTAAATGTAATGATTACAGTTTTCTTCTTAAAACCAATTCCTTTCTTCAATTAAATGTAATTGTAAGGGAAAAATTTTCAATTTCAATTACATGTAATTAGTAATTGATATTATTTCAATTACATGTAATTTGTAATTGATATTTTCTCAATTACAATTACATTTTTTTGTAATTGAATTTTTTGCTTCAGCTTAATTACAATTACATGTAATTGTAATTGAGTTTTTTTCAATTACAATTACATGCCATTTGTAATTGAGTATATAATTAATTACAAAATGTAATGATTAACCCCCATGTCTGTTTCAAGGGCCACGGCATTTCCTTCCTTAAAAGCAGGTTTGTAAGGGAAATACTTAAAAATAACTAACAAAACATTCAGTGTGTAATGCTGACAGCTACACTCACCAGTTTTTATATGCGTTGAATAAAGCGCTTTTTGTGTCAAAAAATGTATTGCTTCAAAGTGGGAACTCAAAATATAAAATTCAAGCCTTCCGTAAGCGAAATGGTAAGATTTCTCCCTTACAAACCTGCTTCGTTGGAAGTTCAATTTTTATTGGGTTGTAGTGAGCGTGTTTTCAACAGACGGACAGACAGTTGGACACGGTTAAATCTACTTAGAATTAAACATGCACCCAAAATATACATATATACTTTATAGAATCTTAGAAAAATATTAAAGTTTCACACAGAGTGACAAACTAAGTTAACCCTAACTCACCTATAATGCTGAAGGTTATAAAAATAAGAAAAATGGTTGAAAGCTTAAAAAATATACAAACATTTTTTATTGTGATTAATTAAAAATAACCAATATTGTTGTTCCAAAAAAATTACTCAAGTGTGTTGGTAATGAAACATTAATTAGAATAAATAAACAAAATAAATAAGCTAATTAATTGTAAATGAAATTAAATAAATAGTTTTTAAAAAAAATATATTAAAAATTTCATATACCTGACTTTATTTTAAACTAATAAAAGCACCCTAAAAATCCCCTTTTCTCCCCTTCTCTTACGAGTTGGTTTTTGTTTGTGATAGATTTTTTAGCGTCCCAAGTCGAAAATAAAATTCGACAATAGAGACAGTTGTGTAAATAAAACTAAATTACTTGAAATTTACAAAAAGTTTCGTTTTAAAAATTATTTTTTTGGATATAAAACAAAAATCAACAAAATAACTTAAAAAATTAAAATGTACAAAGTACAGTAGTAGACCAATCCGAATTATTAAAACAGCTAGTGCTGACTATAATTATATTTCAGTTATAAAGAAAACATTTTCAAAAAGCTGCCTTTAACCCATTCCTGCCTTATAGGTATTTCAATACGCAAAGAAAAAATAAACACAGCAAAGATATTCTAGAAAAGGCCAGATGAGAGAAAATTGCTGCAACATACATTTTTATTGAAAAGTAAACATTGATTAACCTGAAAAGAATTAAAAGAGTAGAATTGATTGGTTTTTGCATTAGTTAGTTCTCATCCATATTATGAAACATTTGCTGCAAAAACTTTATTCCAATTATCTTTTGAAACTGCATTCGTGTCCATAGAATATCATTTTTGTTTTACGCCATTGAGTCATTTTCTATGCCTTCTTTCTTTTTTTAATAACAGACATACAACTGCAAACTGCTTTTATTTACATGAAACAAATTACACTTTTCCATTCGTCTTTCCCATTTCTTCAACAAACTCAAGGCGAATTAAATACAGGTGATGTCGAAACGCCTTCTGTTTTTTACAGGTCGAGCCTATTTGTTAGTGTTTTGCTAAGAACGGTTGACATTTCGAGCCGTAAACACTAACAATGCAATGCAAAACCCCCTATGTTGTTTCTGTTGTTTTTGGATTGTTGTAGTTGCGACACCACCTGTAGTTGAATTCTGCTTGAACAAACTCAAATGTTTCATAATATGGATTGGGACTTATCATAAAGATGAATTAAGTTGTTTTCTATTTCTAATAATGCTTGAAAAAAGTGTTGGCAAATAAAGCACAAAGCGAAAATCAAAAAATGCTCACCCGCTTAAAATAGTTTTAGGCGTCCCTTAGCATTGTAAAAAATTTAAAAGCGATTTGTAAATTATGCAATTTTGTTTTATTTAGTTGACATGGGTAAAAATGTTTTCCACATTGGCTAAAGAACGTGAAAGCGACATAATTTGTTAGAAATGCACCAGGATAATTCTCAATTTTAAATTTGAATGTTTGGCCAAACAGTTTGTAAATGTACTTGACTTTCTTACAAAAGATTGGCAATCTGATGTACCTGCATCATCCTCAATTGGGCTTTTTTTGATTTAAATTTTTTTCATTAAAAATTAATATGAACTTAGCTTGCCACAACTTTTTTGTAAGAATCAATCTACTCTTTGGTAATCATGGGCAGTAAGCGGCTCACATAAACAAAGTTATGTAAAGAGGTTAATTATCTACATATTAACATCCATATGAGATTTTTTTCTCTTAAAGGAATTTAAAGGTCGGTCGCTAAATTGTTTAATAATGTTAATTTTTTAAGCCCTCGCCTGGGTAACTATCTTGTCGAGATGCGAGGGCTTAAGTGCACTCTACGGTTCTGATCTCATGGGATGACGTGTGTGATGAATACGTCCTCGCGGGAGGTCGAGAACACTGAAGGGGTGTGCAACTAAAGGTTTCTCATCTTGTCAGGATAATGAGGCGGTAGTGGAATGCACACTACCGGTCCATTATCAGACAGTACAGGGTGTTCTCTGGCATATCTGGATAAGATGTCGAAGAGAGATCCTTCAACGTTCTCCGCGAGGGATAGGCACCTTCTGAGAAGGCACCGTCAGAGCTTCGCCATATTCGAAAGAATTTTCGGCCCTGTCAGTACCGTGCTTGGTTGGCCCTATCCTTGGAGAAAGCAAGTGGATGAAGTCGCCGACCCGGACACTACTCAAAAGAGTACAGGGCCGTTGCCATCGTTAACCTGCCGTGGAGAGATGGAGAAAGGAGGGGTTGCCCCGATGACCAAAGCGATCATGTCTTCGGAAGGAGCTGTGGACGATAAGGGGCGATACCCAAGAAGGTAGGCTAAGGCAGCTGACACGAGGAAGAAGACTGTTAATCCTCCGTCCGATTCCACAAGTGGCTCTCGTAAGGAGGCCAGTAGAGGAAAAGGTGCGGGCAGGAACAAGCCTTCTAAACTAGTCGTGCCGAAATCACCGAGCTCAGTAAAGAGGTTTGGTACATCTCCGGCTGAAGCTCCTAATAGCTCTAATAAGGAGACCATTAAGAGGATCAGATCTGGGGATGATCAGCCTGCCTCATCGAACAAAAGACTGAAAAAGTCGACGAGCATGGAAGGTCATCTGCAAGTGGCTGTCATCGATCGGAACGATCCGGATGGGAGGAGCAGTGCCGGGCTATAGCAGTTAGTGGAGGCTAGGCTTATCGACGAGCTGGCAGCATTCAAGGGCAAAGAAGAGGACGTATCCTTCAATGGTGCGGACTGGGTTAAGTCACTCCCTTAGGTTGTCAAATGTGGTAACAAGAATTCTTTGGAATTCTTAAGGACTACAATTGACAAATGCAGCGACATTAACCTGGGGGCAAGGTTTGAAGTCATACAAGCCTCCGATTTGCCAATTAGGTCCATAGTGACAGTATAGATTGCACCACCCGTACGCCCGGTGGAAACTATACTGGCTGTATTGGGCAACCAAAACAATAGGATTCTTACCGACCAATGGAGGCTAGTGACCTCACTGGTTTGTAAGGGGAACACCGGCAGGGACTTCCGCTTCGCGGTAAATCGGAAGTCCATGGAATTCTTGGAGGAGGTGGAGAGGGGTAGTTAAGCTTGGTTTAGGTAACGTCAGGTTCCGGTATCCGAAACATGACAGGACCAAAGAGGTTGTTAGTGGTGCAAATAAACCTGCACCATTGTGAAGCAGGCTCAGCCGAACTAATAACCTTCCTCACCAGCACCCGGACGGACGTAACCCTAAACTGTTTAGGGGTTGCGGGATACACTCTGTTTGTCCTGACCACGGAGGACAAGGTAAGAACGTGACTTGACCGTAGTAAACGGAGAACCCAAAGGTAAGCGCACTCTTACACTGGCTTCGGTGTTTATGCCATACGAGGCGTTGTACCCACCTGGCATGGAGGTGCGGGAACTGACAGCATATGCAAGGAGGAAGGGTGCAATCCTTGTATTGGGCTGCGATGCCAATGCTCATCATTGCCAATGGGGGAGTGCAGACATAACCAAAAGGGGAGAGTTAATGTTTGATTTTATAACTACTAACAATCTTATTATCTGTAATATGGGTAACACGCCGACGTTCAGAAATAAAGATAGGCAGGCAGTGATAGATCTGACATTAGTGAACCGTGACGAGCAACTTGTTGTTGATTGGAGGGTGGCAACGGACTGTACATTTTCAGACCATAGTTGTATTACCTTCACATTGAATTTTAACCCACCTGGGGTTGCTCCATTTAGGAACCCTAGGGTGACAAATGGGACTCCTTTAAGGAAAGAGTCCGAATTGGATTGGCGCAAAGGGCCTTGGGTGACTTGCTGCCGACTGACATGGAGGGTGTTGTGAACAAGTTCACTCATCTTCTAAGGGAAAGCTATGAGCAGCCCTGCCCGGTTACATTTCCAGGTAGGCGTAAACAGCCAAACTGGTGGACCAGGGATCTTCACGTTCAAAGGTCTACGGTTAGAAGACTGTTTAATAGGGCCAAGCTTACCAGAGCACCAGAGGATTGGAACAATCACAGGGTGCAGTTCAACAGGTATAAGGCGGATCTGAAAAGGGCAAAGCGACTATCATGGCGGCAATTTTGTGCATCCATTGATAATGTCAACGTGTTGTCAAGATTCCGACGGATTTTATCTAAGGACCCTAAGGCCCTTGGGTACGTCCAAAGGAATGACGGCTCACGGACTGAGTCTAGCTCTGAGACCCTAACCCTTCTTATGGAGACGCACTTTCCCGGGTGCAGGTATGGACGTATGGACGGAGGTATGGATGGAGGTATGGACGTCGTGCAATGGGACGTGATGTCTATGACATCGGATTATGCTTCCGCCTGCGTCGAGGAAATGGTCACAAGGGAGAAGCTGGCGTGGGCGGTGAATACTTTCGACTCATATAAATCACCGGGTCCGGATGGCATTTTTCCGGCCATGCTCTGCAACATTCCGGACGATGCATCATTTCTTCTGGGGAATGTATTCAAGAAGTGCCTCAGTAGGAGGTATCTGCTTAGGGGTGGAGAGGGGTCAGGGTGATTTTTATACCAAAGGCTGGTAAAGCAGGCCACTCGAAACCGGGGGATTTTAGACCTATTAGTTTGTCTTCATTTTTGTTGAAGACTCTTGAGAGGCTAATAGATTTCTATCTCAGGAGCAATATTGAGACCCGCCTTATTAGCAACGCTCAACATGCTTACCTGAAGGGTAAATCTGTTGAGAGCGCGTTACATGAGGTGGTGGGTTGTATTTAGTACGGTCTGAGGCATAAGGAATATAGTCTCGCCGCATTTCTGGATATAGAAGGAGCCTTTAATAACATTAGGATTGAGGCGATTAGAGATTCGTTGTTGGAGTTGGGAGTGGAGGACTTTCTGTTGGAGTAGATAGTCTGCATGCTTGGCAGTAGGATTATAAACTCGAGCCTGGGGGATCATGTGATGAGAAGAAGGGTTACCAGGGGGACACCACAAGGGGGGGTTCTATCACTTCTACTGTGGTTGTTTGCGGTCAACGGGATTCTTCGGTAATTTGATTCCATGGGCAGCAAGGTTGTTGCCTATGCGGACGACATAGTTCTGCTGGTCAGGGAAAAATTTCTGTCCACGATCGGGGAAATTATGCAGGTGATGCTAGGTGAACTCTCGGCATGGGACAAGGATAGGGGACTGGGTTTTAACCCTGTGAAGACTGAGCTGGTGCATTTACCAGAAGGTTTGAATAGAGGGATTTAGGAGACCAGTGCTAGATGGCGTCGAGTTACCTCTATCGGACGGAGCAAAGTATTTGGGTAACTTTCTGCACTGCAAACTGTCTTGGAAGAGAAATACTCAGGAAAGGATGAGAAGGGGACTCAATGCATACTACACATGCAGGAACTCCATTCGTAAGAACTGGGGTCTGAGGCCGGATATGGTAAACTGGATTTACACCTCGGTTGTTAGGCCTATACTTACCTATGGATGCACTGTTTGGTGGAGTGCGTTGGGAGTGGATAGCACTGGTGCCGGTGTATATATCGCGGTTAAAAGGTCATTCAGACTCCCCGATGAGTGCAGTGTCTTCCAGGCTGAGATCCTAGTGATCTGGAGGGCGACGGAGGTGATACTGGAACACATCGTGGGTGGATCTGTGGTGACAATTTACGTCGATAGTCAGGCGGCGCTTAGGGCATTGACAAATTATACGGTGCGATCGTAACTGGTCGCTCGGTGTAGGAATGCTCTTAGTGGACTCATGGAGGCATTCAATGTAAGGCTGTGTTGGGTACCTGGACACTGCATGGTTGAGGGAAATGAGGTGGCGGACGAACTCGCGATAGGGGGTTCGAATCTGGACTTAGTGGTAAGGGGCAGGGGGGTAAAGCCTCCTCTATGTTACTACTATGGTGTGATACGGGAGAAATTCCGTGATGACGTAAACCGGTCCTGGAGGGACAGAGTATATTGCAGGGTTTCTAGGGCACTATGGCCCAGCTTGGACGCGGGGGCAACCAGGGTTATACTGGGATTGGATAGGAGTAGTCTTAGAACGCTTATAGGGTTCTTGACGGGTCATTGGGATGATGGGACAACGCCATACCGGACTTCTGCAGATTGTGCGATGATTCAGAGGAGCTGGAGACGATCGAGCATGTACTGTGCCATTGTCCCAGGATGCAGGGTCTCTGGCAGAAGTGGCTAGGAGATAGGTTTCACGACGAACTGGAGTGCATCGCTGGATGCAGTCCGGCTGATCTACTGGGGATTGTCAGGGAAATAGTGCGGTTGTTTCTGTTGAGGGGACAGTAGAGAGGGAATTTGTTCTTCGAAGTACTTACTAACTTTCTTATTTTCTGGACTCTATTGTAATAATTGAAATCCGTTTTTTTATTTTTAGACGGTGCAACTAGTGCACTCGTCAGCTTTTTTATTATGATTAATTTTATTTACAATTTATTCTAACTTATATACTAACTATGAAAATAATTGCTAGCCTATTCTTACGTGTAAATTAAAATAACTTAAACTAAAGCATGGGAAAATTAGTGTAATATGATATAAATTTTAAGTTTATAAATATTTCCCATGCGTTTGGGTGTAGTACCTTTTAAGCGGCTATTTAGGGTTTAATATTTTGGAGTAATAAGATACCCGTTTATGTCTGCTCTTTAAAGGTATGAATTCATGCAAGTAAATAATATTTAAAGGAATGTATCCACCTCATACTTCTTTTCTTAACCTTTCTCTTTTTCTATCTTCTTTATTTATTTTTCTATATGTTGAAGGGATTCACAATGGACCGTACTGGTCTCCGAGTGGAAGTGTGCCCTGGGGCACACAACCCTTCTAAACCTAAGCTAACCTAACCTTAAAACAGTTTCAGGTAACAAAAACAATGCTAAAATTATAATCGGGAAAGCCCAAGCTCCAATGTATTGACAGACGAATTTTCGAGATGTTTTTCTCTTTGGTAACCATGGGCAGTTATCGGGTCATATTTATCAAACTCAACCAAAGATGAAAACATTTAATTCCGTTCTGTTTTTTTTTAAATCCACAAACTTCATTGTGTTCGGTTCGGCTCATTAATGTTCGTCCCTTTTGGCTGTCAAAAAAAATCCAAATATATTTTACAAAAACAATATACATACATACTTACATGAAAAACAATACAAAATGCCAGCAAATAAAACACACAAGCTGTTCGTGGTGCGGTCGTTGCTAAGTTGTCTACAGTATCACTACAATTGTTCTGTTTTTTAACTACATACATATGTATATATGTATGTATAATGTTCGGCTTGAAAATAGTGACGAACGGTATTAAGGGCTGTGTTCGCCTACACATTCACTAACAAATAGATATCGTTCTTGGGTGTATGAGCCGAACGCTAAATAATGTACTAGGGTCTAATCACCGCATACGATATCGAGCAAAACTGATCAAAATTATTTATTTTGGTATCATGAATCTCGATATAGAATTAAATTTATTGAATTTGAAATAGTAGCATTCGATATCGAGTAACTCGACATTCCATTTCTCGAGCTTTCATTCGATACGTCAGTGTCTATCGTATGCAAAAACATTACACCTTACATTTCTTATGCCCAATTTTCAGGATTGATATTAAATTACATTTATTTTTAAAATCGTTTTAAATACAAAATCCTTTTCTTCACTAAAAACTTAAGTGGAACTTAAGTCACCGATGTGGTACACTTAATTTCAACTTAAGTTTTCATTGTAATATTTTAGCAAGGTGGCCTCAATATCACAACAATACAACAACAATAGGCAAAGCATTAACAGTCATCTGTTTTCTCAGACCACCTTGTAAATAAAAACACTTGTTTATATTTTTTTTTGTATTTAGTAGTGCTACCATACTTTTATTTT
The DNA here is from genome assembly GCA_949318255.1 of Pollenia labialis. Taxonomy (NCBI): domain Eukaryota; kingdom Metazoa; phylum Arthropoda; class Insecta; order Diptera; family Polleniidae; genus Pollenia; species Pollenia labialis. The sequence goes on along the minus strand of OX439140.1, from coordinate 148,991,608 downwards.
AATTAAATAAGACTTTTCAAATAAAACTCAAGAACCCAATCTGTATTTAAATACGATTTAAGTTTTTATGAAAATTAACTTAATATAGATTTAAATACAATCCTGAAAATTGGGCAATAATCTAATAGCAATGCTAGTGTGTTGTAAATCATTTGGATGCATGCTTAATATAAAGAAGCATAATTACGATGTCAAAATTGTATTAAATGTTTTCCTTCTTCCAGAGCTAGAACACTGTAAACGAGCATTAAGATATTTTGGGCAAAACTGGGAGACACGGTCTTTTTTTTTGTCTTTTATGGTTATTTTTTTTATTTGTATATGGTTATTTTTCCATGACTTAAAAATTACACACAGTGTTATATCTGAAGAACGGGAATTATAAAACTTTCGGTTCTTATCGCACCAGGGTGAAGGTTATAAAAGATCCGGCATAGCCAAATAAAACACGCCTACTTGTTTTTTTAATACAATCAAATTCCTTAATGGCTTTCCATATAAAACTTTTTTAAGTCTACTAAAGACAGCAGTAAAACTCAAATTTGTTTTTATTTTCAATATAATTTTCTTGATAATTTTTACTTTAATTACAAAAACAGGCAGGTAAAAAGATTTTTATTTTTATTTATAAAAAAATATTTAATATTATCAAATTTTAATCATTGAAAGGAACTAAAAAATCCATAGGAAGAAGCTCATCTAGCAATTAATTCTTTTGGAAGTAAATCATTTAGAATATTTATTTCTACAGAAATTAAAATTTTGCTACATTTAACTCCATTTTACAAAAAGAATTAAAGAATTCATTCTTTCGAATCTGTGGATGACAGAATGGATGGACGGCTTAAATGTAAAAAAATAATGAAAAGATTATGAATGTATTAACAATATAAATGTAAAACTGGTAGGTATGGAAATTAAAAATGATTTTGCGATATAAATACATCAGTGTAGGTGTAGTAGGACCAGTCGTTTGGGTTACTTTTGGAGTAGTCCTAGTCCCTTGTGGGCTACTCTTTACACGCGTGTTTGGACTAGTCCCATTATTTGCGGGGTAAACACACACACACAGACGTAATCTATTGATTATTGCATAGAGCTCGTGCAAATTTCGATCTACCAAAGGTTAAAATACAATTTGGTTTAAGGATTGATGTTTGACTATTGACGTCAGCAGTCATCGATGGCTGCGAGTGTAAGACGGCAAGTCCCTCTGAAGAGATCGAAAGGGTTGCGATCGAAACATATTAGGGTATCCAGCCGCCTGGGTCAGGTCAGTCAAGAATGAATGATTACATTGTGCATGAAATTGACACTTTTTTTTCGTGACAAGCCGGGCACATGGCGTTTTAACATAATTCGGGGACGCTGAATCCAGTGGTGCCCATGGTTTTTTCAGATTGGCTCTGGTTTTCGAGATATACCGTTATTTCGAAAATGGAGGAGGTTGCACAACATATATTCGCGTAACTCAAAAAGAGTTTAGTTTATTGAAATTACTAAAAAAAACCGAAATTCCGCAATAAAATTTCATTTCAGAAAAGTAAAACTCTTTTTCTAATATAAGTAGTCGTTATTGAAACATAATTTTTTTATCAAAATTTCGAAATTTTTGTTTTTTAAAAATGCAGCTAGGCTTAAAATTTTTTGCAGACTTATAAAAAACGAAGCTACAAACAAAACAAGCCATAAATGATTAAAATCTGTTTGCAACTTTTGCTTTTATTCACAAAAGTCGACAAATTTTAATTAATTTAAGAATTTCATAAAACGCAATATTTGTATGGGAGCCCCCTAAGGGATGGTGATAAAGGGAAATTATAATTTGAGAAAATGTTAAGAACAAAAAACTAATGGAGGCCTACATTTTATCATCCTAGGGGCAACTCCTGGGCATTTATGGGACTTTTTCTTCAATGTATATGAAGAATATAATTTATATGGAGCATTTCACAGGATTTTTTTTAATTTTTAAATTCTTTATTCAAAATTATGTATGTACATATATATGAAGAATGTGCCAATGCAGATAATTTATTTTCAATGACATTTTGACGTAAAATTTTTTAAATGCGGTTTTTGTGCCATTTGCAATACAACACAAAAAAACAAATATTCAAATGTATGCTATTCCAAAGAAATATGCTTGCATTATTACCACACTTCACTTTGCGGTAGGAATTTTGGAAAATCCACAGTAACCGATTAAAAAATTCTTAGAATTAAGAAATAAAGTCACAAATGGTTACATCTTTGTATTTTATTGTGCTTACAAAACCACACAAAACGGTATTTTATTGTGCAGTCGAAACCGCACTAATCGGTCTTGTAAAAAGCTTAAATAACATATTCTATTGTTATACCTGGAACAGGTAGAAATATTAATCGTTCTGGCTTTGTTCTTTTTTTACAAAACATGGTCATGATGGTCTCGACAGGTACTTTGATTAAAACAATTACAGTATAAATAAGAGTTCCTCAACCCCTTCATATGGAAAGTGCTTGCGAAAGCGATTAGTGAAGTTTAAAGCCTTTGACAGTCTTGTATCTAATCAGTTATATTGAAATATCTAAGATGGAGGCGTGTAAAAAGTTTAATTACTTTTGTTATGTGTGTGGGAAATATAAAAATATACCAAGTCGCCGTAAAATCAGTAATGAAACAAGTACCTTGTATGAATCATATTTTTCTTTGAGTGTTATATATGGTAAGAGTTTGACACCATCAATAGTGTGTACACACTGCATTTACCAATTAAACAAGTGGGGAAAAAATGGAGACGCCATGCCATTTGGTGTTCCAATGATTTGGAGAGATCCCATAGTTCATGTTGAAGATGAGTGTTATGCGTGCATAAATTATACAGCGGGTATGAACAGAAGAAAAATGACTTATACATCTTATACTGCAACAACATATGCTCGATTATCGCTGCCACATTCTGATGAAATTCCTGCTCCGGATAGCCAAATACCAACAGAACATATTCCCTCAATAATTCATTCTGTTGAAGCGGGTGGGTCAGCTACTTCAATGTATGTACCGTCATGCATCACGGTTCCATGCAGTCACAATGAAATCATAATGTCTCATAACATTTATTATAATATTGATATTAACACTATTTGAGAGTCTACACGTAAGATAATACTCTCTGCGATTGAATTTGACGTTTGCTGATATAAAAATCTTATATCTTATCTCACGTGTAGACCCTGTGTTAGGGGGCTCCCATACAAATATTGCGTTTTATGAAATTCTTAAATTAATTAAAAAGTTGCAAACAGATTTTAATCATTTATGGCTTGTTTTGCTTGTAGCTTCGTTTTTTATAAGTCTGCAAAAAATTAGAAGCCTAGCTGCATTTTTAAAAAACAAAAATTTCGAAATTTTGATAAAAAAATTAATTTTTTTTTCAAAAAAAAAATTATGTTTCAATAACGACTACTCATATTAGAAAAAGTGAATGAAATTTTATTGCGGAATTTCGGTTTTTTTAGTAATTTCAATAACCTAAACCGTTTTTGAGTTACGCGAATATATGTTGTGCAACCTCCTCCATTTTCGAAATAACTGTATATACCGCGGCCACCACTGGATTCAGCGTCCCCGAGTTATGTTAAAACGCCATGTGCCCCGCTTGTCTGTTTTTTCAACTAGCATAGTGTTATCAATAACAATTTTATTTAATTTTCATGTTGTAAAATTCCTTTCTTCATAAAAATAATTTAATGAAAATTAAATTTGATGAACTTAAGCCTGATTAAAATATTAAAAAAATGTATAGAAAAGATATTTTAATATGAAGAGTCTTCTAAATAAGCGTTAAAGAATGGAGAAACGTGTATTGGATTGTGTGTTTGTTCCCTCTAGACTCCTAAGCTTCAGTCATTTCCCCATGGCCCGGTGCTTCGTATAAGCTATAAATATTTGAAAATGTTCAAGTTGGCGTGCCACCTCCAATATAGCAAAAGTTTTCAAATTTGGAAAATAATATTTTGCCTATCAATACAAAACATCTGTCAGTGAACGTGAAACCTCCCATACACGAGACCTGTTTTAAAAATATTTTAGAAATTTAAATTTAATGGCTGTTGCAAAAGCTCATTCAAAAAAACTATTTAAAATAGACAATGTGAAGTGAAAAAAAGTTCTTCTAGAACTCGTTTGTTGACCTAAAAAGAGAAAACGCTTTCATTTTTCCTATTGGGTAATTATTATTTCTTTATAAAATTATTAATTTTTTTTTATTTTCATTTGTCTAAATGTATTTGCGGACATGTCATTATTGTTTTAATTATTCAATGGTTGTTAATATGTGTATTAATTATACGCAACCCCAAAATATTGAAAATTTGCAACTGAAAATACAATTATCGAAATACTTAATTGTTGAATTTCGGATAGTTAAAATAAATTGTTTTTGAATAAACTTGTTTGTTTAAATTTAAATAAAATAAGCAAATTGTTTTGAAGAAAAATTAAAAAAAAAAAGCCGGAATTTATTCGAAGTGAAGCAAAAATTAAAAAAATTTATTTTATATACTTAAGTTATGTTCACATTATTGGGGGATTTACAAGGTGTCATAAAGTCATATGTCTTAAAACAATAACATGAAAAATACGACTGTTGTGAACAACCCCTCATAATTCAGTGTGCTATTTTGAGTTTAAATCAGCTGATTTAAAACAAATATAAAAAATAAATATTTACCTAACATCAAAATATTTTTTAATTCTAATCGATGAATTAATAAATTAAATAAGACCTTACCTGACTATTTTCCATTTTTCAGACGCAAATCACAAATAAATTTTATTTTGTTTGATATTCAAAAAGGCAGAGTCCTAAGCCGATCTAATTTTATGCCGCAAGTGATTTGTTGCAAAAATTGCTAGCCGCAGGTAAAATTCGGATGTTAGCCGGCTACATTTTACCATCAACGGCGACGACTTACAAAAACTACTGCGGCTCGGCTCAGCCGTTCAGCGCAGGCCTCTTCGGATGAATTACGACCGCACAATACACAAAGGACTTTTTGTTTACAAAGCAACAAAAATATTTTTAAACCATTATAAAATGTTAGAACATTATGAAAATATAACACGATAGCACACCTAGTGAATACCCCATATGTGTATTTGTCATATTTCATTATTTTACCCTCCACCACAATTAGTTCTGATGAGGTCATAGCTGTGAGTTTGTCATTCCGTGTGAAACTTTTTTACTATTTATCTGTAATGTATGTATATATATTCTGGCTCCTTGTGTAATTCTAAGTCGATTTAGCCATGTCAGCCTGTCTTTTCGTCTGTTGAAAACAGGCTCACTTTCGAAAAATTCAAAAGAAGTGAACAAACTTGGTGTCAAATTGCTTTTAGTTATCGCAAGCAGTTTGGGAATGAAATCCAGCAAAATCGGTTCAGTAGGATCAGAGCTATGAATCAAAATGTTGAACCACCACCTTAAACAATTTATAATTTTGTTACAAAAACGAACATAAATGGTGGAACAATGCACGGAATATTAAAAAGTTTTGCAAAAATTCGTTCCAATCGACTGGAAATTACACTGTAAAATTTCGTGAAGATTGGTCCATAATTTACTAAGGCTCCATATAAACCCAACTCCCACCTAAAACTATAATTAATAATGCTACCAGAATAAAATTAAATAAATACTTCACAATTTTATAGGACTAGAAATCACACTTATAAATTTCGCGATGATCGGTCCATTATTAACTTTATGAGCGTATAAAGCCCACTCTGGTTAATTAATTAACGACTAATGGTTAATAAATCACTGAAACTTTAAACGCTGGTTTAATTAAATTACACTTTTTGTGGTAGTGAAGTGGCAATGTGTTCAAACAGGCCGTCGCAATCAACACAAATTGCGTAATCAAAACAAAAATGCAAAAAGGGCAGCCTTCGAAGAAAAAGACAGAAAAAACACAATATTTCCTGTCTCGTGACGCCTCTGTGTGCTCTGTGGCTTAAACGCTCAATTGTATGCGTTTAACTGCCCGTCTATACCAAAAATAATTATTGCGACATATATTGCAGTAAATGTCAATGGATCTGAAGACAATGTAAACATTAATTATGTAAATAACACAAGCCTAAACTGCAACGCTGTTTCAAAAAACTGAATTACGAAAGTCTTCAATATTAAAATAAATGGTTTTTTTAACGTTATGTTCGCACGGAATCTTGAATTAAGTTGTTTTCTTTTTGAATTACAAATACGAATTACGCTGTTCAAACCGCATCTTCTTAATTCAAAAACTATTCTTTTTACATTTATGAAAATTTTTCCTTTGAAAATTAATACAAAACCAAGCAACAATTTAAAATGTCTCGTTTTTAATAATTCCTATTTTGTTTCTTTATTTGTTGTTTTAAATTTCACAAAAGAAACCTTTTTACAATTTTATGCAAGGCAAATTCGTATTACATGAATTCGCCTTGAGTTTATGTTTTTAGGGCGATTTGGATTTATAACTCGTATCCTCCTAAACGGATTTGGCTGATTATCAATCTCTTGTTAGTAAAACTAGAAACGAATCCATGCCGAAATTGGTCTTTTCCTTTGACTTCCCAATAATAAATTGTATCATTTTGCGAAGCACTAAACGTTCATTTAAAAACATAAGCGCACAATTATGCGCTACGCAATAAGACATACAGGGCTGCAGTAAAGTAAGTGAACAAACTCTTGGCAAATTTATAAAAAAAAAATAACATTTTAAGGGCTACAGACGGACAGACAGTTGGCCACGGTTAAATCTACTTAGAATTAAACATGCAACCAAAATATACATATATACTTTATAGAGTCTTAGAAAAATATTAAAGTTTCACATTTTGCGAAGCACTAAACGTTCATTTAAAAACATAAGCGCACAATTATGCGCTACGCAATAAGACATACAGGGCTGCAGTAAAGTAAGTGAACAAACTCTTGGCAAATTTATAAAAAAATAACATTTTAAGGGCTACAGACGGACAGACAGTTGGCCACGGTTAAATCTACTTAGAATTAAACATGCACCCAAAATATACATATATACTTTATAGAGTCTTAGAAAAATATTAAAGTTTCACATTTTGCGAAGCACTAAACGTTCATTTAAAAACATAAGCGCACAATTATGCGCTACGCAATAAGACATACAGGGCTGCAGTAAAGTAAGTGAACAAACTCTTGGCAAATTTATAAAAAAAAATAACATTTTAAGGGCTACAGACGGACAGACAGTTGGCCACGGTTAAATCTACTTAGAATTAAACATGCACCCAAAATATACATAAGTATATACTTTATAGAGTCTTAGAAAAATATTAAAGTTTCACACGGAGTGACAAACTAAGTAAACCCTAACTCACCTATAATGTTGAAGGTTATAAAAATAAGAAAAATGGTTGAAAGCTTCAAAAATATACAAACATTTTTTATTTTGATTAAAATAAAAATAACCAATATTGTTGTTCCAAAATTATTACTCAAGTGTGTTGGTAATGAAACATTAATTAGAATAAATAAACAAAATAAATAAGCTAATTAATTGTAAATGAAATTAAATAAATAGTTTTTAAAAAAAATATATTAAAAATTTCATATACCTGACTTTATTTTAAACTAATAAAAGCACCCTAAAAATCCCCTTTTCTCTCCTTCTCTAACAAGTTGGTTTTTGTTTGTGATAAATTTTTAGCGTCCCAAGTCTAAAATAAAATTCGACAATAGAGACAGTTGTGTAAATAAAACTAAATTACTTGAAATTTACAAAAAGTTTCGTTTTAAAAATTAATTGTTTGGATATGAAACAAAAATCAACAAAATTACTTAAAAAATTTAAATGTACAAAGTACAGTAGTAGACCAATCCGAATTATTAAAACCGCCATAGTGCTGACTATAATTCCATTTAAGTTATAAAGAAAACATTTTCAAAAAGCTGCCTTTAACCCATTCCTGCCTTATAGGTATTTCAATACGCAAAGAAAAAATAAACACAGCAAAGATATTCTAGAAAAGGCAAGATGAGAGAAAATTGCTGCAACATACATTTTTGTTGAAAAGTAAACATTGATTAACCTGAAAAAAATTAAAAGAGTAGAATTGATTGCTTTTTGCATTAGTTAGTTCTCATCCATATTATGAAACATTTGCTGAAAAACTTTATTCCAATTATCTTTTGAAACTGCATTCGTGTCCATAGAATAACATTTTTGTTTTACGCCATTGAGTCATTTTCTATGCCTTCTCTCTTTTTTCAATAACAGACATACAACTGCAAACTGCTTGTATATACATGAAAAAATTACACTTTTCCATTCGTCTTTCCCATTTCTTCAACAAACTCAAGGCGAATTAAATACAGGTGATGTCGAAACGCCTTCTGTTTTTTACAGGTCGAGCCTATTTGTTAGTGTTTTGCTAAGAACGGTTGACATTTCGAGCCGTAAACACTAACAATGCAATGCAAAACCCCCTATGTTGTTTCTGTTGTTTTTGGATTGTTGTAGTTGCGACACCACCTGTAGTTGAATTCTGCTTGAACAAACTCAAATGTTTCATAATATGGATTGGGACTTATCATAAAGATGAATTAAGTTGTTTTCTATTTCCAATAAAGCTTGAGAAAAGTGTTGGCAAATAAAGCACAAAGCGAAAATCAAAAAAATGCTCACCCGCTTAAAATAGTTTTAGGCGTCCCTTGTAAAAAAATTAAAAGCGATTTGTAAATGATGCAATTTTGTTTTATTTAGCTGACATGTCTAAAAATGTTTTCCACATTGGCTAAAGAATGTGAAAGCGACATAATTTGTTAGAAATTCAATTTTAAATTTGAATTTTTGGCCAAACAGTTTGTAAATGTACTTGACTTTCTTACAAAAGATTGGCAATCTGATGTACCTGCATCATCCTCAATCGGGCTTTTTTTGATTTAAATTGTTTTCATTAAAAATTAATATGAACTTAGCTTGCCACAACTTTTTTGTAAGAATCAATCTACTCTTTGGTAACCATGGGCAGTAATCGGCTCACATAAACAAAGTTATGTAAAGAGGTTAATTATCTAGATACATATTAACATCCATAAGATTTTTTTTTTCTTATAGGGATTTAAAGGTCGGTCGCTAAATTGTTTAGTAATGGGATGATATATGTGATGAATACGTCCTCGCGGGAGGTCGAGAACACTAAAGGGGTGTGCAACTAAAGGTTACTCATCTTGACAGGATAATGAGGCGGTAGTGGAATGCACACTTCCGGTCCATTATCAGTACATATAGCACGGCGTGTAAGCCCGCGGGTTGGCCCCTGGCAAGGTGGGGGCTTTACATAAATATAATTTAATACGCTTTTAAAAAGATACAAAATTTAATTTAATTTCATAAAAATATTGTGTACTAATGCAATATAGTATATGGGTGCCCGGGTAACCCGGGTGCCAAACAATTTGGATAATGTTGGGTATTAACACAAGGGTTAACAATTCATATGAATTTAGTTTCAGCCACTGATGTTCCAAAGTTGTAATTTCTTCTACAGTGAAATCAATCATTTCTTCTTTAAAATGATCGCTTTATTAGTATTTATTAGTTTTTTAACTGTTTTCCACACAAAAAAGGTAGTATTTATTCAATTATAATAATTATTTGGCAATCGTTATCTAAGTTGACATATTAATTGAGCTATAAAATCTCGGCATGTAATTTGTGTTTGTTTTTTAATTTCAAAAGTTATGGTATCTCTTTTCGATTCCAAAAATTTTTCAAAATCGTAATTTAGGGAAAAAATTAGCTTAACATGAATTTAATGGATCAAACTGATCAAATTTTAAAACAATTTGATATGAAAGTTCTTTTAAAAGAATGTACAGTTTCTATAGCAAAAGAGTAGGGGTTTGCATGTGCATTCAACAAAAAAAGTGTGGTAGTTTTTCAAAAAAAAGATTACTTGAACATTCTTAAATTAAAAAATGCTAAAAATGCTAAATATTTGGTTGAAAAATGCTAAATCTAGCTGCAAAAATGCCAAAATGGCCACTCTGAAGTCGAGTAACCACCAATAGTTACTCGCTAATTTTCTTGTTCTCAAAAACATGTACCTGGTTTTTTATTATAGTTCGAGTAAGTGTTCATGCTTTGCTAGATCGTATGTACTTTTGAAGTACAAATCCATTTGTGCAGGGGTCTAATACAAATACATTATAAGCCTCTAAATAACTGAGATGTATCTAATTGGTATACAAATTGCTTCGTTATCAATAAAGGAGAACAGTTTTAAAACAATTTTTTCTAATTTTATTTTAATGGGGGTGGCGAAGCTCACCGGGCTGTTCTTGGAAATATGAGTAATAATATTAAATAAAATTATTAGTTTGTTAAAATTTTTCATTTTTTGTTTATTTTTTTTTTAAATTGGTAAAGAAAAGTAAATTAATTTAATTTTTTCTGGTATTCAAGCAAAATTTTAGCTTGTTTTATTATGTCATTATTAACTGAATGGCAGTTGTCTGCTGTAATGTTGAAGGGTTTTTTTTTAATTACAGTGGACTGCCGATAATTCGTAATAGCAAGGGACCGGCCATTTCTTACGATTTAACGTGGTTAAAATAAAATTAATACCATTAACGGGGTTTTTCAATCTACATATTTACTAAAACGGTAAAAAAACATAAAAACATATTAAGAAAATAAAAATATCGGTTAACAAAAAATTATTCTTTCAATGTTTCTGCTGTTTTTATTACGAATTATAAGTGGTAGTTAGCAAACAATTACGATTTATAAGATGTAAAAAAGATTTTATTTTTAAAAATTACGAATAAGCGAGGGGACCAAAATGTATGTAAATTTTACGAATTAACGAAGTTTTTTAAGGGACCTACAGTTTATTACGATTTATCGAGATTTGACTGTATTAGTAAACAAAAAATTTAATTAGAAACCTCGTTGTTTACTGTTACACATTGTTGTCCGTATTTGGTTAGCTGAATTGTATTTTTAAAAAAAGTTTGGCTTGATGAATTAGTTTTTAGTAAATTATCGAGCTCTTATAGTAAAAATGATGTAACCAACAAAAATAAAATTTTACAGGAGAAGGTTTTTTTTAAATATTTTTGCTTCAAGTCTATGGTTTCGTTTGAAATTGCTTTTGCTCTTATTTCATAACAGGACTTCCCAGAGATGTGAGATTTTTAGAGATGATGCAAATGATCAAAAATGATCGATTTTCATCAAAAAACAAAAATCTAAAATGTTGTTGGTTACATCATTTTTGCTATTAAGGCTCGTTATAGTTCTTGACATATCAAAATATTCTTTAACATCTAATTGTAAATAAAACAAAAAGTTTTCAGAGAATTATCTTAATATTTTTTATTATCATAGAAGGATCTATGACAATGTCTTAAACAAAGTATCGGTCAAATGCTCGCCACGACTTCGGTGGCATATCTCTATCTGATGGTCCATATTTTTAATGACTCTGAGGCATAAGTACGTGAGGATAAATGTCGTTAACAGTATTTATTAGTGTTAATCAGGACCAAAAAGTCGCATCTAAAGTTCCACATCAATGAACTAGAGGCCTGGCTAAAAAATGGAAAATAAACGTTAACCCGGCTAAATGTGCTCACTTAAGTTTCACGCTCAGAAGACTAACGTGGCCAACTGTAAAAATAAAAAGCATCATTCATATAGATAGACGCTTGACATGGTCTCGTCATATTGAAGCGAAAATAACGGCTATGCAACTTAAAAAAGCTCAACTACATCGGCTCCTCGGTCGAAACTCAAATTTGTCCTTAGACAACAAAGTTATCTTATACAAGTTTATCATAAAACCAATATGGCATCCAATTATTGGGTAATGCATGCGCATCAAACATCCAGAAGCTACAAAGAAGACAGTCGAGGATATTACGACAAATCGTCTGCGCCCCATGGTATATATGTAATGACATTATCCACAGAGATCTTCAAAGGTCACTAGAGGCTAAAAAGAACTGAGACTTCAATTTCTGTCCACAAGAAGACCGTTATTATCTCGCTATTGCGAATACCGTTTACGCTAACTGCTTGGCCGATCTCATTTTCGATGAAGTAGGCCCGATTAAGCCGCCAGTAAGAACGAACTGGGAGCACAGTTGTTTTCACATTTCCTACAGATCTGGTTAGCGTAAATTTGCACACAATTCTCCCGATTGAAGGGCACGAATGCATTTTGATCTGAACGCCCATTTCTCAGTTGTGTATCTCTCCATGGTTGAATTTGCAAAAATTGAAACAAAGAAATGTCAAAACCCAGTTAACATGGTGCATTATGGTTGGACAACCCTCAATGATTTTGGTTTTTATAAGCTTAAGTTGAAATTTTAATTTTGAAATTTTATATTGTTAAAAATTTCTTGTTTCCTTATTTATTGTTTGTTATATTATATTTATATATTACAACGCTACTTCGTTAGCGTCTCCTGTTTTTTCGTGGACATATCTGTACGCCAAAGTTTATTTTTCTAGGCTTTAACTTGCTTAAATTCTAGCATTTAACCCGCCACTTTGTTCCTAGGTTTAAACAAAAAAGTTCCAACATTTTTCAACTAAGTTCAATATTATAGAAAATTCAAAAAGGACCACTCGTAGAACACAAAAGCAAATGAAAGAAAGTTAATTTCCCGTATTATCCTTTTTGATACTTTTGATACCCCATTTATGTATCACAGTAACTTTATAATTTTATATCACATATATAGATAGATGGAGAAAAATATTTTGAAAAAAGTAACAAAATTAGGAAAGATTTTCACACCTTAAACGTTCGAACTTCGAAAAAGTACCAAATCTGGTTTTGTATTTTTTAGAAAAGCTACGAATGTGATATAATTTTCATTTACCCATTTACATCCCAAATAGGCCGTACCTCAAAAAAGTACCAGACACCTGTCCGCTTTTTTATTAAATTAAATTTGTTTGTATCTCTTTTAGTTTAGGCGGTATAAGTTATATGCGATGAAAGATAAGTATATTGCTATGCGCCGGATAGATTCAAGACACAATCTACATGCCTACTATAACCCTAGACTGTGCAAAATAAAACTAATAAATAGGTATAAGTCATCAGAGCCAAATTTATAAACCAATAACTACAGCTCTGGAATCGTAAGAATGGGCATCCGAGCCGAGTAATTTACCAAACATTGAAGTCAAATTTGACGCAAAATTAAATTTGGACTTGCGATATGAAACGACGTACTTAATTCCGGGAACGAAAACACTTCATTCAATAGTTTCTTCTAACGCTGGTACATTTATTGCTAAAAAGTTGTCTTTATCAAAAAATTAAAATGTTTTTAAAAATGTAACAAGATACTTAAATAAAATAAAAAAAAAGTAAAAATTATTATTTTTTAACTCGATATATCGGTATTTAAAATATCGGCGATATATATCGATTATATTTTTTTTAAATATCGATATTTTGATATATCGATATTTTTTGCCCATTCCTAGTCCAGGGTCAATTCAAAGGTCTGCTTCCTTTGAAATGAAACAAGTGATGTTCTCGTGTATGTTCGCTTACAATAATTTAACAAAGCTTTATTTACGAAATCTTAATCTACGCTAAATACTTAGAACTACGACGGCTTTCGGCTGCTTCGGCGCGGCTGTAGTGTACGTACGGCTGATGACGTTAGGCAACGGCTAGATGTTGTTGGCATTAGGCACGTGCGGTGGCGATCCGTGGGGTAGCGTTAAGTTACTGAGGATTCGATCTGGCAGAAAAGATGATAATAAACGGGTTTCGGTTATAGTTTGTTAGCAATGATGGGATTTGTGGTACAATTGTACCAAATTTGGTACAATCGAAACTTCAATGGTACACTGGTACAATTCATCACTTTTTGGTACAATTAAAAAAAAATACCCACAAAGTTTTATTATTTCTTTGATCTGGGTTAACTCACTTTTCTTTTCAATAATAACATTTGTAATAACAGCCGTGACCAGAACTACCAAAAATTGTATTTTTGTAAATTAATGATCGGATATTATATTAAGATATAAAGTACATACATACATAAGTATATACATATACTCGTATCTCCAAATCGTCACTTTAGTCGATTGTTTTGATGACACTGTCAGCCGGGTTTCTACATTTTTGTCTGCCTTTAAAAGAAAAGGAAAATTGACAAAATGTTACTCTTTTTTAATTTGTATACCCACACCACAATAGTGGAGAGGGTATTATGCGTCGATTATTATGAGTCGATTTAACGATGTCCCTCCGTCCGGCTGGCTGGTCGTCTGTTTATGTAACCTTGTACGTAAAGTACAGGTCGCAATTTGTAAGGTGATTCGATGAAATTTCGAACATACCTAGCAAAAACTTTCATTGTAAAGTAATTAGTGAATAAGCTTATATCTATACAACTTATCATTTTGGAGGCAAGTACTCGCTTACAAATAGTTAACACCCTATAAGTCGTTATCACATTCCCTTACAAATAGGGAGTTAAGTAAGTCATTACCTTACAAAAAGGTTCTTCACATTGGTATCAACAAAACTTAATTTGTCAAACGAAATGTATTTTTAATTTAAATTTACTTTCTAATGTAAAATTTAACTACCCTGCATTTAGGACATATTTATACCCAATAAACCAGAGAACGATATGATTGCAAAAACGATACATGATCGATATCATATATTATAATTTATGTCACCTAGAAGATATTGTTTGGTTGATTGGGTAGTGTAGTTTTTATTAAAATTTTTGTACATATTAAAATCAATTAAGTATTTATTTTTTTTCATATTCAAATCTACTACAAATTGTTCTTCATTTATAACGAATAACAAATTGTTGAAACAAACATTTAAAATCAATTTGTATTAAATATGAATAAATAAAACCTTAGACGCATTTTATTATGAATTATTATCAAATTTCGTAAACCAACTCATAAACAAGTACTTATGTAACAGGTATATCAGCCCTTACTAAACTACTGGTATGTAATGCAGATGGTATGAAGTAGTCGTTGAAAAGTAAGTTGTTCAGTAATTGCAAGTCATTACCAAGTTTTTGCTGAGTAGGTTTCAATTCATAAGGAAAATGCCTACTAAAAATGTTGAGAATAGGTCAATAATTTCACGTGTCCCCATACAAACTTCTTTCATCCTATTACGTTGGCATTAAGATTACATTTGGAGCAGACTTATTTTATTGCAATCTAATTCATCTTGCCACTTTTTACTGGAATCGGTCCATATTTGACGACTACCTTATAAATGTTCGTGTTGATTTAAAAATGAGTGACGATACAGTTAACGATAGCCACTTTGTCAAGACAAAATATTGCACTGACGAGTCCAAAATTACGCATAGATCCCATATAAACACCCTTCCTAAAATCACTTAAAGGTAAATAAATCTCATATGGTTGATAAAAATAGTCGACACAAAACTTTTACATAAATCTTAACTTCATTACCAGCGCCCGGACTTTTATGCAGTTAAAATCGCGTTTTATGCAGTTAAAATTATCTTAAATTTATTTATTAGTGATAAAAAAAATACATAAAAATAACAAGAAAATACAAAAACAGCATGAAGAACGTTAAAATTCAGTCTCATAAACGTAAGTAAGGCACAATAACCACAAAAGTAGAAGTTAAATAAAGTAAAATACAAATAAGTATATAAAGAATCATGAAGACAATCATGTAAATCAAGTCACACGTAAAGACCCAACTATAATATACATAAGATGGCTTGAGTAGCTGTACGAATACAAGTTAATCATAAGTGTCAAACCATATTCAACTTTTTTTAAATTTTTTGTTAAATTTTTTGAAACTGTCATTTGCTTAAGCAAAGTGCGAAACTGATCGCAATTACATACGAACAAAATGTTTATTGATTTTGTTTTTTAAAATGCCTTTAGAGATATATTTGACCCTACATTTTTTCAAAATAAAAGTTGACTGCCTGTTTTTCGAAACAAAATAAAACGGAAGTGATAGGTGCATGATTAAATGTGGTATATTCATTTTCATTACGCTGTTTTCGAAAACAATTTAAATTAAATATGCAAGCAGTTAAGGATTTAAAAATATAAATTTAAATCCTTAATTTTTGTTTTATCTTTATCAAGCTTACTACGAATTTGTTAACTTAAATTACCGTCCAAAAAATACATAATACATAATTGCTTTCAACCACGTCCCTCATCTGGTTGTTATAGGCTGTAGAGGAAGACATTAATCCGGATATTTTTCCCATACGAAATCAATAAATAAATTTCATCGAAGTTGCCTTTTACCTCTTCTGAAGAAGGGTGCATGGCAAAATAAAGCAATTAAAAATAATTTTTTCAAAATATGCAACACAAATATGCATTACTAGCAATATATGCATTCAAAAACAAAATGTTGGCAGCCCTGCGCAAAATACGTACATTTTGGTCAGTACTTAATTGAAAGAAAATAATTAAAAAATATTAAAAGTTAGTGAACTTGTGAAATAAATAATCAAGATTTTAAATAAAATTAAGGCCCTATTACCAACTCAGTTGAGTTGTAATTAAGACAACTGGTTGTGAACATTTGTAATTTTTGCTGTGTTTTTGTTCACCGAAATATAGCAAAGTTGTAAACCATAATACAAAAATTAAGAAATTAAATGTTAAATAAATTTGGTTTAATTTAATAGATCGCAAAAATGTAGCGTACATGATATTTTAAATCAGTTCGATGAGATTTTAAGGAACTGTGCTCGTAACCCTCTTATTATAGTTGGTGATTCCAATATTGACCTTATTAAAGGAACACATTCTCTGGACCCATAATATACTTTTAGAAGCTATGATTGCGATAGTGTTCATCGATTATTAACTAGGATTTTGAGCAATACCTGCATTGATCATGTCTTTAGTAATTTTTCTGAAAAAAATTTTATTGACTCTGTCGAGAGCAACCTGTCTGATCACAATTTGATTTCATGCAAATTTGTAAACGATGTGAGGTACATGGACTTTATGGAGTATGAGAAAATACACTGTAATTATGAAAAAGCGCGCAAATACTTATGTAATAACTTATCTGCTTAATATCACATCGCTAGATCCCTCGTCAATAGCAAATAGTTTGATTGAATGTTTAAAGGATGCGGAAAACAATTCTACTGTTGTTTCGAGACATAGGAAATAGTTACGTTTTGAAATCACGCCATGGATTAATAAAATCATCCAGGCTATGGTTTTACTTAAAAAAGGCTATTATCAAACGGCGTCAGTGTTACCGTTTTGCGACTAAAGTCGCATTTTTGCCCCTTTTTGACTGCCGTGCCACTTTTTTGACCCCTTTGTTTTAAATCCCCTTTTGTATCATTTTGTGGTTTTTTGTGCCCCTTTTGCCCCTTTTTGAACCAAATTTTTTTTATACTGTCAATCAATGAATCCGAGCTCAATTTGAAGAGAAAATAGCATCTAATTTGGAAAAAATTAAAATAATTCAGGAAGGGCTATCTATTAACAATAAAATTTACCTCAAATTTCTAGTATATGTATTAAATATTATGAATAAATTAAACCTTAATTTTCAAAACGAATCTTCACAAATTATATATTTAGTTTCATCCACGAAAGATATTAAGGGTCCTCATGATGTCGCATAAACTTGCCATTTGTGCAAATGCGCAAACTTACGAGTCTTGTTTCATGAAGCCCCTTTTTTACTTTTGTGTAATTTTAAGCAATTAAGAGCTTGTAAGTTTGTAAGAAACGTCAATACAAAAATAAATTAAAAATTAAAATTCAAAAATATAAAAAATTGTAATTAAAATTAATTACATATTTTCACTGTAAGTTTGTTACATTAATAGCTATTGTATTATTAAATGTTGATGTTTTTTATTTAATATTAATAGACGAATCCCCTGAAGAAGTGAACATAAAATTCACGAAACGTCGGGAAAAATGAAATAAAAAATTTTGCATTTTTATTTTCAAAAATGGAGTTAGGCCTCACCAGCTAAATATATATAAACATATATATTAATATAAAAAAATTGTGTTTAAATTTGTGATTAATATGTATGAGATATTTGCTTTTAAAAATGCTCAAAGAAAGCCAAAAGACCAATTTACTGAAATTATTGCTAGAATTTATTGTTTGTGATTTATAGACACTTGGATTTTTCATTGAAAACGACGTTAAAATCATTAAAAGATCTGTTTGTATAAATGCACAATTGAACAGCGCAAGTTTACGAGACAAAATTGTTGGGCAAATTTACCAAGTTTGTGTAAATGAATTCTCATACAATTTTTGACAGTTCATTTACGAGGGCGTAAAAATGCACAGTTTGCACAGATTACGAGACTTATAAACGATATCATGAGGACCCTTAATGTATTAGAAATTTTTATAAATTTTTTAAAAAAAGAGTGTTATGCAAACAAATATAGAACAAATTGATTTTGTTGATGTTCTGCATATAAAAGAAACTCTTAATATATATATATATATATATCGGCGACGAAGCCGAGCTAGAAATATGTACTAACAACATCTTACGTAGTGATATTGTAGAAATTAAAAACAACTTTACTTTTTTACCAAAAGCTGTGCAAAGAAATTTTATCAAGAATTAATATTAGCGATAAGAGGCTGAGTTCATTAAAGGTTTTAGATCCAGTATTTATTAAGTCAGCGGAAGACATAAATTACTTTGAAATTGTTACCGTTTTTATTGATATAATTACTAACCCAGATGATTTTGTAAAAGAGTTCAAACTTTTAGAAACCAGATCAAACGATAAAAGCTATGAAGCAATTTTTAAAATATCTAAGCCTGAAACATTTTGGTACGAAATTGGCAATTTAAAAAACGGTTTGGGTGACATCAAGAATTATCCAAACTTGTATAAATTTGCTTCGTATATTTTTTACTTTACCACATAGTAGTGCATCCGCTGAGCGGAATTTTTCTAAGTTAGCATATTTAAAAAATAAAGTGACAAATAGACTGAAAGTAGATACCTGTCAGTCTATGTTATCCGCTTTAAATTTGTATCAAAATGACTTGGAATATTGGATTCCAAGTGATGAATTGATTAATAAATATAGATTTACGTTTTCAAAAAATAGATATTTAATAGTTGAAGAAACAACATAACACTGCAATTTATAAAAAAATGGATCTGTACCTGATATTAACTATCTTCCTATCAATACTTTTATATGCTTTTTCCTCGAGGTTTTTTCGTAACTTAATTTTTTTGGTAAAAAAGTAAAATAATCCAAGTGCCAAATATTTATGTAGATATACTTACATACACATCTCTATCTATTTAAATGTAAAGTTTTTTTGTATCAAATCATATTATGAATTTTTTTTTGTTTTTGTAAGTATTGTTATTACACTATTTTAAGCTCGTTTTATTTACAAGTAATTAGTAACTGTTTTTGTATAAATAATTGAAATAAAAATTTTATGCAACAGTTCATTATCGTTTACTTGCAAACAAGACATGTATTTTCACGATATATGTATATCTTATATATTATATTAGGGCGGGTCGATTTGTAGGGAGTGAAAAATTCACCAATTTCCCTATGATTTCCTTATTCTATGGGTTATTACATGAAAATTTGCCGAAGGAACCATACCTCTATCGTTAAAATCGAGTCTCCTACTTTTTGTTGGTAAAAAGTTCAGAAGTTACGGGCATTTTTGTCCAAATTTTGGACCATTTTTCCATTTTTTTCATGATTTTGTCCAAGAATATTACTTTTATGGCCATTTTTTTGGCTCAATCCATTATTTAATTCAATTTACAATTCAAAACGAAGAGTTGAAGCCCAAATTTATCGAATTCGGTTGATTAATTCATGCGATATTGCTAAAACAAAATAACACATAAAACAAACTTTTTGATTTTTTTCCCTTTTTATTTTTTTTCTACAAAAATTCAAATTAAGAGATAATAAAGTATCTATCAACCTATTATCAAAAAAAATATTCAATTTGAGTGTAGTAAAAGACAAAATGTGAAAAAAACATTATTTTTTCTGAAAGTCTTGTTTGCTTTCAAGTCTGGGTGTTTTCGTACGGCTTTCTAATGTCGTCGCCATAGCGCCTTCTACATTCTTTCCTGCAACTCGTTTAGCAGTGGCAGCCAGCAATTGGACAAGTCTTTCCGTTCCTTGAATGTGTAAAGGAATTTGTGGATCATCGAACGGTGGCTCTTCGTAATTTAAATATCCCTCCAAATGTTCATACCAATAACTTTGCGTAAACGGTGGTTCGAATAAAATGGTATCGTCATTTAAATCAATCATATTTGTATATTCCGTACAATTAAAGTTTATAAGAGATTTTTTATAAACTCTAAGTTCCGTTGGGTCGACAATATCTCTTCGGTAATGTAAAATCTTCTTTATAGCCAATAATGTAAAGCGGAAATCAGTCCAGTCGTAACGTAAGGTTCGTAAGCTTCGTAAGTCAAACAAATTGAGCCAAAAAAATGGCCATGAAAGTAATATTCTTGGACAAAATCATGAAAAAAATGAAAAAATGCTCCAAAATTTGGACAAAAATGCCCGTAACTTTTGAACCGTTGGACCAATGTTGGAGATTTTTTGTAAATTGATCAAAATGAACTCACCTTTCCAACGCGCCTACTAGCGATTAAAAAATCGATAGTTTTTGAGTTATGGATGTGAACGTGTAGGTAATATTTCATACGAACGTCAATTTGGGAAAAAATCTACCAACAAAAAGTAGGGACTCGAATTTAACGATAGAGGTATGGTTCCTTTGACAAATTTTCATGGAATAACCTATAGAATACGGAAATCATAGGGAAATCGTCGAAAAATAAATTGACCCGCCCTAATGTATATATATATATATGTGTGTTTTCCCAAACAATTTGTATTATATACCTATAATGTATTTTTTTATAAATATGAAGTTTATTTTTTGTTATGTTCAGTTTTCGATGAAAATAATTTAATAAATACATACGTTTTTTTTAAATTTTCCTGTTTTTAAAGTTCCCCTTTTTTTCTCAGAATTCCCCTTTTTGTGACACTTTTTTTTTTGCAAATCCCCTTTTTGTGCCCCTTTTTGAAAATTTTGAACGGTAAACTTCTTATTTATAAAAAAATACATTATAGGTATATAATACAAATTGTTAGGGAAAAACACACATATACATATATATACATATATATATATACATATATCGTGAAAATACATGTCTTGTTTTCAAGTAAACGATAATGAACTGTTGCATAAAATTTTTATTTCAATTATTTATACAACAGTTACTAATTACTTGTAAATAAAACGAGCTTAAAATAGTGTAATAACAAGACTTACGAAAACAAAAAATAGTTCATAATATGATTTGATACAAAAAAACGTTACATTTAAATAGATAGAGATATGTATGTAAGTATATCTACATAAATATTTGG
The DNA here is from genome assembly GCA_949318255.1 of Pollenia labialis. Classification (NCBI taxonomy): domain Eukaryota; kingdom Metazoa; phylum Arthropoda; class Insecta; order Diptera; family Polleniidae; genus Pollenia; species Pollenia labialis. The sequence goes on along the minus strand of OX439140.1, from coordinate 148,970,091 downwards.
CACTTGGATTATTTTACTTTTTTACCAAAAAAATTAAGTTACGAAAAAACCTCGAGGAAAAAGCATATAAAAGTATTGATAGGAAGATAGTTAATATCAGGTACAGATCCATTTTTTTATAAATTGCAGTGTTATGTTGTTTCTTCAACTATTAAATATCTATTTTTTGAAAACGTAAATCTATATTTATTAATCAATTCATCACTTGGAATCCAATCTTCCAAGTCATTTTGATACAAATTTAAGGCGGATAACATAGACTGACAGGTATCTACTTTCAGTATATTTGTCACTTTATTTTTTAAATATGCTAACTTAGAAAAAATCCGCTCAGCGGATGCACTACTATGTGGTAAAGAAAAAACATACGAAGCAAATTTATACAAGTTTGGATATAAATTGTCACCCAAACAGTTTTTTAAATTGCCAATTTCGCACAAAAATGTTTCAGGCTTAGATATTTAAAAAATTCCTTCATAGCTTTTATCGTTTGATCTGGTTTCTAAAAGTTTGAACTCTTTTGCAAAATCATCTGGGTTAGTAATTATATCAGTAAAAACGGTAACAATTTCAAAGTAATTCATGTCTTCAGCTGACTTAATAAATACTGGATCTAAAACCTTTAATGAACTCAGTCTCTTATCGCTAATATTAATTCTTGATAAAATTTCTTTGCACAGCTTTTGGTAAAAAAGTAAAATGTTGTTTTTAATTTTTACAATATCACTACTTAAGATGTTGTTAGTACATATTTCTAACTCGGCTTCGTGGCCGATATATATATTAAAATTTTTAAAAATTTCTAATACAATATCTTTCGTGGATGAAACTAAATATATAATTTGTAATGATTCGTTTTGAAAATTAAGGTTTAATTTATTCATAATATTTAATATATATACTAGAAATTTGAGGTAAATTTTATTGTTGATAGATAGCCCTTCCTGAATTATTTTAATTTTATCCAAATTAGATGCTATTTTTTTTCTTCAAATTGAGCTCGTATTCATTGATTGACAGTATAAAAAAAATTTGGTTCAAAAAGGGGCAAAAGGGGCACAAAAAACTACAAAATGATACAAAAGGGGATTTAAAACAAAGGGGTCAAAAAAGTGGCACGGCAGTCAAAAAGGGGCAAAAATGCGACTTTAGTCGCATAACGGTAACACTGACGGTAACACTGAACGGCGTAAGGCAACGTGTGGGGGAAATTATTTTTTGAAGTTTATCGGAATTATTTGAAGCTTGATACAAATAAAAACTTCAAATAATTCCAATAAGGGAGAGGGAAGTGGAACTACCTTGTGCATTTGTATCATGGTAAATACTGTGGTTTAGGCAATATCTACTCTCCCTGCTTTGAACAAACTTCGACTACTTATTCAAAAATAAAATAAACTAAATGAGACTTCTACAGTTAAAAAGTAATTTATATAAACAGTAAGGGTATTCACAGTAGTAGGAAAAATAGTAAGGGTATTCAAGGTGTGGGGTTACTTATATTTTATGATGTTAGTATTAAAATATTAGGATTATGTATATATGTAGGCTAGGTTTGTAACGTCACGTTACAATGTTAATAATAAGGCTATTCTAACCGAAGTACTCAAATATGGCAGATTTAAAATGTCTTGCATTGCTTATGATTGGGATTCGAGGGGGTAGTTGGCTCCAGAGACGAATCGAGTTAATAAAGAAGTGTTGATTAGAAATTGATTTGTTATACCTAATACTGTTAATCATGTAACCTCTGTTCGATCTAGAGAACATGATTCTTTCATATAGGTAGGAAGGCTGTTGACTATATGTAATCTTATGCAAAAACAATAGAGTTCGGCAAGTCAATAAGTTATCAAATGTTATGCTACATATCTGTTTCGCAAATTGTGAGATGCTATGGTCCCTTTTTATTCCAAATACATATCTAGCAATATTATTGTATGTTAAGTTGAGCCTTCGCCTACTAACCGAATCGCAACTTGAAAAAAGCTCGCATCCATACATGAGTGTTGGCAATAAGTACGTTTTAGCTAATAACATTCGGATGTGAATCGGTGTATAATATTGTGACATCCATAAGTTCCTTAGCATAGAAGAGGTTTTTCCACAGCTTATTTTCACATGGTCTGACCAATTAAGTTGATTGCTAAAAACAACACCAAGATTTTTTGTAGTATCAACATAATTAATTGTCATATAATTAATCTTTATTGGTGGTAGACACGTGTTTATATATTTTAATGGTCCAATAGCAAGAGCAACTGATTTTTTTGGGTTTAAGCTTAGGCCATTTGCAGATGCCCAAAGATAAATATGTTTGAGATCTTCGTTTATAAGTTGAATGCAATTTGCGGCGTCTGATATTTTACAGCTTATATAGAGTTGCACGTCGTCAGCATACATTTGAATTTTACAATGTTTCACTTGCAAAGGCAGATCATTAGCGTATATAGAATACGATAGTGGTCCAAGTATTGAACCCTGTGGCACACCTCTAAGCATTAGGCAACGATCAGAGACATTTGTTTCATGGAATACGCTTTGACATCTGGAACTTAGATATGACGTTAACAGTTTCAATGCTGTTGAGGAGAAATTGCACATGTGCTTTAATTTAAGACAGAGAATGGAATGATGCACTGTATCAAAGGCTTTGGAGTGATCAAGCAGTATTAGGAATGACATCGTTTGGCGCTTATCAATTTGGCATCTTATTTCCTCAGTGACATCAATGAGAGCAGTAGTACAGCTGTGTTTGGGTCTAAATCCAGATTGCCTGTCATTTTATATGGAGTTTGTATAAAGGTAGTGGCTTATTTGCGAGTGTAATAATTTCCCACAGACTTTTGACAAATAAGGCAAAATTGAAATTGGTCGGTAGCTCTTATCAGATTTCAGGATCGGAATAATTTTAGCATGCTTCCATTCAGACGGGAACGTGCACGTTGTGATGATCGTGTTAAAATATGAGCAAAAAAAAATTATGTTTATTTGTTGCTAAAGCTCTTGTAGTCCAGTGTTGTTAAATGTGATGATTTTACGTCATTTTGACGATTTTTTTGCGAAAATACAGTATTATGACGATTGACGATTTTTTAACTAAAAGCAATAGTGTTATGACGATTTTCTGGCATCAATAAAATACTGACAAGAAATATTTACAATTATGTATAATAGTCCAAAACGGAAAAATCTATTTTTCAAAATACAAAAATTTTTTGAAATTAAACAAAAAAAAATTCTTCCCCCATCTTTATTAGAACCATTAGTAATTCAAATTCTACAATTATATAAATGCCATCGATACTGCAAAAACTATACACTAGAGCCCCGCTTTTCGTCCTATTTGGCCCGCATTTTAAAAATTGGTTAAATCCGCTTTGCGTTTTTTTATTTCGATTTCTAAATACGATTGTATTTTTCGATGCAGCCATAATCACATGTGAAGAATTTTTCTATTTGCGTGTAAAAAGCGAAGTATAGTTGCGCGTTAGGAACTAAGAAGTTAGTTCTTAATAAGAACTTGTGTAGAAAAACGAGCGCAAACAGAAGACAATGCATTAGTTTGGAGCTAAAACTGGACGTAATAAAACGTTTCAAGTCGGGTAAAAAGACACTTGCTGAAATAAATAGAATTAAACTTAACCACATCACTTTCTTCATCATAAATAGAATTTCTTGCTAAAAATTTATATTCTTGAACCAATCAATTCAATAAATTGTCTCTTATTTGTAAAATTTAAATATTTGACAATTTGTTGATGATTTTGTTAAATGTTCGGGACGATTTCGACGAATTTTGTTAAAACTTTTGACGATTTTTGAAGAAAAAAGCCTAACAACCCTGTTGTAGTCATCTATAAAAAATTAAAAACTTAACCTGTATCAAAATATTGTACCTCAAAAAGGAAAAAAACTTAAAAAATGCTGCAAAAAGGGTATTTTTACTAATTTTTACTCCTAATGGTGAAATATGCAAAAATATGCACTAACAAATCGATGACAAAATTCCTAAAAAGCTCTAAAGCGGATAAATATATTTTTTCTGTATTTATTGATCGCACAAGGAAAAACATGCAGTTGCATATTTTTGGTTTCCCTGGTTATGAGTATTTATTTCAACATTGCTTTCTTATAACGCGATTTTTTCATGTTCGATATCTCTGTAACCATAAGCCAAAAATCTGAAAATTTGCTGTTGAGAAGGAACATCAACACAGTAAAAAAAATAAAGGAAATCAAAAAATATTTTTCTCCAAACTGTCCAAATTGAGTTGGGTTCCCCCATATTAATTAATTCAAATAAAGTTAAATTCAAAGTTAAAATGTATAGACCCCGCCCCCCTTATTAAGAATGACAACAAATGAAACATTCTGACGAACGAATGTTGAGCTTGCTTTCTAATAACAGGTTGACATGTACAGGCATGTTCTGAAAATCACTTTTTCGTAAAGCGATTTGAAATCACACAAAATTTTTTGAAATCTCGTGATTTAAAACCGGTTAGTTTACAGCATGACGATTTCAAATCCCTTGAAGTTTTTTAACGCATTTTTTTGCATAAAAATTAATTAGTTTACACGGGAGAACCTTAAAATTTACTAATTTAGAAAGACGCTGTAATGTTTGCAGCCGATGTTTTTTTTTTTGTTTGCATTTATCGTGATTTACTTTTCAGTAGTCAGCTGATAAAAGTGGTTCATCAAACAGAACTTTGTGGTTTCCAGAGCAAAAAATTCTTGAAGTAGTGTAGCATATGACTAATTTCTTCAATTAAATTAAATATTAAAAATTTAAATTAAATTAATTTGTTAAAAAACTAAAAAGTAAACAATAATTATAAAGTTTGATTGATTAAACTTTAATATACGATGGTAAAAATAAATGAAAATGACAACCAAATGTACTAAATGAATGGCAACATTTTAAAAAGAAGCGCACAATTGTCTTCAAGCGGTTTAGAACAATGATAATTACGACTAAAAATTCAAAATCTCGTGATTTTCAGAACACCAAAATTCTAAAAATGACTTTCAGTTATTTTTTTAATTCATTGATATTAATCCATTAATTCCTTAAAGATCTGTAAAAATCCAAATTTTTTAATTTTTTTTTTTTAATTTTTTTTAATTAGGCAAAAGTTCATCAAATTTAATTTTTCATTAAATTAGTCGTCGATGGCGGCGAGTGTTAAACGGCAAATCCCTCTGAAGAGATTGAGTGGTTGCAATCGAAACATGTAAGGGTAACCAGCCGCCTGAGGTTCGAATCTCAAGCCAGCCGCCTGGGTTCGAATCTCAGGTCAGTCAAGAATGAAAAATTATCAATAACAATTTTAATTAATTTTCATGTTGTAAAATTCCTTTCTTCATAAAAAATAATTTAATGAAAAATTAAATTTGATGAACTTTAGCCTAATTAAAAAAATTAAAAAATTTGGATTAAAAACCATAAATAGTTCAATAAAATGACCACAATACTGATCTGTAAAAATTTTAAACATTTGAATTATTTTACAACAAATGTATTCATGCTACAATTACAAATTGAAATATTAATGGAATTCGAAAAACAATAAAAATAATCGACTTAATTATCATCTAGGTAAACGGATGAATGAATGCAAGCCTTCAAAAGAATAAAATCTATATATGTGACAGTTTCAGTTAAAAGGGACCTATGGATTAAAAAATAGCGATTCTTAAAATATAAAATACGCTCTTTCTAATCGAGCAAACCGCAGTTGTCTAACTTCATTAGTATTGTCATAAGTATGATAATGCTGTTTCATTTTCTAATAATAATTTATTACCGCAATCGTCTGAAAATCAAACTCCAATGGATACAACATTAAATAACAAAATTGTTCGTAACCCACTGCGAGCTGTTCCACCAAAAAGATCATTTTTCATCGCTCGTCTGGCAAGTTCCACTACTTCAGATGATATAGATTATTATATTAAATCTAAAGTTGGATATAATTCTGATGTTTTAATTCATAAATTTAAATACTCTCAGCCAAGGTCTATTACATCTTTTAAATTAACTGTTTCTGCTGATATTTTCAATCAAGTTCTGGAAAAAAACTTCTGGCCTGAAAACACATAAGTTCGCGAGTACATCTATAAGGATAGATTGAATGTTAATAATTTTGGTGTTCTCCCTCAACGTGAACAGAATAATCCAAAAAACTAAGTAAAGCTACTGTTGATTCATTATCTGTTTTTTATCAAAATGTTCGTGGTTACCGATCAAAGCTGTCCAATTTGTATATGCAAAGCTTCAACTTTAATTATGACGTATTAGTTTTTACTGAAACTTGGCTCAATGATAACTTTCTAAATACTGAAATCCTATGTGACAACATTTTCCGTAGAGATCGGGCTACTTATGGAGGAGGTGTTGTTATTGCAGTCTCTAGGAGTTTTCCTTTTGAACGTTTGGTGGTTGACATATCGCTTGATATAGAATTTATATCTGTTATTGTTAAATTTAAATACAAAAAATAATACTAACGTGTTCATATATTCCTCCATCATCCCCGCAGTCTTTATATATCCATCATGGTGAAGCTATTAGGTGTGCTTCTCTCTCTGCTAATAACCATGACTCTATTATAATTATGGGTGACTTTAATATGCCTTCAATATCCTGGAAATATTCGCTTGATGATAAATACTTCGTCCAAACGAAATTAAGTGCAAATTACATGGACTTTTTTAATATTTTATATGATATGACCCTTTTCCAAATAAATGGAATACTAAACGATTTTGCTAAAATTCTAGATTTAGTTTTTGTATATGATATAGATGACTGTTATATTAAACGATCCAACCATATTACTCTTCCGGAAGATCGATATGATTCTGCTTTTGAAGTTATTGTATCCATTCCTTCGGATTGTGCTGTATCATTGAATGTTAGTACTGAAAAAGTATTTTCTTTCGAACGAGCTAACTACTACTTTGGTGTTCAGAGTTGGGCATACAAGGTAACGGAACTGATCGTCTTTAACTTGGTAAAGTCCAGAACCAATCCTTGCTCTTGCAACCAACTAAGAAGACTCACGACCTCCGACCCTTCGGGGCAGGTGGACACCGGGCAATGGTATTATAACATTCGTTATGGTACTATCTAATGTGAGCAACGATGCTGTCGGGCTGGAGGCAATAAGTTGGCAGCCCCAACACCAGCCTTGGATGCAGAGGGTTAATCTCCCACTCATCTGAAACAAAATGATTGATGAAACCAGTACAAGTGAAAACCAACGGACTCCCCTGGCGACGACTCTAAGCATGAAGAAAGGAACACGATTTGGATTATGGAATGTTCGTACTATGATAGATATTGCAAAATTGGAACAAGTTGAAAAGGAAATGTTGCGCTATAAACTAGAATTCCTAGGCTTGTGCGAAACCCGATGGCCAGACAATGGCGAATATAGAACCGAAAGTGGGATGTCCCTTATCTACTCAGGCTAACAGCCGGAATTCCCCAGAACCAGTGGCGTAGGCATCTTAATGTCGAAAAATGCCCGCAAAGCACTAATAGAGTGGAAACCATTTGGTGATCGTATAATCATGGCGCGTTTTAGAACAAGAGTTCGTAATATTACTTGTATCCAATGCTATGCGCCCACTGAAGCTGCTAGCGACGATGATAAAAATGCTTTTTACAGTTATCTTTCGAAGGTTCTTGACGAAATCCACATCGGAGACATCAAAATTGTTCTTGGGGACTTTAATGCTCAACTAGGAAGCGATAATATGGGAAGAGAAAGAGTGATGGGCAAACATGGTATGGGCCGCCTTACTGGGAACGGTGTACTGTTCACGGAGCTCTGCAGCAACCATAACCTTGTCATAGGGGGCACATTGTTTCCGCATAGGAACATACATAAAGTTACGTGGGTATCCCCCGATCACAGCACCGAAAATCAAATAGATCACATTGCGATTAGCCGTATATGGCGTGGGTCTCTTCTTGACGTTCGTAGTAGGAGAGGTGCTGATGTAGGAAGTGATCATCACTTAGTGGTAGGCCAAATACGTCTAAAGATCGTAGCCGTTGAACAGAACAAGAAGCAAAACAAAAATAGAAAATTAAACACAGACAAATTGTCTATACAACCCACTGCAACTGCATTTATAAGCGAACTTCGTGCAAGAAGTTCCGCACTCATAAACATAGGATGTCATGATCCGGTTCAATATTGGTCGCAAGCTAGATCCATGTTGCTAGACACTGGCCAAAAACATCTGGGTTATGTGAAGAAAATCAGAAAGCCTTGGATATCGGACTGCACCTGGGAACTTATTGAAAGCCGGAAACAACTAAAAATCGCCCGCGATAACGCAAAAACTCGCCAATTAAAATCGGAGTTGCAAAACAAATATAACGATGCCAACCGGCAGGTCAAACGAAGTGCAAGGCGTGACAAAAGAAAGTGGGCAGACGATCTAGCCATCGAAGCTGAAAAGGCCAGTGCGACGATGAGAACAAGAGACTTATATAAAATAACAAAAACACTAACAGACAGCAAACATGTCAACACCAAACCTTTTAAGAATTCTAGGAATGAGCTGGTGTACTCCAAAGAAGAGCAAGTAAAACTGTGGGAAGACCATTACAGAAATATGCTATCTAACGACAGTAGCACAACAAACTCGATGATATGCAACTGTACTGAAACAGAACATCAGGCGCGTATCAAAAATATCGACATAGAACCACCTGACTTTGTAGAGATCCCATCTGCAATTACTTCACTAAAGTGTCATAAAGCTCCAGGCCCCGACGATTTACCACCAGAACTGCTAAAGGTAGATTGCACAACCACAGCCCAGTTATTTAAACCGCTAATAGAGCATTTCTGGGTAAATAAACATCTACCGGATGTACTTAAAGAAGGTCTAATAATTAAGATTCCAAAGAAAGGTAATCTGACTGAGCTAAAAAATTGGAGAGGTCTCACACTTTTAAACATGACAAACAAGATCATTGCTCATATAATAAACAAACGCATTTCTGCTACTATTGAGCCAGAACTTCGCAACGTACAATCTGGTTTCAGGAGAGGTAAATCTTGTATAGACCATATCAGCAGTCTTCGTATAATAGTAGAAGAATCAGTCGAGTGGAGGTCTGCATTATATTTGCTTTTTATAGATTTTGAAAGGGCATTTGACACGTTACACCAACCGGCCATATGGCATGCTTTAAGATGTAAAGGGATTCCAGAACACCTGATCCAACTAACCAAATGTTTATACGATAACGCATCCTGTCGTGTATTACATGATGGACTTATAAGCAATAAATTTCCAGTTGAAAGAGGAGTACGACAAGGTTGCGTGCTCTCCCCACTTCTTTTTAACATCGTTCTAGATGTTGTAATGGAACAATCGATGAAAGGTGATCGTGGCATAGCTATTGGGCTACAGGGTAGACTGGATGATTTAGATTATGCCGACGACATATGTCTTCTGTCACATAACTTCAATAACATGCAAACCAAACTAAATATACTTGTTGAAAATGCATCCAGAGCTGGTCTTAGGGTAAACATATCTAAGACAAAAACATTGCGTATTAACACCAACAACACCGAGCCTCTAAAAATTTTAGATCACCCACTACTAGATGTAGACAAGTTTTGCTATCTCGGCAGTATAATAACTACATCCGGTGGTAGCAAAGAAGATATAGCTTACCGCATTGTCAAAGCAAATCAATCATTTGGCTCACTAATTAAAGTGTGGAAGTCTAATCGTATAACTCTTCGCACGAAAATAAAACTTTTCAATTCAAATGTAAAATCAGTCTTACTATATGGATGTGAAACATGGAACATAACAAGTGAAGACTCAAATGCACTCCAGGTTTTTGTTAACCGTTGTTTGCGAAGAATTTTACGTGTTTTTTGGCCTACAACAATTTCAAATAATGATCTATGGCGTAAAACCCAACAAAATCAAATCATGTTAGATATCCGTTTGAAAAAGTTTAACTGGCTGGGTCATACCTTTAGAAAAAGCCATGATGACGTCACAAGAAAAGCTCTTGATTACCATCCCCAGGGCAGCCGACGTAGAGGAAGACCCGCAAATACATGGAGGCGCCAATTAGAGAATGAACTGCTTTCAGCCAGAACTTCATGGAGAGAAGCAAAAAGACTAGCCGAAGATAGAATTCAATGGAAAGCTTTTGTACTGGCCCTTTGTTCCAACTAGGAATCCCAGGAATTTATATATATATATATAACTACTACATGTTAAATGATCCTATAAGAAATACTGACTGGAGTAACATCTTGGCATATTCTTCAAACTCAAGTGATTCCATGTGTCGTATATTTGATGTGTTTTAAAACAAGCTGTGTTCTTTTATGGATGTGTGTATTCCAAAATGCACATCTAAAGTATTACTGGGACCGCCTTGAAATAACGTGCAGCTTTCTCGAGCATAGAAAAGGAAAAATAAATATTATAAAGTATTCAAGCGATCTGGATCATCTGTAGACTATCTAAGATATTCCGTCAGCAGGGCTGAATATGCTAGTCTAAACAAAAGTTGTTATAATCGTTATTTAAATAAAATCAAATTTAATTTAAAACGTGATCCCAAGTCGTTCTATAAATTTATAAACTCAAAAAAAAAACCGTTGGTTAACGTACTTCAATGACTTATGGACAAATTGAATCTAGTAATGATACAGTTATAAGTAACATGTTTGCAGATTTTTTCTCAAACACCTACTCGAATTCAACATATGATAACTCAGTCAATTATCCATTTCCCCTGGTGGAAAACAATACAATATCACTATTGCTTCTTGATGTGTATACGATTGCAAATAATCTAAAAAAACTGAAGTTCTCCTACAGTTATGGCCCGGATAAAATTCCTAGCTGTGTGTTAATAAAGTGTGCAGATTCCTTAGCAATCCCTCTGACAACTTTATTCAACGCATCTATTAAATATGCTTATCTGCCTACATTGTGGAAAGAGTCGTATATTGTTCCTTTGTTTAAGTCGGGTAATAAGACTCTTATTGAAAATTACAGGGGAATTGCAAAACTGAGTACTATACCTAAGCTTTTTGAGAAAATTATTTCAGAACATTTGAGTTATCAAGTTGCAAATATAATATCTCCTTATCAGCATGGATTTCGTAAAGTTCTACGATTACAAATCTCTTACAATTCACTATCGCTGTTAACCGGGGATTTCTTCAAAAAAATCAAACACTGATTTTAGCAAAGCATTCGATATAGTAAATCATTTGCTTCTTGTAAAGAAACTACAATTAAGTGGTTTTACGAAGCATTGCATAAAATGGATATATTCATATTTATCAGATAGGACGCAAACCGTTTGCTTTAAAAGCAGTTATTCTAAAAATATTAATGTTCTTTCTGGAGTACCTCAAGGAAGCCACCTTGGGCCGCTGCTTTTCTCATTGTTTATTAATGACTTGCCTAATGTAATAAAATGCTCGAATATTTTAATGTATGCTGATGATGTCAAAGTTTATTTAACCTATAGCCAACTTTTAGACCACCATCGACTTCAAAAGGACTTAAACTCATTTTATGAATGGTGCAACATTAACTTGATGGAGCTGAATTTAAAGAAATGTAAAACAATGCGCTTTGTAAGAAATAACCCGATTGTTGCTGATTTTTTTCTGGGTGATTATAAAGTGGAATTAGTTGACAGCTTCCAAGATCTTGGTATATTATTTGATTCTAAATTGAGTTTTACTCCGCATATAACAGCTATAATAAATAGAGCAAGGGGCTCACTGGGTTATATAAAACGTTGGGCTAAAGAGTTTAATGATTCGTATATTGGTAAAACATTATTCATGGCACTAGTTCGACCTATTCTTGAATATGGATCAATAATATGGGACCCTATTTACGAAATTCATTCCAATACCATTGAGTCGGTTCAAAAACAATTTCTGTTGTTTTGTCTTCGTGGATTACGTTTTAACTTCCTAAACTTGCCTTCATATGCTGCTCGACTTGCTCTTATTAAACTTCCTACATTAAAAAGTCGTAGAACTATGCTCCATGTGTCATTTTTATTCAATGTTATTAATGGTGACATCTGCTGTGGATATTTGATTAATGATATTTCTGTCAACATTCCTCAACGTCCATCCCGGAATTACATACCTTTATCAGTTGCATTTGTTAGAGCTAATTATGCTAATGCTGACCCTCTCAGGAGAATGAGCAATGCATTTAACAACTTACATATATAGATTTGTCGACTTTTCATCAAATCCTAATTTTATTGTTAATTATGTATAATATTTTTATGTGTATCATTTTGTGATCAATTATTTTTTAAATTGTCTGTAAGGAATAAAATTCCATAGACATATATATTAATAAATAAATAAATAAATAAGTAAGCTTTAAAATGCACCTTTCATAAGAAAAAAAGAAAACTTGTTAACTTTAAATTCATTTTTCTCCAAAACTCATTTTTTGCCCATAGGTCCTTTTTAACTGAAACTGTATATGGAATTCGTTCGCTGAAAAATGAAATACGGTATAAATTTGTTTAATTAACCATTCTGTAGAAGCATTAATCATCGTCAAATAATTTCTGTTCCTTCCTTCTAAGAATACAACAAAGACGTAAGTAGTAGGAACGTCACGTAGAAAGTTAATAAAAATTCCTTTAACTTTTTTTTAAATATTAAATTTTAAACCACAAAAATCTTTTGATTTCATATTAATTTAAAATTTGTTTTATGACAATACGGTGTCAAACGGCGTGTAAAATAGAATATGATTTAAGGCGACGTATGAAGTAGAAAATATTTAACGTTTGTTAAAAATATACACATTTCAATTTGACAACTTATACGCTTCTTACGCTACGGTGCAATTGATTTAACGGTGTCCATCAGTTCATGTGTCCGTTGAAATGGCGTTTTCGAACACCCCAGATACGATCGGGACTAGGTTGTGACATATTTATGAAATATATAGTCCGGTACTGTTTGCTATTGAGATTTTTTTTATCAGTCTACAAATTGTTTTTTTTTTTTTTTTTTTTTTTATTTCCTAAAGGCGACCGTACACGACATGTATTTGTCATCTGACATGTCAAATTTCACACTGCAAAATACATACATGTCGTGTGTTACCTTTTTAACTTTGCTTCTGTAAAAGTCAGACGCAAAGTCATCTGACACAATTTCAATTAGAGCGTGCTCTATTTTCTTCTGACAAACCATCTGACACCAGAAATCTATGCCGTGAAGAAAGCGGCAGCGGCGTCCACTATTGACGGAATCATTAGCCGGCTGAAGTTAATTTTTTACAATACCGAGATATGTTTGATCATCTTTCCATTGAATAGAATTTATGTAAATATATATATAAAAACCGTTTTATTATAAAATCCTAAATTGGTATCTTTGAATTAAAAGAAAAAAATGTTAAGATGGCTAAACTATTTTACGGCGCAAATAAAAAATTTCATGGCGGCAGCAAGCTGTTTTAAAACCGAGCACTACACAGAAAAAATTATTGCCGAATTATTTTCAAACAAACGATTGTTTGAAATTTTTTTTAATTTCTACAAATTTTTTTACTGATTCAATTAATATTTTTGTTTGATTTTTATTTAACCAACAAAAATGTTGACAACTTTTCAATAATATAATATACGCGCTATTGGTTTCAATTTTTCATAATTTTGTATGAAATATTTAACGCTCTTTAATGTTGTCCTTTTTTGCATTTTTTATTTGATCGTAAGCAACACTTCTTTATGAGAAATATAAGAACAACAACACAAAACACATACAGTTTATTTTTGGACGCTTTAAAAAAGTACAACAAGAAGAAAGATGATAAAATAGCGCGACGAGGTTATTAGTAAAAAAACAAAAAAAAATAGCAGGTAAAAAAAAGGTTTCATTCTTTTTTAAACAACAGAAACAACAACCACATTATAAGAAACAAAATTAATTTTTGGTTGGTTTCAAAGTTGGAAAAAAAAAGAATGAAAAACAAAATCCCGTATTCAATTTTTGAAAACTGTTTACTTAAATACCTACATCAAATACAAAAATAAAGTGATGACGAAAAACATATCGAGTCGGTCTGCTGCCGTGATGAAGAAAAACATTGTGTGTATAAACAAACAAGACTTCGTTCAAAAATTATTCCAACAAAACATGTGTCTTAAAGCCAGCCGCCGCTCTGCTTCTGCCATCATCTTCTCCTTCAGTGATAGCTTGGGTGCGCGTCATTGCTTGTGCAAAAAATTTTTGTTTGATTCAGCAAAATTATTTGTTTGAAATTTATATGAATTTCAGTAAACTTTTTGTTTGATTCTGTAAATTATTTGTTTGAAAAAATCAGTGTTTTTTTTTAGTAAACAAAATGCAAATAAATTGTTTGAATATGCGAATTTGTTTGTAGGACCGATGTCAGACAAAAAATGTTTTGATTCTACAAATTTTTTGTTTGAATTCGAAAAATAATTTTTTCTGTGTACTTTGGTTTCTGCAATAACAATGCGAAAAAAACAGAGGCAATGTCAGAAGCAAATAACATGTACGTTTGTGACCGAATATTATAAACCTTATGTAAAACAGCGATTTTGACAGACATGCACAATTACATATGACTTGAAAATTTGACATGTCAGATGACAAAAACATGTCGTCTATATGCTCCTTAAGCTTAACCCGCGAAGCTTTATGCTTGTCTGCAGGAAAGATACCAGAGTCTCAGGCGGGAATCGAACCCGCAACCCCGGCGCTGATAGACTAGCTCGCTACCAGCTAGTCTACCGGGGCACTCAACGACCGTGATATGAGCAAAAACCATCGCCTGCATCTTATTTTACCCATAAATCCCTTGTTGTGTTGTATTTCTGGTGAACGGCAAGAGCCAACGTTTCCAAATTAGGTACAAGCAGCTTGGTTATTTATGTATATCTAAAGAACAGTAAGTATAAAATTGTCCATTTTTGGTACTCGTAGCTCTCTAAAATAGGCAGGATTGGAGTTGTGGGCCCGGCATCGCTCATACAAAAAAAGTTTAGACTTTAGTTTCTCTAAAGAATGGCAAGAGCCAACATTTCCAAATAAGGTACAAGCATCTTGATTATCAATAAACAACATCCGAAAAAATGTGGATGGGAGATATGAGTACGGCATAAAATACATTTAATTACCCAGTGCAATAAATAACCATATACGGACAAAAAATAGCCATAAAGGACCAAAAAAAAAAGACCCGTGTCACCCAGTTTTGCCTTTTTTTTAATGGGTCCTTAAAGATTTGGGGCCTCGTTGTCATTTTTGCAAAAAAGTGATTATTTTCTCGGTTTTTATCGCACCAGGGTGAAGGTTATAAAAGATCCGGCATAGCCGAATAAAACACGCCTACTTGTTTTTTTTTAATACAATCAAATACCTTTAGTGGCTTTCCATATAAAACTTTTTTAAGTCTACTAAAGACAGCAGTAAAACTCAAATTGGTTTTTGTTTTCAATATAATTTTCTTAAAATTAAAATTATGAAATTATTATAAAAATTATCGTACTTCAATTACAAAAACAGGCAGATAAAAAGATTTTTATTTTTATTTTAAAAAAATTATTGAATATTATTAAATTTTAAACATTGAAAGGAACTAAAAAATCCATTGGAATAAGCTCATCTAGCAATTAATTATTTTGGAAGTAAATCATTTAGAATATTTATTTCTACAGAAATTAAAATTTTGCTACATTTAACTCCATTTTACAAAAAGAATTAAAGAATTCATTCTTTCGAATCTGTGGATGACAGAATGGATGGACGGCTTAAATGTATAAAAAATAATGAAAAGATTATGAATGTATTAACAATAAACTGGTAGGTATGGAAATTAAAAACGATTTTACAATATAAATACATCAGTGTGGTGTAGTCATTCCCTGCAAATAATAGGACCAGTCCAAACACGCGTATAAGGAGTAGCCCACAAGAGACTAGGACTAGTCTAAAAGTAACCCAAACGTATGGAAAAATATGGTCTAAAGTATACCATGGAGTAGTTTTAAAACAACTCCTTTGTAGTCCAAAGCTGGGTTATATGGCCCTTGCTTAGGACATCGTTATGTTAAATATACCACGTTTTTTCCATACGTTTGGGTTACTTTTGGACTAGTCCTAGTCCCTTGTAGGGTACTCTTTACACGCGTGATTGGACTAGTCCCATCCCAGCGGTAAAAAGAATGACTTAATAGTCCTTATAGAAGGCCTTATTTAGCAGACACAAGCTCTCCACTTCGCATTCCATACTCATATATTTTTTATACAGGTTGTCATTGGGAGCATGCCCTTCCACACGCCCTTCTTCTTACAGTAATTATAAAAGGCTTTCAAAAGAAGCTCTTTTGTTAGCCCTTCTGATGCATGTCTTTAAGAACGCCTTTTAATACAGGACTGTTAAAAGGCATTACAAAGGTGAACTAAAAAAGACTCTATGAATACCTACAAAAAAAGGTTTTTTAAAAAGGACTTCTGAAAATTTTAGTTTTACATTCATAGACGTTTAGTATATGTACATACATACATACATACATACATACAATTTAATGGTATGAATGCAAAATAGGAATTAAGAGGAAAGAACTACCGATGGGAAAAGCTACCACATCTTTTAATTAATATTTTTCTTCTATTTTCCATTGAAAATGTCCTAGTTGGATTAAATTTATGTATGTTTTAAATGAATTTTTCAAAAGTTCACAGAAAAATTATTTTTAAAATTTATAATAAAAAATTCCAAGATTCCTTTATATAAAACATTTATAATTTGTCAAGTAGATTTTTTAAATTTACTCCAACATTTTTAGAAAAAGGTTTTATATTTATTTCTATGCGTAATCTTATTCTAAAAAATAAGCTTTACAAAGGGAAAATAATTGCAAACGTTTAACATTTCTGAAACAATGGACTTAAAAAAAAATACTATTGATTACAAAATGAGCGAATTTTTTAATTTAAGAACTTATTGAAGGAATAAAGAGCGTTTTAAATGTTTCTATAAAAAATTGATTGTTGATTAAAAATTTGAGTGGTCAAAAAACTAATTGTTCCGTTTGGAAGTAACAAGCAAATGTTTTTTTTTTTTTACCAAATAACAACTTTACCCAAAAATATGTTTGATCACAAGACAGGCTTTTATTTTCGATCAAACTCTTTTTTAAGGAGTTATAAGCCATTTTAATTATTTTTGTATTTTCTATATAAAAATACGATTTTTGGTGGTTATTTTATTATACGCTTCTTTTGCGTGATCACAGCCTTTTTTTAGCTGTTTTTTATTTTTTTAAAACTTTTTTAATAGAATTCCAAGCTTTTGCTCTTTATTTTATATGTATAATACTGTTTGCTTTATAAACTTTTCAATAAGTTTGCCTCCATGACTTAAAAAATTTGTTATATTATTCTTTTTTATTGTCAGATAATATTCTTTCACAGCTCTTACGTTAATACAGGGGAAAATTTAAATTTTATCAGTTTCTTCCGCAACGCAACGTCTTGCTTACGTAGAATTTATTTAACTTTTTATACAAAAACTAAGTATGCAAAACGAAACAGGTGATCCGCAACGTATACGTTTACGTAAGACAAACGACGCGTTTAGGGACTACGTGCAAAAAGAAATGTATAAAATTGTTGTTAAAATGTTAGAGACCAAAAAATAAAAAAGATACAAATTGAACAACTTCTTTCCCTTCCCTAAAGGGGTACAGAATGTCACTAAAAACAAACAAAAAACAAAATCAAAATTGAACAACTTCCTTTCTCCAGCAGCGAATGTGTAATGGATATTTTGGAAGGTCTTTCTAAAAGCAATTTAAACCTTCTAGAAGGCATATTTCTTAAGGCAGGATATCATACGAAGCGAATCTTTTAGAATGGAGTGCAGAGGCATTCAAACAGGCCTTCCACTTTCAGTCCTTTCAAAATTTACCGCTGGGCTTATTTGCGGGGTAAATACAAACACACACACATACGTAATCTATTGATTATTGAATTTATAAAAATTTATATAACTATAATTAGAATTGTGGTTATTTTGTTGAACTATTTATGGTTTTTAATCTAAATTTTTTAATATTTTAATCAGGCTTAAGTTCATCAAATTTAATTTTCATTAAATTATTTTTATGAAAAAAGGAATTTTACAACTTGACTGACCTGAGATTCGAACCCAGGCGGTTGGATACCCTGATATGTTTCGATCGCTACCCCTCGATCTCTTCATAGGGACTTGCCGTCTTACACTCGCAGCGATCGCTGACTGCTGACGTCAATAGTCAAACATCAATCCTTAAACCAAATTGTATTTTTACCTTTGGTAGATCGAAATTTGCTTCTAATTATTGTTAAAGCTAAGGCCCGAGCTCTATGTGTACATTTGTCCTTCAAGTTGTGCTGAAAAAGGTCAACAAGAAAAAGAAAGCCAAATGGAAAAAACTTTGGACTGCAAGAAGAATTCTTGACATAAGTACGGAAAAAACAGAAGTTAGGAAAAACATGTAAAATGGATAATCATTCATTCGATGTAAAATCAATTAAATGGATAATCATTCATTCGATCTACCAAAGGTTAAAATACAATTTGGTTTAAGGATTGATGTTTGACTATTGACGTCAGCAGTCATCGATGGCTGCGAGTGTAAGACGGCCTGGGTTCGAATCTCAGGTCAGCCAAGAATGAATGATTATCAATAACAATTTTAATTAATTTTCATGTTGTAAAATTCCTTTCTTCATAAAAATCATTTAATGAAAATTAAATTTGATGAACTTAAGCCTGATTAAAATATTAAAAATTGTATATAACTTTTACTAGCCAGCGGAAAAAATATCAGTACAAAAGCTTTGTAAAAGGTCATTTTTAAGAAAAATTATTTTAATATGAAGAGTCTTATAAATAAGTGTTAAAGAATGGAGAAACGTGTATTGGATTGTGTGTTTGTTCAATCTAGACTCCTAAGCTTCAGTCATTTCCCCATGGCCCGGTGCTTCGTATAAGCTATAAATATTTGAAAATGTTCAAGTTGGTGTGCCACCTCCAATATAGCAAAAGTTTTCAAATTTGGAACAAAATATTTTGCCTATCAATACAAAACATCTGTCAGTGAAGTGAAAAAAAGTTCTTCTAGAACTCGTTTGTTGACCTAAAAAGAGAAAACGCTGGCATTTTTCCTACTGGGTAATTATTATTTCTTTATAAAATTATTAATTTTTTTTTTATTTTCATTTGTATAAATGTATTTGCGGACATGTCATTATTGTTTTTATTATTCAATGGTTGTTAATGTGTGTATTAATTATACGCAACCCCAAAATATTGAAAATTTGCAACTGAAAATACAATTATCGAAATACTTAATTGTTGAATTTCGGATAGTTAAAATAAATTGTTTTTGAATAAACTTGTTTGTTTAAATTTAAATAAAATAAGCAAATTGTTTTGAAGAAAAATTAAAAAATAAAAGCCGAAATTTATTCGAAGTGAAGCAAAAATTAAAAAAATTTATTTTATATACTTAAGTTATGTTCACATTATTGGGGGTTTTACAAGGTGTCATAAAGTCATATGTCTTAAAATAATAACATGAATAATAGGACTGTTGTGAACAACCCCTCATAATTCAGTGTGCTATTTTGAGTTTAAATCAGCTGATTTAAAACAAATATAAAAAATAAATATTTACCTAACATCAAAATATTTTTTAATTCTAATCGATGAATTAATAAATTAAATAAGACCTTACGTGACCATTTTCCATTTTTCAGACGCAAATCACAAATAAGAGTCCTAAGCCGATCTAATGTTATGCCGCAAGTGATTTGATGCAAAAATTGCTAGCCGCAGGTTAAATTCGGATGTTAGCCGGCTACATTTTATCATCAACGGCGACGACTTACAAAAACTACTGCGGCTCGGCTATGCCGTTCAGCGCAGGCCTCTTCGGATGAATTACGACCGCACAATACACAAAGGACTTTTTGTTTACAAAGCAACAAAAATATTTTTAAACCATTATAAAATGTTAGAACATTATGAAAATATAACACGATAGCACAACTAGTGAATACCCCATATGTGTATTTGTCATATTTCATTATTTTACCCTCCACCACAATTAGTTGTGAAGAGGTCATAGCTGTGAGTTTGTCATTCCGTGTGAAACTTTTTTACTATTTATCTATAATGTATATATATTCTGGCTCCTTGTGTAATTCTAAGTCGATTTAGCCATGTCAGCCTGTCTTTCCGTCTGTTGAAAACACGCTCACTTTCGAAAAATTCAAAAGAAGTGAACAAACTTGGTGTCAAATTGCTTTTAGTTATCACAAGCAGTTTGGGAATGAAATCCAGCAAAATCGGTTCAGTAGGATCAGAGCTATGAATCAAAATGTTGAACCACCACCTTAAACAATTTATAATTTTGTTACAAAAACGAACATAAATGGTGGAACAATGCACGGAATGATATAAAGTTTTGCAAAAATTCGTTCCACTCGACTGGAAATTACACTGTAAAATTTCGTGAGGATTGGTCCATAATTTACTAAGGCTCCATATAAACCCAACTCCCACCTAAAACTATAATTAATAATGCTACCAGAATAAAATTAAATAAATACTTCACAGTTTTATAGGACTAGAAATCACACTTATAAATTTCAGGATGATCGGTCCATTATTTACTTTATGAGCATATAAAGCCCACTCTGGTTAATTAATTAACGACTAATGGTTAATAAATCACTGATGGTTTAAACGCTGGTTTAGTTGAACTAAACTTGAATTATTATCACGTTTAAGACCAACAACTATAAATCAGTGTCCCATGTTTTTAAAAAAATAACATGAGGCAGCACTGCGAAAAATCTTATCAAATTCATATGGTCTGTATTGGTTATTTAAACCACAGAGCATTCAGAGATGAAAAAATTACGTTGATAAATGCCCAAATCATTTGTGTGGGCAGCTTTCGAAGAAAGTGAAAGTAAACTTTTTGTGGTAGTGAAGTGGCAATGTGTTAAAACAGGCCGTCGCAATCAACACAAATTGCGTAATCAAAACAAAAATGCAAAAAGGGCAGCTTTCGAAGAAGAAGACAGAAAAAACACAATATTTCCTGTCTCGTGACGCCTCTGTGTGCTCTGTGGCTTAAACGCTCAATTGTATGCGTTTAACTGCCCGTCTATACCAGAGATCATTATTGCGACATATATTGCAGTAAATGTCAATGGATCTGAAGACAATGTAAAAATTAATTATGTAAATAACACAAGCCTAAACTGCAACGCTGTTTCAAAAAACTGAATTACGAAAGTCTTCAATATTAAAATAAATGGTTTTTTTAACGTTATGTTCGCACGGCATCTTGAATTAAGTTGTTTTCTTTTTGAATTACAAATACGAATTACGCTGTTCAAACCGCATCTTCTTAATTCAAGAACTATGCTTTTTACATTTATGAAAATTTTTGCTTTGAAAATTAATACAAAACCAAGCAACAATTTAAAATGTCTCGTTTTTAATAATTCCTATATTGTTTCTTTATTTGTTGTTTTAATTTATGCAAGGCAAATTCATATTACATGAATTCGCCTTGAGTTTATGTTTTTTGGGCGATTTGGATTAATAACTCTTATCCTCCTAAACGGATTTGGCTGATAATCAATCTCTTGTTAGTAAAACTAGAAACGAATCCATGCCGAAATTGGTCTTTTCCTTTGACTTCCCAATAATAAATTGTATCATTTTGCGAAGCACTAAACGTACATTTAAAAACATAAGCGCACAATTATGCGCTACGCAATAAGACATACAGGGCTGCAGTAAAGTAAGTGAACAAACTCTTGGCAAATTTATAAAAAAAATAACATTTTAAGGGCTACAGACGGACAGACAGTTGGCCACGGTTAAATCTACTTAGAATTAAACATGCACCCAAAATATACATAAGTATATACTTTATAGAGTCTTAGAAAAATATTAAAGTTTCACACGGAGTGACAAACTAAGTAAACCCTAACTCACCTATAATGTTGAAGGTTATAAAAATAAGAAAAATGGTTGAAAGCTTCAAAAATATACAAAAATTTTTTATTGTGATTAAAATAAAAATTACCAATATTGCTGTTCCAAAATCATTACTCAAGTGTGTTGGTAATGAACAAGGCCCGGATTTTTATGCAAATGCATATTTGTTGTCGTCAGTCTGAGATCAACATAAACTTAATATCTTTTCGAATCAAGAAATTTTAAATAAAATGGCATCGATTTGTTAGTGCATATTTTTGCATATTATGCTTTAAATGCATATTTTTGCATATATTGCTGACATTGCATATTTTTGGTGCATTTTTGGGAAAAATGGGGGAAAAATATTTTGCAAAGCTCATCGCGTTTCGTCGCATATTAGAAGAAGTATCCTATAACAACAATGCGGCGAAAGTGGTTGAAATCAGTTGTGTATTATGCTGAAAATTTTGAACAATTCAAGGATGTGATGGAACAAATTTACCAAATATTAAATTTCGGATAATTTTTAAGTCTTCAAATTACGGATTTATCTCTGAGACTATTGTAAAAGTAGAGAAATCAAATCCATTGAGAATGCAAATTAAATTAATTGATAATGTCATAAATAGAATGTATGCAGTTAAGGGTAACTTAAGTAAACAAATTCGTATCAAACTTGGTTTTTAGCAATATGCAGGACACAAAACAATAACACGAATTACTGGCATATTTAATTTACGAAAACAGCGTAGTGGAAAATGAATGTATATGAAGTTATGAGTAGTGTTCTTAATTAATTTTATATGAAGGTTCACATATCTATCTAACAAGTGATTTAATTTACATTATTGTTTTACTTTATATTTTGTGTTTTACTATATTTTTACTTCTGCTTTTTTGGTGTACCTTATTTTCGGTAACGAGACTGAATTTTTAGGGGTTTTATGTTATTTTAATGTTTTGTTTATGATTAAAAAACGTGTAAAGAATAATTTAAAGTGCATATTTTTTCAATTTATAGCGCATATTCTTCTATTTTAAGTGTATGTTTTATGCGCATAAAACTCGATTTAAACTGCATAAAAATCCGGTCCCTAGTAATGAAACATTAATTAGAATAAATAAACAAAATAAATAAGCTAATTAATTGTAAATGAAATTAAATAAATAGTTTTTAAAAAAATATATTAAAAATTTCATATATCTGACTTTATTTTAAACTAATAAAAGCACTCTAAAATTCCCCTTTTCTCTCCTTCTCAAACAAGTTGGTTTTTGTTTGTGATAAATTTTTAGCGTCCCAAGTCTAAAATAAAATTCGACAATAGAGACAGTTGTGTAAATAAAACTAAATTACTTGAAATTTACAAAAAGTTTCGTTTTAAAAATTAATTGTTTGGATATGAAACAAAAATCAACAAAATTACTTAAAAAATTTAAATGTACAAAGTACAGTAGTAGCCCAATCCGAATTATTAAAACCGCCATAGTGCTGACTATAATTCCATTTAAGTTATAAAGAAAACATTTTCAAAAAGCTGCCTTTAACCCATTCCTGCCTTATAGGTATTTCAATACGCAAAGAAAAAATAAACACAGCAAAGATATTGAAGAAAAGGCCAGATGAGAGAAAATTGCTGCAACATACATTTTTATTGAAAAGTAAACATTGATTAACCTGAAAAAAATTGAGAGAGTAGAATTGATTGCTTTTTGCATTAGTTAGTTCTCATCCATATTATGAAACATTTGCTGAAAAACTTTATTCCAATTATCTTTTGAAACTGCATTCGTGTCCATAGAATACCATTTTTGTTTTACGCCATTGAGTCATTTTCTATGCCTTCTCTCTTTATTTAATAACAGACATACGACTGCAAACTGCTTGTACATGAAACAAATTACACTTTTCCATTCGTCTTTCCCATTTCTTCAACAAACTCAAGGCGAATTAAATACAGGTGATGTAGAAACGCCTTCTGTTTTTTAGAGGTCGAGCCTATTTGTTTTGATTTGTTAGTGTTTTGCTAAGAATGGTTGACATTTCGAGCCGTAAACACTAACAATGCAATGCAAAACCCCCTATGTTGTTTCTGTTGTTTTTGGATTGTTGTAGTTGCGACACCACCTGTAGTTGAATTCTGCTTGAACAAACTCAAATGTTTCATAATATGGATTGGGACTTATCATAAAGATGAATTAAGTTGTTTTCTATTTCCAATAAAGCTTGAGAAAAGTGTTGGCAAATAAAGCACAAAGCGAAAATCAAAAAAATGCTCACCTGCTTAAAATAGTTTTAGGCGTCCCTTGTAAAAAAATTAAAAGCGATTTGTAAATGATGCAATTTTGTTTTATTTAGCTGACATGTCTAAAAATGTTTTCCACATTGGCTAAAGAATGTGAAAGCGACATAATTTGTTAGAAATTCAATTTTAAATTTGAATTTTTGGCCAAACAGTTTGTAAATGTACTTGACTTTCTTACAAAAGATTGGCAATCTGATGTACCTGCATCATCCTCAATCGGGCTTTTTTTGATTTAAATTGTTTTCATTAAAAATTAATATGAACTTAGCTTGCCACAACTTTTTTGTAAGAATCAATCTACTCTTTGGTAACCATGGGCAGTAATCGGCTCACATAAACAAAGTTATGTAAAGAGGTTAATTATCTAGATACATATTAACATCCATATGATATTTTTTTTTCTTATAGGGATTTAAAGGTCGGTCGCTAAATTGTTTAGTAATGGGATGATATATGTGATGAATACGTCCTCGCGGGAGGTCGAGAACACTAAAAGGGTGTGCAACTAAAGGTTACTCATCTTGTCAGGATAATGAGGCGGTAGTGGAATGCATACTTCCGGTCCATTATCAGTACATATAGCCCCTGGCAAGGTGGGGGCTTTACATAAATATAATTTAATACGCTTTTAAAAAGATACAAAATTTAATTTAATTTCATAAAAATATTGTGTACTAATGCAATATAGGATATGGGTACCCGGGTAACCCGGGTGCCAAACAATTTGGATAATGTTGGGTATTAACACAAGGGTTAACAATTCATATGAATTTAGTTTCAGCCACTGATGTTCCAAAGTTGTAATTTCTTCTACAGTGAAATCAATCATTTCTTCTTTAAAATTATCGCTTTATTAGTATTTATTAGTTTTTAACTGTTTTCCACACAAAAAAGGTAGTATTTATTCAATTATAATAATTATTTGGCAATCGTTATCTAAGTTGACATATTAATTGAGCTATAAAATCTCGGCATGTAATTTGTGTTTGTTTTTCAAAAGTTATGGTATCTCTTTTCGATTCCAAAAATTTTTCAAAATCGTAATTGAGGGAAAAAATTAGCTTAACATGAATTTAATGGATCAAACTGATCAAATTTTAAAACAATTTGATATGAAAGTTCTTTTAAAAGAATGTACAGTTTCTATAGCAAAAGAGTAGAGGTTTGCATGTGCATTCAACAAAAAAAGTGTGGTAGTTTTTCAAAAAAAAGATTACTTGAACATTCTTAAATTAAAAAATGCTAAATATTTGGTTGAAAAATGCTAATTTAGCTGCAAAAATGCCAAAATGGCCACTCTGAAGTCGAGTAGCCACCAATAGTTACTCGCTAATTTTCTTGTTCTCAAAAACATGTACCTGGTTTTTTATTATAGTTCGAGTAAGTGTTCATGCTTTGCTAGATCGTATGTACTTTTGAAGTACAAATCCATTTGTGCAGGGGTCTAATACAAATACATTATAAGCCTCTAAATAACTGAGATGTATCTAATTGGTATACAAATTGCTTCGTTATCAATAAAGGAGAACAGTTTTAAAACAATTTTTTCTAATTTTATTTTAATGGGGGTAGCGAAGCTCACCGGGCTGTTCTTGGAAATATGAGTAATAATATTAAATAAAATTATTAGTTTGTTAAAATTTTTCATTTTTTGTTTATTTTTTTTAAATTGGTAAAGAAAAGTAAATTAATTTACTTTTTTCTGGTATTCAAGCAAAATTTTAGCTTGTTTTATTATGTCATTATTAACTGAATGGCAGTTGTCTGCTGTAATGTTGAAGGTTTTTTTTTTTAATTACAGTGGACTGGCGATTATTCGTAATAGCAAGGGACCGGCCATTTCTTACGATTTAACGTGGTTAAAATAAAATTAATACCATTAACGGGGTTTTTCAATCTACATATTTACTAAAACGGTAAAAAAACATAAAAACATATTAAGAAAATAAAAATATCGGTTAACAAAAAATTATTCTTTCAATGTTTCTGCTGTTTTTATTACGAATTATAAGTGGTAGTTAGCAAACAATTACGATTTACAAGATGTAAAAAAGATTTTATTTTTAAAAATTACGAATAAGCGAGGGGACCAAAATCTATGTAAATTTTACGAATTAACGAAGTTTTTTAAGGGACCTACAGTTTATTACGATTTATCGAGATTTGACTGTATTAGTAAACAAAAAATTTAATTAGAAACCTCGTTGTTTACTGTTACACATTGTTGTCCGTATTTGGTTAGCTGAATTGTATTTTTAAAAAAAGTTTGGCTTGATGAATTAGTTTTTAGTAAATTATCGAGCTCTTATAGCAAAAATGATGTAACCAACAAAAAAAAAATTTTACAGAAGAAGGTTTTTTTAAATATTTTTGCTTCAAGTCTATGGTTTCGCTTGAAATTGCTTTTGCTTTTATTTCATAACAGGACTTCCCAGAGATGTGAGATTTTTAGAGATGATGCATATGATCAAAAATGATCGATTTTCATCAAAAAACAAAAATCTAAAATGTTGTTGGTTACATCATTTTTGTTATTAAGGCTCGTTATAGTTCTTGACATCAAAATATTCTTTAACATCTAATTGTAAATAAAACAAAAAGTTTACAGAGAATTATCTTAATATTTTTTATTATCATAGAAGGATCTATGACAATGTCTTAAACAAAGTATCGGTCAAATGCTCGCCACGGCTTCGGTGGCATACCTCTATCTGATGGTCCATATTTTTAATGACTCTGAGGCATAAGTACGTGAGGATAAATGTCGTTAACAGTATTTATTAGTTGTAATCAGGACCAAAAAGTCGCATCTAAAGTTCCACATCAATGAACTAGAGGCCTGGCTAAAAAATGGAAAATAAAGGTTAACCCGGCTAAATGTGCTCACTTAAGTTTCACGCTCAGAAGACTAACGTGGCCAACTGTAAAAATAAAAAGCATCATTCATATAGATAGACGCTTGACATGGTCTCGTCATATTAAAGCGAAAATAACGGCTATGCAACTTAAAAAAGCTCAACTACATCGGCTCCTCGGTCGAAACTCAAATTTGTCCTTAGACAACAAAGTTATCTTATACAAGTTTATCATAAAACCAATATGGCATCCAATTATTGGGTAATGCATGCGCATCAAACATCCAGAAGCTACAAAGAAGACAGTCTAGGATATTACGACAAATCGTCTGCGCCCCATGGTATATATGTAATGACATTATCCACAGAGATCTTCAAAGGTCACCAGAGGCTAAAAAGAACTGAGACTTCAATTTCTGTCCACAAGAAGACCGTTATTATCTCGCTATTGCGAATACCGTTTACGCTAACTGCTTGGCCGATCTCATTTTCGATGAAGTAGGCCCGATTAAGCCGCCTGTAAGAACGAACTGGGAGCACAGTTGTTTTCACATTTCCTACAGATCTGGTTAGCGGAAATTTGCACACAATTCTCCCGATTGAAGGGCACGAATGCATTTTGATCTGAACGCCCATTTCTCAGTTGTGTATCTCTCCATGGTTGAATTTGCAAAAATTGAAACAAAGAAATGTCAAAACCCAGTTAACATGGTGCATTATGGTTGGACAACCCTCAATGATTTTGGTTTTTATAAGCTTAAGTTGAAATTTTAATTTTGAAATTTTATATTGTTAAAAATTTCTTGTTTCCTTATTTATTGTTTGTTATATTATATTTATATATTACAACGCTACTTCGTTAGCGTCTCCTGTTTTTTCGTGGACATATCTGTACGCCAAAGTTTATTTTTCTAGGCTTTAACTTGCTTAAATTCTAGCATTTAACCCGCCACTTTGTTCCTAGGTTTAAACAAAAAAGTTCCAACATGTTTCAACTAAGTTCAATATTATAGAAAATTCAAAAAGGACCACTCGTAGAACACAAAAGCAAATGAAAGAAAGTTAATTTCCCGTATTATCCTTTTTGATACTTTTGATACCCCATTTATGTATCACAGTAACTTTATAATTTTATATTATATAGATAGATGGAGAAAAATATTTTGAAAAAAGTAACAAAATTAGGAAAGATTTTCACACCTTAAACGTTCGAACTTCGAAAAAGTACCAAATCTGGTTTTGTATTTTTTAGAAAAGCTACGAATGTGATATAATTTTCATTTACCCATTTACATCCCAAATAGGCCGTACCTCAAAAAAGTACCAGACACCTGTCCGCTTTTTTTATTAAATTAAATTTGTTTGTATCTCTTTTAGTTTAGGCGGTATAAGTTATATGCGATGAAAGATAAGTATATTGCTATGCGCCGGATAGATTCAAGACACAATCTACATGCCTACTATAACCCTAGACTGTGCAAAATAAAACTAATAAATAGGTCATCAGAGCCAAATTTATAAACCAATAACTACAGCTCTGGAATCGTAAGAATGGGCATCCGAGCCGAGTAATTTACCAAACATTGAAGTCAAATTTGACGCAAAATAAAATTTGGACTTGCGATATGAAACGACGTACTTAATTCCGGGAACGAAAACACTTCATTCAATAGTTTCTTCTAACGCTGGTACATTTATTGCTAAAAAGTTGTCTTTATCAAAAAATTAAAACGTTTTTAAAAATGTAACAAGATACTTAAATAAAATAAAAAAAAAAGTAAAAATTATTATTTTTTAATAAACGTTATGTGCCCAAGGGAACACTTCCACTCGGAGACCAATGCGGTCCATTGTGAATTCCTTTAATGAAAAAAGA
The DNA here is from genome assembly GCA_949318255.1 of Pollenia labialis. Taxonomy (NCBI): domain Eukaryota; kingdom Metazoa; phylum Arthropoda; class Insecta; order Diptera; family Polleniidae; genus Pollenia; species Pollenia labialis. Next base: position 148,940,959 of record OX439140.1, on the reverse strand, counting down.
AAAAAAGGTAGAGAAAGGGGAAAGTAAAGAAAAGAAGAGGTGGATAGAATTAAGAAAGTTAGTAGGTACCACGTAGAACTAATACCCTCTCTACAGTCCACTCAACAGAAATAACCGCACTATTTCCCTGACAAACCCCAGTATATCAGCCGGATTACATCCAGCGATGAACCCCAGTTCGTCGTGAAATCTATCTCCTAGTCATTCCTGTCTGAGAAACTGCATCCTAGGACAGTGTCACAGTACATGCTCGATCGTCTCCAGCTACTCAGAATCATCGCATAATCTGCAGAAGTCCGGTATGGTATTATTCCATTTTCCCGTAAAAGCTTTAATAGGACAATGACCCGCCAAGAACCCTATAAGTGTTCTAAGATCACTCCTATCCGATCCCAGACGCCTCCGCGTCCAATCTGGGCCATAGTGCCCCATACACCCTGCAATCCGTTCTGTCCCTCCAGGATCGATTTACGTCATCACGGAATTTTTCCCGTATCACCCCATAGTTGTAACAAAGGGGGAACCGAGTCCAGATTCGAACCCCCTCTTGCTAGTTCGTCCGCCACCACATTTCCATCAACCATGCAGTGTCCATGTACCCAACACAGCCTTACATTGAATGCCTCCATGAGTTCCCTTAGAGCATTTCTACACCGAGCGATCAGGCACAACTGCACCGTATAACTTGTCAATGACCTAAGCGCCGGATTTGTTTCGACGTAAATTATTACCACAGATCCCCCCACAAAGTATCACTTTCGTCGTCCTCCAGATCGCTAGGATCTCAGCCTTGAAGACACTGCACTCATCCGGGAGTAAGAAGACCTTTTCACTTCGGTGTCCCCGATATATACCCCGGCACCAGTGCCAGTTTCCATCTTGGATCCATCCGTAAATACTGCGGATGAATACATACGAATTTAATCTAAATACCAACATATTAAGATAATTATACACTCAAAAAATTATGTAGTTAAATTCAAACGAAAATTCATTTGAAACAACTTAAAATTCATTTAAAAAACGGATCATTTACATTTCATTTAAAACAAATGATTTTTACATTCATTTTTAATTTGTTTATTTATTAAACAGCATATTCCGTAAAATTGAATAGTTTTTACTTTAAAAAAATATATTTTAACCGAAAAAAATCAAACTACATAACAAAATAAATACGGAAAAACATTATTTTTTGGTAGTTTGTTTTTTGAATAACAAACACAAATGTTGAAAAATAAAATTATTCGTAAAATAACTATATTTTTATTAAATTTTAACAGTACGGAAAACGAATTTAATAACCCACAATCAGTTACTGTAATAATTTTATAAGTGTATGGTTTACAGACACAAAAAGGGAGTTTACACGGTGTCTTTCCAGACGTGTCAGCCTGATAAAAAAAATTAGTTAAAGTTTTTCTACTCAAGTACAAACATTTGGTAGATAGCAATATCGATACTATCGATAGTGAAATCCAAACTCTCGATAAATATCGATAGTATCCCAGCACTACTTTAATGACAGCCTGCTTTGTCTTACAATGTTCGACTAAAAATTAAATATAGATGGCGAAATTGGAGAAACACGTTGGGTATACAGATATTTATTTAAAACAGAAAAGCCAGAATTTATTTATTTATTTATTTATTTAATTTCAAAAGATTTTGTTATTCGTGCTTAATTCCCAGTTTTTATTATTGATAAAAACACTTGAAATTTATTGTTGATGGGATAAGCTATTCCTATGCGCATTTCACTGGTTGCTTAGGCCAAATCATCAGGAAACTTCATCCATAAAGATTTTAGAAAAACTAAAGATATTAAACCAAATAAAACTGTTAAACGTATAAGAATTATAGCAACAGTTCTACTTGTAATAATATTACAAAGTTTAAACAAAACACATCAACAATAAACAGTGGGGTTATCTCATCTTACATTCCCCACTACAATTAGTTCAAATTCTCTCAACATTAATTGTAGTTGTAAGAAGGTTAAGAAAAACAAAATAAAAACAACAACAACTTACAAAAGATGTTGTCAATTAAGTGTTTTTTTAGGCCGTGCACTTGCCTGTTTATTATCAAAAAGTAATTTCAATTTTTGGGAATACAAAATTTTAATTTCAGAAGATTTTGTTATTCGTGCTAAATTTCAAGTGTTTTCATCAATAATAAAAACTGGGAATTAAGCACGAGTAACAAAATCTTTTGAAATTAAAATTATGAAAATACAATTAATTGAGAAAAGAAAAAGGAATGACAAATAAAATTACTATAAGTTTTTTACTATAAGTTTTGTGCACAAATAAATATATGTTAACAAATAAGTAAATGTTGTAATGCAGTTTACTTTCCCAGCTGAGGTATGACTCAGTCTGTCCAGGGTAGGGATGGGCAAGTTGAAAAAATATATCGATATATATCGAATCGATATTTTTTTAGAGTATCGATATTTATCATTTCAAAAATATCGATATATCGATATTTCGAACGTATTTTGCTGAAACTATTAACAAATTAAAAAATTCAGTATACCTTTGTACAAACATATGTATGAACAAATTAATTATATGTAATTACATTGTTAGTTTTTATTGTTTCATTTTATTTAAAAAAATTAATAAAAACAAAAAAATTTAATCAAAACAAAAAATTCAATTATAAAAAAACAAAAGGGAAGAATACAAAAAAACCATAAGAAAAAAAAAATAAATTACGAAAAATTTAAATGGAAGTAAATAAGTCATGGAAGTATCAACATTTCTTAAAATTTGGATTGCACCCCAAAAGAACCAACTGGTTTTGTCAAACCAGTAATCATCAGATATGGACATCAGGAGCACTCTCTATTTTTTGTGCATTCCAGACAATCTGCTTCTTGTATCCGGCACTGCTTCTTATAAATGCCAATTATTTTAGATTTTCATATTTGTTTAAAAAAACATATGATGCATGCAATGATTCCAATTCTTAAAAACATATTGTTTGAAAAACGGCTAAAATTTTGAGTTCTTAATGAAGACTGACTTTAAAAAATATCGAATTCGATAGTCGTATTTCAATATCGATACATCGATATATCGGTATTTAAAATATCGGCGATATGTATCGATTATATTTTTTTTAAATATCGATATTTTGATATATCGATATTTTTTGCCCATTCCTAGTCCAGGGTCAATTCAAAGGTCTGCTTCCTTTGAAATGAAACACGTGATGTTCTCGTGTATGTTCGCTTACAATAATTTAACAAAGCTTTATTTACGAAATCTTAATCTACGCTAAATACTTAGAACTACGACGGCTTTCGGCTGCTTCGGCGCGGCTGTAGACGGGAACGGGCGCTGAGACAGCGTAATTTCGTGTACGTACGGCTGATGACGTTAGGCAACGGCTAGATGTTGTTGGCATTAGGCACGTGCGGTGGCGATCCGTGGGGTAGCGTCAAGTTACTGAGGATTCGATCTGTCAGAAAAGATGATAATAAACGGGTTTCGGTTATAGTTTGTTAGTATCTTCTTCTACGATCGAAACTATGCCGAATTCAGAATATGAGAATTCAGGAGCCTTGGCGTTCGGCTAACTACTTCGGACACCACGAGAATTCGGAGGCCGTGGCGTTCGGCTAACTACTTCGTAAATACTTCGGACACCAAGAGAATTCGGAAGCCTTGGCGTTCGGCTAACTACTTCGGACACTAGAAGAATTCGGAAGCTCTAGTGTTCGGCTAGATACGTAAAACTACTAACTACCGAGAGTAAATACTGTGGTTTAAGCTGAAGGTCCACACCATGCGTTCATGCGTAGATGCGTATGATACTTTCTATGCATTTTATGCGTTTCTAAATTCAAGTTACATGCCATGCGTTTTATGCGCCAAATTTGTTTTTTTTTTATCAGCTGTTGTGCTAATATGTTTATCAATTAAAAGCAATTTTGCCAAAAATGGAAAGTGTAATTGATATTTTAATAGAATTTATTTAAAAGAATTCATAGGAAAGTAAGCTTTTATTATAAAAATATTCGTGGTTTTTCACGGTATTAATAAGTTTCCAGTTCATGGCATTTGTTAAAAAAAAAAAAATATAATAAACACAACAAAGATGACACTCAGAACATAAAAGTAATCGATAACTAGAATGGCAAATTTTGTTCGTGGTAAAATTGTGCTTAAAATTAATTTTAATGTATTTTATTCTTTAAAGTTTATACAATCTTAATAACGAAAGCTTTTCTCTTATTAAAAACCTTTTTTAATGCAAAAAAATAGTAAAAAGTAATCCACCACACAAACATATTTATCGATAACATTGAAAATAAAATATGATTTGTCATCCATGGCCATCAATAACAGCTGACTTTTATACACCACACATGCGACGGACACAAAAGTAGAAAGTAAACCTACTTTGATGCGTTCATACGTCTATGCATTCTATGCATTTTGGTGTGTAACTTGTCATATGCAATTACACTGATTCAACTTTTTTGTCAAATGCATAAAAAGGATTGACGCATAAACGCATGGTGTGGACCTTCAGCCTAAAGGCAATATCTACTCTCCCTGTTTTGAACAAACTTCGACTACTTATTAAAAAATAAAATAAACTAAATGAGACTTCTACAGTTAAAAAGTAATTTATATAAACAGTAAGGGTATTCACAGTACATAGTAGGAAAAATAGTAAGGGTATTCAAGGTGTGGGGTTACTTATATTTTATGATGTTAGTATTAAAATATTAGGATTATGTATATATGTAGGCTAGATTTGTAACGTCACGTTACAATGTTAATAATAAGGCTATTCTAACCGAAGTACTCAAATATGGCAGATTTAAAATGTCTTGCATTGCTTATGATTGGGATTCGAGGGGGTAGTTGGCTCCAGAGACGAATCGAGTTAATAAAGAAGTGTTGATTAGAAATTGATTTGTTATACCTAATACTGTTAATCTTGTCACCTCTGTTCGATCTAGAGTACATGATTCTTTCATATAGGTAGGAAGGCTGTTGACTATATGTAATCTTATGCAAAAACAATAGAGTTCGGCAAGTCAATAAGTTATCAAATGTTATGCTACATATCTGTTTCGCAAATTGTGAGATGCTATGGTCCCTTTTTATTCCAAATACATATCTAGCAATATTATTGTATGTTAAGTTGAGCCTTCGCCTACTAACCGAATCGCAACTTGAAAAAAGCTCGCATCCATACATGAGTGTTGGCAATAAGTACGTTTTAGCTAATAACATTCGGATGTGAATCGGTGTATAATATTGTGACATCCATAAGTTCCTTAGAATAGAAGAGGTTTTTCCACAGCTTATTTTCACATGGTCTGACCAATTAAGTTGATTGCTAAAAACAACACCAAGATTTTTTGTAGTATCAACATAATTAATTGTCATATAATTAATCTTTATTGGTGGTAGACACGTGTTTATATATTTTAATGGTCCAATAGCAAGAGCAACTGATTTTTTTGCCCAAAGATAAATATGTTTGAGATCTTCGTTTATAAGTTGAATGCAATTTGCGGCGTCTGATATTTTACAGCTTATATAGAGTTGCACGTCGTCAGCATACATTTGAATTTTACAATGTTTCACTTGCAAAGGCAGATCATTAGCGTATATAGAATACGATAGTGGTCCAAGTATTGAACCCTGTGGCACACCTCTAAGCATTAGGCAACGATCAGAGACATTTGTTTCATGGAATACGCTTTGACATCTGGAACTTAGATATGACGTTAACAGTTTCAATGCTGTTGAGGAGAAATTGCACATGTGCTTTAATTTAAGACAGAGAATGGAATGATGCACTGTATCAAAGGCTTTGGAGTGATCAAGCAGTATTAGGAATGACATCGTTTGGCGCTTATCAATTTGGCATCTTATTTCCTCAGTGACATCAATGAGAGCAGTAGTACAGCTGTGTTTGGGTCTAAATCCAGATTGCCTGTCATTTTATATGGAGTTTGTATAAAGGTAGTGGCTTATTTGCGAGTGTAATAATTTCCCACAGACTTTTGACAAATAAGGCAAAATTGAAATTGGTCGGTAGCTCTTATCAGATTTCAGGATCGGAATAATTTTAGCATGCTTCCATTCAGACGGGAACGTGCACGTTGTGATGATCGTGTTAAAATATGAGCAAAAAAAAATTATGTTTATTTGTTGCTAAAGCTCTTGTAGTCCAGTGTTGTTAAATGTGATGATTTTACGTCATTTTAACGATTTGTTTGCGAAAATACAGTATTATGACGATTGACGATTTTTTAACTAAAAGCAATAGTGTTATGACGATTTTCTGGCATCAATAAAATACTGACAAGAAATATTTACAATTATGTATAATAGGAACAGTTCAAAACGGAAAAATCTATTTTTCAAAATACAAAAATTTTTTGAAATTAAACAAAAAAAAATTCTTCCCCCATCTTTATTAGAACCATTAGTAATTCAAATTCTACAATTATATAAATGCCATCGATACTGCAAAAACTATACACTAGAGCCCCGCTTTTCGTCCTATTTGGCCCGCATTTTAAAAATTGGTTAAATCCGCTTTGCGTTTTTTTATTTCAATTTCTAAATACGATTGTATTTTTCGATGCAGCCATAATCACATGTGAAGAATTTTTCTATTTGCGTGTAAAAAGCGAAGTATAGTTGCGCGTTAGGAACTAAGAAGTTAGTTCTTAATAAGAACTTGTGTAGAAAAACGAGCGCAAACAGAAGACAATGCATTAGTTTGGAGCTAAAACTGGACGTAATAAAACGTTTCAAGTCGGGTAAAAAGACACTTGCTGAAATAAATAGAATTAAACTTAACCACATCACTTTCTTCATCATAAATAGAATTTCTTGCTAAAAATTTATACTCTTGAACCAATCAATTCAATAAATTGTCTCTTATTTGTAAAATTTAAATATTTGACAATTTGTTGATGATTTTGTTAAATGTTCGGGACGATTTCGACGAATTTTGTTAAAACTTTTGACGATTTTTGAAGAAAAAAGCCTAACAACCCTGTTGTAGTCATCTATAAAAAATTAAAAACTTAACCTGTATCAAAATATTGTTCCTCAAAAAGGGAAAAAACTTAAAAAATGCTGCTAAAAGGGTATTTTTACTAATTTTTACTCCTAATGGTGAAATATGCAAAAATATGCACTAACAAATCGATGACAAAATTCCTAAAAAGCTCTAAAGCGGATAAATATATTTTTTCTGTCTTTATTGATCGCACAAGGAAAAACATGCAGTTGCATATTTTTGGTTTCCCTGGTTATGAGTATTTATTTCAACATTGCTTTCTTATAACGCGATTTTTTTCATGTTCGATATCTCTGTAACCATAAGCCAAAAAATCTGAAAATTTGCTGTTGAGAAGGAACATCAACACAGTAAAAAAAATAAAGGAAATCAAAAAATATTTTTCTCCAAACTGTCCGAATTGAGTTGGGTTCCCCCATATTAATTAATTCAAATAAAGTTAAATTCAAAGTTAAAATGTATAGACCCCGCCCCCCTTATTAAGAATGACAACAAATGAAACATTCTGACGAACGAATGTTGCGCTTGCTTTCTAATAACAGGTTGACATGTACAGGCATGTTCTGAAAATCACTTTTTCGTAAAGCGATTTGAAATCACTAAAAAGGTGTTCTGCACACAAAATTTTTTGAAATCTCGTGATTTAAAACCGGTTAGTTTACAGCATGACGATTTCAAATCCCTTGAAGTTTTTTTACGCATTTTTTTTTTTTGCATAAAAATTAATTAGTTTACACGGGAGAACCTTAAAATTTACTAATTTAGAAAGCCGCTGTAGTGTTTGCAGCCGCTGTTTTTATTTTGTTTGCATTTTTCGTGATTTACTTTTCAGTAGTCAGCTGATAAAAGTGGTTCATCAAACAGAACTTTGTGGTTTCCAGAGCAAAAAATTCTTGAAGTAGTGTAGCATATGACTAATTTCTTCAATTAAATTAAATATTAAAAATTTAAATTAAATTAATTTGTTAAAAAACTAAAAAGTAAACAATAATTATAAAGTTTGATTGATTAAACTTTAATATACGATGGTAAAAATAAATGAAAATGACAACCAAATGTACTAAATGAATGGCAACATTTTAAAAAGAAGCGCACAATTGTGTTGATAATCACGACTAAAAATTCAAAATCTCGTGATTTTCAGAACACCAAAATTCTAAAAATGACTTTCAGTTATTTTTTTTAATTCATTGATATTAATCCATTAATTCCTTAAAGATCTGTAAAAATCCAAATTTTTTTTTTTTTTTTTTTTTTAATTTTTTTAAAAGTTCATCAAATTTAATTTTTCATTAAATTAGTCGTCGATGGCGGCGAGTGTTAAATGGCAAATCCCTCTGAAGAGATTGAGTGGTTGCAATCGAAACATGTAAGGGTAACCAGCCGCCTGAGGTTCGAATCTCAAGCCAGCCGCCTGGGTTCGAATCTCAGGTCAGTCAAGAATGAAAAATTATCAATAACAATTTTAATTAATTTTCATGTTGTAAAATTCCTTTCTTCATAAAAAATAATTTAATGAAAAATTAAATTTGATGAACTTTAGCCTAATTAAAAAAATTAAAAAATTTGGATTAAAAACCATAAATAGTTCAATAAAATGACCACAATACTGATCTGTAAAAATTTTAAACATTTGAATTATTTTACAACAAATGTATTCATGCTACAATTACAAATTGAAATATTAATGGAATTCGAAAAACAATAAAAATAATCGACTTAATTATCATCTAGGTAAACGAATGAATGAATGCCAGCCTTCAAAAGAATAAAATCTATATATGTGACAGTTTCAGTTAAAAGGGACCTATGGATTAAAAAATAGCGATTCTTAAAATATAAAATACGCTCTTTCTAATCGAGCAAACCGCAGTTGTCTAACTTCATTAGTATTGTCATAAGTATGATAATGCTGTTTCATTTTCTAATAATAATTTATTACCGCAATCGTCTGAAAATCAAACTCCAATGGATACAACATTAAATAACAAAATTGTTCGTAACCCACTGCGAGCTGTTCCACCAAAAAGATCATTTTTCATCGCTCGTCTGGCAAGTTCCACTACTTCAGATGATATAGATTATTATATTAAATCTAAAGTTGGATATAATTCTGATGTTTTAATTCATAAATTTAAATACTCTCAGCCAAGGTCTATTACATCTTTTAAATTAACTGTTTCTGCTGATATTTTCAATCAAGTTCTGGAAAAAAACTTCTGGCCTGAAAACACATAAGTTCGCGAGTACATCTATAAGGATAGATTGAATGTTAATAATTTTGGTGTTCTCCCTCAACTTGAACAGAATAATCCAAAAAACTAAGTTAAGCTACTGTTGATTCATTATCTGTTTTTTTATCAAAATGTTCGTGGTTTACGATCAAAGCTGTCCAATTTGTATATGCAAAGCTTCAACTTTAATTATGACGTATTAGTTTTTACTGAAACTTGGCTCAATGATAACTTTCTAAATACTGAAATCCTATGTGACAAATACAACATTTTCCGTAGAGATCGTGCTACTTATGGAGGAGGTGTTCTTATTGCAGTCTCTAGGAGTTTTCCTTCTGAACGTTTAGTGGTTGACATATCGCTTGATATAGAATTTATATCTGTTATTGTTAAATTTAAATACAAAAAATAATACTAACGTGTTCATATATTCCTCCATCATCCCCGCAGTCTTTATATATCCATCATGGTGAAGCTATTAGGTGTGCTTCTCTCTCTGCTAATAACCATGACTCTATTATAATTATGGGTGACTTTAATATGCCTTCAATATCCTGGAAATATTCGCTTGATGATAAATACTTCGTCCAAACGAAATTAAGTGCAAATTACATGGACTTTTTTAATATTTTATATGATATGACCCTTTTCCAAATAAATGGAATACTAAACGATTTTGCTAAAATTCTAGATTTAGTTTTTGTAAATGATATAGATGACTGTTATATTAAACGATCCAACCATATTACTCTTCCGGAAGATCGATATGATTCTGCTTTTGAAGTTATTGTATCCATTCCTTCGGATTGTGCTGTATCATTGAATGTTAGTACTGAAAAAGTATTTTCTTTCGAACGAGCTAACTACTACATGTTAAATGATCCTATAAGAAATACTGACTGGAGTAACATCTTGGCATATTCTTCAAACTCAAGTGATTCCATGTGTCGTATATTTGATGTGTTTTAAAACAAGCTGTGTTCTTTTATGGATGTGTGTATTCCAAAATGCACATCTAAAGTATTACTGGGACCGCCTTGAAATAACGTGCAGCTTTCTCGAGCATAGAAAAGGAAAAATAAATATTATAAAGTATTCAAGCGATCTGGATCATCTGTAGACTATCTAAGATATTCCGTCAGCAGGGCTGAATATGCTAGTCTAAACAAAAGTTGTTATAATCGTTATTTAAATAAAATCAAATTTAATTTAAAACGTGATCCCAAGTCGTTCTATAAATTTATAAACTCAAAAAAAAAACCGTTGGTTAACGTACTTCAATGACTTATGGACAAATTGAATCTAGTAATGATACAGTTATAAGTAACATGTTTGCAGATTTTTTCTCAAACACCTACTTGAATTCAACATATGATGACTCAGTCAATTATCCATTTCCCCTGGTGGAAAACAACACAATATCACTATTGCTTCTTGATGTGTATACGATTGCAAATAATCTAAAAAAAACTGAAGTTCTCCTACAGTTATGGCCCGGATAAAATTCCTAGCTGTGTGTTAATAAAGTGTGCAGATTCCTTAGCAATCCCTCTGACAACTTTATTCAACGCATCTATTAAATATGCTTATCTGCCTACATTGTGGAAAGAGTCGTATATTGTTCCTTTGTTTAAGTCGGGTAATAAGACTCTTATTGAAAATTACAGGGGAATTGCAAAACTGAGTACTATACCTAAGCTTTTTGAGAAAATTATTTCAGAACATTTGAGTTATCAAGTTGCAAATATAATATCTCCTTATCAGCATGGATTTCGTAAAGTTCTACGATTACAAATCTCTTACAATTCACTATCGCTGTTAACCGCGGATTTCTTCAAAAAAATCAAACACTGATTTTAGCAAAGCATTCGATAAAGTAAATCATTTGCTTCTTGTAAAGAAACTACAATTAAGTGGTTTTACGAAGCATTGCATAAAATGGATTTACTCATATTTATCAGATAGGACGCAAACCGTTTGCTTTAAAAGCAGTTATTCTAAAAATATTAATGTTCTTTCTGGAGTACCTCAAGGAAGCCACCTTGGGCCGCTGCTTTTCTCATTGTTTATTAATGACTTGCCTAATGTAATAAAATGCTCGAATATTTTAATGTATGCTGATGATGTCAAAGTTTATTTAACCTATAGCCAACTTTTAGACCACCATCGACTTCAAAAGGACTTAAACTCATTTTATGAATGGTGCAACATTAACTTGATGGAGCTGAATTTAAAGAAATGTAAAACAATGCGCTTTGTAAGAAATAACCCGATTGTTGCTGATTTTTTTCTGGGTGATTATAAAGTGGAATTAGTTGACAGCTTCCAAGATCTTGGTATATTATTTGATTCTAAATTGAGTTTTACTCCGCATATAACAGCTATAATAAATAGAGCAAGGGGCTCACTGGGTTATATAAAACGTTGGGCTAAAGAGTTTAATGATCCGTATATTGGTAAATCATTATTTATGGCACTAGTTCGACCTATTCTTGAATATGGATCGATAATATGGGACCCTATTTACGAAATTCATTCCAATGCCATTGAGTCGGTTCAAAAACAATTTCTGTTGTTTTGTCTTCGTGGATTACGTTTTAACTTCCTAAACTTGCCTTCATATGCTGCTCGACTTGCTCTTATTAAACTTCCTACATTAAAAAGTCGTAGAACTATGCTCCATGTGTCATTTTTATTCAATGTTATTAATGGTGACATCTGCTGTGGATATTTGATTAATGATATTTCTGTCAACATTCCTCAACGTCCATCCCGGAATTACATACCTTTATCAGTTGCATTTGTTAGAGCTAATTATGCTAATGCTGACCCTCTCAGGAGAATGAGCAATGCATTTAACAACTTACATATATAGATTTGTCGACTTTTCATCAAATCCTAATTTTATTGTTAATTATGTATAATATTTTTATGTGTATCATTTTGTGATCAATTATTTTTTAAATTGTCTGTAAGGAATAAAATTCCATAGACATATATATTAATAAATAAATAAATAAATAAGTAAGCTTTAAAATGCACCTTTCATAAGAAAAAAAGAAAACTTGTTAACTTTAAATTCATTTTTTGCCCATAGGTCCTTTTTAACTGAAACTGTATATGGAATTCGTTCGCTGAAAAATGAAATACGGTATAAATTTGTTTAATTAACCATTCTGTAGAAGCATTAATCATCGTCAAATAATTTCTGTTCCTTCCTTCTAAGAATACAACAAAGACGTAAGTAGTAGGAACGTCACGTAGAAAGTTAATAAAAATTCCTTTAACTTTTTTTTAAATATTAAATTTTAAACCACAAAAATCTTTTGATTTCATATTAATTTAAAATTTGTTTTATGACAATACGGTGTCAAACGGCGTGTAAAATAGAATATGATTTAAGGCGACGTATGAAGTAGAAAATATTTAACGTTTGTTAAAAATATACACATTTCAATTTGACAACTTATACGCTTCTTACGCTACGGTGCAATTGATTTAACGGTGTCCATCAGTTCATGTGTCCGTTGAAATGGCGTTTTCGAACACCCCAGATACGATCGGGACTAGGTTGTGACATATTTATGAAATATATAGTCCGGTACTGTTTGCTATTGAGATTTTTTTTATCAGTCTACAAATTGTTTTTTTTTTTTTTTTTTTTTATTTCCTAAAGGCGACCGTACACGACATGTATTTGTCATCTGACATGTCAAATTTCCCACTGCAAAATACATACATGTCGTGTGTTACCTTTTTAACTTTGCTTCTGTAAAAGTCAGACGCAAAGTCATCTGACACAATTTCAATTAGAGCGTGCTCTATTTTCTTCTGACAAACCATCTGACACCAGAAATCTATGCCGTGAAGAAAGCGGCAGCGGCGTCCACTATTGACGGAATCATTAGCCGGCTGAAGTTAATTTTTTACAATACCGAGATATGTTTGATCATCTTTCCATTGAATAGAATTTATGTAAATATATATATAAAAACCGTTTTATTATAAAATCCTAAATTGGTATCTTTGAATTAAAAGAAAAAAATGTTAAGATGGCTAAACTATTTTACGGCGCAAATAAAAAATTTCATGGCGGCAGCAAGCTGTTTTAAAACCGAGCACTACTTTGGTTTCTGCAATAACAATGCGAAAAAAACAGAGGCAATGTCAGAAGCAAATAACATGTACGTTTGTGACCGAATATTATAAACCTTATGTAAAACAGCGATTTTGACAGACATGCACAATTACATATGACTTGAAAATTTGACATGTCAGATGACAAAAACATGTCGTCTATATGCTCCTTAAGCTTAACCCGCGAAGCTTTATGCTTGTCTGCAGGAAAGATACCAGAGTCTCAGGCGGGAATCGAACCCGCAACCCCGGCGCTGATAGACTAGCTCGCTACCAGCTAGTCTACCGGGGCACTCAACGACCGTGATATGAGCAAAAACCATCGCCTGCATCTTATTTTACCCATAAATCCCTTGTTGTGTTGTATTTCTGGTGAACGGCAAGAGCCAACGTTTCCAAATTAGGTACAAGCATCTTGGTTATTTATGTATATCTAAAGAACAGTAAGTTTAAAATTGTCCATTTTTGGTACTCGTAGCTCTCTAAAATAGGCAGGATTGGAGTTGTGGGCCCGGCATCGCTCATACAAAAATAGTATAGACTTTAGTTTCTCTAAAGAATGGCAAGAGCCAACATTTCCAAATAAGGTACAAGCATCTTGATTATCAATAAACAACATCCGAAAAAATGTGGATGGGAGATATGAGTACGGCATAAAATACATTTAATTACCCAGGTCAATAAATAACCAAAATAACCATATACGGACAAAAAATAGCCATAAAGGACCAAAAAAAAAAGACCCGTGTCTCCCAGTTTTGCCTTTTGTTTAATGGGTCCTTAAAGATTTGGGGCCTCGTTGTCATTTTTGCAAAAAAGTGATAATTTTCTCAGGCTCATATCTTGCAAACCGTTCGGAATTTTGATTTCCACTTTGAGACTGCTCTTGACATAGAGAACAAAAGTTATGAACACACAAAATCTAAAAAAAAAAAATTCATCTTTCAGATCAAAATCGCAAAAAACTTAAAAAAAGTCGATTTTTTTTACTTTTTACCCCCTTGTTTAGGTCCAACGGTAGCAAACCGTACAAAATTTAAATAAACAATCAACTACAAAAATGTACCTAAGATCTCAGTAAACAACTTTTTAGAGCATATGAACTTCCGAGGAATTATTCTAAATACCGTTTAGGTAGCCGCAAAAGTGAAAAATTTCCCGAAAATTTTTTAATTTCATTGGTTTTTTCATTACTTCAACATTACTAACTACACTAAATTGCTATTGGTGCTACCTAAACGGTCTTACGAAACATTCCTAGGAAGTTTATATGCTTTAAAAGTTGTTTATTGAGATCTAAGGTACATTTTTGTAGTTGATTGTTTCCCTGAATTTTGAACGGTTGGCTACCATTGGACCTAAACAAGGGGGAAAAGGTAAACAAATTCGAACTTTTTAAAGTTTTTTGCGATTTTGATCTGGAAGATGATTTTTTTAGATTCTACATGTTCACAACTTTTATTTTCTATGGCAAGAGCTGTCTCAAAGTGTAAATCAAAATTCCGAACGGTTTGCAAGAAATAAGCCTGAGAAAATTATCACTTTTTTGCAAAAATGACACCGAGGCCAAAAATCTTTAAGCGCCCATAAAAAATGTGCATGACTTTGGGCAAAACTGGGAGACACGGGTCTTTTTTTTTGGTCTTTTATGGTTATTTTTCCATGACTTAAAAAATTACACACCGTGTTATATCTGAAGAACGGTAATTGTAAAACTTTCGGTTTTTATCGCACCAGGGTGAAGGTTATAAAAGATCCGGCATAGCCGAATAAAACACGCCTTCTTGTTTTTTTTAATACAATCAAATACCTTTAGTGGCTTTCCATATAAAACTTTTTTAAGTGTACTAAAGACAGCAGTAAAACTCAAATTGGTTTTTGTTTTCAATATAATTTTCTTAAAATTAAAATTATGAAATTATTATAAAAATTATCGTACTTCAATTACAAAAACAGGCAGATAAAAAGATTTTTATTTTTATTTTTAAAAAATATTGAATATTATCAACTTTTAAACATTGAAAGGAACTAAAAAATCCATTGGAATAAGCTCATCTAGCAATTAATGATTTTGGAAGTAAATCATTTAGAATATTTATTTCTACAGGAATTAAAATTTTGCTACATTTAACTCCATTTTGCAAAAAGAATTAAAGAATTCATTCTTTCGAATCTGTGGATGACAGAATGGATGGACGGCTTAAATGTAAAAAAATAATGAAAAGATTATGAATGTATTAACAATATAAATGTAAAACTGGTAGGTATGGAAATTAAAAATGATTTTACAATATAAATACATCAGTGTGGTGTAGTCATTCCCTGCAAATAATAGGACCAGTCCAAACACGCGTATAAGGAGTAGCCCACAAGAGACTAGGACTAGTGTAAAAGTAACCCAAACGTATGGAAAAAATATGGTCTATAGTATACCATGGAGTAGTTTTAAAACAACTCCTTTGTAGTCCAAAGCTGGGTTATATGGTCCTTCCCTAGGACATCGTTATGTTAAATATACCACGTTTTTTCCATACGTATGGGTTACTTTTGGACTAGTCCTAGTCCCTTGTAGGGTACTCTTTACACGCGTGCTTGGACTAGTGCCATCCCAGCGGTAAAAAGAATGACTTATTAGTCCTTATAGAAGGCCTTATTTAGCAGACACAAGCTCTCCACTTCCCATTCCATACTCATATATTTTTTATACAGGTTGTCATTGGGAGCATGCCCTTCCACACTCCCTTCTTCTTACAGTAATTATAAAAGGCTTTCAAAAGAAGCTCTTTTGTTAGCCCTTCTGATGCATGTCTTTAAGAACGCCTTTTAATACAGGACTGTTAAAAGGCATTACAAAGGTGTACTAAAAAGGGCTTCTATTTTAGTACTCTATGAATACATACAAAATAAGTACATATTGAATACCTACAAAAAAAAGGTTTTTTAAAAAGGACTTCTGAAAATTTTAGTTTTACATTCATAGACGTTTAGTATATGTACATACATATGTATGTACATACATACATACATACAATTTAATGGTATAAATGCAAAATAGGAATTAAGAGGAAAGAACTACCGATGGGAAAAGCTACCACATCTTTTAATTCATATTTTTCTTCTATTTTCCATTGAAAATGTCCTAGTTGGATTAAATTTATGTATGTTTTAAATGAATTTTTTAAAAGTTCACAGAAAAATTATTTTTAAAATTTATAATACAAAATTCCAAGATTCCTTTATATAAAACATTTATAATTTGTCAAGTAGATTTTTAAACTGTACTCCAACACTTTTAGAAAAAGGTTTTATATATATTTCTATGCGTAATCTTATTCTAAAAAATAAGCTTTACAAAGGGAAAATAATTGCAAACGTTTAATTAAAAAAAAATACTATTGATTACAAAATGAGCGAATTTTTTAATTTAAGAACTTATTGAAGGAATAAAGAGCGTTTTAAATGTTTCTATAAAAAATTGATTGTTGATTAAAAATTTGAGTGGTCAAAAAAACTAATTGTTCCGTTTGGAAGTAAAAAGCAAATGTTTTTTTTTTACCAAATAACAACTTTACCCAAAAATATGTTTGATCACAAGACAGGCTTTTATTTTCGATCAAACTCTTTTTTAAGGAGTTATAAGCCATTTTAATTATTTTTGTATTTTCTATATAAAAATACGATTTTTGGTGGTTATTTTATTATACGCTTCTTTTGCGTGATCACAGCCTTTTTTTAGCTGTTTTTTATTTTTTTAAAACTTTTTTAATAGAATTCCAAGCTTTTGCTCTTTATTTTATATGTATAATACTGTTTGCTTTATAAACTTTTCAATAAGTTTGCCTCCATGACTTAAAAAATTTGTTATATTATTCTTTTTTATTGTCAGATAATATTCTTTCACAGCTCTTACGTTAATACAGGGGAAAATTTAAATTTTATCAGTTTCTTCCGCAACGCAACGTCTTGCTTACGTAGAATTTATTTAACTTTTTATACAAAAACTAAGTATGCAAAACGAAACAGGTGATCCGCAACGTATACGTTTACGTAAGACAAACGACGCGTTTAGGGACTACGTGCAAAAAGAAATGTATAAAATTGTTGTTAAAATGTTAGAGACCAAAAAATAAAAAAAATACAAATTGAACAACTTCTTTCCCTTCCCTAAAGGGGTACAGAATGTCACTAAAAACAAACAAAAAATAAAATCAAAATTGAACAACTTCCTTTCTCCCTTCTTAAAGAAGGGAGCAGCGAATGTGTAATGGATATTTTGGAAGGTCTTTCTAAAAGCAATTTAAACCTTCTAGAAGGCATATTTCTTAAGGCAGGATATCATACGAAGCGAATCTTTTAGAATGGAGTGCAGAGGCATTCAAACAGGCCTTCCACTTTCAGTCCTTTCAAAATTTACCGCTGGGCTTATTTGCGGGGTAAACACAAACACACACACATACGTAATCTATTGATTATTGAATTTATAAAAATTTATATAACTATAATTAGAATTGTGGTTATTTTGTTGAACTATTTATGGTTTTTAATCTAAATTTTTTAATATTTTAATCAGGCTTAAGTTCATCAAATTTAATTTTCATTAAATTATTTTTATGAAGAAAGGAATTTTACAACTTGACTGACCTGAGATTCGAACGCAGGCGGTTGGATACCCTGATATGTTTCGATCGCTACCCCTCGATCTCTTCATAGGGACTTGCCGTCTTACACTCGCAGCCATCGATGACTGCTGACGTCAATAGTCAAACATCAATCCTTAAACCAAATTGTATTTTTACCTTTGGTAGATCGAATTTTGCTTTTAATTATTGTTAAAGCTAAGGCACGAGCTCTATGTGTACATTTGTGCTTCAAGTTGTGCTGAAAAAGGTCAACAGGAAAAAGAAAGCCAAATGGAAAAAACAAACAATGCACTTTGGACTGCAAGAAGAATTCTTGACATAAGTACGGAAAAAACAGAAATTAGGAAAAACATGTAAAATCAATTAAATGGATAATCATTCATTCGATGTAAAATCAATTAAATGGATAATCATTCATTCGATCTACCAAAGGTTAAAATACAATTTGGTTTAAGGATTGATGTTTGACTATTGACGTCAGCAGTCATCGATGGCTGCGAGTGTAAGACGGCAAATCCATCTGAGGAGATCGAGTGGTTGCGATCGAAACATGTCATGGTAACCAGCCGCCTGGGTTCGAATCTCAGGTCAGTCAAGAATGAATGATAATCAATAACAATTTTAATTAATTTTCATGTTGTAAAATTCCTTTCTTCATAAAAATCATTTAATGAAAATTAAATTTGATGAACTTAAGCCTGATTAAAATATTAAAAATTGTATATAACTTTTACTAGCCAGCGGAAAAAATATCAGTACAAAAGCTTTGTAAAAGGTCATTTTTAAGAAAAATTATTTTAATATGAAGAGTCTTCTAAATAAGTGTTAAAGAATGGAGAAACGGGTATTGGATTGTGTGTTTGTTCCCTCTAGACTCCTAAGCTTCAGTCATTTCCCCATGGCCCGGTGCTTCGTATTAGCTATAAATATTTGAAAATGTTCAAGTTGGCGTGCCACCTCCAATATAGCAAAAGTTTTCAAATTTGGAACAAAATATTTTGCCTATCAATACAAAACATCTGTCAGTGAAGTGAAAAAAAAGTTCTTCTAGAACTCGTTTGTTGACCTAAAAAGAGAAAACGCTTTCATTTTTCCTATTGGGTAATTATTATTTCTTTATAAAATTATTAATTTTTTTTTTATTTTCATTTGTCTAAACGTATTTGCGGACATGTCATTATTGTTTTTATTATTCAATGGTTGTTAATGTGTGTATTAATTATACACAACCCCAAAATATTGAAAATTTGCAACTGAAAATACAATTATCGAAATACTTAATTGTTGAATTTCGGATAGTTAAAATAAATTGTTTTTGAATAAACTTGTTTGTTTAAATTTAAATAAAATAAGCAAATTGTTTTGAAGAAAAATTAAAAAATAAAAGCCGAAATTTATTCGAAGTGAAGCAAAAATTAAAAAAATTTATTTTATATACTTAAGTTATGTTCACATTATTGGGGGTTTTACAAGGTGTCATAAAGTCATATGTCTTAAAATAATAACATGAATAATAGGACTGTTGTGAACAACCCCTCATAATTCAGTGTGCTATTTTGAGTTTAAATCAGCTGATTTAAAACAAATATAAAAAATAAATATTTACCTAACATCAAAATATTTTTTAATTCTAATCGATGAATTAATAAATTAAATAAGACCTTACGTGACCATTTTCCATTTTTCAGACGCAAATCACAAATAAGAGTCCTAAGCCGATCTAATGTTATGCCGCAAGTGATTTGATGCAAAAATTGCTAGCCGCAGGTTAAATTCGGATGTTAGCCGGCTACATTTTATCATCAACGGCGACGACTTACAAAAACTACTGCGGCTCGGCTATGCCGTTCAGCGCAGGCCTCTTCGGATGAATTACGACCGCACAATACACAAAGGACTTTTTGTTTACAAAGCAACAAAAATATTTTTAAACCATTATAAAATGTTAGAACATTATGAAAATATAACACGATAGCACAACTAGTGAATACCCCATATGTGTATTTGTCATATTTCATTATTTTACCCTCCACCACAATTAGTTGTGAAGAGGTCATAGCTGTGAGTTTGTCATTCCGTGTGAAACTTTTTTACTATTTATCTATAATGTATATATATTCTGGCTCCTTGTGTAATTCTAAGTCGATTTAGCCATGTCAGCCTGTCTTTCCGTCTGTTGAAAACACGCTCACTTTCGAAAAATTCAAAAGAAGTGAACAAACTTGGTGTCAAATTGCTTTTAGTTATCGCAAGCAGTTTGGGAATGAAATCCAGCAAAATCGGTTCAGTAGGATCAGAGCTATGAATCAAAATGTTGAACCACCACCTTAAACAATTTATAATTTTGTTACAAAAACGAACATAAATGGTGGAACAATGCACGGAATATTAAAAAGTTTTGCAAAAATTCGTTCCACTCGACTGGAAATTACACTGTAAAATTTCGTGAAGATTGGTCCATAATTTACTAAAGGCTCCATATAAACCCAACTCCCACCTAAAACTATAATTAATAATGCTACCAGAATAAAATTAAATAAATACTTCAAAGTTTTATAGGACTAGACATCACACTAATAAATTTCGCGATGATCGGTCCATTATTTACTTTAGGTGCATATAAAGCCCACTCTAGTTAATTAATTAACGACTAATGGTTAATAAATCACTGATGGTTTAAACGCTGGTTTAGTTGAACTAAACTTGAATTATTATGACGTTTAAGACCAAACACTATAAATCAGTTTCCCATGTTGTTAAAAAAATAACATGAGGCAGCACTGCGAAAAATCTTATCAAATTCATATGGTCTGTATTGGTTATTTAAACCACAGAGCATTCAGAGATGAAAAAATTACGTTGATAAATGCCCAAATCATTTGAGTGGGCAGCTTTCGAAGAAAGTGAAAGTAATCTTTTTGTGGTAGTGAAGTGGCAGTGTGTTAAAACAGGCCGTCGCAATCAACACAAATTGCGTAATCAAAACAAAAATGCAAAAAGGGCAGCTTTCGAAGAAGAAGACAGAAAAAACACAATATTTCCTGTGACGCCTCTGTGTGCTCTGTGGCTTAAAAGCTCAATTGTATGCGTTTAACTGCCCGTCTATACCAAAGATAATTATTGCGACATATATTGCAGTAAATGTAAATGGATCTGAAGACAATGTAAAAATTAATTATGTTAATAATACAAGCCTAAACTGCAACGCTGTTTCAAAAAACTGAATTACGAAAGTCTTCAATATTAAAATAAATGGTTTTTTAACGTTATGTTCGCACGGCATCTTGAATTAAGTTGTTTTCTTTTTGAATTACAAATACGAATTACGCTGTTCAAACCGCATCTTCTTAATTCAAGAACTATTCTTTTTACATTTATGAAAATTTTTGCTTTGAAAATTAATACAAAACCAAGCAACAATTTAAAATGTCTCGTTTTTAATAATTCCTATTTTGTTTCTTTATTTGTTGTTTTAAATTTCACAAAAGAAACCTTTTTACAATTTTATGCAAGGCAAATTCGTATTACATGAATTCGCCTTGAGTTTATGTTTTTAGGGCGATTTGGATTTATAACTCGTATCCTCCTAAACGGATTTGGCTGATTATCAATCTCTTGTTAGTAAAACTAGAAACGAATCCATGCCGAAATTGGTCTTGTCCTTTGACTTCCCAATAATAAATTGTATCATTTTGCGAAGCACTAAACGTACATTTAAAAACATAAGCGCACAATTATGCGCTACGCAATAAGACATACAGGGCTGCAGTAAAGTGAGTGAACAAACTCTTAGAAAATTTATAAAAAAAATAACATTTCAAGGGCCACGGCATTTCCTTCCTTAAAAGCAGCTTTGTAAGGGAAATACTTAAAAATAACTAACGAAACATTCAGTGTGTAATGCTGACAGCTACACTCACCAGTTTTTATATGCGTTGAATAAAGCGCTTTTTGTGTCAAAAAATGTATTGCTTCAAAGTGGGAACTCAAAATATAAAATTCAAGCCTTCCGTAAGCGAAATGGTAAGATTTCTCTCTACAAACCTGCTTCGTTGGATGCTCAATTTTTATTGGGTTGTAGTAAGCGTGTTTTCAACAGACGGGCAGACAGTTGGACACGGTTAAATCTACTTAGAATTAAACATGCACCCAAAATATACATATATACTTTATAGAGTCTTAGAAAAATATTAAAGTTTCACACGGAGTGACAAACTAAGTTAACCCTAACTCACCTATAATGCTGAAGGTTATAAAAATAGGAAAAATGGTTGAAAGCTTAAAAAATAAACAAAAACTTTTTATTGTGATTAACATAAAAATAAAAATATTGTTGTTCCAAAAAAATTACTCAAGTGTGTTGGTAATGAAACATTAATTAGAATAAATAAACAAAATAAATAAGCTAATTAATTGTAAATGAAATTAAATAAATAGTTTTTAAAAAAATATATTAAAAATTTCATATATCTGACTTTATTTTAAACTAATAAAAGCACTCTAAAATTCCCCTTTTCTCTCCTTCTCAAACAAGTTGGTTTTTGTTTGTGATAAATTTTTAGCGTCCCAAGTCTAAAATAAAATTCGACAATAGAGACAGTTGTGTAAATAAAACTAAATTACTTGAAATTTACAAAAAGTTTCGTTTTAAAAATTATTTGTTTGGATATAAAACAAAAATCAACAAAATTACTTAAAAAATTAAAATGTACAAAGAACAGTAGAAGACCGATCCGAATTATTAAAACCGCCATAGTGCTGACTATAATTCCATTTCAGTTATAAAGAAAACATTTTCAAAAAGCTGCCTTTAACCCATTCCTGCCTTATAGGTATTTCAATACGCAAAGAAAAAATAAACACAGCAAAGATATTGAAGAAAAGGCCAGATGAGAGAAAATTGCTGCAACATACATTTTTATTGAAAAGTAAACATTGATTAACCTGAAAAAAATTAAGAGAGTAGAATTGATTGGTTTTTGCATTAGTTAGTTCTCATCCATATTATGAAACATTTGCTGCAAAAACGTTATTCCAATTATCTTTTGAAACTGCATTCGTGTCCATAGAATACCATTTTTGTTTTACGCCATTGAGTCATTTTCTATGCCTTCTCTCTTTTTTTAATAACAGACATACAACTGCAAACTGCTTGTACATGAAACAGATTACACTTTTCCATTCGTCTTTCCCATTTCTTCAACAAACTCAAGGCGAATTAACTACAGGTGATGTCGAAACGCCTTCTGTTTTTTACAGGTCGAGCCTATTTGTTTTGATTTGTTAGTGTTTTGCTAAGAATGGTTGACATTTCGAGCCGTAAGCACTAACAATGCAATGCAAAACCCCCTATGTTGTTTCTGTTGTTTTTGGATTGTTGTAGTTGCGACACCACCTGTAGTTGAATTCGGCTTGAACAAACTCAAATGTTTGATTGGCAACCCTGCACTGAAACGTCAAACAACAAACTATTTTTTTGCGCTCTGTAAATTTATTTATATTTTCATTTTATTTTTTATTTAAACAATAACAAAGTGCCTAATATACAAAATAATTTTAAATTGTGCTATAATAGTGATTATTAATAAATAACTAATAATAATAAACATCACAAAAGATACAATATTTTCACAACAACTACAGTGCTTTCTAACCTTACATTTTATGAATGCACAAAAAAGAAATTTGCAGCAGACGTCGCCTGATATTTCTTCGGACAATATATCAAAGAAACATACTGCAATCAACATGATGGGGACAACTTCCGTGGATCCAGCTAATCCTGCCGTCAGTAGTAATGTCTCTGTGGCTGGCCGAAGTGACATTGCTATTCCATCCGTAGTGCCGCCTTCTGCTGCTGATTGTTTTTCTTGGGCTGTTTTTGACCAAAAACTTAATAATGCGCTGGACGCAAAGCTGGAAAGTGTAGTAAAGAAGGATGATTTAGCTTACATTTCTACAGAGATACAGCAACTATGTAGTGATAACTCCCGCTTACAGAATGAACTGCAAATAATGAAAAACAGACTGGAACAAGTGGATAAGGCAAGTAGGCGAAACAATGTTGTTGTAAATGGCCTCGTAAGCGAAACTGTGCCTAAGGCTTTTGATGAATTCAACAAATTGTGCAAGACCACACTTAAAGCTAACGTGAATGTCACTGAGGCCCGCAAAATTGCTGGGGGAAAATCTTTTTTGCTAACGCTCAATTCTGCCATGGAAGTAAATGAAATTATTGCTGGTAGACGTTTTCTTGCTGGTACACATATCTTCATTGATAAAGATTACACAGCTGATGTACGCAACAAAAGATATTACTTAAGACAGATTGGTAATAACGCAAAAAATATAAACCAACATTTGAAAGTCCGATATGGTGACCTACGCATCTTTATAGATGACAAACCTTTTTATTATGCAGATGAAAAGATCATTGCAAATAATAACGCAGATGCTGACTTTTTACGCGATTTGATGTCTAAAGCTAATTTCGTATGCAACATTGATGCAAAAAAACCGCAAAATATCAACTCTGTGCCAACCGCTGCTACTCCAAATGTTGTGTCGATTGGTATCGTATAATGTTGCAAACCTTAATAGTAAACTTAAATTTGGAAATTTCTTTACATATATTAACAAATTTGATATTTTTTTTCTTTTCGAGACACATGTCCTTGCTGATAACAGAATACATTTTTCAAGTTTTTTCAAAAATTATTTTCTTTACTGGGTGGATGCCACTAAAAACCACTCATCGGGTCGCGCCATTGGCGGTGGTCTGTATGGTTTTAAAAAAACCATACAAAAGAAATACTTTTTAAAATTTTGTGAGTTTCCCAATGGTGTTACTCTATCTGCTAAATTTGATGATGTTTGTTTCCACTTCATTCCAAGATATATTAATTGCACTAGCTGGTCTAGTGACTTTGATAAATTTGAAGATTTTATATACAGTTTTAATGGCTCATCATTCTGTATTGTTGGCGATCTGAACGCTAGGGTGTCTGATGCTCAAATTCTTGATGAGACCATGTTGATTGATACGCCTTTGATCTCCCAGTGTCGTATATCCAAGGATAAAATTTTAGATAGTAAAGGGAAGAAATTGTTGGCGCTTGTGGAGAATGTGGGTGGTATTATTGTTAATGGCCGGATGGCAGGTGATGTTAATGGGGAATATACTTTTTGTGGGGTTATGGGAAGTTCAATAATAGATCATTGTATTTGTTCACTGGATGTTTTGAAATTGCTATTTGACTTCCATATCCCTAGTAAACCTTTTTCTGACCACATGCCATGTACAGTTTCACTGTGTTCTAAGAATCCCCTTACGAAAGAACTGTCACTTCCCCGAAAGCTTACATGGTTACCCAGAAATCTGGTGAGGTATACTGACTCCCTGACCGGACTTGCTAACTCTGAATATTTGCATTCTTCGCTGTGTATTCAGGAAAAAGTTTTTATATGCACTAACAAAATTCATACAGCTAATGGTAACAATTGTTTTAAGACACGCTTTGACCCCAGGAACAAATGTTTTGATTCTCAGTGTGAAAATGCTCGTAGGAGTATGCTGGATAAACTTGATAAATATCGTAAATCAAATACGGAAATCAGACGAAGATGCTATATAGACAGTAGATCCAGATATGCACGGTTATGTGACGAGAAAAAGTTAGGGTTTAGAATGAATAACATATTAAAGCTGAATGGGGTTAGGAACAGTAGTGAATGGTGGAAGCTTGCTAATTCGTTACGAAATTGTAAACCAAAGGTAGGAAACAATTTGGGCATATCTCATTTTTGTGAATATTTCAACTCACTTTTATCTCAAGAGGATTTTGATTGTGATATTTTATTATCCTCGGTCAATATTATAGACCCTTTTCTTGATTCCCCATTGGAGATGAGAGAACTTGATTTAGTCATAAAAGCAGCCAAATTAAATAGGGCCCCTGGTCAAGACAGAATTAGTTATGAATTCTATAAAAATTCCCCTTTATGTTTTTTAAATGAAGTATTATCGCTTTTTAACGTTATTTTCCTAAGGGAAGATATCCCAGACTCTTTTCGTAATTCGGTTATTATCCCATTATTTAAAAAAGGAGATATTAATGTTGTTTCAAACTATAGAGGACTGTCTCTTCTAGATACTATTTACAAACTTTTTACAGGCATACTACTTAATCGTATTAACAGCTGGATTGACTGTCATAATATCATCAACGAGTATCAAGCGGGATTTCGCAAGAATTATTCTACTGTAGACAATTTGTTCAATTTAATCAGTATTGTAAATTTAAACTTAAGTCAAAAAAAGAACACATACGCATTTTTTATTGATTTTTCCGCAGCCTTTGATTTAATTCCAAGAAACGCTTTGTTTTATAAGTTATGTCGTACGGGTTTGTCTAGTAAAATAGTACGTATTTTACGGAAACTGTACAACAATACCACTAGCCAGGTTTGGGATGGTAACACCCTTTCTGACCCCTTCACTGTCACCCAAGGTGTAAAACAGGGGTGCTTACTAAGCCCAGTTTTGTTCTCCCTCAACCTAAACGACCTTCATGACCACCTTCCGGGTGGTATTGATGTTGGCGGAATTGTTGTGAAAGTTTTACTATACGCCGATGACATTGTTCTCCTTTCAGACTCTTCAAAGGTTCTGCAAAATATGATTGATTCATTATATGTTGAATGTACTCAGTGGTGTTTAGGAATTAATCTCGATAAATCAAAGATAATGGTATTCAGAAGTGGTACAAGGGTCAGCCAGGGTCTGTATTGGAAATTCGGTGACAATATTATTGATGTAGTAAACGAATACAAGTACCTTGGTATCAATTTGACTTACAATTTATCTTTTAGAAAACACCTCGAATCTAAACTTGCTTTATCTAAAACGGCGATAAATTCCACTTGGTTAAGCTATATTCATCACCCCAAGATAAATTTTTCTAACAAACTTAAAATTTTCCATTCTGCAGCCAAATCGATTATGTTTTATGGTGCACAGGTTTGGGGATATCTTAGCTTCGATGAAGTTGAAAAATTATTGCGCTATTTTTTGAAAAAAATTTTATACCTCCCCGAAAATACACCTAATTATATGTTGCATATTGAAACTGGCCTTAACTCGCTTTTTTTAGAGACACTAAATTTACATTTCAGTTACGTCAGAAAGGTTTTAAACCTGCCGGTCAATAGACTACCTCGACTGCTTGCTGATGAGACCTTACGACAAAACACTTTTTGGCTACCTCATTGGAATTCATAATTATGCAGTGAAATCGGTATAAATCATGACATTGAAGTTTGGAGAACAAATATTCAATTCTTTCACAAGCGTATTCTTGAATCTTTAAGAATCGCTGAATATGAGAAATTCGTTGTAAGGGCCAGAGACTCTAGATTTCATGATATGTACCCTACATTACAGTATGATATTCAGCCTTACTTTTGTGATGGTAATTCGGCACATGCCGTTAGCTTGATACTTAAAGGTAGGGGTGGCCTTCTTAACTTAAACGCTCGTGCATTCAGTGGAAACAATGATAATATGTGTACACTCTGTAACTGTAATGAACAGGAAAACACACATCATTTGATAGGCAGATGTCCTATTTTTGTTAGTTAGCGTTTGAACTTTTTTGGTAAAAGATTTCTATGTTCTGAAGAAGTATATGAATTATTAAACGGCAAGGATTACATGCGTCTTTACAAATATTTACGAAATTGTTTAAAATACAGGGATCTAATTATATCTGAATTTAATAAAATGTTATTTAATTGTTATACTATAAATAAGTAGTTTTTATTTTATATTTTGCCAATTAGACACACAACATTTCATGTTATGTGTTATTATGATTTATTTTTTTAAGAAAAATCATTTAACATTATATTCATAATCTGATATTGTTATTTTTATTTTTTCAATAAATCATATATTCATTCATTCATTCAACTCAAATGTTTCATAATATGGATTGGGACTTATCATAAAGATGAATTAAGTTGTTTTCTATTTCCAATAATGCTTGAGAAAAGTGTTGGCAAATAAAGCACAAAGCGAAAATCAAAAAATGCTCACCCGCTTAAAATAGTTTTAGGCGTCCCTTGTAAAAAAAATTAAAAGCGATTTGGTAATGATGCAATTTTGTTTTATTTAGTTGACATGTTTAAAAATGTTTTCCACATTGGCTAAAGAATGTGAAAGCGACATAATTTGTTAGAAATTCAATTTTAAATTTGAATTTTTGGCCAAACAGTTTGTAAATGTACTTGACTTTCTTACAAAAGATTGGCAATCTGATGTACCTGCATAATCCTCAATTGGGCTTTTTTGATTTAAATTTTTTTCATTAAAAATTAATATGAACTTAGCTTGCCACAACTTTTTTGTAAGAATCAATCTACTCTTTGGTAACCATGGGCAGTAATCGGCTCACACAAACAAAGTTATGTAAAGAGGTTAATTATCTAGATATTAACATCCATATGAGATTTTTTTCTCTTAAAGGGATTTAAAGATCGGTCGCTAAATTGTTTAGTAATGTTAACTTTTTAAAGAAAGTTAAAGCTATAAAATCTTTATAGATGGAAACTTTGGGAAAATGTAAACTGATTCAAAAGGAATTTATTTGCAGTAAAATATTTTTCGGGGGAATTTAATCTAAACAACAACATATTTAGATTTTCCGGATACAAAGAGTCTAATTTGGAAAAAAGTTCTTCATCCTTAGTACAATTAAAATGTATTTACCAAATTTGATTAAATTACCTACCAGACTGCAACTTGTACACAAGGTTAACATGAACAAAGAACCAACATATACGGACGGATGGACATGGTAAGATCACTTAACAAAAGTGATTCTGAGTCGATCAGTATACTTAAAGATTTGTCCAGATTTCTATGTATAACACACATCGCCAAAAACGTATATTATTGATTTTTTCTTAACTTTTGCTTATTCGTATCCAAAATGTTAAAGTTTAAAAAAACATTTGTCCTTAATGACAACCTGCTGTTTATTACAATTTTCGAGTAAAATTCTCCAAAACAATTGTTTTTTTTATTTGCTGCGAAAGCTCTTAGGCATCAAAAATTTGATGAACTTAAGCCTGATTAAAATATTAAAAAAATGTATAGAAAAGATATTTTAATATGAAGAGTCTTCTAAATAAGCGTTAAAGAATGGAGAAACGTGTATTGGATTGTGTGTTTGTTCCCTCTAGACTCCTAAGCTTCAGTCATTTCCCCATGGCCCGGTGCTTCGTATAAGCTATAAATATTTGAAAATGTTCAAGTTGGCGTGCCACCTCCAATATAGCAAAAGTTTTCAAATTTGGAACAAAATATTTTGCCTATCAATACAAAACATCTGTCAGTGAACGTGAAACCTCCCATACACGAGACTTGTTTTAAAAATATTTTAGAAATTTAAATTTAATGGCTGTTGCAAAAGCTCATTCAAAAAAACTATTTAAAATAGACAATGTGAAGTGAAAAAAAGTTCTTCTAGAACTCGTTTGTTGGCCTAAAAAGAGAAAACGCTGGCATTTTTCCTATTGCGTAATTATTATTTCTTTATAAAATTATTAATTTTTTTTTTATTTTCATTTGTCTAAATGTATTTGCGGACATGTCATTATTGTTTTAATTATTTAATGGTTGTTAATGTGTGTATTAATTATACGCAACCCCAAAATATTGAAAATTTGCAACTGAAAATACAATAATCGAAATACTTAATTGTTGAATTTCGGATAGTTAAAATAAATTGTTTTTGAATAAACTTGTTTGTTTAAATTTAAATAAAATAAGCAAATTGTTTTGAAGAAAAATTAAAAAATAAAAGCCGAAAGTTATTAGAAGTGAAGGAAAAATTTAAAAACATTTATTTTATATACTTAAGTTATGTTCACATTATTGGGGGATTTACAAGGTGTCATAAAGTCATATGTCTTAAAATAATAACATGAAAAATAGGACTGTTGTGAACAACCCCTCATAATTCAGTGTGCTATTTTGAGTTTAAATCAGCTGATTTAAAACAAATATAAAAAATAAATATTTACCTAACATCAAAATATTTTTTAATTCTAATCGATGAATTAATAAATTAAATAAGACCTTACCTGACTATTTTATTTTGTTTGATATTCAAAAAGGCAGAGTCCTAAGCCGATCTAATTTTATGCCGCAAGTGATTTGTTGCAAAAATTGCTAGCCGCAGGTAAAATTCGGATGTTAGCCGGCTACATTTTACCATCAACGGCGACGACTTACAAAAACTACTGCGGCTCGGCTCAGCCGTTCAGCGCAGACCTCTTCGGATGAATTACGACCGCACAATACACAAAGGACTTTTTGTTTACAAAGCAACAAAAATATTTTTAAACCATTATAAAATGTTAGAACATTATGAAAATATAACACGATAGTACACCTAGTGAATACCCCATATGTGTATTTGTCATATTTCATTATTTTACCCTCCACCACCCACCACCATTATGGATAACAATCTTGAAGCGATGTGGTGGCTTAAGTCTTGGCTGTGGTACGTGCCTTGGCCCGGGTGTTTGCCAGCAACTGACGACTCCCGAGGTGAAGGCAATGAACTTTAAAGGCCTTGGCGACGAAAGGTTATCCATCCCCTAAACCGAGGTGTCATGCGACCCGTGCCTATCGGTTGGTTTGCAGTCAGGGGTTACCGACTGTATTATCACGGAGCTTTGCTGATACCTGGGCACCTCAGCAAATAGACCACGCCCTTACCACGTTAACGGGGGCTATGACGTGGTGGACCTCTCCATTCCCCTACACTCGTGGGACCAAAACATGAAACTTTCAACACAACAAAAACAAACACAACAAAAACAAGCAACGAAGACAGATGACGAACAGGCGAGAACAAGGACAACGATGGACAGTAAGACGAACAAGCCAACGGCTGTAACAGCCCAGGCAATCAAGGAAGATCGGCCCAGGTCGATCGGAATTGGTAAGGCAGCTCGACCAGAAGGCGGCTGCTCTAAAAACGGCGGCGAGGTACCCCTGAACTTCGCTCCAAGTACCTCCAAAGCCGCACAAGCCCTTTCCGTCATTGGAACGGATAAATCCCCTGCTTCGGGTGCTGCCAAGTTGAATGCGACAAAGTCGTCCAACAATGCAGCTTCCCATGTGTCCATTGTGCAAGGAGGGATGACGATGATAACATCCAATCCCAAGGTTGCACCACCCCCCGCCAAACTCGGCGACCGCAGAAAGTCCCCTTGGCACAAAAACCCTACAAAGAGGGCATCTAACACAAGGCGTGCTGCCTTGCGTTTTATTAATCTTTACGGCTCCAAGAAAGCCGAAGATCTCACCAATGAGCAGAAAGCTTCATTGGCATGGGCAAGAGCCTACATAGCTGGGCTGCCAAGTGCTACTCCTCCAGTCCCTGAAAAGGTGACAATGCCTAAACGGCAACGTTCGGAGGAGGAAGCTGCAGCCACGAAACAGCAACCAGGGACGAAACGTCCCAAAACTTCATCGAAACCGATGAACAAATCATTCAGCGAGGTGGCCAAAGGTCACCTTGTTCGAGCCATCATCGACAGGAGTGTCGACAATGGTGCCATTTCTCATACCAAGTGGGATCTGGTAAAACAAAAACTCATGGGTGTGTTCTGGACGATCCTCAGGGAGAATCCAGGACCACCCCCTCAATGCGATGACGCCGGCTGGTACCAGGGTCACGTGAAGCTGATGGCTTGCACAGATGAGCGCTCAGCGCTGCTTCTTAAGCAGGCCATCCAACTACTAGGAGAGGTTTGGGAAGGTGCCAGGCTTGACGTAGTGTTAGTAGGAGAGATACCACGGAGGCCAAGATCAATCGCCACCATCCCCGCCGAACCATCTGAGCCTGAGGAGATCTTGAAGATCATTCAGTGCTGCAACCCTAAACTACCCACACAAGACTGGAAAGTAGTGAAGGTTTCAGCTGCTGAAGGGTCCTCGAGGACGGCGATTGTGGTTATTAACCAGCAATCCTTGGAGCCACTGAGGGAGAGGCAGGGCAAGCTCTACTATGGTTTTAGTACGATCTTGCTCCGTGTCTACCGAAGTGACAACAAGGGCAATCCGGCTCCATCGGTAAGTGAGGCCA
Source organism: Pollenia labialis (assembly GCA_949318255.1). Lineage (NCBI taxonomy): Eukaryota > Metazoa > Arthropoda > Insecta > Diptera > Polleniidae > Pollenia > Pollenia labialis. The sequence goes on along the minus strand of OX439140.1, from coordinate 148,908,712 downwards.
AGCAACCTGTAGAAAGCATGGCTTGCGACGATGCCGTGGGCTCAAGCGACAAAGAGGATACCCAGTCTCTCTCAGGATTGGTGGGTGACTTCTTTGATCACTTGGGTGATATGGTTGATGAGGACGTGCTGCTGGAGTCTGACCAGGAGGACGTCAACATCACAGTGGTCGCCAAAATGGATCATGGTGAAGGTGCTGCAGATAAACCTCCACCACTCTAAAGCAGCATCTGCTGCACTGCTTCTCCGTGTGGTAGAAAGAAGGGAGGAGCTCGTGATGGTCCAAGAACCCTGGATCCACAAGAATCGGGTTTGCGGACTTAACCTCAAAGGCTACAAGCTATTGTTTGCGAAAGGTACAGGTAACATAAGATCTTGTGTCTTAGCTAAAAACTCGTTGAATATCTTCATTCTTTCTGATTACAGTGACGAAGATACCACAACTGTTGCCCTTGAGACACCGGACGGTATAGTCTGGATGGTCTCGGCGTATATGGCGCATGACCACGGGCAGGACCCACCCAACGGGCTCATCCGTGATGCAGTTTTGAAGGCCGCGAGCACTGGAACACCGGTGATAATCTGTGCCGATGCTAATGCGCACCACACTATATGGGGCAGTACGGATACAAATGTAAGAGGTGAGTCACTATTCTCCTTTATTATTAATCATAATTTAGGAGTAGTAAATAGGGGCTGTGAGCCTACGTTTGTTGTTGCAAATAGGTGTGAGGTTCTTGATGTCACGCTAGTTAGTATAGACCACACCGATATGATCGAGGGCTGGATGGTGTCGAATGACTGTTCGCTCTCTGATCACAGATATGTGGAATTTAGGCTAGGGCTTAGGTCTTCAGGATCGATGGCTATATTAAACAGGAGACGTACGAACTGGGGAGTTCAATACTCCTCTCTGGTCCGGTCTCTATCTGACCCTCCTGGGGTTGATGATATCGGGGGGATCGATGCAGCAGTGGATCTGCTTTCGAACTCACTGCAGTTGGCGACTTCCTTGGCATGTAGGCCAAGGGTGCGCAGGGGTAGGAACCGACCACCATGGTGGGATCCTGACATTGCGCAGGCGAGAATTGACTGTCGTAGGTTGTTCAATGTGGCAAAGCGCAATGGAAACTGGGCGGACTATAAGTCATCATTGAATAGGTTCAGAAATCTGGTTAGATCGGCGAAAAGGGTTGCTTGGAGGAACTTCTGTAGCGGCGTGGAAGGATCCTCTGAGACGAACCGTTTACGTAAGGTAATGGCCTCGAGCCCGGTTGTCCCGACATACGTCCGGAAATCGGATGGTAGTTGGACCACGAATAGTCAGGAAACACTGGAAGTGTTGATTGATACTCACTTTCCTGGAAACTCCCAATGGGGTTTGCGGGATCGGTCGCGGGAGGCGACTCCTATTCCTATGTCCATACCATTGGACTACGATAGGATTAAGTGGGCTATCGATAGCTTTAGCCCATACAAATCTCCGGGTATGGACGGTATAATTCCTGCGGACCTGCAGAGGAATTCGACCCTGATAATACCCTGGTTGTTGGCCATATACAGGGGATGCGCTAGATTTTCGTATCTTCCCGTGAAATGGACCCTGTGCAGGGTGGTCTTTATACCCAAAGGGGGTAAGGCTTCTCACACCGAGCCGAAGGATTACAGACCGATTAGTCTTTCATCCTTTCTTCTTAAGACTCTTGAGAGGGTTATCGATATACACTTGAGGATGACCATCCCAAGGGACTTACTCTCTGCCTCTCAACATGCCTACACAAGGGGCAGGTCTGTTGAGACGGCTCTTCACTCTCTGGTCGGAACCATTGAGAGATCGCTCGAATTTAGGGAGTACACACTTGTGGCCTTTCTCGACATAGAGGGGGCCTTCAACAATGTCAACCCGGACTCTATCGTGATGTCCATGAGAAGTCTGGGGATCGACGCTGGCATATGTAGATTTGTGGACAATCTACTACGGAATAGGGTCATTTGTGCTACGATAGGTGAAACCAGTGTTCAGAGGCTGGTGAACAGGGGTACTCCCCAAGGGGGAGTTCTATCCCCACTATTGTGGAACCTGACTATGAACACCATGTTAACAAGGATGGACGACATGAGGATCAAAACGGTGGCGTATGCTGATGATGTGGCAGTGGCCATCTCAGGGAGGCATTTGGGCGTAATGTCCCAGTGTATGGAGGCTGCTTTGAAGATACTCAGTACCTGGAGTGCATCATGCGGTCTGGGTGTAAATCCGTCTAAGACGGAACTGGTACTCTTCACGAGGAGGTATAAGACCGAGAACTTTAGGCTTCCGAGGTTGAATGGAATTGAGCTTCGGATATCTCAAAGTGCGAAATATCTGGGCGTGGTTCTGGAAAGCAGGCTGTCATGGGGACTAAATGTCCTGATGAGAGTGGAAAAGGCAATAGTTGCCATATATGCGTGTAGGGGTGCAATCGGCAGGAACTGGGGTATGAGCCCGAGGTGTGTCAATTGGATCTTTGAGGCTGTGGTAAAGCCGACCCTGTACTATGGGGTCGTTGTGTGGTGGACTGCATTGGATAAGGGCGTACACCGTGCGATGCTTGAGAAAGTATACAGACTTGTCGCGTTGATGATTACGGGATCAATGCGATCTACTCCAACGAGGGCGCTGTTCACGATACTGAACTGGCTCCCGGTGGATATAATGGCCAGACAGTTGGCTCTTTGTTCGGCGACGCGGCTGCACGCGGTGAATAGCTGGTCAACACGTGACTTTGGACACGCCGGGATAATCAAACGTACGATTGTCCCTGATGTAGTGGATTACTGCACCCCGGTGCCATTCTTTGGTGCGGGGTTCGTGGTGCAAATGGCGCACAGCAGTGTGCTGTTGGATACTTTCCGTGAACCGACCCTAGGGGTCTACACTGATGGTTCGAGGAAAGGTGAGAGGGTCGGCGGAGGTTTCTTCATAGAGGAACGGATGTGAAGGTTTCCTTTCGCCTGCCGGATGGATGTAGTGTCCTGCAGGCGGAAATCTCGGCTATAAGGCGGGCGGCAAACTGGCTGAGGTATCATCGCATATCGGGAGATATACGTATATTTACTGACAGCAAGGCTGCCCTTGCTTCCCTAGCGGGTGTCTACACGACATCGAGGTTAACTGTAGAATGTCGGATGTCCTTGGATGAGATTGCGAAACATTCAAGGGTAACGCTAATATGGATACCGGGGCACACTGGGTGCCCGGGCAATCAGGTAGCAGATGAGCTGGCCAAACAGGGTGGTCGCATGGATGATGCATTCATAGACCAATTCATTGGCCTTCCAATGGCTCACTGTAAATCACTTATAGGGCGCGAGTCCTATAGAGTTGCGCAGACGCGGTGGACCTGTGAATCCACCTGCTCGATATCCAGGATCCTTTGGCCTGGATATGATGGACGGAGAACTAGCTCTCTACTTGGGCTCAGCAGAAACCAGATTAGGACTGTGATATCGGTTGTAACTGGACACTGGCCGGTGGGGACTCATGCTAGGAGAATGGGTCTGGAGTTTTACGACTACTGTAGAAGTTGTCAGAACGAGGAGGAGGAGGAGACTGTGCTCCACTTTCTCTGTCATTGCCCTGGACTGCGGGGTATTAGGGTGGAATGCCTGGGGGAACCGGTGTTTGCCTGTTTAGAGGATCTATCTGGGATGGAACTGAAATCGCTCCTTCTCTTCACTAGGAAGACGAGGTGGTTGGACTTTGCAGTGACGCCATCTGAGTGACTGCTCTAAGGGATGGGCATTGGCGCAGGGTATCACAAAGGGACCAATAAAGGACCCAAGTGAGCTGTCTTTGATGGCTGCCCATGGAACCTAACCTAACCTACCCTCCACCACAATTAGTTTTGAAGAGGTCATAGCTGTGAGTTTGTCATTCCGTGTGAAACTTTTTTACTATTTATCTATAATGTATATATATTCTGGCTCCTTGTGTAATTCTAAGTCGATTTAGCCATGTCAGCCTGTCTTTCCGTCTGTTGAAAACACGCTCACTTTCGAAAAATTCAAAAGAAGTGAACAAACTTGGTGCCAAATTGCTTTTAGTTATCGCAAGCAGTTTGGGAATGAAATCCAGCAAAATCGGTTCAGTAGGATCAGAGCTATGAATCAAAATGTTGAACCACCACCTTAAACAATTTATAATTTTGTTACAAAAACGAACATAAATGGTGGAACAATGCACGGAATGATATAAAGTTTTGCAAAAATTTGTTCCACTCGACTGGAAATTACACTGTAAAATTTCGTGAAGAATGGTCCATAATTTACTAAAGGCTCCATATAAACCCAACTCCCGGAAAACAGTTTAATTAATAATGCTACCAGAATAAAATTTAATACTTCACAGTTTTATAGGACTAGAAATCACACTAATAAATTTCGCGATGATCGGTCCATTATTTACTTTAGGAGCATATAAAGCCCTCTCTGGTTAATTAATTAACGACTAATGGTTAATAAATCACAAATGGTTTAAACGAAGAAAGTGAAGGTTAACTTTTTGTGGTAGTGAAGTGGCAATGTGTTAAAACGGGCCGTCGCAATCAACACAAATTGCGTAATCAAAACAAAAATGCAAAAAGGGCAGCTTTCGAAGAAAAAGACAGAAAAAACACAATATTTCCTGTCTCGTGCCGCCTCTGTGTGCTCTGTGACTTAAACGCTCAATTGTATGCGTTTAACTGCCCGTCTATACCAGAGATAATTATTGCGACATATATTGCAGTAAATGTCAATGGATCTGAAGACAATGTAAATATTAATTATGTAAATAGCACACGCCTAAGCTGCAACGCTGTTTCAAAAAACTGAATTACGAAAGTCTTCAAAATGAAAATAAATGGTTTTTTTTTAACTTTATGTTCCCACGGCATCTTGAATTACGTTGTTTTCTTTTTGAATTACAAATACGAATTACGCTGTTCAAACCGCATCTTCTTAATTCAAGAAGTCTTCTTTTTACATATATGAAAATTTTTGCTTTGAAAATTAATACAAAACCAAGCAACAATTTAAAATGTCTCGTTTTTAATAATTCCTATTTTGTTTCTTTATTTGTTGTTATAAATTTCACAAAAAAAAAACTTTTTTACAATTTAATGCAAGGCAAATTCATATTACATGAATTCGCCTTGAGTTTATGTTTTAAGGGCGATTTGGATTTATAACTCGTATCCTCCTAAACGGATTTGGCTGATTATCAATCTCTCGTTAGTAAAACTAGAAACGATTCGATGCCGAAATTGGTATTTTACTTTGACTTGCCAATAATAAATTGTATCATTTTGCGAAGCACTAATCGTACATTTAAAAACATAAGCGCACAATTATGCGCTACGCAATAAGACATACAGGGCTGTAGTAAAGTAAGTGAACAAACTCTTGGCAAATTTATAAAAAAAAAATAACATTTCAAGGGCTACAGACGGACAGACAGTTGGACACGGTTAAATCAACTTAGAATTAAACATGCACCCAAAATATACATAAGTATATACTTTATAGAGTCTTAGAAAAATATTAAAGTTTCACACGGAGTGACAAACTAAGTTAACCCTAACTCACCTATAATGCTGAAGGTTATAAAAATAAGAAAAATGGTTGAAAGCTTAAAAAATATACAAACATTTTTTATTGTGATTAATTAAAAATAACCAATATTGTTGTTCCAAAAAAATTACTCAAGTGTGTTGGTAATGAAACATTAATTAGAATAAATAAACAAAATAAATAAGCTAATTAATTGTAAATGAAATTAAATAAATAGTTTTTAAAAAAAATATATTAAAAATTTCATATATCTGACTAACTAATAAAAGCACCCTAAAAATCCCCTTTTCTCTTCTTCTCTAACAAGTTGGTTTTTGTTTGTGATAAATTTTTTAGCGTCCGAAGTCTAAAATAAAATTCGACAATAGAGACAGTTGTGTAAATAAAACTAAATTACTTGAAATTTACAAAAAGTTTCGTTTTAAAAATTATTTGTTTGGATATAAAACAAAAATCAACAAAATAACTTAAAAAATTAAAATGTACAAAGTACAGTAGTAGACCAATCCGAATTATTAAAACCGCCATAGTGCTGACTATAATTCCATTTAAGTTATAAAGAAAACATTTTCAAAAAGCTGCCTTTAACCCATTCCTGCCTTATAGGTATTTCAATACGCAAAGAAAAAATAAACACAGCAAAGATATTCTAGAAAAGGCAAGATGAGAGAAAATTGCTGCAACATACATTTTTGTTGAAAAGTAAACATTGATTAACCTGAAAAAATTAAAAGAGTAGAATTGATTGGTTTTTGCATTAGTTAGTTCTCATCCATATTATGAAACATTTGCTGCAAAAACGTTATTCCAATTACCTTTTGAAACTGCATTCGTGTCCATAGAATACCATTTTTGTTTTACGCCATTGAGTCATTTTCTATGCCTCCTCTCTTTTTTCAATAACAGACATACAACTGAAAACTGCTTGTATTTACATGAAACAAATTACACTTTTCCATTTGTGCTCTTTTTAACACATTTCCATCAGTGTTGCCATTAGGATACGAAAGATACATTTTTCGTATCTTTTGATGACTTCAGGTACCATGTATAATCCTGACATTTTACGTATCTTTTGAATCTGTACGCAAAATGTAGAGAAATAAAATATTAAAGAATTTTTAGCCAACTAAAACTTATTAAGACTGATTGATCATCGTTGCCTACTCAATACTGCTCAATATTACGATAATTACTAGCAGTGCAAGGTTGTTCTGAAGAAATATAACCATTTTTTTTATTTCAGGGAATTTACATAGGGATATGAATTTTTTTATATAATCGCCTTAGTATACATATATATGTAAATGCCTAAACTAATATATTAGTTTTTACAAAGATGAATTTGTTTTGATTACCTCCAACAGGCGCGGATTCAGGGGGGGGGGGAAATAAGGAAATTTCCCCCCCCTAAATTTTAAAAATATGTTTGGTTTCCCTCGATAATACAACTATTCCCAATAATATTTTTTTTTTATGCACAAAATTTTGGAAATCCCAGCAAAGTTTTTTTTTGTTTTTTTATTGAATCTAACGAAATTTTCAATAAGTATCCAAAACTTAATTCTAATAGTTATTTATTAGATATTTCCAATGAAATATCCAGTTTACTGTATTTAAATACTTATTATTCTACATTCAATCCCAGCAGGTGGCATCTATTTATATCCAAAGAATAAACGTTTGACTTGAAAATGCGTGCGATCGAATTATTAATAAGCCTTAGTATATGCAATATTTATGTATATATGTGTTATATGAATAAAAATTCTATTCGATAATTTTTGACGAAAACACAGATTTTTCGGGGAAAACCCAGATTTCCTTATCTTAAAGATATTTCAACATACAACAAAAAATTATTAGGAAGGCATTTATTGGCTTTGTTGTAAACGCATTTGAAGAGGCTTCAAAGGATATTGATAATGTGATATGTCAATTGATGCGAAGGCACTATCATCAAAAGTTCTAAAAGTTTTGACAAAGTTTAGTCTTGACCTAAAAAATTGTGTAGGAAATGAAACAGATGGGTGTCCTCTGATGTCATCAGAAAATGGAGCTGTTATAAAATTCTGGACAAATGCAAAACAAACGCCTTGCTATTCCCATAAATCAAACAACTCAATTTTAAAAAGCAACAAAGTGCCATTAATACAATAAGTATATTCATCCCAAGCGAAACACAGTTTTAGCAAAGTATTTGGGAGCCAAACTCTCTACATTATGCGAGACAAGATGGTTGGACCGTCACGACTCAATTTTACACTTTGCAACAAGTGTACATCATATATGTAGTAGAATATCTGAGTGGAAAGGTAGAGATACTTCATCAAAAGCCTTATATTAAGGAACTCGCTTAGTACTTTTGAATTCATTTGAGGAATAGTATCATTTTACAAAAGCACGATATAGATCTTCAAAAAGGATCAAGCCTTATTAAAACTTAAATCATGTGCCTTGAAGAGAAAAGAAATAAAGCCGAAGAACTATTCAAAGCGATTTTTGAAAAAGTTAAAGTTATCTGCGTTCAAATCGAGGTTCCAATCACATTCAAAATGTTTAAGATTACTACCGAGTTGTAGGGTACATTCCTCTTATTGAATTTAATTTAAAAGATCTCAAAACACGTTTCCCAATAGATCTCCTAAATGTATTGAACATACCTAAACTTCTACCCCAAAGTGTAATCAAGTCAAATACAAATACACAACTTTTAAAATCACAAGTAGCTGATGAGCTGATTATGTTTGATAAAAGAGATAAACACTTACTTACATCTAAACTTGAGTCTGAACTGTTGCATTGGCAACAAACATGGAAAATATCTGAAAATCTATCAGATAACGTTGTAGATGCTTTAATAAACTGTGATGAAGATATCTACCGAAATCTAAGAAAAATATTTCAAATTTTCGTTTCAATGCTCGTCAGCAGGGCAAGTTTAAAATGGCACGAAAAATGGCTGGCAAAATGCTCGAAAAAGTATAAAAAATGGCACAAAATGGCAAAAATAAACATGTTATTAAAGAATCTCTTTTTTATTAAGTTTTTTTTGTAAGTCTGGGTTCACACTATGAAAGTTTTCTTTCAGAAAGTCTGAGTTTATGGGTGAGAGAGGAGAAAAGAAAAGCATGTTCTCTTCCCCTCTCACCAATAAACTCAGACTTTCTGAAAGAAAACTTTCATTGTGTGATCCCAGACTAAGTACAATAGTAGGTTTCTTCAAATTGTAAAAAAAAATACTGGATGCAAAACGCAAGAATTTGGAAGTTGTTTTTAATACACTTTTAATCTAATTTTTGTTTTAAAATCCTGTTTAATAAAGAAATATTTTTAAATATTTGTCACAAAATTTTTTTATCAGGGAAATGTTATTAAAGAACGACGTTTAAAATTCTTGCGTTTTGAGTCTTCGATTTCTAGAACACCCCTGATAATCTCCTGTTATCACATAAAACAGATCTATAAATGAAAAACACTCTTTCAACTTCGCAAGATGTAACTGGAGCATATTTGAACACTAAAAGTTCAGATGGGGAAAGATTGTCAATAAATTCATCCGTCTCAATTTCATTAAAACAAAATTGTGAGAAAATCGATTAAAACACTTTTTTAAAATTGAATTGCAAAGCCATATAGATTTTTCAGGAGTATTGAATAATTTAACACAAGTATTACGATCTAAAACGTTTTTTAAACTTTTCAACAAAATCTTTTTTACTGACATCTTGTATTATTTTCCTTAGCACTATCAATTAAGCCAAAGCTTTCATTCATAGAAATCCCTTTCGTTTGTAACTTCAAGAGGCTTGAGCAGATGCATTCAAAGTACTTTTTACGTCCGATTTTTGCATTATTCAGTTAGCATTCCGAATAGATTCTGCCTCATATTCGCTAAGCTTATTTAAAAATTTTTTTCTAGGTTGCAAAAAGGTATTCTTTAGCAAGCTGGACCAAAAATTGCTTTTTAAAAAAATAATTAAAGAAATGGCATATGCCATAAAAAACTTGCCCTACTCGTTAGTATTGCTACGAGAGAGAGGTCATTTCCTACCAGTCGTCTAAAAAAAACATGGCTCAGATCAACAATGACAGAAGAAAGACTGTACTATCTAAATTTGCCTCACGAGGAAATCATAAATTGCTTATTTAAAAAAATTAATTTATATTGAACTACTCTTATATTTCACCTTATTGTTGAGTTTTTTTAATAAATATACACATATTAATTTTAATAAACTTTTTAAAACAAATTTTTTACTTTTTTGTATCAAAAAAAATTTCCCCCCCCCTAAGGCTCGAGCTGGATCCGCGCCTGCCTCCAATGATAGTTACATACATACATATAATTAATTTTAAAGTTTGCTAACTGTATTTTAAAAAAATTACACTCGAAAGTGGATTACTTCAGAAGTTTTGGTGTTTTGCGTTTCACACCCACATGTTTTATTCGTTTTCATTTAGAGTAGTAGGGGTTGGTGAAAGTAAAACGAATCGCCTTTTTTCTAATATTTTTAACAAGAAAAAATTTTGTTTTTAGTTTAAAATTTTCTATTTCTAATTTAATCAAAATACCTATGTATCTGTGGACAAAACATCTTAAGTCAAATTAAAAAAGTTGAAAAATATGCTGTTAATTCAACGAATTTTCCTTCAAAAAAAATTTTTGTTTACGATTTAAAAATTTATTATTTGATAAAAATTATTTTTTCACAGAGTTTTTAAAACTTTTTTTGCTATCTTATCTCGACTTAAGATGTTTTGCTAAAATGCAACAGATAAAAACGCCAAAGGCCCTAACTAACCCAAAATTTAAAATCGACTTTTTTATACTGATTTTGATGTAATTATAATTATTTATAATTATTTTTAATCGAATTAGCGATCTCAAATTAGTTTTAGAGTTTGTTGAAAATTTTGCAATTATTTGCGAATTTTAGCCATGTTCGCGATAAAAGCGATTTGTTCCTGTACGTTTTCTGATTCTTTACAGCTTTAACAATTTATAATAAAAATTAGACTTTGTTATCATGCCGCTGTTAGCAAATTTTTGCGAATTTCCGCTAGTTTAGCAATTTTTACCGAATTGTTGCAATTCCTTATTGTTTAGGGGCTTTTAATTTATTTTATGGTTTGTTTGAAATTTTAAAACTTTTCGCGAAATTTTGCTATTTTTGGAATTTTTTTTTTAACCCATTTAGCGATTTCAAATAAATTTTAGTGTTTGCAATTTTTTGCAAATTTTAGTCATGTTTGCGAAAGAAGCGATTTTTTCCTTTTATTCTTTACAGCTTTCACGATTTTTAATAAATATTAGGATTTGCTATCATGCGGCGTTTTGCAAATTAGCGATCTTTAGTTCAACTAAAGTGTTTTTGAACAAAAACTTCGAATCCATAAAAACATGTGGATTTGAGAACACCAATTTCTAGAATATAGCTGATCATATTCTTTAAAATACTGATTAAATATGAAATTAAAATGCTATGTTAAACGTTAAAAATGCATTTTAAATTTTTTTTCAAAATGTATCTTTTTGGGAAAAAGCGTATATTTTTGGAAACTAAAATGTATCTTTCTTGAAATTTCTCTGGCAACACTGATTTCCATAGCCTTTCGCAAAACTTTAGGTGTTATGTTATAACTTCAGGTGTTATGTTGTTTATTTCGTCGCGTATATTGTTTTTTAATTGCTGGATGGTTCTAGGCTTATTAATGAAGACTTTCCTTTCAAATAACCCCAAAGAAAACAGTCTGGGCGGTTAAATCCGATGAACGCGGAGGCCAATTAAAATCACTGAGTCACAATCACGCTGAGTCAAAACAATGGATCGTTGATTTTAAAAATAAAGCTCAACAATTTGGGCACGTTGTTCAATTCAGTACTGCTCCAATTTAAATTCCCTAAGTCGTTTTTACAAAATACTGAAAAGAAAAAAAAAATTTAATAAAAAAGTTTTAAGCAACCCCTTCGATAATTTTGGGCCACCCAGGATATACAAAAATGTTATCATCAAATGTTGTTCGTTTGTGATAACACCATAATTTTGCCCTAACTCAATATATTGCCAAATGGCAGATCTCATCATCACAAACAACTTTTGTTATTGTAAGTTCATAACAAGGCGAATTCTTATGTTCGGTGGCGGCGATAATATAACTTTTATTGGCCTTACCCTAGGTCTACACTAAAGATAATTATCTCAGCATGTAGGCAATAACGTCGGCAGAATAATGCATGTAACACATTCACCACATCTGCACGAACACACGACTACAAATGCTGCTTGGTGAAATTATAGTCGTGTAGTCAGCTACTGAATTATTTTGAAGACGACAGCTACAATTGAAAAATTATAAACACCGGTTTTTTATTATGTATTTGTATTTCAGTGGTGCCACTATCATTTTTTTTTTACTTTTATGAAATGGTAAAACATGCATAATTTAAGACTAGTACACGAAGTTAATTTAAGCCTTTAAATATATAAATACTTATTTATATACATTTTATAGCACAAAAACAAATGAATTTATTAAAAGTCATTTAAAATTTTTTAATTTTGTTTTTTAGCACTAATAAACACTATAATTTTAACGATAGATTAAATAAAAAAAATATTAACTGCTTTTAAAATTGTATTCGTTTAACTGCGACATATATTGCAGTAAATGTCAATGGATCTGAAGACAATGTAAACATTAATTATGTAAATAATACACGCCTAAACTGCAACGCTGAATTACAAAGGGCTTCAAAATTAAAATAAATGGATTTTTTAACGTTATGTTCGCACGGCATCTTGAATTAAGTTGTTTTCTTTTTGAATTACAAATACGAATTACGCTGTTCAAACCGCATCTTCTTAATTCAAGAACTATTCTTTTTACATTTATGAAAATTTTTGCATTGAAAATGAATACAAAACCAAGCAACAATTTAAAATGTCTCGTTTTTAATAATTCCTATTTTGTTTCTATATTTGTTGTTTTAAATTTCACAAAAGAAACCTTTTTACAATTTTATGCAAGGCAAATTCATATTACATGAATTCGCCTTGAGTTTATGTTTTTAGGGCGATCCTTAACGGATTTGGCTGATTATCAATCTCTTGTTAGTAAAACTAGAAACGATTCGATGCCGAAATTGGTATTTTCCTTTGACTTCCCAATAATAAATTGTATCATTTTGCGAAGCACTAAACGTACATTTTAAAACATAAGCGCACAATTATGCGCTACGCAATAAGACATACAGGGCTGTAGTAAAGTAAGTGAACAAACTCTTGGCAAATTTATAAAAAAAAAATAACATTTCAAGGGCTACAGACGGACAGACAGTTGGACACGGTTAAATCTACTTAGAATTAAACATGCACCCAAAATATACATAAGTATATACTTTATAGAGTCTTAGAAAAATATTAGTTTCACACGGAGTGACAAACTAAGTTAACCCTAACTCACCTATAATGCTGAAGGTTATAAAAATAAGAAAAATGGTTGAAAGCTTAAAAAATATACAAAAAATTTTTATTGTGATTAATTAAAAATAACCAATATTGTTGTTCCAAAATAATTACTCAAGTGTGTTGGTAATGAAACATTAATTAGAATAAATAAACAAAATAAATAAGCTAATTAATTGTAAATGAAATTAAATAAATAGTTTTTAAAAAAAATATATTAAAAATTTCATATACCTGACTTTATTTTAAACTAATAAAAGCACCCTAAAAATCCCCTTTTCTCTCCTTCTCTAACAAGTTGGTTTTTGTTTGTGATAAATTTTTAGCGTCCCAAGTCTAAAATAAAATTCGACAATAGAGACAGTTGTGTAAATAAAACTAAATTACTTGAAATTTACAAAAAGTTTCGTTTTAAAAATTATTTGTTTGGATATAAAACAAAAATCAACAAAATTACTTACAAAATTAAAATGTACAAAGTACAGTAGTAGACCAATCCGAATTATTAAAACCGCCATAGTGCTGACTATAATTCCATTTCAGTTATAAAGAAAACATTTTCAAAAAGCTGCCTTTAACCCATTCCTGCCTTATAGGTATTTCAATACGCAAAGAAAAAATAAACACAGCAAAGATATTCTAGAAAAGGCCAGATGAGAGAAAATTGCTGCAACATACATTTTTGTTGAAAAGTAAACATTGATTAACCTGAAAAAAATTAAGAGAGTAGAATTGATTGGTTTTTGCATTACTTAGTTTTCATCCATATTATGAAACATTTGCTGCAAAAACTTTATTCCAATTATCTTTTGAAACTGCATTCGTCTCCATAGAATACCATTTTTGTTTTACGCCATTGAGTCATTTTCTATGCCTTCCAGTGTTGCCACTTTGTGGGTAATTACCCGACTTTGGTATAATTATTACTGTCGTGGGTAGGGCGTGGCTAATTTCTCTTAGGTGTAATTCAGGTGTCATTTGAAATTCTTACTTCAGATACCCAAATCAAGATTCGTTTTGAGTGATGACATTTATCCCTTTTAAATATTGTTGATAAAAAATGCACAGTCTACTGAAACAAAGTCTCGGTTTCTTTTAAGGAAAATATGTCAATTTCAAAAGTTTGGTAATAAACAGGGAAACCACACTGAACCAAAAATCCAATGAAAATGTACGTTAAGCAAAAAAACAACGTTTATTAAAATATTTTCGTTGGCTCAACGAATTATTCGTTAATATAATGAAAATAATACCTAATGAAAACAAAATTTTCATTATACTAACGAATAATTCGTTGAGCCAACGAAAACTATTTTAAAAAACGTAATTCGTTTGCTTAACGTACATTTCCATTGGTTTTTTGGTTCAGTGCATAAATTTAGAGCTTTTTATGAATATTGGCATCGATTTTTTAGTGCATATTTTTGCATATTTAACTGTTTGCAGGAATTTTTTGTATCATTTTCTAAGTTTTTTAGCGCATATATTGCCTTTTTGAGGCATATTTTGATACATGTTAATTTTTTTTAGATGCCAGCAAGAGCTTTTGCAGAAAATAAAAAGTGAGAGCACTATGATGTTTGACGTAAGCTCTTTCGGGTTTAAAAACACCCATTGTACATTTTGAACCTTTCTTAAGCTGTGTTCACACCTATTTCATATTTGACGTCCTACATATAACGACTAGTTTTCTTAAAGAATTATCATCTTAGAAATAAATTTTAGTAAATATATAGAAATTTTTAAAAAGACAGCTTAAGTTTGATCAATTTACTAGTCACGCTTTTTTGGATTTTATCGTCAAATATTTGTTAGGTCTGAACTTACCTTTAGATATATGCAAACAAATGTGGAAGTTAACTCATAATCTTAGGAGTTTTATTTTATGTCTTATTAAGACTTGAATGTTAATTTATTTTAAATTAAAATAAGAATATTAACAGTTTGACTAACGTTGATCTTCTTTCAATGAGTTTGTTGTCTTTTTGCTTCTCTGTAAATGTATTTTATTAAATAAAACTTCAATTTTATATCAGGTGTAATTTCATTTAAATCGGGTAATTTTGCTTCAACACAAGTGTAATTTTTAATTTTGCTGGTGGTAACACTGATGCCTTCTCTCTTTTTTCAATAACAGACATACAATTGCAAACTGCTTGTATTTACATGAAATTACACTTTTCCATTCGTCTATCCCATTTCTTCAACAAACTCAAGGCGAATTAAATACAGGTGATGTAGAAACGCCTTCTGTTTTTTAGAGGTCGAGCCTATTTGTTTTGATTTGTTAGTGTTTTGCTAAGAATGGTTGACATTTCGAGCCGTAAACACTAACAATGCAATGCAAAACCCCCTATGTTGTTTCTGTTGTTTTTGGATTGTTGTAGTTGCGACACCACCTGTAGTTGAATTCGGCTTGAACAAACTCAAATGTTTCATAATATGGATTGGGACTTATCATAAAGATGAATTAAGTTGTTTTCTATTTCCAACAATGCTTGAGAAAAGTGTTGGCAAATAAAGCACAAAGCGAAAATCAAAAAATGCTCACCCGCTTAAAATTGTTTTACGCGTCCCTTGTAAAAAAATTAAAAGCGATTTGTAAATGATGCAATTTTGTTTTATTTAGTTGATATGTTTAAAAATGTTTTCCACATTGGCTAAAGAATGTGAAAGCGACATAATTTGTTAGAAATTCAATATTAAATTTGAATTTTTGGCCAAACAGTTTGTAAATGTACTTGACTTTCTTACAAAAGATTGGCAATCTGATGTACCTGCATCATCCTCAATTGGGCTTTTTTTGATTTAAATTTTTTTCATTAAAAATTAATATGAACTTAGCTTGCCACAACTTTTTTGTAAGAATCAATCTACTCTTTGGTAATCATGGGCAGTAATCGGCTCACATAAACAAAGTTATGTAAAGAGGTTAATTATCTAGATATTAACATCCATATGAGATTGCTTCTCTTAAAGGGATTTAAAGGTCGGTCGCTAAATTGTTTAGTAATGTTAACTTTTTAAGCCCTCGCCTGGGTAACTATCTTGTCGAGATGCGAGGGCTTAAGTGCACTCTACGGTTCTGATTTCATGGGATGATGTATGTGATGAATACGTCCTCGCGGGAGGTCGAGAACACTGAAGGGGTGTGCAACTAAAGGTTTCTCATCTTGTCAGGTTAATGAGGCGGTAGTGGAATGCACACTACCGGTCCATTATCAGTACATATAGCACGGCGTGTATGCCCGCGGGTTCGCCCCTGGCAAGGTGGGGGCTTTACCAGTGGCTGGGGCGCGAAATATGCACTTTTAAGGACAACGTGGTTGGTGGCAGTGCCGAGGTCGTGGGTGGCTAGTTAGTGCGTAAAGAAAATAGTCGTTAACAGCTCCCCTCAGCGTCAGGGCAAAGCGCTGTTGTTACATAAGTTGCCTAGTCCACGCACGCCGTCACTGCGTGGTTCGGTCCGACTTTTACTTGTGGGAACAAGTATTCATTTTCCTTTTTAAAATAAAAAACAAAAACTAACCCAAAAACAACAAATGATAAGGACACGACGGACGGGATTGACCAGGGTCAGTCGGACGTCACGGTCTGTGAGGTAGGGAGTACCCTATCGACTGTTCATGAGAACATAATTGAACAGGAGAGAAAGGTACTGACCGACCTTTACGTGTAAAGACTTCTGGGACTATCGAGTGACTCCTGTGGTGAAACCGAAGCTCTGACGTTGCCTTGTCAGAAGGTGCCTATCCCTCGCGGAGAACGATGAAGGATCTCTCTTCGACATCTTATCCAGATATGCCAGAGAACTCCCTGTACCGTTCTGCGCCTTCTCCTCCTTCGTTCGGCTGGAGTTCTTAATGTCTAGTGGAGGGGTGCTTGGCCCATCCTCCACGGCGTCCTGCCGAACAAGTTGTGGACAATCTCCTCCCGAGTGTCCCCTCTGATGTCCCTTGGCCTCAAAGATGAGAGGGGCTGACTCTGCTCTCTGACACGGAGCTCGATATTGATATATCAGCTCACAGTCAGACTACAGAGCCTGCCACTCTCATCTTTGAGGCCAAGGGACATCAGAGGGGACACTCGGGAGGAGATTGTCCACAACTTGTTCGGCAGGACGCCGTGGAGGATGGGCCAAGCACCCCTCCACTAGACATTAAGAACTCCAGCCGAACGAAGGAGGAGAAGGCGCAGAACGGTACAGGGAGTTCTCTGGCATATCTGGATAAGATGTCGAAGAGAGATCCTTCATCGTTCTCCGCGAGGGATAGGCACCTTCTGACAAGGCAACGTCAGAGCTTCGCAAAATTCGAAAGAATTTACGGCTCTGTCAGTACCGTGCCTGGTTGGCCCTATCCTTGGAGAAAGCAGGTGGATGAAGTCGCCGACCCGGACACTACTCAAAAGAGTACAGGGACGTTGGCATCGTCAACCTGCCGTGGAGATATGGAGAAAGGAGGGGTTGCCCCGATGACCAAAGCGCTCATGTCTTCGGAACGAGCTGTGGAGGATAAGGGGGCGATACCCAAGAAGGTAGACTAAGGCAGCTGACACGAGGAAGAAGGCTGTTAATCCTCCGTCCGATTCCACAAGTGGCTCTCGTAAGGAGGCCAGAAGAGGAAAAGGTGCGGGCAGGAACAAGCCTTCTAAACTAGTCGTGCCGAAATCACCGAGCTCAGTGAAGAGGATTGGTACATCTCCGGCTGAAGCTCCTAATGGCTCTAATAAGGAGACCATTAAGAGGATCAGATCTGGTGATGATCAGCCTGCTTCATCGAACAAAAGACTGAAGAAGTCGACGAGCCTGGAAGGACATCTGCAATTGGCTGTCATCGATCGGAATGATCCGAATGGGAGGATCAGTGCCGAGCTATGGTAGTTAGTGGAGGCTAGGCTGGCAGCATTCAAGGGCAAAGAAGAGGACGTATCCTTCAATGGTGCGGACTGGGTTAAGTCACTCCCTTAGGTTGTCAATTGTAGTAACAAGAATTCTTTGGAATTCTTAAGGACTACAAATGACAAATGCCGCGACATTAACCCGGGGGCAAGGTTTGAAGTCATACCAGCCTCCGATTTGCCAATTAGGTCCATAGTGACAGTATGGATTCCACCACCCGTACGCCCGGTGGAAACTATACCGGCAGTATTGGGCAACCAGAACAATAGGCTTCTTACCGACCAATGGAGGCTAGTGACCTCACTGGTGTGTAAGGAGAACACGGGCAGGGACTTCCGCTTCGCGGTGGATCGGAAGTCCATGGAATTCTTGGAGGAGGTGGGGGGTAGTTAAGTTTGGTTTAGGTAACGTCAGGTTCCGGTATCCGAAACATGACAGGACCAAAGAGGTTGTTAGTGGTGCAAATAAACCTGCACCTTTGTGAAGCAGCCTCAGCCGAACTAACAACCTTCCTCACCAGCACCCGGACGGACGTAACCCTAATTCACGAACCTTGGATTAATAAAAATAAGGTTTACGGTTTAGGGGTTGCGGGATACACTCTGTTTGTCCCGTCCACGGAGGACAAGGTAAGAACGTGTATATTAGCGAGGAATGAATTGAATTTTCTCATCTCTCATTCTTTCAGGTGCGGTGACTTGACCGTAGTAAAGGGAGAAGCCAAAGGTAAGCGCACTCTTACACTGGCTTCGGTGTATATGCCGTACGAGGCGTTGTACCCACCTGGCATGGAGGTGCGGGAACTGACGGCATATGCAAGGAGGAAGGGTGCAATCCTTGCATTGGGCTGCGATGACAATGCTCATCATTGCCAATGGGGGAGTGCAGACATAAACAAAAGGGGAGAGTTAATGTTTGATTTTATAACTACTAACAATATTATTATCTGTTATATGCGTCACACGCCGACGTTCAGAAATAAAGATAGGCAGGCAGTGATAGATCTGACATTAGTGAATCGTGACGAGCAACTTGTTGTTGATTGGAGGGTGGCAACGGACTGTACATTTTCAGACCATAGTCGTATTACCTTCACATTGAATTTTAACCCACCTGGGGTTGCTCCATTTAGGAACCCTAGGGGGAAAAATGGGACTCCTTTAAGGAAAGAGTCCGAATTGGATTGGCGCAAAAGGCCTTGGGTGACTTGCTGCCGACTGACATGGAGGGTGTTGTGAACAAGTTCACTCATCTTCTAAGGGAAAGCTATGAGCAGCCCTGCCCGGTTACATTTCCAGGTAGGCGTAAACAGCCCAACTGGTGGACCAGGGAACTTCACGTTCAAAGGTCTACGGTTAGAAGACTGTTTAATAGGGCCAAGCTTACCAGAGCACCAGAGGATTGGAACAATCACAGGGTGCAGTTCAACAGGTATAAGGCGGATCTGAAAAGGTCGAAGCGACTATCATGGAGGCAATTTTGTGCATCTATTGATAATGTCAACGAGTTGTCAAGATTCCGACGGATTTTTTCTAAGAACCCTAAGGATTATATTTCCGGCTGCGCCGAGGAAATGGTCACAAGGGAGAAGCTGGCGTGGGCGGTCAATACTTTCGACCCATATAAATCACCGGGTCCGTATGGCATTTTTCCGGCCATGCTCTGCAACATTCCGGACGATGCATCATTTCTGCTGGTGAATGTATTCAAGAAGTGCCTCAGAAGGAGGTATCTGCCTAGGGGTGGAGAGAGGTCAGGGTGATTTTTATACCCAAGGCTGGTAAATCAGGTTACTCGAAACCGGGGGATTTTAGACCTATTAGTTTGTCTTCATTTTTGTTGAAGAATCTTGAGAGGCTTTAACATGCTTACCTGAAAGGTAAATCTGATGAGAGCGCGTTACATGAGGTGGTGGGTTGTTTTGAGCACGGTCTGAGGCATAAGGAATAAACTCTCGCCGCGTTTCTGGATATAGAAGGAGCCTTTAATGACATTAGGATTGAGGCGATTAGAGATTCGTTGTTGGAGTTGGGAGTTGAGGACTTTCTGGTGGAGTGGATACTCTACATCCATGGCAGTAGGATTATAAACTCGAGCCTGGGGATCATGTGATGAGGAGGTGGGTTCCCAGGGGGACACCACAAAGGTTGTTGCCTATGCGGACAGCATAGTTCTGCTGGTCAGGGGCAAATTTCTGTCCAAGATCGGGGAAATTATGCAGGTGAGTTCGCCTAGAACTCTCGGCATGGGCAAAGGATAGGGGACTGGGTATTAACCCTGTGAAGACTGAGCTGGTGCATTTACCGGAAGGTATAGGATAGAGGCATTTCGGAGGCCAGTGCTAGATGGTGTCGAGTTACCTCTATTGGACGGAGCAAAGTATTTGGGTAACTTTCTGGACTGCAAACTGTCTTGGAAGAGAAATTCTCAGAAAAGGAGGAGAAGATACACATGAAGGAACTCCATTGGTAAGAACTGGGGTCTGAGGCCGGATATGGTAAACTGGATTAACACATCGGTTGATAGGCCTATACTTACTTATGGATGCACTGTTTGGTGGGGTGCGTTGGGAGTGGATAGCTTTAGGAAGATACTCAGCAAGGTTCAAAGAAGTGCATCTCTTGGCATCACAGGCGCAAGGAGAAGCTCTCCGCAGGCAGCGCTGGACATCCTACTATATCTGTCCCCTATTGAGCATTACGTAAGGAGTGTGGCTGCTAGGAACTTACTTGGACTTTACGAGTCTTCCTTAGTTAGACCTAGGCGGGATGATCACACAAGGATTTTGTACGAAATGGGTCTGCTTGATCAGGGTATTACTCTTGAGAGAATTTCGGATCATAAGACTATGACCCTTAACTTCGGCTCAACACCACCAGTGGAGTTCCCGGATAGAAACATTTGGAGTGGATCCAATGGACTGTGTGAGGGGTGGGCAGTATTAGCGGATGGATCCAAGATGGAAACCGGCACTGGTGCCGGTGTATATATCGCAGACACCGAGGTGAAAAGGTCATTCAGACTCCCCGATGAGTGCAGTGTCTTCCAGACTGAGATCCTAGCGATCTGGAGGGCGACGGAGGGCGACGGAGGTGATACTGGAACACATCGTGATTGGATCTGTGGTGACAATTTACGTCGATAGTCAGGCGGCGCTTAGGGCATTGACAAATTATACGGTACGATCGTAACTGGTCGCTCGGTGTAGGAATGCTCTTGGTGGACTCATGGAGGCATTCAATGTAAGGCTGTGTTGGGTGTCTGGATACTGCATGGTTGAGGGACATGAGGTGGCGGACGAACTCGCGATAGGGGGTTCGAATCTGGACTAAGTGGAAAGGGACAGGGAGGTAAAGCCTTCCCTATGTTACTACTATGGTGTGATACGGGAGAAATTCCGTGATGACGTTAACCGGTCCTGGAGGGACAGAGTGGATTGCAAGGTGTCTAGGGCACTATGACCCATATTGGATGCGGGGGCAACCAGGGTTCTACTGGGATTGGATATGAGTAGTTTAAGAACGCTTATAGGGTTCTTGACGGGTCATTGTCCTGTCAGGGCTTTTACGGGCAGATGGGACAACGCCATACCGGACTTCTGCAGATTGTGCGTTTATTCGGAGGAGCTGGTGACGATCGAGCATGTACTGTGCCATTGTCCTAGGATGCAGGGTCTTAGGCAGAAGTGGCTAGGAGATAGGTTTCACGACGAACTGGAGTGCATCGCTGGATGTAGTCCGGCTGATCTACTGGGGACAGTAGAGTAGTGTAACCTAATACACTTTACCAAGTGAATATGGGACACCCTAATAAATAACAAACATGCATAACAAACCAACTTGATACCACACATGCATTTAATAAAAACAAATCGATGAACATTGATTTGTTTGGAAAATTGAGTGACTAATTTTTACACTCAATTTTCCAAACTAAATTATGATTGGTTATGAAACTCAAAAGGGGAAATAGAATAAGAATTTAGCTTAAGTTAATTTTTGTATAAAAAGGGACGCACTGTCCAAAATAAATCAGATATAATTTTGACTACAAATCGGCAATACCTGCCTTGTATTTAAATATTAATAAATCTCCTTTTGCCCTCAATCCATTGAGACTGGCAAAAGTAAATTGCGTGGCTAGTGGCAAACTCTGCCAGTCACAAAGATAGTTTGTTTTTTAAACACTTACCATTACATGGCGATCATGCCCACTCGGACAATTAAAGGAAAATTGCCTAAAAACCTTATCTGAAGAACACTGCCAATTTATATTCGTATTGTTGTTTTTGCACCTGTTACATGGAAGAATACGTTCCAAAGTGCATAGGACATCAGCAAATGCTAGTGGTTTAGTGAATGAGGTTAGGGTAACAGAAAAAAAACTTAATTTAGGGACTATAGAAATTTACTTACTTATAATAACAGTAGTGATAATAATAAACTTTCTAATTCGGTTATATCAAATGCATAAAAGGAGTATAAAGAAACAGTACCTCAGCAAAGCCAGTGAATCAAACACTATTCAAATGTCATGGCAACAAATTTTAGAGCATTATAGAGCGGTTAAAGAGATTTTTAATAGATCCTACAAGTGTATGTTGATAGACCAACAGGGCAAGAGACTGTCGACAAACATACACAAATCCTTTTGGACTGTCTTGACAGAATAAGATCCACACTCAATGTAAACTATCATAGGCTGACACCTTCGCATAAAATTGCAGCAGACGCTTTCTTTCACGACATCAGAAATAAAGTAGAAATTGTAACAGCCAAAAAGAGCATTAAGGTACATATACCAGAGACTATCCAAGAACGGATAGACGTAAAACCCATATTTCAAACAAAGAACATAAAAGTTTCAATGCCTCAGACAACAGTAGAATTTTTAAACACAGCTTCTAGGCTCATCACACATTTCGATGGAAAATCGGAAAACTTGAGATCCTTTTTAGATTCCTTATTATTAGTCGATTCAATAAAAGAGACACATGAACCAATATTAATAAATCTCATTAAAACTAAATTGAAAGGAAACGCGAGAAATTTAATAAATGATGAGAGCACGGTAACTCAGATTATAGAAATATTAAAAACCACTATCAAATGTGAATCAGTAGAGGTGTTGACAGCAAAAATCATGAACATAAAGCAAAACAACAAAACAGCTAATGCTTATTGTTCTGAGATAGAAACTCTTGCAAAAGCCCTAGAAAACAATTACATTTCGGACGGACTTTTATGCGAACTCGCTTGTAAATATTCCACTCAGGCCGCCGTTAAGGCAATGACCGCGAACTGTACTTTGGACAGAGTTAAACTAATAATGCAAGCTGGACAATTTAATTCCATGAATGATGCAGTTAGCAAATTTGTTAATAGCTGCACGGAAGTCACTGGAACACAAAATTCCATACTTCATTTCAATAAAAATCAAAACAATTATCGGAACAATTACAACCGCTCAAGAGGTAGAAACAACTATCGAGGAAACAACAACAATAGAAACAATAACAATTTTCAGAACAATAGATATGTACGTACTATACACGAAACCACGAATATTCCGGAAAGCCAAATCTAGTTTTGCAAAATACTAAAATCTACAAAGTATCTGAAAACAACACAAACTTTATAACAACAAAATACAAAAACAATAATTTAACATTCTTAGTCGACACAGGAGCGCACATTTCACTAAGTCGTATGACAAATCATTTACGAAATGAAAAATACTATCCAGATGAGAAATGTAAACTGACAGGTATCACAAGTCAAGAAATTAATTCATTAGGAACAATTGACATAGCTTTTGAACATACTTTCCAATTAGTAAACGCAGATATTCCGATTGAAACAAACGGAATTATTGGACGGGATTTTTTAAGAAAATACTTTTGTAAAATTGATTACGAAACATTTACATTGTCACTAATTGTGAACGATGAATCAATAGTCTTACCCATGCAAACAAAAACATACAATGAGTTGAAAATTACAATACCACCACGAACTGAAATAATACAGCCAGTTAAATTAAACATTAAAGAAGATTGCGTCATATTCAACAATGAATTGGAAGACGGAATTTTTTTAAGTAATTCAATCGCACCAAAAAGCGGTATGACACACATCAAAATTTTAAATACAACAAACTCAACAGTAATTCTAAAGGGTATTAAACTACAGACTGACCCACTTAAAAACTATGACATATTAAGTAACAATAACATAAACAATGACGAACGTTTTGAAAAAATAATGAATGAGCTACAAATTAACAACAATGACAAAAATGCAATATCATCACTAATTAATATTTTTAAAAAATACAAAAACGTATTTCATTTGGACAACGAAAAATTAACTAGCAACAATTTTTACAATCAGGAAATCATAACCACAGACAACACACCAGTATACAATAAAAATTACAGACTACCACATTCACACACTGACACGATAAACGAACAAGTACAGAAAATGCTTAAAGATGACATTATAGAGCCTTCAATCAGTCCGTACAATGCGCCACTATTGTTAGTACCAAAAAAGGGCACTGAAGACAAAAAGAAATGGAGACTGGTGGTAGACTTTAGAAAACTCAATGACAAAATTGTAAATGACAAATTCCCATTGACGAGATTAGAGGACATTTTAGACAAATTAGGAAGAGCTAAATGTTTTTCAACCTTTGATATGGCTAGCTCTTTCCACCAAATAAAACTTAAAAAAGACTCCAGACCATTGACAGCTTTTTCAACAACAAATGGACATTACCAATTCAAAAGATTACCCTTCGGTTTAAAAATATCGTCAAATAGTTTCAAAGAATGCTGACAATAGCACTTTCTGGTTTAGACTCAGAAGCTTTCCTGTATGTCGATGACATAATTGTGTATGGTTGCAGTGTAAGCCACCATAATTAAAATCTAATTAAAGTACTTGACAGATTACAACAGTATAATTTGAAACTTAATCCGAAGAAATGTTGTTTCTTACGACCAGAAGTTGTCTACCTAGGACACTTAATTACAAAGGACGGAGTCAAAACTGCAAAATATAAAATAATAGAGAACTACCCGGTACCAAAAAACACGGACGACGTTATAAGATTCGTTGCATTTTGCAACTATTACAGAAAATTCATACGGAATTTCGCAGAGATAGCAAAAAATTTAAACGCTTTACTAAAGAAATCTGTTAAGTTTGAATGGAAAGACGAATGCTAAAAAGCTTTTGATAAACTCAAAGAAAAATTAATCAATCCACCTATATTACAGTATCCAGATTTTAATAAACCCTTCATACTCACGACAGATGCATCAAATTTTGCACTAGGTGCTGTATTATCACAGGGTGAAATAGGACAAGACTTACCATATTCTTACGCCAGCAAATCTTTGCAGAAACATGACATAAACAAACCAATAATAGAAAAATAACTCTTGGCAATCCATTTTTTCAAACCATATTTCTATGGAAGAGAGTTCATAGTAGTCACAGACCATCGATCACTTATTTCGTTGTTCTTGATTTATCAGACTACATAATTTTTCAATTGTTTACAAAAAAGGATACATGAATACAAAAGCTGACGTACTCTCGAGAATAGAAATTGACTCTGACATACTTAGACAAATGATACCACAAGGACATGACGAAAAACAAAAAAGAGTTCTAATAACAACTAGAGCCATAAAAAATAAAGAAAACGAGGCAAATAAAATTGAGAAATTGAATAATGAGGATATCAATAAATTAAATAATACACGCGTGAAAAATAAATTGGAGGATTACACATCTCAGAGGTCTGATCAACTTCATATATGGGAATGTACATCCGTCAATGATATTAAGAACATGAAAAAAATGCAATTTAATGAAATACATTATAAAGAAAATTTAAGTATATACATGGAAAATAATATTGTGCACATAGGTCGGGGTGATAATTCAACGAAACAAGTTTCGAATATGAAGAAATCTCGTGCCCACTACAATGAAAATGATAAGCTAGCAAGATTCAGTGATAAATCAGCGAATCTTGGTTCGATACTGAAAAAACTGATTTCTAAAATGAATATAGAAAGTATAAGATTATACAAAGGAAGAATTTAAAAAGCATATGCACAAATACATAATAATCAACAACAAAACTCCTATAGTAAAAATATTGATATTTAAGCCTCCTATAAAAATAAAAGACGACATTGTTGGCGTCTGGCTGGTGTAAACATATTTTTATGGTTACTGGTGTAAACCGGGCGTTAATGTTTCCCTGTATTTTATTCGTGTGCAACAGGACTACATGTGGTGTTGGCATCTGGCAACATCCCATATTGTATGTAGCCCAGCTGACTGTTAACGTCACCTTAGGAATGATAGTCACTTGCTTTCAAAACTTCAACCAGCCAGACGCCGGGTAAATTAAAAAGTAAAAAATTTAATCAAAAAGTGTTTTTTTTTAAATAAAACTATAAATTGTGATAAAAAACCATTTTTGTAATTTAAACAAAATTAAAATAAAAAAATCATTCAAAATAAAATTGTGTTTCATAGTGCCATTTAGCCCACGAAATAAGGGTTGGTTTTATGTGAGCCACAACCACGTATTGAGCCAATAAGAACAAGGGTTGTTTTCCAAAACAACAAGTGCGTAAGACTCAGTCAACTAACCTCCTGAGGATCACAACTGAGGATTCCCGGACAATGTTCCTTTTGTGCCATAGCCCTTGCGCCACTTTATAAGAACCAGGTAACCCATTATACACCCAAACATTTTGGTCCTTCGCCCGTTGGAAGTTTTAAAAGGTACGTTCTGTGAAATTTAAATTTGCATACATTTCATTGTGTCGTGCCATATTTGTGTCTCGGGAAAAGTGAGGTTACGTTGCGCCAATTTGAAGCCGCGCAATTTTAAGAGCCATCTTTTTTTACTCGCTAGTTTACCCGTTACTCGTTGAGTTTGTATTTCAATTCCCTTTTGCCTTAATTTGTTGCTATACATAAATAAAAAGGAAAATCCAACAAAAAGAATTTGCCTGAATTTGTTTTATTTTATAACTAAAAGGAAAAGTGTTGCCAGCGCGTAAATTTTTTTTTTCTCAAATAAATTTTGCTGGGAATTTTTATTTTATTCTAAAGACAACTCGCATATTTTGTTGATCGGTAGAACAAGTGGAAAATAAAAATATGTCAACTTTTGAAAAATTTATTCGTGCAGCTGATGAGCTAACTAATTTCGAGGCAACGTTAAAAAAGGAAGACTTTTCCATATATACGAATAAGGCAATAGAGTTTGAAGGAAGTAACTTGGAAGAGATTTGGAGGAGATACAAAAAAGTGTTTGAAGTGTGTTCTGCAGCCACGATAGAAATTAAAAAAGAGTTAGTGGCAGTGCAGACAAACCATCCACAGGTTCGAAAAACCTACGTGCGATGTATAAACATTCTTGCAAATGCAAAACAGAAATTAGACGATGAGAAACAAAAAAGCAAGGAAGCAGTGGCTTCCAACATTTGTTCTATACCTGTACCCCCTTGTGATACTGGCGTTTTTCATGGCGATTACGTATCGTGGCCCACCTTTAGGGACATGTTTACGGCAATCTACAAAAATAATTCTAGACTTAGCCCTGTAGAAAAGTTGTTTTATTTATTTCAAAAAACAGATAATGAGGCACGGGATATAAATAGAAATATTGCCCTCACAGCAGAAAATTTTGAAATTGCGTGGGGAAATTTAAAATCACAATATGAGAATAAACGAGTTTTAATAAATAGTCAGCTTAAGACTTTGTTTAATTTGGCTCCATGTCAACGAGAAACGGCTTCAGAAATAAAAAGGCTCCAAAGGGAGATTAACAATTGTATTTCGGTGCTAAAATTATATAAAGTAGATATTGCCTCATGGGACCCAATTTTTGTTTTTCAATGTTCGTCTCGGCTCTCAGAAAATACTTTACATCTGTGGGAGCAATCGGTAAAAAATAAAACAGAGGTTCCCAAATGGGAAGAATTAAATAATTTTTTGACCGATAGATTTCATGCCCTTGAGAATGTTTCTGACGTTATAGTTGCGAACAATGTAGCTGCCAGTGGTTCCCAAGTAGGCCCTTCAAATAATAACAATATTTCTACAAAAGTTAAGCAGTTTAAGGCTCATCATACAAAAGTTGACTCGAGCTCATGTAAATTGTGTATAGAGAGGCATAAGATTAGTGTTTGTAATAAATTTTTGAGCATGGATTATAAGAATCGTGTTTCAACTTTAAAAAGGTTTCGTTTTTGTTTTAATTGTCTTACTATGGGGCATTTGCATGTAGATTGCAGTAGTCCTAATGGTTGTTCGAGATGCAATAAAAAGCACCATACTTTAATACATAGAAAAATAGTAAGAAATAACAACAATAATAATCAAAATCAGTCAAACACTTATTCTCAAGCTCAGAGTCAAAATAGTCAAAGTCAAATACAGTCCACTAATGTTGCCGGCCCTTCGAGCGTAGTTCAATCGCATCATACCTCTGTTGCAAAAAAGGTTATGTTAGCCACAGCCTGGGTTAACATTATAAGTTTTGGTTCCTGTTACAAGGTTCGGGCCCTGATAGATCCATGTTCAGATGACAGTTTTGTTTCAGAAAAGATACAAAGATTGTTGAAGTTGCCAACTAATCAAGTTTCTGCTGAAATTTCAGATTTAGGCGGTGATATAATTAGTACGTCTCCTAAAATGGCAGTTTTTACTAATGTTTCTCTTTTCGATCAGAACATGTCTCTTAATATACAGGCCCTAGTTGTCCCTCGTGTAACTGGTAGTATTTCAACGCATTCTTGTTTGCCCCAAAAAGAGATTGAGCTGCCCAAGTTATGTTTTGCTGATGCGAAGTTTTATGAAAGTAGTGAGATAGATCTGTTGTTATGAGGTGATTTGTATCCTTCTATAATTCGTGGCGGAGTAAGGCATGGTGTTTTTGAATAATTAGTGGCTCAAGAAACCATTTATAGTTAGAGTGTCTCATATGAAAAAAGTAGCCATTGATGACCAATTATCGAAGTTTTGGGAGTTAGAAGAAGTTTCTCATAGGCGTGTTTTATCAGATGAGGAACAAAAATGTGAGGAGATCTACAATTCTACTACCACTAGAAATCCTGAAGGGAGATATAATGTGAGTCTGCCCTTTAAAATTTGTTTGCTGTCGCTTGGTCCCAATAGGCATATAACTGTTTGTCAATGTATGAGATATGAAAAATGTTTGATGCGCAATGCTGAGCGTAAGGCCCAGTACGATGAGGTCCTAAAAGAATATATAACACAAGGGCACATGGAAAAAGCAGAAGCTGCTAGAGGTGACCCGGGTTATTATTTACCCCATCATGGCGCTTTTAAGCCAGAAAGTACAACTACAAAATTGAGGGTGGTCTTTAATGCCTCAAGTCCTTCGGCAAATGGCAGAAGCTTAAATGATTTGTTGTACACTGGCCCTATTTTGCAAGCTTAAATAGTTAATCTAATTTTGAGATGGCGATTTTTTCAGTTTGTATTTAATGCGGACATTTCAAAAATGTACCGGCAGATTTTTGTAAATCCCACACATAGGCTTTTCCAAAAAATAGTTTTCCGTAGCAGTGATAGTGTGGAAATCGGTGATTACCAACTTAAAATTGTGACTTTTGGCGTAAATTTTGCCCCATATTTGGCACTTAGAACCATTTTACAGTTGGCAAGTGATAAAGAGCGGCGTTTTCCATTAGGCGCTAGAATATTGAGAGAAAACATGTATGTAGACGATGCCCTATAGTTGGTGCACATTCGGTGGCAGATGCTTTGGTGGCGCGTGAGCAATTAATTGGTATTCTGTCAAGGGGTGGTTTTGAGCTTAGAAAATGGACCTCAAATTCAGAACAAATTTTAAGAAATTTGCCACCAGACTACTTATTAAATTCGTCATTTTTGTCGCTCGATGAAAAAAGCACAACAAAAACGTTAGGGATTCGCTGGAATGCAGCAGAAGATGTGTTCTTTGTGTGTGAAAAGATAACCCTCAAAAACTTGTATACAAAAAGAGAGGTTCTTTCTACCATTGCTCGGCTTTACGATCCTGCGGGTTGGTTGGCTCCGGTGGTAGTTGCAGCAAATATTATAATGCAGCAAATGTGGCTTGATAAGATCGAGTGGGACGAGGCTATCAAACCAGTGGCTCTGCAGAAATGGCAGAATTTTTTCGCTAATTATGTGGATATTGGGAAAATTAAGCTTCCACGTTGGGTTCAGTATTCGCCTGGCTGTTCTATTCAGTTTCACGGGTTCTCTGACTCGTCTGAGATGGCATATGCAGCTACAATATTAGGGTGATCGATTATTCGACATTTTTCAATAACCGGTTTTCGAATATTCCGAATAGTTGCTATTTTTAAAAAACCGGTTTTTGGTTAAGCATTTTAAAAATAACCGGTTAACCGGTTTTAATTCGAATACATAAAAATTAGTTTTTGTAATAAAGAGTTAATTCGAATAAAAACAAAACAATTTACGAAGGTAAGGAACCAAACAAATATTTGACGATAACATCAAAAAAAACGTGACCAATAAATTGATTAAACTTAAGCTTTATTTTTAACAATTTCTATTTATTTTAATATTTATTTATTTATTTCTAAGATGATAATTGAATTTATGTAGTATGTAGTTAAGAAACCGTTAAATAATGTTTGCTCTAGCCAAACGTTTTGAAAAGCAAACAATTCTTTAATAAATCTAGTGGTTACGTGTAGGATGTCAAATATTTAATAGGTGTGAACATAACTTTAGAATTTTTGAAAAACTTTGGTTTTAAAATTATAGGAATTTAATAAATTAATTATTTTAGATATTCTCCCAAATTTATTTTAAATGAGTTTTAATTTGTTGGTGGCTAAGCATGTCTATATGAATCAGTAAACTTCAGCCATATTTTTGAAAAGTGGCAAGCAAAACCTCTTATCCGGGATTATATATTTAATTATTTTTTGTTTCAGAATTATAGAAACAATAGTAATATGAACATGCTTTTTATATGAAATATCTGTCAATTCGTCGATCACACAATTTGAACCCTTCCAGGACATTTTTGATTCCTAGAATTTTATTTTAAGTTCTTGGTGTTTTAATAAATAAAACTGATGAATTTTCCCATATCGTTGATTCCGCCGGTATGTTCTTGTTTTAAGCATGAAGATATGCTAGAACTACTTAAGGTGTTATGATACTTGCTATTATTTGAATTGGATTTTTTTTAGGGTTGACTGAATGAAACAACAAATGCGAGAAAGAACAAGAAATACAATTTGATAAAATGTAAACAAAACAAACAAAACTGCCCACGTTTTTTCCCCACAAAAAACCGCCATTAAAGTTAAAAATCGCAAAAAAAAAAAGTTTAAAACCATTTCTTTCGATCAAAAAGTATAAAAATTGCCAACAGTGCTAACAATTAATCTGGAAATGTCAATTTTAAGTTAAAAAATTTTATTTTTTTTTGACAGTCTTAGATTATTTATCGATAACACATGTATATTTGTTTGACATTTCAAGATTTTTTATGATATAATCATACTCTTTACACTTAGTCAGTTTTCCTATGCAAATATATTTGCACTGAAAAAATACAAGTATCATAACATCTTTAAGAGTTTTTCATTCATTATTGGCAGCATATTTAAGTAAAGTATTATTTGCAGTCTCTTAAAAACTACTTGGAATAGGGTCAAGTTTTACTTGGCGTATATTTATGTCAAGCATGTAGACTAATTAAAAGTGATTAATAAGTCGTGACGTTAAAGAACCTTTGAAACTTATCATTTTAGGGCCGTTTAAGCACAATTTTCTTTTAAGTCAGTTCGAAATATCACCAGAGAAGACATCTTTATAAATATATACATATATATATATATATTATTTATAATACTGTCAAATTGCTAATTACTTTTTAATCTGAACTTTTTTGTAGTACTTTAAATATTTTTTGGTTTTGTTACAAGAACACACGCTTATTTATATAAGCGATTTGTATTTACATTGCTTATTATGTTTTTTTGACTTTTGTTGACATTTTTTATAGAATGTTTAAGTTTGCCAAATATCTGATTAGAAAAATACTTAAATTACGGGTACATTTGTAACAAAAGTAAGGAAAACGTATATAAATTACACATTACTAAAGTAACCGGTTTATTTTACTAAAATAACCGGTTTATTCGATATTCGAAAAATGGACATTTTAAAATTTTCGACTTGGGCCAAACTAAAATAACCGGTTAAAACCGGTCGAATACTATTCGATCGAAAACCCTATACAATATATATAAGGGTACAGCTCGAAAATAAAATTTTGTCAAGTTTGCTCACATGTAAAACAAAAGTGGCCCCAATAAAAAAGCCATCTCGTTCGGAGTTGTGTGGAGCAGTTCTTTTGGCAAATTTAGTCGACAGTGTGGTACCTACTTTTAACGTGAACAAGTCGCTCGTTTAACTGTGGTCCAATTCCACAATTGTCTTAGCTTGGCTAAGAAAACCACCTTGTAGTTGGAAAACGTTCGTGGTAGATGTAGCAACCCGGGGGTTGATCCCTGCGGACCTGATAGAAAATAGGCTTTGGTGGCACGGACCTGAGTGGCTCACCTTGGAGCAATCTTCGTGGCCTGTAGGCGCCGCGGAGTTCGAGACTGTGGAAGAATCGAAAGGAGCTCAAGTTTTTGTTGCTAGATCAACTGATAAAGAAGATACACTAGACCGCTTTTCTAGTTTATAACGAGCGTATCACGTAATCGCTTATATGTTTCGGTTTGTTGCCATTACCACTAAGAAAAGGCGCGAAAATGTTGATTATGGTTCATTGAAGATCTCGGCTAGTGAGTTAAAGTTCGTAAGGCGTCTATTTTTCCTTTCTCAACAAATTCACTTCTCAGGGGAGCACCGCTGTCTTAAAGCGAATAAGAAAATCGAATCACGCAGCCCCCTATTCACGCTTACCCCTTTTGTTGATAAAGACAACATTATGCGATCTAATAGTCGCCTTAGCTCTAGTACGTGTTTGTTCTACAATGAAAAGCACCCTATTATCTTGGCGTATGGCTGTAGATGGGCTCGCCTGTATGTTGAATTCGTTCACACTTTAGTCCTTCATGGAGGCCCTCGGCTAGTTTTGAATGTAGTCCGGCAGGCGTGCTGGATCATTCGGGCAAAAAATCTGATCAAGACAGTAGTTCGTAATTGCAAAGTTTGTGTTCTTTATCGAAAAAAGCTGCAAAATCAAATAATGGCTGCTTTGCCCCAAGAAAGAACTACCCTTTGCCGCCCTTTTACGAATAATGGCGTTGATTTTGCTGGCCCGTTCGAAGTAAAAAGTTTCACTGTCCGGTATTGTAGAATCATCAAAGGCTATGTGTTTCTCTTTGTCTGTTTCGCTACGAAGGCGATTCACCTTGAAGCGGTTAGCGACTTATCTACCCCTGCCTTTCTAGCAGCCTTGGCTCGTTTTGTCGCCCGTCGTGGTTGCCCAAGCTGCATCTATTCTGACAACGGCAGAAACTTCGTTGGCGCCGCTCGAGAAATCGACGCAGACTTCG
This sequence comes from Pollenia labialis, assembly GCA_949318255.1. NCBI lineage: Eukaryota > Metazoa > Arthropoda > Insecta > Diptera > Polleniidae > Pollenia > Pollenia labialis. The sequence goes on along the minus strand of OX439140.1, from coordinate 148,875,142 downwards.
CCAAGCACGTGAAAGAGCTTCGTGACACGGCTGTAGAAAATTATGGTCACGCTTGTCGTGGCACTTTATCCCCACTGCAGTACCTCACATGGGAGGATTATGGGAGGCAGGGGTAAAGAGTACGAAAATCCACCTTAAAAAATCAGCTGGTCAGCTTAAATTTACGTTCGAGGAGCTCTCAACCGTGTTGGCAAAAATAGAGGCGTGTCTCAATTCGCGTCCTCTTGGCCCTATGTCAGAAAACGCTGAAGATTTGTCTGCTCTTACCCCAGGCCACTTTCTGATAGGCACACCTATGCTTACCCCTGCGGAGGCCGAAGAGCTGTCCTACAGCAAGAGTTCTGTCGCCGATGGAAGCAGGAGTACCTAAAAGAGCTAAATAAACGCAACAAGTGGCAACACCCTCAACCAGACCTAAAAAGTGAACCCAGCTGTCCAACTGAGTGGCGGTTAGGTCGTATTGTTCGAGTCTACCACGGCAATGATGGCAAGGTACGAGTGGCCGATCTTAAAACGCAAAGTGGCGTAATCACTCGGCCGATACACAAATCAGTAGCTCTGCCTAAATACGACACTTAAAATCCCTCGTGTTTGCTTCTTCTTTGGTGGCACTTCAGCAGAGCCTACTAAATAATTTCTGTGCCCGATGTAGCTGCCCCTATTTGATAAGGCCAACGATGGAAGCCTAGGACGATTACGTGGTGTTGAAGATGTAAGCAGTCCGTTTCTTGTTGCCCTTGGGGCAAATATTTTGTTTTTTTTTATCACATTATTGTTAAGTCTTTTTTAATTTAAATCATTGCAATTTTTTCAGTTTTAACTCTTGCTTTAATTTTTATTGATTTGCTTTTTTGATTTTATGTTAACTTTAACTTTAATTTTTGTTGAACCTATAATTCCTTTTTATTTTGAAATTTTATGCATTCAATTTCCTTTCTTTTTTATGATTATGTTGCACCACCGTTGCAAGGCGGGCGGTATGTTGGCGTCTCGCTGGTGTTAACATATTTTTATGGTTGCTGGTGTAAGCCGGGCGTTAATGTTTCCCACTATTTTATTCGTGTGCAACAGGACTACATGTGGTGTTGGCATCTGGCAACATCCCATATTGTATGTAGCCCAGCTGACAGTTAACGTCACCTTAGGAATGATAGTCACTTGCTTTCAAAACTTCAATCAGCCAGACGCCGGTCAAATTAAAAAGTAAAAAATTTAATTAAAAAGTGTTTTTTTTTAAATAAAACTAAAAATTGTGATAAAAAACCATTTTTGTAATTTAAACAAAATTAAAATAAAAAAATCATTCAAAATAAAATCGGGATTAATTTTACAAAAAAAAGTGAAAAAGTGTGTTTCGTTTGGAAAATACCGAGCCACCGTCATGGTGCCATTTAGCCCACGAAATAAGGCTTGGTTTTATGTGAGCCACAAGTGTGCGAGACACGACCTGCCACAACCAACCACATATTGAGCCAATAAGAACATGGGTTGTTTTCCAAAACAGCAAGTGCGTAAGACTCAGTCAACTAACCTCCTGAGGATCACAACTGAGGATTCCCGGACAACGTTCCTTTTGTGCCATAGCCCTTGCTCTACTTTATAAGAACCAGGTAACCCATTTTACACCCAAACAGACAAATTAAAATACAAACTAATTGACGAATTTCACAGTTCCTTGAGTTCCGGACACTTAGGAATTAGACAAACAATCATTTTGACTTGAATCAAATATTTTGCTGGGCATCTGCTAACGGTTTGAGAATCAACCCGAGTAAATCAAAATGTTTAATTATATCCAGGAAAAGTGCAAGAGTTGAGACAGATGTGAATGTCGTTATTGGTGGCTCAAGAATTGAGATTGTGAATACAGCTAGACTTGGACCGATCATATAAATCAGGCTTGTGGTAGAATATATGGTATGCTGCGCGCTTTATGGCCAACACGGCACTTAACACCACTTAATATAAGAGTTCGTCTGGCTAATGAGTTTCTGTTGACGACAGCAAATAATGACGAATGGGGCACTTGGATTCCATATTTTACTTTTGCTTACAACACATCTCCGCATATTGACACTGGTAATACACCATATGAACTAGTCTATGAAAAGTTACCATGCTTGCCATCAGATACCGCTATGAATGACAATATATAACTATGATGACTACGCAAAAGAATTACGAGTCATACTACAATTCGCTCTAAACAGAGCAAAAGAGATTACTAATAAAGTAAAATCAAAAAGAACATTAAATAATAATTATCAAAACAGACTAAACTTAGAAATAGGTGACTTAGTATTACTTAGAGTAGAAAATAGAAGTAAGAACCAAAATCCATATAAAGGACCATACAGAATTGTAGGTAAAAATGTAGTAAATACTCTAATAGATTATAACGGACAGACGAAGGAATTCCATAATAACAATTTAAAACCATATATATCTTTATAATTTTAAAATAAATAATAACCAAATATCTTAAGAAAACTAATTATAATTTATAAAATATTTAATTACATTTAATCACATACATATATTTCATTTAAAAAATATTTTACCACATTTACTTACATGTATTTCAATATCTTAAGAACACTACTTTAAGAAAAATATGTATATGTATAAAACATTTTAATATAGAAACATGTTGGTAATTGAAAATCTGGCAACTTCTACTGCGTAATGTAATACATTCTAGATGCAACCTTTACTTTTTTACTACGTTTTTACATTGTACAAACTATTATAACTTCCTTCACTTCCTTTTTGTATTTACTTAAATAAACTTGTGTCAACTTTTCTTTTACACGTTGTTCCGAAATCAAGTCGTTTTATTTAAACATCCCAACAGGTTATGGGGCCAGTACTTGATTAAACAAGTGAAAGGAAACTGAATTTAAGTAATTTAAAGTTATTTTTTGAAAATGTCCATCTCCACGTCTTTAAACATTGAAAAATTAATTGGTCGAGAAAATTATGCAACATGGTCGTTTGCATTCAAAAACTTGCTGCAGCATGAGGAACTCTGGGACACTGTAGAAGGTAAATACCCATCAAGCGGGATGGATGCAAAAGCAGACACCAAGGCCAAAACAAAAATTATTTTGCTGGTAGACAAAATAAATTATGTGCACATCGAAGATGCTAATACTTCCAATGAAGTGTGGAACAAGTTGAAAGCGGCTTTTCAAGATTCTGGTCTTACAAGAAGGGTAGGGTTGTTGCGGCAACTAATAAACAGGAGTTTTTCTGGTTCTGATTCCATTGAAGATTATGTAAGTAAAATTGTGTCAACGGCCCACAAATTAAAAGAAGTAGATGTGCCAGTGAGCGATGAAGGGATTGGAACGCTATTGCTAGCAGGCCTTCCTGAAAAATATGGACCCATGATAATTGGCATTGAAAGCTCTGGTGTCAAAATTTCATGCGATTCCATCAAAACAAAGTTATTACAGGACATCAAGAAACCGACAACAGGTGGCGCTTTGTTCGCTAAAATGAAAAAGAAGACAGATTCAAAAAAGGGGTTTCGTTGTTTTAATTGCAAATACAAATACGGTCACAAGGCAGCTGATTGTCGTTCAAGTCAAAATAAAAAACAAAACAGAGAAGTTGGCTTCTGTACGGTGTTTGCAGCTGGCGCAATAAACATAACAGACTGGTTTATCGATTCGGGTGCCAGTTTACACATGTCGATGAGAAAGGACTGGTTCAATGAAATAGAAGAATCTCATGTTAAAGAGATTTTTGTGGCAAACAAACAAAAACTTCAAGTTGAAGGGGTTGGTACTATCACAATGTCCGTAAAAAATGAAAAAGGTGACGTAGGGCAAGTGAAAATACACGAGGTTTTATACATTCCGGACTTAACTGTGAATCTGTTGTCAGTAAGTCAAATGACGAAAAGAGGCCTCACCGTTCAATTTGCAAAAAACAAATGCTCAATTAAAAAAGATGGACAGACCATTGCAACAGCGTTCCTTGAAGACAATATGTTTAAGTTAAACAATGCAAAGCAGGTGTGTATGGTGGCCACACAGGGTGACATTCAGTTGTGGCATGAGCGCATGGGTCATCTCAATTTTCTTGATTAAAAAAAAAAAAAACATTTAGTATCAGGAATTCAATTTCAAGAAAAACACTCGTTTAATTCGGATAGCTGCATAGCATGTATCAAAGGAAAAATGGCAAAAAGCCCATTCCACACTTCAGAAACTCAAAGTACTGATTTACTTCAATTGGTTCATTCGGATCTTTGCGGCCCTATGGAGGAGGCTTCAATAGCCAAAGCTAAGTATTTTATATCATTTATAGATGATTTCTCGCGTAAAGTTTTTATTTATACCTTGCAGACAAAAACGGATGTAACGGCATGTTTTGAAAAATTTAAAGCCAGAGTGGAGAATGAAACTGGTCGCAAAATAAAATGCCTGCGTACAGATAATGGCACGGAATACTGTAACAACAGGCTTATGAGTTTATTGGAGGCCAGTGGTATACAACACCAGACCACTGTGCCCTATTGTCCACAGCAAAACGGCGTCGCTGAGCGAATGAATCGCACGATAGTAGAGCGAGCTCGATGCATGATTTTAAATGCAGGTTTACCAAAAAAACTGTGGGCTGAAGCCGTTTGTAATGCAGTATATCTAATTAACCGATCCATTTGTTCTGCAAGAAATAAAAACATACCGCAAGAAGTGTGGTCAGGTGCCAAACTTGATTTAAGCCATTTACGGGTTTTTGGCTCACGTGCTATGGCTTATATACCTGACGAAAAACGAAAAAAGTGGGATCCGAAGTCGCAAGATTTAATATTTGTAGGCTATTGTGAAGACACTAAAGGCTACCGGCTATTGAACCCAGATGGATGGCGTTCAGTAAAAAGCCGTGACGTAAAATTCTTTGAAAATAATTTCCAATATAAGATCAAAAATCCTCGTAAAAATCAGGCGCTAAATTTTGTTGAACAAGATGATAATGATTCAGTGGAGGTAAACAGTAACAACACAAGCAGCAACTTTGGTGATTTTTCGTTTAATCAAAGTGGTGATGTCTCTACAGTAGTTGCAGATCAATCGTCCGATTATGTACCAAGTGAAACCGTCGACAGCGAAAGTGATACAGAATTGGCTGAAAATGAAACCACCATTATCCGTCGTTCGGATCGAACACCAAAACCCGTTAATAGGCCTGATTACTATTCATATTCAGTGGAGGCAAATTCGTGTCATGATCCAGTAACAGTGCAAGAAGCCTTAAACGGAAATGATGCCGAAAATTGGAAGCAAGCCATGGAAAATGAAATAAAAGCATTAATAGACAACTAGGGATGCCAATCCCCAAAATCCCGGGATTTAGCGAATCCCGAATCCCGGGATTTAAATTTTTTAATCCCGGTATTTTCGGGATTTTGTCAATCTCGAAATTGTTAACTTAATTTCTTTGTTTTACCTTTTTTTATATAAAGAATGAGAGGATAGGGAACACAATATTGATCTTTAATATTTATTTGATAGATTCTGTTAATACTGTCATTGAAAACGTAAGAAATAGTTGCACTTTGATATTTTTTTCAAGCGTGTCCAATAATTATAAAGAAATTTTAACGTGAGAAGTGCTGAAAATAATTAAACAAGAAAATTTATTAAAGAAAAAAATGCACAAAACAATTCACTGGTGCACCAAATACAAAATTTAAACTTTACTCTTTACAGGGTTAAGATTATTAAAGTGTTTTCCGAGAGTTGACATCGAACCTACTTTAATTAATGGAGCGATTTCACAATATTAAGTAATGTATTTTATACACTACATAATTCCTACCGCAAGTGGTGGTGGTTATAAAAATGCGTTTTTGTTAAAATAAGATTTTAATGGTTAACTAAATAAATTGATTTTTATAGTTAATTTCGAATTCAAATTTCAATTATTTATTTTAATTCATTTAATACAATTTTAATAGAATCTTACAAATAAATCAACTTCTATGTTGCGTTGTTCGATTAGAATATTAATTATTTTTTTAATTTAGCTTGAATCCACTGAGGTAATTGAATCAAATATTGATTTTGTGGTAATTATTTTTTATTGAATCAAGTAACATATTGTTTAAAATCGTACGTTCTTTTTTTTATCATATTTTTTTATTAAAATAGTCATTAAATAAGAAAAGTCGCAATTTAAAGTTTTTACAAATTTAAGTAATATTTAACCTTTAAATAATAAATTAATTATAAAACCTTCGTTTGTAAACTTCTTTTAAAGACGTTTTTTTAAATAAATATCTATAAAAAGCATTTATCTCTTAATTTTAATAAATCCCGAATCCCGAAAAATCCCGATATCCCGTAAAATCCCGGGAATTGATTTTTTGTAATCCCGAATCCCGGGATTTGCGAAAACCAGTCCCGATTGGCATCCCTATAGACAACCAAACTTGGACATTAGTATACTTGCCCCCTGAAAGAAAACCTTTGAAATGTAAATGGGTATTTAAAACCAAAAAGAATGAAAAGGGTGAGATAATGAGACACAAAGCAAGGCTGGTCGTAAAAGGTTGTTCACAGAAACCAGGAATTGACTATCAAGAAACTTATTCACCAGTTGTGCGGTATACATCAATTAGGTACTTATTGTCAGTTGCGGCACATTTTGACCTGGACGTTGAACAAATGGATGCGGTAACCGCATTCTTACAAGGTGATCTATCAGAGGAAATATACATGGAACCCCCAGAAGGCGTCAACTTCAATATGAAAGGTAAAGTCTGCAAGCTTAACAAAGCCATTTATGGATTAAAGCAGGCAAGTCGTGAATGGAACCGAAAGCTGAATCACGCCTTAAAGGAAACGGGCTTACAACGGTCAAAGCTGGATCCATGTATTTATTTCCAAGTTTCTGGTGCCACAATATTTTTTATAGCGGTTTATGTGGACGACCTGCTCATCTTTTCAAACAACAAAACAACAAGGAGCAATTTTTTATGAAGGATTTGGGGGAGGCTAAGAGCTGCGTTGGTATTTGTATTAAAAGAAGTCGTGAAAAAGGTGAAATACATATTGACCAATCAGCATACACAACGGAAATTTTAAACAAATTTAACTTGTTCGATTGCAATCCCGTTTCAACCCCCTTTGATATCAACGTTAGACTGACAAATCCTTCATCCGCAATTAATATACAGGGTTATAAAAACATACCCTACCAGGAGGCTATAGGCAGTTTACTATTTTTGGCGCAAGGAACTCGTCCGGACATAGCATTCGCCGTAAATTACCTTAGTAAATTTAATAACAATTTCGACAATACTCACTGGGTGGCTGTTAAGCGAGTTTTTCGCTATCTCAAAGGGACTATCAATGTGGGAATTACGTATACAAACAGCAAGGATTTCAAAATGTATGGTTTTTGTGATGCGGACTATGCCAGTGACACAACAGATAGGCGATCCTGCACAGGATATGTGTTTTTGCATAATAGCGCAATTAGTTGGTGTAGTAAACGCCAATCAACTGTGGCCCTCTCAACCACTGTAGTCTTTGTTTATATAAATTGCATACATTCATGTAGCTCTATGGTATTGCAGCAACATTTTAACATTTTGCTTCTCGTCCCTTATCATTAGTTTTGATATGCAACCATACCACTGTTTTCTTTGTTGAGGTTTGTTGCATTTTTTCTTAAGTTGGTCCTTATTTTTGACTTACTGCTTTATTTTATTCGCTTTTTGGTGTAATTAAAACAGTTAAACTTGCAAAACCTAATTAATATGACCCTACATACAGTAATTGTTAGTTGCTTACTCCAGTATACATTCATTCATTTCATCTCATTCTTGTAAACATTTTTAGAATACCTTGATTTTACACGGTCAACGTAGCAACATTTTTATGTGTCCGTGCTAAACTGTTAAAACGTAGGCATGTTGCAGGCAACCCAGACGCATATACAAATGTACAAATAAATGTTTGTATAGCAGCAATACAAGTACCATGTCTTACTTAAAACCATATGTTTAACATTATTTATATTACAATATTCTATAAACAATGAAAACAACTGAAAATTAAAAGGAGTATGTTACCGATAACAGCAACAACATTTGGTTATATGAAAGTTCAAATAAAATTATTTGGTTGCTTGTAACGAATAAATGCCTCTATTTAAAATTTAAAACTATAAAATCAAAAGACTACAAATTTTCCCCACATCCCATCGTATAGTGTACCAGACTTTTAATTGTGTACCTATACGTTGTCAAAATCTATTTGGTGAATTAAAATTTTCGTCAAAAAAAAAATTGTGATTAACAAAAGTTGGCAATATTTCCCCTGTAAATACATGTAACAGAGGTGTTATAATAGCTACGTGGCTAAATATCACTCCTTTTCCGGTTTGCTGTGAACAACTAAACAACTATACGCATCAGTACAAGTCATTAAAACATAAGATTTAATTGTATTTTTTTTAAAGTAGTGATGAAAGAAAGCATAAACTACCAGTTATAAATATATCACCAGTTTTCCAGCCCAAACCTAATCAAACCATAATTAAAGGTTTTTATAGCAATTAAAATCTTAAAGCAAGCGACTAACCTTTGAAAGGTTCTTCTGCCATAATTGGTAATCAGGTTTTTGTTGATTACACCCAAAAATCTTGGCAAATCCAAGTAATACCACATTTCCCTATCCCAGAGTATCAAAGATATAATTTGTTATCTGTGGTGGACTCATATACGGGGCCACCACCGTTGCTGTTAATCTCGCAGATATTGGTCAGCACTTCTGTTAAGCGATCGCTCCCGTTAATCGCCAGCACTCATTAATAGATATGTATTTGGTAATGTGTATCCAGATTCACATAATTCTTTAGTATTTTGTTTAACGAAAGACAAGAGACTTAAAAAAAAAAAAAACATATGAACAGAAATATCATACTAAGTTCGAAGGTAACAAAGATCACACGGGCAACAGACGCTCAGAATAGAGTAACACGAAGCGGAAATTTTAATTAAAACATAAATAAAAACTAAGTGGCAGAAAATCAATATTGTACCCAATTGTTTAACCCTCCTCCCCATTGGGTTCTCGGAAAGAATTTACCATACGCCCTAAGTGAAGTTCCTATAGAAGTGAAGTTCCTATCGTGACGTCATAACTCATAGATTATGTAACTATTGTATAGTGATATTTTTAATCTATATATATAAAAATGAAAAATGTTTGTATGTTTGTTTGTTTGTTTGTGTGTTTGTTTGTGTGTTTGTTTGTTGGCTTATAGACTCCGAAACTACTGAACCGATTTTCCTGAAATTTTTACAGTTACATCACGTGAGCCCTAAAAATAAAATAGGCTACTTATTTTTTCGATAGGGGCAGGGGAATTGGTACCCCCATAGGATGCCAATATTAATTATCGCATATCTTAAGAGCCGCTGGACGCATTTTGCTGAACTTTTTGTAGTAGGATCTTCTGAGCCCCAAAATTGAAATAAAATAGCAGCGGGGGAAGTGGTTCCCCCCATAGGACGCCAATGCTTAATATCGCATATCTTATGAACTGTTATAGTGAGAATGTTCAAACTTTGTGGAAGTCACTCTTATGGTATACTACACTTTTGAAAATAAAAATAAAGCGGGTAGGGGAGGGGGGAAAAACCTCCCATAGGATGCATATATTAAATATCGCTTAACTGAAGAACTATTAAAGGGGGAGTCTTCAAACGTGGTTAAAGCTACTACTATGGCAAACTATAAATTTCAGTATACAAATGGGCGGGGTAAACAGGGGAGGAGCAGTACCCCTCATAGATAGAAATATAAATAAGAGCCACTGCACGCATTTTGTTGAACTTTTGGTAGTAGGATCTTCTGAGCCCCGAAATTGAAATAAAGTAGCAGCGGGGGAAGTGGTTTTCCCCATAGGACGCCAATGTTTACCATCGCAAATCTTAAGAACTGTAATAGTGAGAATGTTCAAACTTTCTAGAAGTCACTCTTATGGTATACTTCACTTTTGAAAATAAAAATAAAGCGGGTAGGCGCAGGGGGGGAAATACCTCCCATAGGATGCATACATTAAATATCGCTCAACTGAAGAACTATTAAAGGGAGAGTCTTCAAACGTGGTTAAAGCCACTATTATAGTAAACAATAAATTTCAATAAAAAATGTGCGGGGTAGCCAGAGGATGAGCAGTACCTAGGGTTGCCATACGTACTGTTTTAAACAGTACACGTACTGATTTTTTGCAATTGTACTGTTTTATGCATAATGTCCGAAACAGTACGCAAATGTACTTTTTTTTATACTTTGTACTGTTTTTTGTACTGTTTTTTTTTGTGTTCAGTCTACAAAAAACCAAGATATTAAGAAAATCCCTGTTAAACTCATTTTTTGAAAATATCCTAATATTTAACAGTACATAGCTTAAAAAAAAATGTTGTGTTCCAAACAAAAAAGATCAAATATAATAAGACTTTTTACGCTGTGGTCATTGTTTTCTCATAAATACGCAGTAGAAATCTTAATTATAATAGGTGACTCGCAGCAGTTGTATATTTTCATGTTATTATTTTTAAGACATATGATTTTATGGCTACCTCTCCAATAGTTTTTTCCTTTAAACACCTGAAAAAGACAAAAACAAAATCGAAATTTTGTTAAAAATTTTATATTTTTTAAATACTTATTCCAACACAATTATCTTTAATTCCTTTAATTTAATATTTGGGCAAGTTTTGGAAATCGAAATCACTTGAAATTGAAAACGTGCAAATTTAAAAATTCTCCGGGCTCAAAATTTATAAAAATACCTAATTGCTTTCAGGACCACTTTTCTCCACCTAAACTACTTTTGAAATATGTTTTTTGGATTTTATAGATTATAGCTGAACTTGGTCAAATTGGCCGTAAATAATTTAAGAATTGTTTAAAATTGGAAAATTAACTTAGGACACATAAATTTTCTCAAATTCTATATGATATGTGCAACTATGTGTGTGGTGAAAATTGCTTTAAATACCAATATAATACTTACACAATCAACGAGTTAATAGTTTTAAGCTAAGTTAGGCTTTTCTCCTTTCTTATATGGCTTACAGGAATGTTATGGTTTTCCTGTCTTCAAATAAAAAAAAACCTTTAGTCCAAATGCTTCGTTTTAGTGTTTTTTTAACGCAAATTGAGTAATTTCGTATACGTATAAAATGCCATAAAACGGAAATCATTCATTTGGTGTTATACATTTTAAGTGTTTTTCGTTATATAATTGTTGCATATTCAATCAAAAGTTTTAAATATATAATAATTTAAATAAATAGTTGTGTTTTCGCAAAAAAAAATGTACTGTTTTTTTCTTCATTGTACTGTTTTTTTGTGTTCAATGTACTGTTTTTCCGAATTTAAAATCTGGCTACCCTAGCAGTACCCCTCATAGATAGAAATATTAATAAGAGCCGCTGCAAGCAATTTGTTGAACTTTTGGTAGTAGGATCTTCTGAGCCCCAAAATTGAAATAAAATAGCAGCGGGGGAAGTGTTACCCACCATAGGACGCCAATGTTTAATATCGGATATCTTAAAAACTGTTATAGTGAGAAAGTTCAAACTTTGTAGAAGTCACTCTTATGGTATACTTCACTTTGAAAATAAAAATAAAGCGGGTAGGCGCAGGGGGGAACTACCTTCCATAGGATGCATATATTAAATATCTCTCAACCGATAAAGTGGTTAAAGCAGTGTAGCGAAGCGCACCGGGTTAAGCTAGTATGTTATAAAACAAACAAAAAATCTACTTAAAAATAAATTTCGAAATGTGCCTAAAATTTGAAACCGTAAAGAATACAAAAATCCTTAAATCTAGTAACCCGAAAATATAAAATCACAGAAAAGAATATTTAACCCTACAGTGAAATTTGCTTAAAAATTAATTATTACACCTGGAAATTTCTTTTTAAGTAGAATCCACCAGAAGAAAAACCTAATTCTAATTTTTAATTTAGCCTAAGTATATTCATCTGCATCAGGGATGTTAGATGAGACGATTTTACGTCATTTTGACGATTTTTTTCGATGAATTTACCAAAATGACGATTGACGATTTTTGATGTAGAGTCACTAATGTTTTGACGATTTAATCCCGTCAATAAATTTACTCTAAACTTTAAGCTGGCATCAATTTTATAACACCTTAATCTGGCAAGCAGGTTTGGTAGATGTGACGATTTTTTTGTCATTTTAACGATTTTTTTGAGAAAATACAATAATATGACGATTTGTTGACTAAAAGTAATAGTGTCATGACGATTTTCTGGCATCGATAAAACACACAAGAAATATTTACAATTGTATTGAAAACAGTCCAAAACTTGAAAATTTTTCGAAATACATACAAAAATTTTTGGAAACTAAACAAAAAAATTCCTTCCCCATCACAAACCAGGTGGATTTCATTAGAAGCATTAGTAATTCAAATTCTACAATTATAAATGCCATCGATACTGCAAAAAATATACACTAGAGCCCTAATTTGCGACTGTTCTTTTTGGTCCGCTTTTTAAAAATTGGTTTAACCCGCTTTGCGTTTTTATGATTTCGATTTGCTTCGCTACATACGAATGCATTTTTCGATGAAGTCATAATCACATGTGAAGAATTTTTCTATTTGTGTGTAAAAAGGCAAATCCCATTTAATTTTTAATAAGAAGTTGTGTAGAAAAATGAGTGCAATGAGAAAAAAATGAATTAGTTTGGAACTAATATTAGACGTAATAAAACGTTTCAAGTCGGTTCATATAGACAGAATCCTTGGTTTTTAGCACCTTTAACAATAAAAACAATTTGCAATAGGGATAGCGCTAAAAGTTAATCATTTAAAAATAGCTCGAGATAAAAGCAAATGAGATTTTATTTATTATTTAATATTTTTCTGAATATGGATAAATCAAATAAAAAATATTTTTGCTATGCATTTATGCAAATATATTTTTTCTTATGTTTTATTTTTAAATGCTAAATATGTATATTCAGCTCACTTGCTGAAATAAATAGAATAAAACTTAACCATATCACTCTCTTCTTCATAAATAGAATTTCTTGCTAAAAATTTTTATTTTCGAACCAATCCATGCAATAAATTGTCTTTAATTTGTAAAATTTATATATTTGACGTTTTGTTGACAATTTTGTTCAATTTTCGTGACGATTTTGACGAATTTTGTTAAAACTTTTGACGATTTTTGAGGAAAAAAGTCTAACAACCCTGATCTTTATTGAATCACCTTAATAAGACAAGCGGCATACGCTTGCACATTTATACATACATACATACCAACAGATCTTCACCCGTGCCAGCAGTTGCGGAGGCCTCTACAAACGCTGTTACATATCAACCTGAGAATGTGGTGAGTGAAAAAACAAAATATATATAAAAACAACAACAACCATTTATTTATTTTCTGTACCAATGTATGTACGTTTAAACAAATGTTAACTTGAGTTTAGTTAAATGTTAACGAAAAATGTAAAAAAAAACAAAAACCCTTAATAACATAAAGTTCTTTCTATGTAATGTATGGTTTTGTTAACATTAACCGTGAATTGATGCAGAAACTTTAACATAATACATACATATATCCAATATAGAAAAGTAGTTCAGTAAATTAAGTTTTAATATCCCTATCCCTAAAGTTTACTATACATTTTTTTGGTTTCATAAACGATAAGAAAAGATTAAGTCAGTCGCATTTCTTTACTATTGAATGTGGTTTGGATTATTATTCCTGACCGGAAACAGTTCCGTTTATGTTACTTTTATTAGAATAGTTTAACATACCATATAAAGAAACATTTACTTTGAGAAACAATGTAAAAGTAATTATTAAGAATCGAGTTGGGTTTCTTTGCAACCCTTGGACCAATTTGTGAATTTCTGTTAGATGAAATAAAGTGTAATATGAATTTTTAAATATTTTAAAGTTTTCTTGCTGAAATATGTGAGGTGAAGGGGTAAGTGGTAATAGGGATCTTAGTTAAACTTGGTGCGCTACTATGATCAAAGGCAGGGAGGGTTCTGAGGCGCATCTCGTCCACCAACATCAAGGCGAGATATCTGTAACGGTTTATAGTTTACGGTTGATGCATTTTAGTTAAATTATTGTCTTGGTTATTTGATCTAAATACAGGGTCTGTTTTCATCTTTATTGTTTTATGATCAATTCCGGTCCATTTAAATTATATATGTAGGAGTCTATAATAACATTTATGTATGTATCCAAATAAATTATTGGCCAGCGAGATATAAGGGACAAGAATCCCACCCCACCCGACTGACCGCTAGTAATAGCAATGGCTCCTATATACATTTGGACATTACACCACCGAAGCAGAATATATGGCCATGTCTTCGGCTGTTCAAGAAGCTGAATGGTTACGTCAACTGCATAATAATATATGGAATGATACCCAAACAAAGATAACTCTATTCTGCGACAACAAAAGTGCTTTAAGTTTAGCCAAAAGTGATGCGTACCATGGACGCTCCAAACATATATGTAGATGTTCGTCATCATTTTCTGCGAGACAAAGTTAGTGATGGACAACTTATAGTAGAATACAAGGAGTCGGCTAATATGGCAGCAGATTTCCTAACGAAACCAGTAGTCAAGGAAAAACACCTGAAATGTGCAAGGATGCTAGGTCTTTCGAATCTATAGACAGATTTTAGTGGAGGTGTTGGTAATTGAAAATCTGGCAACTTCTACTGCGTAATGTAATACATTCTAGATGCAACCTTTACTTTTTTACTACGTTTTTACATTGTACAAACTATTATAACTTCCTTCACTTCCTTTTTGTATTTACTTAAATAAACTTGTGTCAACTTTTCTTTTACACGTTGTTCCGAAATCAAGTCGTTTTATTTAAACATCCCAACAAAACATAACCAATACTATAAACTTATGTTAAGATTAACTAATTTTTCTGTAAAGGGTGAGGGTGTAGTGACCCTAATACACCTTACTAAGTGAATATGGACGACCCTAATAAATAACCAACATGCATAACAAAACAACTTGATACCACACATGCATTTAATAAAAACAAATCGATGAACATTGTGTAATAATTAGGTTGGGGGACTAATTATTATTATTATTAAGTTGTTGCCACCGGGGTTGCTGGGTTTCTGAGGGAAATGACACGGGTTATCACAATTACTCGGAAAGTAATTATAGTGAAACCATGAAAGAGAGAGAGAAAGGGTGAGTGGTTTCCTTTACAAGTACTTGGGTGTATCAATCTTACCTTCTTTGAGCCTTTTTTAACAATAAAAACAGTAGGTTATTTCGATCATGTGGGTATAGTTTTATTTATATTATTATTTCAGTAATAATTGACGAATAGCACTTAGCATTAAGTTGGTGGCTTTAATGAACTTGCTTCAAATTTAGTGGTAGTACAATTGACTGAGATGTAAGTAATAATAATTCTAGCCAATTGAATTTAATTTAGCTTTAGCAATTTTCCTTTAGATTTCAAGTTTAGCAAATTTTATTTAAATTTTAGTTTTAGTAAATTTTATTTAAATTTTAGTTTTAGCAAATTTTATTTAAATTTTAGTTTTAGCAAATTGATTTTAAATTTAAGGGCGACAAAATTTTGTGTACACTTCACTTTTAGCAAAATAGTATTTAGATTTAAGTATAGCAAATTTTCTTCCACTTTTATTTTAGCAAAATATTATTTAGAGTTAAGTATAGCCAATTTACTTCCACTTTTATTGTTAGCAATTTTTAATTTAGAATTTTAAATTTATGTAGATTTAGCGATTTTAATTTAGAATTTTAATTTTATGTAGATTTAACTTTATCCAATTTTATTTAATTTTTAATATAATCAATTTTCAAATTCTATTTAATGTTAGCAAATTTTATTTAGCAATTTAGGTTTAGCTTTATTTAGATTTAAGATTAGAAATTATATTTATTCACTTTGGCAAACTTTAATTTATATATAAACATGTAGATCAAATTTTATTTAACTTTTATTGTTAGCACACTAAGGAGAATAAAACTAAACTTGCTAATTCGAAGGTCAAAAATCAAGTGCCAAAAAAAGCAAAACGTAAATGGCAAGAAGCCGCGCGGTACAGGTTGAATCGGTACAAAGCAAAATTAATGACATTTGACATATTTTAGATTTCAGGGTTAGGAAATACGATATGTAAACCGGAACGTATGTAATTAATTTAAGTATTTCAATATGTTGACAATATATATAATTAAATAGAATTGTTTCAATTAATTCATTTTGATATAAATCCAATAATATTATATACAAGGCAATAATATACATACAATTAGCTTAAATAATTTGTTGGTGTTCAAACTTCGTTTGGACATGCTCCCGGCCTCGCTTTAGGCAGCATAATTATTTGTGGCACTTAACACATTGGCCAATGATTTTATGGCTTCCACAATCACTTTGCTATCTGGACCTACGGTTGGAGCGGGTGGTTGACCGCCGGCTCGTTGTTGACGAGGTTGCATGGTCGCACGAATTGGTTGTGGATGTAGCAGCGTGTGGTGGAGTTGGTCGCACTCCCTACAGGTTGCCAGAGTAGTGCACGACCGTAATTCGTGGCTTTTTGCCAAACAGTTCACGCAATATTTGTGTATACATCTGCTGCACGAAGTGTAGAACGGGGTTCAATACGTTGCCTGCGACTGATGCTGTTGTGTTGGTTGCGACTATGGCTGATGCGTTGGCTGCGACTTTGGCTACGACTATGGCTGTTGTGCTGGTTTCTACCTTGGCTGTTGTTCTGGCTTCGACTGCGGCTGTTGCTGCGTGTAATGACCACTCTCCGGTTATTCCTAGGATAAAAATGCATGAATGAGTGAGTTAGATCTAAGGGGGATGGTTTATGGAACATGGTTAATTGGTGTTAATAAGTGATGGAATGATGTAATAGAGTACGGATTTTAAATAATGTTCAAATATCAAAGAGTTATTTTGAGTTTTACTGTGAGTTTTCATCATTCAAGAATGGAAGGTAGCAAAGTTTGACTATCGGTCGAGTTATAGTTCCCGACGTGACCCGAATATCTGCAATACGTACGTTTGTATCCGAACCTGGGTAGGTTTTTACTACTCGACCTAGACGCCATTCGTGAGGGGGTTGCAAATCATCAATAACGACTACCAAATCTCCAGTTTGAAGTTTTCTGGCTGAATTTTTCCATTTGTATCGCTTATAAAGGGATTTTAAGTAGTCTTCTTTCCATCGAATTGAAAATTGATGGTGAATAACTTTTAACTTTTCCCATCTATTTATAACGGACATTTTTTGGTAGTTTTGCTCCTGCTATAATCTTGATGCTAAATGTATATGAGACTCAGTGATTTTAACTTTTATTTTTTCATTACCGTACGGCCTTCTAAAAATTAAAGTTTTTGAGAAGCAATTACCGTACGCAAACATTAATGTGCTGTTTCCAAATGACAGGCGTTTGATTATGTAGCAAAATTTATCAGGGGTGTGCTGGGAATCGCAAACGCAAAATGCAAGAATTTGGAAGTTGTTTTTAATAAACTTTTAACCTAATTCTTATAATTTTTGGTTTAAAATCCTGTTTAATAGGAAAATATTTGTTAAACATTTGTCATAAAATTCTTTTATTACAAAAATCTTATTTAAAAACGACTTTTAAAATTCTTGCGTTTTACGTTTGCGATTTCCAGCACACCCCTGTATATGAAAAGCACTCAGTTCATCGCCTGTCATTTGGAAACAGCACATAAGAGCAGTATTCATAAACCATTTATTTAAATTTTAAATGTGTTTTAAGAAGATAATTTTTATTTTGGAAATTTTTTTTAAATTTTTTATGCCGAAAAACTTTGGAGTCGGAGTCGCGAGTTTTTTTGGGTACTACGACTCCGACTCCGACTCCAGCACAAAAACATCAACTCCGACTCTTCAACTCCGACTCCGACTCCACAGCCTTGGTTATAAGTCGTGACCCCCAGAAGGTATGTTTAGCGTTATAATCGCCAGCGGCCAGGAAACCTGGTTCTAGTGATTTATAATATCCAAAATGGAGCAATCCTCGTGGCATAATTGGGTAGATTGGAATTTTATTTAAAAAATCTCCGAAAATCGGTAACGACCGTTACTTTGGAAACACCCATATATTTTTAAGTTTTATTTACTTTTTTTTATCTATTTTAAAAAGAATCACACTAACAACACAAAAAAATGTCAAAATTAAACAAGAACGAATCGTATGAACAGCATGTTTGGCAATCTAGTTTCAGAGAGCGAAACCAGTGGTTTATATCGTCGTATGAACATAGCATTATGCATTTGTCATGATGTTTGTGTTAATCAGAGTACCGAAGCGTTCACTCATTTTTCAGTCATGAGCGATCGTGAAAAATTAAACATTTTACTGCTTTTTTACATTTATGAAACCAGTGACTTCAATCAAGAGATGTAAATATCAAGATATGTCACATCTCACGGCCTTGAAGTCAAATTGACAGTTTATTTTCTCTAAATAAACATATCGCCTTCATTTGTGAAAAAAAATAAATTGCGTCAGTTTAATCATGAAGTTGCGTGTCAGTTGCGAAAATCGATGGCTGACTTTCAAAGTAAACACTGTTAGAAATACCTATATTACACAAAGTATACATACGTATTTAAATAGAATGAAAAAAACAATGCTAGTGTTTTGTAAATCATTTGCAAGTTGATTGCAAAGATGCATGCTTAATATCAGTGGTGTTAGATGTGACGATATTTCGTCATTTTGACGATTTTTTTGAGAAAATACAGTAAAATTACGATTGACGATTTTTTAACTAAAAGCTATAGTGTTATGACGATTTTCTGGCATCAATAAAACACTGACAAGAAATATCTACAATTATATTGGAAACAGTCCAAAACGTAAAAATCTATTTTTCGAAATACAAAAAAATTTTTGAAATTAAACAAAACAAATTCTTCCCCCATCCCTTTCATTAGAAGCATTAGTAATTCAAATTCTACAATTATAGAAATGCCATCGGTACTGCAAAAAATATACACTAGAGCCCCGATTTGCGTCAGTCCTATCTGGTCCGCTTTTAAAAAATTGGTTAAATCCGCTTTGCGGTTTTATGATTTCGATTTGCGTCGCCACATACGAATGCATTTATCGACGAAGTCATAATCACATGTGAAGAATTTTTCTATTTGTGTGTAAAAAGGCAAATCCCATTTAATTCTGTTGGTTAGTTATTCTTAGTAAAATTGCGTGTTAGGAAGTAAGAAGTTACTTTTTAATAAGAAGTTGTGTGGAAAAACGAGTGCAATGAGATAAAAATGTATTAGTTTGGAACTAATATTGGACGTAATAAAACGTTTCAAGTCGGTTGATATTGACAGAATCCTTGGTTTTTAGCACCTTTAACAATAAAAACAATTTGCAATAGAGATAGCGCTAAAAGTTAATCAATTAAAAATAGCTCGAGTTAAAAGCAAATTAGATTTTATTTATTATTAAATATTTTTCTGAATATGGATAAATCAAATAAAAAATATTTATAAAAATAAATATATAAATATTAAATGCATAATATTTTTTCAGCTCACTTACTGAAATAAATAGAATAAAACTTAACCATATCACTTTCTTCTTCATAAATAGAATTTCTTGCTAAAAATTTTACTTTCGAACCAATCCATGCAATAAATTGTCTTTAATTTGTAAAATTTATATATTTGACGTTTTGTTGACGATTTTGTTCAATTTTCGTGACGATTTTGACGAATTTTGTTAAGTCTTTTGCCGATTTTTGAGGAAGAAAGTCTAACAGCCCTGACTTCAACATCCAAATTTAAACAGTTAATCCAGAAATGGTGCATATTATTATACAAATGAGGCAAGAAGTTGCCAATGTAATGATTTTCATCGGTGTAAGTCTAAAAAGATGAGAACAATAAAGTTTTTTCGGAAAAAGCAAAAAAAGTGAAAACCCACCATTGCCTTAAAAAGAATATCATTAGCCTGTAAAACCTTGGCCAACATTAAGGACTGTTGGTAGTGGACATTGTCATCGCCAGAACCATGTATTAGCAAAAAATCATGATATCGAAAATTTTCTACTTGCTGCAAAACACTGGTATCCAAATATTTTTTCAAATTTTCAGAAGGCAAGCCCATATAACGTTCGGTGTAAATAGTGTCATAATACAACCAAGAAGTAACTGGAGCTACTGAGATTCCACATTGAAATACCCTCTTCGTGTCATTGGCCAAAGTACGAGCAGTCACATAACCACCATAACTCTTACCCCAAATACCGCAACGATCCTTATCTATAAAAGGCAATTGGCTTTGCAAATATTTGGTCACAAAAGCTTGGTCTTCTACTTCAAATTCACCCAAATGATTATTGACTGAGAACAGTAAATCTTTTCCCTTGTTACCAGTGCCACGACCATCAATTTGAGCATAGATAACTCCATGATTTGTGGTCATATAGGCACCGAAACCTACACCAAAATCATTGGTTACTGTAACGGAATTTGGCCCACCATAGACATAAGCAATCATTGGATATGTTTTATTCACATCTAAGTTGGGAGGAAATTGCAGTTTGGCAATACCCATGGAACCATCAGCCAAGGGCACTTTCATAATTTTAATTTCAGGCCTAAGTTTGGTGGACAATTTCGCACGAAAGACGGTATTAGCTTCCCAATTTATCACTTCGGTATTAGTTTTGGTTTCAAAAATCTTAGTGAAACTGGGATTAGGTCCACTGCAGGAGACAGTGTAGTAGGAGAAACCTAAGCTAAAAGTGGCTGCGGCCGATAGACATTTCACGCCTTCTATATCGGTAAGGTCGCATGTTAAGCACTCGCTATTTTTGAATACATGATAAATGGAGGGATCGCTTTCCAAAGTGGCTTGGTAGTAGCTGTAAAAAAGAGAGAGAGAGGTAATAAAACCTTAACTCACTAGCAACAAAGTTTAGGTACTTACAGTTTGTCATTGAACTCATCATAACCGTAAACCTTTAAGATCGTAAAATTACCACGCGGTTCCCAAACATTTTGTCCAGTTTGCAAATCTAAATTCCAAACTTGATACCAATTATCAATCCAGTAGCTAAACAAGCAATTTTGGGTATTTTTTAAGCATATAGGACTGTCGATTTCCACCCAACCTTTAGGCTCTTTAATACGTTTTACCTCGTGACATTTACCCTCGGCACTACACAGTTGAACAGTGGAAATATTTTGACGTCTATTCAACCAAGTTATCAACAATTCACATTTACTTGTCCAGACTACGCTTTGTAAAATATTATCATTGCTCACGACATCTTCAGGGGCCTTAATAGTTACAAAGTTAGGATCGGTGATGCAATTGAAAACTTTTAAAGCTACCATTGGATTATTTGTGCCCGGTTTTGGATATTTTAAATCCACTTCTTTAGGATATTGATATTTAGGATCTTCTGCTTCTCCATATAGGAAATACTTAAAGGTTTTCACATTTGTATCATTGAAAACGCCCACAGCCAAATAATTGCCATCTTTAGACCACCACATCGCAGAACCGCTGCTTAATACTTCTTCTTCATACACCCAATCGGGCACGCCATTATAGAAAATACCATCAATGCCATCCGTGGTAAATTGTACCTCTAAATCCTCTTCAAAATGAATGAAAACGTTATTGTTGAACACATAGGCCAAACGATCCTTTATGGGAGACCAAGCACAGTATTGCAATTTTTCACCCCGATGAATTTTAATAGATTTCTGGGTGGCAATATCAAAAACATCATATTTGGCTACAAAAGAGTGTCTAAAGATTTCTTCGACATCGTAACGTACTAGGATTTTAGTATTGTCGGGAGACAATTTAAATGAACTGCTGCGGTTGTAAATGTTCTGTAAAAAGATGCGAAATTAAAAATTGAAAATCGTATTAATAATGTATTAAATTCAGTTTGTAAAGAATTTAATTTTCTTAACTTACCAAAAAATCGGAGTTAACAAGAATCATGTCACTGCCTGAATTAGCATTAAATTTGTGAATCGATCTGTCAGTAGCAGTGTAATAAAATTCGCTATCTGAAATATGAAAACGAGAAAATTTTAAATTTTCATGTGCACTGATAATTTAACTTAAAGAAGCATAGAAGTAGGTTGGGCGATGATTCAAAGAAGTACAATTAACGTTGTTAAAGTCAATAATTTTTATTTCTTAATAGAACTCCAGATTTTTTAATTTATTTAATGAACCAACGCGTTATCTCTCATGAACGAATACCGAAGGGACCATTGAAATGTGTCCGTACAGTTGGAATTTTCTTTTAAAAGAACTCAATGCCCATCTTGTGGAACGGATCCCACCCCAGCGACAGTTTCCGTAAAAAGGGGCTGTTTGCTTGAGAAAGGTGTCCCATAAAGGAGATTACACTGTGTATTTGTTACGAAACTACATCTTGGTAAACATTATTAGTTTTTGGTTAGAAGTTGTTTAGCAAGTTCTTAATTTAAATTTGTACAGTAAATCTTATATTTAGCGAAGATTTCATTCAAACGCCTCCTTACAACGAAGGCAGAATAAAACAATAATTAATTTTAAGAAAAATTGTGTAGTTCCTTTATCAAATATCTATAGATTTCAGGTTTATTAAATAAACTAAGCCGTTTTTGGGTTTTGGTAATATATGTTGTGCAACCTCCTCCATTTTCGAAATAACGGTATATCCCGAAAACAAGAGCTCACCTAAAAAAAAAACGGTTAGAACAACTGGATTCATCATACATACTCGAATTAGGCTAACCCGCCGGGAGCCTTAGTACAGTATACCGTTTAAAGTTGTCGAAAACGACTGTGTTGTTTTTTGTAATAGATAAAGGTAACACACAATCTGCGTTCTTTAATCTACTACAAAAATTCAATTCGTTATTTACAACAACGATAACCGTAATAATATTGTTGCAGAAAAAAACAATCAATTTAAATAAAAGGTGTTATATCTACGATTGATTCATATATTATTGAGCTGACCGATCATGTTTTTTCTTTTTAAAATACACTTTTTGTTAGACGTTAAAATTTCGTGGGATAACGATGTGGCTGGGTCTTAAAAATGGCATTATCAATCCTTGACTGATTACAGGTCAAGCCAATGAACCAAGCTGAAGCCTTAATACAAATCGTAGAAAGAATGTCGGGTAAGGGTCTGATTTTTGTGCTTTAATTTAGAGCGAAGTTAGGCCATACTTTAGGCCTCGCTACCTTTTGTCGCTATTCAAAAGAAGCTGGCGTTTGTAGTTAAAGTAAAAAGGTTCTGGTTTCTTACCAATGCATTTGTTTATGGTCAAGACAATTATGTTTTAGAGTTGCTTTCGTTATGTAAGTTTCACAAACTTAGGGAGTTGCAAGATTCATTGGCCCATACTCGTAGTCAAAATAATGCATACTTTAAACAAAAACCGGTTGAGTTTCATATGTAAATGCGATTTGGCCTTCATTTAGTAAGATACTATCAAACTTTTTAGACATGTTTTGAAGTAAAGGTCCTTTCTAGCAGAACTAGTTTTTTTGTTAACCTTAATATAGAAAAATCGCTAATATCGAAAAAAAATTGAGAATATCAAAAAATAAATCTAAGATTTAAACACGAAAAATGAAAAAACTAATCTAAATCAGAACAAATTTTTTATTAATAAATAAGATATGTATAACAAAATCGCTTAATTTGAAAACAACTCTTAATTTACTAAACATTTCAAAAATCAGAAAACTTTTATATATATTTATTATATATTAAGTTATTAAAAAAAATTTTTGTTAACAAACCGAGCCGCTTCCGCAAACAAAGCTTAAGTGACTTCATTTTCCATTTTCGATTTTTTTAAATTACTCTATTGGCAATACATACTTGCATTATTTCCTAAAATATCATGGTCACATAAGGTACCGTTACGATTTTCGAGCAAAAACAACCTTCATAAAACATTTTTATGAAATTAAATAAAGCAAACCTTGTCCTGTAAAAATTTTTATTTGTCGCTTCAGCTTTTTTGGGGGAAGTGATTCGAAACTGTAAAACTTTGTTATAATAAATCGCATAGAAAACTCTGAATTTGTGATCGAATTTGTTGGTAAAAAAAACACTCATTTACTTTATTATTAATTGTTTATCCCTCCGATCAATAAAAAAAACCTCTAAATTCGGTAAAAACTGCTCAGATTATGAAAAAAAACACTTGTAAAATGGGAAAAATCATTGACTTCGGAGAAATGTAACAAAAAAAATATATATGTACATATGTATACACATACATAATATATACATATATGTATGTACCTGTATATATAAATTAAATTGGATAAAAAATTATCAAATAAAACCCAATTTTAGAAAAGCGTTTTTTATTGTTTTTAAGTGATTAAAGCTTTTTTGCTTAAATGGGAGCAGCTTTACCAAATTTAGAATAAATGTCAAAAGTTTATTAAAATCGTTAAAGTCGAAAACTCTCTTGTTTTTTTGTAAGTGAAATAATATTGTTAAAAAAAAAATATTTCATGGCGTTTACGTATGCAGGTACTTTCACAAAGTAGCAATACATGCAAACTTTTTTACTAATAAATGCACACTTTTCCAACCGTCTTGTCTACTGTCTAGCAAATTTCGCAGACAATAAAATTGGACGGTGATTTGACATTTGCTAGCAGTAATTTTAAGTTTTGTGCAAAAGAGAAAAAAATAAACATATTCTTCTTTGGTTTTTTATGTTTGCGTTAAAGGCCCAACGAATACATGTTAATTATATGAGGCAAACCATATTGAACTTAAGAAAACTTTTTGCTTAGTTTAATGAAAGTGTCATTTGCTTAAGCAAGGTGCGAATCTAATCGCACATTCCGTACGGAATCAAAAGTTTTTTATTTTGTTTTTTAAAATACCTTTGAGAGACTTTTCGTTAATTTTTGACAGTAGGTTAAGCATGGCTATGCATATTATGGTTAGGCCTTAAGTGTTATCCATGTTCACACAATATAGTTATTTTAACCATTTTTTTTTTTTTTTTGTTTAGTTCAAATAAAACACATAAGCTGGAAAGTGCACTAAAACATTCAAATTTGACATTTTTAAAAAAGTGAACTAAATGTCTTAACTTCTCTCTGGACGCCTACGTCAAGAAGACAGTTAGTAGGGGTTTTGGCAACTAATATGTATTTTCTTACTGCCAGTACGTCAAATGTGAACAAAAAATTCAAAATTGAAAAAAAATTGCAATCAAACTTTTATAATTTCAAATAAAATTCAAGCAAAAACGTTAAAACTAAAAAGTATCCGATGGGACATGCCGTATTTTTATTATATTAAAACAGGGGTTAAAAAGCTGCAGTCAAAATCAAAAAATTGCTATTTCTTCCACTTTCTGATTTTTCACTGGACGAAAGTAAACCGTTGCCTTTACTTCTTATTCATTAAATGAAAAAAGTTCCAGTGAAGGCAAAAGCAAAAAACGAAAAGTTGTACACAACAAAGAACATCGGCACTCGACATGTTCGAAAGTGTTTGGTTTGACAGACTGACAGCCTGTTCAACGATATCGAACGTCAACGTTCGCATAGAAAACTACATTTAAAACAAAAACAAATTTTCGAATATTGTTTTTGTTTTACATATAATTTTCTATGCGAACGTTGACGTTCGAAATCGTTGAACAGGCTGTGAAACTTTTAATAAATCCCGAAGTTAACGGAGATGGGACGTTGTGTTCTTTTTGCGTATTTTTTTTTTAATTATACATGTGTACAAATTAAAACAAGACGGATTTAAAATAATTTTTAAAAAAGCGTGTTGCTTCTGCAACACGTTGGTTTGTCTTTATTTTATTAATTGAAATGCCAAGAAGTAAAATAAAAGCTTAGATTATATTCTAAAAATATTGTCGCTGCTGCCATTGTGCATTCATCGTCCGCATGTGCTGTAAGTTGACACTTTTGTTTATTTCCAATTTCACAATTGTTTGTTTCCCACATTCAAACTCCAGACGCGTTGTCAGCATTTATGACTGATGGAATGTGGGAACTTTATTTTTAGTATTTTTAACTTATTATTTGTTAACTCCTCCCCCTTTAAATTCATACGTCCTCGTATGAAGGATTGTTAGAAAAAGGGTAAGCTATGAATACTTTTAGCCTTAGCGGGAGTGACTTTAGGATTACTTAAGGTTTGTTCCACACTAAGATCTTCTGTCCGTTCTCGTTCATCGTTTGACGTGGTGAGATTTTCATTCTTTTCACGACAGTTTCTCATAAAAATTTTGGATAGGATAACAACAAACATTAATATAGTTGCTACTGTTAGAATGATGTTGAAGT
The DNA here is from genome assembly GCA_949318255.1 of Pollenia labialis. Taxonomy (NCBI): domain Eukaryota; kingdom Metazoa; phylum Arthropoda; class Insecta; order Diptera; family Polleniidae; genus Pollenia; species Pollenia labialis. Next base: position 148,848,718 of record OX439140.1, on the reverse strand, counting down.
AAAAATTTAGGTTGCTGTTGGTTTTTAACTCCTGAATTACTTTTGAATTGTTAAAGTTTACAGCCTTCATCATCTCGAGTGAAAGTGTTTCCACTTCTGCTTCTGCCAGATTTGGTTGAACTAGTGCTGGAAGAGGTTTTGATCCTGTGAATTGTACTGTTCTATAAATTTTTCCATCTATTTTAATTGAAGAGTTGAGGTGGTGAATAATAAAAGTACCGTTCAGATGCATTGATGATCCGTCAACTTCAATTTCTCCCGTTAACTGGTTAAGAAATAAGATGTCATCTTTTAATTCTTCAACGGTTGGAATATGGTAGTTGTTTGTAGTTGCACATGTTGATGGCTGACTGATTAAAAGTTTTGGAATGCATGCAGTGACAGTAATATTTCTTATTTCGCTTAATCTAAAAATACTTAAGCTATTATAAGTTTGACAATCCTTACTTAGGCCAAAAATATCATTGCCACATTTTATTATTTTTTCGAAATCAAATTTTTTAATTGAATTTTTAAATTTAACAGGCTTAATCAATAATTTTTTACAATTTTCTTTTAAAGTAGTTGGAATACTAATAATATAGATTTGGTTTTTGTTATCAACTGCCACTTTTATACTTGCAAAAGTGAGCAGTTCATCAGTGTTAGAAAAAGGAATATTATTTTTTTCGAAAACATCTTGCAAGGTTTCTATATCTATGTTGGAGAAAATAAACGAATTAACAATGTTAGCTTTTGCCCAGTAAATAGCAAATTCAATATTTGATATTTCTTCTTTAATTATTTCAAGTTGTATTTACATTCGGTTATTCTCTCCCTTTGATCTTCTGATTTAATGACCTTTAAAATATTATTTGTAACATTTGCAATATTGTTCAATCTGTCAATAGAAAGTTGATTAATTATCACTTGGTTATTGCTATTGGACAAAACGTTATTCATTTTCTCTTGGATTATTTCAAAGTCATGCCGATCTGGCGTTCCAGATAGCCATTTCCACGCCGATCCAAGAAAATCTAAAGAACGTCTCTTCCTTAGGTTTGGCTTTAGTCGGGAGATGTAGGATTTGGATAATGGAGTGATTTAGGTAAGGAAAGAGTGGATGGTTTGAGGTATTTCCGAGTAAGAGTGCGTTTTCCAATTTGCCTACGATGTCTTCATAATTTTGCAAATCTATCACGTGAACCAGCTTAAATGTTCCAGCCTGGACTTTAGCCGATCCTATATTAATCGCAACCATTTTAGAATTGGAATAATCCATTATCTGAATGTCGGCTACGCATAGTCGTATGAACAGTTAAGACCTGTAAAATTCGAAAAAGGGAATTAATTCCTAAAATGTTTCTTATGAACAATTCTTCCGCTTTCCGTTACAACGGTAGAATTCCTATTTTCTTTCACTACGTCTTCTTTATATTTTTAGGTTAATTTAGTACCGAGGCGTTTATTAATCCTAACAAAGATTGTCTGTCCTGGAATATAATCTTTCGCTTTTGTTTTTTTCTATTATGATATTTTAAATCCTTTTCTTGTTTCTTTTGCAGTCTTTCAATGTTAGTCTGTCGAGAACGCTCATAATGTCCTGGTGAAAAGTCTATAGTCCGCCGGTTTTTTCCAAATCGTGGAATGCACTGAATGATTGTATTTATTAACAGCTCCTTCGAGCAGTTCCTGCTTATTGCTTCATCCTTTAAGCACCTCAACAGTTCTGCAAGTGTTGAGTGAAAGCGCTCGACTTGGCCGTTTGCTTCACTTCAACAGGGAGGTGTCGTAAAAACTTCTATTCCTAATTCGTCCTTCATCATGAACATGAGGGAAGCAGAGTTAAGGGATTTTTCATTATCAATTACAATAGTTTTTGGAACACCAAAATAAAAAATTAGTTCTCTTAGAGGCTTCCGGACATCCTCAATTGATTTTCCGCTAAGGATTCTTGCCTGAGCGAATTTTGAAAATTTATCTAAACAGGTCATGATTAATTTTTTTATCCGTAGAAAAAATGTCAATATGAATAATCTGTCCGGTATAAGTTGGAATTGGTGTTTGGTTTAACTGAGGTGTCGCTGGGTGGCGCTCATATTTATTCTTTTTGCAAATGCTGCATAACTTTACTACTCTCTTAATCTTGGCAAGCATTCCTGGGAAATAGTATTTTTCCAATATGTGGCTTTTATTTTCAAGTGCATTACGGTGGGCGCGTTTATGGGTGTCAATAATTATATGTTCTTGGTCAGATTCAGAGGTCACGTCATGTACAAATAGTTGTGAGAAGTTGTGATCGGGGTACACTTCCTATATTTTTCCCATAATGGGTTCGGGTGCTTTAATGCAGTTAATGACAGAGGGATTAAGATACCTCTTTAGTATGGTGACCAAATTTCCTGGGCCATAATCCCTTTCCATGATAACCTGGAAATATTATCTGAAACTGGTATGAAGGAAAATCGTCCAAAGAAAGGAACAATTGATTTCTAAACGCATTTATTGGAACTTCTACACTAGGTATTAAATTTTCTGCTGAACTTTCAGCACTGTGAACAGTTCCAGTTAAAGTATTAATATTTGTTGTAGAAGGACGAGAAAGTGCGTCGGCAACTACGTTGGTTTTTCCAGCCTTATATCGGATTTCATGGTTGTATTTCTCCAAGATTGCTTTCCACCTTTTCATTTTCGCATTACTATTCTTATTGCTGAGTGCATAGGTTAGAGGCTGATGATCCGTAAAGATCACCACTTTTGCAATGCCATATAAGTAGTTTCTGAGGTTCTGCAGAGCCCAAACTATGGCCAGCATTTCCCTCTCATTTGTAGCATAGTTTTCCTCTTCCTTGGATAAGGTCCTGGAAATAAAGGTTATTGGTCGATCCTGACTTAATACCGCTCCGATAGCAATATTCGATGCATCGGTTGTAAGGTGAAATTCCTTTTCAAAATTAGGGTAAGACAATATAACTTCTTGTGATATAAGAGCGTTTTTGAGCTTGTCAATGGCTTCCTTCTCTAAGTCTCCCACTGATATTTTTATTCTAATTGATTCAGTTCTAGAGACTCTGCCATGTGGCCCTCTCAATATTTGTGTAAGTGGTTTTGCCAAGTCAGCAAATCCTTTGATAAATCGGCGATAATAGCTAAAAAGACCAAGCAGAGAACGCAAATCCTTGAGTGTTCCGGGATATGGAAATTTAGTTATGGCTTCAACTTTAGTTGAATTAGGCTTTAACCCATTTTCAGACACCACAAACCCCAAGAATTCGACTTCGTTCTTGAAGAATTCGCATTTATTTAACTGAACCTTCATGTGGGCTGCGTTTAATGTTCTAAATATTTCATCTAAATTCTGCAGTTGAGATTTTTCGTCCTTACTGAAAATAATGATATCGTCTATGTAGACGAAACAAGTTTTCCCTATAAAATTGTGAAGAATGTCATCAAGAGCTCTCTGGAATATGGCGGGCGCATTTTTCAGCCCAAATGGGAGTCTTGTAAACTCATACTTTCCATTGTTAATGGAAAATGCCGTTTTTCAATATCCGACTCTTTGAGCGGGATTTGATGAAACCCGCTTTTAAGATCGATTACTGTGAAGAACTTGTTTCCTCCCAAACGTCCTAAGACTTCGCTTATTTCCGGGATTGGATATTTGTCAGCGATAGTGATTTCATTCAGTTTCCTGAAATCTACCACTACTCTGTATTTTTTTTCACCTGATGCGTCCTGTTTTTTGGGTACCACCCAAATGGGAGAATTGTAAGGAGATCGGGATGGTCTTATGATCCCATCGTTCAGCAGTTTTTTAATCTCTTTATCTACCACATCCTTTATCGACAAGGGGTAAGGGTAAGTTCTGGTGTAGGTAGGTTTATCTGTAGTTGTTCTTATCTCTCCTACAACACGTGTTGTGTAAGTTAATCTATCATCGGGGTCTGCAAAAAGGGTCTTATGTCTGTTTATTACATTAATCAGTGAGTCTGATTGGAAATCTGAAAGATGCCCCAGTCTAGTATTTAGATTATAAACGTCATTGGAACAATATTGGTAAATTGGTACTTTAATATTCCCTTCAACGGTGAAGAAGCCTTTTGACGTATAAATTACAGCAGAAAGATCTTTTAAAGTGTCATTTCCTAGGATTGCATCAAAAGTGCGTAATCCCGGAAGAAGGAAAAACTTGATTGGTTTGTTTAAAGGACCAAACAGATTAAATAGTGTACCTATGTTGGGTAATTTCGACGTCTCCGGATATTGATTTTGCAAAGAAATTGTCTGTATTTTGAAAAGGATTTTTTATTAAGCCAGATTTTATATAATTTTTGTTACTACCAGTGTCTAAAAGAAATTTAAGTATTTGCCCGTTCCTCAAATTTACCTTAAAATAAAGTAAAGAGGAACTGTTTAACCAAAAAAATTTAAGTCTGAATTTAAATCATCTATGGAATATTGTCCACATGCATTTTCCGTTTCGTCACCTTTGTCATCAAAGCGAGAGGACAAATCTTCCACATTTTCATATCTAGATACTTCATCGTAAGTTGCATATTCCGAGTATCCATTTGCTGTATCATCATATTGTGAAGCTTCATGTACTGGTTCATCCTGGGCTCCCCTGCCTCCGGTTTCTAAGTGAAAATTCCTCTGAACCTTGTTTGCTGGACCTTGGAAGGATCCATGTGGCCTTTTGTAAGTCAAGTTAAATGGCATTCTATTCGCATAATTTACCTGCCCAGTTTGTATGGACCTATCAACCTCCATTGGTACAGGTCCTTGGGCTTGTGAACTGTTTTGTGCATTTTGGTTATTAAAATTTCGTTCCTGTGTTTGAGTTGGGAATGGTCGGCTCGGAAACCGATTCGGAGTATTCCTGTTCATTTGGAAGTTTGGACGAAAATTGGGGTTGTATGAAGGATTAAAATTTGAAAAAGGAGCACTTCTAGGAGGAGGAAGTGGACTTGCTCGTGCCATGCTTCCTACGTGTGCAAGTTCGTGGTAGAACATTTTAGGAGGACTCAATACCGTTCTTTCGTTATTACCAGGGAGTCGAGCATGAGCATGATTCATGCGGAATGACATGTTGTCCAATTTAAGACAAATATGTAAAGCTTGTGGAAGCGAAGTTGGCTCTCTCACGCTCAACAATCGTGGAAGATCCCCATTGAGGCCCCTAACAAACGTATCCAGGGCCTTGTCCCTATAGGTATTGGTCAGTGCTCGCAAACTACTTCTACTTTATCCAGCATGATAGACAAATGTTTGTAAACAATATGATAAAATTCGGTGATGCTTCTTCCCCTCTGACATAGAACCGTCATCTGGTACTCTAAAGTACCGATGTCTCTCCTATCAGAATAATGGAGCATTAAGCATTTCTTAATTCTTCCCCAGTCGAGGGGTGTCCTGTAGGACTCTAATGCGGTATCCGCTTCACCTATAATTTTAGTGCGAATAGTATTGAGGATTGCATAGTATCTACCCGTACCTATTAAAGGAGCGTATAACTCCAGTACCCTATCTACTGATTTCCGCCAAGAGTTGAACTCTCCGGGTTTCCCCGAAAATTCTCTTAAGGACTTGGCAAGATCCGGTACCTTGCCCTCATCCGGTACACTCTCAGCAGAAGCTCTGAGCACTTCGTCTACTACTTCCCTAATCTGTGATCTTTGAACCTCTGTAAGTCCTGTCGTATTTCTTGAACCTGCACTACTATTTATTGTAAGTGACTGTTGCAGTCTTGAATTTAATTGTTCTATTGTTTCGTCTGGCATCTTGTTCTTTTTTTTCTCACTCTTTACACGGAAAAATTAAGGGAGGTAGGATATTTTTATAAAGCGTTTTTCTGGTTAAGCTGTTTACTTTTTTCGATTGAACAATTTACAAATGTCACTTACCAAAGCCATTCAGACATCTTTGAAGTATCCTTTTATGACCAGTATCAGAGTTCCACAAGCAATTTTTTTTAATGTCCACTGAACTTTCAATTTTAATTTTTATTATCAAAAAATCTTTTTAGTTAAATTTGCTTAATTCCTTTTCCTAGTTACAGAATTTCTTAAAAATTAACATATATTTCTTTAAATATAAATCTTATTTCTTAGTTTTCTGTTTTTAAAAAATTTATTTTTAATTTTCACAATTTTTTAATTCTTATATTTTTATATTTCACAAAGCTTTTTCCATTTCTTGTAAAAATTGTTTATTTTAATATTTCTTCATATAATTTTAATTTTTATTCTCTACAATAAATTTTATTTTTTAATATTTCACATGGATTTTTTCTTTTAAATTTTAACTTTTACTCTTCACAATAAAATTTATATTTTTTTTTATTTTAATCAGGTATGTTCTAGGTTTAGACTCGAATTGAAAACGAAAAATTTTTTGAATCAGCATAATTCATAAATTGGTGTTCTCAAATCAGCATGTTTTTGTGTATTCGAAGTTTTTGTTCGAAAAAACTTTTGTTGAACTAATGATCGCTAATTTGCTAACCAAAGTATGATAGCAATGTCTAATATTTTTTAAAAATCGTGAAAGCTGTAAAGAATCACAAAAAAAATCGCTAACATGGCTAAAATTCTCGAAAAATTGCAAACTTTTAAACAAACACTAAAATTTATTTGAAATCTCTAAATGGGTTAAAAAAAAACAAAATGTCGGAAAAGAACAAAAAAAAAATTGCAAAAATAGCGAAAATTCGCGAAAAATTTTAATATTTCAAACCAGCCATAAAATTGATTTAAAGTCCCTAAAACTATAAGGAATGGCAAAAAATCGGTAAAAATTGCTAAATTCAAGGAAATTCGCAAAAATTTGCAAACAGCGGCATGACAGCAAAGTCAACTATTTATTATAAATCGTTTAAGCTGTAAAGAATCAGAAAACTTACACGACCAAATCGCTTATATCGCGAACATGGCTAAAATTCGCGAAAAATTGCAGTTTAAACAAACCCAAAAACTAAGAGATCGCTAAAGCGATTGAAGAAACAAATTGTCTGAAAATAACATAAAAATCGTTCAAAAAAATTTGGTATAATTACATCAATATCAATGAAAATGTCGACTTTAAATTTAGGGTTAGTAAGGGCCTTTTGCGTTTTAGATAACGATATATTTTCGATTAAATTGGATTAAGAAGATTTTAAGCTAAAAGCAATATTAATTTTTTTGTTAAAAATGTTATCACTAGGGACCGGATTTTTATGCAGTTAAAATCGAGTTTTATGCGCATAAAACATACACTTAAAATAGAAAAATATTCGCTATAAATTGAAGAAATATGCACTTTAAATTTTTCATAACACATTTTTTAATCATAAACAAAACATTTAAATAACATAAAACCCCTAAAAATTTAGTCTCTTTAACGAAAATAAGGTACACCAAAAAAGCAGAAGTAAAAATATAGTAAAACACAAAATATAAAGTAAAACAATAATGTAAATTAAGTCACTTGTTAGATAGATATGTGAACCTTCATATAAAATTAATTAAGAACAATACTCATTTTCATATACATTCATTTTCCACTACGCTGTTTTCGTAAAAATTTATATTAAATATGCCAGCAGTTTGTGTTATTGTTTTGTATCCTTCATATTTCTAAAAACTTTATTAAGTTTGATACGAATTTGTTAACTTATGTTACCCTTAACTGCATACATTCTATTTATGACATTATCAATTAATTTAATTTGCATTCTCGATGGATTTGATTTCTCTAATTTTACAATAGTCTCAGAGATAAATCCGTAATTTGAAGACTTAAAAATTATCCGAAATTTTATATTTTGTAAATTTGTTATTTTTTTTTTGTACTGCATTACCATCGTCCCATCACTTCCTTGTTATAGGATACTTCTCCTAATATGCGACAAAACGCGATGTGCTTTGCAAAATATTTTTTCCCCATTTTTTCCCAAAAAATCACCAAAAATATGCAATGTCAGCAATATATGCAAAAATATGCATTTAAAGCATAATATGCAAAAATATGCACTAACAAATCGATGCCATTTTATTTAAAATTTCTTGATTCGAAAAGATATTAAGTTTATGTTGATCTCAGACTGACGACAACAAATATGCATTTGCATAAAAATCCGGGCCTTGGTTATCACATATTACAATAAAAGTCGATTCGGTTTACTTTCACCAACCCATATCTACTCTAATTGAAAACGAATAAAAACATGTGGATGTGAAATGCAGAACACCAATAATGCTAAAGTAATCCACTTTCGAGTGGATTCGGATTCTAGAACACGCCCGAATATTTCTAAATTTATTTGCATTTTAATTTTTAATATTTCACATGGATTTTTTCCTTTAAATTTTAATTTTTACTCTCCACAATAAAATTTATATATTTTTTTATTTTAATATTTCTTAATTTATTTGCATTTTAATTTTTAATATTTCACAAGGATTTTTTCCTTTGAATTTAAATTTTTACTCTCCACAATAAATTTTTTTTATTTTAATATTTCACAGAGCTTTTTAATCTAATTTTATTTTATTTTACTTTAATTTAAATTTTTATTTTCCGCAATAAATTTTTCATAATTTAAATTTTTGTATTTTTTATACTTTTTTCATATGTATATTTTTTTTAAATTTTATTATTTCATATTTTTCACAATCTTTTTGTTCCACTAAGCCTAATCCTTATTTCACTATGGCTTGGTGGACCGCGACGTCGAGTCGCCCCCTTTCGACTAGTACTCGGGAGTCACGCCAAGGCTTTCGATTAAGGACCTTTTTTAGGGGTCCCTGCTCGGGCGCCAATTAAAACAAGACGGATTTAAAATAATTTTTAAAAAAGCGTGTTGCTTCTGCAACACGTTGGTTTGTCTTTATTTTATTAATTGAAATGCCAAGAAGTAAAATAAAAGCTTAGATTATATTCTAAAAATATTGTCGCTGCTGCCGTTGTGCATTCATCGTCCGCATGTGCTGTAAGTTGACACTTTTGTTTATTTCCAATTTCACAATTGTTTGTTTCCCACATTCAAACTCCAGACGCGTTGTCAGCATTTATGACTGATGGAATGTGGGAACTTTATTTTTAGTATTTTTAACTTATTATTTGTTAACTTACATAAATACATACGTTTTATTTAATTTCAAAAAATTAAAAAGATTGCTAAGCATTAAAATAAATACATATGTATGTATTTATGTGCACATGTATTATTTAAAAAAAAAAAAAAAAAAACTTTTTTTTCCTACTGGATCTTTTAAAATTGACCCTAATCTATCTTCTTATATACATTTGCCATTGTTATTTCTTATTTCTCAGCTTTCTTTTTTTCCGCCTAAAACAAAACGCGTTTTCTTTCTGCCTACAAAAAAATATTAAATAACAGTTTAATTGTGCTCCTATCAAGACATTGTATAATCAAAATCACAACTGGTGCAGAAAATTGTCACAAGAAAGAAAACTAAAAGCGTTTTGCTACCAATTCTTTATACAGAAATAGCACGAAATTTATTGAAGCGAAATAAATTTGTGTTTGTTTAACTAATGAAAATGTTTTTTTTTTTTTTGTTTTTATTAGTGTTTACCAGAAATTATAACGATTATTATCTTAAACAATAAGTCGATATTTCAGGTAATATATGATTGAACTTTTTAATTGTCTTTATATACAATTCAGTTTAAACACTTTGGGTTTTAGTATTAAACTTATCTTGAATTGCATTACAGAGAACGTAAAGTTATCATGGCTAATAAATCAGTGAATGTTTAAACACTGGTTTAGTCGAACAAAACTTAAATTTATATGTAGCTGCAAATCAGTGCCCGATATAGGTATTATAGCGGTGGCATGTGGACAAAACATCTTAAGTCAAATTTAAAAATTTATATAAAAAATGGTGTTAATCATACGAATTTTCATTCAAAAAAAATTTTTGTTAACGTTTTTAAAATTTTGTATTATAAACGAAATTTTTCTTTAATTTTGGTTGATTTTATTATTTGATAGAAATGAATTTTTCACCAAGTTTTTTTGCTATCTTATCTCGACTTAAGATGTTTTAACAAAATGTAACAGATATGTTCACTGATTAATAGATTTGCTGGTTTAAACACATGTTTATGGTTGTGGCTTCTTGATGGAGGATTATTTTAACCATAATATGATTGTTGATGACAATAATATGTTTAAAGTAAACCTAACATGTTTAAAATTTTCTTAACAAATAGTTTTGTTGGAGGAGACCATATTTAAACATGTTTTTTCTCTGGGTGTGCCGATAGCTGCCATACAACTAATACGCCCCAAATAGGCCCCTCCCAAAAATCAGTTTTAAACGAATGAATCTTATATAGATGCAGATTTGCAAGATCTGTGTTTTCCAAATAAGATCTACTCTCGAAAATAATTTTCCAATTTTTACAGGTGGTGTAGAGTATTATGTGTTATAACTTGACCGGCCTACTATTTTCTTTATTGTTTTTATCAAAACAATAAAAAAATTTCTTCATGTTTGTATTAAGCAATTTGAAATTATTAATTTTTTAACATATTCACTATTTTAAACGACTTTCATCGACTTTTTTTTTAGTTTAGTTTTTATAGTTATTTAAACGTTAAAAATGTTAAAATAAACCAAATCAAAAAGGTTATGTAATAAGTTTTGCCAAAAAACTTTTAATTTATTTGCATATAAAATTAAAATTACTGTAAAAAGGCATCATAGAGCCACTTTAAATCATTAACCCACCTGTTATCCAAGTCCCATTAAAGCCACGAATTTGTGAAGTTGCTCTAATTGCTTCTACCAATTGCCAGGGTTGCTTGTTATTAAGTTGTCGTTGGCGAACTTTATGGGGTCTAACGACAGCAGCTTGTGAAACCGATAAACCGTAAATGGCTATAAACGCCAAAATTTTATTAAAATGCATGTCTAAGACAAGAGCAAAAGCTATGATTAAAAAAAAAACAATTAATTAAATAACGAATATTAATTTTTTATCACATTTCTCTATTTATTTGTTTTTAAATATATGTATATAATTTTTTTTTTTTAATTTAATTTCTAAATTTGGTTTTTCTTTATTGAATTTAGCAAAGTTTTTTAAAAGTTAAACTATCTTTAACGACAAGTTATAATTGGAGTATGTCTGGCGTACCGTCTGAAAAGAAACGAACTTAGCTATGCAACGTTGTTTAACAGACTAAAATTCAGTGTTTCAAAGCAAAGCATCTTTGGTAAATTTTTAACTGATCTTCACCAAACACATTGGTATGAGTTCCAGTTGTTTCAGACGAGTTTGTTTAAAATTTAATAGCAATCGGCGCTTTCCGTCACAATTAAGTTTAATAATTGTAACACAATAAACATTTTTAAGGGCCTAGGGAACATTATAGACCGAACTTCACGAAACTGCACAGCGTCATTTCTAGTCCTATAAAACTGCGACGTGCCAAATTTTGTAATGATAGCATTATTTATTACGGTTTTAGACCTTCTAAACAGTTTTCCGGGAGTAGGGTTTATATGGGGTCTAGGATTAATTATGGACCGATCTTCTCGAAATTGGACACTGTCATTTATTGTCCTAAAAATTTAGACGTGCCAGATTTTGTTATGATAGCATTATTAATTATGGTTTTTGGCGTACGAAATTATGGTTTTTGCAAAATCTTATATCACTTCGTGCATTGTTCCACCATTTATGTTAGTTTTTGTAACAAAATTATCAATTTTTCTAAGGTGGTGTTTCAACATTTTGATTCCTACTGAACCGGTTTTTGCTGGATTTCAATCCCAAACTGCTAAGAATAACTACAAGCAATTTGACACCAAGTTAGTTTATTTCTTTCGAGTTTTTCGAAAGTGAGCGTGTTTTCAACAGACTGACAGACAGACGAAAATGGCTAAATCGACTTAGAATTACTTAAGGAGCCAGAATATATACACTTTATGGGGTCTGAGATGAATAATCAAAAAGTTTTACACGGAATGACAAACTTGGTATTCCCTCTTCACAACTTGTTGTAGTGGAGGGTATCAAAAGTTGCATACGGAATGACAAACTTTGTACACCCACTCTCACCACTCCTGGTAGAAGGCATTTAAAGTGCAAAGTTGTAGTATTATTAATATGCCGCATTTTTTTTTTGTCTTGTTTCAAGATTCTTGCCTTTGTCACCCCGACTTTATTCGTCTACGTTAAAATTTCTAAGTGCTGATTCACACGTTTCAGGTTTCAACCGTCAAATACGATTTTCATTTTACGAAGCATAATTTAGCGACGAAGGTAAAAAAAATCTGACAAGAAGGAAAAAGAGAATATCACTTCTTTTTTTTCCTAAGAACTCAAGACTAAACGACTAAAATCTGGAGCGTGTGAATCAGAACTTACAATTAATCGATCAATCAATCATGCTTATCAGTACCAGTTCTTGAGTTGTTCCTCTTCTGGTAGCAGTGGTGACTTCAACGATTGGTTTTTAATACATATTTACATTATGGATTTCTTTTTTTTTAGATTTTAATTTTTAAATAAATGTCAATGACTTTGAATTGCAGATAGATTTTAAACTTTACTGAGGTAACAAATATTCAAATAAGATAATTTAATGATTTTAAAAGTTTATCAAAGACTTTGAGGATGAATAGTAATAAAAATGTACGGCATTTTATAACGGTTATTGTCGTTAGATATATGTACAAAGATCTTTACATACGATTTGATTTAAAACAAGAAAGAGTGCTATATGCACCGAATATTATATACCCTTCAAATCGGTTTGATATGAACACATCGATGGCTTAATATAAAAAAGGTGTAAATCGGTTTTTTTTAATTTTTTTTGGGACACACTAATAAACATATACAGCCAAAATATGAATAAAAACTCCCCGGGAGTATTCTCTCTTCCCCCATTTTTCTTGTTTTCATTTAATTGTAAAAATGGGAGAAGGGAAAAACCCCCGGGGAATTTTTATTCATAATTGGGCTGATATTGTTTTAAAATGTTTAGGGGCTGTAGTAAAAAACTTGTATCTTTTTTATTAAAAATTGCATTAAAAGTTTTTTATCTAGTTTACGGATTTTATTAAGCTTTTTTCTTCCCCTGTGAACGGAATAGAGCTACGCCTTTTTTATACTAATACCAGGGATGTTAGATGTGACGATTTTTTTTTTTTTGATGAATTTACCAAAATGACGATTGACAATTTATGATGTAGAGTCACTATTTATGCTGAAAAATTTGCTTTCAGTGCCAACAAATTGTGTAGACACCAAATTTTTTCAGCAAACGTATGCTTACCAACATATAACAGGCATTTGTTAACGATATCAGCAAACGTTTGTTCAAAATTATAGCATATCGTCTAGACACAATATATTTTACTTTTCATCAAATGTTCTACATATGTTGACAAATATGTTATTTGTTGAAAGTCGTATGCAAGCTTTTCAGCATACGGCAAATTTGTTAGCATATCGAATGTATAAAACTTGATATTCCTTCAATTACTTGCTTAATTTTGTACAGAACTCCGGAACTTATCAAGATTTTTGGCTCATTGGCAAACAAGGAACAAAAAAATGCATTTAGAAGTGCTTTGAAAATAAAAATGTTTGCCAACTAGCTAACTTTGTTTTAGAGTTAAAGAGCATAAAAGTTGATAGTTCTTAACCAATATCTCTTAAAGTATAATTTTGATCTAAGCAATATGGATATCGCTGAAAAGTATTTTCAAATACCTTTTACATGGTATATAATTATTAACCCATTAAGAACTAATTAAAAATAATATTTTTATTTACTAATGTATTTTACCAAAATGGCTCTAATCTTAAAATTTTGTTGTGACAATAAAGGTATTTTTTTACATGCATATTTTATTTTTTAGAGAACTTTTCAAGCTTTGATATAATATAATGCATGACACTACCGTACCATGTTATGAAGTATTAAAGTTAAAAATTTATATTCAAATAAATCTTTTTATTTAATATGTGTGAGTAAACATGAGAAAAAACATTTATTCTTTTTGTAATTGCTTTAATATGGGTATTATTTACCTCTAAGGTAGGTCTTTGATTGGTCATAAGGGTTCTTAGTTTTATGGTATGTCGAGCACTGACTTCGCTCAGCTGAGTTAATTTTCTTAATTTAAACCAGAACCCCAACACCCTTAAAAATTGATGTTTTTGTTAAAGAAACTAACAAAAATTGGTGACAAAATGAACCGATTGTAATTTAATTCTGCAAGAAATAACTCCTTTCTATGACTAGATATTACACTACGATGATCGCTCCATTATTTACCATAGGCCCCATATAAAACACATTCTCGGAAATAATTCAATATGCCTAAGGCGTACCAAACAATGCTATTATAGAAAAATTTGGTCTGTCATAGTTTCATAAAACTATACATTTCACAACTAACTTTAGAGAAGATCGGCCCACAATTTACCATAACCTTCATATAAAGCCCACTTTAAGAAATCATTTAAATACGCCTTAAACCGTAAAAAATATCGATGTTGTAGTAAAATATAGTCCATCTTAGATTAAAGTTGCTAGAAATATCACGATAAATACAACTTACTGTAGGTTTCGTATAAAGCCGACTTTAAAACAGTTAGCATTTTTTTTATAGTTGTATTGAAATTTGGCCTAATTCAACCGAATTTTGTGATGATTGACCCAAAAATCCCTTTTATATGACTATACTGATATAAACATCATAATGGTTATTCAAATTAGGTCAAATAAAGTTATATGTGATTAACAAGTATGTACTTTGCATACTACAAAGTGGACAGCCAGCCAGCCGACCGGTCGGACATCGTTATATCGACTCATATAGTGATTGTGTCGATCGGTATACTAAAAAATGGTTATAGGACCAATATTTTTAGGTTTTACAGACACAATGGTGGTGTGGGTATTAAAATAAATCCGTAAAACATACTGCTGATCGGCCCATAATTTATCTTAGGGGTAGAACTGCAACAAGTTAACAAACTGTGAGGTTTTATTAATAATTTTTAGATCAATCCAGTTCATAGATATTTTAGCTACATATTTGCGGATTTGACCCAGCCAAATATATCATTCTTATTTATTCAGTATTAATATACATACATAAAACTATTAATTTTTGCACTTAAGGCTATAAATGAAAACAAATTTTAAATAAAAAAAATAATAAAATAAAAATATAAATAATAAAAAAGAGTATTGTCAAATTTATATTGTATAATTATTAAACAAATGTTCTCAATACTCAACATACGAAATTCAACATATCGTGTAGACACAAAAATTGAATGCTAACTTATATGTTGAAATATCATTTGCTGTCATATGTTGAATTTGAAAAATTTAGTATTTTTAGCATATCGTCTAGACACCTAACATATTGCATATGCTGATAGAGGCATTTGTTAATATTTTTAAGCATATGAGTGTAAGCATACATTTGCTGATTCAACATATCGTCTAGACTAAGCTTAAAACTTAAAAATCAATTTTTCGAAATACAAAAATTTTTGGAAATTAAACAAAAAATATCCTCCCCCATCACAAGCCAGGTGGATTTCATTAGAAGCATTAGTAAAAATACAATTTGGTTTAAGGATTGATGTTTGACTATTGACGTCAGCAGTCATCGATGGCTGTGAATGTAAGACAGCAAGTCCCTCTGAAGAGATCGAGGGTAGCGATCGAAACATATCAGGCTATCCAGCCGCCTGGGTTCGAATCTCAGGTCAGTCAAGAATGAATGATTATCAATAACAATTTTAATTAATTTTTATGTTGTAAAATTCCTTTCTTCATAAAAATAATTTAATGAAAATTAAATTTGATGAACTTAAGCCTGATTAAAATATTAAAAAATGTATATAACTTTTACTAGCCAGCGGAAAAAATATCAGTACAAAAGCTTTGTAAAAGGTATTTTTTAAGAAAAGATATTTTAATATGAAGAGTCTTCTAAATAAGTGTTAAAGAATGGAGAAACGTGTATTGGGTTGTGTGTTTGTTCCCTCTAGACTCCTAAGCTTCAGTCATTACCCCATGGCCCGGTGCTTCGTATTAGCTATAAATATTTGAAAATTTTCAAGTTGGCGTGGCACCTCCAATATAGCAAAAGTTTTCAAATTTGGAACATAATATTTTGCCTATCAATACAAAACATCTGTCAGGGAACGAGAAACCTCCCATACACGAGACCTGTTTTAAAAATATTTTAGAAATTTAAATTTAATGGTTGTTGCAAAAGCTCATTCAAAAAAACTATTTAAAATAAACAATGTGAAGTGAAAAAAGTTCTTCTAGAACTCGTTTGTTGACCTAAAAAGAGAAAACGCTTTCATTTTTCCTATTGGGTAATTATTATTTCTTTATAAAATTATTAATTTTTTTTTATTTTCATTTGTCTAAATGTATTTGCGGACATGTCATTATTGTTTTAATTATTCAATGGTTGTTAATGTGTGTATTAATTATACGCAACCCCAAAATATTGAAAATTTGCAACTGAAAATACAATTATCGAAATACTTAATTGTTGAATTTCGAGATAGTTAAAATAAATTGTTTTTGGATAAACTTGTTTGTTTAAATTTAAATAAAATAAGCAAATTGTTTTGAAGAAAAATTAAAAAATAAAAGCCGAAATTTATTCGAAGTAAAGCAAAAATTAAAAAAATTTATTTTATATACTTAAGTTATGTTCACATTATTGGGGGATTTACAAGGTGTCATAAAGTCATGTGTCTTTAAATAATAACATGAAAAATACGACTGTTGTGAACAACCCCTCATAATTCAGTGTGCTATTTTGAATTTAAATCAGCTGATTTAAAACAAATATAAAAAATAAATATTTACCTAACATCAAAATATTTTTTAATTCTAATCCATGAATCAATAAATTAAATAAGATCTTACCTGACTATATTCCATTTTTCAGACGCAAATCACACATAAATTTTATTTTGTTTGTTTACCTAACAGCAGAGTCCAAAGCCGATCTAATTTAATCCCGCAAGTGATTTGTTGCAAAAATTGCTAGCCGCAGGTTAAATTCGGATGTTAGCCGGATACATTTTACCATCAACGGCGACGACTTACAAAAACTAATGCTGCTCGGCTCAGCCGACAGCACAATACACAAAGGACTTTTTGTTTACAAAGCAACAAAAATATTTTTAAACCATTATAAAATGTTAGAACATTATGAAAATATAACACGATAGCACACCTAGTGAATACCCCATATGTGTATTTGTCATATTTCATTATTTTACCCTCCACCACAATTAGTTGTGAAGAGGTCATAGCTGTGAGTTTGTAACGACATCTGTCCTACGGACTGCCGGATATGGCACGCTTGCGGTGTACCGGGTATAAGCTCGCCGGATGTGTGGGTTCGGTTCATTTACATTTAAACTTTCGTGCCAGTATTCTAAACCAATTTCCCTTTCCTAGATTATGTTATGAATAACGATGTTAACCATTAATAAATACGTTTGAGAAATACGATATGTAGCAGGAGATCTTTTTCTTTTCTTTTTTTGTGTCTGTACCCTGGTGTACTGGTACTGCTATACAGCGTTTAAAAAGCTGCAGTTGAGATAGTAAAAGTCATAAGATTGTGCTGCAACTTCGACATCTTCATTTGTCATTGGACAAAAAAAACTGTTGCCTTTACTTCTGATTCATTAACCCCCCGTTTCCACATGCAAGTACAAGTTCGAAAAACTCAATACACTCACACTTTTTCACTAACATTCACACAATTTTTGTATTTGCAGCCAATCGGCTGTTTCCTCGATTTTTCGTTGATAATACGTATACACTACTTGCAAGTAATTACTTGCATTTGGTAACGCCGGGTAAATGAAAACAGTCGTAGTCAGGGATGATAAATGAGAAAACCAATATCGTACCAACGAACTTTTAAAATCGTACTTTTTCGGCCCCAATAGTACTAAGTCAGTTTTTATAAATTTTTTTTAATTTAATATTCAAAAACATAAATTTAAAATTTTTTCGCGTCAAAAGCACATCGCGATTTTAGTTCTATTCCAAGAAACTTTGCCAAAGAAACCATAGGTCAAAAATTAATTTCGATCCCCGGATTTTTCAAAAAATGTAGTTAGGCCCCTTTCACACTCAAGTAACTTGCCGAGTGTGAAAAGGGTCTTAGTTTTCCAAAATATTCAAGAATAGAGGCAAACAAATTGTACTTGATCATGCGGTTTTTAGGGTCGAGAAATCCATTCATTTTTATTTTGATTGCCGCCAGAGAACGTTTTCATACACTTTTTAGAATTTATCGTATTTTTATATGGAAAATTTACGAATATTTCTCAAAATGCAATCTCGAATTTTAAACGAAAATAAAATGTTTGAGCGTTCTAAAAAAAGGTGCATACGAACATCTTCGGATTGCCTTTGCAAATTAAATTAGAGCTTGTAAAATATCCTTCAAAATTATTCGGAGTAAAATAATAATGGAGTGGTCTCGCACTGTTCCAAAATTCTGATGATTACTTCTTGACGTTACAACCATCTTGTTGACGAATATTTAAAAATATTATGAGTTCGTTCCAAAATAATCTTGAATTCAGAGGAATTCGTCTCTTTTACAATGTAGACATTTTGCAGAAGTGGTTTCCTATAAACTTGTCGATATCATCAGAAAATGCACGCTTATATACTGCCGCTGGTACTTAATTTAGAATGTGGCATAAGCAATTGTTCAATGGACAAGTGCAAATATCTATTCCCAAGAGCGGAGTTCAGTGTTTCGTGGAAATGGTCTTGCAAAAGAGAAAATGCAAAAATCATTACTGTTTTGTTAAATCTAACAACAGAAAGTAGAGTTTCCCTTAGAATTCGTAAAAAAGCTACGACATTTTGCAATTTCGCAATATTATTTGCACAAAACACTAAACTCCGCTTATATTCATTTGACAATAAATACGAGTTGCCATTTTATATCAATTATAAATATATAGGTTAGAAAAATTTGGAAATAGTACCAAATGATTCACGGGGGTACCAGTGTACTTTTTAGTTTTTAATTGTACCAAAAAAAGTACAATTGTACCAACTTTATCAACCCTGGTCGTAGTGAAGGCAAAAGCAAAAAACAAAAAGTTGTACACAACAAAGAACATCGGCAGTCGACATGTTCGAAAGTGTTTGGTTTGAAAGACTGAAACTTTTAAAAAATCCCGTAGTTACCGAAGATGGGACGTTGTGCTTTTTTCCGAATTTTTTTTTTTAAATAATACCTACATGTGTTCATAAATAAATATATATGTATGTATTTTATATCAATTATAAATATATATTTTAGAAAAATTTGGAAATAGTACCAAATGATTCACGGGGGTACCAGTGTACTTTTTAGTTTTTAATTGTACCAAAAAAAGTACAATTGTACCAACTTTATCAACCCTGGTCGTAGTGAAGGCAAAAGCAAAAAACAAAAAGTTGTACACAACAAAGAACATCGGCAGTCGACATGTTCGAAAGTGTTTGGTTTGAAAGACTGAAACTTTTAAAAAATCCCGTAGTTACCGAAGATGGGACTTTGTGCTTTTTTCCGAATTTTTTTTTTTAAATAATACCTACATGTGTTCATAAATAAATATATATGTATGTATTTTATATCAATTATAAATATATATTTTAGAAAAATTTGGAAATAGTACCAAATGATTCACGGGGGTACCAGTGTACTTTTTAGTTTTTAATTGTACCAAAAAAAGTACAATTGTACCAACTTTATCAACCCTGGTCGTAGTGAAGGCAAAAGCAAAAAACAAAAAGTTGTACACAACAAAGAACATCGGCAGTCGACATGTTCGAAAGTGTTTGGTTTGAAAGACTGAAACTTTTAAAAAATCCCGTAGTTACCGAAGATGGGACGTTGTGCTTTTTTCCGAATTTTTTTTTTTAAATAATACCTACATGTGTTCATAAATAAATACATATGTATGTATTTATTTTAAAGCTTAACAATCTTTTTAATTTTTTGAAATTAAATAAAACGTATGAATTTATGTACACATGTATTAAAAAAAAAATTGCGGAAAAAACACAACGTCCCATCTTCGTTAACTTCGGAATTTATTAAAAGTTTGAGTCTGTCAAACGAAACACTTCCGAACATGTCGAGTGCCGATGTTCTTTGTTGTGTACAAATTTTTGTTTTTTGCTTTTGCCTTCACTACGACTGTTTTCATTTAATGAATCAGAAGTAAAGGCAATGGTTTATTTTCGTCTAATGAAAAATCAGAAAGTGGAAGAAAAAGCTAATTTTTTTATATTGACTGCAGCTTTTTAAACCCTGCTGCTATAGGCTTCCCACCCCTTTCTGGCATGTCTCAGCCAACCAAGACATCTTAAGGGCCCTACACGCAAAGAAAAAACATGGTTGTGGTAAACATATTCTAAGAGCAACATATTATGATAAGATTCATGATTGTAGTCACCATATTACGATTGTTATTAAATCATATTATGACCAAATATGTTCGTAATATTACATCATAATATTTTTCCCTTAATCATATTGTTATCCTGTTAATCATAAAACGTTAAGAAGTTATAATATTACTGTCATGGTAATCATAATAAGATAAGAAGTAATCATATTGTTGTCATGGTAACCATAATAAGTTAATAAGTAATCATAATATTGTCATGACAATCATAATAAGTTTAGAAGTAATCATATTATTGTCATGACAATCATAATAAGTTTAGAAGTAATCATATTATTGTCATTGCAATCATAATAAGTTTAGAAGTAATCATATTATGATGCAAAGTGATATGAACTGTTATACATAAATTTTTTACATCATAATATGATACAACTTTAAACATAATATTTTTATTGGAATAAAATACTTATGATAAAATAAAAAACATAATATAGTTACTGTTATCTTTTCGTCGTAGGTCGAAATTATTTATAAATTATTTTATGGAGTTTTCATTATTTTTCTTTTAAAATAACACAAAACTTACCAGAAATGGTCAATATTTTGCACCAATATTTCACAAATTTTTCCACCACTTTAAGATTATTAAAATTTTAAAGCAAAGATATTTTATTTTGTGACACTACAACCCATTTTTAATGTTTTTTTTTATTTTTTTTTAATTTCTTGTTTATTTTAATGGTTATTTTGTTATTTCTTTTTTAATATTTTTCTTTATTTTTTTTTAATTTCTTGTTTATTTTAATGGTTATTTTTCTGTTATTTAGCCACTCACTAACAAATAATTCGATATTTTTATGTAAAACACGACACAACTGATACAAAATTATTTTACAAATGGCGATACCAAATTATTATTAGAGTAACGATATTTTGATTGCATCTTAAACTTATTATGATAAATGTATATAAAGTTATCATGTTATGGCTATTAAATATCATGTTATGGCTGTGAGTAATATAATATGTTTTGAAAGTTATCATAATTTAGTTGTTAGAAAAATAATTATTTTTCGGTCAACAATACTCAAATTTATAATTGCGATAAACATTAATATGTTTACAATAACTATAATATTGCTGATATTTAACAAAAATAACAATTATTTGTGTACAACAACAATATATTGTTACAATAAACACAGTATGGTTGCCGTAACCATGTCCAACCATATTTTTTCTCTGCTTGTAGTAGTAAAAGATGTCCCTATTCAAAAAGATTTCGCCTTCTTACCTTTACATATCTGCACAACCAACTATATTTTGATAAATTCAATACATGTTAAAATTTACAAACATTAGCATACAAAACAAACTTTTACTTTATGATAACTCTGCCTTACTTTCTAGTACCAAACTTATGTATATAATATAAAAAAATGTATGTATAAAATTTTTTAAATTTTATAATACTACTATTTAAAAAAAAGGAAATACCATTTAACATACATATGCATGTAAATATAAACGTAATTAGTAAATAAAGTAGAATAATTAATAACTTTACTATCTTCTGATTAGGATTTAAATAAGATTTTCGTTACTATTCTAGGTTTAGTGTGGAAAAACAGTAATAGTTTTAACGTTATTACATGGTACGCTTAAAACAAATCTTGACTTTAAATAATCTTAGATTATTTAAAGGTTGTAATTTTTTTTGGTTTTTTTAAATTTAATTTAATTCTTTTTCTATTAATTGATTTGAACTTGACTTTGTTTATATAAGGGGGGTTATTTTTTTTTTTAATTTTGTTAATTAGTAATTTTTTTGTTAATATATATTTTATGAATAACTTATTTTTTTGTATACACCTTAAAGTGGAATTTAACTGAAAGTTATGTTTGCTAAATAAACAATAGGAACAAAAATTTCTTTATACCTACAGACAATATGAACGAAAAATTGATACATTTTGTAATTAATAAATTAATATGAAAAAAACTGTTTAAGGAAAAGTTAAATAAGATTAAGAAGGTACTTTTTCTTAAAATTTAATTTATTTTATATTTCACAATATTCTTCGGCATTGCATAAAATCTATATTAAACATAATTTTCCTCTTTTTTTGTAGTGTAACTACTTTTTTTGTTTTAATTTGTAAATTCTTTAATTAGGTCGTTATAATTACGAAATGTACCACAAATTCTAAAAAAATTTATCTTTAAAATTTGTTTAAGATTATATTAAGGTATCTTTTTGTTATTTAATATTAAATTTGTAATTTTTCCTTCTACATGTGGTTAGTTTTACTTGATTGGACTAAGAGTAAATAACACAGTTCGATTATGATCACAAAATAGGAACTGTTTTGCGCTATTAGGACAAGCATAGGTATATAAAGGTATAACATGCAATTTGTTGTAAAACTCTTGTATTATAAATTTTTAGTATGTACGTTTTATCAATTGATTAAGTTATTTTTTATCTTCTCTTTTTTTTACGTATTTATTTTCCTTTTCGATATTTTTAGTTCTACGCTGTGCATGTTCTACTGTATGTACCTTAGACAAGTGGTGTCTTTTACCTTATAGGAATTAGTTATTTGTGCCTACTATGGGACATATTTTTATTCCAATACTCACTCGGGATTAGGGTAGCCAGATTTTAAATTCGGAAAAACAGTACATTGAACACAAAAAAACAGTACAATGAAGAAAAAAACAGTACATTTTTTTTTGCGAAAACACAACTATTTATTTAAATTATTATATATTTAAAACTTTTGATTGAATATGCAACAATTATATAACGAAAAACACTTAAAATGTGTAACACCAAATGAATGATTTCCGTTTTATGGCATTTTATACGTATACGAAATTACTTCATTTGCGTTAAAAAAAAACACTAAAACGAAGCATTTGGACTAAAGGTTTTTTTTTATTTGAAGACAGGAAAACCATAACATTCCTGTAAGCCATATAAGAAAGGAGAAAAGCCTAACTTAGCTTAAAACTATTAACTCGTTGATTGTGTAAGTATTATATTGGTATTTAAAGCAATTTTCACCACACACATAGTTGCACATATCATATAGAATTTGAGAAAATTTATGTGTCCTAAGTTAATTTTCCAATTTTAAACAATTCTTAAATTATTTACGGCCAATTTGACCAAGTTCAGCTATAATCTATAAAATCCAAAAAACATATTTCAAAAGTAGTTTAGGTGGAGAAAAGTGGTCCTGAAAGCAATTACGTATTTTTATAAATTTTGAGCCCGGAGAATTTTTAAATTTGCACGTTTTCAATTTCAAGTGATTTCGATTTCCAGAACTTGCACAAATATTAAATTAAAGGAATTAAAGATAATTGTGTTGGAATAAGTATTTAAAAAATATAAAATTTTTAACAAAATTTCGATTTTGTTTTTGTCTTTTTCAGGTGTTTAAAGGAAAAAACTATTGGAAGAGGTAGCCATAAAATCATATGTCTTAAAAATAATAACATGAAAATATACAATTGCTGCGAGTCACCTATTATAATTAAGATTTCTACTGCGTATTTATGAGAAAACAATGACCACAGCGTAAAAAGTCTTATTATATTTGAGCTTTTTTGTTTGGAACACAACATTTTTTTTAAGCTATGTACTGTTAAATATTAGGATATTTTCAAAATATGAGTTTAACAGGGATTTTCTTAATATCTTGGTTTTTTGTAGACTGAACACAAAAAAAACAGTACAAAAAACAGTACAAAGTGTAAAAAACAGTACATTTGCGTACTGTTTCGGACATTATGCATAAAACAGTACAATTGCAAAAAATCAGTACATGTACTGTTTAAAACAGTACGTATGGCAACCCTACTCGGGATATTTGTCAATATTGTGCAATCCGGCAGAGGGAGCTGCTCCAAAATAATTGCCGGCCGTTTACACGCACTCCTGTGTTCTTTTGACATTAATATCCTATGTTTGGGATTTTTAAGCCAAATTAGAAACGTATAAAAAACACAGCTTATATTGATTTCTTCCCTAGTTTATCACCAAACACGTATATTCTCCCTTACCAATACCGTATATTACTCCCAGGCATATTTTGGCTCCTTGTGTAATTCTAAGTCGATTTAGCCATGTCAGTCTGTCTTTCCGTCTGTTGAAAACACGCTTACTTTCAAAAAACTCAAAAGAAGTGAACAAACTTGGTGTCAAATTGCTTTTAGTTATCGCAAACAGTTTGGGAATGAAATCCAGCAAAATCGGTTCAGTAGGATCAGAGCTATGAATCAAAATGTTGAACCACCACCTTAAACAATTTATAATTTTGTTACAAAAACGAACATAAATGGTGGAACAATGCACGGAATGATATAAAGTTTTGCAAAAATTTGTTCCACTCGACTGGAAATTACACTGTAAAATTTCGTGAAGAATGGTCCATAATTTACTAAAGGCTCCATATAAACCCAACTCCCGGAAAACAGTTTAATTAATAATGCTACCAGAATAAAATTTAATACTTCACAGTTTTATAGGACTAGAAATCACACTAATAAATTTCGCGATGATCGGTCCATTATTTACTTTAGGAGCATATAAAGCCCACTCTGGTTAATTAATTAACGACTAATGGTTAATAAATCACAAATGGTTTAAACGAAGAAAGTGAAGGTTAACTTTTTGTGGTAGTGAAGTGGCAATGTGTTAAAACGGGCCGTCGCAATCAACACAAATTGCGTAATCAAAACAAAAATGCAAAAAGGGCAGCTTTCGAAGAAAAAGACAGAAAAAACACAATATTTCCTGTCTCGTGCCGCCTCTGTGTGCTCTGTGGCTTAAACGCTCAATTGTATGCGTTTAACTGCCCGTCTATACCAGAGATAATTATTGCGACATATATTGCAGTAAATGTCAATGGATCTGAAGACAATGTAAACATTAAATATGTAAATAACACACGCCTAAACTGCAACGCTGTTTCAAAAAACTGAATTACGAAAGTCTTCAAAATGAAAATAAATGGTTTTTTTTTAACTTTATGTTCGCACGGCATCTTGAATTACGTTGTTTTCTTTTTGAATTACAAATACGAATTACGCTGTTCAAACCGCATCTTCTTAATTCAAGAAGTCTTCTTTTTACATATATGAAAATTTTTGCTTTGAAAATTAATACAAAACCAAGCAACAATTTAAAATGTCTCGTTTTTAATAATTCCTATTTTGTTTCTTTATTTGTTGTTTTAAATTTCACAAAAAAAAACTTTTTTACAATTTTATGCAAGGCAAATTCATATTACATGAATTCGCCTTGAGTTTATGTTTTAAGGGCGATTTGGATTAATAATTCTTATCCTCCTAAACGGATTTGGCTGATTATCAATCTCTTGTTAGTAAAACTAGAAACGATTCGATGCCGAAATTGGTATTTTCCTTTGACTTGCCAATAATAAATTGTATCATTTTGCGAAGCACTAATCGTACATTTAAAAACATAAGCGCACAATTATGCGCTACGCAATAAGACATACAGGGCTGCAGTAAAGTGAGTGAACAAACTCTTAGAAAATTTATAAAAAAAATAACATTTCAAGGGCCATGGCATTTTCTTCCTAAGAAGCAGGTTTGTAAGGGAAATACTTTAAAATAACTAACAAAACATTCAGTGTGTAATGCTGACAGCTACACTCACCAGTTTTTATATGCGTAGAATAAAGCGCTTTTTGTGTCAAAAAATGTATTGCTTCAAAGTGGGAACTCAAAATATAAAATTCAAGCCTTCCGTAAGCGAAATGGTAAGATTTCTCTCTACAAACCTGCTTCGTTGGATGCTCAATTTTTATTGGGTTGTAGTGAGCGTGTTTTCAACAGACGGACAGACAGTTGGACACGGTTAAATCTACTTAGAATTAAACATGCACCCAAAATATACATATATACTTTATAGAGTCTTAGAAAAATATTAAATTTTCACACGGAGTGACAAACTAAGTTAACCCTAACTCACCTATAATGCTGAAGGTTATAAAAATAAGAAAAATGGTTGAAAGCTTAAAAAATAAACAAAAATTTTTTATTGTGATTAAAATAAAAATAACCAATATTGTTGTTCCAAAATAATTACTCAAGTGTGTTGGTAATGAAACATTAATTAGAATAAATAAACAAAATAAATAAGCTAATTAATTGTAAATGAAATAAAATAAATAGTTTTTAAAAAAAATATATTAAAAATTTCATATATCTGACTAACTAATAAAAGCACCCTAAAAATCCCCTTTTCTCTTCTTCTCTAACAAGTTGGTTTTTGTTTGTGATAAATTTTTTAGCGTCCGAAGTCTAAAATAAAATTCGACAATAGAGACAGTTGTGTAAATAAAACTAAATTACTTGAAATTTACAAAAAGTTTCGTTTTAAAAATTATTTGTTTGGATATAAAACAAAAATCAACAAAATAACTTAAAAAATTAAAATGTACAAAGTACAGTAGTAGACCAATCCGAATTATTAAAACCGCCATAGTGCTGACTATAATTCCATTTAAGTTATAAAGAAAACATTTTCAAAAAGCTGCCTTTAACCCATTCCTGCCTTATAGGTATTTCAATACGCAAAGAAAAAATAAACACAGCAAAGATATTCTAGAAAAGGCAAGATGAGAGAAAATTGCTGCAACATACATTTTTGTTGAAAAGTAAACATTGATTAACCTGAAAAAATTAAAAGAGTAGAATTGATTGGTTTTTGCATTAGTTAGTTCTCATCCATATTATGAAACATTTGCTGCAAAAACGTTATTCCAATTACCTTTTGAAACTGCATTCGTGTCCATAGAATACCATTTTTGTTTTACGCCATTGAGTCATTTTCTATGCCTCCTCTCTTTTTTCAATAACAGACATACAACTGAAAACTGCTTGTATTTACATGAAACAAATTACACTTTTCCATTTGTGCTCTTTTTAACGCATTTCCATCAGTGTTGCCATTAGGATACGAAATATGCATTTTTCGTATCTTTTGATAACTTCAGGTACCATGTATAATCCTGACATTTTACGTATCTTTTGAATCTGTACGCAAAATGTAGAGAAATAAAATATTAAAGAATTTTTAGCCAAATAAAACTTATTAAGACTGATTGATCATCGTTGCCTACTCAATATTGCTCAATATTACGATAATTACTAGCAGTGCAAGGTTGTTCTGAAGAAATATAAACATTTTTTTTATTTCAGGGAATTTACATAGGGATATGAATTTTTTTATATAATCGCCTTAGTATACATACATATGTAAATGCCTAAACTAATATATTAGTTTTTACAAAGATGAATTTGTTTTGATAACCTCCAGTGATAGTTACATACATACATATAATTAATTTTAAAGTTTGCTAACTGTATTTTAAAAAAATTACACTCGAAAGTGGATTACTTCAGAAGTTTTGGTGTTTTGCGTTTCACACCCACATGTTTTATTCGTTTTCATTTAGAGTAGTAGGGGTTGGTGAAAGTAAAACGAATCGCCTTTTTTCTAATATTTTTAACAAGAAAAAAATTTTGTTTTTAGTTTAAAATTTTCTATTTCTAATTTAATCAAAATACCTATGTATCTGTGGACAAAACATCTTAAGTCAAATTAAAAAAGTTGAAAAATATGCTGTTAATTCTACGAATTTTCCTTCAAAAAAAATTTTTGTTTACGATTTAAAAATTTATTATTTGATAAAAATTAATTTTTCACAGAGTTTTTTAAAACTTTTTTTGCTATCTTATCTCGACTTAAGATGTTTTGCTAAAATGCAACAGGTAAAAACGCAAAAGGCCCTAACTAACCCAAAATTTAAAATCGACTTTTTTATACTGATTTTGATGTAATTATAATTATTTTTAATCGAATTAGCGATCTCAAATTAGTTTTAGAGTTTGTTGAAAATTTTGCAATTATTTGCGAATTTTAGCCATGTTCGCGATAAAAGCGATTTGTTCCTGTACGTTTTCTGATTCTTTACAGCTTTAACAATTTATAATAAAAATTAGACTTTGTTATCATGCCGCTGTTAGCAAATTTTTGCGAATTTCCGCTAGTTTAGCAATTTTTACCGAATTGTTGCAATTCCTTATTGTTTAGGGGCTTTTAATTTATTTTATGGTTTGTTTGAAATTTTAAAACTTTTCGCGAAATTTTGCTATTTTTGGAATTTTTTTTTTAACCCATTTAGCGATTTCAAATAAATTTTAGTGTTTGTTTAAAAGTTTGCAATTTTTTGCAAATTTTAGTCATGTTTGCGAAAGAAGCGATTTTTTCCTTTTATTCTTTACAGCTTTCACGATTTTTAATAAATATTAGGATTTGCTATCATGCGGCGTTTTGCAAATTAGCGATCTTTAGTTCAACTAAAGTGTTTTTGAACAAAAACTTCGAATCCATAAAAACATGTGGATTTGAGAACACCAATTTCTAGAATATAGCTGATCATGTTCTTTAAAATACTGATTAAATATGAAATTAAAATGCTATGTTAAACGTTAAAAATGCATTTTAAATTTTTTTTCAAAATGTATCTTTTTGGGGAAAAGCGTATATTTTTGGAAACTAAAATGTTTCTTTCTTGAAATTTCTCTGGCAACACTGATTTCCATAGCCTTTCGCAAAACTTTAGGTGTTATGTTGTAACTTCAGGTGTTATGTTGTTTATTTCGTCGCGTATATTGTTTTTTAATTGCTGGATGGTTTTAGGCTTATTAATGAAGACTTTTCCTTTCAAATAACCCCAAAGAAAACAGTCTGGGCGGTTAAATCCGATGAACGCGGAGGCCAATTAAAATCACTGAGTCACAATCACGCTGAGTCAAAACAATGGATCGTTGATTTTAAAAATAAAGCTCAACAAGTTGGGCACGTTGTTCAATTCAGTACTGCTCCAATTTAAATTCCCTAAGTCTTTTTTACAAAATACTGAAAAGAAAAAAAAATTTTAATAAAAAAGTTTTAAGCAACTCAAACCCCTTCGATAATTTTGGGCCACCCAGGATATACAAAAATTTTATCATCAAATGTTGTTCGTTTGGGATAACACCATAATTTTGCCCTATCTCAATATATTGCCTAATGGCAGATCTCATCATCACAAACAACTTTTGTTATTGTAAGTTCATAACAAGGCGAATTCTTATGTTCGGTGGCGGCGATAATATAACTTTTATTGGCCTTACCCTAGGTCTACACTAAAGATAATTATCTCAGCATGTTGGCAATAACGTCGGCAGAATAATGCATTTCGTCGGCTAAGGGTGCAAAGGTCCTAAGTCCATTTTTTTCAAAAATGAGATTTTGATGCAGTTTTGTAGATAAATAAAAAATACATCATTGAAAAAAAAGTGATATATTTTTTTTTTCTTTTTGAGGTTGTATAGTGTTGGTAAGCAAAAGTCATAAGTCCATAGTTGTCAAAAAGCGCGCGCTAAGTCCACTGAACGTACAAAAATACATCAGCTGTTTCATTTCAATATTAACAAAAAGTGGCGGAAAATAAAAGAAGAGGTTGCATATTTATTTGTTTAATTTAGTCACATGTTGAAGGTAAATATATAATTATTTTATGTTAATATTGAAAGTATTATTATTTATTATTGTTATTATACTTATTAGGATACTTAATGTCTGCTGACGAAAATAATAATAACCAACTGAACACTGAGTTCGGTAATGAAGAAGACGATGGTGTTCTAGGTTTAGTGCCTTATGGATTCAACAGCAGTTCAGACGATTCCTTTGAGCTTCCAACAAAAAGTAAGAAACGTACACGAAAACCTAAAACAAAGCACAGTTCTTCGTTTTCTGAAAAAAATAAAATCCTTCGCCAGAGTGGTAAGAAATACCTTGGCAAAAAAAAGGTAGGTGACGTATGGCAGTACAATAACCTGAAAAATGCTAGAACTCTCAAAAATCAATGTAATTGTGTGGACAAAGGTAATGCTTCAATCATGAAATGCGGACAACTGTCGGAATCAGATAGGCAAGAAATATTCAGGAAATTTTGGCAAATGTCTTGGTCACAAAAGAAAGTGTATGTGAAAACATTGATAGTATGTATTCAACCTAAGAGGCCACGAAATCGTCGCATAGAAAACGTATCTAAGAGGAGTCAAACGTTGCAGTACCATCTTAAAGTAAATTCAAGTATGTTGCGTGTATGTCGCACTCTTTTTCTCAACACATTGGACATTAGCGGAAAATCTGTGACGAAATGGTTGGAAACGCCTCACTCTACAGCCGATTCACATCAACACCCACAAGAAAAATCTACACAAAGTGCACAGCAGCAAGAACTAACTTTATTTTTCGATAGTCTTCCAGCCACAGAATCTCATTACTGTCGAGCTACAACCACAAAAAAATATCTATTAGCAGAATGGCATTCTAAAGCAAGGCTTTACGATTTTTATGCAAATAATTGGTGTGCTGAACGTGAAAAACAACCCCTTTCTATGACAGTTTTTAATGAAATTTTTGAAAAAAAAAATCTTTCATTGTATGCTCCGAGAAAAGATCAGTGCGATATTTGCGCGCGCTATCTTGTTGAAAATATTTCAGAGGCAGATTACTCGTTGCATCAGGAAAAGAAAAAAGAAGCGAAAGAAGAAAAAACAAAAGACAAAAATGAAGAGGAATTCGTATTTACGGTTGATCTTCAAGCTGTGTTGATGGCACCGAAATCGAACGTCAGCTCGTTTTATTACCGCACTAAGTTGCAAGTGCATAACTTAGTATTTTATAATTTGAAAAATCAAAAAGCGTACTGTTTTTTATGGCACGAGGTGGAAGGCGGATTAACGGCTGATGAATTCGCAAGTATATGGACTTATTTTATTGAAGAAAAGATTTTAGCCAATTTGGAATACAAAACCAACCCCGTTAAAATTATTTTCTACACTGACGGGTGTACTTACCAAAACCGGAATAGTACTATCTATGGCTAACGCTTTGCTCAATACAGCAATTAATAATAAAATTTATATTGAGCAAAAAATACTTGAAATAGGACATACGCAGATGGAAGCGGATAGCGTACATTCCGTAATTGAACGAGCATTAAAAAATAAAAACATTTATGTACCAGCTGATTATATTGGTTTGTGTAAGGATGCGCGGAAGAAGCCAGAACCTTATGATGTTGTCTACATAGATCATACATTTTTTAAATCTTTTAAAAAAGTATCATTTTTTAAAACCATACGTCCTGGTCGTGATACAGGTGATTCTAAAGTGACGGACATTCGAGCACTGAAGTATACACCGGACGGAGAAATATTTTATAAATTAAGATTTCCAAATGCATGGAACATTCTTCCTCAGCGCAAAAATGTGCACGTCGTCCCAGTTAAGTTGTCTAACCTGGATCAGCTTTACAATGAAAAAAGACCGATCTCAAAACGGAAGTATGAAGATTTGCAAACTTTAAAAGCAACATTGCCAAGAGATTATCATCAATTTTATGATGAGTTACGTCATAACTGATTTTGATTTTTATAATAATAATAATAATGATTAGTTTTTAAGATTTTGATAAAAGTAACACGAATGTGATTTTTTATTTTTTATTATTGAATTATTTTTTATTTTGTAGTAAAAAGTTAACAGCAACGAAATGATTTTTTATTTTTTTAAATTTTTTTTGCTTTATTATAAAAAAAAATGTTAAAATGTGAAATACAACATGAAAATAAAAGTTCCTATGGGCAGTAAATGCAAATTAGGGTTTTATTTATTTCAGTCCAAGAAAAGGTAAAAAAGCTAAACAAATAAAAAGCGCTAAGTCCAAAGAAAACAAAAAAACTGGTTGTAGGAAAAGATCTAAGTCCATAAAATTGGCATAAACAAGCATAATATGCGTACTTCAATTTAAAATTGTATTTGGTTTATCGGTTACAACAATAACAAGACATTGTATTATACAGTTTGGAAAAATATTAACAGAAATATTATTTAGAATGTTTTTTGTCTCTCCTGAACAATTTGAAAAAATGGACTTAGGACCTTTGCACCCTTAGCCGACGATTTAACTCATTCACCACAGCTGCACGAACACACGACTACAAATGCTGCTTTGTGAAATTATAGTCGTGTAGTCAGCTACTGAATTATTTTGAAGACGACAGCTACTATTGAAAAACTATAAACAGCGGGTTTTTATTATGTATTTGTATTTCAGTGGTGCCACTATCATTTTTTTTTTTTACTTTTATGAAATGGTAAAACATGCATAATTTAAGACTAGTACACAAAGTTAATTTAAGCCTTTAAATATATAAATACTTATTTATATACATTTTATAGCCCAAAAACAAATGAATTTATTAAAAGTCATTTAAAATTTTTTAATTTTGTTTTTTAGCACTAATAAACACTATAATTTTAACGATAGATTAAATAAAAAATATATTAACTGCTTTTAAAATTGTATTCGTTTAACTGCGACATATATTGCAGTAAATGTCAATGGATCTGAAGACAATGTAAACATTAATTATGTAAATAATACACGCCTAAACTGCAACGCTGTTTCAAAAAACTGAATTACGAAAGTCTTCAATATTAAAATAAATGGTTTTGTTTAACGTTATGTTCGCACGGCATCTTGAATTAAGTTGTTTTCTTTTTGAATTACAAATACGAACTACGCTGTTCAAACCGCATCTTCTTAATTCAAGAACTATTCTTTTTACATTTATGAAAATTTTTGCTTTGAAAATGAATACAAAACCAAGCAACAATTTAAAATGTCTCGTTTTTAATAATTCCTATTTTGTTTCTTTATTTGTTGTTTTAAATTTCACAAAAGAAACCTTTTTACAATTTTATGCAAGGCAAATTCATATTACATGAATTCGCCTTGAGTTTATGTTTTTAGGGCGATTTGGATTTATAACTCTTATCCTCCTTAACGGATTTGGCTAATTATCAATCTCTTGTTAGTAAAACTAGAAACGATTCGATGCCGAAATTGGTATTTTCCTTTGACTTCCCAATAATAAATTGTATCATTTTGCGAAGCACTAAACGTTCATTTAAAAACATAAGCGCACAATTATGCGCTACGCAATAAGACATACAGGGCTGCAGTAAAGTAAGTGAACAAACTCTTGGCAAATTTATAAAAAAAATAACATTTTAAGGGCTACAGACGGACAGACAGTTGGACACGGTTAAATCTACTTAGAATTAAACATGCACCCAAAATATACATAAGTATATACTTTATAGAGTCTTACACCGGGTCTCCACGTAGCAATATTTATTGCGGCAAACGTCAAATTTGGTTGCTCCATTAAATTTGCGACGTATAGACCGCACATTGCCATGAGTGGCAATCCATTGCGCAATGATTGCTCTTCTTATTGCTTGAGCAATTATTGCTTAGCAATTTGCTGTCAAATCAGTTGTCATTTATCTGACAGTTCATTTTTCTGCTATTTTTTTATTGTTTTTTTTATTTGTGTGTTTATTTATTAAAAAAATCAATCAAGAAAAAGCCGCCAAGTGAAAAAATCCATCAACAAAAAACAGAAAAAGTGCGCGCAATTTTTTATTATTTTTATTAGCGAAGATAAAAATGGACTGGCGTATTGAAGAAACAATTAAAATAATTAATTTGTATCAGCAATTTCCATGTTTATGGGATTTTCAAAGCCCTTATTACAAGAGAGTGGATAAAAAGAAAAATGCGTGGGAAGAAATCGCTAAAAATGTAGAAAAAGATGTAGATTCAGTAAAAAAAAAGATAAAAAACTTGAGGACTGCATATTTACTTGAAAAGAAGAAGGTGGACTCTTCCAAGAAGAAGTCTGGGTCGTCAGCAGAGGATTTATATACACCACATCTTTTTTATTATAGCGAAATGAGCTTTTTGGAACCATCAGTCAGTCTAAGAGACACCAAAAGCAACTTAACATTTTCAAATGTAAGTATGGTGCTAACATATCACCTATATACCAATGAATACTTTACGCAAAGGACAAAAGGCTTGTTGTTAAGAAAAATACACACATAGTACATCGAAAATTACGAAATTATTTGGTTGCATCTAAACCTTTGTTTTTATTTTTTTCTTTTAGGAAGAAGCTGAAGTCATTGAGTTCACCCCGACACTGGATGCCGCGGAAGAACTATCAATTGATGATACCTCACTATGGCCCGAAAGTGATACAACAGTTTTAAAAAAAACAAAATTTAAAAGAGCCAAGAGGGACGACAAAATCAATTCCGCGTTGGATGCAATTATTTCAAAAACAACATCTGGAGATAAAGAAACTATGTTTTCTAGTTTTGGGAAATCTGTTGGCATGCAGCTGGAGAATTTGACCTTAAGCTCAGCAATGGAAGCTATGGCAGCAATTCAAAAATTAATAACGGATATAGTGCATAAGAAAGACCTGGTAGAAAAGGCAATGCTAGACGCAAATTTAATATTGTAGTATATCACGTTCTTAATTATCACTTTCTAATTATATCTTTTATTTTGTTGTTTTTATGCTTTCAAACCTTTTATGCAAACTAATCATTAATTTTTCGTTATATAATATAAAATTAAAAAGCCTGAATTCGGATGTGATTTGCAAATGTACAAATAACTTAATTTTTTAAATTGACTTAACTGCCTGTTTTTAGAAAACGTAAACAAGTAAGTGAGTGAGAAATTATATTGAAAAAAAAACAAATTTACGTTTTTTTTTTGTTGTTTTCAATATAATTTCTCACTCACTTACTTGTTTCTCAAAACAGGCAGAAATTTTTACTTCTCTTTACTATGTATGTACATATGTATGTGCCTAATTATAATTAATTAAATGAAAGCTTTAAAATAAAGACTGAATTAATATGTATTAAAAACATATTAAAAATAAATTTTAAAACAACTGTTTCATTACCAAAAAGTATACAAAATAGCACGATATTTTTACAGAAAAAATAAAAATTTTGATATAATACACTATTGTTTACAAGTGCGGTATGTGTTTTAAATAAAAAATTTGTTTATGAAAATTTAAACATTTTTAAACGTGCTTTTACGGGGATGTTCTACAAATCGAAATGAAGTGAATTTAAAAACGAACAAATTTTGAAAACGACCCTGTTAAGAAAGTTCCCAGCAATTTCCCTCACGTGATGTTACTGTAAAAATAAGGAAAATCGGTTCAGTAGTTTAGGAGTCTATATGCCAACATACAAACAAACAAACGGACAAACATTCTTCATTTTAATATATACATACATATATAGATTTAAAGGAATCTGTTTAATATTTAACAGATTTATTTTATTTAAATATTTACCTTTTGCAGAATATTTCGTACATAATTTCTTAGATTAAAATTTTGATTAAATTTTACATATATTTTTATTTATGACGTACATAAGTATGTTTTATAATTTAATTTTTTTCTGACTTTATTGCATAATTTTCTCAAAAATTATTTTCACACTATTTGATAAAAATAAAAATTCTAGTTTCTATTAGCAAATAAACAAAATGTTCCATTTGGTAGGATTTTCGCCTATACCTAATAATTTATACATACATATGTATGTATATTTCAATTGCGATCGATAACTAATTTGTATCTAAACAGCCGTTAACATGACTTTGCAAAATTGGTAAAGATTTTAAGAATTTATTGCAAAGAGGACATAGATGCATTGCAGCAGACTATGTCGCAGTTGATGACGAAAAAGATTTTGAAGATAGAGCCTTAAAAACAGAGAAAAATTTAATTAATTTGCGATAAAATTGAAAAATATTTTTTAGTTAAGACTAACATCGCTTACTCCTCGTATGGATCTTTGGGGATTATTGATGCATGTTTGGGCAGCAGCTGTAGCAGCAGTTGTTTGTAAGTCATTCGTTGCACCGGCTGATAATATTTTATTAAAGCCATCTGCTATTTTTTGATGTTCTTCAATGAGTTCTTGATTTTTTTTGCAATGAGCGCAAGTCTTGAAGAATTTATTGTTTCTCCTTAACAGCAGTCTGGCGACTTTCCTGCTCCTTTTCGAAATATCTGCAATGTACTTCATTTTGATGTTTTAATAATGAAATGCGTTCTTTTTGTTCGTCATTCTCTTGGCGTAATTCATCTAATGATTTATTCGATCTTTCTTTTTGTTGCTGTTTTATATATTTTGCCGTATAAGTTCTGAAATTTCTGCACGATTTTTCTTTATTAATTCCTCGGATGCTTTACTTTAAGAAAATTCAATTCATCGACACATTGTTTTTCGACATCTTTAATATCTAAATTTGAAGCTAACATTTCAGATAGTTGTCTATGTTAATCTTTTATTTTTGATTCATGTTCACGGCGTGTTACATAGACTTTATTAAACTGGTCAAATTGCTGTTCGCCTTGATTTTGCAAAACAATTTTAAAGGAAGCCTTAAAAAATAAGAAAACCCATAAATCATTGCTTTGAAATGTATATACACAATATATACGAAAATTAAAAAGACTTACTATTTGTTGCTGTTTGAGCTCTAAAATTGTTTCGGATAGTTCTTGAATTGTTTCTTCACGATCCTTTTTGCGGGCGATTTCTAATGCTTCAAAATTATTTTTCATTTCTTTATTTTGTTTGCGTAACTATAAGAGAATTTAGAATAACCTTTTGAATAAGTATAGAAATATTTTAAAATTTAAGGTACAACCACAATGTGCTTAAGTTGGCTTAAGCAAATGTGCGAATACGTGTTAATCAAAAGTGGCAAACCATATTGAACTTAAGGAAACATTTTCATATATTAGGGTGTTTTTATTAACGCGAGTGCACTGTAATAAGAAAATGTTAATTAAAATAAACATTTACCAATATTTTATAACATACATACATTATAGTAGAGTATAATCTGTAACAATATTTTGTAATTTAACTACGTCTTCTGCACACGCCTCCATGGAAATACTGGGAAACTGTGAATAGACACTGGTCTGCAAAGAGGAAAAATAGATTCGATTATTGTTACTAAGCTTAAATAATTTTTTGTTATTGGAACTAGTTTGGTGTTGAAAATCTGAAGAAAAACTGGTACTTACCGTGTTTATTTGTTATATTAATAACATTTTTTTCACTTATTGTTGACGTTGGTTAGTATAAAAATGTATAATTTAATTTAAAAATTTTTTTTTATTTTTTAAGCTTAAGGGCCAATTCCACCAAGTTCAGTTATAATTAACTTATTGGGTAAATACGGGAAACATTTTTTTGGAGTTGATTTTTAAGTATCTTATCGTCCACCGGTTTTAATAAAATACACATATCGTTTTAAAGGTATTTGTGTGTAGTATGTATTCAGTTTGGGTAATTCTTCTGTTTTGATGAAACTTGTTTAACAAAAGATTCTATCACTTATTGTTGACGTTGGAGATATTAAATGTTAAACGTTATAAAGCATATCCAATTGTATGTAAGTTTGGAATTTCTACGATATGGATGTTACACCAAATGTATATACATACATATTCTGGATCGTTTTTGATTTTTTTTTTAAATATTGTGGTGGTGAAAAGGACCGATTTTATATTAAATTTTACTCAATTGTGACTGTAACTGGATTGGCGACTTGCTTTTTTATTTTTGACCATTGGAAAGGGACATCTCCTTCTGCGACTAGGTACTTTTTCAAGTTCTCCCTCATTTGACTCGCAAATCGAACAGTTGCATGCTCTTGAAAGGGTAATGGTGCCATTGTTTGGGGTAGTTCTACACTATGCTCCTCATTAAAACTGAATGGCTCATTTGCGCTTTTTGTCAAAAAGTTGTGCAAAACACAACAAGTCTGGACAACTTTATCGGTGGTGGATAAGTCCACTTCTATTGGGCGATGAAAAATGCGAAATCGGTTTGCTAGCCTTCCAAATGCCATTTCCACAGTCATTCTAGCGCGACTCAACCGGTAATTAAAAATGTCTTCAGGTGTTGTCAGGTTCTTGTTACGGTTATAAGCTTTCATCATGTTACGATCTAAGCCGAATATGTCGTCACCGATGAAAAAATACGAGGTCTTCTCAACTTGACCTGGCAAAGCTTCGTCAACCGGGAAATTTAGTTTCCCATGCTTCATTGCTTGATATAGCATGCTGTTTTTGTAGACAACAACATCCGATGCTCGTCCATTTCCGCCCACATCGATGTAAATGAACTTACAGTTTGCATCCACTACTGCTAAAAGGACTGTGCTGAAAAACCCTTTATAATTATAAAAGTTGGAGCCTGAATGCTGTGGGTTTTTGATACGGATGTGCTTTCCATCAATAGCACCTAGAGTGTGTGGAAACTGCCACAAATTCTGGAAGCCTTGCGCAATGGCCTTCCACTCTTGCTGTGTAGAAGGAGTCTGTATGAAATACAATACTAATAAAATCAATGCGTTTGATTGTATTTCACTAAATTACCTTAAGGTGCTCATGTTTAAGCACTTCAATGATCGCATGGAGAACTTCTGGGACGAATTTACTTATTGTTTTGCGAGAAATTCGTGACATATACTCCAACGATCTATACGAATCCCCACTGGCTAAGAAGCGAAGTGTAACGGCAAGGCGAACACGAGAACTAATTGAAGCTCTCATTACCGTGTTTTGTTTCTTAATTTTGTGATGAACCTAAAAGCAGAATAAATATGCATAAGTACATACATATGTATACAATGTATGCATATATCATGTTTGTACAAATTTACGTACCAGTCCAAGAAGAACTTCAAAACTTTGAACGTTTAAACGACAGAAGTTTTTATAGTCCTTGGAATCCCACAGAATGTCTTTTAAAAGATGGCTTTCCAGACTATGGATCTCCCTGTTCTGAAGGAATGGTTTTACCCAATATCTCCGATTAGTGGAATCTTCTTCATCATCGCAAATGTCCACGATATCTAGTACGTCCTTCAACGCGAGAAGAAGTTCCATATTTTTGGCGGTCATTTTAGAACAAGTTTATATATGTATATTTTATATTTTTAAATATATTTTAATATATTATATTTTTAAATAAACGTCAACATCAACAAAAGCAAATTGCGAATTGCGAATTTGTTTTTTATATTTTTATTTTTTCAATATAACAGTACAACTTTTTTTTAAACGCAAATAAACAAAAAAGTAATACAATACGACAATTACAATTAATTATTCTATTAATTTAAAAAGAAAATTTCACAATCACTTCAAAACACAACATAAAACATTTGTGATAAATAAAGCCACAAAACTTTATACAACTACACGCGGTAAAAATTGCAAATTTATGGCAAAGCAATTTCAAGTGTTCTCCAGCAATATAATTAGCAATTATTGCTACATTGTACTGTCATTGTTCTGCCGACGTTTTTGCTTGTACTTGGCAATAAAAATTGCTACGTGGAGACCCAGCGTAACGCTTCACACGGAGTGACAAACTAAGTTAACCCTAACTCACCTATAATGCTGAAGGTTATAAAAATAAGAAAAATGGTTGAAAGCTTAAAAAATATACAAAAATTTTAAAGTTTCACACGGAGTGACAAACTAAGTTAACCCTAACTCACCTATAATGCTGAAGGTTATAAAAATAAGAAAAATGGTTGAAAGCTTAAAAAATATACAAAAATTTTTTATTGTGATTAATTAAAAATAACCAATATTGTTGTTCCAAAATAATTACTCAAGTGTGTTGGTAATGAAACATTAATTAGAATAAATAAACAAAATAAATAAGCTAATTAATTGTAAATGAAATTAAATAAATAGTTTTAAAAAAAATATATTAAAAATTTCATATACATACCTGACTTTATTTTAAACTAATAAAAGCACCCTAAAAATCCCCTTTTCACTCCTTCTCTAACAAGTTGGTTTTTGTTTGTGATAAATTTTTTAGCGTCCCAAGTCTAAAATAAAATTCGACAATAGAGACAGTTGTGTAAATAAAACTAAATTACTTGAAATTTACAAAAAGTTTCGTTTTAAAAATTATTTGTTTGGATATAAAACAAAAATCAACAAAATTACTTAAAAAATTAAAATGTACAAAGTCCAGTAGTAGACCAATCCGAATTATTAAAACCGCCATAGTGCTGACTATAATTCCATTTCAGTTATAAAGAAAACATTTTCAAAAAGCTGCCTTTAACCCATTCCTGCCTTATAGGTATTTCAATACGCAAAGAAAAAATAAACACAGCAAAGATATTCTAGAAAAGGCCAGATGAGAGAAAATTGCTGCAACATACATTTTTATTGAAAAGTAAACATTGATAAACCTGAAAAAAATTAAGAGAGTAGAATTGATTGGTTTTTGCATTAGTTAGTTCTCATCCATATTATGAAACATTTGCTGCAAAAACTTTATTCCAATTATCTTTTGAAACTGCATTCGTCTCCATAGAATACCATTTTTGTTTTACGCCATTGAGTCATTTTCTATGCCTTCCAGTGTTGCCACTTTGTGGGTAATTACCCGACTTTGGTATAATTATTTCTGTCGTGGGTAGGGCGTGGGTAATTTCTCTTAGGTGTAATTCAGGTGTCATTTGAAATTCTTACTTCAGATACCCAAATCAAGATTCGTTTTGAGTGATGACATTTATCCCTTTTAAACAAAGTCTCGGTTTCTTTTAAGGAAAATATGTCAATTTCAAAAGTTTGGTAATAAACAGGGAAACCACACTGAACCAAAAATCCAATGAAAATGTACGTTAAGCAAACAAACAACGTTTATTAAAATATTTTCGTTGGCTCAACGAATTATTCGTTAATATAATGAAAATAATACCTAATGAAAACAAAATTTTCATTATACTAACGAATAATTCGTTGAGCCAACGAAAACTATTTTAAAAAACGTAATTCGTTTGCTTAACGTACATTTCCATTGGTTTTTTGGTTCAGTGCATAAATTTAGAGCTTTTTATGAATATTGGCATCGATTTTTTAGTGCATATTTTTGCATATTTAACTGTTTGCAGGGCTTTTTTGTATCATTTTCTAAGTTTTTTAGCGCATATATTGCCTTTTTGAGGCATATTTTGATACATGTTAATTTTTTTTAGATGCCAGCAATAGCTTTTGCAGAAAATAAAAAGTGAGAGCACTATGATGTTTGACGTAAGCTCTTTCGGGTTTAAAAACACCCATTGTACATTTTGAACCTTCCTTAAGCTGTGTTCACACCTATTTCATATTTGACGTCCTACATATAACGACTAGTTTTCTTAAAGAATTATCATCTTAGAAATAAATTTTAGTAAATATATAGAAATTTTTAAAAAGACAGCTTAAGTTTGATCAATTTACTAGTCACGCTTTTTTGGATTTTATCGTCAAATATTTGTTAGGTCTGAACTTACCTTTAGATATATGCAAACAAATGTGGAAGTTAACTCATAATCTTAGGAGTTTTATTTTATGTCTTATTAAGACTTGAATGTTAATTTATTTTAAATTAAAATAAGAATATTAACAGTTTGACTAACGTTGATCTTCTTTCAATGAGTTTGTTGTCTTTTTGCTTCTCTGTAAATGTATTTTATTAAATAAAACTTCAATTTTATATCAGGTGTAATTTCATTTAAATCGGGTAATTTTGCTTCAACACAAGTGTAATTTTGAATTTTGAACAGACATACAATTGCAAACTGCTTGTATTTACATGAAAAAATTACACTTTTCCATTCGTCTTTCCCATTTCTTCAACAAACTCAAGGCGAATTAAATACAGGTGATGTAGAAACGCCTTCTGTTTTAACAGGTCGAGCCTATTTGTTAGTGTTTTGCTAAGAACGGTTGACATTTCGAGCCGTAAACACTAACAATGCAATGCAAAACCCCCTATGTTGTTTCTGTTGTTTTTGGATTGTTGTAGTTGCGACACCACCTGTAGTTGAATTCGGCTTGAACAAACTCAAATGTTTCATAATATGGATTGGGACTTATCATAAAGATGAATTAAGTTGTTTTCTATTTCCAATAATGCTTGAGAAAAGTGTTGGCTCACCCGCTTAAAATAGTTTTAGGCGTCCCTTGTAAAAAAAATTAAATGCGATTTGTAAATGATGCAATTTTGTTTTATTTAGTTGACATGTTTAAAAATGTTTTCCACATTGGCTAAAGAATGTGAAAGCGACATAATTTGTTAGAAATTCAATTTTAAATTTGAATTTTTGGCCAAACAGTTTGTAAATGTACTTGACTTTCTTACAAAAGATTGGCAATCTGATGTACCTGCATATCCTCAATTGGGCTTTTTTTGATTTAAATTTTTTTCATTAAAAATTAATATGAACTTAGCTTGCCACAACTTTTTTGTAAGAATCAATCTACTCTTTGGTAACCATGGGCAGTAATCGGCTCACACAAACAAAGTTATGTAAAGAGGTTAATTATCTAGATATTAACATCCATATGAGATTTTTTTCTCTTAAAGGGATTTAAAGATCGGTCGCTAAATTGTTTAGTAATGTTAAGTTTTTAAAGAAAGTTAAAGCTATAAAATCTTTATAGATGGAAACTTTGGGAAAATGTAAACTGATTCAAAAGGAATTTATTTGCAGTAAAATATTTTTGGGGCGAATTTAATCTAAACAACAACATATGTATTTAGATTTTCCGGATACAAAGAGTCTAATTTGGAAAAAAGTTCTTCATCCTTAGTACAATTAAAATGTATTTACCAAATTTGATTAAATTACCTACCAGACTGCAACTTGTACACAAGGTTAACATGAACAAAGAACCAGCATATACGGACGGATGGAATGGTAAGATCACTTTACAAAAGTGATTCTGAGTCGATCAGTATACTTTAAGATTCGTCCAGATTTCTATGTATAACACACATCGCCAAAAACGAATATTATTGATTTTTCCTTAACTTTTGCTTAGTCGTATCCAAAATGTTAAAGTTTAAAAAAACATTTGTCCTTAATGACAACCTGCTGTTTATTACAATTTTCGAGTAAAAATTATTTGCTGCGAAAGCTCTTAGGCATCAAAAAATTAAACATGCCAAGGGTAAAATATGCAAAAATATGCACTAACAAATCGATGCCAAAATTTATCAAAAGCTCTAAATCGGATAAATATATTATTTTTACCTTCATTCGTCGCACAAGAAAAACATGCAATTGCATATTTATGGTTTTTCTGGTAATAACATTGATTTCACAATTTTGATGTTGTGATGTCAATATGAAGATGCATTTTTCTAATCGCTAATATTTGTGTATCATGTAAAACAGTAAAACCAAACATATAAGATATCACTATGCAGAAGATCCTATCTTCTTTTCGACAAATTTATATACATATCTACTATACAGGGTGGCCCAAAATTAACGAAGTGGTTTGA
This sequence comes from Pollenia labialis, assembly GCA_949318255.1. Lineage (NCBI taxonomy): Eukaryota > Metazoa > Arthropoda > Insecta > Diptera > Polleniidae > Pollenia > Pollenia labialis. Next base: position 148,804,890 of record OX439140.1, on the reverse strand, counting down.
ATTCGTTATAACTTTTTATTTAGGAAATAATTATTCATTTTTTTTAATACAGTATATAAATTGGGAATATTATTAGTTTAGTTATGAAAAATAATATCTCGCAAGTGGTAGCCATTTTCTGCTTTACAAATTAGTGCTCTTTTTAACACATTTCCATAGCCTTTCGCAAAACTTCAGGTGTTATGTTGTTTATTTCGTCGCGTATATTGTTTTTTAATTGCTGGATGGTTCTAGGCGTATTAATGTAGACTTTTCCTTTCAAATAACCCCAAAGGAAACAGTATGGGTTAAATCCAATGAACGCGGAGGCCAATTAAAATCACTGAGTCACAATCACGCTGAGTCAAAACAATGGATCGTTGATTTGAAAAATAAAGCTCAACAATTTGGGCACGTTGTTCAATTCAGTACTGCTCCAATTTAAATTCCCCAAGCCTTCTTTACAAAAAAACAGAAAAAAAAAATGTAAATAAAAAAGTTATAATTCGATAATTTTGGGCCACCCAGTATATACAAAAATTTTATCATCAAATGTTGTTCGTTTGGGATAACACCATAATTTTGCCCTATCTCAATATATTGCCTAATGGCAGATCTCATCATCACAAACAACTTTTGTTATTGTAAGTTCATAACAAGGCGAATTCTTATGTTCGGTGGCGGCGATAATATAACTTTTATTGGCCTTACCCTAGGTCTACACTAAAGATAATTATCTCAGCATGTTGGCAATAACGTCGGCAGAATAATGCATTTAACACATTCACCACAGCTGCACGAACACACGACTACAAATGCTTGGTGAAATTATAGTCGTGTAGTCAGCTACTGAATTATTTTGAAGACGACAGCTACAATTTAAAAATTATAAACAGCGGTTTTTTATTATGTATTTGTATTTTAGTGGTGCCACTATCATTTTTTTTTTACTTTTATGAAATGGTAAAACATGCATAATTTAAGACTAGTACACGAAGTTAATTTAAGCCTTTAAATATATAAATACTTATTTATATACATTTTATAGCACAAAAACAAATGAATTTATTAGAAGTCATTTAAAATATTTTAATTTTGATTTTAGAACAAATAAACAATATAATTTTAACGACAGATTAAATAAAAAACAAGTAAGAGTGCTATATTCGGCTGTGCCGAATCTTATATACCCTTCACCATTGTGCGAGCAGAATACATAGCAATTAGACAAAAACTAAATAAAACTGGTAAATTTTTTTTTTTAAATAAGAGACAACCGGTTTTGAACTTCGCTTTTCATAAGGGCCCAGAATATATATACTTTATAGGGTGTAGGATCAATATTGTAGAAATTACAGTTATATATACCTTTTTTACCTTCCGTGAAGGGTATAACAAGAGTAATTTTCGGGAATTCATGGGTCTAATCACCGCATTCGATACTATCGTATCGAATAAACTACTGAATTTTTTTGCATACGATAGACACTGGCGTATCGAATGAAAACTCGATAAATGTAATGTCGAGTTACTCGATGTCGAATGCTTTTATTTCAAATTCAATACATTTCATTCGATATCGAGTTTCAAGATACCAAAATAAATAATTTCGATGAATTTTGCTCGATATCGTATGCGGTGATTAGACCCCAGAATTTCGGTTATAACTCATACAAATTTCCGACATTTTGGTATATAAGTCATATACATAGGACATATGGCAGCCCTAAAATTTAGGTTTTTATAAAAATTTTTATGTTTTTTAGCCCATTTTTGGAGTATTTTGCTCATAAATTACCCATTGTCCAACCGATTTGATATTTTTATATACCGACGTGTTAAGGAAGAATTTAACCATTTACTTAAGTTATATTTATATATAAACATTTATATATACCTGTAAATATATATTTTAACAAAGTTAATTATAAAAAAGAGTAATTTTTGGGGATTCAGTATTTCGGTTATAACTCAGCCGATTTGGCAGATTTATATACCGACGTGTTGAAGAAGAAATTAGCCATTTACTGGAGTTATAAAGCTTGGACTCGGGGAGATCTATGGTTCCCGAAAGTGGGTATTTAAAAAAAAAAATTTAATGTTGGTCATAACTTTTTTGTATCTGAACCGATTTTCCCGAGTTTTTTATAAAATATGTTCTTCTAAAAATGTCTGATATTTTGGTATATAAGTCATATCCATAGGACATATGGCAGCCCAAAAATTTAGGTTTTTATACAATTTTTAATTTTTTTTGTATGGGAGGTACCACGCCCACTTCTCCAATCCCGCCCACATTTTGTAGAATGGTGTGTATTGGCAACCTTAATGTGTGTGCCTAATTTGGAAACTTTGGCTTTTGCCGTTCCCCAGATATACAGCAAAAAGTAATAAAAATACAACAAACACAAGGGATTTTTGGAAAAAATTAGAGGTAGTCGTGGTTTTTTGGTCATATCTCAGCCATTTGAGGACCGATCTGGCTGAATTTCAATAGCAAAATTATAATAAGAATACCTGACATAAAGATACCCCAACGAAGTCCCCATCATATCGGGGGGCTTCGGAAAACCCATTTCAACAGACGGACAGACGGACAACCGGATTTGAACTTCGCTTTTCATAAGGACCCAGAATATATATACTTTATAGGGTGTAGGATCCATATTGTAGAAATTACAAACGGAATGACAAAGTTATATATACCCTTTCTACCTTCGGTGAAGGGTATAAAAATATTAACTGCTTTTAAAATAAAAAATAAAAAAATTTTCCGTCAACGAACGTCGTAAAAGTTTCAGATCAAGTACGTAAATATATAAAAGCTATGCATCACTGCTGCGGTGATGCAAGAAGTTGTTGCTGATGCGTGGTTACCAGTTGTGCAAAGTTTAAATTTTTGAACACAAGCTAAATTTCAAAAGTATAGTAGGCAAACATAAAATAATAATAAAAATGTTATCAACAATAACAATGACAAATTCTATTGAAAATATTGAAACAAAAAGTGACAGTGTTCATAAAATAGCAAGAAAAAGCATCACAAAAGAAAAATAAAACGATATCTTTTATGTCAAAGTTATTGCATCAGAAAATTAACTTAAGCAATATTTGAAAAAATTTGCTACAGAGCCGCCGCATGACTTAGGCTTTTCCAATAGGTCTGCTTACCTCTACAACAATACAAAAACCAACATGCATTTTGTAAAATGTAAACGACTTTTGACATCGTTTAGGAATAAACCAAATAAACATCTGGCTTCTTGCGCAGACCTATTTGATATACCTTGGGCATGACTGCATAAAACTTTTGACATATGAGAGTGATGCCAAGATTCTTACAAGTGATGCTTTCACGAACATAAAACTTTACTTCTGCGTAAGTGATACCCAACAACTGCATTTACAAACATTCCCTTTATCAATAACTTTATAGGTAAAAACTGGATCTAAAAAGTATTGGTATTATTAGAAACTACTTCGAAATATTTTTCACATGATTGATTTAAAGTTCCGATTTATTAACCCGTTAAGAGCCAATATTAAATATCAATATTTCTTGATAGATTTTTCAACAAAACTTTGAAATTTGTCAATATATTTAATCAAACATAATAATTTTATTGAAGAACACTTCATGTTTTAATATACTATATTTTTAGTAACTCCATCATGTAAAATTTTATATTTATTAAGGTTAAAAAAATTATATCTTCGAAAATTACTCAATTTACTTATAAGTTTGAGTAAAAAATATATATGGGGTAATAATATATGTACAAGTTACACAATTAATTATTGTAATATGTACATAATTAATAAGTGTTCCGCAAGGCCAAAACCCCGCAATACAGAAAACTTTATTAAGCAAATGTCTAAGGGTTAAATAATTATTATTATACCGACATAATAAAACCAAATTCGTAAAAAAGTCAGCCATGGAGTACGAATATAGATACGACATTGGGTCTTATGCTATAAACACATTCGAGACCGCAAGCTACCGACTTCAATATGTCAAACATAGAATACATGTGTGTATATGGAAATGATTATTTTCAAGACGACACGGCTACATGGCTGCGGGTTGTTGTCTGTGCTTATTTTGTCGTTGTAGTCAAATTAAACTAATTTCTATTTTTGTCCACTACAAAACAGAAAAAGTGCTGCTAATATTAAAAAATATTAAAGGAATAAGTGCTTGAAAATATTTTTTTTGTTTAACAGAAAAAAATACGCTTAAATTGAAAAAATTACATAACTTTTTAGTATCCTAGAAAGTAGTTCTATAGGAAGATTTTGTTCGTGCTTACGCTTTCTTCGTTTAGGAGTTTTAGGACTTAAAAGTTGTAAAATACTTTATCTATATCTCTTTAGCTTTAAAAAGAATCTATAAAATATGGAAATCATTGGAAAATTATTCAAAGTATTTTTCACATGGCGTTTAAAGCATACCGATTAACCAATTAAGAGCCAATTTAATATCTATATTCGTACTCCGTGGCTGATTTTTTTTTTACAAAATAAGCTTTTAAAATTAAAATTATATCGATATGGCAATTATTATCTAACCCTTAGATATTTTTAATAAAGTTTTTCTGTATTGCGGGTTTTCAGCGTTGCGGAACACTTATTAATTATGTACATATTACATTAATTCAATTTGTAACTAGTACATTAATTACTACCACATATATATTTCCAAGATATAATTTTTTAAACCTTAATAAATTTAAAATTTTAGATGATGGAGTTACTAATATGTTTGATTAAATATTTTGACAAAATTTCAAGTGTTGTTGAAAAATCTATCAAGAAATATTAATATTTGAAATTGGTTCTTAACGGGCTAATAAATCAGAATTTTTAATCCATCAGTGAAAGATATTTTGAAGTAGTTTCTCATAAAACCAATACTTTTTAGATCCAGTTTTTAAAGTAATTGATAAGGGGAACGTTCGTAAATGCAGCTGTTGGGTGTCCCTTGCGCAGAAGTAAAGTTTAATGTTCATAAAAGCATCACTTGTAAGAAACTTGGCATCACTCTCATTTGTTTTTTTTTATGCTGTCATGCCGCACATTGGTTGAAGAGTGGCCAAAATTCATTTTTTTCATGTTCGCCGATTTGGATAATTTTTTGGTATTTTGTTGGCAGATATCTGAATATTATGATTCCGTAATATAAGGCTGATATATTTATTATTTGTTTGGATAGACACGCTCAAAGTTTAATATGTTCGCTTGTTTAAAATGGCATGCAAATTTACTGTATATCAGGGATGTCAGCGCCTTGCACAATTGTGCAAATTAATTCACATGTACGCTTACGCTCTTTTATTTTGCGAGCGTTAAATATAATTGTTTACTGAGAAACACTCTCATTCAGCGGGAAATATCGCAAATATTGCAAGGCCTGTTTTGAGGCCTCTAAATATATTTATGCATATAAATAAATATACAATAACTGTATGTAGGTACATCTTTTTTTTGTTTTATTATATTTTTTATTTTATTTATTATCAATGTTTTTGTTTTGTTTTATTTCTGTTTTTGACATTGTACAATGATTTTAAAACAGGGATTTCCATTTCTTTGCACAATTGTGGTTATTTTTTAAGATAGAATTTTAAAATTTTATAAAAATATATATGTAAAGTGAATCCTAATCAACAAAAATTTCAAATTTTCAAAATAATTGTTTTGCATTTAAGCTAACGATATGTGTTTTGTTCGTGAAAAAAATTCGTTGATGCCTGTAACAGGGTCCCTTTTTCTTTCGTTAAAAAGACGTACCTAAATGCAGAAATTATTAAGAAAAGAAAAAGCCACAAGAATTTGTTGGTATTTTGTGATTGTAAAAATATTTTTGTTTCTGTACCAATCGCGTCGGTGGGGTTTTTTTTTTTGAAAACTCTTTTCTTAAGTAGGTAAAAATATTTAAAAAACAAGTTAAAAAAGCATTATTTTGCTACAATTTATGTGTAAATAACATGTACACATAAAAGCAAATGTGACAGCAGGTAAAATTTTTGGGTAAGAAGATGTGTTTTATTGATGTATTAATGAAACTTTATTGTTTCGCACTATTTTTATTGCTTACTTTTTTATGCTACAATTATATGACCGAGTCTAAAGAGTAAACCTTACTACTTTATGGTATTTATTTAACGTAACTTTGACCTGTTATAATGACTTTATACATTTTTGCAGGCAAACTCAGGTGCGCATTTGGTATTTTGTAAAAAGTTATGATATACCATTAGCTAGAATTAAAATGTATGCACAGATGTTTGAAGTATGAGTAACCCAACACCGTGAATACCCCTTCTCTTTTATTTACCACTATGAATACCCTAACTTTTTACTAAAATAACTTTTTCACGTTATAATTCTCATGTAATTCATTTTATTTTTGAATAAATAGACCAGGGAAATCCATTTCTATGTACAATTGTGTATACCTGTAAACTTCAAATTAGAATTTCATTTAATAGTCTTGTAGACAGCGGTAACGGACGTGCAAGCGGATGAGTTTATTAAAAAAAAGATAAATGATGCCATATAAAAAATATTTTATGATAAAAAATGCATTTAATTATTTTCAATGTCTCTTATGTTTTAAAACATTTGAACTTAAGAGATTGTATAAGTTAACACAATACAAATTTGAATTATGAAATAAAACAATTCTTGTTAATTTTATTGATATTCATTTATTGCTTGTGACCTAATTGATTATTTTAATAACATTGTATTTCTTCTTATGCTGACATTACGTCTTTATGTTTATGTTAATTCTTATTATTTGTTATCTTTCCCAATACTATGTGCCCCAAATAATTTTGTAAACTAAAAATAAGATTTTAATAAGAATTTTAAGTGCTGACGCTATGTTAATAATTATTTCAACATTGTTCTGTGTATCGATTAATTCTTTGTTTCTGTTCATTGATTATATTGATTTGATTATAAATAAAAAGTTTTTGGCTTACGAACGACAGTCGTAGTCAAGTACTCGGAACTAAACATCAAATTGTTTAAGTGGCGCCCAACGTGGGGCTGGGGCGGCCCTCAAGAAGCACCCAACGTAAACGGTCCTCAAGAAGCACCCAACGTAAACGGTCCTCAAGAAACGCCCAACGTAAACGGTCCTCAAGAAGCACCCAATATTGTTTAACTAGCGCCCAACTCGGTTAAAGCTCTCAAGCAGTGCTGTAGAACCTAAACGAATTAAAATCAGTGCTCTAAATAAGTGAAAAAGTGTTAAGCTCCTGAAGGAAAAAAACACAACACGCGTATAAGTGTAAACTGTAGAACCGTAGTAAAAATTGAACCGGAGAAATTCTAATTTACCAGCGTGGATAAATAGATAATTAACTAAAATAGAAACTAAGTGAAACTAAATAGTCTTAAATAAAATTTTTTTTATCAAAAGTGAACAGTTTCAAATAAGAATTTAAAAAAAAAAAAAATATAAATGTTCTAAAAACTAAAAAATTTTTTTAAAAAATAAATTAAAAGTGAACAGTTTTAAAAAATTTTTAAAAGTAGAAAAGTCTACTAAATAATTAACAGTTTCTAAGAAATATAAAGTTATAAAACGAAAAGAGACAATCAAATAAATATTAAGAACCTTAAGTGTGCAGTTAAAACACCAATAAACTAAGAACTGAATTTAAAAAAAAAAAAGAAGAAACTATTAAGGAAAATTGCAAATCTTGAAAGAAACTAAAATTAAACAACAAGCTAAGCAACAATAGAAGCAATAACAACAACAAGTCAACAAAAGTATCCACATCAACCCAAGCGACAACAAAACCAACAAAACAACAAAAGTATCCACATCAACCCAACCAACAACAAAACAACAAGATGATGCAGCAGATAATTATTTTAATGTAAGAATATTATAATATAATTTTATTTTAAAGTTACCTTTAAATACTTTAGTTAAGAGAAAAGGAAAAATATTTAACTAAAATAAAAAAATAATAGTCTTGACAAAAGTTTTTCTTTCAATAATGGCAAATCAAAATAATTTAATTAGACCACCAGTTTTAAATAATAATCCTCCACTTCCACCGCAAAATCAAAATGCTCTAAATGAAGACAGTATAGCTAATATTGTGCGTAGAATACTTTTAGAAGAACGAGCATTAGGAGAAATAGAATCTAGATTAGTTGATCAGGGGATAGACCGTAATAATGACTTAACAGACTTGGACAAAATTCCAGATGTTGTACGTTCCCTTAGAGAATTTTCAGGTAATAAAACTGAGTTTAGTTCATGGAAAAAAAGTACGGAAAGAATATTGAAAATTTACGAACCACTTAAAGGCACAGCCAAGTATTTTGGAATATTGAATGTGGTCCGGAACAAAATTATTGGCGATGCCGATATCGCTCTAGAAAGCTACAATACTCCTTTAAATTGGGAAAGTATCATTAAGTGCCTTACTGTCCACTATGCAGATCAAAGAGCCTTAGGTACCCTGGAATATCAATTAATTTCCATGATCCAAGGTAACAGTTCGGTGCAAGAATTTTATCAACGAATTTACAGTCATTTATCTTTAATTTTAAATAAAATTGCATGCCTAAATGAAAGTGAAGATGCTATTTATTTGCTCACAAAAAATTATAGAAATAAAGCACTTGACACATTTGTCAGAGGCTTAAGAGGTGATCTTCCCAGATTGTTAGGAATAAGGGAGCCTAAAGAATTGCATGAAGCGTTACATTTGTGTTTGAAGTTGGATAACCAACAATTTAGGACACAGCAGGCCAACAGCACAAATAAACCCCATCTCATAATTCTCACCGAAAATTTAACAATAGTTACCCAAACCAAATATTCTATCCACAATTGACACATATTCCTCAGCCTTCGTTCCCATATGCAAATCAGCCAAGATTTAATACGTATCCACGTAACACTCAAGGACAGCAATATCATAGCCCATACGGACAAAATTATATTAGACATAATACTTACCCACAACCACAGAATTTACAACCATCCAATTTACCACCACAAAGACCCAATCAACCAAAGCCTCCAGTTCCAATGGATGTTGACCCTTCCATGCATTCCAGGAAAGTGAACTATATTAATCGCCCTCTACCAGACAATAGATTTGTAGGTCTAAGACCATTGCCTCAGTCAGCACAATTCAACCAACCACAGAAAATTCAGCGAATTAACCATATTGAACATGGTCAGTGTGATCCTATACCTGAAACTAACATTGAGACAGATGTAGGTGAACCTCAACCAGACGATGAGGAAACACAAGATTTGACGGACTATCTAAATGAACATTTTAATAATTCTCACGAAAGCGAATATACCGAATTTTCGGATATCCATTTTTTAGATTAAACCATTCTACGTTACCCTATTTTCAGTGTAAAGCCAGCAATGGTAAAGTATTTAGATTTCTAGTTGACACAGGGTCAAATAAAAATTATATTCAACCAAAATTAGTTCAAACCCCTATTCCTAATGAAAACATTTTTCAAGCAAACTCCGTTGGTGGAAAAGTCACAATTACCCATCATACATTAATTAATTTATTCGGAGTACGATCTGAAAATCTAAAGTTTTTTATATTGCCCTCACTGAAATCGTTTCATGGCATTCTAGGTAACGACAGTCTAAAAAAGTTAAACGCAATTATTCACACTTCTCAAAATTATATGATAATAAATAATTCTATAAAAGTTCACATAAAACAACAACAATCAGAATCAGTAAATAACTTGAACATACGAACAGACCACCTAACTGAAGAACAGACAGTGAAATTAATAAGACTATGTGAGACATACTCCACACTCTTTTCGGAGCCAGACGAAAAGTTAACATTCACTACAACAGTCAAAGCAGAAATTAGGACATCGACTGACGACCCAATCTACACAAAAAGTTACCCATATCCTGTATCAATGAAGGACGAAGTTGAAAAGCAAATTAATGAATTACTTAGTCACGGGATAATAAGGCCATCCAGGTCCCCATACAATTCTCCCGTATTGGTAGTGCCGAAAAAAATGGATGCTTCCAATGAAAAAAATATAGAATGGTCATAGACTATAGGAAGCTAAATACTGCAACTATTCCTGACAGATATCCTATACCGCAAATAAACGAGGTGCTTGGCCAACTTGGTAAAAATAAGTGGTTCTCAGTATTAGACTTGAAAAGCGGGTTCCACCAAATTCCGCTTAGGGAAAAGGATATCGAAAAAACGGCATTTTCCGTAAATAACAGGAAATATGAATTCGTTCGATTGCCATTTGGGTTGAAAAATGCCCCGGCTGTATTTCAACGAGCATTAGATGATATGTTGAGAGACCACATCGGCAAAATCTGTTTTGTCTATATAGACGACATTATAGTTTTTGGCCAAGATGAAGATTCCCATCTAAAAATATAGAAACCATTTTTTACACTTTACAAGAAGCAAATATGAAAGTGCAACTAAATAAATGTGATTTCTTAAAGAAAGAAGTTGAATATCTTGGTTTTATCATTTCAACGAATGGTATAAGAACAAACCCGGAAAAAGTTAACGCTATTAAAAAAATGCCACCTCCAAGAACGATCAAAGAGCTCAGGTCATTTCTGGGACTCTCGGGGTTTTACAGACGCTTTATAAAAGACTACGCAAAATTGGCAAAACCCCTAACCGTCCTTTTGAGGGGTGAGGAGGGACGAATGCCAAAGAGAGATTCATCTAAGATCCTGGTTAACTTAAACGATGAGGCCCTTGAAGCTTTAAAAAAAATAAAATCTCACTTTGTTCTGAAGAAGTAATGCTTTCATTCCCAAATTTCGAAAAAGAATTTCATTTAACAACCGACGCATCAAACTATGCGCTTGGAGCAGTACTGGAACAAGACGGGAAACCAATCACATTCATATCTAGAACACTGAACAAGGCCGAAGAGCACTATGCAACAAATGAAAAAGAAATGCTTGCAATAGTGTGGGCCCTTAAAGCGTTGAGAAATTATCTGTATGGACCGGTAGCAATAAAAACTGACCACCAGCCATTAACATATGCTCTGGGAAATAAGAACACAAACAGCAAACTAAAAAGATGGAAAGCCACCCTAGAAGAGTACAATTATGAGATCAAGTACAAACCCGGCAGTAGTAATATTGTGGCCGACGCTTTGTCAAGGCCTCCACAAGTGGTCGAAGTGAATTCATTGACTGCTACACAGCATAGTCATGAAAGCTCTTCTCAAGATTTAATTCAGTTTACAGATTCTCCATTAAATGTGTTCAAGAACCAAATTATAATCTTGACAGGTGATTTACCCTCTTACAGCTTTGAAATAATATTTCCCACATACCATAGACATACAATAGTAGAAAAAGAATTTGAAATTGAAAAACTAGTAAGGATTTTAAAATCTCACTTGAACCCTTCAGTAACTAACGTTATCATGACCGAAGACCAAATTCTAGGTAAGATACAAGAGCTCTGGTCATCCCATTTTACTAAATTTCGGACGAAATACACGAGGACTATGGTTAAAGATTTGACATCAGATACTGAACAAGAGACTGAAATCATAAATGAACACAAACGAGCACACAGAAACCCAAAAGAAAATAAACTTCAATTACTTAGAAAATTTTATTTCCCTCACATGCATGCAAAAATAAAGAAAATAGTAAAGCAGTGTAAAATTTATTGCGAAAATAAATATGATCATCACCCAAATAACATAGTTTTAGAGAAAACAACTATTCCACAATACCCAGGACAATACGTACACTTAGACATTTACCATACAAACAATAGGGTCATTCTGACTGCTATAGATAAGTTTTCTAAGTATGCTCAGGCCAGGATAGTAAAGTCAAGAGCAACCGAGGACATAAAATATCCTTTACAGGAGTTGCTAACGTCATTTGGTACCCCTGAAAATGTGGTCATAGATAATGAGAAGTCACTTAACTCAGCTTCTGTAACATTTATGTTGGAAAATCAATTGGGTATTAAAATCTATAAAACACCACCTTATACCAGTTCTATAAATGGTCAGGTCGAACGTTTCCAATCTACATTAACGGAAATTATGAGATGTACTAATGCAGAAAACGTCCATAATTCATTTGAAGATCTTTTGACAAATTGTTTAAATAACAAGTAAGAGTGCTATATTCGGCTGTGCCGAATCTTATATACCCTTCACCATTGTGCGAGCAGAATACACAGCAATTAGACAAAAACTAAATAAAATTAGTAAATTTTTTTTTTAAATAAGAGACAACCGATTTTGAACTTCGCTTTTCATAAGGGCCCAGAATATATATATATTTTATAGGGTGTAGGATCAATATTGTAGAAATTACAGTTATATATACCTTTTTTACCTTCCGTGAAGGGTATAAAAAGAGTAATTTTCGGGAAATCAGGGGTCTAATCACCGCATTCGATACTTTCGTATCGAATAAACTACTGAATTTTTTTGCATACGATAGACACTGGCTTATCGAATGAAAACTCGATAAATGTAATGTCGAGGTACTCGATGTCGAATGCTTTTATTTCAAATTCAATACATTTCATTCGATATCGAGTTTCAAGATACCAAAAGAAATAATTTCGATGAATTTTACTCGATATCGTATGCAGTGAATAGACCCCAGTATTTCGGTTATAACTCATACAAATTTCCGACATTTTGGTATATAAGTCATATACATAGGACATGTCACAGCCCTAAAATTTAGGTTTTTATAAAAATTTTGATGTTTTTTAGCCCATTTTTGGAGTATTTTGCTCATAAATTACCCATTGTCCAACCGATTTGATATTTTTATATACCGACGTGTTAAGGAAGAATTTTACCATTTACTTAAGTTATATTTATATATAAACATTTATATATACTTGTAAATATATATTTTAACAAAGTTAATTATAAATAAAAAGAGTAATTTTTGGGGATTCAGTATTTCGGTTATTACTCAGCCATTTTTTAACCGATTTGGCAGATTTATATACCGACGTGTTGAAGAAGAAATTTACCATTTAGTTTAGTTATAAAACTTGGACTCGGGGAGATCTATGGTTCCCGAAAGTGGGTATTTAAAAAAAAAAAATTTAATTTTGGTCATAACTTTTTTGTATCTGAACCGATTTTCCCGAGTTTTTTATAAAATATGTTCTACTTAAAATTTCCGATATTTTGATATATAAGTCATATCCATAGGACATATGGCAGCCCAAAAATTTAGGTTTTTATACAATTTTTAATTTTTTTTGTATGGGAGGTACCACGCCCACTTCTCCAATCCCGCCCACATTTTGTAGAATGGTGTGTATTAGCAACCTAAATGTGTGTACCTAATTTGGAAGCTTTGGCTTTTGCCGTTTCCCAGATATACAGCAAAAAGTAATAAAAATACAACAACCACAAGGGATTTTTGGAAAAAATTAGAGGTAGTCGTGGTTTTTTGGTCATATCTCAGCCATTTGTGGACCGATCTGGCTGAATTTCAATAGCAAAATTATAATAAGAATACCTGACATAAAGATACCCCAACGAAGTCCCCATCATATCGGGGGGCTTCGGAAAACCCATTTCAACAGACAGACGGACAGACGGACAACCGGATTTGAACTTCGCTTTTCATAAGGACCCATAATATATATACTTTATAGGGTGTAGGATCCATATTGTAGAAATTACAAACGGAATGACAAAGTTATATATACCCTTTCTACCTTCGGTGAAGGGTATAAAAACAATAACTCGGTTCATTCTACAATAAATAGAAAACCTATTGAAGTATTTTTCGGTAGAAATGCAGACCCTACATCCTTAAAACAGGACAGATTAAAGATCATGCAGAGTTTGACAGAAAAACAGGAGAAAGATTTAGACCATCATAATAAGAAGAAAACTAAAAGAAAAATTTATGAGAGTAATGACGTGGTTTTTGTGAGAAACAATAAAAGAATAGGAAATAAACTAACGCCAAGATATAAAATTGAAAAAGTAAAAGAAGACAGAGGAGGAACAATTTTAACAACTTCTAACCGTGTCGTTCACAAAAATTTAATAAAAAATTAATATTGATCTACAATCCTTTATATTGTCGATTTGCCAATAACTGAAAGAGAAATTTGTAAAAGTCTATTTGTTAAACCCGTAAAAAGAACTAAAGTATCAGTTAAAATCAATAATGAAAATTTCGTACTGTGCAAAAACTCTCTCCTCGAGGTGAAATCGGCATGTAGAAAATTTAATGATGTGGCTGTTTGCAAAGATGAGAACCTGAAAGAAATCACCCAATTGAGCTGTCTACCAAGTTTATTAAATGGTATGCCATCAACTTGTTCAACATCTAATAATCAGCATTTATCCGTGGTGAGTGAACTATCACCAGGCTTACTGCTTTTGAACGGTTATAATGGGACACTGCAGATTGAAAAAATTTTTTTTTTTTTTTTCAATATTATTTATTGAATCTTCATACATTTAATATGAACTAACAATAATTAATCAAATCTTAACCTAATACTTTATTTTATGTCCTGCCAGTGCCAGACAAAAATTTTCTTTATCACGGGTTCTGTTCACTTATCTAGGTGTTTATCGCTCATCTAATTGGACAAGTGCTGTAGTGTCTCTTCTTCTTAAGCGAGTGTGGCCGCTATCATTTAAAATATTTCGAGCTAGTGGGTTCGGATGCAATTCGATCCTTTTTAAGTATTTTACTGCATATTTCGTAATCACAGTTTTAACTAATGGAACATTGAGATCCTTGTGAATATTTGAATTTTTAACATACCAAGGGGCAGCTGTGATTATTCGAAGAAGTTTATTTTGGCGCCTTTGAATTTTTTCGATATTAGAAGCCGAGGCAGTGCCCCATAACTGAATACCGTAGCACCAGATAGGCTTTAAGATAGAGTTGTAAAGTAGGAGTTGACAGTCGAGACTAAGGACAGAGTTTCTTCCAATAAGCCAATGAATTTGTATGGCTTTTAGTTTCATTTGAGTTAATTTTGCCTCTATATGGCTTTTCCACGTCAAACGGCGATCTAAATGTATACCGAGATATTTTACATGCGAATTTTGAGGTATTATTTGATGATTGATTTTAATAGGGGGGCATGATTCCCGACGCAAGGTGAATGTTATATGTACGCATTTTTGCTCATTGACTTTTATCCTCCATTGTTTTAACCATATTTCTAGTTGAAATATATGATCCTGTAAGTAACGAGATGCTTCATAACTGTTTTCGTGGACGCTTAGAAAAGCTGTATCGTCTGCAAATGTTGAAGTTTGTGTGTAGTTGCTCTTTGGCATGTCCGAAGTATAAATTAAGTATAATAAAGGCCCCAGAATGCTTCCCTGTGGGACTCCAGCGCCAATTGGCTGAGGTGAACTAAAGAAATTTCCTTCTTTTATAATAAATTGACGACCGACTAAGTAGCTTTCTAGCAGCTTGTGTGTGTTTGCTGGAAAATTTTGCTTCAATTTATGTAATAAGCCTTCATGCCAGACTTTATCAAAAGCTTGAGAAACATCGATGAAGAGTGCGAAACAATATTTTCTTTCTTCAAAGGCTTTTCTTATGGCGTTTACTATACGATGGGTTTGTTCAATTGTGCTGTGTTCTCTTCTAAAGCCGAATTGGTGGTTAGGTATACATCTATTTTCACTTAAAATTGGAGTTAATTTTGACACTAACAGCCTCTCAAACAGCTTTGATATATTAGAAAGTAAGCTTATAGGCCTATATGACTCAACTTTTGTGTGATCCTTTCCTGGTTTAGGTATCATGGTGACTAAGGAAACCTTCCATTTTTGAGGATAGTATTGAAGACGTAAGATAGCATTGAAAATTAAAAGAATAATTTTCTTTGCTGTGCTGGGTAGCTCCAAAAGCATTTTGTTGCTGATCTTATCAAAACCAGGGGCTTTTTTGGGGTTTAATTCACAAACAGCCTTTTCGATTTCTCTTATCTCAAATATTAGAGGAACAGCTGCTCTAGCAGGAACAGGTGGTAACTCGGCCACAGTATCGTGAAATATATTTGGGGTAAATACGTTATTTAAGTGATTAACAAACAGATTTCCCTTTTCGTTATCATTTCTTGCCCAACTTCCGTTCAAGTTTCTTAATGGTGGCTTAGAGGCGACTGGCCTTTTTCGATTTTTAGCTGCACGCCATAATGAGTAGTCTGATTGCGGAGTTGCATCAAGTTCCTTAAGATATTTTTGCAGAGAAGCCGTTTTTTGAGTCTGTAGTAACTTTATTTTTTATTTATTTATTTATTTCATTTATTTGAAACTTCTACAACAAAACATTGGTTTTAGTGAGTAGAAATCTAACGAAGTTATGATCAAAAGTATTTATCAATAACATAAAAATATACAAATTAATAACATAAAACAGGTATATTATTTTAACAATTAATATTAAAACAATAGTGAAATACATACTTATATGCGAAAACAATATTGAGAGCGATAATAATAACGTTAGCTATTTATGAATAAAATCTAAATAACTGTTGCTTGAAATGCAGGGCGCTGCTGGTTTCTTTAATTGTTGGGGAAAGATTGTTCCAGAGACGTATTGCAGTAATAAAAAATTGCCATTCCGAAACTAGCGTGTGGTGCCTAAATTGAATAAGATTCTTGTTCCTTCCGAGGCGACTAAAGTTTAAACGATTATAGAGATAATTTGGTTCACGAGTGGTTATTATTTTATGCAAATAAACAAGAGTTCGTATTTTCAACAAGTCTTGAAATAGCACCCCGTATATTTTTTTTGAAAGCGGGGTAATATTAATATTAATATAACTGCCATCACTGACATAATTTTTTATGCCATAAACATATCTCGCAATGTTGTTAAAAGCAACCTTCAACTTATGTTTGCTATTTGAATCACAACTTGCAAAGATCTCACATCCATAGGTAAGGACTGGTATAAGATATGTTTTCGCAATTAGTACTCGAATCTTCATTGGTGTTACACTTTGTGTTTGCCATAGTGTTCTAAGTATTGAGTAAGTTCTGCCACAAGCAAATGTTATATGGTCTGACCAAGTTAGCGTGTTGTTAAAAATGAGACCAAGATTTTTTGCCTTATCAACTATTTCAATTTGTTGGTCGTTGATACAGATTTTAGGACGTTGATCTATTTTCTGGGTTCTCCTTCGTATTATAATACATTTCGATTTTGAAGGATTTAGACTTAGCCTTTTTGTACAATCTTTTAATAAACTCTTTAGTTGAGGGGATCTGTGCAATTGCCACTCTCTTCGAGCTCTTCTTTTTTCAGTCAGGAGACGCTCAACATCTGTGGAATAAATTTTAATATTTTTAGTTTTTTTTGGGGTCATACTGGAATGTTGCACAGCTAGTTTCAGAAAACTGTCAAAATTAAGAATAGCGCGATCTACGTATTCCGGTGTACTAAGCAGAATATTTTCTGTGCAATGGGTGCTGAGATATTTTTTATATTTTAGCCAATTGATTTGTGTAGCTGGCGTCGCTAAGTAACCAGTTGGAGATACAATTCTATTGGGGTTCATTAAAGTAACAATTGTTGGTGTGTGGTCGGAATATAATTCTAAGGAAGCTTCAACATAAATCGTTTCTAAGGGAATGTTTTTAACCACGCCAAAATCGATGACATCTGGTATTTTTTGCTGATCGGTAGGCCAATATGTTGGTTGTCCGCTCGCTATCACATTCAAATCCATTTTAGAAATAGTATTAAATAGAACACGACCCTTTGGTGTTATAAGTCGGGACCCCCAGAAGGTATGTTTAGCGTTATAATCGCCAGCGGCCAGGAAACAAGGTCCTAATGATTTAAAATAATTATAATATTGGCCTTCAGATATTGAATATCTAGGTGGGGAGTATAACGATGAGATTACTACGTTTCTATTTAATTCTTCAACGCAAATGTTTGTTGCTTGAAGATAATCTTCACAATGATCACCCATGAGGTAGTGTTTGACTCTGTTTTTTATTAAAATGGCAGAACCTCCACATGCTCTATCTCGAGGGTCCTCGGTATCATATAGTGTATAACCATTAATTTTAAACGTATTTCTTGAGGTCAAATGAGTTTCAGAAACCATCATGACATCAATTTGTTTATTTTTAAGAAAGTATTCTAATTCATTTTTATGTTGGCGGATGCCGTTTGCGTTCCAAAAACAAATTTTTAAACAGTTCATGGTTTGTTAAGTACAGCTTGCAATAACATCGATTGCATTCTAAGAATCTCCTGCATCATATTACCCATTGTGTTTGTAAAATTATTTACTGTTTGCACTAATGTTTCCATGGTTTTTTCTAAACGACTTAAATTAGAGACTGGAGTTTCATCATTACCTGGCGAGGCACCTTGCATTGGCACATGGTTTGATTTTAGCACGTTAGCGTAAGAAGTTCTGTTATTACCAGGCTGGGGGGCTTGAATTGCATTTGTGTTTACTTGATTTGTTACCTGCATTTGAGGGGGATTAGTTTTCGGTCCAGCCGACTGCTTGACGATAGTATATACAGGGCATCCTCTATAATTGGCAGTGTGATTACCGCCACAGTTACTACATTTTTTTACGTTGGGGTCGGTTTTAGACTTATCGCAGAGAACTGTACCATGTAATTCACCACATACTACATAAACAGGGGGTAAATAGCAGTATGCCTTAGTATGACCATATTCTTGACAGTTTAAACATTGAACGGGACCATTTCTTTTGTGTGGCTCTTCTATAGTTATTCTTCTATAGAGAATATATTTCAAATTGTAAATAGGATGCGTTTCGTTTTTTTTAAGCTTTACGTCGCCGGGTTCAAACTCCACTCGAAAAAGTGGTTGGGGATTTTTTTTCTCTATTTTTAATATTTACTACATGTTTTATTTTGAAGCCTTTTTCTTCTAGGAATGTTTTTACCTCTTCAGGGTCCACACATGAGTCAATTCCCTTAATCACTACCTGAAGACCTTTACTGCTCTTCAGTTGGTATGTATAAAAGTTTTTTTTAAGTGCTTCAAATTTGGTTATTATTTTGCGAAAATCATTCTCATGATTGACTTGTATTTTAGTCTCGTTTATACTACCACGCTTGATAGCAGCTACGTAAAACGAATTTTCTCCAATTAACGAAATTAAACTCTTTATAAGCTCATTTGAGTTTTGCTCCCTAAGATATATCGGGGGAGGCTTGGACGATTTTATGACGTTTGGTACTTCAGAGGATTCATCCTCCAGAATTGCAAAACGATTTTGAGAATTTATTTTATCAAAAGATGGTACTTTTGAGGCCGAAGCAACTGCTGCAGAGGTAGGGCTGCGACCACGTTTAAGCACTGTTATGTACCTGTCCATACCAACTTGTACTTGAGGCTTTTGACAACTTTTTACTTGAGATTTTTCCATTGCGTCTGTGTTTGAATTCATGGTAACATTTGTTACTAAAATTGTTTTTGCCGAAGCGGCAACACTTGCAGGCACTAGCGAGAGATTAATATTTTTTAATGTCTCAGCATCAACCGTCTTTGTAAAAACAGAGGGCGAAAGGGAACGTGTACGAACAATTGGTTTAGCCGTTAGGTAGTTAATATTGTTTTGTTTTGTTTTATTTGTTTCAGTATTGCACTCTTTAGCATTAACCGTTACGTATGCATTTCTTTCATCTAGTTTTATTGTTGTTACATTGTGACTACTCATGCAAAAAGTTGTTTTTGTTTTTCACTGTTTTACTGTGCTTTTTTTATTTTTATTATTTAATGTATTGCACCAAAAAAGAATTTTAAACAAAATGTTTTTGTACAGTATATCTATGTGTACATATGTATGTACATTTATACATATATTTTTTTTATTAATTTTTTCGTTTTTGATTATTGTTCACTTTTATGTTAAAGATTTATTAAAAAAAAAAAATGCGTCCATTCGCTAATTTGTTATATTAAAATATCAAATGTAATTAATAATTCAATTGTATGTGCGATTAAGAATACGCGTCTGTATCGCAACAAAGCACAATTTAAATGATGAAAATAAGAAAATAAAATTGCATGGTACCTATCTTATTAAATTTTACAATGTTACTATTACTATTGGGAAAAGATCATACTCCAATAAACAAATCACTATGATGAAACCCTAACCTGATCACCAATTATGAAGAAATGTTGTCCTTGGAAATGTTAAAAGATCTCCACATCGAAAATGTCGGTGAAATTGAAAGACTGGTCAGCAATTATAAAACCGCCTTAGCTACCAGCATTGGCCTACCAGGAGCTTTGGTGATATTAGCAATAATTGCACTGATTCTGCATTTTACAAAAAGAAGAGCTAGTTCAAAGCCAATCGGAGCATACTATCGAAACTCCAGTCTCTCATAACAATTACCCATCCAACGTGGACGCTGAAATTTAAAGGGGGAAGAGTTAACACAATACAAATTTGAATTATGAAATAAAACAATTCTTGTTAATTTTATTGATATTCATTTATTGCTTGTGACCTAATTGATTATTTTAATAACATTGTATTTCTTCTTATGCTGACATTACGTCTTTATGTTTATGTTAATTCTTATTATTTGTTATCTTTCCCAATACTATGTGCCCCAAATAATTTTGTAAACTAAAAATAAGATTTTAATAAGAATTTTAAGTGCTGACGCTATGTTAATAATTATTTCAACATTGTTCTGTGTATCGATTAATTCTTTGTTTCTGTTCATTGATTATATTGATTTGATTATAAATAAAAAGTTTTTGGCTTACGAACGACAGTCGTAGTCAAGTACTCGAAACTAAACATCAAATTGTTTAACTTATACTTTGAAAAGGCATTATGATCATTTCCATAATGATATTAAACAATATGAAGTAAAAGAAAGGGAAAACCAATATAAGATTAAAAAAAAGGTTTATTTGGATAGCTTGAAAAGTTGGGTATCACAAGAAGAAGAGCATGAAGATAGGATAGAAGAGTTAAAAATAGAAATATCAAATTTACTAACTTTGGAAATAGTAAAACAGGGAAGACCATTTTCCGATGGGGCATTTATAAAAAAGCTTTTCAATGCAGTTTTGGAAAAACTGAAAATCGATTGCAGCGTAATAAAAACGCTTCCCATGAGCCGAAATAGTGTCGTCAAGGCCACATAAATTTTAGCTCCACATATACAATCTGTGATTAGGGAAAAGTTAAAAAATTGTGAATATTTTTCTTTTTGCCTCGACGAAAGCACCGACATTAATGATCTTTGCCAATTGGTCATTTGTGTTCGATGCATAGATAGTGAGTACAATGTTTTTGAAACTATGTACTGACTTGAAACGTTTTACGGTAATGTAACAGGTAAGGTATTATACGACGTAGTCTTTGAAAACCTGATATCTGTTACACAAGCTTCAAAATTAGCAGGAGTTTGCACGGATGGTGCAAACGTTATGGCCGGGAAGTATGAAGGTTTCGTAGGACAGCTTAAGCAAAATGGAATTGATGTACATGCTTTCCATTGCATAATTCATCAGTCCATGCTTGCCTCAAAATTTATAAGTGATCATGCCGCTATTAAGACTGCAGAGCGGATAATCAATAGAATACGGGGGGGTCATCATTCATTAACGCACAGAAAATTTGTAAGTTTTCTTAAAAACGTAAACGCCAATCACCACGACTTAAAAATGTTTACGGAAGTTCGTTGACTTAGTCGGGGTGATTGTCTAAACAGGTTATTCGATCTTAGAGAAGAGGTGTTGCGTTTTTAGGAAACTGAAAATTTAGACGAATGTGAATTAATACAGTTGAATGATTATGAGTTCATTTTAGACCTTGCGTTTCTGGCGAATACAAGGAGTATTTTAAATGAGCTAAATTTGGAACTACAAGGAAAGGAAAACAATTTAAGTGACATATATACGATTGTTTTTAATTTTAAAACCAAATTATTTTTATTAACAAATGATATAAATAATGAAGATTTTTCCAACTTTCTTAAAACTTTGCTTATTTATGACATGGAGAAATATTTGAAAAAATCTGAGTATTTGTCAATTTTTGAAAACCTTTTACAACTTTCAAGATCGTTTTCAAGATTTTGAGGATATAAAACCACTACTTAACATATTCCAAAATTCCTTTAAGTGCGACATTGCGAGTTATGAATTCAGCATCCAGTCGGAACTAATCATACTTAGGAGCGAAATTAATCCTCCAGACAGGGAAAATATTATTGAGTTCTGGAAAAATTTAGACGGGGCGCTATATCCTATATTAAAAAAAATTCCTTCAAATGTTTGTCGCTTTTCTCCTCAACATATCTTTGCGAACAAATATTTTCCGATTTGAAATACATTTGCTCAAAACAACGCAATAAATTAATAAATAACCTAAAAAATGTTTTGTTGTTACGAAACTGCAATATAAATTTAGAAGATATTATTGGTAAATAAAAGTATTTATTATAGGCTAGTAAAATCTTCTCTTTTTATAATGGTGGTAAATACTTACAGAATATTTTTAAACTTAATATTTGCATTAGTATGAGCAAATGAATTTTCATTGTTAGAATTCGCAAAGGTATGTTGAGCAAAAAACGAAAAATATTGGAAAGAATTGTATTAGGTTGTAAAAAGACTTCAAATATTGTAAACTGCGCAATTTTTCCAAAAAATAAGCAAAGTTTCTGAGGTTCCAAATTAAATTTATTTAAATAATAACTGATTGTGTCTGTCCATAACTCAACATTTTTCGATAATTGTATTATTATTTATTGCTTTTAAGTCTTCATAGCAATAAATGTAAGTTAACTTTAAATGGTCTGATGAAAAATAAATGGAAAGCATGAATTATATTTCCTCGCATAATGCTGGCCCTGGTGTTTGCATCGCCCTTTCATGAAAATGTTTTGTAAGTTTTAATACCTTACCTGATTCCCAACAATTTAACCGAACATAGATGACCCTTAGAAAAGGTCTTTAATAAGGCCTCGCAATAGGCCTCGCAACCGCATATTTCGCCCGCTGGGCATGTAAGAGATAAGAGAAATCTCACCAACACAATCATAATTGACATCACTGCTGTATATTCAATCTTTTGGTACAATCACAGTAAACTTATCATTTGACTTTGTTGTATATTTTCGTAAATGACAATTGTCAAAGATGAGATTTGCATTAAAAAAAGTTTGAAAAAGTGCTATATAAAAAATTTTGTGGAACAAAATATAAACAACATCAAAATTTCAATGTCAAATTACAGCTTGAAGTCTCAGCTAAAAGTAAAAAAAAATTTAGCTGCACATATTTGCACTTTTTCAAAAAAAACAGTAAAAACTATAAAGTGATAAAGTAAAAAAACATGCTTGTTGTTGTTGCCATAATTCTGAACTGTTTAAAATTATTACAAAATGTAATTTACATACTAGTCAATAGTGTTAATTACAGTACTTTTCGCTTATAGTCCATTCCGCTTAAAGGCCAAAAACGGATATAAGCCAAAACTGTCATATTCACATGCAGATTTTTTCGAATTTCATACAAATAATTTGTCCTAAGGTCCATTTCGCATGTAGTCCATTTTCGTTTAAAAGCCACATTTTCTTAGCATACGAATATAATTCTTTATGCAAAAATGTTCGCTTATAGTCCACTCTGTTTTTAATATTTTTTTAATCAACTTGTAACATGTTTTTATTTACATTTCTGGTAACTATTATAAATACCAAATTTCGCAATTTATATTTCATAACATGGTGTCTTCATCTGACCATTTTTGTTTTTATTGTATTATTTTTTGTTTTAACTATTTATTTAAATTAAATCAAAATTTGGTTATGTTTTAAATAAACTTTTGTTTTGTTTAAAAAAGAGCAGTTTTATTGAAGAAAATAACTTTTATAAAGTCCAAAATGTGGATTATACACTTATAAGCCATTAAATGGCTTATAAAAAAAATCGCTTATAGTCCAAATTCGCTTATAGTCCACAAAAGTTGTGCAACTATAGTAGTGGACTATAAGCGAAAAGTACTGTATACATTTCATTCTTGAAAAAAGCATAAGCTTCAATTGAATTTGAATTGTTGTTTACAAATTTACATTAAATTAAAGATAGTGCAGTGATAAGTGGTGTATTATTAAGTGATATCAATATTTAATTTTATTAATTATGGAAAATTTAACAATTTCTTATTTAAATATTTGCGAAATATTGATTGATACCAAAAGGGATATTGGGACTGTCGAAGTCATTGCAAGTAACAAGGCAAGTGCAGTGATAAGTGGTGTATTATTAAGTGATATCAACATGTTATTTTTTTTTTAAATGCAAATAACAATGAAGAAATTACTGCTGAGGATGTTGAAGTCTTAACTAGATTTTTGAAAAAATACTTTTTTACAAAGTTCAAAGATGGATGGCAAAAAGCATTTCGCATGAAAACTAGATTTCTCGATCTAAATGATTTGATTTTGATTTTTTACATTTTAATTAATTATTTGTATCAGGTATGCTGTCCGAAGAATCTCAGGAAGCAAGGAATAAAGACTATAGAGCTTATAGATTACATCACTCGCGAAGAACTGGACGTTTAGCTACTAATGAAGACGTAATGCATAATCTTTTATTGTCTTCAGACCCATTTATAAACACATTTCGCTCAAAGCTGCAAATCAAAAAATTGGAGTACGATAATGATGTCAAAAAATTATTAAAAGACTATGCTTGAAATTCATATTCATGTTTTTTGTTTTTGTTTTTTCTGCGGGAGGTGGGCGTAAAAGTGGGCGGAACAGGTATATATTTTCAGGAGCCCATTCTTCAATTATAATATTTATTTTTAGTGAAAATTGAGTTGATACAATCAAAATCAAGGGAGTTATGCCACTTTTTCAATACAAGTTGTATGGGAGGTGGGCGTAAAAGTGGGCGAATAAGGTATATATTTTCAGGAGCCCATTCTACAATTATAATATTGATTTTTAGTGAAAATTGAGTTGATACAATCAAAATCAAGGGAGTAATGCCACTTTTTCAATACAAGTTGTATGGGAGGTGGGCGTAAAAGTGGGCGGATCATTTTGATTTTTCCATTTTTTCTTGATTCAAACAAAAAATGACTATGTGCCAAGTTTCATTGTCCTTCGACAACTTCTTCTATTTTTAGCCGCTCGTTATATGAACTTCAGCCAATGTGCGCCATCACCTGAAGCGGAAATTATTGAGCGCGATATAATCTTTACCGAATTATCAGCCGTACTTCACAACTTGAAAGGTAAATCTCCGGGCATGGATAGAATCCCATATCCAATGCTAAAACACCTACCAAATGGCATGAAACTCAGGTTACTTCAACTATACAAAAGTGTGTTTAATAGTTTAATCCCACAACAATTTAAGACAAGTGTGATAGTCCCCATACCAAAACCAAATTCAGACAAAACAATGGCCAACTCATATAGGCCAATATCTTTGAACTCTTGTTTATCTAAAGTCCTTGATAAAATCATAGCAAATAGGCTATGGTGGCTTGTCACGGCCAACAAGCTTCTAGATAGTCGACAATTCGGATTTAAGAAAGGCAAATCAACAATTGATTCTCTGCTCTATGCAGATTATCAAATTGCAAACTGCCTTTCCTTAAAAAAGCATGTCACAATAATATCTCTAGACTTCGAAAAAGCTTTCGAAAAAATTGGTACACACACAATAATTGATCAATTGATCGCATGGAAAGTCGGGCCAAAAATTATCAACTATATAAAAAATTGTATGTCCAATAGAAAGATTATGGTAAGAGTCGGCAATTTCTACTCCCACTGTATGCCACTTGAAAATGGAATTCCACAAGGTTCACCTTTGTCGGTAATTCTGTTTTTAATAGCCTACAATAAGCTCTGTTCAAGGATTTCAATGCATAAAACCATAGACTTTACGGCATATGCTGACGATTTTAATCTTATAATAAGATCTGACCGTACAAAAAATCCTGTAATAAATGTTGATGGAGTATTTAACGATATACAAGAATGGTGCAAATACTCAGGTGCGGTATTATCAAAATCAAAATGCAAAAGTTTACATATCTGCAGGAAAAGGAACTGATTTCACAGAATCTCGAGTGGTAATATTCCACTGAATGAGCTGGATTACCTAAAAATTCTTGGGCTCTACATTAATAGAAAATATAAATGGAACACTCAAATAGATTATATATCAACCTCATTGACTAAACAACTCAATATTTTAAAATGTCTATCCAACCCCAAATTCAACTGTAATACCCTAACATTAGTATCTATCATTAGGACACTAATACTATCAAAAATTAACTATGCTCTACCTTTTTACGGGTTTTCATCAAAATCATCACTGAATAAAATAAAAACCAAGATCAACGCAGCAGTTCGAACTGCCATGGGAGCTTTTCGAACTACTCCTATTTCAAACATGCTGTTTGAGAGCGATATACAACAATTAGAAATACAACGGGATTTAGCTACATCAAGATTACTAAAATCTCTACTTAACAGTCAGGACACGCCTCTATATGACATTATAAAAAAAATGCATAAAATCTAAAAAAAATCCAATAATCCAATCAGTCGTACTTAGAACTATTAAAAACTGCAAAGAATTAGAACTACCACTGGATAATAAACTCTGTAGACAAACAAGTAGGCCAACTTGGCACTTTAGAGAAGAATTAATAGATAGCACTCTACATAAATTTTCAAAAGATTACACAGATCCAATTGTGTACAGAAAATTGTTCAATGAAATCCAGGAAAAATATTAGAGATTTTCTTTCATCTTCACAGATGCCTCTAAAACAAATGATTTTATAAGCTTCAGTGTAACGTCAAACAAAAAGACAATAAAAAATACTTTACTACCCAACTTCACATCTATTTTTTATTTATTTATTTATTTATTGATTATCTAGCACAACAAGATAAATCTTATAAATGATAGTGCTAGTGAGTATTACAAAATAAAATAGGAATGATTAAAAATTATCTAACTAAAAAAGCATTATTATTTAGTGAATTAAAATTAAAGCTAAGTAGTATAATATACAATTACAAAAAAAAGCCCACAGAAAAAATTAATTAGTTAACATATTCAAATTTAAAACAAAACAATTTTAATTAGCATATTTAAGTTTAACAAAAGTGATTTAATAGCTCCTTTTTAAACAAGTTTGCGTTGCCTATTAGCTGCATATTATCTGAAATTTTGTTCCAAAGACGAGTGGAATAAATAAAAAATTGACGTTCTGACAAAGGACTTCGAAATCGTTGCTGAATTATTTTCTTACCACGACGCGATCTTGCAAATTGAATTCTTCTGAATAGATATATTGGTTGTTTTTGAGTTATTACTTTATGTAGCAGTAAAAGGCATTTAAATTTAAGAAGATTTACAAAACTCATCCCATATATTCGGTATGAAAACAATGATATGTGTTCGCGGCGTCCTTTAGCGTAGATGTATCTTGCAATATTATTGTAGGCAACATTTAGTTTTTTTAAGGTCAGCACTATTACTATTAGCAAAAATTTCGCATCCGTATAAAAGCACTGGAATAAGGTAGGTTTTTGCTAACAACATTCGAACATTTAAAGGTGTTGAAAATTTCACTGCCCACAGATTACGTAGCATACCATAAACTCTCCCTACAACAGTGTTGATATGGGTTGACCAATTAAGTTCATTATTAAATATAACTCCCAGATTTTTTGAAGAATTTACGAAATGAATTATGTTGTTGTTTATTTTAATTTGAAATTGATCATCTAATGTTGTTTTACTTTTTTAAAGAAAAATACATTTGGATTTTGAAGGATTAATGAGTAAACCATTATCATTAGCCCAGTTGTTGATGTGATTTAAATCAGTGTTAATGCTATTTACACATGATTGAATGTCAGCGACATTGGTGCTAGTATAAAGTTGTACATCATCTGCATCTATATTTACCGCGGAAATTATTGCAATTATGGAAGCTACCAACTTCGTAAAAAACAAAAGCCGACTCCTTATGTTCTTTAAATGCCATACAAAATATAAATAACAGAAATATATATGCATCCCTGATAAGAAATACACTAATAGGAACATACATACCCAAAAATAATTCTAATATGGACGCCAGGTCACTGTAAAATAGAAGGTAATGAATTTGCCGACAATGCAGCGAAAGAGGCAATAAGAGCTCCGCTAATAACTTCATATAACTACAATAAAACTGATATTAACAAATATCTAAAAGAACTCCACCATAATAACAACAATATTTTCCAAATTACTTCCAAATGGTATAAAACAATTAATCATAACAGGCTAACGATAAATCAATTTCTTCACGGTAATATAGGAAACCTGGACCGAAGAGACATAGTAAAATTTGAAAGAATACGACTGGGACATTCAAAACTCACCCACGGAAATTTAATCAACATGAAATTACCACAAGTCTGCAATTGCAACAACCCTAATCTAAACACCTTAAAACATATAATTTCGTCATGTCCAAAATTCAACAACCAACGACAGAAAATTTTTAAAAATACCAGTAATCCTATCTCCTTACTATCGATTCCAAATAAAGATAATTTATCCCTAATAATACAATTCCTGAAATCAACAAATCTGTACAATCTTATATAACAAAAAAAAAATGTTAAAATAATAATAACATATGTATGTATATTAATTTTATTGAGCCTAAGGCCTTGAAGCCATGGCCATGTATCTACGTTAGTCAATAATTTTTAATTATTTTCTAATGCTACAAATAAATAAATAAAATAAAAGTGAAGACAACGAAAATGAAAAAGAGAGTGATATTGAGAGACTCCTCCAGTCCGGAATCAAGCCAAAACAAAGGTAAGTTTATGAGGCAAAAATGTTTGCCTAGCGGCCCGTGACAAAAAAAAACCCAAGATAAGAGTAAAAAGAAAGAACGCCAAGACAGTCAATTTGTTTGGCTTAAGTCAAGTTTATGGGCCACTCTCGCATCGCGTTCAAATTAGCATCACTCAACAGATATTATAATCAAGAGTAAAACATTTGTAAAATCGAGCGTTTTTGTTAAAATACTTTTTTCCCGACAAAAATACAAAATTATTTTAAACAAAATGCCCGACAAAACAACTTTAATTTGGTTTTTTTGTTACGGGCCGCTAGGCAAACAACACCATTTTACCCCTTTTCGAAACTTTTAATAACTATTTAAATAGATTCAAAAAACTTTCAGTTACCGAAGCACATAGTATCAATGATGAGCTCCAGCAAATAAGGAAGGAGCTTGCCAGCATGCGAAAAATTACCGAGGAGGGGTTAAATAGCATGCGCCATGCAGTCGGGGCGTTAACGGAGGAAGTGTTTTCCCTTCGTAATGAAGTGAAGAGGAAAAGACGATTCGAAGATGTGGCGGTGGCCCCACAAACATTTTTTGAGCATCCCCTTTCGACGGAGGATGGTTTAATGGAGTTGGAGCAAAGACTAACGGATGATGAGAGTTTCCAGTCAATGGTTAGAATCTATTAGGGTGACCGTTAAAAATCGCTTTTAAATTTTTTGTTAACGCTAACTGCACAAAATGATAAGTTTGCAGATTTTACGGTAGTCACAGTTTAAGCACGATTCGTGTATGTTACCCCGTGCTGCTGAGGGGTTCAAAGCCCTACATGCTCAAACTGTGACTACCGTAAAATCTGCAAACTTATCATTTTGTGCAGTTAGCGTTCCAAAAATTCAAAATAGATTTTAAACCGTCGCCCTAGTACTCATAAATTTGCACATACGCTTAACTTTACCTATTTTTTATGTATATTTAAGACCAATATGTTCTTTTATAAACTCGCCTTCTTATGAGTTATGCAAATATTTAACAAATATTTTGAAAAAGGTAACGGAACATTCTGTTTATAATGTAAAGGATTCGTTGCAGTTAAAAGAAAAATTAAGGAATCATTATATACAAATAAATGAGAAATTAGTTTCATTAGATGTGGTATCGCTATTTCCTAGCGTACCAGTTGATTTGGCTCTAAAAATAATAGAAGAAAAGTGGGATATAATAAGGCAACATACGGAGATTGAAAAGGGACTATTTTTTAGAATTTTAAAATTTTGTGTAGAGGATAATAGATATTTCCAATGTAATGGAAAAATATATACACAACAAAAAGGACTTCCAATGGGATCTCCTGCATCTCCAATTATAGCTGATATAGTTATGGAGAAATTACTTGATGTATCTATTGGAAAATTGAATATTAAACCAAAAATAATTATTAAATATGTAGATGATATTTTCTGCATTATTTCTGAATGCGGTGTGAATGCCTTATTGGAAAAATTTAATGAATTTAGTAGTTATATTAAATTCACTTTAGAGATGGAGTCCAATTCGGAATTACCTTTTTTGGATACATTGATAATAAGAAGAGGAAACAAGTTAGTACTAGATTGGTATCAAAAGCCAACGGCATCGGGAAGAATTATAAATTTTTATTCTAAGCATAGTAAACGAGTGATTATAAATACTGCTAGAAATTTAATTAATAGAGTGCTGACGATTAGTGACAGAATTTTTCATAGGCGAAACATAATTAAAATTAGGAATATACTAACGGACAACAATTTTCCAAGAAAACTGATTTATAGATTAGTTGATCAGTATAAGGAGGGAAGTAACAATAATCCAGGAGTAGCAATAGAACCTAGAATATACAAATCGTTAACGTATATACCTAACATATCAGAAAGAATTAAAGGATCGAAGATTTTTGACACAGCCAAATATAGAGTGGCATATAGGGCTTACAACACATTGAATAGTTTATATAGCAGGACTAAGGATAGGATTAATAAATGGGATATGTCGAATATTATCTACAAGATTCCTTGTAATGGAAATAATAATGAGAACTGCGACAAGGTATATATAGGTACAACGAAAAATAAATTAAAGACTAGAGTTGCAGGACATAGATCAGATCAGAAATATAGAAACATTAACTCTAAAAAAACAGCATTATCTCATCATTGTTATGAACTTAATCACTATCCAAATTTTGAAAATGCATCAGTGTTAAACAATGAAACAAACTATAAACGCAGATTTATATTAGAGATGTTACACATAATTAATACACCAACAACACAAAGAATGAATTTCAAAGCAGACACAGAAAATATAGCCAGTAATTATAGAAATTTAGTTATTAAGAGATGAAGTGTTTATAGTTATATGTATATATATATATGCACAGCGTGCTTTTTCGGCACTTTTTTTCGAGCTACGGTATTTTTTGGGAACATTTGCATTCTTTGAGGACGGTACCCAAAAAAATCGTATACCACCAGTAGATTTTGGGCACATAACACTTTGAGTACTTTTTTTTTAAAAAAATTTTTTTTTTTGATTGTTAATTTACTTTTAATTCTTTTTATAAATAACGTATCCATTAATTTATAGACTCTAAATAAATGCCTACATTTTTAATTTTTATTTAAAATTTTCCATTCATGTGCTGCCATATTTTCAATTTTAAATTAATACCTTTGACGCCATTAATTCTGTGCTTTTGCGTTTTTTCTTTGTTTTTAGAGATTAAGCATTATATCCAAGGTGGGTAGGCAGAAACAGCTGTTTACTTTTTAATCCCATTTGTCTATGCTTGTTGTTGTATTGGTTGTAATACTTAGACCACCTTTTAAGTACACATGTGCATTTCTTACAAAAAGCATAAACAAAACGTGTTACCACTGAAAATCATTATCGTTTTTTTAGATATACATGTGTACATATAAAGATATTGGAATGTTATTTTTTTTGTAAAAATTTTGGTTGTAATGATATTGTAATGTTTATTTATTTGAATGTCTGTAAGTCTGTCCGTATGCTCGTTTGTAGTTTTGTTTGTTTGTTTGTTTGTTTGTTTGTTTGTTTGTTTGTTTGTTTGTTTGTTTGTTTGTTTGTTTGTTTGTTTGTTTGTTTGTTTGTTTGTTTGTTTGTTTGTTTGTTTGTTTGTTTGTTTGTTTGTTTGTTTGTTTGTTTGTTTGTTTGTTTGTTTGTTTGTTTGTTTGTTTGTTTGTTTGTTTGTTTGTTTGTTTGTTTGTTTGTTTGTTTGTTTGTTTGTTTGTTTGTTTGTTTGTTTGTTTGTTTGTTTGTTTGTTTGTTTGTTTGTTTGTTTGTTTGTTTGTTTGTTTGTTTGTTTGTTTGTTTGTTTGTTTGTTTGTTTGTTTGTTGTTTGTTTGTTTGTTTGTTTGTTTGTTTGTTTGTTTGTTTGTTTGTTTGTTTGTTTGTTTGTTTGTTTGTTTGTTTGTTTGTTTGTTTGTTTGTTTGTTTGTTTGTTTGTTTGTTTGTTTGTTTGTTTGTTTGTTTGTTTGTTTGTTTGTTTGTTTGTTTGTTTGTTTGTTTGTTTGTTTGTTTGTTTGTTTGTTTGTTTGTTTGTTTGTTTGTTTGTTTGTTTGTTTGTTTGTTTGTTTGTTTGTTTGTTTGTTTGTTTGTTTGTTTGTTTGTTTGTTTGTTTGTTTGTTTGTTTGTTTGTTTGTTTGTTTGTTTGTTTGTTTGTTTGTTTGTTTGTTTGTTTGTTTGTTTGTTTGTTTGTTTGTTTGTTTGTTTGTTTGTTTGTTTGTTTGTTTGTTTGTTTGTTTGTTTGTTTGTTTGTTTGTTTGTTTGTTTGTTTGTTTGTTTGTTTGTTTGTTTGTTTGTTTGTTTGTTTGTTTGTTTGTTTGTTTGTTTGTTTGTTTGTTTGTTTGTTTGTTTGTTTGTTTGTTTGTTTGTTTGTTTGTTTGTTTGTTTGTTTGTTTGTTTGTTTGTTTGTTTGTTTGTTTGTTTGTTTGTTTGTTTGTTTGTTTGTTTGTTTGTTTGTTTGTTTGTTTGTTTGTTTGTTTGTTTGTTTGTTTGTTTGTTTGTTTGTTTGTTTGTTTGTTTGTTTGTTTGTTTGTTTGTTTGTTTGTTTGTTTGTTTGTTTGTTTGTTTGTTTGTTTGTTTGTTTGTTTGTTTGTTTGTTTGTTTGTTTGTTTGTTTGTTTGTTTGTTTGTTTGTTTGTTTGTTTGTTTGTTTGTTTGTTTGTTTGTTTGTTTGTTTGTTTGTTTGTTTGTTTGTTTGTTTGTTTGTTTGTTTGTTTGTTTGTTTGTTTGTTTGTTTGTTTGTTTGTTTGTTTGTTTGTTTGTTTGTTTGTTTGTTTGTTTGTTTGTTTGTTTGTTTGTTTGTTTGTTTGTTTGTTTGTTTGTTTGTTTGTTTGTTTGTTTGTTTGTTTGTTTGTTTGTTTGTTTGTTTGTTTGTTTGTTTGTTTGTTTGTTTGTTTGTTTGTTTGTTTGTTTGTTTGTTTGTTTGTTTGTGTGTGTGTTTGTGTGTTGGTTGTTGGTTTGTGTGGTGGTGTGTTGTGTGTTGGTGTTGGGGTGGGGGGGGGGGGGGGGGGGGGTGGGGGGGGGGTGTGGGGGGGGGGGGGGGGGGGGGGGGGGGGGGGGGGGGGGGGGGGGGGGATGTTTTTAATTTGTTTATTTTTTAATTTGTTTATTCGTTTGTTCGTGTATTTGTTAATTCGTTTGTTCGTGTATTTGTTAATTGGTTTATTTGTTTATTTGTTAATTTGTTTATTTGCTTATTTGTTTATCTGTTTATTTGCTTAGTTGTTTATCTGTTTATTTGTTTTTTTGTTAGTTTGTTTATTTGTTTGTTTTTTTGTTTATTTGCTTATTTGTTTATTTGTTGATTTGCTTATTTGCTTATTTGTTTATTTGTTTATTTGTTTATTTGCTTATTTGTTTGTTTGCAACATATGTTTTTCATAAATTTCACGAATTTCCGATAAAATATACAACTTAAAAATGTGAAAAAATGCATTTTCTAGGAATTATATATGAGGAATTATGCATTAGAGAATATTTTTTCTGAAGATTACCGTGTGGCAGCTACAGGCCAAAAATGGTGCAAAAAATTATATAAATTAAAATTTTTCTACATTTTAGCATTTTTGAGGCATTAGATGCAATTTTTTCGATTATTTTGTTCTACTTTTTTCTCCTTATATTCTGTAGGCTACAATTGTAGCAAAAATAATTTCTAGCCGAGATTTTGACATGAGAAAAAAAACACAAAAACTAGCAAAACGCAAAAGGGTTTCGTTGGTTACGATAAGTGCTTCGAGAAATTCCACACGAGAAAGAGTTTGAAGTCGATATCCTTAAATATTTGGACAATTGACCAAAAATTGTGTAATATTTATAAAAATTTTATATTTTAGCAATTTTAATGCACTAACTACAGTTTTTCAGGGCCATTTTTTTAAAGCTTTCCTTCTCTTAGTTTATAGCTAAGGTTATGGCGAAGACAAGAAAACAAAATTCTAATTGATTTTCGAGGTGAAGGGTATATTATATAAAATATAATAAAAAAAATTGTTAGAACCAAAATTTATTATTGAATAAAAAGTGCTTAAAGTAGTTAAAAGTAAAACTATAACGTGTTTCATAAGGGCGTTATCTAAATCGAAAATTTGAACAGAACATTACATAATTCAACTTAAGACTTTGAAGAGTTAACTCTAAAATCGATTTCATCATCTTTAGATACTTTAGCACCTAAAAGAATATAAGTAATTGGGATCTTTAAGGTATGAAGTATATAAGGAGTAAACAAAATTAAACAACTTAACAGTAATAAAGGACAGATACTATCTAAGATTGCATCCTTTCATCTAATATACTGCAAATTTTATTTTATTATTATATATGAAAATCTTAATAAAAATTTTAAACATTTTTACGTCTAAAAATACTTATAAAAAAAAATAACATGACAAATGGTAACGCTGGTAATATGCAACTCTGTGTGTTTCTTTCTACACTGCTGCTAATTTAGCTATTTTCTCGTCAAATCCAGCGATTTTTAATAAAATTTTTACTGGAATAAATAATTTTATTTAAAAAAGATGGTTTTTAGCGATTTATAGCTTAATTAACTTATTATTTAAAAAATTTTGCTATTTTAATTGTCTTTGTTTTATAATATTTCAATAATTTTATTTCAAAAAGGGTGGTTTTTAGAGATTTATAGCTAAATTTAACTTTTATTTAAAAAATTATCTATTTTTGCTTGTTTGTTTTATAATATTTCAATTATTTTATTTCAAAAAGGGTGGTTTTCAGCGATTTATACCTAAATTTACCTATTATTAAAAAAATTTAACTATTTTTGCTTGTTTGTTTTATAATATTTCAATAATTTTTTTTTCAAAAAGGGTGGTTTTCAGCGATTTATTGCTAAATTTACCTATTATTAAAAAAATTTAGCTATTTTTGCTTGTGTGTTTTATAATATTTCAATAATTTTATTTCAAAAAGGGTGGTTTTCAGCGATTTTTAGCTAAATTTACCTTTTATTTAAAAAATTTAACTATTTTTGCTTGTTTGTTTTATAATATTTCAATAATTTTATTTCAAAAAGGGTGGTTTTCAGCGATTTATAGCTAAATTTACCTATTATTAAAAAAATTTAACTATTTTTGCTTGTTTGTTTTATAATATTTCAATAATTTTTTTTCAAAAAGGGTGGTTTTCAGCGATTTATAGCTAAATTTACCTATTATTTAAAAAATTTAGCTATTTTAATTGTTTTTGTTTTATAATATTTCAATAATTTTATTTCATAAAGGGTGGTTTTTAGAGATTTATAGCTAAATTTAACTTTTATTTAAAAAATTATCTATTTTTGCTTGTTTGTTTTATAATATTTCAATAATTTCATTTCAAAAAGGGTGGTTTTCAGCGATTTATACCTAAATTTACCTATTATTTAAAAAATTTAACCATTTTTGCTTGTTTGTTTTATAATATTTCAATTATTTTATTTCAAAAAGGGTGGTTTTCAGCGATTTATAGCTAAATTTACCTATTATTAAAAAAATTTAACTATTTTTGCTTGTTTGTTTTATAATATTTCAATAATTTTTTTTCAAAAAGGGTGGTTTTCAGCGATTTATAGCTAAATTTACCTATTATTAAAAAAATTTAGCTATTTTTGCTTGTGTGTTTTATAATATTTCAATAATTTTATTTCAAAAAGGGTGGTTTTCAGCGATTTTTAGCTAAATTTACCTTTTATTTAAAAAATTTAACTATTTTTGCTTGTTTGTTTTATAATATTTCAATAATTTTATTTCAAAAAGGGTGGTTTTCAGCGATTTATAGCTAAATTTACCTATTATTAAAAAATTTAACTATTTTTGCTTGTTTGTTTTATAATATTTCAATAATTTTATTTCAAAAAGGGTGGTTTTCAGCGATTTATAGCTAAATTTACCTATTATTAAAAAAATTTAACTATTTTTGCTTGTTTGTTTTATAATATTTCAATAATTTTTTTTCAAAAAGGGTGGTTTTCAGCGATTTATAGCTAAATTTACCTATTATTTAAAAAATTTAGCTATTTTAATTGTTTTTGTTTTATAATATTTCAATAATTTTATTTCATAAAGGGTGGTTTTTAGAGATTTATAGCTAAATTTACCTATTATTAAAAAAATTTAGCTATTTTTGCTTGTTTGTTTTATAATATTTCAATAATTTTATTTAAGAAAGGGCGGTTTTTATCGATTGATAGCTAAATTTACCTATTATTAAAAAAATTTAGCTATTTTTGCTTGTTTGTTTTATAATCATTCAATAATTTTATTTCAAAAAGGGTGGTTTTCAGCGATTTATAGCTAAATTTACCTATTATTAAAAAAATTAAGCTATTTGTGCTTGTTTGTTTTATAATATTTCAATAATTTTATTTAAGAAAGGGCGGTTTTTATCGATTGATAAAGGTGTTATGATACTTGCTATTTTTTGTATTGGATTTTTTTAGGATTGACTGAATGAAACAACAAATGCGAGAAAGAACAAGAAATACAATTTGATAAAATGTAAACAAAACAAACAATACTGCCCACGTTTTTTCCCCACAAAAAACCGTCATAAAAGCTAAAAATCGCAAAAAAAAAGTTAAAAACCGTCAAACCGATCAAAAACTAAAAAAATTGGCAATAGTCCTAACAATTAATCTGGAAATGTCAATTTTAAGTTAAAAATGTTTATATTTTTTTGACAGTCTTAGATTATTTATCGATAACACATGTATATTTGTTTGACATTTCAAGATGTTTTATGATATAATCATACTCTTTACACTTATGGCGTTTTCTTTTCTGAGTAAAATTCTGCATTTATTCTGCCTTTTACATTTATTTATGTTCTTTTCTGAAATACATGTGTTATTTTAAAAGTGTAACGCGTTCTTTTCTGATGATGTTCCCTTTAAAATTAAAAACAATGCTACATGTTCAACACTCATTTTAATTAAAGGGGCATGAGTGCAGCACTAGATCAAGACGAATTCAATACAAGGTGGTGGCAAGTTTCGAGCCGTAAACACTAACAATGCAATACAAAAAACATCTGTTGTTTTGTTGGCTTTGGATTGTTGTAGTCTTGCCACCACCTGTAATTGCATTTACATTGCGCTAATTGTACTTTATTGTTTAATGCCGAAATTTGTGTTCTTTTGTATGAAGCACTTCTTAAAAATTAGGGGAGCATTTAAAAATGTTGCAAATTAACATGTAACACTTATGCGACACTTTTTTAGAAAAGAAAACGCCATTAGTCAGTTTTCCTATGCAAATATATTTGCACTGTTCTCCAATATAGAAAAAATACAAAAAATAGCAAGTATCATAACAGCTTAACTAAATTTAACTATTATTTAAAAAATTTTGCTATTTTTTCAAGTTTGTTTTATAATATTTCAATATTTTTATTTAAAAAAGGGTGGTTTCTATCGATTGATAGCTAAATTTAACTATTATTTAAAATATTGAGCTATTTTTTATTTAGTTATAAACCAATTAAAACCAACCTTTTTGAAAAGGAATAATTGAAATATTATAACAGACACAAAATTTGTGTTATAAACAATATAAAATAGCTCAATATTTTAAATAGAAAGTATATTTAGTCATAAATCGCTAAAAACCGCCCTTTTTGAAAAGAAATTATTGAATTATTATTAATGAAACACAATAAAAAATAGCTCAAAATTTTAAATGGAAAGTATGTTTAGACATAAATCGCAAAACCCGCTCTTTTTAAATAGAAATTACTGAAATATTATAACACAATATAAAATAGCACAATATTTTAAATAGAAAGTATATTTAGACATAAATCGCTAAAATCTCTCTTTTTAAAAAGAAATTATTGAAATATTATAACACAAACACGATATAAAATAGCACAATATTTTAAAAAGAAAGTATATTTAGTCATAAATCGCTAAAAACCACCCTTTTTGAAAAGAAATTATTGAATTATTATTAATGAAACACAATAAAAAATAGCTCAAAATTTTAAAAAGAAAGTATATTTAGTTATAAACCAATAAAAACACCCCTTTTTGAAAACAAATAATTGAAATATTATAAAACAAACACAATATAAAATAGCTCAATATTTTATATAGAGAGTAGATTTAGTCATAAATCGCTAAAAAGCACCCTTTTTGAAATAAAATTATTGAATTATTATTAATGAAACACAATAAAAAATAGCTCAAAATTTTAAATAAAAAGTATATTTAGACATAAATTTTGTTATAAACCAATAAATACCACCCTTTTTGAAAAAATGATTGAAATAATATAACAGAAACGCAATAAAAAATAGCTCAATATTTTAAATAGAAATTATATTTAGTTATAAATCGCTAAAAACCACCCTGTTTGAAAAGAAATTATTGAAATTTTATATAATTTACCGATAAAACGCCAAAAAGTTTTATTAATAAATTTTATTAAAATTCGCTGGTTTTGACAATAAAATTGCTGCATTAGCAGCAGTGTAGAAATAAACACACAGAGTTGCACTTGAACAGCGTTGCCATTTGTCATATTTTCCCTTTTTTTTTAAATATTTTTAGACGTACACATGTTTAAAATTTGTATAAAGATTTTTGTCAATATATAATCTAATCTTTGCAGTATATTAGATGAAAACGTTAAGTGAAGTTAAGTGCAACAAAGCAATCTTAGATTCTATCTGCTTTATTACTGTAACGTTGTTTAATTTTGTTTACTCCTTCAATACTTCATACCTTAACGATCACAAATGTATTCTTTAAGGTGCTGAAGTATCTAAAAATGATGAAATCGACTTTTGTGTTCTCTGTTCAAAGTCTTATATTGAATTATGCAATGTTCTGTTCAAAAGTTAAATTTTAATAACGACCGTCTGTAACAAGTTGTAGTTTTACTTTTTATTACTTTAAGCACTTTTTATTCTATAATGAATTGGCTCTAAAAAACTGCAGCTAGCGCCATAGAATTGCCAAAATGTCGAACAATTTTAATTTATTTTTTTAACTTTCATGGCTCGCCGCGGTCAAACTGTGGATAATTTGGTAAAGTTCTATTCAGAAAAAATAATTCTTATAATATAATTCAAAATTCTTTAGAACATCATAATTCTTTTTTTACATTTTTCAGCTGTATTTATATCGAAAATTCGAAATATGTGTAAAAATTATTATTGGATAATTTTCGTTTTTACCTTTTGCAATGTATTTCATAAATTTCACTAATTTCCGATAAAAAAATACAACTGAAAGATGTGAAAAAATGCATTTTTCAGTAACTATATATGAGGAATTATTAATTAGAGTAAAAGGAGTATTTTTTCTGAAGATTACCGTTTGGCAGCTACGGGCCAAAAATGTTTTTGAGGCTTTAGATAAATTTTTTCGGATTATTTTGTTCTACTTATTTTCTAAGAGTCTATAGCTACAATTATGGCGAAAATAATTGCTTTCCGAGATTAAGACATGAGAAAAATAAAATAAAAACTAGCAAAACGCAAAAGTTTCGTTGGTTACGAAAAGTTCTTCGAGAAATTCCACACGAGAAAGAGTTTGAAAAATTGGGCTATAGGCCAAAAATAGTGCAAAATATTTAAAAATTTAATATTTTAGCAATTTTAATTCACTAAATACTGTTTTTACGTTTATTTTGTTTTAAGCTTTCCTTCTCCCAGTTTATAGCTAAGATTATTATGAAGACAAGAAAACAAAATGCTAAATGGT